>JAOPSE010000018.1:3139921-4516626 GCA_029449295.1 Zea luxurians | reverse complement strand
GACTTGTTCTCAAATGCTATGAATTAAGAACAAGGCAACATAAAAATGTTAAATGTTAATACCCTTCGTCCGCTGAAGCATTATCTCCCCAAGGATTTAATGAACTTCGGACGAAGGTCGCGGGCAAAATATCACGAAGGTCATACCTTCGTGATTAGACTTATACAACAATGTAAAATGAAGTATAACATGTGAAACATATGTCAGAAACAGATAACATTATTCGTATATTTCATTATATGAATTTGAATATTAAAACATAATATTTAGGTACAATTATACCTTTTCCTTGACGAAAAACAACAATTCCGGTGTGATACGTCAGCAATTACAAGATTGCATGAACAGTACAGGGGTACTGTTCATCTATTTATAGGCACATGACACAACCTATGTGAAATTACATTTATGCCCTTTATAATCAATTACAATACTGACACAAAACATCATGGGCCTTTGAGTCATTTCATCTTTAAGTCGGTTCGCCCCCTTCGTCTTGAGATTTGTCACTGTGCCAAAGCTCTATCGGTGATAACTTCAGCGCTGCTTCTGAAAGGATCTGCCGAAGGTGTTTTCCTCTTTTAGGATCTTCGGCTACGAAGCATACCCCCAACAGTAGCCCCTTCGCGGTGCTAGATCGTTTTTCGTAACGAGCTTGATCCGTGAAAAAGTCTTCTAGGCTTCGGGATGCCGAAGATCCGAAAAACACCTTCCCTGAGCTCGTTGGCGAGAAACGATTAAAATAATCCGCGCGCGAGGTGGCCCCATCTTGCAGCAGTTGCGTGCGCCCTGGCGATTCACCTTCCCGGACCCTGTGGCCCACCGTTCACTTAGTATGGGTGGCTGTTTTTCCGGTGCGGAAGACCTTGACGATTCACCTTCCCACCTGCGGCTCTATATAAACAGACAGGTAGATGTGAAGTTACCACAGCATTCATTGCTATTGTACTGTTGTGCTGCCAAAAATTTAACCATAGCCGAAGCTTGATCATCGTGCTCAAACGAAGCACCACTTTCGATTCTGCTTCGTCACAAGAGAAAGAACTTCGGAGAAATCGAGAAAGTCAACAACTTCAAAAAATTTCAAAAAATTCATAATCAGATGGCAAGAGTGCGTTCTACTGCCAGGATTGACCGTGAGGGAGATGAGACCGAAGCTATTGAAACTGTTCCAATTTTCGAAGCAATGAGGCGGTCTGGGCTGGCAACATCGGGGGATATACCTGCCACCGAAGCAGAACGAGCTGATGTTGAATAAACTGATTCCAAAGATGATTACAGTAGTGCAGTGCCGAGCAAACCTAGCCACCTGGACTTCAGAAAGTCCACCATCTCCGAAGCTGATTCTCCTAAGATGGTGAAGTTGGGCTATTTTAGTGAAGCAAAGAAGGAGTTGATTCGTTTTGGTGGAGAAGAAACTATCCCGAAGCCAGGAAAGAATGAAGTAGTGGTTTTCAAAAGTCTTTTTAAAGCTGGTTTAAGATTCCCTTTGAACAAGATGATTACTGATGTACTGAAGAAATTTGGGATCTACCTTCATCAGCTGACCCCTAACGCTATCGTTAGGCTAAATGTTTATATCTGGGCTCTCCGAAGCTAGGGGGTGGAACCATTCGCTGAAGGTTTCTGCCGAGTGCACGAACTGCACTACCAGACCAAGGCTAGAGGAGATGGTCTTCATGAAAATTTTGGCTGCTACAACTTTGCTTACCGCAAGACTACAAAGTTTCCAGTGATCAGTTACCGAAGCAAATGGCCAGCTGGATGGAAATCTAAGTGGTTCTACATCAGAGTTGACGAAGATGAAGATAAGTTGGTCCAAAGTCCGTTAGAATTGATCTTCGGAGAGACCCGACCCCCGTGCAACATGTTACCAGGGAGTCCAAGTCAAATTGCTCTAGCTAAATTTAGAGTGATTGCAGATCATATTGGCACTAGAGACTTGGTGCAAGAATTTCTGGCCTTCAGAGTATTCCCGACTTTGAAGGAGTGGGAAATGCCGAAGCTAGAGAGGAAAAAGAAGAAAGGGGAACTTGTTCGGTTGCCCTACCATTTAAAATTCAAGAAACTTTTCAAAGTACCTTGCCAAGAGTGGCTGGACACAATCGAAGTAATGTGTAATGAAATAGTCAGAAATTATTCTAAAAAGAAGACCAATTGATGATTGTGGCCTTCGGCACCCGTCCGAAGCGAAGGCTAAACCACGTAATGGATGCCCTAGGTTTTGAATATCCTGACTACGAGCGGCTAGATAAGGGTGTTGAAGGCCAAAAGAGAAAAAGAGTAGCTGATGTTCTGAACAAAGACGATGAAGAACAATCGAAAAAGAAAAAGCCGGAGTCTGAGCCGAAAATAGGTGTTTCGAAGAAGAGAAAAGCTTCGACTCTGAAGCAAAAAGCAATTGACGAAGAAGAAGGAACACCCTCTACTACCGAAGTAGAGGAAATTTTAAAGGTAATGACTGAATCTTTGCCTGTCAAGCTAGTCCACTGGGGCCACAACTGACAAAGCTTTTTTAGAAGGAAAAGGAGCCCGCGAAATCGAAGGAAGCAGCTAGAGCAAAAAAGCAAAGAATCATCACGGTGATAGAAGTCATTGAAAAGACACCACCAGGAGCTTCAGCTCCGAAGGCGCCAGCTGCTAAAAGTTCGACAGCTACTGAAGCTGCACCTTCGGAGGCCACATATGCCGAAGCTACTAGAGCCGAAGATATTAATTTAGAAAGCATGGTTGCTGATATAGATAAAATTTTGCTAGACATGGCCATAGAAGAAGCTGCTGGGGCCACCGAAGAAGCTTCAGCCCCAGAACTCGAGAAAAAGAAAGAAATTGCCGAAGAAACCTCGGAAGATGAAATTTTCAATTTTCAAAACTTGATTGGGCAAGAACTGACGAAAGCCGAAAAAGAAGAACTAAAAGAGTATGCCATATCTTGCGGCTATCGACCAGGGGCGGTTCTCTTCGGGGGTATTGATGATGAGAAGCTAGGCTGCATCCGGGATCAGGCCGGAGCGAAGATTATTGGTACTCTATCAAAGAGTATCGGTTTCCCGAAGCTCGAAGCCGATATTAGCCGCTACCGACGACAGCACATCGTCGGAAGTTTGTTTTATTCCAATTTCAAGGTAAACAATTTCTCTCTAACTTTTTATTTTTCATAACAAAAATGTTTTCTAACGAAGGTTGTTCGTGTACAGAGTATGCTACTGAGCAAAGCTTTGAAGATGCAACAGGATTTATAAGATAAAAAGCTCGATTATAATTGAAAACTTTAAAAACAAAATAAAAGAACAATCAGCTGCTTTTGAGAAGAAAGAGTTCGAACTCCAGACAACTGAAGGCTTATTAGTAGAAGCCGAAGCTAAGATAACAGAACTGAATACGAAGCTTCTCTACTAGGAAAGGTTTAGATTTGAAAAAATCATTGATAAGCCTTCAAAACAAATGTTTGGAATTCAGCAATCAATGTGTTCAATGGCTGGAGAAGGTATTTTATTCGGTCGGGGCCAGCAGTGAAAAATTTACTCCTTCAGCTGAAGATCTACCAGGAGCCTTCGAACACATCGAAGGTGAGATTGATGACCTCGATGATGTTATTGCTGGACACGGTGATTTCTGTGCCCTGGTAGCTTCTCGGGGCACCGCTGCTGCGTTCCTGAAATCTGGCTGTGAGCACGGAAAAATCATTAACAGACCCAATTTCAGCCTATCACCAGTAGTTCTGGATGATATTCCTAGCCTCGCCCGAAGCATTGCGAATAAATTATAAAGGTGGTATGGACAAAGGGTGGGCGAGAGAAAGCTGGTGACGAAGCTCGGAGTCATCTTAAACCGGTAGCAAAATCATACCTTCGTGCTTACCTCTTCCTTCGAAATTGAATTTTGCTTATAATATTTTAATTCGTGTAGGATGATGAAGCCAAAACCAAAGCTTGAAGAGTAAAAAGATGACGCCGAAGCTTTTACTAGATGACAATGCTGAAGCTGAAGCTCAATGAATATTGATGAAGCTTAGATAAATGACTATAGAAGATATTCTAAAAACTTTCTGTAATAACTTTTACAAATGTAATTAAATTGTATTCTGTGAACTATGTCCATACCTTGTAATATATTCTTACCTTTCCGTCAATGTATGAAGTGCTTTGGTGTGGACGAAAAAACACCTTCCCTTCTTTTCGTACGCAGCAAAGCAAAAAAAAACTGCTTCTTTTTTCTTTTTTGCTGAAGCATGATCTTTAGAGCCGAAGCGATTACTTGTGTTATGATGATAATGATCCTATGTATGTCTAAATGAATGTTTATGAATGCAAATGCTATGATGTGATGTATCATGCAAATGAATGTCCAAACACATATCCGAAGCCATAGCCATAGTCTCCGTTCCCCTAGGAATAGACACAGTCTCTTTGTCGTTTATTTTTCGACTTCACCGTTTACTTTCCGGTGTATCAGCGCTGATTTTTCACTGTAAGCCTCCCTTAGGAGCTTCTTCGCCTTTTACTTCGGCGGAATCAGCGTTTATTTTTCGCTGTAAGCCTCCCTTAGGAGCTTCTTCGCCTTTTACTTCGGCGGAATCAGCGTTTATTTTTCGCTGTAAGCTCTGCATTCCCTTAGGAACGACTTTTGAGCAGAAAACTTACGCTGCGCTCCCTTAGGAACGGCTTTTTTGTAGCTTCGTCATGCTCTGCATCCCCTTAGGGGCGTCTTTTGAGCTTCTCCCTGTTTTCTTTTCTTTTTTCTTTGCACTCGATGGTGCGTGCTCAGCTTTTACATTTACATCTTTGGGGGATATTGCTCTTATAGAGCTGAAATAAGAAAAAGAGAAATTACATGTTATGGCCCCATTAAAAACCTTTCTCCCCCTTTGGAAAGGAAAAGGGTGCCATAGGAAAGAACAGAAAAAATTACATCAAGCTAGACATAATATCGCCGAAGCTCATCCGCATTCCATGATCTAGGAATGTCGTTGTCGTCCATATCCTTCAATCTATAAGAACCGGGTCTTGACAAAGATACTACCAGAAAAGGTCCTTCCCATTTCAGCTGTAGCTTGCCTACTGTATCTGGGTTGGCCACTCTCCGAAGCACTAAATGTCCTGGCTTAATGTTCTTTAGCCAAACCTTTCTATCACGCCATTTTATTGTTTTAGCTTGATATTTATTGATGTTTTCCACAGCCTGAAGCCTGATCCCTTCTATAGCATTTTTCTCCACAGAGTAATCAGCTTCGTCCTCTACCGAAGCCACTGTTCTTATTGATCCCGCTTTTGCTTCTTCTGGAGTTATTGCTTCGTCACCAAATAATAACTTGAATGGTGTAAAGCCTGTTGACCTTGATGCTGTTGTATTGCGGCTCCACACCACTTTAATTAATTCATCTGGCCATTTTCCTCTGGGCTGATTGAAGATTAATTTCATTATTCCCATCATGATGCCGTTAGCTCTTTCGACAAGTCCATTTGACTCTGGATGCCTAACTAATGCAAAATGGATCTTCGTGCCAATTTGTCCACAGAACTCTTTAAAAGCTTTGGCATCAAACTGTGTTCCGTTATCCATAGTAATGGCCTTCGGCACTCCGAAGCGACAAACAATATTCTGCCAGAAAAATTTCTGAATGGTAACCGAAGTTATTGTGGCTAAAGGCTTCGCCTCAATCCACTTAGAAAAATATTCTACTGCCACCACAACATATTTTAAATTTTCTTGTGCTGGTGGTAACGGGCCTAACAAATCAAGGCCCCACCTTTGCAATGACCAAGTTGGTTGTATTAACTGAGTCATAGACGAAGGCTGTTTTTGATCTCTTGCGCATTTCTGACAACCTTCGCATTTTTGAACTAATTCTGCTGCATCCAAAGCTGCCTTCGGCCAATAAAATCCTTGACAAAAAACTTTTCCCAGCAAGGGCCTAGATCCAATGTGAGATCCACACAGACCTGTGTGTATTTCCTTCATCCATTCTATACCTTCAGCTCTGGATAAACATTTGAGCAATGGAGAACAGACTCCATGCTTGTATAGCTCCCCTTCTATTATGACATATGGTCGGGCTCTTGCCTCTATTCTCTTATTATAAGCTTCATCATCTGAAAGGAAATTACCTTGGAGGAAAGACATAATCTCAGTTCTCCAATCTTCACTATGAACAGGAGATATATTGAGCATTGCTCTTTCAAGAAGTTCTACCAAAGGTGCTTTTATTGTTTCAAAAAATACTTCCGAAGGTAAGGGCAGCCCCTGTGCTGCTGACTTGGCTAGCAAATTAGCATGTTCATTTTCTCCTCGAGGAATATTCTTGACAGAAAACCCTTCGAAGGAAGCTTCAATGCTTCGGACCGTGTCCAAGTATTTCTCAAGCTTCGGGTCTCTTGCTTTACAACTCTTATCGACATGACCAGAAATAACTTGGGAATTTGTTTTAAGAACCGCCCTTCTAATCCCCATTGCCTTTAACTTCCGAAGCCCCAAAAGCAAAGCTTCATACTCAGCAATATTATTTGTGCAGCTAAAATCAAGTTTTATTGCGTAGCAAGTTCTAACTTTGGAAGGTGCAACTAACACAGCAGCTGCTCCTGCCCCGAAGGTTCCCCAAGAACCGTCGCAGAATACTATCCAAGCTTCGGCATCTTTAGTTGTTTCTTCTCCCTGAGCCCCTGGCGTCCAATCAGCGATGAAGTCTGCTAACGCCTGGGACTGTATTGAGGATCTATGCACATAATCAATGCTGAACTCATTGAGTTCCGCAGCCCACTTTCTAATTCTTCCAGTAGCTTCTCTGTTCCTCATGATATCCTTCAAAGGTTGTGACGAAGGAACAATTATATGATATGCTTGAAAGTAATGTCGTAGCTTCCTGGAGGCCATTAAGATAGCATATAACACCTTCTCCAATTCTGTATAGTTCTTCTTTGATAGACTGAGGACTTCGGAGACGAAGTATATTGGGGATTGCTTTTTGGTTTGTCCTTCAAGCTTTTCTTGACAAGTGCCGCACTCACTGCTGAGTGCGAAGCTGCCACATACAACAACAGAGGAGCCCCTAGCGCTGGTGGAGTTAGGGTCGTTAGATCTATCAGATACTGCTTCAGCTCTTCGAAGGCTTTCTGCTGAGCTGATCCCCATTGAAAGACTTCGGCTGACTTTAGCACTTCAAAGAATGGTAAATTTCTCTCTGCTGATCTAGATATGAATCGATTCAGAGATGTCAGTCTTCCTGTCAGCCGTTGAGCCCCCTTCTTTGTGCTTGGCGGCTCCATCCGAAGAATAGCTTCGATTTTATTTGGATTAGCTTCAATTCCTTTTGTTGAAACCAGACAACCAAGGAATTTCCCCTTCTTCACTCCGAAGACACACTTCTCTGGATTCAGCTTCAGACCAGCTTGTTTAAAATTAGCGAATGTCTCCTGCAAATCAGCAATGTGATTTTCTTGCTTCGTGCTTTTACTATAATATCATCAACATAGGTTAGCACATTTCTGCCTATCTGAGAATGAAGAACCTTCGCTGTCATTCTACTGAAGCTTCCTCCAGCATTCTTGAGCCCCTCAGGCATCCAAAGATAACAATATGTTCCACTAGGGGTTATGAAGCTGGTTTTCAGCTCATCCTCTTTCTTCATCCAAATTTGATGATAGCCTAAATAACAATCTAGCAGACTCATAAGCTCTGACGAAGCTACTGCGTCTACTAGAGAATCGATCCTTGGTAATGGAAACTCATCCTTCGAACAAGCCTTGTTGAGATCAGTAAAATCAATACACATCCTCCATTTACCATTGGCCTTCTTCACCATAACAGTGTTGGCTAGCCATTCTGGGTATTCCACTTCTCTGATGACTCCAGCGCTGAGAAGTCTTTTCACTACATTCCGAGCACCTTCGGCTTTGTCATCAGACATTTTCCAAAGCCTCTGCTTTCTAGGTCTGAAGGATGGATCAACATTGAGCGAGTGTTCAATGACATTCCTGTTAACACCACAGAGATCATTGGCTGACCATGCAAAGACATCTTTGTTGTTGAACAAAAACCTTATCGGGATTTTCTCCTATTCTTCAAACAATTGAGATCCCAGCAGCACCTTCTGCTCTGCAATATCTTCACATAAAAGCATGGGCTTCGGCTGATCGGCCGAAGCAGCCTTCTCCCTTCTGTACTTGTACTGCTCACAAGCTTCGGCTCCATCTATACTATGGATTGCCTTTGAATCTGTCCAGTTCCCTTCAGCCTTTCTGGCAGCTTCCTGACTCCTATGAATAGCAATAGGTCCTTGATCCAAAGGTATCTTCATGCAAAGATATGGTGGATGAATAATTGCTTCAAAAGCATTGAGTGTTCCACGACCAATGATTGCATTGTAGGGGTACTCCATGTCGACAATATCAAACACAACTTGCTCAGTTCTGGTGTTGTTAACAAATCCAAAGGTCACTGGCATCGTGATCTTGCCTAGTGCTACAATCTGTCTTCCTCCGAAGCCACAGAGAGGGTGTGTAGCATCATGAATCTTATCTTCTGGCTCTTGCATTTGTCTGAAGGCCTTAGCAAATATAATATCCACTGCACTGCCTATATCAACCAGAACATTGTGGACCAGAAAACCTTTGATAACACAAGAAATAACCATAGCATCATTGTGAGGATAATCCTTGAGCTGAAGGTCCTCTTGGGAGAAGGTAATTGGGATGTGAGACCATCTTGACTTGATGAAGGGTCCCTGCACCCCGACATGTTGTACCCTTCTCTGTGCCTCCTTCTTCTGCTTCTTGTTGGCCGGTTCTGAGCATGATCCGCCTGTTATCGGGAGCACCAGCTTCGTAGCCGAAGCAGCTCCAGCTTGGTTGTTGAACGAAGCCATTAGCTCAGAAAGTGGAAGTGAGTTCACCGGAGGTGGGCGCCAATGTAGGGGACTTGTTCTCAAATGCTATGAATTAAGAACAAGGCAACATAAAAATGTTAAATGTTAATACCCTTCGTTCGCTGAAGCATTATCTCCCCAAGGATTTAATGAACTTCGGACGAAGGTCACAGGCAAAATATCACGAAGGTCATACCTTCGTGATTAGACTTATACAACAATGTAAAATGAAGTATAACATGTGAAACATATGTCAGAAACAGATAACATTATTCGTATATTTCATTATATGAATCTGAATATTAAAACATAATATTTAGGTATAGTTATACCTTTTCATTGACGGAAAACAACAATTCCAGTGTGATACGTCAGCAATTACAAGATTGCATGAACAGTACATGGGTACTGTTCATCTATTTATAGGCACATGACACAACCTATGTGAAATTACATTTATGCCCTTTATAATCAATTACAATACTGACACAAAACATCATGGGTCTTTGAGTCATTTCATCTTTAAGTCGGTTCGCCCCCTTCGTCTTGAGATTTGTCATTGTGCCGAAGCTCTATCGGTGATAACTTCGGCGCTGCTTCTGAAAGGATCTACCGAAGGTGTTTTCCTCTGTTAGGATCTTCAGCTACGAAGCATACCCCCAACACTATTAATCTTTATTGTCTATTCATTAACTCAAGGCTGGATTATTGTGCAATATTAATCCCATGTTCATCTCGAGTTAAATAAGTTGTAGAAGTCCTTAATCATTATTGGTGAATCAAGCAAAGGACTTTGATGAGAATCTGCATCTGGCTCTCCAAAGGACGGTACCTGTGTTTCTTAAGTGCATTATCAGCATTGCTCTTAAGTTGGATTGTCGTGCTATCTATCCTTGGAGTAGTTGTGCTTTTTAGATTACTTGTGTTGAATTTCTGTCAAATAATGATCCATGATTTCCAAGAGCATAATCATGTTTGCTTAATCATGACTGGGTGCTTTATAAGATATATCTTTTGAATCATTCAATGGGTAGCTTTTCATTTGATATATCCACCATGATTGACTCTCTTGGTGTATATGGATAAACATGTATCTTTTTGTAAGTCATGCTATGTGATGTTTAATGATAGCTGTTGTTTAGTCCATGTTCACATAAGTACTTGGTATTGGCACTCTATGTATAACAATGGTATGCGCCTTCAATGCACCCTCTTGAGCTATGAGGTGCATGAGCAAAAGGAGTCCTCATTTGGTGACAACTGGTGCTCTCATGGTCATTCAGGTAAAAGGCAAAGGTATGGAGAATGGAACTATGCAATTTCATTAAATATCTTGGAGTTCCATTGATTGTGATCATAGCTATATTCTTGCCTTTGAATTGATAGTTTCTTGGCATATGTGCTCTCTACTTTAAAATATTATTTTCCTTGGTGTACCTAAGAAAATTTATTTCTTATTCTTGATGTGATTAGACATTATGATTTATATGCATGATCTTGTCGTTTTCAATTGGTATATGTGGTGCAATGATTATCATGTATGAAGCATGCCTAGGTTGCTTGTAAAATGTTCTACTCCTTGAGGCATGCATTGTTGTATTAAGTCAACTATTCAATTGGTATCTCTTAGTGATGAAATTGATAGAGTATGCCTTGACCAAGATATGTTGTGATCCCCTCTAGTTCTGAGGAAGCTAAAATGTGCAAGTCATTCAAATACTTGATGCACAACTTTAGGGGGAGCACACATAACTTGTGTCTTTTGAGATTAATTGTTTCTTGAGTGATCTTGTATAGTCTCAAGGTGGAGAAGGGGAGATGAGCAAGAAATGGAGCAATCAGGACTTGGGTACCTCCGTAAGTCAAGTAGTTGGTATCTTAAGTTATGAATAATTGCATATTTTTAGATTGCTCGTGCTCCATAATATTCGGTGATACTAGATGCTTATCTTTAAATATCATGGAACTATGACAGTAATGATCTTTCAATTGGTAGCCTTGGTAGTATGCTTCAATTGATAACTTTTGATAATCACTAGAATAGAAGCTTCATCTTGTGCCGCAATACTATAACTTGCTCTAAGCTTGATGTCTTAGCAACAAGAAAAAGTTAGGATAAAGGATTAGGCACAAGGGTGAAGGAGCTCCATAGAGATTAATCTTTCAAGATGGAAAGTACACCACAACATGGTAAAGGTACAAAAGGAAGTATTGATCTTTTGCGTGTATGTATCTTAATTTTCCTCCAATACTTGTGGTGCATATGGTTAATGAGTAAGGGGGAGTATTGTTAGTATGTTTTACCTGCTCAATACCCTGCTGTCCCTTGACATCATTCTATGTTCTTGCTTGAATATGGTTTTGGTGTTTGTTGTCAAAGGGGGAGAATTTGTGCATTAAAGCTTACCTCAACCTGAGAGGAAAGCTTAAGGAAGGATGTGAAGGAAGTGTTAGTTTGTATGTGTTATTGATAATTCTTATCATATGCTTCTTGTTGTATTATATGGTGATAATGCAACATTAGTAGTGTTTCCGTTGACATGAATAAATTGGCATCTATTGTGTTTATCCTGTAATAGATATTCATGGTTAGAAGAGCTTCAAAATTGTTTTAATTTGGTATCTTATTGGTAAAATAGTGGTAGGTTGGTGTTTCTGTGGTATATCCATTTAATTGGTATATAACTCTGACTCTGTGCATTTGTGTGTTATACGCATCATGGTTTAATGAGTGCACAATGCATCCCACAGGTGTTAAGTTGTAGGAATGCTTCGAATTAGCCTAAGTATGTGCATTTTGGCATTTAAGGCCAAAGCTAAGATTTTAATGCAAGCACATATTTAGGGGGAGCATTCTACAAACTTAGAGCTCAAAATTTGTGCTTCAAATTTCTCTCTTATGTAAGCTTTAATTATGTTGCCATCAATCACCAAAAAAGGGGAGATTGAAAGCTCTCTTGTGGTTTTGGTGTTTGGATGACAACTCAATTAAAGGACTAACAAGTGTGCTAAGTGTTGAACAGGTGCTTAATGTAAAGTTAACAGGGTTCAACACAAGTGAACAAGTGTGATGGTACAAGGACTAGATTATGGATAGATAATGGACATCACAAGTAAAATGGACATTGCATAAAGTGAGACTCGGGTGCATAGCTCGGAGACAACTGATCAAGCCAAGGATGGAGGCAAGAAGAGCTTCGAGGTACCAAGTGCACGGGAGAAGGTCAAAGAGGCTGAGGAACCCAAAGCCAAGGGTGAAGAAGAAGACTTGCAAAGTCAAGGGTCATTGAGTTGAGAAGAGCTATGGCACATCAAGGATCACTACATAAGGACGTGACTTACAACCAATGAGGAAACATCTATAGTTATGTGGTGTAAGTCATAAGGCTCAAGATCAAGCTCTAAGAAGTGAACAAGGTCACTAGAAGGAGAGCAAATGTTGAAATCAGAATTGGAAGCAGCCCAAAAGAGCTAAGTGCACCTTGACCTTTAGTTTGGGTTGTTCCTATGCTTGGAGATATTCTATGTGACCTTTGCAGGATGTTGGAGCTCAGAAATGTCAATCTAGATCAAGTCAAGCTGACTTGATGATTTATGAGTCCAACATTATTCTCAATCATGCCAAATGTTAAACAAGTGAAAATCAAAGAGAAGGTATGTTTCTAGACTTAGTACATTGGTTTTTGTGTACTAATATATTTGTCTAAGTGTTAGAAACAGAAAGAAGAAGAAAAGAAAAGAGATGCAAAAGGCTTGGCTGTATACAGCCAAGACTCAGCTCAGTCTGGCACACCGGACTGTCCGGTGGTGCACCGGACAGTGTCCGGTGCGACAGGCTGAACTCCGGTGACCAGGCCACTCTTGAGAAAGTTTGGCGATGTACGACTATAATTCACCGGACTGTCCGGTGAGCCAACGGTCGACTACGCAACGGTCGGCAGCGCGATCAGCGGGTGACACGTGGCCTGAGCCAACGGATAGATGGAGCACCAGACTGTCCGGTGTGCACCGGACAGTGTCCGGTGCGCCAACGGCTGCAAGTCTACAACAGTCGACTGCGCCAATTTTGGAAGGAGATCCTCACCGGACAGTGAACAGTTGATGTCTGGTGGTGCACCGGACTGTCCAGTGCGCCACCCGACAGAAAGCAAGTATTGCCTTCCAAATGGGATTCCAACGGCTCCTAGGCCCTTTGGGCCTATAAAAGGGACTCCTAGGCGCCTCCAACAGTGACAGAAGTGCAGCCAACAAGTGTAGACATCACTCGGATCAATTCTATCTCTCCCTCTCATTTATATCTCTCTAGTTTGTGTAGAGGCAAAGCTATGGGCCTTGAGAGAGTGAAGAAGTGCTGCTAAGAGCTAGAGCAAGGTCTTGAGCATATCGTTACTCTGCCAGAGTGCTGCCAAGAAGATTGTAAGCAGCCGCGGTTTTGTTGTAACCAACTCAACATAGTGGAAGGCTCTATCTGTCATACTGACAGATCTAAGCAAACGGAGGAAGGAGTTGAAATAGACTCCAAGCCCAGGTGTGGCTAACTCCAACGAGGACTAGGCAAGCATTTTAGGCTTGGCCGAACCCCGGGATAAATCCTGTGTTCGTGTGCTCTACTCTGTGCTTTGTGCTGATTCTCTGTCTCACTTAATCTTTATATCTGCACTTCAATACTTATATGTGGTACAAGTTATATTTGAAGTGCAGGACATTTTGAGACAGGATCTTCTATTCCGCTGCAACCTACTCGAAGGGTCTTCTCATTCCACTGCGTTCTAGTCTTCGAGTAGAGCAAGAATTTGAGTTTTAAAGTGATAATTTTTATTCGCCTATTCACCCCCCCTCTAGGCGACATCCAGATCCTGTTACCGGGCAAAGGGAACTTTCAGCAACAAGCAGCAAGGAGGCGCTACCAAGCAAGGTGGCACAAGTTGAGGCTACCGGGCTAAACGAAGATGAGATGGCCCTAATCATTAAGCGCTTCAAGACCGCATTAAAAGGACGCAAGGAGCACCCTAACAAGAACAAGGCAAAGGGAAAGCGCTCCTGCTTCAAATGCGGTAAGACTGGTCACTTTATAGCAAACTGTCCCGATAATACTAGTGACTAGGAACAAGAAAAGAGCGGGAAGAGGGAGAAGAAGAAGGCCTACAAGAAGGCGAAGGGCGAGGCGCACCTTGGCAAAGAATGGGATTCGCACTGCTCTTCTTCTGACTCTGACAACGAAGGACTTGCTGCCTTAGCCTTCAACAAATCATCACTCTTCCCCAACGAGCGCCACACTTGCCTCATGGCCAAGGAAAGGAAGGTAAGTGTTCGAGATACCCCTAAGTATACTACTTCAAGTGATGATGATTCTAGTGATGATGAAGTAGATTATACTAATTTATTTAAGGGTTTAGATAGAGCTAAAGTAGATTATACTAATTTATTTAAAGATAGATTGCTAGATAAGCAAGAGGACATTTTATATGAAGAGCATGACAAATTTATTAGTGTACAAAAATCTCTTGCTTTAGAAACTAAGAGAAATGAAATGTTGTCTTCTGAATTATCTGCATGCCATGAATCTATTTCTAGTTTAAAGATTTTGAATAATGATTTAAATGCTAAGCTAGAAGAAGCTAATACTACTAGATCTTGTGTAGAACATGTTGCCATTTGTAATAGGTGTAAGGATTTTGATGTTGATGCTTGTGTTGAACACCTTACTTTAATTACCAAATTAAATGATGAGGTGGCAAGTCTTAATGCTCAGCTTAAGACTTGCAAAATTGATTTTGATAAACTAAAATTTGCTAGGGATGCCTACACCATTGGTAGACACCCCTCAATTAAGGATGGGCTTGGTTTTTGAAAGGTGAAAGTCGCCTAGAGGGGGGTGAATAGGGCGAAACTGAAATTTACAAATATAAACACAACTACAAGCCGGGTTAGCGTTAGAAATAATAAAGAGTCCAAGAGAGAGGGCGCAAAATAAATCGCAAGCGAATGAAGAATGTGACACGCGGATTTGTTTTACCGAGGTTCGGTTCTCGCAAACCTACTCCCCGTTGAGGTGGTCACAAAGACCGGGTCTCTTTCAACCCTTTCCCTCTCTCAAACGGTCCCTCGGACCGAGTGAGCTTCTCTTCTCAAATCAAACCGGGAACAAAACTTCCCCGCAAGGACCACCACACAATTGGTGTCTCTTGCCTCGGTTACAATGGAGTTTTGATCACAAGAACAAGTGAGAAAGAAAGAAGCAATCCAAGCGTAAGAGCTCAAAAGAACACGGCAAATCTCTCTCGCTAATCGCTAAAGCCTTGTGTGGAATTGGAGAGGATTTGATCACTTGGGTGTGTCTTGTATTGAATGCCTAGCTCTTGTAAGTGGTTGAGAGGTGGAAAACTTGGATGACTTGAATGTGGGGTGGTTGGGGGTATTTATAGCCCCAACCACCAAACTAGCCGTTTGGGTGGAGGCTGTCTGTCGCATGGTGCACCGGACAGTCCGGTGCACACCGGACATGTCTGGTGCGCCAGCCACGTCACCCGAACGTTAGGGTTCCGACCGTTGGAGCTCTGACTGCTGGGCCCGCCTGGATGTCCGGTGGCGCACCGGACATGTACTGTAGAGTGTCCGGTGCGCCTCTTCGCACGTGCCTGACTTCTGCGCGCTCTGGCGCGCATTTAATGCGCCGGCAGGTGACCGTTGGTGCCGAAGTAGCCGTTGCTCCGCAGTTACACCGGACAGTCCGGTGTACACCGGACATGTCCGGTGAATTATAGCGGAGCGAATTCCCGAAGCCGGCGAGTTCAGAGTCGCTTCATTCCTGGAGCACCGGACACTGTCCGGTGAATTATAGCGGAGCGACTCTGCGTTTTCCCGAAGGTGAGGAGTTCAGCGCGTGGAGAACCCTGGTGCACCGGACATGTCCGGTGGTGCACCGGACAGTCCGGTGCGCCAGACCAGGGTGCCTTCGGTTGTTCCTTTGCTCTTTTTGTTGAACCCTTTTCTTGGTCTTTTTATTGGCCTTTTGTGAACCTTTTGGCACCTGTATAACTTATAGACTAGAGCAAACTAGTTAGTCCAATTATTTGTGTTGGGCAATTCAACCACCAAAATCAATTAGGAATATAGGTGTAAGCCTAATTCCCTTTCAATCTCCCCCTTTTTGGTGATTGATGCCAACACAAACCAAAGCAAATATCGACGTGCAGAATTTGAACTAGTTTGCATATGCAAGTGCAAAGATTACTTAGAATTGAGCCAATAAATATTACTTACTAGATATGCATGGATTGTTTCTTTATTTTTAACATTTTGGACCACGCATGCACCACATGTTTTGTTTTTTCAAAATCCTTTTTGTAAATCCTTTTCAAAATCCTTTTGCAATATAGTCAAAGATAAATGAATAAGATTTTGCGAAGCATTTTCAAGTTTTGAAATTTTCTTCCCTTGTTTCAAATGTTTTTCCTTTGACTAAACAAAACTCCCCCTCAACAAATTTTCCTCTTAGTGTTCAAGAGGGTTTTTAAGACATCAATTTTGAAAATACTACTTGCTCCCCCTTTTGAACCCAATGAGATACCAATTTGAAATTTACCAATTGAAAAACATTTTTAAAATTAGGGTGGTGGTGCGGTCTTTTTGCTTTGGGATCATATTTTCTCCCCCTTTGGCATGAATCGCCAAAAACGGATACTTTGAGTGAGATATAAGCCCTTTACTAACTACTTTCTCCCCTTTGGCAAATAAAACATATGAGTGAAGATTATACCAAAGACGAAGAATTGCTTGGAGCGACGGCAAAGGATGAGTGATAGAGTGGAGTGGAAGCCTTGTCTTCGCCGAAGACTCCAATTCCCTTTCAATATACCTATGACTTGGTTTGAAATACACTTGAAAACACATTAGTCATAGCATATATAAAATAGACATGATCAAAGGTATACTTATGAGCTATGTGTGCAAATTAGCAAAAGAAATTCCTAGAATCAAGAATATTGAGCTCATGCCTAAGTTTGGTAAAAGTTTGTTCATCTAGTGGCTTGGTAAAGATATAGGCTAATTGATCTTTAGTATTAATGTATGCAATCTCGATATCCCCCTTTTGTTGGTGATCCATAAGAAAATAATACCGAATGGCTATGTGTTTAGTGCGGCTATGCTCAACGGGATTATCCGCCATGCGGATTGCACTCTCATTATCACATAGAAGAGGAACTTTGGTTAATTTGTAACCATAGTCCCGCAGGGTTTGCCGCATCCAAAGCAATTGCGCGCAACAGTGGCCTGCGGCAATATACTCAGCTTCGACGGTAGAAAGAGCGACCGAATTTTGCTTCTTTGAAGCCCAAGACACCAAGGACCTTCCCAAGAACTGGCAAGTCCCCGATGTGCTCTTTCTATTAATCTTACACCCCGCCCAATCGGCATCCGAATAACCAATCAAATCAAATGTGGATCCCCGAGGGTACCAAAGCCCAAACTTAGGATTATAAGCCAAATATCTCAAGATTCGTTTTACGGCCATAAGGTGAGATTCCTTAGGGTCGGCTTGGAATCTTGCACACATGCATACAGAAAGCATAATATCCGGTCGAGATGCACATAAATAGAGTAATGAACCAATCATCGACCGGTATACCTTTTGATCCACGGACTTACCTCCCGTGTCGAGGTCGAGATGCCCATTTGTTCCCATGGGAGTCTTGATGGGCTTGGCATCCTTCATCCCAAACTTGTTTAGAATGTCTTGAGTGTACTTTGTTTGGCAAATGAAGGTGCCCTCTTGGAGTTGCTTTACTTGAAATCCCAAGAAATACTTCAACTCCCCCATCATCGACATCTCGAATTTCTATGTCATGATCCTACTAAATTCCTCACATGTAGATTCGTTAGTAGACCCAAATAAAATATCATCAACATAAATTTGGCATACAAACAAATCATTGTCAAGAGTTTTAGTAAATAAAGTAGGATCGGCCTTCCAGACTTTGAAGCCATTAGCAATAAGGAAATCTCTAAGGCATTCATACCAAGCTCTTGGGGCTTGCTTGAGCCCATAAAGCGCCTTAGAGAGCCTATAGACATGGTTAGGGTACTCACTGTCTTCAAAGCCGGGAGGTTGCTTAACCTAGACCTCTTCCTTGATTGGTCCATTGAGGAAGGCACTCTTCACATCCATTTGGTAAAGCTTGAAGCCATGGTAAGTAGCATAGGCTAATAATATGCGAATTGACTCAAGCCTAGCTACGGGTGCATAGGTTTCACCAAAATCCAAACCTTCGACTTGTGAATATCCCTTGGCCACGAGTCGAGCTTTGTTCCTTGTCACCACACCATGCTCGTCTTGCTTGTTGCGGAAGACCCATTTGGTTCCTACAACATTTTGATTAGGACGTGGAACTAAATGCCATACCTCGTTCCTAGTGAAATTGTTGAGCTCCTCTTGCATCGCCATCACCCAATCCGAATCTTGGAGTGCTTTCTCTACCCTGTGTGGCTCAATAGAGGAAACAAAAGAGTAATGCTCACAAAAATGTGCAACACGAGATCTAGTGGTTACCCCCTTATGAATGTCGCCGAGGATGGTGTCGACGGGGTGATCTCGTTGGATTGCTTGGTGGACTCTTGGGTGTGGCGGCCTTGGCTCTTCATCCTCCTTGTCTTGATCATTTGTATCTCCCCCTTGATCATTGTCGTCATCTTGAGGTGGCTCATCATTTTGATTTTCTCCTTCATCAACTTGAGCCTCGTCCTCATTTTGAGTTGGTGGAGATGCTTGCGTGGAGGAGGATGTTTGATCTTGTGCATTTGGAGGCTCTTCGGATTCCTTAGGACACACATCCCCAATGGACATGTTCCTTAGCGCGATGCACGGAGCCTCTTCGTCACCTATCTCATCAAGATCAACTTGCTCTACTTGAGAGCCGTTAGTCTCATCAAACACAATGTCACAAGAAACTTCAACTAGTCCTGAGGACTTGTTAAAGACTCTATATGCCCTTGTGTTTGAATCATATCCTAGTAAAAAGCCTTCTACAGTTTTAGGAGCAAATTTAGATTTTCTTGCTCTTTTAACAAGAATAAAGCACTTGCTACCAAAAACTCTAAAATATGAAATATTTGGCTTTTTACCGGTTAGGAGTTCATAGGATGTCTTCTTGAGGATTCGGTGAAGATATAACCGGTTGATGGCGTAGCAAGCGGTGTTAACCGCCTCGGCCCAAAACCGATCCGGCGTCTTGTACTCATCAAGCATGGTTCTTGCCATGTCCAATAGAGTTCGATTCTTCCTCTCCACTACACCATTTTGCTGTGGCGTGTAGGGAGAAGAGAACTCATGCTTGATGCCCTCCTCCTTAAGGAAGCCTTCAATTTGAGAGTTCTTGAACTCTGTCCTGTTGTCGCTTCTAATTTTCTTGATCCTCAAGCCGAACTCATTTTGAGCTCGTCTCAAGAATCCCTTTAAGGTCTCTTGGGTTTGTGATTTTTCCTGCAAAAAGAATACCCAAGTGAAGCGAGAATAATCATCCACAATAACTAGACAGTACTTACTCCCACCGATGCTTATGTAAGCAATCGGGCCAAATAAATCCATGTGTAGGAGCTCCAGTGGCCTGTCAGTCGTCATGATGTTCTTGTGTGGATGATGAACACCAACTTGCTTCCCGGCTTGGCATGCGCTACAAATCTTGTCTTTCTCAAAATGAACATCTGTTAGTCCTAAAATGTGCTCTCCCTTTAGAAGCTTATGAAGATTCTTCATTCCAACATGGGCTAGTCGGCGGTGCCAGAGCCAACCCATGTTAGTCTTAGCAATTAAGCAAGTGTCGAGTTCAGCTCTATCAAAATCTACCAAGTATAGCTGACCTTCTAACACTCCCTTAAATGCTATTGAATCATCACTTCTTCTAAAGACAGTAACACCTACATCAGTAAATAGACAGTTGTATCCCATTTGACATAATTGGGATACGGAAAGCAAATTGTAATCTAATGAATCAACAAGAAAAACATTGGAAATGGAATGGTCAGGAGATATAGCTATTTTACCCAAACCTTTGACCAAACCTTGGTTTCCATCCCCGAATGTGATAATGTGTTGGAGATCTTGGTTTTCTCGTAGGAGGAGAACATCTTCTTCTCCCCGGTCATGTGGTTTGTGCATCCGCTATCGATGATCCAACTTGAGCCCCCGGATGCATAAACCTACAAAACAAGTTTAGTTCTTGACTTTAGGTACCCAAACGGTTTTGGGTCCTTTGGCATTAGAAACAAGAACTTTGGGTACCCAAACACAAGTTTTGGAGCCCTTGTGTTTGCCCCCAACAAACTTGGCAACTACCTTGCCGGATTTGTTAGTTAAAACATAAGATGCATCAAAAGTTTTAAATGAAATGCTATGATCATTTGATGCACTAGGAGTTTTCTTTTTAGGCAACTTAGCACGAGTTGGTTGCCTAGAGCTAGATGTCTCACCCTTATACATAAAAGCATGGTTAGGGCCAGAGTGAGACTTCCTAGAATGAATCCTCCTAGTTTTGCTCTCAGGATAGCCGGCAGGGTACAAAATGTAGCCCTCGTTATCCTGAGGCATGGGAGCCTTGCCCTTAACAAAGTTAGACAATTTCTTAGGAGGGGCACTAAGTTTGACATTGTCTCCCCTTTGGAAGTGTCACACCCGGTTTTAAGGAACAAAGCCGGGTGCATCTCATACATGCGCCAAAAAGACAACATATATAATAACAGAGTGTATAGAGATAAATGTCACAAAACATCAGAGTATTTATTACATAGCGGAAGACTTATTACAAAGTAAAAGAATAAATGTAACACGAACTAAGGATCGTTGGCGCCAATGTCAACTGAGAAACGCCACCTAGATCAAGTCGAATGCCTCAGTGTTAGGCGGCTCCTCTTCGACCACCTGTTCTTCTCCTGTGGGGGGGGGGGTGTGAGACAGCAAGAGTGAGCTCACATACGTTCATAGCTCAACAAGTCGTGGGGAATAATGTGGCATGAACTCACCAAAGGTGGGAGTTCATGAAGTGTAAGGCTGATCAATGAAATAAAGGCTGAAGCTGAGCATTGCTTTTATAAGTTGGTCAAAATTTTATTAGCAATTACTAAGTGTAAGTAAATACCAAACTTTAATAATAATAAAGAAAAGTAATAGTAAAATAATCCCAAATGCGATGCAAATGTCAAATTAAATTTAAGTTCCATAATTAATCATGTGAGGGTCCGAGCCGCTCATGACCGTGAGCACGGCTAGTATACTAGTTTTATACTCTGCAGAGGTTGCGCATCTTTACCCACAAGTCATGTTACCCATCTGCCAAGAGACGGCCAATCCCATACACCTCTACCGAGGAGGCGAGGCAGGGTAACACTACGAGGCCTTTACAAAGTTCCACTAGCTTCAGACTACCCGCTACAGTTTATAGGAAGCTCCAGT
The DNA here is from genome assembly GCA_029449295.1 of Zea luxurians. Classification (NCBI taxonomy): domain Eukaryota; kingdom Viridiplantae; phylum Streptophyta; class Magnoliopsida; order Poales; family Poaceae; genus Zea; species Zea luxurians. Next base: position 4,495,321 of record JAOPSE010000018.1, on the reverse strand, counting down.
GCAGGGTTCCTGGCTGACCGCCATCGCAGCAAAATCAACCAGGGACCTCCCTACACTGCCCACTCCCCTACTGCCCTTGCCCCTTTCGGGTAAGGTAGCCCTCCCCTAGCTTTCCTAGTTAATCAGCCAAGGGCGTCCCATTAAACCCTTGTGGTAGCACTGTTTTCCCGGGTGGTCGCTCCATGTTCCCATTAATTTAATGATCTTAACATGAATAGTAATAATAACAAGATAATAACAGAATAATCATGAATAGTGTATCTCCATACCCAATCCACATAAAGCAATAGCAAGTACTACCCAAAAATATTTCAGGGGTGAACAAGGTATAGAGGTAATCAAAACTGGGGTAACATAAAGGCTCCCATCAAAATTAACCTATGCAGATCATTAAAATTAATAAGAACATGGCTGGGAAAAGAAAGTGATCAAGGGCACAACTTGCCTTCAATGAGCTCCTGCTCAGCTACTTCTACTTGTTGAACCTCAGTTTCCACAGTGGCTTGCTCGTCTACTCGCATCAACACAATACATACATAGTATAGTAAAAATTAACATTGCACCAAACATGTAGATAAAATATACAGTAAAAATCTATACATTAAAATGATATCATAGGAACTGGAATCACTAAATTTGGAGTTATAGTATTCAAGTTATGAATTTCCTAAGGTTTAATGTGATTGAAATAGGATTAAATAATAAATTAATTTTCTTACTGTTTTCATGTCAAAACAGAGACACTAAATGATAGACAATATTATTACAAAATTTTAGAAATTGGAATGGTTCAATTTGGAGCTAAAATGAATTTTCTATGAATTAAATAGGTTTCTAGAATAAATTTTGCACTAATAATCATTTTCTAAGCGAATTTCCATAGTTTATTCTCTGACCGGACTGTGCTGCTATAATTAGAAAGTTTAGGGTCCACTGAGTAAAAAGGTTCTAAGACTCAGAATCCTACCAGAGAGGACTGCGGGTTTATTCGAGTAAACTTGAGGGGCTCTTCTGTAAAACGTATATGGCGAAGGGGTATGGCTGATTACTGACCGCTCGATCTGAAATATGCGGTCCTGATTAGATCGGCTCAACCATATAGGATTTCTTCCCTCAACGACCATTGATCACAGAATCAACGGACAGGGGTACTAAACGATCTAAGCCACACGATCCTAAACCGAGGACTCTGATTTTATAATGCGAAGGGGTATTCTTCGTTTTAATCTCGGCCGTCTATTTCCTAATGTACGGACGCCCGGTGTCTTCACCCTCAGGCCGTCCAAGCATGGACGCCGCGCCCTCCTGGCACTCTCATTCTCGTTGGTCAACCGGAAAGGGGGGGGTACGTCGGCACAGGTGGAAAGCTTACCGGAATCTAGACAAGCCGGCCGTCAACGTCGCGTGCAGAGCTGACCACAGAAGATCGGGGCAACCAAGCGCCTAGATTCGCCGGGGTTGATGCGTCGGTTTCCAACACGGTGATGTTTCAGCCGACCACCGCCTCAGGGGAGACACCGCGGAACGCTTCTTCGCCTAACTCCGCCCAAAGCCGTACACACCGGGAAAATACAAGCGCATAGCGGACGGCCCGCTGGCACCCACACTGCGGCAACCTATGCTCTCGCTGCACCCCTTTCTCTTTCTCTCGACGGCGCGAACACGACGGCACTGCGCGCTAGATCACTCTATTCGGCCGAAACGACTCCCCCGGAGCTCTAGTTATATGGCGAGTTCGAAAGGTAGTGCCGATTTCTCCGGCAACGGCTTTGACCAGCGCCAACGTTGTAGATGCACGCGAATCACGCGTGGTTCGCCCGGGTCAGTTCGAGCGTAGAAGAGGAACAGTGCCAGCACGAGGGCCCACATGGCGGTGACCGGGGCGAGTCCGTGCTGCGTGCCTAAGAAAACCGAGCTAGGGCCCACCGATCAGTGAGAAACCGGAAGCAGGCGTGTGTGGCGGCGGCTAGGGTTTAGGATGGCGCGCAGGAGATCTTGGGCCGGTGGCGTGGTTTGGGCCGCGCAGATTAAAAGGAAAAATCGGCCGAAATGGCTAGAAGTGGCCCAGCTAAGCCTTTCTCTTTATTTTTTTTCCCTTTTTCATTTTCAAATCCAACATTTGAATTCAAACGTTTCAGAAGAATTTGTACTCAAATTAAATATTCAGTTTGAACATATTAGTGGGATAAATTTGTTTAGTTATGGATTTATTTTGTGCTCCATAGTATTACTTCCTTACTGTTCTCATCACTTTTAATTTCCATTTTTTTTTGCTTGAATGTCTATTTCACCATTTATGTATTTCTACTATTATTACCTTAGTAAACAAGTGCACAAACAATAAACACCAGCATGATGCATTTTTTAAGTGACATTTATTTTATTTACTCATTCTTATTTAGAGTTATTCTCTTTTTACAATGATTAGATGGCACACAGAATAAGGATATCTCTCTATATTTCTTGTATTCAATTTTGAGTATTACAAATCCTACCCCCTTAAAAATAATCTCGTCCTCGAGATTTAGGAAGATTTAGGGAAAAGGTGGGGATAATCTATACGAAACTCTTCTTCTCTTTTCCACGTTGCTTCATCTTCACCGTGGTGACTCCATTGAACTTTGCACATCTTTGTAACCTTATTTCTCGTAACTTGAGTCAAAGTATCAAGAATCTTGTTGGGGTACTCAGCATAAGTCAGGTCATCTTGAACACTAAGGTCTTCCATTGGTAATTGTTCTTCAGGCAACCTGAGACATTTCTTCAGCTGAGATACGTGAAAGACATCATGAACATTCGCGAGATGATCCGGTAACTCCAATTGATATGCGACCTCTCCCACTCGCTTTAAGATCAAGAAGGGTCCAATAAAGCGAGGGGACAACTTTCCTTTGACTTTGAATCTTCTCATACCCCGGAGTGGTGACACCTTCAAATAGACATAATCTCCCACTATTTGCATTTTTATTATTTATCTTTCTTCCTATTATTTAATTATGGAGCGGGTAATGGACTTAATTAAAATTCCTTTCTTTTTATTCATTTTTTTGATATATTCTCATTTATCATTTGAGGCCAAATTAAGTCTTGATTCCTTTATTCAAACAAAATGCACCACAACAAAATTATCGGCATGAGATGCATATTTCATTATTTATTTGTTATTTGAACAATATAATCCCATTAATTGAATATGCACACATAGAAGAAATTCAATTAATCTCTCAAGGTTCCATAATTTCTCAAGACATTAACTTATAACTACATTTATTTATTTATATCCTTGTTTTTATTTGATACAAATATTGGGCTCTACAAATCCTACCCCCCTTAACAAAGAATCTCGTCCTCGAGATTTGTAAGAAAAGGGATACAATACGTTTGGTCTAGAATTTTAGTTTCTCATTTGGGTTTTGGAAATCAAGGTTTTGTTCAAGTTTTTACATAACAGTTAGTAGACGATTTGGAACATATGGATATTGTATGTCTAGCCATCTATTAGGTTAGATGAGGTACGGTTATGGCAAGTAGGGGTTGTGGCAAGGGTATAATAAGGAAAGACTTCATCCCGAACTCTGGATCTTGATTCTTCTGGCGATCCAACTTGATCTTTGAATACTTGAGTTGATTCTTATCCTCCTTTGACTTGGTTGGTCTTCTTTGGCCTTTATTCTTGGAGTTGCCATCCGAGTTAAGGACTTATGGTTAAGATATATAGTTATGATAGCCGGGGTACACAAAGTAGGTAGGTTTGAACAGAGTTTTACTTTGCTTTGGAATAGATGAACTAGGCAACCTGTGATGTAGGTTAGGTCATTGTTCACGGATGAGTTGGTGTAAGGTACCAATTTAGGTTCATGTTTTATCGGAGTGGGTCTAATCTATTTCACCAGGATTAACTAACTGGTTAAGTAACTCACATTAGATTAGATCATAGTAGCTTAGATGGGATCTGGATTAGATTGGTATGACTAGCTTAGATGGATAAGATCTAGTTAATTTTGGATTAGATCATGGTTGTTACTAGGGTGGGGTGCGAATTAGGGCAAGCTGAATCCATAAGGATAAGGTAGGCTCTTTTAGGATTAGTTAGATCTATCAGGATGACTTCAAATCTTTTCAAAATACGACGAATTTATTAGGGTAAGAGAGTATCTTTTAAAACAAGATGGATCTATCAGAGTAGGATAGAATCTTTTAAGAAAAGATGGATCTATTAAAATATGTTCTAGTGGGGGATATTCTTAGTTTGTATAGTCATCTTATGATTTATTTATTTATATTTATGTCTATACGTATATATAAATGTAATTGTGGACATTACTCCACAACTCATCACACTCAATCAAAGATCCAAATCAAACAAGTATCATAAGAACAAACACTCAAGCGTTTAGATAACCATGAAAATAGTTTTGTTTTTGTTCCTAAGATTTGGTCTCCTATTCCTAAATGTCACTTTAGGCACAGGATTTCAAAGTGTGAAATCCAAGTTTGTCTTTAGAAGTGAAAAGGTAAGAATAATCAGAGTAAAGCGGAAATAGATGAGAAAAGATTAAGAGAAGTTTAGAAAGAATAGAGTAGCAAAGGTAAGTAGATAATGGTTGTCTAGTTCTATCTAGGTTTCATCCTACAGTCAACATTCCTCTGATACCACTTCTGTCACACCCGGTTTTAAGGAACAAAGCCGGGTGCATCTCATACATGCGCCAAAAAGACAACATATATAATAACAGAGTGTATAGAGATAAATGTCACAAAACATCAGAGTATTTATTACATAGCGGAAGACTTATTACAAAGTAAAAGAATAAATGTAACACGAACTAAGGATCGTTGGCGCCAATGTCAACTGAGAAACGCCACCTAGATCAAGTCGAATGCCTCAGTGTTAGGCGGCTCCTCTTCGACCACCTGTTCTTCTCCTGTGGGGGGGTGTGAGACAGCAAGAGTGAGCTCACATACGTTCATAGCTCAACAAGTCGTGGGGAATAATGTGGCATGAACTCACCAAAGGTGGGAGTTCATGAAGTGTAAGGCTGATCAATGAAATAAAGGCTGAAGCTGAGCATTGCTTTTATAAGTTGGTCAAAATTTTATTAGCAATTACTAAGTGTAAGTAAATACCAAACTTTAATAATAATAAAGAAAAGTAATAGTAAAATAATCCCAAATGCGATGCAAATGTCAAATTAAATTTAAGTTCCATAATTAATCATGTGAGGGTCCGAGCCGCTCATGACCGTGAGCACGGCTAGTATACTAGTTTTATACTCTGCAGAGGTTGCGCATCTTTACCCACAAGTCATGTTACCCATCTGCCAAGAGACGGCCAATCCCATACACCTCTACCGAGGAGGCGAGGCAGGGTAACACTACGAGGCCTTTACAAAGTTCCACTAGCTTCAGACTACCCGCTACAGTTTATAGGAAGCTCCAGTGCAGGGTTCCTGGCTGACCGCCATCGCAGCAAAATCAACCAGGGACCTCCCTACACTGCCCACTCCCCTACTGCCCTTGCCCCTTTCGGGTAAGGTAGCCCTCCCCTAGCTTTCCTAGTTAATCAGCCAAGGGCGTCCCATTAAACCCTTGTGGTAGCACTGTTTTCCCGGGTGGTCGCTCCATGTTCCCATTAATTTAATGATCTTAACATGAATAGTAATAATAACAAGATAATAACAGAATAATCATGAATAGTGTATCTCCATACCCAATCCACATAAAGCAATAGCAAGTACTACCCAAAAATATTTCAGGGGTGAACAAGGTATAGAGGTAATCAAAACTGGGGTAACATAAAGGCTCCCATCAAAATTAACCTATGCAGATCATTAAAATTAATAAGAACATGGCTGGGAAAAGAAAGTGATCAAGGGCACAACTTGCCTTCAATGAGCTCCTGCTCAGCTACTTCTACTTGTTGAACCTCAGTTTCCACAGTGGCTTGCTCGTCTACTCGCATCAACACAATACATACATAGTATAGTAAAAATTAACATTGCACCAAACATGTAGATAAAATATACAGTAAAAATCTATACATTAAAATGATATCATAGGAACTGGAATCACTAAATTTGGAGTTATAGTATTCAAGTTATGAATTTCCTAAGGTTTAATGTGATTGAAATAGGATTAAATAATAAATTAATTTTCTTACTGTTTTCATGTCAAAACAGAGACACTAAATGATAGACAATATTATTACAAAATTTTAGAAATTGGAATGGTTCAATTTGGAGCTAAAATGAATTTTCTATGAATTAAATAGGTTTCTAGAATAAATTTTGCACTAATAATCATTTTCTAAGCGAATTTCCATAGTTTATTCTCTGACCGGACTGTGCTGCTATAATTAGAAAGTTTAGGGTCCACTGAGTAAAAAGGTTCTAAGACTCAGAATCCTACCAGAGAGGACTGCGGGTTTATTCGAGTAAACTTGAGGGGCTCTTCTGTAAAACGTATATGGCGAAGGGGTATGGCTGATTACTGACCGCTCGATCTGAAATATGCGGTCCTGATTAGATCGGCTCAACCATATAGGATTTCTTCCCTCAACGTCACAGAATCAACGGACAGGGGTACTAAATGATCTAAGCCACACGATCCTAAACCGAGGACTCTGATTTTATAACGCGAAGGGGTATTCTTCGTTTTAATCTCGGCCGTCTATTTCCAAATGTACGGACGCCCGGTGTCTTCAACCTCAGGCCGTCCAAGCATGGACGTCGCGCCCTCCTGGCACTCTCATTCTCGTTGGTCAACCGGAAAGGGGGGGGTACGTCGGCACAGGTGGAAAGCTTACCGGAATCTAGACAAGCCGGCCGTCAACGTCGCGTGCAGAGCTGACCACAGAAGATCGGGGCAACCAAGCGCCTAGATTCGCCGGGGTTGATGCGTCGGTTTCCAACACAGCGATGTTTCAGCCGACCACCGCCTCAGGGGAGACACCGCGGAACGCTTCTTCGCCTAACTCCGCCCAAAGCCGTACACACCGGGAAAATACAAGCGCATAGCGGACGGCCCGCTGGCACCCACACTGCGGCAACCTATGCTCTCGCTGCACCCCTTTCTCTTTCTCTCGACGGCGCGAACACGACGGCACTGCGCGCTAGATCACTCTATTCGGCCGAAACGACTCCCCCGGAGCTCTAGTTATATGGCGAGTTCGAAAGGTAGTGCCGATTTCTCCGACAACGGCTTTGACCAGCGCCAGCGTTGTAGATGCACGCGAATCACACGTGGTTCGCCCGGGTCAGTTCGAGCGTAGAAGAGGAACAGTGCCAGCACGAGGGCCCACATGGCGGTGACCGGGGCGAGTCCGTGCTGCGTGCCTAAGAAAACCGAGCTAGGGCCCACCGATCAGTGAGAAACCGGAAGCAGGCGTGTGTGGCGGCGGCTAGGGTTTAGGATGGCGCGCAGGAGATCTTGGGCCGGTGGCGTGGTTTGGGCCGCGTAGATTAAAAGGAAAAATCGGCCGAAATGGCTAGAAGTGGCCCAGCTAAGCCTTTCTCTTTATTTTTTCCCTTTTTCATTTTCAAATCCAACATTTGAATTCAAACGTTTCAGAAGAATTTGTACTCAAATTAAATATTCAGTTTGAACATATTAGTGGGATAAATTTGTTTAGTTATGGATTTATTTTGTGCTCCATAGTATTACTTCCTTACTGTTCTCATCACTTTTAATTTCCATTTTTTTTTGCTTGAATGTCTATTTCACCATTTATGTATTTCTACTATTATTACCTTAGTAAACAAGTGCACAAACAATAAACACCAGCATGATGCATTTTTTTTAAGTGACATTTATTTTATTTACTCATTCTTATTTAGAGTTATTCTCTTTTTACAATGATTAGATGGCACACAGAATAAGGATATCTCTCTATATTTCTTGTATTCAATTTTGAGTATTACAGGAAGCCAATGCCATCCTTAATGCCAGGGCGTCTCCCATTATAGAGCATACTTCTAGCAAATTTAAACTTTTCATTTTCTAAGTTATGCTCGGCAATTTTAGCATCTAATATTGCTATATGATCATTTTGTTGTTTAATTAAAGCCATGTGATCATGAATAGCATCAACATCAATATCTCTACATCTAGTGCAAATAGAAACATGCTCAATGGTAGATGTAGAGGGTTTGCAAGAATTAAGTTCAACAATCTTAGCACGCAAAATATCATTATTGTCTCTAAGATCGGAAATTGTAACATTGCAAACATCTAATTCTTTAGCCTTAGCAATTAATTTTTCATTTTCAATCCTAAGGCTAGCAAGAGAGGTGTTTAATTCTTCAATCTTAGCAAGCAAATCATCATCATCATTTCTAAGATTGGGAATTGAAACATCACAAACATGAGAATCAACCTTAGCAATTAATTTCGCGTTTTCATTTCTAAGGTTGGCAATAGTGTCATGGCATGTGCTTAGCTCACTAGATAATTTCTCACATTTTTCTACTTCTAGAGCATAAGCATTCTTAACCTTAACATGCTTTTTATTTTCCTTGATTAGGAAGTCCTCTTGGGAGTCCAAGAGATCATCCTTTTCATGGATGGCACTAATTAGCTCATTTAGTTTTTCCTTTTGTTGCATGTTTAGGTCAGCAAAAAGGGTTCGCAAGTTATCCTCCTCATTACTAGCATTATCCTCATCGCTAGATGTTTCATATTTGGTGGAGGATCTTGATTTTACCTTCTTCCTTTTGCCATCCTTGGCCATGAGGCATTTGTGGCCGACGTTGGGGAAGAGAAGACCCTTGGTGACGGCGATGTTGGCGGCGTCCTCGTCGGAGGAGGAGTCGGTGGAGCTCTCGTCGGAGTCCCATTCTCGGCACACATGGGCATCGCCGCCCTTCTTCTTGTAGTGCTTCTTCTCCTTTCTTCTCCCCTTCTTGTCGTCGCCCCTGTCATTATCACTAGACAATGGACATTTAGCAATGAAATGACCGGGCTTACCACACTTGTAGCAAACTCTCTTGGAGCGGGGCTTGTAATCTTTCCCCCTCCTTTGCTTGAGGATTTGACGGAAGCTCTTGATGATGAGCGCCATGTAACACCCGGTTTTAAAGAACAAAGCCGGGTGCATCTCATACATGCGCCAAAGAAGACAACATATATAATAACAGAGTGTATAGAGATAAATGTCATAAAACATCAGAGTATTTATTACATAGCGGAAGACTTATTACAAAATGGAGATAAATATAAAACGAACTAAGGATCGTCGGCGCCAATGTCGACTGAGAAACGCCACCTAGATCAGATCGAACTCCTCAGTGTTAGGCGGCTCCTCTTCGACCACCTGTTCTTCTCCTGTGGGGGGTGTGAGACAGCAAGAGTGAGCTCACATACGTTCATAGCTCAACAAGTTGTGGGGAATAATGTGGTATGAACTCACCAAAGGTGGGAGTTCATGAAGTGTAAGGCTGATCAATGAAATAAAGGCTGAGGCTGAGCATTGCTTTTATAAGTTGGTCAATATTTTATTAGCAATTACTAAGTGTAAGTAAATACCAAACCTTAATAATAATAAAGAACAGTAATAGTAAAATAATCCCAAATGCGATGCAAATGTCAAATTAAATTTAAGTTCCATAATTAATCATGTGAGGGTCCGAGCCGCTCATGACCATGAGCACGGCTAGTATACTAGTTTTACTCTCTGCAGAGGTTGCGCATCTTTACCCACAAGCCGTGTTACCCACCTGCCAAGGGGTCATGAATCCCATACACCTCTACCAAGGAAGCGAGGCAGGGTAACACTACGAGGCCTTTACAAAGTTCCACTAGCTTCAGACTACCCGCTACAGTTTATAGGAAGCTCCAGTGCAGGGTTCTTGCCTGACCGCCATCGCAGCAAAATCAAACAAGGACCTCCCTACACTGACCACTCCCCTACTGCCCTTGCCCCTTTCGGGTAAGGTAGCCCTCCACTAGCTTTCCTAGTTAATCAGCCAAGGGCGTCCCATTAAACCCTTGTGGTAGCACTGTTTTCCCGGGTGGTCGCTCCATGTTCCCATTAATTTAATGATCTTAACATGAACAGTAATAATAACAAGATAATAACAGAATAATCATGAGTAATGTATCTCCATACCCAATCCACATAAAGCAATAGCAAGTACTACCCAAAAGTATTTCAGGGATGAACAAGGTATAAAGATAACCAAAACTGGGGTAACCTAAAGGCTCCCATCAATATTAACCTATGCAGATCATTAAAATTAATAAGAACATGGCTGGGAAAAGTAAGTGATCAAGGGCACAACTTGCCTTCAACGAGCTCCTGCTCAGCTATCTCTACTTGTTGAACCTCAGTTTCCACAGTGGCTTGCTCGTCTATTCACATCAACACAATACATACATAGTATAGCATAAATTAACATCACATCAAACATGTAAATAAAATATACAGTAAAAATCTACACATTAAAATGAGATCATAGGAACTGGAATCATTAAATTTAGAGTTATAGATTTCAAGTTATGAATTTCCTAAGATTTAATGTGATTGAAATAGGATTAGATGATAAATTAATTTTTTTACTGTTTTCATGCCAGAACAGAGACACTAAGTGATAGAGAATGAAATTACAAAATTTTAGGAACTGGAATGGAGTAATTTGGAGTTCGTATGAATTTTCTATGAATTAACTAAGTTCTATGAATTATTTTTGTATTAAAAATACATTTTCTAATTCATTTATACATTTTAAACGGGCTCTGGACTGGGCGTCATTTTCCAGAAAACTCAGGGGACACGGTGCAAATATTCCTAAGACTCTGAGCGCCACTGGTGAGGACGGCGGGTTCTAAATCCTAAAAACCTAAGGTCTCTTTTGTAAAGTGTACCCGCGAAGGGGTACGCAGAGATCCTGGCCGTCCGATCGACTGTGAACGACCACGATTAGATCAAACCATTTTAAACCCTCACTCTCACCAGACACCATCGGATTCCTAATGTACGGCCCAGATCTAAAGTGCTTACTCTGATCCACTACCGTCCGATCAGAATCGGACGACGCACGATTACCCAACCGAAGCGGTACGTTTGAATCTAATCATAAACGTAGATACCAGATCCAACGGCGCACGCAGGTCATCCCCAACCTGCGCCCAGGCGGCGGCAAATCACACCTCCACCGCGGTGAGGCTCACCGGCGAGGTGACTAATCCGTGCGTACACGCCCCAATCGTGACCCGCCTGGCTCCCAAAACCTCGGGCAAAGCATGACGAACTTGTTCCTACCCTCAATTTCTACAGTTGGACACCACCCATCACAGGCCACGCCATCGTGCGGCCATGGGATGTCGGAGTATCCCCGGTGACAAATTCGCGGCCCCTGATGAACCGATTCCGCAAAATGTAGGTGTGGTAGATACTAGACAAGGAGCTAAGTGCGATAGTTGCAAACATACCGCAACAGATGTAGCAGGTCGTCCCGGCGGCGTTCGACGGCGGATTCGCTGGCACGATGACGAAATTCCAGCCACCCGCGGAACACCGCGTTCGAGCACTTGGTCGCGAGGTTTTGCGAACCCAGAGACGACTCCCCGATGATAGGTTGAGGTCAGTGCAGCGCGCGTGGATGCTGGTCGACTACGGCAGGACCTGGCGAAGCTCTTCAGCCGCACGCGCGATTTCTACGGCGGTGGTGGCTCCAAGGGAAATTGGCAAGGGTGAGTAAGGAGAGAGGATGCCCGAGACCTGTTTATATCCTAGCCACGCCCCACGCCCACCAGAACGAGCCGGTTTTCCGGCAGTCAGTGCGCCATGCGCGGAAGCCGTTCGGTGGAGAGGGTAACTCTGCCAAGCGGGCCCCATGTGTTAGCGAGCGTCGGTTAGCGAAGGCCACTGTCCCGTGGGGTCTGGGTGTCGGCGCCATCCTGTGAATGGAGGTGGGCCGCGCGGAGGGAATGGCATAGCGGGCCGAAATTAGGTACTGTCGGCCCAGGTATGCTTTTTATTCTTTTTCTTTTTATTTTTTTCTGTTTTCTTTCTTCTTCTCTTCTAGGTTCAAATTTGAATTTGAATTTGGTTTCAAACCTTGTGCAAATTTGTTATCAATTCATGTTATGGAATGTAAATTACAAATTTTAGGAATATATTTATATTACTTTTATTTTCATATCTTTTCTCTTCTTACTTTCAAACCCTAATTTTCAATTTAGGGTTTAATCCAATTTCTAGTTTTTTTATATATTATTATTATTTTTATTTAATGCACAAACATAAAACTCCAACAAGATGTGCTTTATTTTATTTTAGAATCATTTGTTTGGATTAAATCCTCTTAATTACATGTATGCTCTTTTCATGATGCAAATATGACACATAAAATAAGGATATCACCATATAACCCTTTTATACACTTTTGAGTATTACACGCCATCTCCTCGTTGTCGAGCTTGGAGGCGTCGATGGGTGTTCGACTTGGAGTAGATTCCTCCTTCTTTTCTTCCGTCGCCTTGAATGCGACCGGTTGTGCTTCGGACGTGGAGGGGCCGTCAAGCTCGTTGATCTTCTTTGAGCCTTTGATCATCAACTCAAAGCTCACAAAATTACCTATAACTTCCTCGGGGGTCATTTGAGTATATCTAGGATTGCCACGAATTAATTGAACTTGAGTAGGGTTAAGGAAAACAAGTGATCTTAGAATAACCTTAACCACTTCGTGGTCATCCCATTTTTTACTCCCGAGGTTGCGCACTTGGTTCACCAAGGTTTTGAGCCGGTTGTACATGTCTTGTGGCTCCTCCCCTTGCCGAAGACGGAAGCGACCGAGCTCCCCCTTGATCGTTTCCCGTTTCGTGATCTTGGTCACCTCATCTCCTTCGTGCGCAGTCTTTAGCACGTCCCAAATCTCCTTGGCACTCTTCAACCCTTGTACCTTGTTATACTCCTATCGACTTAGAGAGGTGAGGAGTATAGTGGTGGCTTGGGAGTTGAAGTGCTCGATTTGGGCCACTTCGTCCTCATCATAATCTTCATCCCCCACGGATGGTACCAGTACACCAAACTCAACAACAACCCATATACTTTTGTGGAGTGAGGTTAGATGATATCGCATCATATCACTCCACCTAGCATAATCTTCACCATCAAATGTTGGTGGTTTGCCTAATGGGACGGAAAGTAAAGGTGTATGTTTAGGAATGCGAGGGTAGCGTAGGGGGATCTTACTATACTTCTTGCGCTCTTGGCGCTTAGAAGTGACGGACGGTGCGTCGGAGCCGGAGGTCGACGTTGATGAAGTGTCGGTCTCGTAGTAGACCACTTTCCTCATCCTTTTGTGCTTGTCGCCTCTCCGATGCGACTTGTGGGAAGAGGATTTCTTCTCCTTCCCTTTCCCTTTGTTGGAGGAGTTTTTCTTCTCCTTCCTCTTGTTGCGGGACTCTTCCGATGAAGTCGACCCGTGGCTTATAGTGGGCTTGTCGCCGGTATCCATCTCCTTCTTGGCGTGATCTCCCGACATCACTTTGAGCGGTTAGGCTCTAATGAAGCACTGGCTCTGATACCAATTGAAAGTCGCCTAGAGGGGGTGAATAGGGCGAAACTGAAATTTACAAATATAAACACAACTACAAGCCGGGTTAGCGTTAGAAATAATAAAGAGTCCGAGAGAGAGGGCGCAAAACAAATCGCAAGCGAATGAAGAATGTGACACGCGGATTTGTTTTACCGAGGTTCGGTTCTCGCAAACCTACTCCCCGTTGAGGTGGTCACAAAGACCGGGTCTCTTTTAACCCTTTCCCTCTCTCAAACGGTCCCTCGGACCGAGTGAGCTTCTCTTCTCAAATCAAACCAGGAACAAAACTTCCCCGCAAGGACCACCACACAATTGGTGTCTCTTGCCTCGGTTACAATGGAGTTTTGATCACAAGAACAAGTGAGAAAGAAAGAAGCAATCCAAGCACAAGAGCTCAAAAGAACACGGCAAATCTCTCTCACTAATCGCTAAAGCCTTGTGTGGAATTGGAGAGGATTTGATCACTTGGGTGTGTCTTGTATTGAATGCCTAGCTCTTGTAAGTGGTTGAGAGGTGGAAAACTTGGATGACTTGAATGTGGGGTGGTTGGGGGTATTTATAGCCCCAACCACCAAACTAGCCGTTTGGGTGGAGGCTGTCTGTCGCATGGTGCACCGGACAGTCCGGTGCACACCGTACATGTCCGGTGCGCCTGCCACATCACCCGAACGTTAGGGTTCCGACCGTTGGAGCTCTGACTGGTGGGCCCGCCTGGATGTCCGGTGGCGCACCGGACATGTACTGTAGAGTGTCCGGTGCGCCTCTTCGCACGTGCCTGACTTCTGCGCGCTCTGGCGCGCATTTAATGCGCCGGCAGGTGACCGTTGGCGCCGAAGTAGCCGTTGCTCCGCAGTTACACCGGACAGTCCGGTGTACACCGGACATGTCCGGTGAATTATAGCGGAGCGAATTTCCGAAGCTGGCGAGTTCAGAGTCGCTTCATTCCTAGAGCACCGGACACTGTCCGGTGTACACCGGACAGTCCGGTGAATTATAGCGGAGCGACGCTGCGTTTTCCCGAAGGTGAGGAGTTCAGTGCGTGGAGAACCCTGGTGCACCAGACATGTCCGGTGGTGCACCGGACAGTCCGGTGCGCCAGACCAGGGTGCCTTCAGTTGTCCCTTTGCTCTTTTTGTTGAACCCTTTTCTTGGTCTTTTTATTGGCCTTTTGTGAACCTTTTGGCACCTGTATAACTTATAGACTAGAGCAAACTAGTTAGTCCAATTATTTGTGTTGGGCAATTCAACCACCAAAATCAATTAGGAATATAGGTGTAAGCCTAATTCCCTTTCAAAAGGAAGCCAAGAACTTAACAAGCCAAAAGGCTCCCATTCTCGCCAAGGAGAAAGGGAAGGCCCCTATGGCTAGTAGCATTCAAAAGAATCATGCTTTCATGTATAATAGGAAAATTGCTAGTCATAATAGGAGATATGATCATGATGCCTATGATTCACATGCTATGTTTGCTTCAAGTTCTAATTTTAATGGTAGGCCTAGGAGAAATTTTGTGTCTCATGCTCCTAGAAAATGTGTAATAAACCTACTACTGTCTTTCATGCTTGCAACACTACGTTTGTACTTTCATGTAAAAATGAAAAAGTGGTTGCTAGAAAATTGGGATCCAAATGCAAAGGAGACAAGGCTTGCATTTGGGTACCAAAAGCTATTGTGACTAACCTTGTAGGACCCAACAAGAGTTGGGTACCTAAAACCCAAGCCTAATTTGCCTTGCAGGTTTATGCATCTGAGGGCTCAAGCTGGATTATCGACAGCGGATGCACAAACCACATGAAGGGGGAGAAGAAGATGTTCACCTCCTACGTCAAGAACAAGGATTCCTAGGATACAATCATATTTGGAGATGGGAATCAAGGCAAGGTCAAAGGTTTGGGAAAAATAGCCATCACAAGCGAGCACTCTATTTCCAATGTATTTTTAGTAGAGTCACTAGGCTATAATCTCCTGTCTGTAAGTCAATTGTGCCACATGGGCTACAATTGTTTGTTTACAAATGTTGATGTATCTGTCTTTAGAAAGAGTGATGGTTCATTAGCGTTTAAGGGTGTACTAGATGGCAAACTCTACTTAGTTGATTTTTCGAAAGAGGAGGCCGATCTAGATGCATGCATAATCGCTAAGACTAGTATGGGCTAGCTGTGGCATCACCGTCTAGCACATGTTGGGATGAAGAACCTTCACAAACTTCTAAAGGGAGAGCATGTGTTAGGACTAACCAATGTCTACTTTGAGAAAGATAGACCTTGTGCAGCTTGTCAGGCAGGGAAACAGGTGGGAAGCACTCATCACAACAAGAATGTGATGACTACATCAAGACCACTGGAGCTTCTTCACATGGACCTCTTCGGACCCGTCACCTACCTTAGCATCGGGGGAAGTAAGTATGGTCTAGTAATTGTTGATGATTTTCCCGCTTCACTTGGGTGTTCTTTTTGTAGGATAAATCAGAAACCCAAGGGACTCTTAAGCGCTTTCTAAGGCGGTCTCAAAACGAATTTGAGCTCAAGGTGAAAAAGATAAGAAGCGACAACGGGTCCGAGTTCAAGAATCTGCAAGTGGAGGAGTATCTTGAGGAGGAAGGCATCAAGCACGAGTTCTCCGCTCCCTACACACCACAACAAAATGGTGTGGTAGAGAGGAAGAATAGGACGCTTATCGACATGGCAAGGACAATGCTTGGAGAATTCAAGACGCCTGAGCGGTTTTGGTCGGATGCTGTGAACACAGCTTGCCACGCCCTAAACCGGCTCTACCTACATCGCCTCCTCAAGAAGACCTCGTATGAACTTCTTATCGGTAACAAACCCAACGTCTCATACTTTCGTGTATTTTGGAGTAAATGTTACATTCTAGTGAAGAAAGGTAGAAATTCTAAATTTGCTCCCAAAGCTGTAGAAGGGTTTTTACTAGGGTATGACTCAAATACAAGGGCGTATAGAGTCTTCAACAAATCATCGGGTTTGGTTGAAGTCTCTAGCGATGTTGTATTTGATGAAACTAATGGCTCTCCAAGAGAGCAAGTTGATCTTGATGATGTACATGAAGATTATGTTCCAACGGCCACAATACACACGATGGCGATAGGTGATGTGCGACCACAGGAACAACAAGAGCAAGATCAACCTTCTTCCTCAACAATGGTGCACCCCCAAACTCAAGATGATGGACAGGTTCCTCAAGAAGAGGCGTGTGATCAAGGGGGAGCACAAGAAGAACAAGTTTTGGAGGAAGAAGTACCATGGGTCCCTCCAACTCAAGTCCAAGCAATGATCCAACGACATCACCCCGTTGACCAGATTCTGGGTGACATAAGCAAGGGAGTAACTACTCGCTCAAGATTAGCTAACTTTTGTGAGCATTACTCGTTTGTCTCTTCTATTGAGCCTTTTAGGGTAGAGGAGGCCTTGCAGGATCTGGACTGGGTATTGGCCATGCAGGAAGAGCTCAACAACTTCAAGAGGAACGAAGTTTGGAGCCTGGTGCCTCGTCTCAAGCAAAATGTTGTGGGAACCAAGTGGGTGTTCCGCAACAAGCAAGACGAGCACGGGGTGGTGACAAGAAACAAGGCTCGACTTGTGGCAAAAGGTTATACCCAAGTCATAGGTTTGGATTTCGAGGAGACTTTTGCTCCTGTGGCTAGGCTAGAGTCTATTCGAAGATTGTTAGCCTATGCCGCTCACCACTCTTTCAGGTTGTTTCAAATGGATGTGAAGAGAGCTTTCCTCAATGGGCCAATCAAGGAGGAGGTATACGTGGAACAACCCTCTGGCTTTGAGGATGACAGGTATCCCGACCATGTTTTTAAGCTCTTTAAGGCGATCTATGGACTTAAGCAAGCCCCAAGAGCATGGTATGAATGCCTTAGAGATTTCCTAATCAAGAATGCTTTTAAGGTTGGGAAAGCCGATCCCACTCTTTTCACTAAGACTTGTGACGGTGACCTTTTTGTGTGCCAAATTTATGTCGATGACATAATATTTGGTTCTACAAACCAAAAGTCTTGTGAGGAGTTTAGCAGGGTGATGACTCAAAAGTTTGAGATGTCGATGATGGGTGAGTTGAACTACTTCCTTGGGTTCCAAGTGAAGCAACTCAAGGACGACACCTTCATCTCCCAAACAAAGTATACTCAAGATCTTCTCAAGCGGTTTGGATGAAGGACGCCAAGCCCGCGAAGACACCAATGGGAACCGACGGACATGTCGATCTCAACAAAGGAGGTAAGTCCGTTGATCAAAAGGCATACCGGTCTATGATAGGGTCATTACTTTATTTATGTGCTAGTAGACAGGATATTATGCTTAGCGTATGCATGTGTGCTAGATATCAATCCAACCCAAGGGAATGTCACCTTGTGGCCATTAAGCGGATTCTTAGATATTTAGTTGCTACGCCTTGCTTCGGGATCTAGTATCCAAAGGGGTCTACCTTTGACTTGATTGGATATTCAGACTCCGATTATGCCGGGTGCAAGGTTGATAGGAAGAGCACATCGAGGACGTGCCAATTTCTAGGAAGGTCCCTGGTGTCGTGGAGCTCAAAGAAACAAACATCTGTTGCCCTATCCACCGCTGAGGCCGAGTATGTTGCCGCAGGACAGTGTTGCGCGCAACTACTTTGGATGAGGCAAACCCTCCGGGACTTTGGCTACAATCTGAGCAAATTCCCACTCCTATGTGACAATGAGAGTGCAATCCGCATGGCGGATAATCCTATTGAACACAGCCGCACTAAGCACATAGACATCCGGCATCACTTTCTAAGAGACCACCAGCAAAAGGGAGATATCGAGGTGTTCCATATTAGCACCGAGAACCAGCTAGCCGATATCTTTACCAAGCCATTAGATGATAAAACCTTTTGAAGGCTGCGTAGTGAGCTAAATGTCTTAGATTCGCGTAACTTGGATTGATCTATAGCATACATGTGTCTTATGCCTTTGATCATGTTACTTTATGCATTTATGAAATTTGTTGCTTATTTATGGTGCTCAAGTTATGCAAGGGATTCCCGGACCTCACAAGTCCATATGTGAATGATGCACATATTTAGGGGGAGAAGTGCTACAACTTGATCCTTTGAGACTAACCTTTGTGTTTGAGTGTATCTGATGTAGTCTCAAAGGTGCTTTGAAAGGGAAAGGTGAACTTGGACCATGCAAAGACTTCCACTGCACTCCAGTATTAGTGTACTCACCTCCAAGTTCATTCTTATGCTCTTATTGCCTTTTGCTCTTAATTGACAATTTTTGGTGAGGCAATGGGGTTAAAGGGCCAATAATGATCCTGTTTTGGTGCTTAAAGCCAAAGGGGGAGAAATTAAGGCCAAAGCAAATGGATCAGCTACCACTTGAGAATTTGAAAATAGTAGAGTTAGAACTTTTGATTTGTCAAAATACTCTTATTGTCAAAATTTGGTCTCTTGTGGGGAATTTATGATTATGGGAAAAAGGGGGAGTTTTGGCACTTGATCGATTTCACTCTTGGATTTTCTCTTTATGACCAAACAAGTGAGTTTAACTTAGAGATAGGAAAATGAATTTGATTTGCAAAAACAAACCAAGTGGTAGCAAAGAATGATCCAAATATGCCAAACTAGAGTCAAAAACAATTTGGTCTTCAATTTGAATCGATGTTGCTTGTTTTGCATTGCTTTTTGATGTGTTGGCATAAATCACCAAAAAGGGGGAGATTGAAAGGGAAATGTGCCCTTGGGCCATTTCTATAATGTTTTGGTGATTAAGTGTCCAACACATAGTGAATGAGATATTGTGTGCCAAACAAGCAAAAAGGTGCAAATCATGTAACGAGGTACGTTTCTAGACTTAGTACATTGTTTTGAGTACTAACATATTTTGTCTAAGTGCTAGAAACAGAGAAAAGAAAAGAAGAAAAGGATTGCAAGTGACTTGGCTGTGTACAACCAAAGTCTAGCTCGGTCTGGCACACCAGACTGTCTGGTGGTGCACCGGACTGTCCAGTGGGGCACCGGACAGTGTCCGGTGCGCCAGGCTGAACTCCGGAGAACAGGCCGCTCTCGGGAAGAATTTGGCGGCGTACGGCTATAATTCACCGGACTATCCGGTGGTACACCGGACTGTCCGGTGAGCCAACGGTCGTCTGTGCCAACGGTCGGCCGCGCAATCTTCGCGTGACGTGTGGCAACTCCAACGGTCGGCGGGGGGCACCGGACTGTCCGGTGTGCACCGAACAATGTCTGGTGCGCCAACTGGCCCGGAGCTGCAACGGTCACCTGTGCCAGAATAGGAAGGAGATCGTGCACCGGACATGAACAATGACTGTCCGGTGGCGCACCGGACTGTCCGGTGTGCCACCTGATAGAAGGCAATCTTAGCCTTCCTTGTTGGTCTCCAACGGCTCCTAGCTGCCTTGGGGCTGTAAAAGGGGCCCCTAGGCGCATGGAGGAGTCACCCAAGCACACTCTAAGCATTCCAAGACTTCTAGTCCTCACTTTCACGCAATCGTTCATTGTTCTTGAGATTGGAGCACTTTTCGAGTTGTAAACTCCCCGCGCGTGTTTTGTGTGCTCATCTTCTCACTTGTGTGCGTGTTTGCAGTGTGGATTTAATTCTAGTGTGTGTTGCTCTTCCCAACCTTACTCCATGCTTTCATTGTGATCTTTGTTGTAAGGGTGAGAGACTCCAACTTGTGAAGATTCCTCGCAAACGGGAAAAAGAGATAAGAAAGAAAAGCCGTGGTATTCAAGTTGATCATTGGATCACTTGAAAGGGGTTGAGTGCAACCCTCGTCCATTGGGACGCCACAACGTGGAAGTAGGCAAGTGTTACTTGGCCGAACCACGGGATAAAATCGCGTGTCTCTTGTGTTGATCTCTTTGTGATTGTTTTGCCCACAAGAACTCGCTTATCAACTACTTAGTCGCACTAACATTCCTATAACCAAGTTTTGTGGCTATTTAGAGTTGAATTTTATAGGATCACCTATTCACCCCCCCTCTAGGTGCTCTCAACTCAACCTCAGACAGAGAAGATGGCTTGAGTTGATTAAGGACTATGATTTGGAAATACAATATCACCCAGGAAAAGCAAATGTAGTGGCTAATGCTTTGAGCCGTAAGGGTCAACTGAACAACATCACTACTCATTTGATGTCACAGGAATTATGCTGGGAAATGGAACAACTCAACCTTGGTATGCTCAATAATGTAGAAGCAACAGTTATGGAAGTTGAATCTACTTTGGAAGAAGAGATTCGTAAAGGATAAGAGTCCAATGAGAAAATCAAGGAAATTAAAACTTTGATTGGGACGGGTAAAGCCCCAGATTTCACAGAAGATGATCAAGGCACAGTATGGTTTAAGAAGAGAATCTGAATACCAGAAATCGAACACATGCGCCAACTTATTTTGAGAGAGGCTCATGATTCAGCTTACTCTATTCACCCTGGTAGTACAAAGATGTACCAGGATCTCAAGGAAAAGTATTGGTGGTACGGTTTGAAAAGAGATGTTGCTACTCATGTTGCATCATGTGACGTGTGTCAGCGAGTTAAAGCCGAACACCAAAGACCAGCAGGATTACTACAACCTCTCAAGGTACCTAAATGGAAATGGGAAGAAATGAGTATGGATTTCATAGTTGGACTACCCCGTACTCGGGATGGCTATGATTCAATATGGGTCATAGTAGACAGGTTAACTAAAGTGGCACACTTTATACCTGTGAAGACAACTTACTCGAGAGCCCAGTTAGCATAGTTATACATGTCAAGAATTGTTTGTCTGCATGGAGTACCAAAGAAGATCGTATCAGATCGGGGAACCCAGTTTACCTCGCGCTTTTGGAAAAGACTACATGAGTCCATGGATACCAAGCTAAATTTTAGTTCAGCTTATCATCCACAAACGGATGGGCGAACGGAAAGAACAAACCAAGTGTTGGAAGATATGCTAAGAGCTTGCGCTCTAAAGCATGGTAGAAGCTGGGATAAAAGTTTGCCTTATGCAGAATTTTCGTATAACAATAGTTATCACGCAAGTCTAAAGATGGCACCATTGAAGCACTATATGGACGAAAGTGTAGAACACCGCTTTATTGGAATCAGACTGGGGAAAGTCAAGTATTTGGTCCAGAAATTCTCCAAGAAGCGGAAAAGCAAGTGCATATTATTAGAGAAAATTAGAAGACAGCACAGTCAAGACAGAAAAGCTATGCTGATAATAGAAGAAGAGAGTTGATGTTCGAAGTAGGAGACTTTGTCTACCTTAAAGTTTCACCGATGAGAGGAATGAAAAGGTTTAAGGTTAAGGGAAAATTATCTCCTCGCTATATTGGCCCATTCAAAATTTTGGAAAGAAAAGGTGAAGTAGCCTACCAGTTAGAGCTACCCGATAGATTATCGGATGTGCATGACATATTTCACGTGTCACAACTTAAGAAGTGCTTAAGAGTACCAGAAGAACAGTTACCCATGGAAGAACTGAATGTCAATGAGGATTTGACTTATTCGGAGTACCCTGTCAGAATTCTCGAAACATCTCGCAGAATTACACGGAGTAAAGTTATTAATATGTGCAAGGTTCAGTGGAGTCATCATTCGGAAGATGAGGCCACTTGGGAAAGAGAAGATGAACTCAGAGCAGAATTCCCCGAGTTATTCTCAGAAGTTTCTTAATCTCGAGGACGAGATTCTTTTAAGAGGGGTAGGTTTGTAACAAAATAAAAGCCATCAACTACAAATAATGATTTATGTTAAATATGGTAATAATTTTTTTAAGTGTTTAATTATTTATTTGCATTTTGAATCATTTTTCTTTGTATGCGCATGATTGATGATCGGATGTTTTATAGCAATTCTTATTAAAAAATCCTAGTAATTAATATAATAATTAAATAATATAATAATTATTAGTCTAAAAACAAATATTCTATTTATAAATAATTTTGGTGAATTTTTTATGAATTTTTGAGCCCTTAGAAATTCAGTTTGCAATTAAAAAAACAAACTTCCTAACCTAACCGGCCCACTAGGGGCCCAGCCACCCCAAACCCTAACACGCGCGCATGCCCCTGCTGGCATTCCCAGCCGCCGCCGCTCCTATGCCTGTCCCCAAGCCACCGCCGCCCCTACTACTCCCTCCCTATCTCTCTTCTCTCCCCTTGCTCTCTCCACCCTCTCGCCTCTCTCTATCGCGCGCGTCAGGGCGCAGCCGCCGCACCATGGCTGCCCAGCCACCCTCCCCTGCGTCGCCAAGGAGACCGACGAGCCGCGCCCGAGCGCCCAGGACGTGACCCCGACCAAGCGTGCCACCCGAGGCCAACCCGATGCGCCCCTCGGCGACCCCGCCCTGCACCAACATGCGCCTAGGCGACACCGTGTCGTGCGCTGTCGTGCCCTACACCACGCGCCCGAAGCCGAACCGCCCAAGCTCCATGCACCGCCGTCCATTTCTTATTCGTGAATTAATGGACTTCATTTCTTCTATTTCCTCTCCCCCATCACTCCCCTGTAACCGTCGGCGCCATTGGTGGCCATGAAGTCCGACTGCGCCGCATTGAAGAGCCTGGCTGACCCTCCATTTCCCTCCCTCTCCCCTATAAATCCGACACTCCTCCTCTCTCCCTTCCTCCCCTACCCGAGTTCTCTCTCATTCCTCGCACTCTCTCCCTCGCCGTTCGTCGTCGGAGTTCGCCGGAGTTCACCGGAGCTCGTCCCGCCGGAGCCCGCCCGACGTCGAGGACCCTGCCCACTTCTCTTGCTCGACCGACCTCCTTGCCGAGCCATCTCCATTTCCCTGCGCAAGCGAGAACCCAAGGTGGAAGACAACCCCAAATTAATGTGTGTATTTTCAAAATACTTTTGATTCGATTCATGAATTGTATATTTAGTTTGTTGTAATATGAACATGTATGATCCACAATTCATACGTATGTGCGCTATGCGAATTTTGGTAGATATATGCGATACATAGTGCACCGTGATTGTTCATGTTAGTCGATGCGATGATTTTTGGATTAGAGAGAAATATGACGAAAAATTAGTAGTCACACGTTGGTGATAAAAACACTAGATAGGAATTTTGTAGTTAAAATTGGGTCACAATGAATTTTAGAAACTATTTGGAGAATTATAGTCATAGGTTCATTTTAATGAATTTAGAAAAACGGTATAGAACTCAAGTCATATAAACATTATAGGATTTTAGATGATTTATCACTAGGTTATTTTATTAGTATTTTATTTTTAGAAAAAAGGAGAAAATACCACTGATAGTATGGAAAGTAGATGTTTACTAGCCAAATAAACATGTTCGCAAGTATAGCACTTAAATTTTTAGAGTAAGAAAAATACTTGTTTATGTCAAAATAACCTCGCTTTTGTTATAAAAAGTTCAATTAGTAATTTATAGGGATTTTTAGAATATTAAATTAATTTTGGCTATACTCAATAATTCGAGTTAGAAATAAAAAAGGATAAAATATATTAATTTATTTATTAGTATTAAAGACGATAACTATCATTTATTTTCATTGATGATGTAAAAACATATTAATACTAGTTAAAACTGTAATTATAGCACCCACTCATAAATTCACCATTTAGGACTTACAATAATAGTCATAAATGAATTAATAAGCATTTACGCGCTAAGACGTATTTATGTGTGTATTAAGTGCGATGTGCTAATGTGAATGTAATGGTGTATGTTTATGTAATGGTGCATGTTTATTTATTGGTGAATGATTTCTTTTGTATGTATGATATGCGAATTGATATTAGAAGTTGTCTGTGTGGTAGAGGATTTGAATACGTTCGAGGACGACCCGTAAGATGCTTTTAGGCAAGGCAAGTGGATTCTCCCTCTGCATATTCTTTTTGTACTCAATCATTGCATATAATAATGTTTACTTTTTGATATACTGCATAATTTGATGGGTTTTACCTAATTAAGGATTTCCTAGATTTACCAACTGTATTCCTTGTTTACCTGGGAAATTATTAAGCTTTGCAAATTTATGCTACCGCTCAACTTAATAATTTTGGTGTCACTCATTAATTGATATTAATGTTCCAAAAATTTAATTAGCAATTATGACATTAACCTGATGGTTAAAACAACATTATTTCATATTAATTGGAACATGGAGTGACCACCCAGGATAACAGTGCAACCACGAGTGCTATCATGGCTCTAGCTTTAGTAATTAGCTTTTATATGCTTAGTGCCTAGCAACCTTACCAGAAATATGGGCAAGAGGGGGAGCGGTGGTGTTGGCAGCCCACGTTATCATGGGAACGTATTCTTGGCTAAGGTATCTCACACAGGGGGCCACCACCATCGACTTTAGAAACCTTAGCGGGTTGCTTAGTATTAAGTGTATTTTGTGAAAGCCTCATAATGGATCCCTAGCTATTTACCTCGGTAGTGTTTAAGGGTTCGATCAACCCAGGCTAGATGGGATACATGGCATATGGGTAAAGTTGTACCACCTCTGCAGAGTGTAAAACTAATATATCAGTTGTGCTCTCGGTTAAGAGCAGCCTGGACTCCGCACATGATAATTAAACTTGAAGATGGAATTAAATTGAGATCCTATGATCTGCCAATGATTTGCTTAAGTGGTTTCACTTAAGTGTTTTTGTATATTCATATTCCTTTGTTTAAATGGGACATTTGGGATTCACACTTATTAGTAAGACAGGTGTTGTTAATAAAATGTTGACCAACTAAAATGCTTACTGCTCAACCTTAGCCTCACCTTGTTATACATGCATTAGTTTTTTCCCCACTTGCTGAGCCCCGACCATAAGTGAGCTCACCCTTGCTAATATTTTCATCAGAGGGTGATGTTGGAGACTTTGATGGAGATATTGACGATGATGAATTCTAAGTCTAACGATACGCCGGTCATCTTCCTGTGGGAGATTGTTCCTGTTATTTAAATTCCGCCTTACTTTGATGTGATACTTGTTAAAGATACAATGATTCGGATGATGTAATAAAGTATTCTACTCTCTTTACACCTTTATTGTATTGTATTTTGATATATTACACTTGTGACGTCAACATATGTGTAGAAATGGATCTTGGCACACATATGGTATGCGCTTGGTTCTACCCCTGGAACCGGGTGTGACATCCGACCCGGATCCTCCCAGCGAACGCCGGCATGCTCCATCCGAGCAGGCGGCACATCGTGTCGAGCGCCTCCTCAGTTTGGAAACGTTCGGGACGAACCAGCATGGCCATGGCGACCGCGGCGGCGGAGAGCTGAACAGCGCGAATGTAAAGGGGCACAAAGGGCTCGGAGGCAAAAGGGCGCAGCAGTTGGAGAGAATGCGAAAGCATAACCGCTGCACGCGGGGAAAACCCCTTTTCAAGGAAGGACTCCCCCGCTCGTGCCCGAAAAAATCCGCCCGACACGCACCTAGCGTCCAGACAACTCAGTCACTAACATGGGGGCCCGGGCCCGCAAGTCATGCAGCTAGGGCGCTGATTTCCAAGTGCGAAGAAGGCAAACCGCCACGCAAGGAGCGAACCGCCGTGCACGACCCCGCGCCGCCTCGGGGCCGTCGCGGGAGAATATTTTTAACCTAGGCGGCGACAGCAAGGCGCCCCGCACGCATGGCCCGACAAAACCGCCATGTGTGGGGGCCACACGCCAGTCAGCCACAAAGACAGGCACGGCAGTTGGTGTGACTGATGGCAGACTGACAGCGTATGCGCGCCGAGTTAATGCGGCGCATGCTAAGGAGGTGCCCCAGTCACCAGTCATGTCGTGCTTACGCAAGATAGAGGTTTTGGCCCCACCTGCAGGCTCGCATCCTCCCCTGAGGTGGGCCCGAGGGCCACTGTCGGTACCCTGGAACAGGGGTACCCCTTGCTACGGTATGAATACGCTATACCCGCGTAGCTACCTCTAGTTGCGTGGTGAACAACTCTCTGCCCCGCCATGTGGACGGCTCCGCGGTCGCCACGTGGCCAGGGAAGGAGACGTACTCCAAGATGCCAACAGTGGGTCTGGACCCCCATGGGGAAAGTGTCGGACCCCTGTACATGAAGAGCGGACCTCCGGGGCAAGGTCCAGGACCCCCGCGAGTGCTACTCGGACCTCCAGGACGGGTCCTGGACCCCTCTGCGTAGGGTCCGGACTACCCACAGCTGGGTTCCGGGACTCTTAGGCAGAGAATACGCAGGCCTTGCTCAGGCAGGGGTCCGGAGCTGACATGTGTCCAGGCCTAGCCTGGTGCGGATCTGTCCGCATAACGCTTCTGCTCCTCGCCCAGGTGGAGACCCGATGCTGCCACATGGCCTACTGTGCATGACGTGTAGGGATGAAAACGGTCAGAAACGATATTTATTCGGTAATCAGTTTTTTCTTTGATTGCGAATAAATAGGATATAGAATATACAATACAAATTTATATTCTTGTTTTTAACATCCAGCTTGTTAAGATTCATAAAAGGTAAACCTCAAATTCATCCTACATTTTCTCAAATAATAAATAAAAACTTCGGTATGGATTCGGAACAAATTCGGTAATTTTTTCAACTTTTTGTGTTGTAGAGAGCAAATAATACATAAAACAACTTATATAATATTTTATTCATATTTGTACTAATGTGCTTGATAATATAAGAAAAGATCAACATCAAATTTTATACATATCTATTTTAAAATATTAAATTTGTTCTAATAGTTCGGATTACCACTTTCATCCCTAATGACGTGAGCCTGCGGGCGGAGCCTGACGTGAGGCCTTTGGGCCGCGCTGCCTCTACATTGATTGTGGAGAAGACGCGCCGCCTGTCTACCCCGCTGACAGGCGATGTGCCCCTTCAACATTTAATGTGTCCTGTCCACTCAGCTGGCAGGCGGCGTCTAGGGGCCATCTTGTAGGCGGCGTGCCTGTCTATTCCCGTTGGCTAATAGTACACCTATGATGCCTCATGCGCCGCTGAAAGTCGCCTAGAGGGGGGTGAATAGGCGAAACCTGAAAATTAAAACTTTATCCCCCCAACTAGATCCCTTGATTAGTGGTTAGAACAAGATACGCAATTATCGGAGTATAAAAACTAAGTCCTTGCTTGTGAAGAGTATTGTTTTCAAATAATGCGGAATTGATAAATCAATACTACTAACAAGTCTATGAGAATAAAGCAAGGGGGTTTAGATAAGAAGAGTAATAACACAAGTTCTTTCTTGCAAGGTGTTGCTCCACTAAATGAGAATGCAACTTGAAGCAACACTAAATGATAATAGCAAAGAATAGTGCAAGAAAACTTAGAGTGAGGGAAAACAAACAAATCACACGAAATGAACACAAGAGACACAAGGATTTGTTTTACCGAGGTTCGGCCCTCGAAGGCCTAGTCCCCGTTGAGGAGTCCACTAAGGACGGGTCTCTTTCAACCCTTTCCCTCTCTCCACCGATCACACAAAACCGGCGAGCTCTTCTTCTCAAGGATCACTTAAGACCCCACAAGGACCACCACACTCTTTGGTGTCTCTTTCTAGCTTTACAAGCCTCCAAAACTTTGGAGGAAGTTCAATTGGAGTCAAAACTCCACGCGCAAATGAACACAAAGATGTAGCACACACTATCTCTCAATGAATCTCACAAGGCACTAGTGCTAAACTCAAATGAGTAGCTCTCTTGCTTGCTCTCTCTTTTGTGGCACTTGTGTTGGTTGTAGTGGTCTAAATCTTGTGTATAGGATGGATCAATGAATAGAGGTGGTTGGGAGGGCTTGAATATGTCAACTAGATGACTTGGAATGTTGCTTGGACTCCCACACCTTGAAGTGGCCGGTTGGGGTGGTATTTATAACCACCAACCAAATTGTAGCCGTTGGAGAAGGCTACTGGCGATGGGCGCACCGGACAGTCCGGTGCGCCACCGGACAGTCCAGTGCGCCACCGGACAGTGTCCGGTGTGCCGCCATGTCATCCTCTTCGATAGGGTTGGAGCTGGTCGACCGTTGGAGGCTTTGTCCTCATGCGGCACCGGACAGTCCGGTGCCACACCAGACAGTCCGGTGCCCCTCTGACCTTTTGCTTTGACTTCTGCCGTGTGTACTGTGCTGCACTGTTCACTGTCAGAGTCGACCATTGCGCGCAGATGACCGTTGCTCCGTTGGCTCACCGGACAGTCTGGTGAATTATAGCGGAGGTGCGCCTGGGAAACCCGAAGGTGAAGAGTTTGAGGTCGATCCTCCTTGGTGCACCGGACACTGTCCGGTGGCACACCAGACAGTCCGGTGCGCCAGACCAGGGCTGCCTTCGGTTTTAACTTTGCTCCTTTTATTTGAACCCTTTCTTGGACTTTATATTGGTTTGTTGTGAACCTTTGGCACCTGTAGAACATATATTCTAGTGCAAACTAGTTAGTCCAATAATTTGTGTTGGGCAATTCAACCACCAAAATTCATATAGGAAAAGGTTTGACCCTATTTCCCTTTCAATCTCCCCCTTTTTGGTGATTGATGCCAACACAAACCAAAGCAAATATAAAAGTGCAGAATTGAACTAGTTTGCATATGGTAAGTGCAAAGGTTGCTTGGAATTGAGACCAATATTATTTCTTTTACCAGATATGCATGGTTTGCTTTTCTTCTTTATTTAATATTTTGGACCACGCTTGCACCACAAGTTTTGTTTCTGCAAATCCTTTGTAAAATTCTTTTCAAAACATTTTGCAACTTGTCAAAGATACATGAATAAGATTGAAAGAGGCATTTTCAAGATATGAAATTTTCTCCCCCTGTTTCAAATGCTTTTCCTTTGACTAAAACAAAACTCCCCCTTAATGAAATTCTCCTCTTAGTGTTGAAGAGGGTTTTACAAATTTTTGAAGATATTAGTACTTTCCCCCTTTTGAACACAATAAGATATTAATTTGAAAACTTCATTTTTAAAATTCGTGGTTGTGGTGCGGTCCTTTTGCTTTGGGCTAATACTTTCTCCCCCTTTGGCATGAATCGCCAAAAACAGATACTTGTGAGTGAAATATGAGCCCTTCTTCACTTTATCCCCAATGGCAAACAAATATGAGTGAAGATTATACCAATGTGGAGAGATGGCGGAATACTGGCAAAGAGTAGATAATACCGATAGAGTTGAGTGGAAGCGTTGTCTTTGCGGAATACTCTATTTCCCTTTCAATTTATGACTTAGCATGAAGTACACTTGCAAAACACATTAGTCATAGCAAATAAAAGAGATATGATCACAAGATATATCAGTTAAACATGATCATAGTTCGATACAATACAGATTGCTCCCCCTAAATATGTGCATGGAGAGAAACACATATTTTGGCCTTAAATGCCAATTGCACATAATTAGGTTAATGAGAATATGTCTATATCATACAAAACGTGAAGTGCATTGTGTCATAGTATAAGTGTGATGCTCATGACAGTTTATGCACTTATGAAAGCATGTTATAAATATCTTAAGCATTTTCCCTTAAGGATTTCAAAGAGACTTAAGGACCATCCCTTTGGAACAAAGGTAGCTTATCCTCGTTACAAGGTTAAGCTTTAAGCTCTTTGACAATAAAATTACTTCACCTAGTTTCAACAAAGATGCATTAATGCATGAATGAAATTTTAAGAGGTTAAACTAGGTATGAAGCAGGGATAATGCATGGACATGCTTTCTCTTCCTTTTATACAAGATATGCAAAGAAAGTATAGAAAAGGAAGATTTAGGTACAAGTTTAAATGAAATGAAGTAGTTTTACCCTTTTGTACCTTCACGTAGAGATGCTCTCTTCATTGTGCTTTGTCCTTAGTCTTAGATGCTTAAGACCTATACTCAAGACAATATATGGAAATATTTTGCACAAGAGAGAGTTCTACAACTAGTGATCCTTTTCTAAGTCATTGTCAGCATATATCAAATGGATCACAAATTGCATAGATGTATCATGAATCCTCCTCTTAACTTAGTGCACATCAAGAGAGACATCGATTGATAGTATATGCGACACTAAGAAACATAAGTGTTAATTGAAGTTATTCAATGATTAAACAAATAACAGATGTGATCAAAAGAACAACATGTGCATTAGAATAGGAGAATCCAGTAAATATGCTACTTTAGCAATGAAAGCAACAATCCTTGATAAGAGTGACATTATTTTAACAAGATGGATTGATATGTAGTAGCATACATCATGAGAAACTTATTCTCATGCAAGAGACTATATGAGATTACTAGGATAAAGCGATAGTCTCAACATAATCAAGATATAAAAATAGGCTCCCCCTAGAGATATGCATCAAAGAATTTTGATGAGATGAATGGATGCATTCATTTTAGAGACGTGTAGGGAGAAGCATTATACATCTTGATCAAGGCTTATAAGATTTGCAATAAACACCTTATGCCTGATATTCTCACAATGAAAAGGATTTAGAGTACTCACAACCACAACATTGATTGTTTTGTAGAAGTAGGTGGTGTTGTTCTTGATGTTTTTCTCTTTCATGTGAGTGTCCTCCCTTTGTAGTTGTCCCTTTTTCCTTCCAAACTTATTGAAAATACTCAAGAAAGATGTTAATAGCACAAGGGAGTATATGATGAAGGATGATTTCTTTAGATAGGAAATAAAAACAATTCATCATACAAAAGTCACATAGACATGAAGTAAAATCCTTAGTATAAGTGCATTTCATTAGAAAAGATGAATGTGCACCTTTTAAACATTTTTGTTCAATCATAGGAATTTTACTTCTTCATATTGAATTTATTATCATAACTTAGAAGCGTATCAATATGAGAATATATATAGCAAAGGCATGAAATAGATTCTAATGGACTAGTGTGTTTATGAGAACGAGATTGAATGCACACCTAGCAAAAATTAAGTCCAATAAAGAATCTATTCTTCACATAGGTAGAATAAGATAATTTAGAGTAAATAACCATTGATGGAAAAAAGGTTCCCATACCTTTGCTTTTACCTTTCTTCCTTAGGGTGAAGAGTAACCCTAGAGGCTTGTGACTTCAGACATGCACTTTCTCTTTTGTAGATTTTCATGAGTAAGCTCAAGAGATACATGGTTAGTAACACAAGCACAAGTTCCCCTTTTGTAATCATTTTGACAAGGAATGAAAAGTGGATTACTAAAGCATGGAAACTTTGTAATATGAACTAGATTATTCTATGATATATGCTTAGTTTTAACTTAAGCATAGTCAATTCCTTAAGATAATGGGAACAAATCTAATTTAATCATGGAGAGCGATGAATGTAGAAGAATCATATCCAATTTAAGTAAGAAGCACAACAACATAAGTCATTGGATTGATTTTTCTTTTTTAAGTTAGATTACACACTTCCAAAGAGAAACTTATTCTCTACAAGTGAGACTACTTGGGTTACTTAGATAAAAGCATTAGTCGCACTATTCTAGTTATAGAGAGAATTTTCCTTTTATAAGTGTCCTAAGGATTTGAATTTCTTACATGACACCTTATTCTATTAAGAACTTGGAATGTCTCTCTATATCTAGAATCGTGGCAATAATATGATAAATAGTGTAAAACATGCCATGAGGTGCTTGCAACAAATTAGAGCATGTAGATTGCCATAGCATAGAAGAGATGAATAAGCAATCTACCATATGAGAGGAATTTCTCCAAAGAATGGTGACATAATTGTAAAGACATTTAAAGTGCTTCTTTTTCTATATGATTACACAAGACACATGAGAAATCATAATTTAAGATGCTTGCACTTAAAAACATAAGTGTTACCATCCTTTGGCTTTCCTCCATGTTGTAGGCCTTGATTTTTCCGCATAGAATAATTCTTTATTTCCTACAACATCAATATCTTCCCGAGATGATATGAGTTTTAGACATAATAATTTGAAATAACCTTGGGTCAATCTTGAATATGTAGATCATTGAAGATTGATATCTTGAGTTAATAGGAATTGAATTGCCTCTCTCAGGCACCCCAAAGCTTCACATCATCTCCTTCTCCTGCAAAGCTTATCAAACATATTTTGGTACCCATCTCTTGATGGGTCCATCAAGGTTAGTCAACAAAGACCTAGGAACCCAAATGTCCTTTGTGCTAGCACTAGGTAAACTCATTACCTTTCTAGCACAAGTTGCAATTTTGGGTTGCCTAGTTACATGAGAATTAATTGACAAGCTAGGAGTGGGGTTGTTACCAATGGGACAATCTTCGCATTGATGTCCCTTCTTTCGGCATATGTAGCATAGGCGATCTTCAAGCCTTGAAGATTTCTTCCTTCCTTATTTCTTGCTTGCTACATGGTTAGTGGATATTTTCTTTTCTAACATAATGTCTTTTTGTTTTAAATAGGGACAAGACCTTATTAAGTGTCCCTTCTTTGAGCATTTAAAACAAAGTTTATCATCCTTGTTAATAATCAAGTCATTTTTAATATAGGGACATGACTTAATCGAGTGTCCCTTTTCAAAGCATTCACTACACTTCTTACTTCTCTTAGTGTGAAGTGTGACTTGGTTATTACCTTGGATATTACCTTTTATGGAGGCGTGGTTGAGGCTTTTGGAAGAGATATTGATTTTCTTCTTTTGTTCCTTCCTCTTGGCAATCCTCAAGTCCTTGACATTTTCTTCAAGGGATTTAGTGCATGCTACGGTTGTTCCCGTCTCAAGCTTCTTCACCATGTGATCACAGTTATCTTGAGAAGGTTGAGCAATGCACTTCCCTTTTAGTTGTGTCAAGCTCATTTTTAGCCTCTCATTTTCTTCTTTGAGCTTTTGATATGTGTCATCTTTCGTTCCTGCAAATTCTAGCTCAAAGGAAGATTTGCTTGTCGACGGACAACAAGCATTAGCACATGGTAATGTAGTTTTAATTTGAATACATGTGCATGAGTGAGGTTGTTGGAATTTTAAGTTTTCTATCACAACCTCATGAGAAATATTTAATATGATATGATCATCCATAAGATTTTCATAAGAACATAGAAGCATATCATATTTTTCTTGAAAAGCTAGATTTTCAAATTTTAGCTTTTCTACTTGGTCCTTAAGTAAGGCATTCCTATTTACCAATTGAGCGATACAATGTAAAGAGTTATCTTGCTCAATTGAAATAGTTTCATACCTTTAGACCAAATCAACATGAGAGCACTTTAGCTCCTCATGTTCTTTAGTCAACTCGTCAAAGCTTAGCATTTTTATGGAGAGAATATCTTCTAGCCTTTGACGAGCTTCGCTTTGCTCTCTCGCTCTTTTTAGAAGATTGAGCATGACCGCCTTATCTTCTTGGCTTAGTCAAGCGTAGAGTTGCAAGAAGCTTCTTTCCTCCTCCTCATCCTCATTTGTGCTTCTGCTATCATTTTCATCAGCCACACAACATATGTGGGAATCGAAATGGGAAGACAAACCTTTTGGAGAGGTGGATTCATCCTTTGGTCTCCATCGTTCATTTTCTTCTTCTTCCTTCAAAGAGTTAGTTTCACAAATACCAAAGGAAGTAGAGGCACAAAATGAACTATCATGTTTGGACTCATCAAATTTGCTTTTAATTCTAGTCCAAATATCATGCGCATCATGAATGGATTCATTATAATTTGATATGAAGGCATGATAATCTTCATTGCTAAGAGAATTACTTAAGATGTCATAAGCTAGGTAGTTTAAGCGAAAACATCTTTGATCCTCCTCGAAAATATTTTTCTATTATAACTAGAGGGGAAGATACTCTTATCTATAATTTGTTCTAATTGTGGATCTACGGTTTTAAAAGCATTTATCATCCTAGTAGACCAAGAATCAAATTAGAACAATCGGAAAGTAATATCTCAAGAGTTACTTCCTTGTTCTCCTTGGTCTTCTTGTTCTTTTGAGATCTTCTTCGAGCCATCACTTCGAGTTGTTTGGACTCAATATGAAGTGCCTAGCTCATACCGATTGAAAGTCGCCTAGAGGGGGTGAATAGGCGAAACCTGAAAATTAAAACTTTATCCCCTAACTAAATCCCTTGATTAGTGGTTAGAACAAGATACGTAATTATCGGAGTATAAAAACTAAGTCCTTGCTTGTGAAGAGTATTGTTTTCAAATAATGCGGAATTGATAAATCAATACTACTAACAAGTCTATGAGAATAAAGCAAGGGGG
The DNA here is from genome assembly GCA_029449295.1 of Zea luxurians. Taxonomy (NCBI): domain Eukaryota; kingdom Viridiplantae; phylum Streptophyta; class Magnoliopsida; order Poales; family Poaceae; genus Zea; species Zea luxurians. Next base: position 4,460,641 of record JAOPSE010000018.1, on the reverse strand, counting down.
GTTTAGCTAAGAAGAGTAATAACACAAGTTCTTTCTTGCAAGGTGTTGCTCCACTAAATGAGAATGCAACTTGAAGCAACACTAAATGATAATAGCAAAGAATAGTGCAAGAAAACTTAGAGTGAGGGAAAACAAACAAATCACATGAAATGAACACAAGAGACACGAGGATTTGTTTTACCGAGGTTCGGCCCTCGAAGGCCTAGTCCCCGTTGAGGAGTCCACTAAGGACGTGTCTCTTTCAACCCTTTCTCTCTCTCCACCGATCACACAAAACCGGCGAGCTCTTCTTCTTCTTAAGGATCACTTAAGACCCCGCAAGGACCACCACACTCTTTGGTGTCTCTTGCTAGCTTTACAGGCCTCCAAAACTTTGGAGGAAGTTCAATGGGAGTCAAAACTCCACGCGCAAATGAACACAAAGATGTAGCACACACTATCTCTCAATGAATTTCACAAGGCACTACTGCTAAACTCAAATGAGTAGCTCTCTTGCTTGCTCTCTCTTTTGTGGCACTTGTGTTGGTTGTAGTGGTCTAAATCTTGTGTATAGGATGGATCAATGAATAGAGGTGGTTGGGAGGGCTTGAATATGTCAACTAGATGACTTGGAATGTTGCTTGGGCTCCCACACCTTGAAGTGGCCGGTTGGGGTGGTATTTATAGCCACCAACCAAATTGTAGCCGTTGGAGAAGGCTGCTGGCGATGGGCGCACCGGACAGTCCGGTGCGCCACCGGACAGTGTCCGGTGTGCCGCCACGTCATCCTCTTCGATAGGGTTGGAGCTGGTCGACCGTTGGAGGCTTTGTCCTCATGCGGCACCGCAGTCCGGTGCCACACCGGACAGTCCGGTGCCCCTCTGACCTTCTACTCTGACTTCTATCGTGTGTACTGTGCTGCACTGTTCATTGTCAGAGTCGACCGTTGCGCGTAGATGACCGTTGCTCCGTTGGCTCACCAGATAGTCCGGTGGCACACCGAACAGTCCGGTGAATTATAGCGGAGGTGCGCCTGGGAAACCCGAAGGTGAAGAGTTTGAGGTCGATCCTCCCTAGTGCACCGGACACTGTCCGGTGGCACGCCGGACAGTCCGGTGCGCCAGACCAGGGCTGCCTTCGGTTTTAACTTTGCTCCTTTTATTTGAACCCTTTCTTGGACTTTATATTGGTTTGTTGTGAACCTTTGGCACCTGTAGAACATATATTCTAGTGCAAACTAGTTAGTCTAATAATTTGTGTTGGGCAATTCAACCACCAAAATTCATATAGGAAAAGTTTTGACCCTATTTCCCTTTCAGCCGCACTCATCATGACTCGCGCGTTACCGAGGACGCTGCCACGAGATATCAATACTGTATGCGCTACGGATATTATGGCGCTCGGAGATCACCCTGGTGTGGCAAGCAGTAGTTCCATCCTTCCATTTGTCCCTGGGCCCACGTGTCGGGGCTCAGTATCCTTGTATGTGCCCCCTTTAGCTATAAAAGGGAGGGCGCACTGTGATTCGGACTCGGGCCTCCTAGGACACAACTCAAGCTCACGAGCAATACAACACACAATGGAGTATGGTATTACGCTCCGGCGGCCCGAACCACTCTAAGGGTCTGTTTGGTTGGGCTGTGGCTGTGAAAAAAGTTGTTGTGGGCTGTGAGCTGTGGAAAAAGCTGCTGTAGGCTGTGAGCCGTTAAAAAGCTAAAAACCGTTTGGTGGAAACCACTAAAAGTCGTTAAAAGTTCTTCGATATATGTTTTCACAGTTCCATCCGAAAAGCCACTAAAAGCAGGTTCAGGTGTGCTTTCAGATTTGCACGGTGAGAAAGTCAACTTTTAGAAAAAGCTGTTTCCTGGATCCAGCCTTTTGGTTGGCTTTTGGCTTTTAGGGGGCAAAAGCCAAAAGCCAAAAGTCAAACCAAACACACCCTAAACCCTTGCGTATTCTTGTGTATTTATCCTCTAATCTCGTAACAGACAAAACGTTTAGGCCCCTCACCATCTTAGGATTTAGATATAAATATAGAATACTAGTTCCTGTTACATATAGGCTTGCCTACTGGGCGGGCTTGTGATGCCAAATCTCGTGGCTGGGCTTTGCTCGTCCTCTTTGGGACGAATGGAAGCTCACTAACGTTACGTGTGCCTTGCTTGGGCCTTGTTGGGCTGAATTTGCAGAACGGGAGATAGGAGATTGCTTTCACGAACGGCAAAGGCACGCGCGCGAGAGCGACGGGATGGCCGAACGGGGGACCCGACCTGGACTGGTCCACGGTAGACTGGCCTCCATCGCCCGTCCCATCTTGTTTGTGTGTCGGCTTTGGCTACCCATTCAACTCGTGCTTCGTTATCAGTACACATTGTTAATAATAATAATAATAATAATAATAATAATAATAATAATAATAATAATAATAATAATAATAATAACAGCTATGGATGTATGCCAATGTCGACACGTTTTCAAGAACGTGACGCGCCCCTGTAACTTTTTTTGTCGATCTATCCATATGATTCATGTAGCTATCACCGATAAATTTTGACGACGACGACGACGACATACTAGCGCTGAACTGTTTATGTCGATGAAGAATTGCATCTAGGTAAATATCTAAAAAATGCTACAAACATTAATTTATTACATATATACTAGCTAATAAGAATGCATGGGAAGCAGAGGATGACATTAGTCGGCTAACCCGTCCTCGTCTATAAATTTTTTATTTTCATTAGCTGCTACTACCTGCCACGATTAAGGACAAGATATGTATGCACTAGCATACATCAAGTTGTTAACAAGGGGTTGTTACAGTGATCAGCAGGTGCATCCCCACATGGCGTGCCGGCCGGGCCGCCGAGTCCGGTCGGTGGCCGTTCGAATTATATTCAACGCATACCATTCATGTGAGCGAGAAGGCCAGCAGGTAGAAATAGAAGAAAGACCAGGGGGATATCTTCGTACTCCCTCCGGTGCAGTAAAGAAAGTCATTCTGTATGTGACAGCTAGGAACCCCATGCATCAGGGCCACGTCCTCTCCTCCTGCTCCTCTCTCTCTCTCTTGCTGCTGCCTCTTTTTTTTTAATAAAGTTTACTATTTAACATGTATGTATATACTGCTAAATGTATTTATATGATTAATTCTGTTAAATGTATGTATTTATATACTGCTTTACTGTTGGTTCGGGCCGGTGGTCGGCCCGGTACGTTGAGGCCCACCGGACCAACGGGTCGGCCCGACACGATTTTTTCCTGTGCGTGCCGGGTTTGGGCATGTCCCTAGGCACGTGGGCCAGTACGACCCGGCCCGAAGCATCAACGGGTCGTGCCTGGCCCGGCCCTATTTGTACCGGGCCGAAACGGGTTCGGGCCAGGTCCGTGCCGGGTGGCCCATTTAGACATCTATAGCCACGTCCTCTCCTCCTGCTCCTGTCCTCTCTCTCTCTCTTGCTGCTGCCTCTTCTTTTTTTAATGAAGTTCACTATTAGCATGAGAGAGTTGATTAGAGCGGTTCATTTGACTTTAATTTGAAACGGTTTCTACGTTGTTTAGTCTCTATAGATTGTATGTATGCAACTACAACAGTCTAAATAAGTGACTTTAATCTAAAATCAACAACCTTAATTTTTTACTAACTCTAAATTTATCTTGCAGCATATAATAGTGCAACTCTAAAATATTAATATGAACTCAAAAGCCCCTTTCAACCTAAGTGTCTGTTGACACCGGTTTGTATGCCCATACAATTGTTGGCAGACATGTATATTATTCATTTCTAGACATAGAGAGAGTGCGTGACCTTTCTTTGGAGTTGGAGACCATACATGCCCTATCTTTCCTCCTGCCTTTTTTTTCTAAGTAAAGAAAAGAAAAGAAACTGTACATGCCCTGCACTTCCGGCCTCCTGCTTTTTTCTTTCTTAGAACTGTACATGGTCTACACAATTCCTCCTCGCCTATTCAACAGGTATTGATCCTTGATGGAGACGACGAAGCAGGCTTGTGAGAGGGCTTCTCTTGATCGTGGGAGAAGGCAGGCCCCACCGGCAGCTGATGACCCACACTGACAGTGGACAGCCAGGGAGACATCCCACATGGATGGATGGATGGGCGATCCAATTCCTGCAAGCAGCAGCAGCAGGCAGGCAAAGGAGGACGATGAACAGTGATGGAGATGGATAGATAGCGCCATTGGAGAGGCAGGCAGACAAGCGCACCTGCCCTGCCCTGCCCTGCACTGTACTGTGCTGTGCACAAAGAAAAAATGAATACAATGTGTCCTGCTGCGCCTCCCCCCATCACTGGCACTGCCCTGTTTGTTTCCTTTTTAATGCCCGGCCAGGCCGCCGCACTCATCTCCTTCCTCCATCCGAAACCAACTGACATCGCCCCGCATCCCGTCGCCCGTCTCGCGATGCTGATGGGGTTCCCCGTTGGGTACTCGGAGACGCCCAAGCTGCTGCTGCACCTCCTCTTCCTCCTGGACCACCTGCGCCGCCTCTCCTCCTGGCTGCTCCGCCTCTCGGGCGCCGCCGACGCCCACGCCGACACCGACGCCGGCCACCCTCGCCACCCCTGCGCCGCAGCCCAGCGCCTGGAGGAGCACTCCCCCGCGGTGCGCTTCGACTCGCTGTCGTGCGGAAGCGGAGGAGGGGTGACGGCGCCCCACCCGCTGCCCGAGGGCTGCTGCGTCTGCCTGGGCGACTTCCACGCCGCCGCCGAGGTGCGCCGCGCCCGGGGCTGCCGCCACGTCTTCCACCGCGCCTGCCTCGACCGCTGGGCCGCGCACGGCCACCGCACCTGCCCGCTCTGCCGGACGCCGCTCCTCCCGCCGCTGCCGCTGCCGCTGCCCCTCCCGCTGCCGCCGTCGTAGCGATCCGGATTACCTCCTACCTGTTGGGCCTTTGTGCAAAAAAGTAACCTTCCGCTCCACTGGGCTTGGTGGTTTGTTATGATTTTTGAGAAATTACAGGGCGCTCTGTGTGAAAAGGGGCTCCCTTCCCTAGTGTGCTCTGTTCTAGGAAAAGGCTGAAGCCTGAAAGAGGGGAGCAAATATGGTGATAGACAGACAATAGGTTACTAGGGCAAAGTTAAAACAGGGGAAACAAAGTACGTTCTTGTTATATACACGTAGGTAGATAGAGTCAATTTGGCAAGAGATGTGTCTCTGCTCATTTTCTTTTTTTCTACTCTCTATAAAATATTTTTGTTCCTTTTTTTTTGGTATGTGTGTGTTTCCTCTCCAGTGTGGGTGAAGATGATGATGTATACATACATGCCCTCTGATTTTCACTGTTTTGTGGGTCAAATTTATATAACAAAGTATTATAACATGTATTTTATGGTAATATTTATTAAATATAAAAGTTATCGATTACATTAGAATATAGAACAGCATTTAGAATGGATGAAGTGTTGACGACTGATGTACAGACTAAAAAAGGGGTCGCTGCCTAGTCGCAAAACAGACAGCGCCCGTCCCTGTTTTGGACTGGTTGATACTCCGAACGGGCTCAATTTGTGCGTTCGTCGCATTTGGAGGCACATGGACCACAATGAAAGAAAATTTATGGAGCCCATTTACCAGCCCATTGGGCTGGAACGGCAGAGCTGGTAAAGCCTGCCGACTACAATGGAATGGAATATTCCATCCAGTACAGGCGCCGTGCATCGATTGCGCCCGGACGGACAGCGGCATGTCGATGTCGCGACGCACGCCATCCCCACCTGCCCACCACTGTTGGTGCGAGTACACGAGGCACATAGTACGACCGATCAAGCGTGTTCATGCGCTGTTCGCCACAGACACTGATACGTGCAACGACAGCATACCATCTCTCTCTCTTCCTCTCGCTCATGTGCACCAGACAGAGGCAACGAACTGCCTCATCATCGCTTCCAACTTCTTCACGAACGCCACGCCGCCATTTCCCGCAAGCAAAGCCATCGAAACCGTTCGCTACTGCCTTGCCTACTACTAGTAGCTCGATCGTCGTCGTCGTTTCGCTCTCAGTTGGCGGTTAGCTAGCTAGCATACAAGCATCAGCAGGTGCCCCTTGCCGAGCCGTACGTGTCGTCGTCGACGACGATGGTGGCGGCGCCCAGCAAGTGCCGGCCGTCGGCGGCAGCGCTGGTGGTGGCACCGCCGGGGGCCCCGCGGCGCCGGCTGCGGTGCCGGTGCTGCGAGGACACGCTGGGCGTCCCGCGCCGCCGGCTGCAGCCGCAGCTGCACCTGAAGCAGCAGGCACCTGCGGCGCCGCCGCCGAGGCCCCGGCGGATCGTGCTGGTGCGGCACGGCGAGAGCGAGGGCAACGTGGACGAGGCCGCCTACACGCGCGTGCCGGACCCCAGGATCGGGCTCACCGCCAAGGGCTGGCGCGAGGCCGACGACTGCGGCCGCCGCCTGCGCGACCTCTTCTCCTCCGGATCCCGCGACCAGGACGACTGGAAGGTCTACTTCTACGCGTCGCCGTACCGCCGCAGCCTGGAGACCCTGCGCGGCATCGGCCACGCCTTCGAGCCCCACCGCATCGCCGGCGTCCGCGAGGAGCCCCGCCTCCGCGAGCAGGACTTCGGTACGGTACCATCTCTTTCTTGTCTTGTTTTCTTATCCACATGGTCCCCACCCGTCAGCCTCCGAGAAGCCCTCATGCTAACGAATGTGCATGCATGCGATGCGATGGGCCAGGCAACTTCCAGGACCGGGAGCAGATGCGGGTGGAGAAGGAGATCCGGCAACGCTACGGCCGCTTCTTCTACCGCTTCCCCAACGGCGAGTCGGCGGCGGACGTGTACGACCGCATCACCGGCTTCCGGGAGACCCTGCTCTCCGACATCGTCCTCGGCCGCTTCCAGCCCCCGGGCCACCGCAGCACCAGCGGAGACATGAACATCGTGCTCGTCTCCCACGGCCTCACCCTCCGCGTCTTCCTCATGCGCTGGTACAAGTGGACCGTCCGCCAGTTCGAGGGCCTCGACAACCTCGCCAACGGCGGCGAGCTCGTCATGCAGACTGGAGAAGGCGGCAGGTACAGCCTCCTCGTGCACCACACGCCCGACGAGCTCAGGGCGTTCGGCCTCACCGACGAGATGCTGCAGGACCAGATGTGGCAGAAGACGGCCAGGCCCGGCGAGCTCAACCACCGCTTCATGACAAACGGACAGTCCTTCTTCGATCCATTTACTGTAATCTACTAGTTCTTGACGACCACATATATATATATATATATATATATATATATATATATATGATAAGTGATTAAATGTTTTTTATGGCTGTACACATTTTTTTCCTTTTTCATTCAAATGATGCAGTTAAGAATATCCGAAATGACATCACATTTTTTTCAAGTATTATCACTGGATCGGACATAAAAATGATAGAGCATGAGGCATGAATTATAGATGGCCAAACGGGCGGCACGGCCCGACCCGACCCGAGCCCGATAAGGGCCCGGCACGACAGTCACGAGCACGTTAGGCCCGTTTACTTAATCGTGCCGGGCCGGGCCGCCCGACGTGCCTGGGACTAGGCCCAAGCACGGCACGGCCAATTTGAAAACGTGCCGTGCCGGCCCGTTTACCCGACGGCACGTCAGTGCCGGGCCGGCCCATAAGCCCGCTCCATTCAAACACACATCCACAGAGCCAAAATCACAGTTCAGATTAAAAATACCAAATTACACATCAGTTTAATGATATAAATCACAAGTCCTTCACCTCAGATTACACAATACACATCAACACATATCTGGTCAACACAGATCAGATCAAATCACATTAGGATCATCAGATCATCACAATTCACAGAACAGATATTAATAATTTTGAGCTGGTGCAATGGCTGCCTCGTTAAAAACCTATCTAGGTAAAACTCACACCTCGTGAGAAACCCTAGATAGGAAAAGAGTACAGCCCAGCTCATTAATTTCATACTTTCATCACTTAGTTCATCACAGAGTTCATAGGGCATACTTCAGTTACATATGCACATGGCAGAAACAAGCACAGAACATATTAATCAAGGAACAGATCTTTGAAGGACTCCTCCAGGTTTTTGTCTTCTATTGTGTGCTGCATCCTTGCATCAGCTGCCTCCCAGTCCTTGAGCAAAGAAAGCATCTCCACCATTCCTGAGCCAAGTCGACGTCGCCGCTCCTCGATGACCCTACCTACAAGACTAAATGCTGATTCTGAACTCACAGTAGAGACGGGAACAGAAATTATATCTTTAGCTAAGATTGAAAGTACTGGATATGTGAGTTTATGATCATGCCACCAGTCTAGGAGATTGAAGTCATCATCAAACTTCTGAACAGTGTCACTATCGAGATAAGCTGCCAGTTCAGAACCAGAAATACCAGGAGTACTTGCTGCATGAAGCAAAGCACTAGCTGATGTTCTTCTTGAGAGTTCAGGACGAAGCCCAGAACCAGCAGCAAGACCAAGCCCAGAACCATAGGAAGAACTGGCACCAAGACCAGCACTTAGTCCCATTGAAGAACTGGTACCAATGCAATCTGCACCACCACCAAACACCAAATCCCAAGCATATTTGCTCTTACCTTCACCAGGGGTAGCATTTGAAGGCCTCTGCAACCTCACAGAACCAAATTTGTCATCATATTTATTGAATAAATCATTCAACTCAGCCCTCACAGAAGTTAGATAACTAGAGTAATCAGAATGTGAAAGTTGAGACAACAGTGCAAGGACATTGTTGAAACCTCTCATTTTAGCTCTAGGGTCAAGTATAAATGCAAATGCATATAGGTAAGGAATTGTTCCCCAGTACTTTAAGAATTTGTCTTTCATTGGGACAACTACATGTCTAAGCAAGTTATCATTCTCATACATATTCATGTGCTTATTAATATGCAGAATGTGGTGCAACATTAGAGGTGAAGTGGGATAATAGACACCAGACATCACAACAGTAGAATCGTAGAACCTTTCAAGGAACTCCAATATTTTCTCACCAACATACCAATGTGCATCAGTTAAGAGTGTAGCACCCTCTTCTCTAGGGTGGTAGTGTGTCTGAATAAACACAGAGAATGTGCTCTTGTAAGGTATGAGATGCTTTAGCATAAGATAGGTAGAGTTCCATCTCACATCCATGTCTAAACCAAACTTACGAGGTCTTACTCCCATAGCAACACAAAAACTTTTATATGCAGCAATTCTTTGGTTGGATGAGTTCAAAAAAGAGATGGCAGTTCTAAAATCTTCAAGGTAAGGTTTTAGTTCCTCAAATGTGGCATGCACAGCAAGGTTAATGATATGGCATGCACAACGTTGATGCAATAACAAAGAACCAATGTAACCAGATAGCAAAGGTGCTAGGTGGTCCATTGCTCTTGTGTTAGCAGATGCATTATCTAAAGTAATGGAGAAAACCTTATCACTTAATTCATATTCTTGAACAACAGCATAAATCCTCTCTGCAATGTTGTTGCCAGAGTGGGAACAATCAATGAGACGCATAGCAAGAATTCTTTTTTCTAACTGCCAATCAGAGTTAACAAAATGTGCAACAACAGATAAATAATCTTCTTTAGCATTGCCACTCCAGATATCAGATGTTAAAGCAACAGAAGTAACAGATTTCAGTTTTTCAGCCACTATAGCATGTCTTTCTTTAAAGTACTTTTCCATATCTCTAGTTGTAGTTTGCCTAGAAACATTGCAATGTCTAGGATTATGGGCAATTTTAATATAGACATCAAATGCATCACAATCAGCAAAGCATAATGGAAGGTCTAACCTAGCAATCAAACGACATAACTGAACACGAGCAACTTCAGCACTATATTCCCAACGAAAAACACTACCATCAGCATTGTATCTAAGCATGGACTGGTTACCAGTGCGGCCATGGAGCCGTTTGCATTTTTCCCTGTGCCGAGCCAAATGGCCAGTGCCAATGGTAGAACGTGCAGCAAGTTCTTTCTTGCAGAAATGACATCTAGCTCCTACTCTTACCTCCACTCCATTTTCAGTGGCGAAAATCTTATCCATGTCCTCCCAGACATCGGATGTGCATTTTCTCTTCCTACCCGTGCTTGCCGTAGTGGAGGCAGTCGCAGTAGCAGCACCACTGCCATCTGGGGGAGCCTCGCCCTCGGCAGCGACATTGTCGTCGCCGAGGTTGATGGTAGGGGTAGGGGTAGGGGCAGTGGAACCAAAGAGATCCTCCAGACCATCGTGCACGTCGTCCACATCGTCTGGGACTTGACCCATCAACACCAGTTCATGGTTAATGGAGGTCGGATCGTATCGACGATCCATCGCCGGCACCAGGTCCCTCACGGCCTGCGATTAGATCAGGACAGAGGGGATTAGGAGAGTAGAGCTGATAGAGACAGAGGTGATTAGGGTTTAGGGTTTGCAGATCATACCTTGGCCGAAGGCCGGAGCACCAGTTCCGTCGGCGATTACCAAGAACAATGTTTAGGGAGTAGATCCAGAGAAGGAGGAGACACCAATGCACCGACGACGGCAGATCCAGGGACACAGAGCCAGATAGAAGAACAGAGAGACTAAATGAGCACAAACACACGGTATAGATGGCCAAACAGGCAGCCGGCTGTGACCCAGTCCACCGGAGAGCGGAGAGGTGGAGGGATTTACCTTACCAGATCAGATCCAGAGACGGAGGAGAGGAGAACCAGTCCACCGGAGATGGAGAGGACAGAGGAGAGGCAGATCCGCAGATCCAGTCCACCGGAGTCCGGAGAAGAGGAGGGGGAAGCACCGGAGCAGATCCAGTCCACCGGCGCTCGCGCGAGGTCGATTGAGCACGGAGGAGCTAGGATGCCGACGACGTGCCGAGGACGGAGGATCCAGGAAGCACGGCGGCCGACGGCCGACGCATCGACGTCGACGGAGTTGGGTGCCTCCGCGCCTGGGCGAGGAGATCTGGGCGAGGGAGACGAGGGAGGGGAACGGGCGATGGGGCGAGGGAGACGAGGGGAGGGGACCTGACCTGGGTGTGCGGCTGTGTGCGTGTGCGGTGTGACTGGGTGGGGGGCGGGCGCGGGGGCCGAGGGGTTTACCGTGGAGTCGGGCCGGCCGTGCTTACCGTTTAAACGGGCCGTGCCGGACCGGCACGGCGTGCCTGGATCACGGCCCAAGCCCGACACGGGCATAGTGCCGGGCTAGCACGGGCCCGTTTAGCATCGGGCCGGGTCGGGCTTAGGCACGACTTACCGGGCCGTGCCTCGGGCCGGCCCGCTTGACCCGGCCCATCTGGCCATCTATAGCATGAATGCATGATTATCTGGTCTGCATGTCGCTCAGTGCTAGCCACTGATCAGCACCCTCCGTTGTGCAATCGATCTGCACCCCGCTATTTCACTGCTCTACCTTGTCTTCTCTTCTAGCGTGAGGCACCGTAGAAGATGGTGCGCGTCGCCGGCTTGCCGCCGCCATGGATCCGTATGATCCGTACTCCTCGTCGTTGGATCCAATCCACCAGTGGCAATAGAAAGACAGTCACTAGTAAAATTTTAGACGCCCTCTATTTCTTGGAAGTATGGTTTACTTATCAAACCATTTCTAGCCAACCGTCACTAAACATAGATCTAGACAATCAGTTTAAGAAAATCACTCCTGGAACTATGATTTTAGGGATGGTTGTTAGCCGTCCCTAAAACTTAATTTTTAAAGGTGGTTGACTAACCTTAAAATTATTTGCGTCATTAATAAATTCATATATTTTTTAAAAAGTTAAAAGGTCAAAATTATAAAAATTGACTACATCTGAAACTTTGTAGTTGGTAAACTGAAAGGGTCAGTGGCGGTGGCAGGCGCGAGGAGGGGGTTGACGACGGCAACGCCGCAAGTGAGAGGGAGGGGACGGCGAGGGCGGGGGAGAGGGAGGTTAGGTGGTCATGGGAGGGGAGGGGGATGATTCAAATAATATTGTTCATTTGATTTTAATAAGTGAGAGAGTTATCCATGTTGTTAATTCTAGGTGTAATTTGTTTGTGATTTAGTGGAGTTTATAGATGTGCGAGTGATTTGATTGGGTTGGTCGTGGTTATTTGTAAATGTTAAACTGATGAATTTTATAGTGGTATATAGTCATTGCCTAATGATAGTTTGTAGTTAAAAAGTTTCAATTTAAAATTATTTAGGGTTAAGTTATTGGTTACAAGATTTATATATATTAGTATAAATTGATATCGTCGTATAGGTAATTAGTATAAGGGGGTGTTTGTTTACTCAGACTAAACTTTACTCCTCGCTATATCGAATGATTTAATGTTAGTTATAAGTATTAAATATAATCTAATTACAAAACTAATTTCGCACATGAGGACTAAACGATAAGATGAATCTATTAGGCTATCTCCAGAAGACTACTCATCCTCGTACCCATATTTAAACATTACTCTACGAAAAATGTAGTATATAGTGCAAAAATGTTTTGAGTAATCATATGAGTAAACTGCTGGACACAGTCTTAAGACTAATTAATCAATGATTCGCTCATGTGATATTATAGTAAACATTTGCTAACTATATACTCCTCTTTTCAATTTATAATTTGTTTGACTTTTTACTCCAAATTTGGTCGACTCGTCGTAAGTATTCTTTATATATCGTCTAGCATATAATATACTTGAATCATGATCACTTAATTTTTTTAAAAAAAATTGCAAGAAAATTGTATAAAACGAGTCAGTCAACTTATAAAAAATGTCAAACGAATTATAAATTAGAACGGAAGAAGTATTAATTAAGCTTAATAAATTTATTGTATCATTTAGTCTTCAACTATGTAATTAATTTTACTCGACAATAAAACATCTAACATGACACATGCTAATTTTTAGTCTCCATGACCAAACAAAAGTTAACAAAAGATGCCAACGACGACAATAAATAAATAGAAAACGAAGAAAAATGAATAGCAGGCGGCCACCTGATGAAGTGACGATGGAGTAGAATAGTACTCCGTAGATAGCTGTTAGCTGACATGCAGTGCGGGGGCTCTAGCATGTTTTGCTGTAATGGGAAGCATTTCCTTATCTTTAAAGCAGGACGGAAACCGCGCATACGACGCTATCCACGTCAGTCGAAATAATTCTAGGCGTTGGATTTCGGATAAACGGCCACGCCACGGTCATCGCTATCCTTCTCACCGATACTTTTCAAGATGCTTCCGGACTAATCGGCGACCTCTTCTCCCTCCTAGGCTTCTGCTACTTGCCGCCGCTATGCTTCACCCCATGCCCATGCTCGCCGCGGCCTCATCTCTGTCTCCCTTCCTCCTCCCAACGTATCTCAGTCTATCTATCCTCTCCGCTCCGTCTCCGACGCTGACCACCAGCGCTGCAGCAGGAGGCGCCACCACCTCCGCGTGCGACATCTGGATCTTCGAGCCCACCTGAATCGAGGAGCACCGTCCCTCCTGCTCCAACGGCGTCGCCTCTACCCGCCGTCTCCCCCCCCCCCGCCTCGTGGATCCCCATTGCCTCCCACCTCATGCCTACCCTAACCTCGTCAAGGCCTCCGCCTACTGCTCACTACAGGAATCCTAATGATTCCCGTCGGCCAGTGTAATTCCCGTCGGCCACGGACAAAGCCGACGAGGATAACTTAACTCCCGTCGGCAAAAACTCAGCCGACGGGAGTTAAGTTAACTCCCGTCGGCCAGAGAGTAAGCCGACGGGAGTTAAGTTAACTCCCGTCGGCCAGAGCGTAGGCCGACGTGGATTATGTAACTCCCGTCGGCCAGAGCGCAGGCCGACGGGGATTAGCCTTTTATGAGCGCGCGCTCACCCGCGCGGACTCATTTTCCCTGTCTTCAACCCGAGCCGCCGCCGTCGCTTCTTCCTCAACCGCCGCCGCGCTGCGCCAAGCACCGTCGCCGTCCCTGCCCCGTGCGCCGCCGCCCCTGCCCCAAGCACCGCCGCCGTTCCTGCCTCGTCCGCCGCCACCCCTGCCCCGTGCGCCGCCGCCCCTGCCCCATCCACCGCCGCCGTCGCGCCTCCCCAACCGGCCCCGCGCCGCCCCAAACGGCCGGCCGGCCACCGCGCCGCCCCTGTCGGACCGCGCCGCCCGGCCGACGCCTCCCCTGTCGGCCTCCTCCACCGCCGCCCATCGCCCCGACCGGCTCTCCGAGCACTGCCGCAGCCCCAAGTGCGCCGTCGCCTCCAATCGCCTCCCCGAGTGCCGCTGCCGGTCCCGACCGCCTCCCCGAGCGCCGTTGCTGCCTTGTCGTTGAGGTATACATCCTTAATTGTGAATACGAGTGTGATTATAATAGTTAAATATGTGTGTAGATGTTTATTTTCGTCGGTTTTTTATGGCCGACGGGAGTTAGCTTTAATGTGATTAGAGTTAGTTTAATATAACATGTGATTAGAGTGTGATTAGAGTTAGTTTATGTGGCTTGATTAGAGTGTGATTATTGTTTATTTTCGTCGGGTTTTATGGCCGACGGGAGTTAACTGTAATACGATTACAAGTTTAATATCACATGTTAATTTTCGTCGGTTTTAATATCACATGTTATTTGTTAGTATGATTTGACTTAAAATTGGATGTTGCAATATTGTTAATTAATTATTATCATCTTAATGTGATGAAGGTGATGTTATGTATATATATATATATAGTTTTACTACTTACCTATAGATATATGTGTGACGTGTAGAAACATGAATGTCTCACACGCACTCTTTACTCGTACACACAGCCGCAATAATGGGTGATAGACGTGATTGGATGTATGAAGGTTTCAAGAAGGGTGGGTGTCACACAAGTGAATGGTTTGCCAAGACGCAGATGTTTCTGGACCATGCAGCTGCTTTGTCACAAATAGATAATATTAGGTGTCCATGCAATAAATGTAGAAATATGACGAGCCACACCAAGAGGCAGGTCACACTACACCTGTGTTCGCATGGTTTCGTGCCAGGCTATAAGGTCTGGTATCTCCATGGTGAAGATGTTGAACGAGCAGCAGAAGTAGAAGTTGATGACGGTGAAGATGATGTTGATAGGATGGACCAGATGCTTGAGGATCTGCAGCCTGAACTGGCACCAGATCATCATGATTCACCTACACCGGAGGTTCAGAAGTTCTTCGACCTACTCAAAGCGTCAGAAGAGCCTCTTCACGGGCACACTGACGTGACCGTACTGGAATTCGTGACCCGGCTGATGTCAATCAAGTCCAAGTTTGCATTCTTAATTAATTGTTACAAGGAGCTTGTGGATTTGATTAGCGAGGTTCTTCCTACGGGTCACAAGATGCCCAAAGACATGTACCAGTCCAAGAAATTGCTTGAAGGTCTTGGTATGGAGTATGAGAAGATTGATGTTTGCCAAGACAACTGTATGCTTTTTTGGAAGGAACATGGCAGAGAACAGAAATGCTTAAAATGTGGGAAGTCGAGGTACGTGGAGCTTGTAAATGAAGATGGGGAGAAGGTGGTGACAAAGGTTGCACATAAACAGCTTCGGTACATGCCTCTCACTCCTAGAGTCAAACGTTTGTTTCTCTCGAGGAAGACCGCTATGCACATGAGGTGGCATAAAGATTGTATGGACAGACAAGATGGGTTAATGGTGCACCCGTCAGATGGTGATGCATGGAAGGCTCTTGACAAATTTGATCCAGATTTTGCCAGCGATGCAAGAAATGTTCGTATCGGCTTGGCAACTGATGGTTTCACGCCGTTCAATATGACCGCTGCGTCGTATTCATGTTGGCCTGTCATTGCCATACCGTACAACCTTCCACCTGCTCTTTGCATGAAATATGAGTTTATGTTCCTATGTCTTGTTATACCTGGGCCTGAGCATCCTGGCGTACGCCTCAATGTGATGCTTCAACCACTGATTGAAGAGTTAAAGAAGCTATGGCAAGGTGTGGAAGCCTATGACTGCTTCAAGAAGCAGAAATTCAATCTTCGTGTTGCATATCTGTTCTCGGTTCATGATTTTATGGCGTATGGTATTTTCTCTAGATGGAGCGTGCATGGTAGATTGACGTGTCCTTATTGTGCTAAAGATACAGATTGTTTTCGTCTTAGTGCTGGTGGCAAGATATGTTACTTTGATTGCCATAGATGTTTTCTACCCTTCAATCACCCCTTCAGAAGGCAGAGAAAGGAATTTAGGAAGGGCACCATTGTCACGAAGGGACCGCCCAAGCGACGTAGTGGGATAGAAATTACAGAAGAGCATATGAAACTTGTCCTAGACGAGAGTGGTAAAAGGTATCAAGGTTTTGGTGAGGAGCATAACTGGACTCACATATGTGGCTTGTGGGAGCTTCCTTATGCTAAGTCATTGATTTTGATGCACAACATCGACGTCATGCATCAGGAGAGTAACTTTTGTCAAGCCCTCATAAATACATGCATGGATTTCCCTGATAAAACGAAAGACAATGACAAGGCACGCATGGACTTAGCAGTGATATGTGATCGTCCAACCCAAGTGCTTAGAGAAAACGGAGGCAAACCAAAAGCTGACTATTGTCTGAAATCTAAGCAACGGAGAGAAGTGATGAAGTGGATGAAGGATATTAAATTCCCTGATGGTTATGCCGCTGGTTTTAGAAGATCTGTGAACTTGAAGACAATGAAGATGAATGGACTGAAGAGCCATGACTTCCACATAATTATGGAGAGGCTCATGCCTGTAATGTTTCGTGGGTACATTTCCGAAGCTGTGTGGAAAACGTTAGCTGAAGTTAGCTATTTCTACAGACAGTTGTGTGCTAAAGAAATCAGAAGAGATGTGATGGAACAGCTGGAGAAAGAGGCACCGGTGCTTTTGTGCAAATTGGAAAAAATATTTCCACCGGGTTTCTTCAATCCTATGCAGCATCTCTTTATACATCTTCCATATGAGGCTAAGGTCGGTGGTCCTGTTCAGTATAGGTGGATGTTTCATATAGAAAGAGCATTAAAGAAGCTTAGAGCAATGGTGGGCAATAAGGCAAGAGTTGAAGGATGTATTGCGGAACAATTTAAACTAAAGGAGGTAGCACACTTCACAAGTTGTTACTTTGCAGAAGAACATAATGTATTTGCTCGAAAGAAAAGGTACCATGATGATGAACGAGAGATGCCTCCGTGTAGTGATCTTTCGATTTAGCCACTTGTTGTTCACTATCTTTTAGCCACTTGTTGTTATCTTATCATGTGTACTGCCCCACGGTCGAGTATATAAGGCCTAGGGGGCACCCCTTCAGAACGATGGACCCATTACTTAGCCACCCACATCAATTCTCTGTATTCTCGATCCAGAGAGCTCTCTTGTAACCATATCCACCAAGTATACTCATCAGGACGTAGGGTGTTACGCATCACTAAGCGGCCCGAACCTGTAAATCTTGTCCACCGTCCCTCGTGCGATCGGCACGAACCATTCTGCTACAGTTGTCGACACCTTCCTACTCCTAAAACACCTTGAGGGGCAACCCCGGGTGTGCGGTCGGACCCTAAACACCGACAGCTGGCGCGCCAGGTAGGGGGTGTGTCGACAATCCAAGCTAGCTCAATGGCCATCTCCTTCTACAGCAAGATCGCCCTACGCCCCGGATCTATGTTCTGCTTCGGAACGATCTCATTCGTAGCAGACGAAGAAGGAACTCTGCACCGTATCACGGATCCGCCGAAAAAGGAGTCTTCCTCAACAAACTCCGAAAATACCGGAGAAGCGCAACCTCCAGCTCCCCGGAAGAAGATCACCACGACGGCAGCGTCGTTCTACCCCGACGTCCTCTTCATCGGAAGGGCAGAATCGCCGGCCATCTCCGACGACGAGCCGACTGTACCCGGGGAGAAACTGCCTCAGCGAGAGTCCCATCGACGAAGGAACCGGCGCAGGAATGTTCGACGACATCACGCGGCCGGAGAGCGGAATCCGGAACAACCTGTCTCGCGAGACGAGGTCTCGGAGGTAGGAGAAACCCCGGAAGAACGCGTCTTCAGAGAGCGAAGGAACTCCCGACGACGCGATCGCCGACGAGCTCAGGAACAGGCTGAGCAGGATGCAAGGCAACGTCGAGAGAATCCACTCTTCGGGCGCAATCTGAACCCCGACTTCGCCCGAGCCATGAACACGCCGAGCGAAGTCGGAGGGGTGCTGGCTCGGATAGCGGAAGGACTTCCTCGGACTCCAGACGCCGATGGCTACCGACGACTGTTCACCCAAGCGGCCAACCATCTTCTACCGCTTGCCCACCCGCCGAACAATCTACGACACGCCATCAACAGTCGCCGAGACGCGCGGAGCTCCATCAATGCTTCGCGGGAACGGCGGCATGAGAACGAAATTCGTCGTCGAGAGGAGTACGACAGGGATCATGGCGCCCCGACTCAGAGCCAGGCTACCAGGACTGAGTCGGCAACGGCTTCAACTGGCGGAACCTCCCGGGGACGGTCGAAGAATCACAACCACAACTCCCCTCCCCGGGACAGACATCGACCCCGACGACAGGAGGACACGTGCGGAGTGTCCGCCCTTACTCCACGCCTTAGGGCCATCCAGTGGCCTCCCAACTTCAAGGTATCCAATGTTGACAAGTACGAACCTAAGCAGGATCCATGGGGTTGGCTAGCCGTCTACACCACCGCTGCTCGAGCTGCCGGAGCATCTGAAGACGTGATGACCGCGTACTTGCCTATTGTCCTTGGACAAGACGCGCTGCAATGGCTACGACATCTACCCCGACACTGCATCGACGTCTGGGGAGACTTCAGTCGGCGTTTCACCGCCAACTTCCAGTCCCTCTCCGACAAGCCGGCGCAGCCGTGGGACCTCAAACCTATCAAGCGCCGGGGGGACGAAACTCTCCGATCATACCTCAAGAGGTTTCAAACCATGAGGAATCGCATCCCCGATGTCACGGAGGCGGCCGTGATCGAGGACTTCTACCGAGGATCTAATGATTCGGTTTTCGTCCGAGCCATACTACAAAGGGCGCCGACCACCTCGGAGGAGCTGTTCCGGGAAGCCGACCTCTACATCACCGCTGACGAGCGAGCCCAAGATCTCATCGGAGGAGCAAAGCCCGCACCGGCAGCACCACGGCGCGACACGAACCAGCAACCTGACAAGCGGTGGGAGAAGAGGCCACGCGAAGAAGTGCACGCCGCCGGACCACCTGCCTCTCGCGCTCGAGGAGGACCTCGTGGAGGCGAACGCACACTGGACGACATCCTCGACACCCAGTGCCCGTACCACAAGGACATGCGCCACACTCTTCGTAACTGCCGGGACTTCAAGCACTCCGTCGGACACGGCCGACCCTTCCAACCTCTACCTCCTCCTCCGCCGAGGGGAGGACCAGATGAACCACGACAACCCCATCGGCAGGAGGAGGGAGGAGGAGGAGGAGCTTTCCCGCGCGTTGACAGGGAGGTCAACGTCATCTTCGGCGGACACGGATCACAGGAGAGCAGAAGACAGCAAAAGCTCAATGATCGCCAGATACTGGTGGCGACCATCGGCCCTCCCGCCCCATACCGATGGTCGGAGCACCCGATCACCTTCACTCGGGCGGATCAATGGCTCAACTTCGACCACCCGGGCAAGTACCCGCTTCTCGTCGATCCGGTGATCCGAGAGAGCCGGGTGAAAAAGGTGTTAGTGGACGGGGGGAGCAGCATCAACATCACCTTCCCCCGGACACTCCAAAGCTTGGGAGTTCATCTCAAAGAGCTCCACGAGTCGGACACTCCTTTCTTCGGCATCGTGCCGACGGAAGGGGAATACCCGCTGGGCCACATCTACATGCCGGTCACCTTTGGAACTCCGGAGAACTACAGAACCGAGTTCCTAAGGTTTGAAGTGGCAAACTTCGACTGCGGGTACAACGCCATCATTGGGAGGCCAGGACTGGCCAAGTTCATGGCCATTCCGCATTACACGTACATGATACTGAAGATACCAGGGCCACAAGGGATCATAACTGTGCGCGCCGACCTCCAAGGCGCCGCAGAATGTTTCCGAGTGGCTATTCAAGCAGCCCTCACCGCCAAGCCGTCGACAGCTCCCTCCGCAATGGCGAACTCTAAGCCTGAGGAGGACCTCGCAATACCAGCAAATGAAGCTCAGACCGCGACCTCTATGCGGCCGACTGAAGAAACCAAGAGAATCAACCTGGGGTTCGCTGATGAGCGCAAGACGGCCATCATCAGCTCCAGTTTGGGTGACAAATAGGAAAGCGCGCTCGTCCGGTTTCTGCAAGATAACCGAGACGTATTCGCATGGCAACCTGCGGATATGCCGGGAGTCCCGAGAGAACTGGCCGAGCACAAACTGAAGGTCTTTCCCCAGGCGAGGCCGATTCGACAGAAATTATGTCGTTTCACGCCTGATAAGAGGGAAGCCATTCGCGCCGAGTTAGCTCGCTTGGTCGCGGCTGGATTCATTAGAGAAGTATTACATCCTGAGTGGTTAGCTAATCCTGTTCTTGTACTCAAAAAGAATAAAGTGGACTGGCGCATGTGTGTTGATTATACTGATCTCAACAAACACTGTCCGAAGGATCCTTTCGGGCTCCCGAGGATAGATCAGGTGGTGGACTCCACCGCTGGATGTTCTATGCTGTCTTTCTTGGATTGCTATTCCGGATACCATCAGATCAGTCTGGCAAAGGAAGATGAAGAAAAAACGGCATTCATTACTCCATTTGGCGCTTTCTGTTATACCTCCATGCCGTTTGGCCTCAAAAACGCTGGAGCGACTTACCAGAGAGCTATTCAAACATGCTTAGCCGATCACTGGGGCAAGCGTGTGGAGGCTTATGTGGATGACGTGGTGATCAAAACACAGGACTCAAAAGACTTCATCGAAGATTTGCAACTGGTTTTCAACAGCTTGAGGCGGTATAGATGGAAGCTTAATCCCGAGAAATGTGTTTTTGGGGTACCAGCCGGAAAGTTGCTCGGATTTATCGTCAGCCACCGAGGAATTGAGGCTAATCCGGATAAGATTGAAGCTATCATGAAGATGGAAGCACCTCGATCACAGAAGAAGGTTCAGCGACTTACTGGATGCATGGCAGCTTTAAGCAGATTTATATCTAGGCTGGGAGAAAAAGGTTTGCCGTTTTACAAGTTACTCAAGAAGGTGGATAAATTTTAGTGGACTTCAGAAGCACAAGAAGCTCTAGATGCTCTGAAAAAATTCTTGACAACACCGCCAGTACTGAAACCACCTCGGCGAGCTACATCGACTCAACCAGCCGAAGATTTGCTATTGTACATCTCTTGCACGACTCACGTGGTGAGCACCGCGTTGGTAGTCGAGCGAGTAGAAGAAGGGCATGCCTATCCAATACAACATCCTGTCTACTTCATTAGTGAAGTCCTCGGCCCCTCAAAGAAAAACTATCCTCAAGTTCAGAAACTATTGTATGCAGTACTTCTAACTGCCCGCAAGCTGCGTCACTACTTTGACGACCACAAAGTCATAGTAGTCACAAGTTTTCCAATAAGGGATATTCTTTACAACAAGGAAGCCATCGGTCGAATAGCCAAGTGGGCCTGTGAGCTGGGATCTCATGACATCGAGTTTCGGCCTCGCACTGCCATCAAAACCCAAGCACTGGTTGATTTTGTATCAGAGTGGACTGAACAACAAGTACCAGACAACCCGGAGACTGCAGAAGTATGGCGAATGTATTTTGATGGCTCACTCAAGCTGCAGGGAGCAGGAGCGGGGATTCTTTTCACTGCACCAGGAGGCGAACACCTCAAGTACGCCCTCCAGCTGTTATTCCCGGCCTCCAACAATGCAGCCGAGTATGAAGCCTTGATCCATGGACTGAACATTGCCATATCATTGGGCGTCAAAAGATTAATGGTATATGGGGATTCTCTGGTAGTCATCAGCCAGATAAATAAGGAGTGGGATTGCTCAAACGATTCGATGGGAAGATACTGCACTGCCGTCCGAAAACTGGAGGATAAATTCGAGGGTCTAGAATTTCATCATGTAGAGAGAGATCGGAACGCGGCAGCCGATGTACTGTCCAAGCTAGGATCCAGTCGAGCTCAGGTCCCACCCGGGGTTTTTGTGCAAGAAATTCTGCAGCCAAGTATCTCTTTGGGTCAAATGGAAAAATGCAACATCATAGATCAACCCGAGTCAGATCCCGATGACTGGAGAAAGCCAATCATTAAGTACATAAGGAATGAAGAAGAACCAGATGATAAGAACTCGGTAGAGCGCATTGCAAGACAGTCAGCTCACTATACACTTATTGGGGAAACATTATACAGAAGGGGTGCGTCAGGCGTCTTCATGAAGTGCATTCTCCCATCCACTGGAAAGCAACTCTTAGAAGAGGTCCACGCTGGACAATGTGGGATACATGCAGCCTCCAGAACGCTAGTTGGGAAGGTCTTCAGGTCAGGATTCTATTGGCCAACAGCAAAGAATGATGCAGCCGAGTTAGTTCAGAGGTGCGAAGCCTGCCAATACTTGTCAAAGCAACAACACCTGCCAGCACAGCAGCTGCAGACCATACCAGTGACCTGGCCTTTTGCATGCTGGGGGCTGGATATGATTGGACCTTTCAAGAAAGCTCAAGGGGGATATACTCATGTGTTGGTAGCGATTGACAAGTTCACTAAATGGATAGAATTCAAGCCCATTGCCTCCTTAACTTCTGCTAAGGCCGTGGAATTCATACAAGACATAATATTCAGATTCGGGATACCAAATAGCATCATAACTGATTTAGGATCCAATTTCACGAGTTCAGAATTCTTTGACTTCTGCGAACAAAAGAGCATTCAGATCAAGTATGCATCTGTAGCCCATCCAAGAGCCAATGGGCAAGTTGAGCGAGCCAACGGGATGATATTGGATGCACTCAGGAAAAAGATTTTCGATAAGAACGAAAAATTCGCAGGAAAGTGGATAAGGGAATTACCCTATGTTGTTTGGAGCCTAAGAACCCAACCTAGCCGAGCTTTGCATGGAAACACTCCTTTCTTCATGGTCTATGGGTCGGAGGCAGTGCTGCCTGCTGATCTCAAGTTTGGGGCGCCAAGGCTGATTTTTGAAAGCATAGCAGAAGCTGAGACCACCAGGCTGGAGGACATAGACGTACTCGAGGAAGAACGGCTAAGCGCAGTAATCCAGTCAGCAAGATACCAGCAGACTCTAAGGCGCTATCACGACAAGGCTGTGCGGCAACGATCCTTTTCAGTGGGGGAGCTCGTCCTTCACCGAATTCTAACGGGAGAAGGACGACACAAGTTATCACCCTTATGGGAAGGACCCTTCATAGTAGCAGAAGTCACTCGGCCCGGATCATATCGCCTCACTCAGATGGATGGCACGGAAGTCGGGAACTCTTGGAACATAGAACACCTGAGAAAGTTTTATCCTTAGCCATACCTCAAAACTGCTGGGATAACAATGATGTACTCTGTAAAGTGGAAATATGTCATCAATAAAGAAAAGGTTTCAAGGATACTCAATTTATTTACGATTGACTTGCATTCCTACTTAACTCGGGGTGACCACTATGCCCTGCTAACGGAGCAATCGACTTAAGTCGGCAACGACTTAAGGCGGTGCAACATGCTCACGCTTACTTAACTCGGGGTGACCACTATGCCCTGCTAACGGAGCAATCGGCTTAAGTCGGCAATGACTTAAGGCGGTGCAACATGCTCACGCTTACTTAACTCGGGGTGACCACTATGCCCTGCTAACGGAGCAATCGACTTAAGTCGGCAATGACTTAAGGCGGTGCGACATGCTCACGCTTACTTAACTCGGGGTGACCACTATGCCCTGCTAACGGAGCAATCGACTTAAGTCAGCAACGACTTAAGGCGGTGTGACATGCTCACGCTTTACTTAACCCAGAGCGACCACTATGCCCAGCTAACGAAGCAATCAACTCCAGTTGGCGTCTACTTAAGACCAATGCAACATGCTCTCGCCTATTTAATTCAGGGGATGATTTCCATATCCCACAGACAAAATTCATAGTCATCATGCGTCATAACTACTAAACTCATTAACTAAAAAATTCTGATACAATAAGTGAATAACTATGTTATTCAAATAAACCGGTGTCCTCTAACAAATGTTCAATCATGCAAGCTGCGCGCTCGGAGCACGCGAAATGTTTTCTCTATTTTGCAATGTCTTTTCCAGGAGCAGTCGACGAAGAAGGACGACTCGAGGAGTCAGGGGCAGCGTTCACGTCAGCCCTTATATCTTCAGGAACGACTACGCCAGACCTCCTCATCAGAATTCGTCCCGCTCGAATGGCCTTATCCATGGCCCTATCGCGTTGGGCTCTCAGAGTATTGGAAGTCTCTTCAGCAACCTTGACAGCCAACTGGGCAGCCTCTAGCTCCTGGGTAACGGATTTCTTGGAAGCACGCAGATTCTTGATGACAACGTCTTTAGCCGATATCAACTCCCGAAGGCGAATCACATCATCCAAGGACTCCTGCAGCTTATAGCGAAGATTGTTCAACTCCTCCATGGAAAAGCGATGACTCCTCTCCAGAATAGTCAACGAGTTGCTAGAATCTCGATACAACCTATCAAGATTGTCACGAGAAGCGGCAAGGATGCGTTTTTCTTCCTGCAAGCACAAATCAGTTCCTTCAGAAAACCAGGCAAACAATAGGAGTATAGCAAGTCAAAAGCACAGTTTCGTATTTCACCTTTTCAGAGTCTAGCTGAGCATGCAGGGAAGAACTCAACGCGTTGGCATCATCTAAGGCGGCAGAGACTTGACTCAGCTCAATTTGACCTTGAGAGTACTTTTCCTCAAGATCAGTGCATCGCTGAGACAGTTCAGCCCGATCTTGAGAATGTTTCTCCTCAAGTAGTGTAATCTGTCGAGTCATTCCTAGCGAAGGACAACCAAACAAAGCGAGGTCAGAAGGTAAAACTGTCCACAACAAGCACGAAGAAAAGAAAAAAGGGCACTAACCAGCGTTAGTCGCCTCCAACTCGGATACACGGCGATGAAGAGACACCGGATTCCAACACGAAAAGGATGAAGCTACTTCCGGGATAGGAGCACCATGCAATTTCAGCTGGCTGGTCATCCCATCCACCAAAACCTGATGAGAAGAGCAGATGAGCATAATGGCAAGAGTTCATGTAAAAGTCAAGCTAAGAAACAGCACAGTACCTGGAGGTTGGAGAAGAACGAAGGGATCCCCAAGTCAGGAGAAATCAGATGATAACCAGGCGCAAGGTCATCACCCGAAGCAGCATGCAATGGAACGGTGGGAATCAGTTCATCTCCTTCAACAGAGCCGGATACTCGATCAACGGGGACGCTGCCCTCCAAAGCGACGCCCCGGTCTGAAGTTTGGGCCACCACCATGCAGCCAGAGTGTGGAGGTGACCCAGCGTGAACGTCCATGGAAGTGCCGGAAGGAGACCCTGTTTGGGCACCCTCGGGGACTGGGCCATAGTTGGCGCTGCCCACTTGAGCCGGATTATCCCCGGCAACACCCTCGGGGGCTGGGCAGTAGCTCGCACTCTTCGCCCGGGCTAAGTCATCCCCGACGACACCCTCGGGGGCTGGACATGTGTCAACACCATCCTTGGGGTCCAAACTTTCAGCAGTAACCATCTCCAAGGTTGATGGGCCCTCGGCTACTTCCATGGAATCAGGACAATCCAAGTTAACATCCTGTCCCTCAAGATCGTGCTCTAAGGTTGATGAGGCACGGGATGACCTCAACCCAGCGTCCGGCACAGCACCACAAGCTTCCGTCACATCATCATCCACTGGCCCTGATAACAAGTCCTCTGGGACCATATCCTCGAGAGTTTGATCAAAGTCGGCCAGGGATATGTTTTGCAGACCAACAAGAGCAGATAAAGCCGGAGAAGGAACCCCACTACTTTCCCCACTGGCGAGGAATTGCCGACTGTTCTTCCGAGTCAGAGGAACCTCATCCTCTTCCTCTTCGTCATCTTCGTCAGCAACACTGGCAACACCCCCATTGGGATCAGCAACAGATGGACAACACCCATTGGGATCAGCAGCAGTCATACCACACCCATTGGGATCAGCATCAGCAAATTCAGGCGCAGGAACCTCCTCATCAGCAGGAGCCGAGGGACCAGCACCCTGATCCAAACTAGATACTCGCCGAATACGTCTCTTCTTCTTTTTCTGCTCATCAACAGAAAGATCAGTCTGATTGGTTCGGCGGGGACGCTTCGAGCGAGCACGGACAGGTCTCTGAACATCCAAGATTATACCGACCTCTGGGAGAGGTGCCACTGCCAATGTCTCAGCAGGAATAGCGTCAGAAGAATCTTCAGCCAACATGTCAAGCACGACATTTATTTCAGTATCAGTAGGATCCAAAGGCACCTCGAAATGGATTTGTCGTTCATCATCAGGGATTTTCCCAAGTGAGGCAACCAAAGCATTAACCTCCTCGTCAGAAGGCCGCGTTCTAAGGCCCGAACTGCCATCAGTCGCAGGAGGGTTTGACACGAAGCGAGTGAAGGCCTTGGCAGGAGGCAGATTCCAAGCTGAATACGCCACCGGAGCACCAACATTGGATACTTTGCCTCTGAGAATCATCTCCAGTCGGCTCACCAAATCTGCAGAAGGGATTCTTCTATTGGTAACTCGAGTTGGGTCGGCTAGCCCTTGATACAGATAAGCCGGGTGGACCCTATCTTTCAGTGGCTGAATGTTTTTGAAGACGAAGTCAGCAACTATAGCTTCAGCAGTCAAACCCCTCTCTTTCAATAGCCCAACTTCAGCTAGCAGCACACTGGCCTCAGCCACCTCCTCGTCTGTAGGAGACTCGGTCCAGCTCGGGGTGCGAACATCTGGCTGTCTTCCTGACCGGGGGGAGAGAATTTCCATAGTTATCAACTATAAACCATTCCAGGCGCCATCCCTTAATGCTGTCTTTAAGGGGGATCTCAAGATACTCAGTTTTCCGTCCCCGGCGCATCTCCAAGCTGGCACCTCCAACCAACTGATGCTGTCCCCCGGCCATCCCAGGGCGACAATGATACAGGTGTTTCCACAAGCCAAAATGCGGCAGCACGCCAAGAAAGGCCTCACATAAGTGGACGAAGATAGAAATTTGCAGAATTGAGTTAGGGTTCAGATGGGTTAGGTTGATGTGGTAGAAATCAAGAAGACCACGGAAAAAGGGAGAAATAGGAAGACCAAGGCCACGGAGAAGAAAGGGAGCGTAAACCACGGACTCGTGGGTATCCTCCGTCGGGACCGTAGTTCCGTGGCAAATCCGCCAAGAACAGAGTTCCCGTGGAGGAAGAACCCCGATGGACACGAGGTGGAGGAGTTCGGTTTCAGAGATGATGGACATGTGGTTACCTGCGAAAGGCAACTGGCTGTTGGGATCAATTGGGGGAATCACCACAGCGGAAGAACTCGCGATTTTCCTCTTGGGAGCCATCTCGATTTCACCAGTGAGCAAATTGGAGGCAAGCGCAGAGAGGATTTGGAGGCAGGAATGCAAGAACTAGGGCGCGGAAAGAAAAGGCGGCTAAAAGCGCAACTCTTATGGGATATTCTCGGACCAGATACCGTTTCAAAAAGTGCCCAGTCATCACTCGGCAGTTATTTCCGAAATCCCAGCATGCCACGTGGTCATTCGGCAGTTATTCCCCAAAAAACTGGTGGGCCATCTCCTTACTCGGGTGTTAATCCTCAAAATAACTCGGCGTTGCCTCTAAAATGCCGACGTCACTATTCAGTCACTCGGCGTTGCCTCTAAAACGCCGATCTCGAGTTCAATCGTTCGGCATTACTTCTAAAATGCCAACGTTGACCTTCAATCACTCGGCGTTGCCTCTAAAACGCTGATCTCGAGTGCAATAACTTGGCGTTGCCTCTAAAATGCCGACGTCACTATTCAATCACTCGGCGTTGCCTCTAAAACGCTGATCTCGAGTTCAATCGTTCGGCATTACTTCTAAAATGCCAACGTTGACCTTCAATCACTCGGCGTTGCCTCTAAAACGCTGATCTCGAGTGCAATAACTCGGCGTTGCCTTTAAAATGCCGATATCACTACTCATGCACTCGGCGTTGCCTCTAAAACGTCGATCTTAAGCTCAATCGCTCGGCATTACTTCTAAAATGCCGACAACGACCCTTAATAACTCGGCGTTGCCTCTAAAACGCTGACCTTGAGTTCAATAACTCGGCGTTGCCTCTAAAACGCCGACGTCACTACTCAGTCACTCGGCGTACCTCTAAAACACTGATTTCTAGTTCAATCGTTCGGCATTACTTCTAAAATGCCAGCGTCGACCTTTAATTACTCGGCGTCGCCTCTAAAACGTTGATCTCGAATTCAATCGTTCGGCATTACTTCTAAAATGCCAACGTCGACCTTCAATCGCCCAGCATTACTTCTAAAAACATTGATACAGACTGCAATATTGCTCGGAAGCATCAGCATAATGATCAAGCTGTTCGTCTATGGCCTCAAAAGACTCAGATTCATAGTCAAACGAAACAATTCATCAAAAGGAAACCAAATTCGTTCTTCATTCAAGGGAAGTGGCAATATTACAAATCAACTCATTATGAGTTGATACTTCCCTATTTTTACTACTACTACTACACTACACTATACTACTCTACATTACTAATACTACTACATTATCTAACTATACTACTTCTAATCTATACTAATAGTTAAAAGGACCAGTGGCATCTAGCCACTGGCCCTGCCCCTGCCGCCGCCGCCGCTTTTGGTGCCGCCCCCGCCGCCGCCGCTCTTGGTGCCGCCCCCGCCGCCGCCGCTCTTAGTGCTGCCCCTGCTGCTGCCGTTGCCGCCGCCCCCGCCGTTGCCGCCGTCGTCGTCGTCGTCGTCGTCGTCGTCCTCGCCCTCGCCGCCGCCGTCCGAGTCCTCCTCATCCGAGGAGTACTCGGACTCATCCGAGCCCGCGAGCCCGGAGCGCTCGACGGCCCGGATGTACGACCAGACCTCCGCGGCTATCCCCTGGGAGTCGTCCGAGTCATCGGACGACGCCGGGGGAGAGACGGGGGCCGGGGACCTCTCGGACTCGGAGGAGAACTCCTCCTCTGAGTACTCCGAGTCGCCGAAGTCCTCCGATGGAGGAGTCGGCTCGCGCTTGCGTTTCTTTCCCATGGAGGCAAGCAGAAAAGAAGAGAGGGAAACAGTAAGGAATAGCGAAGGGATGTGAAGAAACCAGAGGAACAACAGCGTTATTTATAGAAGAGAAAGGCAACCGCTCACCTCCAACCGCGGTCACTGAACAGTCGCTAAGCATTCAATATACACCTCCACCCGTCCAAAGACACGTCAGGCGGCTGACGCCGTTTCATGCAGCACTACACCCATTGGGACTCCAGTCAACAGCGCAAAGGATATGATTACACTCGCCGTCCCATCACATTACAACTCAGAAGCAGCCGGTTAAAACACTCAGCGTACCAAGCCGTCCCTTGCCCACACCCATTGGGGGGGACGCCCAGGAATTGTCAGTATATTTCTCAAAATGGTCACATCTGTACAGAGCATGCAGTGAATTCCTCAAGACAAAAATGAGATATCAACAAGAGTTAAAGGGAAGCCAAGTATAGCCAGCAAAGTGCAAAATATGGTCGACAGACATGACTTGAAGACTAGACAGAGAACGTCCATCGAATGTCCAATCAGTTGCAGAGCAAATACACTATGCTACTTAGCAAGATATGGAAGGATTGCAAATTCAGTTGCAAAAGACAAAACACATGCTGA
Organism: Zea luxurians; assembly: GCA_029449295.1. Taxonomy (NCBI): domain Eukaryota; kingdom Viridiplantae; phylum Streptophyta; class Magnoliopsida; order Poales; family Poaceae; genus Zea; species Zea luxurians. The sequence continues at coordinate 4,430,907 of JAOPSE010000018.1, read as the reverse complement.
CCTCTGAAGCATAATATTGATGACATAGCACGGATGACATCATGCCGACTTTTTTATAAGCAGAAAGAGTAATCTTCAGCAAAAGGACACAAAAAGAAGACCTTCAAGCGAATTATCCTCAAAAAATCCACTTGAAGGTCGGGGGCTACACCCATTGGGTGCACCTTCGGTGCACCCCATGGATTGTCATTCTAAGCCAGGATAGCACCAATTTCTAAGGGCATGGGACAAGATTAAGAAGCCAATCCTCAACTGGAATAAAGGAACACAAATGGAAGTAATCTCTAATGAAGACCTTCGAGTAGATTATTTTCTAAAATCTACTCGAAGCTCGGGGGCTACACCCATTGGGTGCACCTCCGGTGCACCCAATAAAGTTCAGAATCCAACAAACAGGAATGCCGATCTCTAAGGCACAGGCACAAAGCTAGGTTCTGGTCAACAAGTGATCGAAGCAGGAGAGAACAACAAGGAGTCATCTTTCTTCAAATCACCTACAAGCTGGACCTGGAATCTTCGGGTTGATTACCTCTAAATTAACCCAAAGATCGGGGGCTTGTGGGGGATAGATATCCCCCGGGTCCACCAAAAGAGTAAAGGACCTCACAAAAGGCCCAAGGGCCCAATAAATCGTAAGGTTATTCTTTCGTGGGCCTGGGGAAAGACAACCAGCAACGCAGAGCGACATGGGGTCGGATTGGTGCAAACCTGGACGGCCCATAGCGTCGAGCCATTGGCCGCAACAGAGATCCGACTTTCCCGCGTCGGGGCCTCCATGCAACGAAGCCACGTGAGGATAAGTCGGCGAGAGTTACGTAAAGGATAATCTCGAGAGGTTCACTATCTTTTAGCCACTTGTTGTTATCTTATCATGTGTACTGCCCCACGGTCGAGTATATAAGGCCTAGGGGGCACCCCTTCAGAACGATGGACCCATTACTTAGCCACCCACATCAATTCTCTGTATTCTCGATCCAGAGAGCTCTCTTGTAACCATATCCACCAAGTATACTCATCAGGACGTAGGGTGTTACGCATCACTAAGCGGCCCGAACCTGTAAATCTTGTCCACCGTCCCTCGTGCGATCGGCACGAACCATTCTGCTACAGTTGTCGACACCTTCCTACTCCTAAAACACCTTGAGGGGCAACCCCGGGTGTGCGTTCGGACCCTAAACACCGACAGCGTGGGACCAGTGGGGCCAACAGGGCGAACCGGCTGACAACCCGATGGATGATGGCTCGGGAGGCTCTTCAGCGACACGCACACGTCGCTCAAGAAAAAGCCACTCAGTAAAGCCTCGTCACGCGATAGAGCGAGAGGCTGATAGGACTTTAATCATGCCACATGGAGATCGGTGAGTGTAATATATTAACTTATCTCATATAACTATTATGTGTATTGTTAATGTTTTTGTGTAATGCAGGAATTGGGAGGACCTGTCCTTTGACGGCAAGGGACACCACACTCAGGTTAACCTTACGTTGGGTTCTCTTTGCCGCCTTCACTACCCTGGTATAGTGAAGGTGTCAAACGGTGATACTGAGGATGAGGTGCTCGTCAGTACCTGGGACGAGTACAAGTTTAAAAAGGAACGAAACCACACCGACAGACAGGGACTTGTGCGTAATGACTTTTGGGTATGAATTCTTTATTATTTTTGTTATGTTTCTTAATATTGTAAATCTATGACTTATACCATTGTATTTGTATTCTTTATGTTGTAGCTTCGATATCGGTTGCCTGACGGAGAGGATTACATGGGGCACGCTGAACGTGTCTTCCAAAACAATGCAAAGAAGCTGGTGAAGGATGCCATATACTATGCGAGAATTCAGGCTACAAACCTGTATTTTCAAAAGCATCCGGAAGAAGCAGGCCCCTTGACTAAAAAGGAAGGGTCGTCAAAGATATATTTGACTGAGGATCAATATCGTGAGGTTAGTATTCAATTTGTTTTACCCTTTATATTTATTGTTGTGATTGATAATATGTAACATTGTGTGTGTGCAGGTGATGGTTCCATGGATGGCGCCCGTGCCTGATGCGTACTATGCTTGGTGTCGATATTGGGCTTCCGAAGGCTTCCAGAAAGCGTCAGCGCATCACAGACAATGTCGAGGAACCAATCCTAACCACAAGTTTGGCGGTGACGACATGATACGAAAAGCTAAAAGAATGGTAAGTTTGATCTATCTATGTCGATCAGCAAATAATACGATTGCTTATGAATGTTATTTGTTTATACAGGAAGCTACGAGTGGCCAAAAGCCTAGTGACATTGAGGTCTACCAGGAGGGCCACAAAGGACCAGACCCGAACAACCCTGACCAGCTCTGCAGCCAGACAGCCACGGATCGCTTGGTGAGTTTTGGCTCAAAAGTTCAAATGTTCAAAGTATATAAATTCTTGCATTTGTAAGGTTGTCAATGATGTATAGGCGGCATATGGGGAGGAGATGGTTCGTCGCCATGGCCCTGACTTCGACTGGCGCCATGAACCGGTGGATCCCTCGGTGGTGTACGCAAGTGGTGGTGGCAAAGCGCATGGACGGTAAGCTCTAACTTATGAAATTATATGGTTGACACTAAATTGATTATACAATAATCACATTTTTTGAATAACTTATAGATACGCACTCTTCGACGGATTCATTGACTCGTCGTCGGTGAGATCTCAGAGGACGGGTTCATCTTCCCGTAGCTCATGCTCTCGTCGACCGAACGAGCAGGAGTTGGAGATTATGAGGATGCGCGAAGAGATGAGACAACAACGCGAATTTATGGAGGCTTGCAATGCACATAACCAAGCGATGTATCAAGTGAGTACACATAATCCGAACTCTAAATTATTATATTTCAATACAACATCTTCGGTAGTAACACATATATGTTTAACAGTTAATGCAGCAACAGGGCATGACATCAAATTTTCCACCGCCACCACAATGGAGCCAATTTGCAAACACACCAGTTCCACCACCACAGTTCACCACCCCTCCGACACATATACCTGCACCTGGAGATAGGGTACGTTTGATAACTCTCCATTAATTTATATACTTGTATACTTTTTTGATATTTGCATTTAACGTGATGATATTTGCTAACTTGCATAGGTTACGCCCGAAGCGGGTGGTAGTGGATCTGATCCCGCAGCAGGGACTGGATTTGTTGACTCGCTCTTCGCGTACCCTCCTCCTGGTGGTGGTGGCGGCAGCGGTCAAAGCTCTAACCACCCAAGTGGTGGTTATTTCTAAACACATGAACATGTTTCTTAACTCGTGGACTCTTGGTCGTACTTGAACATATGTCGTACTTATATTTCAATACTATGTCGTACTCGTTGACTCGATGTGGTGGTTGAACTTATATTTGAAATGTTGGTGGATGTTATGTTTGTAATTTTATTATGAATGCATGTGTTTGTAATGTGGCTGTTATCTGTTATTTATGTTATGTGTGATATATGTTATGTGTGCAGAAATAGTGTCCTAATTTCGTGCTGTTTTTTGTAGCAGTATAGGGTAATTCTCGTCGGCCCAGTTAATTCCCGTCGGCTATGGTCGAACCGACGGGAATTAACTAATAACTCTCGTCGGCCCAGTTAATTCCCGTCGGCCTAGGGAACCGACGGGAATTAACTAATAATTCCCGTCGGCCTGGTGAGCCGACGGGAATTAACTAATAACTCCCGTCGGCCTGGTGAGCCGACGAGAGTTAGCATTAATTGCCGTCGGCTAGTTAGTGGCCGACGGGAATTAATAATTCCCGTCGGCCGCCGACGGGGATAAACGTATCCCCGACAAGGGACGCCTGACGGCTGAAAACCGACGGGAATAAGCCCTAAACCGACGGGAATTAGTAATTCCCGTCGGTATACGCTTATTCCCGTCGGTTTCTGGCCGACGGGAATTAAGTGAATTCCTGTAGTGGCTCCAGTGCGCGTCGCCTTCGACTCACCGCCTCCCCCGACTCGCGGTTCACCGTTGCTTCCCGCATCTCCCCAAGGTCGCCACTACTGCCCTCGGAGGAGCCCAGATCCAGCGGCGGGCTCGGGAAGCCGACGCTGGCGTGGATGGAATACGAACTCCAGGTTCCTCTTTTCTCCTATGCATCAATTGCAGTCCTCTAGTATCTACGTAAGCTCTGCTCACGCCTTTGCCCCCACCCACCCAACACCCCCACTCGCAGCTGGCGCCCGACTTCGACACCGTGTCTGACGCCCCGCGCACGCAGGACGTGCTCCTGCTCAGCCGGGCCGGGTCTGAGTCTGGGTCCGAGCAGGTCCTCGTGTCGGCGCTGCTCGCCCCACTGCGGTTCGTGGGCCGAGACCCGCTGCCCATGGCCGTGCTCGTCAAGGTCTTCGTCAGTAAGCCTGGCGCGGCGCCCGTCCTGCACTTCGACTGCCGTGCGTCCTGGGTGGGGGAGGAACGTGGCGCTGCTGACTACGCTATCAACGCTGTCCGACACCACTCCTCTCCTGGCGGCGGTGGGGAAGACGAGTACGAAGGGCCGGCGTTCAGGTGGGTGCTGCTCGTATGCCCTGCTTGTTTCTTTTTTTGTCTTTTAAAAATACTTCTGCGGATGCTGTTTTTGGTTTTCTTTTTGCGTAATGCATCCGCATAGATTAGAGCTGGCTTTACTGCTCATGTAAATCATATGAACTAGACTAATGAATAAAACTGACCTTCTGTAAAACGAGTATCTCCTTCCCACACATACGTATGTTATGATTTTGATCAACATTGTATACACATTTTGCAAAGATGGCTGCCATTTTTCATCTTAAAATTGTCACACTGTATCTGAGAATGGCTTCCTGAAATTTATAGATAGTTAATCCATGCGAGGTTAAAATTGTAAATAGCATTGCATTGCATGTCAAGACCTGTGCTGTTATCTTGGGAATCAACCATAAACCTTTGAAAAATTAGGTGAAGGGCGATTCTAGTCTCTTTGGAAGCGCAAAACTAATAGCCTACTAAAAGATTGAAAAGCATGGAAATACAATTAACCTGATCCTGGATCAAAGTAGTCACGTCACCTGGATCAAAGATGTCACAGACAATGACATCTTGCCATTGGTCCATTTTATGCACCTTTATTTATTGCCTAGAGCATAATGGGGAGAAGAACAAAGCAAGCCAGTGAGGAAATTAACAGTCATACTTGATGAAAAAATAATTGTCAAACAGAAAAGTAGCCAGTTTTAAAGGATCGAGAGGTGTAGAGAACGAACGAGCGTAGCGATGACCGTGGCGTGGCCGTTTATCGGAAATCCAACGCCTAGAATTATTTGGGCTGACGTGGATAGCGTCATAGGCGCGGTTTCCGTCCTGCTTTAAAGATAAGAAAATTCTTGTGAGCCTTTTATAGGTTCTTATATTCATTGCTTTATTTCTTGGTTTATGTTCTGTAGGTGAATGCGCAAATTATAGGTGTCTTCATTTTTCAAGGTTTTCAAGTGTCTTACAGGGGTACTATCTAGAGACCATGAAATTTGCTTCATCCGTAGGTATTCTAAATTATTTTCATTCTACTATGCTTTAAGATATGCAGCTATGCACAATATTCAGTCTGCATGCCGCTAGGCGACTATGCAAGATCAAGGCTGGATTTAGTTGGCCAAGCTCTGCTTATCGCATAGGCATTACATAGAGTTTCTTGGCAAACCATGATTTTTTAATCAGTACGTGTTTGTTGCAATTCTGCAGGCCAGATGACACGTCGTGGGATGGAGGTGAGACCGATGCGATTTAGTTTGCCTCGATCTGTAATTGCTCAATAGCTAGCGTCTGCAATTTGGGTACTGCCAATTTCGTTAATTGATGGTTGGTTGACTGAAATACTGAATCATACCTTATATGCTAACAATTTAATAGTTGTGCATGATAGGTCCCATATTTATCATCTGATTTGCACCTCTAAATATATATACAAACAAATGTAAATGAACTGCAAATATTAACCTGTACAAGCTTAAGAACAAGCTACCTACATAGAATCTGTGATTCACTTGCATGCTTTCCTGATGTAGGTATCTATATCTTCCCATTGTTTCATTTCTTATGCACTGTTTACCCAAAAAAAGTAAAGAAGCTAGTCTGTAACCCTGCTTTTGTTCTTTAATAATGCTTTAAGGCTAACAATTGTCACAAGTTACTAAAGGGAAGACATGTCTGATTGGCATGAAATTTATTATTGATATATCTAGCTTTTGATGTTTTTCTTATACAACTAAATATCCAAAAGAAGACAAACGTCATAGCACTTGGTAAGTTGACGTCTAGACGATAGGAAAGACAATGTTGCTTGCCTATTGCCTATACTTACGGCCTCTTTTTCAAATAGTGCTAACCAGTAACCACATAAACCTATATTAATGGGTTTCTCTTTCCATTTTATATTTGGCCAAGGGTTACCTTGTAATTCAGATGTGTACATATCTCTGCAAAATGAAACTTGGGTCCATGATCTTAATACAATGGAGGGTACTCAACTGGGGCTTAAAGGATTTGTCACTGCTATTTTTATGACTCAGTTGATTATGGGAAAACTGATTTAGAGACAAAATCCTAACTACACTAGATTTTTGAAGGTTCCACTGAATCTAACTTTTATTTTGGCCTTACAGTTCGGTCTATACGGTGCTAATTTTCTTTTGCTTGTCAACCAGGCTTACTTTAACTGTTCAACTGATTCTTTATTTAAATTGGATATAACCTTACCTTTTAGTTATCCATGGTCATTATTTGGATGCTTTGGGTAATTTTTACAATATTATTTAGATGCAGTTGCGATTGTTGTCAATAAGTCTGCCTCCAGGTCACTCTTGGTTCTGGAAAAGCCTTAAAGTATGTGAAACTATTTTATTAATTAGTATAATAATCGACATATGTTGTTCTATAAAGAGTTGAGCTTTATGTAAATTTAATTTAAAATTTCTTTTTCCATGCAGGTACTTCCATGATACCTTCCAACAATCCAACCTTCAATTGTGCACTGAATTTTTTAGCTAACTAATGTGTTCCACTGTTCCATGATAAAAAGTCCTTAGTATGTGTTTCTGGATGTGGACCGACGAAATTGATGGCACCGAGTTGAGTCACTCAGGTAAGACGCTATAAGAGTACTTAATATTTTTAGATTGACTAAACATGAGAATAATGTAATTATGGTTATATTTATATCTTTTCGTCATGTCGAGTCTCTTTGAACAGTTAACATTACTATGGTTGAACTATCTCAAAATAAGAATATAATCGTGCATCTTATGATTAAATTATTAGATAAATAATTAAATTATCAGATAAAACTAATGATGTATCAAAATGTTTGCAAAACAAAGACCAAAATATTTACACTATATTTTACAAATGAACTTTTATTCTATGTACTATGTTTTGTTATCATAATCAAACCGGTCTAGACTTTATTAATTTCTGAATCTGCCACTACGCACTATCAAACCCTTGCTTGTCGCTGCCTCTCCTCCCCTCACTCCAAATCCACTCATCTAGTTGTATTAGCTTCTCCTCTAGGTAACCGATTAAGCAAGATAGAAAGCTATAATATTCCTACCACTTACATTACTAAGTATTTCTTGCGCGCATGGCACGCCTTTATTAAGCGCGAGCGCATAGCTTGAGAGTTAAGCCATCCACGTCGGCAAAAAGGTCTGCGTCGTTCGTACCATTTTCCAACGAATAAATCTAACCATACATAGCCTTGGCCTTCTGAACATTGCTCTGATTCTAGAGTTTTGGGTGCGAGGGCTTCAATCCTTTTCTTTTGTGCCACACAACAACTTCATGATTTAGTGTTTTTCCCTTTCTGATGCCTGCAATTGTGCTCACTGGTCTATGTTTTTCCCATCTATTGCCTAATCATACCTCTATTTTACCTGTTCTTTATGCAGATAAGTGGAAGCAGCCTCCTCATTGATTCCAGCGTTCTGGTCCTCGCTGTTCCAGGCTTCATGTTGCAGTAAGATACCCCTCCCCCTCGATTGTAGGCGTCAACTAACACATGGATTCTTGGTTTAGATCGTTTTTTCCCCGGACTATGCTATGTCGAGTAAATAATTTTGATTCTTTCGAGCATTGGTTCCTTCATGTGAAGTATGTGAGGTAAAGCTAGTATATTATTCTTTGATTGCGTAGGCCATGTTTGCCTATTTTTACCGTTTAAGGTAACTTATAATTTCTGATTGCATTACGTTCATCATTATTCATGGTTTCCTTTAGGATTTACCTTCAAAGATCATAAAATATTTGGGCCAGAAGAATAGGTTTAGCTTTAGCTCATGAACGACCATCCACCGTTAGGAGATAGAATTTAGCATATTTTTCGGTAATAGCACTACTTTTCTTGGTGATAGTTGGCCTCAGTTTGATTCTAAATATAAACTTGAATATTGTTATATGTTGTTTTGTTGATATACTTTTGTGGGCTCTTTGCTTTAAGTGGTTGTCTTCAATCAGACCACATGTCTGAAAATACTTAAGCAGTGATGGGACTATCACATTTAGTATGCTCAATTTTACGTTGTTGTTTCTCTCTCTTTTTTATACCTTGTTTTAGTGTGTTGCGCAATCCACCCATCTCTTCTTTAGAGTCAAAGGCGAGACAATTGTCGATATTGTAGAAAGTTTAGCTAACATCCAAGTTTCTTCTATATGTTTTCCTTTCTAATCCTTTTGGTGATGCATATGGGAATGACTAAGTCAACAAAAAATGTTTGTAGGACCCAGTAAGACAAGAAAAAGACAAACAACACAATCAGTCTGGTATGCCTAATTATTCCATTCATTCGTGATTATGGTTTTGCCTCTTGATTTAATGTGAAGTTCCCCTCATCCACCCTTTTCTATCAATCGAGATATACAACCCACCCTAAGGTTAGAGATACATTTCCTCAATTGGCGATTACAATTTATGTCCTGTTCCAAGAAAAGAGAAGCCACTACAACCTTGAATTCTTTATGTTGTCATCGTGTATGTTTAGTAGGCATAAAAGAAGAAAAAGGCATTTTTCTATGGAGATTCATGCTGATGGCATAAATCTAACTACAACTATAAAAGGGAAGCAGTACAACAACTCTTGTTTGATTAAGTATATCCTTGATTCATGACTAGAGTTTTGTTATTAAATCGCTGAAAATTCAAGCTATTGCCTTTTGTGTTCGCTGACATTATGGTCTGTGTTTAGCAGGTACTCGAGTGAAAAAGATTTCACCATAGTCAGGTCCATGGTTATGACAAATCACAGTTGTCTGTTACATTACATCGATGTAATCTTCACGCAAAATCTCAACCATGTTTGGTTGGTTACTTACACCCCACTCTAGATTAACATGTTCTGAATTTTTTTGTTCAAAGCTACAATTAACACGTGCTAAATGGTAATTTATTTAAAATGATCTAATTGAGTTTGCAACTGCACATGGTTTCTGCCAAGTTTCATCAAGTACTGCTCCAACAGAACAAACAATCATGGAATGTTGAGCTAAGTCATTGGGGTCTCAAGAAGAGGTCCAGGAACCCTAAGAATGATATGATAACCATGCTTAAATACAGATGGCATAAATTTTGCATTGATAACGATGTAGGTTGGTGATAGGTGTTTTTTCATGTTCATTCATGGGCCTCACCTTTCTGATGTGACGAAAGAAAACTATATTGATCTTGATCTGAGCTATACATTGAAGGTCGATGTAGTAAAGGAGCACTTAGACATTGCTGCTCATGGATTTAGGTACTGCCATCAAACATTGTCTTCTGATTCTTATATGCAGTGCCTGGTTCTTATGGCTTGCATGTATTTTATGCATTGACTACAGGGAAAAGAAGTGTGTGCATTGCTGATGATCCAGTTACCTCTGAATCAAGTTAATAACTTAAAATAATTGCAGTTTAAATGTTATGTCGTATGCTCTCTACTAATACTAATCGTTATTTCAAAACTTTGTATTTAATACTAATCATTATTTCAAAACTTTGTATTGCTAAATTCAAACGCGCGCGATGGCGCGCGCCAATCCACTAGTATGTATTCTTGGGGAGCAGAGCAGATCACCTCGCCCGCCGCCCCGGCCATGGACACGACAAAGTTTGACCAGCAACCAGCTAGCTGCAAAACCTGCTGTACGTATATCGTGCGCCCAACAACGAACTCTCGCGGAGACGAAGAGGAGCTGTGCTGTGCAGGCACATCCCTCCATCCTCCCTCGCCTCGATCTCAACGTGCTGTCCAACACGTCGTACCGCCCGGCCGGGCAATCCCGCTAGCAAACGTGTAGCTGCTTCTTTATATACGACGTCAACCCGTTCATATCCATCTCCATCCGACGACCAACAAGCTAAGGGTCGTCATCGGCCGGCCGGACGTACGTACGGCGGCGAGCTTCCTACCTCTGTTCTATTCATACATCGATACATTACATTACGGTGCGAGTATACTATATATACCATGTCGTCGAGAGCTCCGGTGATCGTCGTCGTCGCGGCCGTGATCATGGCGGCGGCACGCCTCGCGAGCGGCAGCGGCTATTACCCCGTCGCCGCGCCCTTCACGACGTCGAGCTGGCAAGACGGCAGCGCCACGTTCTACGGCGACGACTCCGGCCTCGGCGCAGACTTCGGTACGTACGTTGCCGCCGATTACTTTTGGAGGATGCATTACATATCGATCGCCATCGGCGGTTCGTAAACCTGAGACTGAGAGGCGGTTGCATCTGCACGCAGGCGGCGCGTGCGGCTACGGCGCCAACGACATCCAGTCGCTCTACTCGACGCGCACGGCGGCGCTGAGCACGCCGCTGTTCGCGGGCGGCGCCGGGTGCGGGCAGTGCTACGAGCTGCGCTGCGTCAACTCCCGGTGGTGCAACCCGGGCTCGCCGTCCGTCGTGGTGACGGGCACCAACCTCTGCCCGCCCAACTGGTACCTCCCGAGCGACAACGGCGGGTGGTGCAACCCGCCGCGGCAGCACTTCGACCTGGCGCCGCCCTCGTTCCTGCTGCTTGCGGAGCGGGTGGCCGGCATCGTCCCCGTGCAGTTCCGCCGCGTGCCGTGCCAGCGCTCGGGAGGGGTCCGGTTCTACGTGCAGGGCAACTACTACTGGCTCCTGCTGTACGTGATGAACGTGGCCGGCAGCGGCGACGTCTCCGACCTCGCCGTGAAGAGGGCCGGCGAGCCGGACTGCAGCTACGTGCCCGCGTCGCACAACTGGGGCATCACGCACCAGGTGTTCGCCGCGCTCGGCAACGCGCAGGGCCTCGTCGTCAGGATGACCAGCTACAGCGCGCCGCAGAAGACCATCGTCGTCGGCGACGCCATCCCCGCCTGGTGGTCCACTGGACTCTCCTACCAGGGATCCAGCAACTTCTACTGAGTAGTAGTTATTTGCCCTCCCGTCCTATATATTCATGTATCATCAAAGATCAATTGATCCACGTACGACGATGGATCATCCTTATCATATATTCTCCCTTCCTGGATTCTCGATTTGAATACGTTTTATTTTTTTTAAAAAAAAAAGAACAATTTTTTTTTGCTCGACCAAACAATGCAGTGTATGTTATTATCAATTCAATACAACAATATCTCTATCTGTCTGTCTACAAGTAAAAGGAACAGTGAATAACAGGGATTATGTAATGTAACTTAGAGGATGGATGTTAATTTGTTCGAGGAATCACTTCATTAAAGATGAGATTGGTACATCGTGAGTCTATTTCTCAAATTTGATGGGATGATCTCATTCCTAACTAACTATGAATAATGAGGTGTGATGAATCAACTCATTCCATTCTACAAATTAAAGAAAAAAAATGAGAAGTAAGAAGATGATAGACTAGTTTATTCCTCAAACCAAACATCCTATCATGGTTTCTGGCAATTTGTGCCAAATGAAAGGATTTTCTGAAAACAGGGAGAACAGAACAATGACATTTGAAGATGCCATGGAGGGAGACACGTCCACCCTGAATGCAGGCTCCATTGCAATTCAATATAGATATAGCTTAACCTTAAGTACGTCCTATAGATGTATTGAATTACATGCAGTCTGCATCTATTTGCTGCTATGCATTGTACAGCATGCATACATATATAAATAATGCCTGCTAAACTGCCTCTTCATGTGTTGTGTTGATGTAATTGTAGTTGTAGCATCTCTTTTTCTAGGTGGGGTATTCAATCTATCATCGATGCATAGTTAGGCTACAATTTGGTAATCAGGTAGAGCTAGCTAGCAGCTTATTAGAGACTTAATTAGCTAAGCTAGTGATGGGTCATCTGGACTCCGCCTAATTGCCTCTGCTCCTCCTGCTCTTGCTCCAGCTTCTTCTTTTTCGCCGCCGCCGGCGCTGCAGCCTGCAGCTCCTTGCCTTTCCCCCACAGGAACGCGTACAGCCCCACGATGATCAGCAACGCCCCCAGCACCCTGCCCCGTGCATCAAGGCCTGAAATGAAAAAAAAGATGCGTAGAATTGAAGCAGGTCGATCGTCAGGTCACTCACCCTCCAACGTAGACCTTGGTGCCAAGCAGCAGCGAGTCCATGACCGTGGTGATGATCAGCGACAGCGAGTTGAACATGGAAGGGTAGATGGGCCCGCGACGGCTCACCGCCCACGAGATGAGGACGAAGGTGACGCCCGTGTTGAGCACGCCCTGATTATTATTAATTTATGATAGATGTACTAGCTCGATCGATTAGTTGCCAATCAGTATGTGTATATAGTAACACATGTAATTACCGAGTAGACCACTGTGAGAAGCTGCAGGTCCCACTTGAGCCTCCAGTCTGCCCTGTCATGGCTGAGGAACACGCCGACGACGAAAGCCTGCACGCTTCCTGACAGGCACGTCAGCGTCGTCACCCAGTACCTTGACGGAAACACCTTCCCCAGCCTTGCCTGCCGTCGTCGTCGTCGTTCGTTGGATGATCGATATGATGGATTCAAATTCTCCAAGCAAAAAAAAAAGTCTACCTGGACGATGAACCACAGGGCGTAGCCCAGGCAGCTGCCGCACAGGAACAGTGTGCCGGTGAGCATGTCACGATGACGGCCGCCGCTCGCCGCCGGCGCACCGGCGGCGCGGGAGGCTTTGAGCAGGTGCGTAGGCCACAGGTGCAGGAGGTGGCCTTTGAGCAGGCTGACGACCATCGTGCCGCCCACGCACGTCAGGGCGCCCAGGACCTTGAGCCTGCCAGGCCACTTCCCCAGCGCCACCTTCTCGGCTCTGAATGAAGAATGCATTCACAGATACCATTACCGATCGACACCAAAGATCCATGCATGCATGCTTTGGTTTGTCTGCGACTCTGCGTACGTACGTACGTACCTGACCAAGACGGCGATGACGAAGGTGACGATGGGGATGAGGTTCAGGAAGACGACGGAGTAGGCGGCGCTTGTGGCCTGCAGTCCATAGTAGTAGAGCCCCATCGCCAACACCGCTCTATATATGTAATAGTAACAATATATATATATATATATATATATATATATATATATATATATATATATATATATATATATATATATATTAGTTTTACCTCCAATCCAAAGCAGATCATCAAGTTATTAGTTACTAATAATAATTATTAGGCCGCCGAGAGTGCTCACCCGAATGTAGCATTTAGGCAAATCCAACCCAGCACAGCCAAGTTCAGTTTCTTCCACATCTCCCTGGATACAAAACAGATATATCCCAACAATCGATTTCCAATTCTCTCGTTTAATTAAGAACTGAACTAAAAGCTATAGGCAGCACACGATGACGATGTGCAGTAGGAATCAATCAATCGAGGGGGCCGGCCGGTTGGCAGCTAGCACCGTCCTAGATCGATCTCCCTGCTTGCGGCTACAGCTGATTCATGGAGACAGCAAAAAGGCATTCATCTGTCTGAGTGACTAGTGCTGCATCAGATGGCCATGCATGCATTATCCATTAGCACTGGAATTAGTGGTAGCCAGGCACGTCAACAAGCCACGCTAAATCCTCTCCCTGTTCATCATAGAAGCAAGTAGCTAGGGTCGTCTAGCCCGAAAGGACAAAGAAAGAGATCAAATCGCTTTGAAATTTCGCGGTTCCAGTCCAATCTGAACGCACCGGGGGTCAATGGAGATGCAGACTGCATGCAGGCTGTCTATTGGTTGAGGGGATACACACGCTCACTTGTCTCCGATAAAATCAATTCTAAGTGCAATCTCTTCGCTCCTTATTTCAAACTCTACTGTATGAATATACAATACAAAATAGTGTTGTACATATCCATTTACATAATCTACTCGAGTCAGCCTTATAAATTATAATCCTTTTTGAATTATCAAATAAATCAACTCTTACAATCCTATAAGTAAAACTATATTAAATTTAGATAACTTTATAAAAACTAACAATATCTGCAAACATAAGGTAAAAGCATTATAAAAAATATATAATATATATATGTAGTAATTATTATTTGGTATCATAAAATTTGATGCTTTTTTTTAAATAATTTAAGACACATAGTATACACATATACAGTTGGCAGTCAACACACAGTTGCTGCTGCGCGCCCCTTGGATTGCGTATGCAAACAATCATCTGTCTCTTCATTCAAAGATCCAAACTATATTAAAGTATCATATTTGATATGTATATGTATATACATACAAATTTGTTTCACCTGAACGGTAATATAGATATTTGACCACGGACTAGTCTCGTATATCTGAGATATATATACGCACGCATCATCGATCAGTAACGACGTGCGTGCACGGACAAAATTTTGTACAGTAATAAATAATAGTGTTTAATACGTACTATGTCTATATGTACCTGCCAGGTTCGTACAGGGCAAAAAAAAAAAACCCGCATGTTGTTCATGTGCGCGATGTATATTGTCAACTATTCCTTTCCGTACATATACACTACATGTACGACGGCTGTTGTCAGCTTGCCATGACATGTCATTTCAAGATAAGGAGGAAAAAACTTTATTACGATGCATGACTACTACTACTACGACGTACTGTTGACGTGTATATAAGTGCCATGCATTTCAAAATACCAAATCATTAAAATAAAATAAAACAAGACGTGTAGCGTACTATAGAAGCTAGTAATTAGTAACTACTACAATTGCATGCAAAGCGTACATGCATACGTAGCGACGTACCCGTACACGTATACGTGTATACGCACGCAAAAAAGAAAAGTCTGCATAAAAAAATGAAATGAACAAGTCCATGTTCATGTGTGTGCTTCAGTTTGTCTGTTGTTATTAGTGTTGATGCTAGCTGCTGCATGCACAACATACATATATATATGTGCTATGCATGTATGGGAGAATATAATAGTATTGAGAAGGAGTTTATTTGTCTTGATTACTAGACTAGTATTTATATCTTGTGGACGATTATTAGCATGATCTGTATATTGCTATTATATATAACTGTGCACATGCAACGACGAGCTAGGTATTTCAAGTAACGAATGAGAAAGTGATCAAGGAGCTGCGCGCTAAGAACTGACAATAACACGCACGCAAATGCATGACAAGAATTTATAACTTGCCGGACAAAAACAAAATCGTTTGCACATACGAAGCCAAGAGAGAGAGAGAGAGAGAGAGTGAGTGAGTGAGGTGTAACTTTAGCAGCTGGTAGGACTAGATGATACATGTGGCGCTGTACGTACGCACCTCTCGAAGAAGAAGGCGAGTGGTGCGACGGCGGCGGCGGCGACGAGGTTGCGGTAGACGATGAGGACGCAGGGGCGCATGCCGGTGTTGAGGGCCAGCTTGGAGAGGAACAGCATCACCACCGTGAACACCTGCACCGCCACCATGCTCGACGGCAGCGCCGCCGTCTCCCACGCCGGAGAAACTTTCACCGGCGGCGACGTCAGCGGCGGCGGTGGCGCCGGCTTGACGGGCATCTCCAGTACGATCTCCTCCTCCGCCGCCTGCCGATCATCTTCCCCGTTCGCTGCCATGGATCGGATACTCAACTTCAATTCCTTCGGAAGAGATCCTCGGCCTATAGCTAGCTGCTGCTAGTTCCTTTTTTCTTTTCGTCCTAGACTAGATAGAAGAGAAGCCGCAGCAGCTAGCAATGCACGCCCACGGCAAAAAAGGGTGGGTGTGGAGATTATATATTATTGACTCAGCTTGAAGGAGGAGAAGCTGTTATTTTCAATCCATATAGATTGAAGGGGATTGATATGGATTTTTGACTTACTAGAGATTGGGTTGGAGTAGAACCGAACAAGTCTAAGTTAAGTCGGAAGAGAA
Organism: Zea luxurians; assembly: GCA_029449295.1. Lineage (NCBI taxonomy): Eukaryota > Viridiplantae > Streptophyta > Magnoliopsida > Poales > Poaceae > Zea > Zea luxurians. The sequence continues at coordinate 4,414,611 of JAOPSE010000018.1, read as the reverse complement.
GTAATTAATGGTAATGGCAGCGTGCGTGGCAACACCGCATGCAGAGCTAGCACTAGCAGTGAGAATGCGAGATGAATGCATGGCCGCGCACGCGATAGTTGCGGGAAAGATGGACGGCGGAGACGGATGCCGAATGCAGCTGCCGGGATTTGAAAGAAAGACAGATGGGACGAGGGACGATTCCTGAATCGTCCGTCCTTGATCGATCCATCCATCTGGATGGTCCTGCTCATCGTTTGCCAATGCCTGCTCGATCGTTTCTGGTTGGGTTTCATTTCATTACACTGGCGCCTCCATATCAGCGTGCGTGTGCTGTTGTGTGTGCATGTACATCCATATGCATCAATGCACATGGTCGTCGTCGTCGTCGTTGTGACGACTGTACATGTGTGTGTGAGCTTGCCTAGCTTGTTGCGTTGGCTTCTGTTCATACCCTTTCCATTCATTTTCAACGCACTATATACGTTGGAGTATGATATGTTCATCTGTGAGCAGATTTTATTATTAACTATTCCAGTCTTGGCAAAATAGAGAGAGAGAGAGAGAGAGTATTGTCTGTCGGATTTTTATTTCATCTGTAAAGATTAGCCTAGCCAGCGCTGCCAGCAGCTAAGAGAGAGAAAAGAGATGTGCAGATACGATCCCGGCCAGGACAGAAACTAATAAATACTCCACCTAGAGATCACATCGAATTTTGTCATTTCACACATTATTTCCACCCACTTTTCAGTCCACCGGTTACAACCAAACGAGAGATTTGGCGCTCAAATCCATACATAGAGATAGTTCAAGTAGATATACCGCTACACATGATTTCTCTATCTGCTCGGGATTGCCTAACTGTTTAGGTCAAATCTAATGGTCCTGCATCTATCTATGGTTAGAACTTTGGAGTGTTTGGATACTGTGGTATGATCACAATTTAGCTGACAATATAATGATGGTTGTAGAGTAGGTAAACATTATAGTACACATAATAGTACAGACCTAATAAGAGTTTGGATTCACTAATTCGTCAGTTACAATCTCAAATTTGTTCTTACAGAAGGTTTGGTCAGTACTGCAGTAGCGTTGACAAAGATCAACAGCTTCAAGGTGCTACGCGCTTATTACCAAAAAGCCACACAAGAACCAAGGCATTTTTTTTGATAGAACAGGAGGGGCGAGCCCCTACTGAAATTTTATTAAAACTTAAAAACGACCGAGTTAGGAGCCAACAAGAAGAAAAATTACAAAAAAATAAATTACAGGAGGAACTAGCTGCCGGTTACAATTGCTAAAGATGTAGCCATTCAGGAATTGCCGAGTCGAATCTGCCTTTCGCTCTACGAGTGACCAATTGTAGCCATTCAAGAATCAAGGCATTGATGGGGTTGGACGACGAGGAGCATAGCATAGGGAATATTTTGCAACAACTAACAACCTTGACATGAATAACTGAAGGTTCCAATGTCTGTCTTCAGAACCACAGACTGGAGGGGAATAGATTACAACAACTAACAACCTTGACATGAATAACTGGAGGTCCCAATATCTGTCTTGAGAAACACAGACTAAGGCTGTCTCCAGCAACGTCCCCTAAATTCCATTCTCTAAAGGAATATTCTCTGTCCTTTACAGAACACTCTAAAAGATTCTATCCTCTATATCTTCTTCATCTCCAGCAACGTCCCCTAAATTCTATTCTCTATATCTACAGTGTTAACAGAATTCATTAACTACAATATTTATTCTCTCTTTTTCATATAATTTAGTCCTCTAATTTTCATCTTGTACAGCTTGTCTACCATATATTACATTAGAAACGTGTTTTATTTCTAACGAAAATATGCGCGAAGTCAAAATCCCCAATTCTCCTGTTCGTCTTCCTAGAGCATCTCGTCAAATGCACGAGAGGGACTGCACGTGGGTGCCTCTGCTGGCTCCCTGTGCGCCGCCGGCGTTGGAGCTCGGCCCCAACGAGCTCTCGTGGTCCTCGCCAGCAGCCGCTCGTGTTGTCGCCCTCCTCCCCGGTGAGCTGCCACGCCCTGGTCCTTGGCAGGTGCGCGGTCGTCTTCCTCGCCGGCGGCCGCATGCGCTCTCCTCCTTCTCCCCAGCGAGCTGCTGCGCCCAGGTCCTCTGCGGGTGCGCGCTCGTCCTCCTCGCCGGCGGCCGCGCGCGCTCTCCTCCTCCCTGGCGAGCTACCGCGCTCGCGTCTTCGACGGCTGCGCGTCGTCCTCGCCGGCGAGCTACCACGCTCGTCCTCCTCCCCGGCGAGCTACTGCGCTCGCGTCTCCGACGGCTGCGCGTCGTCCTCGCCGACGGCCGGGCGAGCTCGTCCTCCTCCCCGGCAATCCGACGCGCGTGCTGCTCCTCGTCCCTGGCGCGCGTGCGCTCCTCCTCGTCCCACCCCACCTCTTCTTCTACCTCCAGTTGTTTGCACGGACGACTGCAATAGCTTCCGACACCGTGCGGGAGGTAACGGAAGGAGGCTGCGTGCGAGAGCGAACAGTGCATAGGGAGCGATCGCTAGAGCGCCACATTTGGCGGACGAGAAGCGCACGCTATGTTTTAGCGGAGGCTTTAGCGTTTCTTGCTGGAGCCGTAGCGAACGTTCAGATCCGATATATTTAGCGTACAGGGTCTTTTACCGTCTCTTGCTGGAGGCAGCCTAATGGGGAGCAGCCACTGAAGGGGAATAGCAAGTCAAATTACCAAGCTCCTCTGGCATAAGTGTATGCCTGTTTTAGCTAATTTAACACATGGTGGCTATATTTAGCCCAAGCACTAATGAAACCCAGTCATTTGACAGGTGTGACACGTGAAAAAAACCGAAAATAACACCAAGAGTAACAGATGCTCATACACAACAATTTTGTCTCAGCAACATAATAGTCTAAAAGCATATCTCCTTAATTTATTATTCCACGCTTGGAAAATACCTCCACAGCCTGCATAAGAATTCCAGGATTAGAAGTTGAGAGCAAGCATTTTTTTTTAAAAAATAACCAACTAATTAAGAATGTGTCAAATGGTGATAACGGAGACATAAAACGAGGCTACCAATTTAGTTGATACAATACTTCCTTCACTGTGACATCGTCAGGCAAACCAGTTACAAATAAATGTATGTTGATCTTGAGATTAAACAAATTGCCGTCGTCGTAGCCATCGCGGTGGGTGCCCTCTTCACCATGTTTACCCTCTCATGAGCATCCTCTGGAAGCGTCGCGATTTGTTCAGCGACGAGCAAGCCGCCTGGTGTGTGAGAGTAGTCGCATAGTCGTTGGAAGCCGATCCTACGATCAAAAGTTTAAAGGACGATGTGGACACCACGAGCGCGTCTGTTCCCTTGGATCAACATCATATGGTTCAGATTAGAAGTTTGCACGGTTGCACTAAGTGATTGGTTTGCACCAGATACGTTCCCTTCGTATATAGGAAACGATGTCAAGTGTACATGGAACATGGGAGGTAACCGGCAGCCCAACAAGAAAATGCAGCTGCCTGTTTTCTGTTGTGGCCCAAGCCCAACAAGAAGAGAAATCTCGGGCGGGTGAGCAGCCCAACAGCAGCTCTCCACCTTCCTCACCCTTTCCTCCTGATATTTCCTCCTTTCCCCATCCCTTCCCCTGGCTTCACGGCTCGGCTGGCTGCACGCTGTTGGCCGGAGCCCCGGCGCCAGACCTCGCCCCGTGCCCGGGCCGCCGCAGGCCCTTCTTTGCCTGCGCGAGGTCTCAGAATCCGGGGAAAAAAGAAAAGAAAAGATGATGACTGTCTCTGCCTCTTGCTACATGTGCCGCTCCCTCGTCCGGGCTCCTCCGCTCAAGTCCAGGAGCGCAGTGCGCTGTCCAAGCGCCGCCTCGTCAGGAGCCAGCGGTGCCACCTCCACCTCCAAGGTAAACCCACACCTACTACCTGTGTGCTTCGTAAGACCTATCCATATCTGCAGCCACCAGCACAGAGATATGTACCAGCCTGCTCGTTTCAACTGGAACAGTATTCTCCAGTTTGGAACATGCAGCCACAGCCAAAAGTAGCTGAAGCTCGGGGATAATCAAATGATAGGAGAGTGGAGCTGGTGGATCACGTGTAAGCTTTAGACTACTGACTGATTCACTTGTCTATCCGGCGCCGGTTCCTTTCCCTGTGTGAAGCTTGTCCTAGAGGTGAAAGAACGGCTAGCAAGGGAGCACCCAGGCCTCCCCACGGGCAGGAACGGGAGGGACGATGACGACATGGTCCTCTGGTTCCTAAAGGACCGCAAGTTCTCCGTCGATGAAGCCGTCTCAAAGCTCACCAAGGCGATTGTATCCTCTAATTCACTCGCTTGTAGCAGTGAAGCTCACACCTAATAGCTTCTTTACTCGCTCAATAATTTCCTAGTATGGTAACCGAGATCGTATAAGCACCTCTATCTTCAGTTTTCCTTTCAACTGCATTAGAAATGGCGTCAGGATTTTGGAGTTGCAGAGTTATCAGAGGAATCAGTGAAAAGCCTGTACCAAACTGGCAAGGCATATGTACATGATTCCTTGGACATTTATGGCCGATCTGTGCTGATTGTAGTGGCAGCCAAACATTTTCCTTCGGTGTGTTCCGTTTGTTTCCCAATCTTGATTTGGAAATGCTAAACAGGGATAGTGGCTACACACTGTTTTTGGTTTTTAGAATAGCACACATAACAAAGGCTAACAATATGCAGTGGAAAGTATCATAACTTCATACCTCATAGTAGCTCTAAAATTAAACTACATGGCTTGGTTAGCTGACCTATAACTTATTGATGTCTTAGTATTCAACATGCATTTGTTCTTCATAATAATGATGATCCATCTATAATATGCTACTGTAGACACAGGATCCAGTTGAAAACCAGAAGCTGTGTGCCTATTTGGTTGAGAAGGCAGTTAGCAGACTTCCGCCAGGAGCAGGGAATATACTTGGGATCTTTGATCTGCAAGGCTTTCGGGTTGAAAATGGTGATCTCCAGTTCCTAAAGTTTTTGGTGAGTTTGGTAGCTTCAAGGCATGACTAAGCATCTCTGATTAACTTTTGTGTTTTTGGTGGTAGACATGCATATTTTTATTTGTGACGATATGAATGAAACATTGGAAAAGGAGGGCAGTAATGCCATAGTAAAAAAAACCGGTAATCATTCATGTAAGGTATACATCTGTTGCAAAAAGTAATTCCGGCTGAATAAAACAATAAACTTTTTCCTAGATATGAAAACTCTGTTGATGCATGCCAATTTAATAAAACAAACAGTGTGTGTTCATGCTTTGTTGCAAAAAGTAATTTCGGCCGAATAAAACAAGAAACTTTTTCCTGGATATGAAAACTCTGCTAATGCATGCCAATTTAATAAAACAAACAGTGTGTGTTCATGCTCCCAGAAGTCAGAAGGCGAAAAGTTTATCTAATGGATTAATTCAAATCACATATGGAGTTCTAATTCTTGTTCTATGTTGCAACTAATATACATATAAACATGTTTTTTGGGTATATGCATCGCAATTAATGCCCCCTCCCATTCCCAGATGGATGTTTTTTTACTATTACTACCCGAAGCGGCTTGGCCAAGTTCTTTTTGTCGATGCTCCATTTGTTTTTCAACCAATGTGGCAGGTTGTTAAACCTCTATTGAAATCATATGCCTCCCTAGTATGTTCTCCGTCTCCCTTAGGTTAGCACTTCATCGAATGATATGGATAACCTTACAGTCTACTGCTATGTTGCCCCTGCTAGGTAAGATTTTGTGATGCCGAAACTGTGAGGAAGGAATACTTCAAAGAAGAAACCATGCCTCCTGATTTCTGCGATTAGATGACATGATTATCTCTTCAGTAATTGCAAGTCAGATCTGCCTCTGCCTTTGTGTAACGATTGAAATTCTAAATTGTGTAGATTATTTTTAGTTCTTCCAATCTCTCCTAGAAGCTATTTTGCAAAAATGTGCAGGTGGTCTCGGAAACATGGCCTTTAATTGATTGAGAACTGATTGGCACCCAGGAGGGCTGGCCTTCCCATACCTTTGGATTAACCTTTCAAAAGTTGCTCAGGCAGCAGCAAACGATTGGAGGGTCCAGTAAAAAATGACCCAATACTTGTATAACTACTGCGAAGTAGAATGCTGAGTTTAGGCTGTACCATATTTTTCTGGTTTTGGATGATGCTATATGGACCAAATTCATCTCTGTTGAACAATTGCCAATTACATAACTTGTGTTTGCCCAATTCCATGGTGTAGTATCATAACTTCTCAGTGTAGTGCAGACAACACATGATTCCATTTTTTCATTAAAGTACCATCTGCTACAAATATGAATCATGGCTTAGTTTGTAGACTTCATAAAGAAACACACAGATTAACCAAACCAGTCTTCGAAGAGTCTACTATGGATAGGAATGTTCCAAAGCAAAATAAGATGCAAGTTGTATTGCATAAAAACCAGGTACACATCAATCAACTGCATTCTGGAAGACTGACCTGCAACACAACTACATCTGCAATCACAGAGAAATCAGGTATACGACCAACTGTTATCTGCTCTAAATATTTTGTTTTTAGGTCCCGAGGGGGAAAAAGAAAAGAAAAGATGATGTCTGCCTCTGCCTCTTACTACCTGTGCCTAAAAGTCGCCTAGGGAGGGTGGATAGGCGTAATATGAAATTTACAACTTTATACACACACTACAAGCCAGGGTTAGTGTTAGGGTGAAATTCAAGTCCGGGAGAGAGGGGGAAAACAAATCAAATGGGAATCAAGCGAATGAACACGGTGATTTGTTTTATTGAGGTTCGGTTCCAATGAACCTAGTCCCCGTTGAGGAGGTCACAAAGACCGGGTCTATTTCAACCCTTTCCCTCTCTCAAACGGTCACTTAGACCGAGTGAGCCTTCTTCCTTAATCTCACGGGTCACTAAAACCCCGCAAGGACCACCACACACTTGGTGTCTCTTTCCTCGCTTACAAAGCACTTGAGAATATGAGAAAGAAAAGAAAGGCCAAGCCAAGTACAAGAGCAACAAAAGAACATGAGAACATCCTCTCTCAAACCCTATTTGAATTGAGTTGAATCGGAGGTTTTGGAGAGGATCAAATCTATTTGATGTGTCTTGGAGTGGAGTCTTTTGCTCTTGTATTGAATGCAATGTTTGGAATGCTTGGATGAATATGAATGAGGTGGTTGGGGGGTATTTATAGCCCCCAATCACTTCCATACCCGTTGGGGAGGCTGCTATCGATGGGCGCACCGGACAGTCCGATGCGCCATCGGACACTCACTTTTAGTGTCCGGTGCGCCGCCACATCACCCAACCGTTAGGGTTCAGAGCGAAGTCGACTGTTGGAGCTTTGTCTCCTTGCGGCACCGGACAGTCCGGTGCCCTCTGACTTTGTGGTTCTGACATCTACTGCACACTGTGCTGCACTATTCCCGCTGTCAGAGTCAACCGTTGCGCATAGGTAGCCGTTACCCCGCTGGCTCACCGGACAGTCCGATGAATTATAGCGGAGCTCACTTGTGAAAACCCGAGAGTGGCTGCTTGGAACCTGTATGGCCCTGGTGCACCGGACACTGTCCGGTGCGCCAGACCACAACACACTCAAGTTCTTTGCTCCTTTTGAATTGGGTCCCTAACTTCAATCTTTTATTGGTTTGTGTTGAACTTTATGCACCTGTAATACTTGAGTTCTAGAGCAAACTAGTTAGTCCATATATTTGTGTTGTACATTCAACCACTAAAATTAATAGTAGGAAAAAGGTTAACCCTATTTCCCTTTCAATCTCCCCCTTTTTGGTGATTGATGCCAACACAAACCAAAGCAAATATATAAAGTGTAGAAATGAACTAGCTTGCATTTGGTAAGTTCATAGGTTACTTGGAATTAAACCAATTGAATAACTTACTAAATTTGAATGGCTTGCTTTTCTTTTATTTAACATTTTGGACCATATTTGCACCACTTGTTTTTGTTTTTGCAAATCCTTTTGGAATAATTTTTTAAAGTCTTTTTGCAAATAGTCAAAGGTATATGAATAGGATTGAAAGAAGCATTTTCAAGATTTGAAATTTCTCCCCCTGTTTCAAATACTTTTCCTTTGACTAAATAAAACTCCCCCTGAATGAAATTCTCCTCTTAGCTTTCAAGGGGGTTTTTGAAATGGATATCAATTTGAAAATTTATCTTTAAAGATACCAATTGAAGAGATTGCTATAGTGTGAATACCAAAGAAAAACATCAATTAAAATTCGAATTTTTTTGAAATGGTGGTGCGGTCCTTTTGCTTTGGGCTTAATATTTTCTCCCCCTTTGGCATTAATCGCCAAAACGGAGAATGTCGGAGCCCTTTTGCATTTTCTCCCCCTTTGGGGCCTAATATTACCTCCCAAATGGTAAAATGAATACGAGTGAGAAATCATACCATTGAGAGTTTTGCGGAATACCGAGAAAGGATAAATAATATCGTTAGAGTTGAGTGGAGGCCTTGTCTTTGCTGAATACTCCATTTTCCTTTCAATCTACGACTTAGAATAGAAATACACTTGAAAACATATTAGTCATAGTATTGGCACAAGAAGAATAAGAAATATGCATTTGTACCAAATGAAAGAGATATGATCAAAGATATATAAATGAGCTATGTGTGTAATGTTTCATTCAAAATTCCGAGAATCAAGTATATTTAGCTCATTCCTAAGTTTGCTAAAGGTTTTCTCATCTAATGGCTTGGTAAAGACACCAGCTAGTTGATTCTTGGTGTTTACATAAGCTATTTGGATATCCCACTTTGTTGGTGATCCCTCAAAAAGTGATACCGAATGTCTATGTACTTAGTGCGGCTGCGTTCAATGGGATTATTGAAAGGGAAATAGGGTTAACCTTTTCCCACAATTAATTTTGGTGGTTGAATGCCCAACACAAATATATGGACTAACTAGTTTGCTCTAGAATACATGTTCTACAGGTGCATAAAGGTTCAAAATAAACCAATAAATATTCAAGTTAGGGATACAATTCAAAGGAGCAAAAGAAACCAAGTGTGCTATGGTCTGGCGCACCGGACTGTCCGGTGCACCAGGACCGTACAGAGTCCAACTAGCCACTCTCGGGTTTCTTCGGGCGCACTCCGCTATAATTCACCGGACTGTCCGGTGTGCCACCGGACTGTCTGGTGCACCAGCGGAGCAACGACTACCTCACGCAACGGTCGGCTGCAAAAGCCGCTGAGTCAGATGAACAATGAAGAACAATGCGCGCAGAGTCAGAGCATAGAGTCAGTGGCGCACCGGACAATGAACAGGAGCTGTCCGGTGCCACAAAAAGTCAACAGCGCCAACGGTCAACTGCTCCCGAACCCTAACGGTTGGGTGACGTGGCAGCGCACCAGACAGCCTACAGTGCCTGTCCGGTGGGGCACCAGACTGTCCAATGCGCCCTTCGAAAGCAGCCTTCCCCAACGGCCATTTGGTGGTTGAGGGCTATAAATACCCCCAACCACCAGCACACCAAGCATCCAAGCATTCTAAACATTGCATTCAATACAAGAGCAATATACTTCACTCCAAGACACAATCAAAGCGATCGATCCACTCAAAGTCCCCAAATCAACTCTAGTGCATTAGGACTAGTGAGAGGATCTCTTGTGTTTCTTTGTTGGTCTTGTTTGCTTGGCTTGGCCTTCTTTTTATTTTCATTCTTACTCTCAAGTGCTTTGTAAGCAAGGCAAGAAACACCAATTGTGTGGTGGTCCTTGCGGGGTCTAAGTGACCCGTGAGATTAAGGAAGAAGGCTCACTCGGTCTAAGTGATCATTTGAGAGAGCGAAAGGGTTGAAAGAGACCCGGTCTTTGTGACCACCTCAACGGGGACTAGGTTTTTTTTAGAACCGAACCTCGGTAAAACAAATCACCGTGTTCACTCGCTTTATTTTTATGGTTGATTTATTTTCCCCTATCTCCCAGACTTAGTTTTAATTCTAACGCTAACCCTGGCTTGTAGTTTGTGTTTTAAGTTGTAAATTTCAGATTACGCCTATTCACCCCCCTCTTCAGATTATAACATGCTTCAGTTTCTCAATTATGCAAAATGGGTTACAACTGTCTTTTTAGTGATGTAGGTGTTACTGTCTTTAGAAGAAGTGATGATTCAATAGTGTCGGAGAGAAAATCCTCCAGTCGGGTGGCGGAATGCACCCGCCCTAATCCTAAGATGAGGAGGGGCCAAAGCGGTTTGCCTGTTAGGTGGATTTGGGATGAACACAAGAACACATGAGGGTTTATAGTGGTTCAGGCCGCTGGAGCGTAACACCCTACCTCCACTGTATGTATGTTGTACTGAGTCTGTTGAATCTGTCCCTTGTAACGCTGTGTGCCTTCCCTTTTATAGTTTAAGGGAGGCACGTACCAAGATGCTGAGCCCCGACATGCGGGCCCAGGAGCATAATGGTAGGAATACATTATATGAATAATAAATGCTGATAGTACACAAAGATCCTCCGCCTTAGTAACACATGAGTAATCAGTGGGAGTCATGATGACCGCAGTCCATGCAGCATTGATAGTCGAAACATGCGAGTAATGGTGGGTAACAGCACGACCCACGTATCATGGACTAAGCACGCCATCTGTCTGTGGAATGGATAGGCACACGTCTTATCCGTAATGAATGCGAAGGCGCGCGTAGCCCAGAGGCATCATGCCAGGTTCCGCCTGTTGGCTTATGCCACACGCAGTAGGCCACGTGGCAGCATCGGGTCTCCGCCTGAGCGGGGAGCAGGAATGTATGCGGATAGGTCCGGATCCCATCAGACCAGGTCTGGACACATGTCGACACCGGACCCTCGCCTGGGCCCTGATTAAAGCCCAAGCGTGCTCTTGTCTTGGAACCCTGGGACCCTACTATGGGCGGTCCGGACCCCATATTGGGGGTCCGGATCCCATTCCAGGGGTCCGGTCCATACACGTGGGGGTCTTAGACCAAACTTGGAGGTCCGGACTGTATATCCAGGGGTTCGGCAGCTTCCCATGGGGTCCGGGCTCACTGTTGATGCCTTGGAGTATATCACGTTCTCTGGACACGTGGCGGCTTCGGACCCGCCCATGCGATGGGGTTAGGCGCTGTTGCTGGCCTAGAGTAGTTGCCCGAGGCTAGAGCGAGTCATGGCCTAGTCCCACATACAACTCTTTTACCATGTGACTAAAGATAACCGCGTGGGTACTACGTCTTTATACAGTAGCAAGGGGTACCCTAGTTTCAGGGTACCGACAGTGGCCCTCGGGCCCACCTCAGTGGAGGATGCGAGCCTGCAGGTGGGGCCAAAGCTTGCACTTTGCCTCAACATGACCTGATTGGAGATTGGCGCACCGTTTCAGCACGTTTGCTGACGGCATCCTCTGTCATTCACCTTCGGTCACGCCAACTGCCATATCTGTCCTCGCGGCTGACTGACCCACGGCCCCACGCCTGGTGGTTTCGTCAGGCCACGCGTGGGGCGCCTCGTTACAGCTGCAATGGTTTAAAATATTACCTTTTGTCTTCTGCAGCAGCCCCAAGGAGGCGCACTACCAGCGCAAGCGGCGGTTCGCTCTTTCCGCACCCGAAATCCGACACACCAAGTGTATGACTTGTGGACCCAGGCCCCCGTGTCATAGACTGGGCTGCTTAGGTCCTAGGTACCCGTCGAGCGAGATTTCCTACGGCGATTTAGGGGCACGCGGAAGGGTTTCCCTGAATAGGGACTCATGTTTCCTTGAAAAAGGATTCACCCCGCGTGCAGCAGTTACCTTTTCGCATTCTCTTCCAATCGACTGTGCCTCTTTGCCTTCGTGCTCTTCTGCTCTACACCCGTGCCACCGCACACGCCATGGCTTCGCTTGGTCATCCCGACCGCTTTCAGTCTAAGGAAGCGCTTAACCTGGTGTGTGGCCAGCTTGGGTGGAGCGCGCCAGGGCTTGCCGGAAGAATCTGTGCCGGCGCCGTCCCCCTCGGTGATCTCGCTGCTGAGGAGTTTGTGCTGTTCACCTCCTACATCTCTTGCGGGTTGGCGCTGCCAATTTCGCCCTTCTTTCTGCTGCTGCTGGAGGAGTTCGGGCTTCAGCTTCAATACCTCACGCCCCACTCCGTCCTCCAGGAAGCCATCTTCGTCCACCTCTGCGAGATGTTCGTAGGTGTGGCCCCCTATACTTCCCTCTTTCGCTACTTCTTCGTGCTTGTCAAGTCTAGGAAGTCTAGGGACCACATCGGTGCCTACTACTTCTAGACGAGGCTAGATCCAGCCGTCGTCTACATCCCCACCTTTGGCGGTGCGAGGTGGGAAAACTGGCGCAGCGACTGAGTGATTGCCAGTGCCGAGGCCAACGACCGCCTCGCCCTGCCGAGCGATGGGCCAGCGCTCGACCGCAAGCAGTGGAGGACCAAGCTGTCCCTCTCGCCAAAGTTCCTGCCCGTATTGGATAGGATCAAGGGATTGGCTACTAGCGGCCTAACATCGATGCACGTGGTCGGTGACCTCCTGAAGCGCCGGATCGCGCCACTGCAGAGGAGACCACGACTGTGCTGCTAGTTCACCGGCCCAAATGACATCGGCAGGATCTAGCGTGGGCTGGGCATCGATCTGTCCTGGGACGAGCTAGCAGTCCTGGTGGGAGGGATTACTAGGGAGACTTTTGTCCCTGAGTCCTTGATACTCCCTAGAACATCTTGGCGCTCTGCAATGACCCGCGGCTGAGGACGGCGATTTTGGCCACGCTGCCGACCTTCGATGACAGCGGCGTGGCGGTTCGCCAGACCGGTGGCTGGGACCCCCTCCACGGGATCCGGATCTCCGAGGCACTAGCTGGGGGTCCCCAGCCCGCCAGTGCGGCTCCCAGCGCCAATCCCGCCGTGGCCCCCAGCCCCCTGGACAAGGCCAAAGGGGCTGCAAGCAGTGCCTCCGCTCTAGGTAGCTCTAGGGCGTCGGAGGAGGAGAGGCGATGCAGGCTATATCGCGCTGACGAGTTGCTTGTTTTGGACCCCCCAGAAGCGCCCGAGAACTGTTGGTGGGGCCGAGGAGGCCATCTCCCAGGCCCATGGCGCGCAGAGGCGCGTCAGTCCTACGGTGCCGCCGCCACCACCACCATCTGGGGGTGATCACTCCCAGGGGCACCAGCAGCAGCAATAGCAACAGCAGCAGTAGCAGCAGCAACAGCAGCGGTCGCCCTGCTTCCAGGGTCACCAGAAAGTCTAGGGCCCCAAGTAAGTGTAATCTCTTTTTCCATGAGTCTAATCATCATGCCGACAAGTCTTAACCCATCATCTATTCGCCAGGGCTTCTTCCTCCACCGCTCCCAAGGCCATGTCTCCTCCGCCAGGTACCAGGCCCACCAATGGGTCTGGCTCTCAGCAGCAAGAATCTGCCTTCAGGGAAGAAATGCTCACTCGACGAGGTGAGTTGCTGGCCGAGCACGAGCTCGAGGTGGAGGAGAAAGAGAGGAAGCTGGAGTAGCAGATCTGCCAGTTCAACGTGGCACAAGCAGCACCGGGTCCCCAGGCGGTGGAGGCCACTAGGAAGGCCCTTGAAGATCTCCAGGCGGAGCACCGTGCCGGGGTCCAGCGCATTGTCGCGTGGGCCGATGAGGCAAGCACGGCACTGGTGCCGCTAGGGATGAGCCCCATCCCAGTGTCAGAGCTGCCAGCGTCAATCTCCGATGCGCTCCCAGTGCTGGACTCCGCCGCTGATCGCCTCCGATGCCTGGATCAGATCCTCGGCGCCCGCCTGGAGGCAGAGGGTAGCAAGCTCTGCCGGGCGGTGGTTGAATATGTCCTGATGTGCTTCCGGAGTCATGACCCCACCATATCCTTGGTGCCGGTGATTGCTGGTCCGGTAGCTGTCACAGAAGACGCCGCTCGGGAGAGCGTACAAGATGCCGTGGAGCTGGTGGCCGAGCACTTCCAGCGTGATCCTGTGATGTGTCACAATGCCCGATCTTCACGATGTAGGATCAATCTTTAGATAACTAGCTTCGAAGAAGCCGAGATAACTTGCTGTAAGCAGCGATAACTAGTGCAACCTAACAAATAAAACTCGAAGCCAACCACCATCTTTAACCGGCAGCCTAAATCGAGGATTCGCCCAACCACACTCTCAAATAACCAACCAACACAACCTGTAATCAATCGAGGAGACCTTGAAGGGAGTAGGAGCACCAATTGGGAGCGGATGAAGCCGCCGCTTCTGCAATCCCGCGAAGGAATTCACAAGAGCAAAGGGGTAGAGATCACTCTCAATATTTGTTAGCACACAGCTGAACAAAAGGGGTTCTGTTTTAGATTATCAAAAGCTGCCTTACATCATAGACATAGGGGGGTATTTATAATAGTAACAACCAGCCTTAGAGAGGTATAAACACGAAACAAAAGTATTTTCACGTGCTAATGTGAAGGAGCCTCTTCGGGAGATCTGCAGAGCTGAATTCTGTGTGGCTATTTGACTTCTGCGCAGCCTTCAGTATTTTGATAATAACTTATTCTAGGAATCTCCAAATGACGTGGGACTGGTTGCATTGGAAAGCTAACTTGATAAGCTTTCTCACCATATATAGTATGCTTAATGAAACTTCGTAGAATGATGCAGTTTAATACGAAAACTTGGTCATAAAGCTGATTGTTGACCTTCTGACTAGTCGGCACTAAAGTAAGTTGGCTGCCTTTCTGGTAAATTTGATTAAGTCGGCTTTAGAAGCATTGAAAACTAGACTTCAAGAGCTTTCCAAAAAGTACTTATGGTCCTTCATAGCTTTTGGGAATCAAAAGATATGACTGTTTCTTCTGGACGGTTCTGTTGCGCTGGACTGACTCGGACATAGCTCTTCTTGCTGACTCGTCCTTGATATGTTTTGTCCTTCCTATTTGGTGAACTTAAGTAATATCAACATACACGACTTAGGTAGCATAAAGTTCTCATTAGTGTTTAATTAAAATTTATAAAGTAGCGCGTGCACCTCTTGTTGTAGCTTCTTAGCTCGGCTACGTGTAATTGGTCCATCAAAGGCTTGGGTTGGTGATGATGTTGGTTCTACTTGAGTTGATGTAGTATGACTTGGGGGTTGTAATGTGTTGCTTAATGGCGTGGTCGTATCATCCTCCCCCTTGAAAAGGAGTCATCCTCGACTCTGAAGTGTCTTCACTTGTATATGGTAAGAGGTCAACAACATTGAACGTGTTGCTCACGCCACAGCTTGGTGGAAGATCTATCTTGTATGCATTATCATTGATCTTGGCAAGAACACGAAATAGACCATCCCTTCGTGGCATCAATTTGGATTTGCGCTGAACAGGAAAACGCTCCTTGCGCAAGTGAATCCAAACCAAGTCCCCTGGTTCAAATAACACTTTCTTCCGATGCTTGTTCATGCTTGCAGCCTTGCACACTGCTTTGAGCTCAATTGCCTCCTTGGTCTTCTCATGTATCTTTTTTATGTATGCAACACGCTTGGAAGCTTCCATATTGGTTCTTTCCTGTAATGTAAGGGGCAACAAATCTATCGGAGCAATAGGTTTGAACCCATATACAATTTCGAAGGGGCATAAATTAGTTGTAGAATGTACTGCCCTGTTATAAGCAAAGTCCACGTGTGGCAAACATTCCTCCCAATCCTTCAAGTTCTTCTTTACCATTGTACGCAGCAGCATTGACAATGTACGATTGACCACTTCAGTTTGTCCATCAGTTTGGGGTGGCATGTGGTGGAGAACAAAAGTTTAGTTCCAAGCTTTTCCCACAATGTTTTCCAAAAATAGCTCATGAACTTCACATCATGGTCAGATACGATGGTCTTGGGCATTCCATGTAGTCTCAAGATTTCTCTGAAAAATAAATTGGCAACATGTGAAGCATCGTCGCTCTTGTTGCATGGAATAAAATGAGCCATTTTTGAAAATCTATCAACAACAACAAAAATAGAATCTCTCTTTTTTTTAGTCCTAGGCAGCCCTAAAATAAAATCCATGCTTATGTCTTCCAAAGGAATTTTAGGAGCAGGTAAAGGAGTATATAAACATGAGGGTTCAGTTTTGACTTAACTTTGTGACAGGTGACACAACGCTCCACAAATCCGATGACGTCTCTCCTCATCTTGGGCCAATAGAAATTATCACTGAGCATGTCATAAGTCTTCTTTTTTCCAAAATGACCTATTAGACCTCCTCCATGTGACTCCTGTAATAAAAGCAATCTAACCGAAGAATTTGGTACACAAAGTTTGTTAGCTCTAAACAAAAATCCATCATGTATATGATATTTTCCCAACCTTTTCCATCTTTACAATGAATGTATGGTTCTGAAAATTCAGGATCATCATTATACATTTCTTTCAAATTTTTAAGACCCAAAACTTTTACCTCTAGTTGATTCAACAACACATTCCTTCGAGATAAGGCATCAGCGACCACATTGTCCTTACCTTTCTTATATTTCACAATGTATGGAAATGCTTTGATAAACTCAATCCATTTGGCATGGCGACTGTTTAGTTTGGCTTGCCCTTTCAAATACCTCAAAGCTTCATGATTGGAATGAATAACAAACTCTTTTGGCCATAAGTAGTGCTGCCATGTTTCAAGCGTTCGGACCAAAGCATACAATTCTTTGTCATACACAGAATAATTTAATTGAGCACCTCCCAATTTTTCACTAAAATATGCTATAGGTTTTACTTGTTGCATTAAAACTCCTCCTATCCCAATCCCACTAGCATCACATTCTACTTCAAAAGTTTTAGTGAAATCAGGAAGAATAAGTACAGGTGCTTCAGTCAAATGTTTCTTCAATTCTTGAAAAGCATCTTCTTGTGAGTTTCCCCATTTAAATTCAACACCTTTCTTTGTCAATTCATTTAAAGGGAAAGCGATGGTACTGAAATCTCGCACAAATCTTCTATAAAAACCAGCAAGACCATGAAAACTTCTTACTTGACTTACATTCGTTGGTGCTAGCCAATCCTTGATGGTTTTCACCTTGGATTCTGTGACAGAACCTCCCAAGTCATTAGGCCCACCTACAGTTGTCCTTGTCCAACGGACCTCATGCAACCCTGCAGGTGTTCCTGAATCACTTGACAAGTTCGGTATCTGCTTCCTTACTTTCCCAAGAGCGTTTCACCCGTCATGCAGACATTATAAATCATCGGAGATACGAAAATGCGGAAGCGGTTACATAAACTTACCTTTATTTAAAAGTAGGACAGAGTTATATTATTACAGACCAGGATATAACATACGAGTGCAGAGTAATATTATTACAAGTCAAGGGAGGCAAAACCCCCTCCCGATAAGTATCAAACAAAAAGTTTTTATGGAGTAACCCTTCCTCCCACAGCTTTACTCTTGGTTTTCTTCTTTTGAGACCACCTTGGAACAGAAACAACAAAAGTTTGTCGCTTCGTCACCTAAAAACAATAGGGAATAAAACCCTGAGTATGGAATTACTCAGGAAGATTTACCCGACTAAAGAAAAGACTCTCAAGGGTATGCTGGTTATAAGGGAGTCAAGGTAAGGTCTCTGAATAATCAAAGACTCTGTTTGCAGAAATGCTTACTAAAAGTGGATCCTTAAAAATCTAGTTTTATTTGGCAAGTTAAGTGAAATTACCTGCACTAGAGTTCTTTCTACCCTAGTTCATTCACTTGACCTACACTAGCCAATTTCTTAACAACCCTTACTCTTTACTGGAGTTATACGTATAGGGCAGTGACCAAGTCTTCATAATCGCGAAGGTACGACGATCCGAATCGATTATACTCAGCTGAGGATCTCCAATCACATGACATATGTAGCACTTAACCCTTACATATGCCAACCCGCCACCGGGGTTCTTAAGACCAGATCAGGTTCACGCCAACCGAGAGCACAGATACACCACCGTCCAACCTCTTGCCACGGTGGGTACACGCTACTCTCGCCATCTCTCCACTCCCATTGCGTGATATCTTATTCTGGCCTTAGTCTGCCCGAGGCAAGGCTTACCCATGATGAGGCTTGCGACCACTTAAAGGGTCCTTGGTCAGCAAGCCTACATCAACACGGTCCTTAATCGACTCAGACGGAGACACTACACCGAGACTCTCTTCTCGTGTAAGTCACCCGCCCGGTCTCAGCTTAATCATTTCAAACCCAAAGTTTGGTACCTGACAGAGGTACATCTTTTTCGATGTTGAACCCATCATGGCCATGATGGATCCACCATCAAGTTTTGTTTTCAGAAACATCCCTCCCACTTTGCCACATCATCTTTTGTAAAACAAAAACCTTTTTCATTGCTAGAGCGAGATTAAGCATAGTAAAAACCTTTTATAAAATAGGGATTCAAAGGAAGGTAATCAAATTCAAGGAAGGTAATGCAGGAATTGTTTTAGCATTCAACTCCTATCACCTAATGCATCAAGCAAGTGAGAAAGATTTTAAAGGCATCAAGGGGGGTGGAAAATGCACCGGGGCTTGCCTTCGTTTATAGGTGATTCAGGCTCAGACCCGCAGATGTCAAAATAAAACCAGTTGCCTGCCTAATGTTCCGCAGGTGGTGGTGGTGAAGTCTTCTCTCCTTCTACTTCAACTTCTTCGTTTTCTAAATATAACCATATATACAAGAATGAATTCCCATGTAATGCTCATGAGAGTGCAAAGATAATAAGAGTTTATTATCTAAAATCTTGAATACAATTTTCCTTCACGGCACTCTAGAGAATTAGGGTTTCTAGAGTCAATATAGGAATTCAAAGGGCAGGGGTAGGGTTTTGGGTTCTAAGTATCAAACAAGTTCCAATTCAAACCAAACTCTACCCAAGGCTTCTAAATAATGTTTTGAGCTCATATAAAAAGTTTGGGGATTTTTGGAATTATTATTGATTTTCTAAAAATCCAGGAATAATGTTTTAGGTTATTATAAATGCTCCAAAATTTCCCATTTGACCTAAAAATCATAAAACTATTTTTATTAAATACTATGGAAAATTAGGAATCTAAGAAAATTGGTTTGACATTTTTAGGATTTTCCATAATTTTCTAAAATTGTTGGAGTCCTTTAAGAAAAAGAAAAGGAAAAAGAAGGAACTGTCCTAGGTCGATTTCAGCCCAGGCGGCCCAATTGCACAGGGAACAGGAGCGCGCCCACTCGCGCCCGCGCGTGTGACAGTGACTTTGCAAATAAATCCCTGCAGGTTTGAATAACCCGAAGAAGTCCAGAACACTGTATTAACAGTCACTGACACGTTGTAGAAAAACCCTCACACTTCTATTCCTTCCCCAAATAACTCCCTGACCGCGGCGCGCTCGACGTTCGTCTCTGACGCGGCCCGTACCGGCCATCACCGGCGATGACTGCTACGACTAACTAACGGGGAGGCATAACTGACCTAGGACGATCTAGGAACACCCATTTATTTGACCTAAACCCTACTTGGAACTGTCTGTCCACGATCATGGCAGAAACCGAGTTCGTGAGCACGCGTTCCCGCCAAACCATGGCCGAATTGAGTAAACGGGTGCCACAGTGAGCTTCACAAGCGTGCAGAGTCATGAAAACAATACGTGAATTGGACAGTGTTTTACCAGAGCGGGCTGGCCATGGGCGGGCTGTTCTTGGTGGCGCGGCGGACCGATTTGGGGGAAATTGGTGATTCTCCGGCTAGGGTGGCTAATCGAGGGTGGGAGTGAGTGCTACGGCTTCGCAAGTTAGAGACGAAGGGCTGAGCTCGGTTGATTTGAACGAAGGGGGTGAGGACGCGGTGAATTTATAGATGCAGTGAGCCGATGCCATGGCCACGATAACCACCACCGGTCTTCGCTGGCGATTAACGGCGGCGTCGAGCGCTACCCTTTCTTACGGGCTTGCCACGTCCCTGCCACGACAGTAACACGGTCTAATCGGTGCGGCGTGGATGAACGGAGGGGAGCGGCGCCGATGACCGGATATGGCCGGAATGAGGAGTGGCCGCGTGGCGGCCGAAATTATTGCACTTCACCGTGGCGATCTTACCCCGATCAAGAAGATCTTCGTGCGGAGATGCTCGCCGATCGCCCATCCCGACCCTGGTGCAAATCACGGCGCGGATTGGTCGTCGACGGCGAGGCTGAAACTTATCCACCCGGTACTGTACCATGGCGATGCTCTTCAGTCGCCTGAACCGACTATCTTCTTCCCTCTTGATCTCTGGATTCTTGTTAGGAACAGAGCAATCTCCCTTAATGAAAGGGAAATGTGCCCCTTGGGCCATTTCTAAGTATTTTGGTGATTGAGTGCCAACACAAGTGCTCTTGTGTTAATATATGCAAAGTGGTGGACAAAGTGCAAACCAAGTCTAAAGGTATGTTTCTAGACCTAGTACATTGTTTTAGAGAACTAATGTATTGTGTCTAAGTGCTGGAAACAGGAAAAATCAATTTGGAAAAGACTTGGCTGCTCAGTCAAGACTCTGCTCAGTCTGGGTGCACCGGACTGTCCGGTGGTGCACCGGACAGTGTCCGGTGCGCCAGGCTGGCTCTGTCAACTGGCTGCTCTCGGGACTTCATCGACGGTGTACGGCTATAATTCACTGGACTGTCCGGTGAGCCGTTCACAGGCGAACTCGTCGCTCTCGGGAAGCAATTAACGGCGTACGGCTAAAATTCACCGGACTGTCCGGTGGTGCACCGGACTGTCCGGTGAGCCAACGGTCGGCCGGGCCAACGGTCGGCCGCGCGATCCGCGCGGGACACATGGCTGAGCCAACGGCTAGAAGGGTGCACCAGACTGTCCGGTGTGCACCGGACAGTGACCGGTGCGCCAACGGCTCTCAAGCGCCAACGGTCGGCTTCGCCAAATAAGGAAGGAGATCCGCACCGGACAGTGTCTGGTGGTGCACCGGACATGTCCGGTGCGCCAGTCGATAGAAGGCAAGAATTGCCTTCTCGGATTGCTCTCAACGGCTCCTAGCTGCCTTGGGGCTATAAAAGGGACCCCTTGGCGCATGGAGAAGACAACCAAGCATTCCTTGAGCACAATTGATCACTCACACTTCGTTCTTGCGCATTCGGTTGTCATTCCTAGTGACTTGAGCTCAGTTCCTGTGAGAAACTCGTGATAGTGTCTTGAGCTCAGGTCTTGATCTTGTGTGTGCGTATTTGCTGTGATCTTTGTGTCTTGTGTGAGTTTCTAATCCCTCCCTTACTCCGTGCTTCTTTGTGAACTTCAAGTGTAAGGGCGAGAGACTCCAATTTGTGGAGATTCCTCGCAAGCGGGATAAAGATAAGCAAAGCAAAACACCGTGGTATTCAAGTGGGTCTTTAGACCGCTTGAGAGGGGTTGATTTCAACCCTCGTCCGTTGGGACGCCACAACGTGGAGTAGACAAGCGTTGGTCTTGGCCGAACCACGGGATAAACCACTGTGCCATCTCTGTGATTATTCTCTTGTGGTTGTTGTGTTTTGCTAAAGACTCCTCTCTAGCCACTTGACACTATTGCGCTAACTTCTAATCAGTTTTTGTGGCATAAGTGTTGAGTTTTACAGGATCACCTATTCACCCCCCTCTAGGTGCTCTCAATTGGTATTGGAGCCGTTCTCTTCACGAAGGGACTAATCGCCCGAAGAGATGGATCCTAAGGGGAAGGGAATTGTGATCAACGACAAGGAGAAGGAGCCTCTTGTCAATGAGCCGAAGGATGACAAGCCTACCGACTCAGGCTCGGGCTACAAGCGGAAGGAAGGGAAGAAGAAGAAGACAAGGCGCATCAAGGAGATCGTCTACTACGATGACAGCGATGAGTCTACTTCTTCCCAAAAGGACGACGACAACGACTACAGGAAGACGGTCAATTCGAACTTTTCATTTGATTATTCTCGTATTCCACATAGTTCGAATTCACATTTGCTTTCCATTCCTCTTGGCAAACCTCCACACTTCGATGGGGAGGACTATGGATTTTGGAGTCACAAAATGCGTAGTCACTTATTCTCTCTCCATCCAAGCATATGGGAGATTGTAGAGAATGGAATGAAATTTGATAGCTCGGATAGCCCTATGCTTATAAATGAACAAATCCATAGAAATGCACAAGCTACTACTGTTCTCTTAGCGTCTTTGTGCAGGGAAGAGTACAATAAGGTGAGCGGCTTTGTAATACCCGATTTGCAAGAGAGAACATAAAATGGGAGATTTTTTTTCCTTTATATGTGATTTCTCCATTTATCATCACATGTGAACACTTCATTTGAAAACAAATAATTAATAAAAGACATGCCACTAAATTATGTATCATGCTGGGCTTTTATTTTGTGTGCATTTTGTGACAATATAAAAGTAATATAAAAAGAAATATATTAATATCAAAATTTGGGAATTTAACCCTAGTTTGCAAATTAGAGGTTAGAGAAGAGAAGGAAAATGTTATACAAAACTAAAGAAATAGATATAAAAATAATTGGACCTTTCATATTATTGGGTTCAATATGTACATTTAAAATAAGTATAATCTCACAAACAAAATTGGATTCAAATTTGAATGGAAATTAAAAGGGAAAGAAAACAGAAAATAAAAGAATAAAAAAAAAGAAAAAAAGAAAAGCCTGTGCCTTGGGCCAAACCCTGATTCCGGCCCAACTCACCCCTGTCTGCGCCAGCCCATCTGCTACTCCTCCTTTGCATTTTCTGTTGGGACACTTCCATGCGGGGCCCGCTCGTCGGAATCACCCTCCAGCCGCTTCACTTGCGTCTGTTTCATTGACGTATGGGCCCCAGTCGACAGGGTTGTCTCCTACCTCTACTCCGTGACGAACGCAACATCCGCACGAACGCCGTGGGTCCCGTGCGTGGACCAAGTTCATCGCTCGCTCACGGGCTGCGCTGGTGGGACCGCTTCTCAGCTGCTCAGCGCCACGCCTGGTCAAAGACGGATGGGGCCTCGGTGTCAGCTTCGTCTCCATTGGAGCGAACCTCCGCATTCCTCGCCGGTCCGCTCGGGTTGCAACTGAATCCTCATCCGCCGTCGGGAACCGCGGATCTAGGCCCCGCGCACGCCCGGGCTCTCCTCGCCCCTATAAACCGGCCGCGACCCCCTCCTCTCATCTGTCTGTGCCAAAGCCGAGTGCATCGCGTGAGCTGAGAGGTGAAGAGTGAGAATTGACGCCGTCGCTGTCGATCTCGCCCCACACCATGTCTTGGGGTTCAGCTTGCGAACGAGAGGCTCCTGTCATGCATCCGGATCGCGTCGGGGGCGATGGCAGGAAGGAAGGGAGGCCCCGGTGACCACGATTCTTTGCCGTCACCCAGGCTTCGCCGTGTGCCATGGGCAGAGCTGCACACCACCGGAAAACTGGTACAAGCCTCACCCAGTCATTCGCAATTTCTTCCTCTTCGTGTAGACGTAACCCGAGCGAAGTTCGAGCGCGTGGAGTTAAGGTTCGCGTGGCGCCGGCGATGGACCGCCGTGGTCTGTGTCCTCTCCGGCGGCCCCCTTTTGAGCTGGTGACTGAGTAGGGGAAAGGGGCGATGCATGTCCACCGTTGGATCGAGAATGAGCGGCGGAAAAATTAGGCAATCGCAACGATTCGGCTTGGACTAATGTCAGCCGTAGATTGTTGATCGTAGGATGGGGAGCTTGGGTGGATGCTAGAGTCATTTGGGCCATCGGATCGAGATCTGAGCGCTCTGGATTGCACCTTATTCCCCTCGCGGTGCTGGTTTAATCGGGGCCGTCTACTGGCAATCTTGCGGCCCATAGCCCACGATACCCCTTCGCCGTTTGATTTTGTAAAAGAGCCCCTGTAGAATCCAGAAATTAACCCGCAGTCCACACAGTAGCGCTATGTGTCTTAGGATTTCTTATGCGTTAGCCCCTGCGGATTTTGGTAATTGACGCCCAGTCCAGGAAATTAGAAAATCAAATAAAATGAAATAGGAATTTATTTTTAATGCAAAAATAAATACTAGAACTTGTGTAAATCATAGAAAATTCATTTTAACTCGTTTTTGACCCGTTTCAATTTCTATAATTTTGTATTAATATTGTTTAGCACTTAATGACTCTGTTTTAGCATGAAAACTATATTAAATTTGACCACTTAATTATTTCCGTATCAAGCACATAGAATCTTCGGAAATTCATAACTCCTTAACCGTAACTCCGATCTTAATAGTTCTCGATCCCTCGACCTCGTAGCGACGCGTAGATTATTATTCAGTTTGTTCTTAAATTTGGTGTGATGTTAATTTTATCTATACCATGTTTGTTTGTATTGCTACGACTAGCGCAAGGACTCGTGTCATCTGAAAAGAAAGTTGGTACCTGGAATCTCAAGTGCCAGGCAAGTTGTGCCCTTGATTCACTTTTGTTACCCAATAATGTTCTTTATAATCATTTACCATGCATAGGTTTAATTTTGATGGGACCCGATAGGTCACCCTAGATTGTTTATCTCATTACCTTGTTTACCCCTGAATCACTTGGGTAGTTTATGCTATTGCTTTACGTGGTTTTTGGGTTAATATTTCATTATATCCATGTTCCAGTTATTTTGTTATTCTATTTATGTTCATGTCAAGATCATTATGTTATTGTTAATTGGAACATGGAGCTTAACTTGAGAACCACGTGCCACCACAAGGGAGGAATGGGACCCCTTGGCTGACTAATTAGGAAAGCTAGTGGAAGACTACCTTACTCGAAAGGGGCAAGGACAGTAGGGGAGTGGTCAGTGTAGGGAGGTCCCTGGTTGATTTTGCTACGATGGCGGTCAGCCAGGAACCCTGCATTGGAACTTTCCATAAACTGTAGCGGGTTTTCGGAAGCTAGTGGAACTTTGTAAAGGCCTCGTAGTGGATCCCTAGCCATTCACCTTGGTAGTGTCTAAGGGCCTAGCTAACCCTGGCGACATGGGAAACACGACTTGTGGGTAAAGGGTACAACCTCTGCAGAGTGTAAAACTGGTATACTAGCCGAGCTCACGGTCATGAGCGGCTCAGGACTCTCCGATGATTAAATTATGGAACCTAAACTCAATTTGTCATTTGCATTTGCATGGGATTTGTTATTAATTTTGTTCTATTATTTTATTATGGTTTGGTATTCACTTACACTTAGTAACTGCTAATAAAATTTTGACCAACTTATAAAAGCAATGCTCAGCTTTAACCTCTATTGTTGATAAGCCTTACACTTCATGAACTCCCACCTTTGGTGAGTTCATGTCACATTATTCCCCACAACTTGTTGAGCGATGAACATGTGTGAGCTCACCCTTGCTGTCTCATACCCCCACAGGAGAAGAGCAGGTGGTTTCAAGTGGAGTCAAGTATCGAGGAGTATGATTTAATCTAGGTGGCGTTTCTCAGTTGACATTGGCGCCGACGATCCTTAGTTCGTGTTATATTTATCTTTTATTTTGTAAGACTTCCGCTATGTACTAAATACTCTGATTATTGTGACATTTATCTCTATACACTCTGTTATTATATATGTTGTCTTCTTGGCGCATGTATGAGATGCACCTGGCTTTGTTCCTTAAAGCCGGGTGTGACAGAAGTGGTATCAGAGGAAATGTTGACTGTAGGACGAAACCTAGATAGAAATGGACAAACCCTTACCTACTTATCTTACTCTGATTCTTTCTATACTTATCTTATCTTGATCCTGTCTCACCTTTTGCTGTCCTACTCTGATTACTCTTATCTTTTCTGCTCTAAGACAAGATGGATTTCACACCTTGGAATCCTATATTTATGATTTTTTTAGAGATAGGAGACCTAAGACAAAACTAAAACTAATTTTTTCTATTAAAAAAATGTTGATTGATTGTTCTGATGATAAATGTTTGATTTGCTTCTTTGGTTGATTGCAACATTATAGTTGGGCATCTTGGCATGTACCACTATAAGGTAATGTATTAGCTTTAGTGGATAACACACTAATCTACTTAGCTAATAAATCCCCCGCAGTAACATTTCTCGAAATGACTCGCCTTGTCTACAATTCTTCCTTTCTTACCCTGTGTTTCTAACCCAGATGAGCTACCCCTATAGTGTTAGAAGAGAGCACTATAGACGTGATCCTTGGTAGGTCATGGTTAAGAAAGGCAAAGGCAGTATATACACGGTGCTAAGGGAACCATAGAACTCACCAGTTCCAAAGGACAAAGATTTGAAATTGCAGTAACTACCACCATCAGATTGTGGCATTCTTAGTAGATGGGAAGTTTGTTGGTGACAACATCCGTGTGGTTAAGGATTTTCTGGATGTCTTTACAAAGGAGTTATTAGGGATGCCACCTGATAGAGAAGTTGAGTTTGTTATTGGTCTCTTACCTGGAACCGCCCCTATTTCTAAATGGCCATATAGGATGTCTGTAGAGGAGTTGAAGGAACTTAAGAAGTAGTTAGCTGAGTTACAAGAGGCTGGTTACATTCGTCCGAGTTCCTCACCATGGGGAGCGTCGGTTTTGTTTGTACAGAAGAAATATGGATTGCAAGAGATGTGTGTGGATTAAAGGTCCCTTAATGGTGTCACTATGAAGAACAAGTATCCATTACCCCACATTGAAGATTTATTTGATCAGATGATAGGTGCTAGGGTATTCTCGAAGATTTATCTCCGATCGGGTTATCATCAAATGAAGATTAGGCCATTGGATATTCCCAAGACGGATTTCTCGACCCGATATGGTTTATATGAGTTCACCGTTATGTCATTTGGTCTAACTAATGCACCAGCCTATTTTATGGATCTGAAGAATAAGGTGTTTATGGAGTATTTGGACAGTTTCGTCGTAGTATTTATCGACGATATTTTTGTTTCAAGAGTGATAGTGATCATGAGGAACATCTGAGATTGGTGCTACAGAAGCTACGAGATAATCAACTCTACGCCAAGTATAGTAAATGCGAGTTCTGGATTGGCGAGGTGCCATTTCTTGGACATATTATTTCTAATGGAGGAATTTCGGTGGATCCTGCTAAAGTCAAGGTGATAGTGGCGTGGAGCATACCCACTACAGTTATGGAGGTTCGAAGTTTCTTGGGACTTGCAGGATATTATTGGAGATTTATTGAAGGATTTTCTAAGATTGCTAAGCTTATGACCTCGCTTTTGGTGAAGGAAAGAGAATTCAAGTGGGACGAGAAGTGCCAAGACAGCTTTGATCAATTGAAGAAGAGATTGATGTCACCACCAGTGTTGGTTATGCCAGATCTATAGAAGGGATTGGACATTTATTGTGATGCATGTGGCCAAGGCTTTGGATGTGTACTTATGCAAGAGGGACATGTGATCGCCTATGCGTCTCGTTAGTTGCGGAAACATGAGTTGAACTACCCCACTCATGACTTAGAACTTACAGTCGTAGTGCATGCGTTAAAAATATGGAGACATTATATCATGGGGACCAAGTGTCAAGTGTACATGGATCATAAGAGTTTGAAGTATATATTCGCTCAGAAGGATCTCAACCTTAGGCAATGTCGTTGGTTGGAGCTTATTAAGGATTATGATTTGGAAATTCACTATCACCCGGACAAGGCAAATTTGGTTGCAGATGCCTTGAGTCGAAAGGAGCATGTTCATTCAGCTGTTGTTGCCCAGCTACCCGATGAGATTGTTGAGGATTTCAGGAGACTTAACCTGGGGATAGTTGCTCATACTGAGGGAGTTACTATTGATGTGGAACCTACTTTGGAGCAAGAGATCCGCAAAGGACAAATGGGTGATGCTAAGATGCAAGAGATTAGGGATCTGATTACTGAAGGTCGAGGTCTGAAATTCACAGAGGATGAGCAAGGCATCGTATGGTTCAAGGATCAGATATGTGTTCTTGAGATTGATAGCCTTCATGAGACTATACTTAAGGAAGCCCATGACTCGGATTATTCTATTTATCCTGGGAGCACTAAGATGTATCAGGATCTGAAGCAAAAGTACTGGTGGTATGGATTGAAGAGAGATGTGACTACACATGTGGCTATGTGCGAGGTGTGTCAAAGAGTTAAGGCCAAGCACCAAAGACCAGCTGGACTAATTCATCCACTGAAGATACCCGAGTGGAAGTGGGAAAAGATTGTTATGGACTTCGTTGTTGGATTGCCTCGCATCTCGAAAGGATATGATTCTATATGGGTTGTTGTGGATAGATTGACCAAAGTGGCTCATTTCATTCCGGTCAAGACTACTTATAAGGTATCTCAATTAGTAGAGTGATATATGGCTCGGATTGTGTCTCTACACGGTGTACCGAAGAAGATCGTTTAGGCTAAAGAATCACAGTTTACCTCCAGATTTTGGAAACATTTTCATGATAATGTGGATACGAAGTTGAATTCTAGTTCGACCTACCATCCTCAGACGGATGGTCAGACAAAAAGGACTAATTAAGTATTGGACGACATGTTGAGAGCTTGTGCCCTTCGGCATGGTAGAAGTTGGGATAAGAGTCTGCCTTATGCTGAGTTCTCAGATGATAATAGTTATCAGGCCAGTCTGAAGATGTTACCGTTCGAGACTCTGTATGACAGGAAATGTAGGACTCCTCTATATTGGGATCAGACTAGAGGAAGATAGTTCTTTGGACCTGAACTTATTCAAGAGGCAGAATAACAAGTCCGTATAATTTGGTAGAATTTGACGGTAGCTCAGACCAGGTAAAGAGCTACGCTGATAATAGAAGAAGACCACTGGAGTTTGAGGAAAGTGATCATGAGTACCTCAAAGTGTCACCACTTTGTGGAATGAGGAGATTCAAGGTTAAGGGCAAATTGTCCCCGCGCTATATTGGACCATTCTAAGTTTTTAGGTAAGTTGGGGAGATGGCCTATCAACTCGAGCTACATGATAATCTAACTAATGTGAATAATGTATTCCATGGGTCTCAACTTAATAAGTGTCTCTGTGTCCCCGAGGAACAGTTACTAATGGAAGAGCTCAGTGTTCAGGGTGGTTTGACTTACACGGAACATCCTACCAAGATTCTTGATACATTGACTCGAGTTACAAGAAATAAGGTAATAATGATGTGTAAAGTGCAATGGAGTCATCATGGAGAAGATAAAGCCACATGGGAAAGAAAAGAAGATCTTCGGATAAATTTTCTCCACCTTTTCCCTAGACCTTCCTAAATCTCGAGGACGAGATTCTTTTTAAGGGGGGTAGGATTTGTAATACCCGATTTGCAAGAGAGAACATAAAATGGGAGATTTTTTTCCCTTTATATGTGATTTCTCCATTTATCATCACATGTGAACACTTCATTTGAAAACAAATAATTAATAAAAGACATGCCACTAAATTATGTATCATGCTGGGCTTTTATTTTGTGTGCATTTTGTGACAATATAAAAGTAATATAAAAAGAAATATATTAATATCAAAATTTGGGAATTTAACCCTAGTTTGGAAATTAGAGGTTAGAGAAGAGAAGGAAAATGTTATACAAAACTAAAGAAATAGATATAAAAATAATTGGACCTTTCATATTATTGGGTTCAATATGTACATTTAAAATAAGTATAATCTCACAAACAAAATTGGATTCAAATTTGAATGGAAATTAAAAGGGAAAGAAAACAGAAAATAAAAGAATAAAAAAAAAGAAAAAAGAAAAGCCTGTGCCTTGGGCCAAACCCTGATTCCGGCCCAACTCACCCCTGTCTGCGCCAGCCCATCTGCTACTCCTCCTTTGCATTTTCTGTTGGGACACTTCCATGCGGGGCCCGCTCGTCGGAATCACCCTCCAGCCGCTTCACTTGCGTCTGTTTCATTGACGTATGGGCCCCAGTCGACAGGGTTGTCTCCTACCTCTACTCCGTGACGAACGCAACATCCGCACGAACGCTGTAACACTCAAGTTGTATACCAAGAGTAATAGAGAGAGCTCCTCATTTTGTGTGTCTTATTTGCATCATAAAAAGAGCACCTATGTAATTGAAAGTGACTAAACAAAACAATTGTTCTAAAATAAAGAAACAGTGCATTTGTTGGAGTTTTATGTGTTGTGCATTAAATAAAACCATGATGATAAAAAAAAATGAAAAGGTAATAATTAATTGAAGCTTGATTAGGCCACATTGAAAACTAGGGTTTAAAGGAAGAATAGAAATGTTATGAAAATAAAGAAAATAACATAAATATATTCCAAAAATTTGTATTTCATATTCCAGAATATGGTTTGATAACAAATGTGCACAAGGGTTGAAAACTAAATTCAAATTCAAATTCAAACCTAGAAGAAAGAAAACAGAAAAAAAATAAAAAAAAGAAAAGAAGAAAAGCTTACCTGGGCCGCCAGATGGTAGTTCGGCCCACCAGGGGGGGGAAGTGTCCCGCGCGGCCCATCTCCAACGCGTGAGAGCGCCGACACCTGGGCCCTCCTTGCCAGCCTCTGTTTTCGCGCGTGCAATCTCCTCCTCTCGCTGCGCGGCGGGGCCGCTCTGTCAGCCGGTACACAGCGCGCCCACGATCGCGTTACACTGCCCTGCGGGACCCGCTTGCCAGCTGCTCCCCGCTCCGCGCGAATGTCGCCATGGCCGAACGGCTCCTATCCACCGAACCGCGCGCAATTCGCGCCACCAGCTCCGCTTACCTCGCAAGCGCCCTATAACATCGAAGCCGAACCCTCTCCGCTCTCCTCTCAACCACCGGCGACCTCGAACCATCCACTCGTGCTCTCCAATTTGACCGTGCAAGCTCCTGGGCGGAAGTGAGAAGCCGCCGCCGTCGCTGACCTTTTTGCGCCGTGGTTGGGCCCTCGGCAAACGACTGGGGTGCTGCGCGGGGCCCTAGGATCGTGTTGGTGGCTTTGGCGGGGGTTGCGGAGCATCGTGATCGGGCGAATTTCTCGCCGTCGCTTCACCACCGCGACGAATCCGCCCCGCACCATCGCCAGGAGACTCGGCGCCATAATCGTCGGTGAGTATGCACCCACCGTGTTCGCGCGGCCATCCTTGTCATTTTGCGCGTGTCGAATCGGGGAACAACGCTTGGATTCTCCGGTCAGTGGGGTCGCCGGCGTGGCGTGATCGCCAGTGCGCCACCGTCGGTAGCGATTTGGTTGGGGAAGATAAACTCGCGCCGTCGGATGGAGATTGGACGGTGTAGATTAGGCAGAATTCACCGCCTCGGCCTGACCTCGCGCTAACCGTTGGATCGTCGACGAATGGACTGGATCGGATCGGGGGTATTTAAATCTCAACCGTTGAACATTGATCCGATGGCCCGGATCCATACCGCTTCGTCGCGTTCAGCGATTTAATCTGGGCCGCACACTGGTGATCCGACGGCCTATATCACCCCGTACCCCTTCGCGGGTGCTTTTTGCTTAAGAGACCCTAGACTTCTAAGAAATCAACCCGCCGTCCTATTTTCACTGTTTTCTGTGTCTGGGCCGACTTACACCGAGACCCCTGCGCTTTTTAGTATTCGAGGCCCAGTCCTGGGAATATTAAAAACAGAGAATTTATATTAGAAATTCGTTTTTAATACAAAAACAATTCTAGAAATTTGTATAATTCATAGAAAATGCATTTTAGCTCCAAATTGAGTCATTCCAATTCCTAAAATTTTGTAATAATATTCTCTATCATTTAGAATCACTGTTGTGACATGAACTCTGTTAGAAAATTAGTTTATCATCTAATCCTATTATAATCACCTTAAATCTTAGAAAATTCATAACTTAAATTCTATAACTCCAAATTCAGTGATTCCAGTTCCTATGGTTTCATTTTAATGTGTAGATTTTTACTGTATATTTTATTCATCTGTTTGGTGTGATGTTGATTTTGGCTATACTATGTATGTATTGTGTTGATGCGAGTAGACGAGCAAGCCACTGTGGAAACTGAGGTTCAACAAGTAGAGATAGCTGAGCAGGAGCTCATTGAAGGCAAGTTGTGCCCTTGATCACTTACTTTTCCCAGCCATGTTCTTATTAATTTTAATGATCTGCATAGGTTAATTTTGATGGGAGCCTTTATGTTACCCCAGTTTTGATTACCTCTATACCTTGTTCACCCCTGAAATATTTTTGGGTAGTACTTGCTATTGCTTTATGTGGATTGGGTATGGAGATACACTATTCATGACTATTCTGTTATTATCTTGGTATTATTGCTGTTCATGTTAAGATCATTAAATTAATGGGAACATGGAGCGACCACCCGGGAAAACAGTGCTACCACAAGGGTTTAATGGGACGCCCTTGGCTGACTAATTAGGAAAGCTAGTGGAAGACTACCTTACCCGAAAGGGGCAAGGGCAGTAAGGGAGAGGTCAGTGCGGGGAGGTCCCTGGTTGATTTTGCTGCGATGGCTGTCAGCCAGGAACCCTGTACTGGATCTTCCTATAAACTGTAGCGGGTTTTCGGAAGCTAGTGGAACTTTGTAAAGGCCTCGTAGTGGATCCCTAGCCATTCACCTCGGTAGTGTCTAAGGGCCTTGCAAACCCAGGCGACATGGGATACACGACTTGTGGGTAAAGATGCGCAACCTCTGCAGAGTGTAAAACTAGTATACTAGCCGTGCTCACGGTCAAGAGCGGCTCGGACCCTCACATGATTAACTATGGAACTTAAGTTTAATTTGACATTTGCATCGCATTTGGGATTATTTTACTATTACTGTTCTTTATTATTATTAAGGTTTGGTATTTACTTACACTTAGTAATTGCTAATAAAATTTTGACCAACTTATAAAAGCAATGCTCAGCCTCAGCCTTTATTTCATTGATCAGCCTTACACTACATGAACTCCCACCTTTGGTGAGTTCATGCCACATTATTCCCCACGACTTGTTGAGCTATGATCGTATGTGAGCTCACTCTTGCTGTCTCACACCCCCCCCACAGGAGAAGAACAGGTGATTGAAGAGGAGCCGCCTAACACTGAGGAGTTCGATCTGATCTAGGTGGCGTTTCTCAGTCGACATTGGCGCCATCGATCCTTAGTTCATTTTATATTTATCTTTATTTTGTAATAAGACTTCCGCTATGTAATAAGTACTCTGATGTTTTATGACATTTATCTCTATACACTCTGTTATTATATGTGTTGTCTTCTTGGCGCATGTATGAGATGCACCCGGCTTTGTTCTTTAAAACCGGTTGTTACAAACGCCGTGGGTCCCGTGCGTGGACCAAGTTCATCGCTCGCTCACGGGCTGCGCTGGTGGGACCGCTTCTCAGCTGCTCAGCGCCACGCCTGGTCAAAGACGGATGGGGCCTCGGTGTCAGCTTCGTCTCCATTGGAGCGAACCTCCGCATTCCTCGCCGGTCCGCTCGGGTTGCAACTGAATCCTTATCCGCCGTCGGGAACCGCGGATCTAGGCCCCGCGCACGCCCGGGCTCTCCTCGCCCCTATAAACCGGCCGCGACCCCCTCCTCTCATCTGTCTGTGCCAAAGCCGAGTGCATCGCGTGAGCTGAGAGGTGAAGAGTGAGAATTGACGCCGTCGCTGTCGATCTCGCCCCACACCATGTCTTGGGGTTCAGCTTGCGAACGGGAGGCTCCTGTCATGCATCCGGATCGCGTCGGGGGCGATGGCAGGAAGGAAGGGAGGCCCCGGTGACCACGATTCTTTGCCGTCACCCAGGCTTCGCCGTGTGCCGTGGGCAGAGCTGCACACCACCGGAAAACTGGTACAAGCCTCACCCAGACATTCGCAATTTCTTCCTCTTCGTGTAGACGTAACCCGAGCGAAGTTCGAGCGCGTGGAGTTAAGGTTCGCGTGGCGCCGGCGATGGACCGCCGTGGTCTGTGTCCTCTCCGGCAGCCCCCTTTTGAGCTGGTGACTGAGTAGGGGAAAGGGGCGATGCATGTCCACCGTTGGATCGAGAATGAGCGGCGGAAAAATTAGGCAATCGCAACGATTCGGCTTGGACTAATGTCAGCCGTAGATTATTGATCGTAGGATGGGGAGCTTGGGTGGATGCTAGAGTCATTTGGGCCATCGGATCGAGATCTGAGCGCTCTGGATTGCACCTTATTCCCCTCGCGGTGCTGGTTTAATCGGGGCCGTCTACTGGCAATCTTGCGGCCCATAGCCCACGATACCCCTTCGTCGTTTGATTTTGTAAAAGAGCCCCTGTAGAATCCAGAAATTAACCCGCAGTCCACACAGTAGCGCTATGTGTCTTAGGATTTCTTATGCGTTAGCCCCTGTGGATTTTGGTAATTGACGCCCAGTCCAGGAAATTAGAAAATCAAAGAAAATGAAATAGGAATTTATTTTTAATGCAAAAATAAATACTAGAACTTGTGTAAATCATAGAAAATTCATTTTAACTCGTTTTTGACCCGTTTCAATTTCTATAATTTTGTATTAATATTGTTTAGCACTTAATGACTCTGTTTTAGCATGAAAACTATATTAAATTTGACCACTTAATTATTTCCGTATCAAGCACATAGAATCTTCGGAAATTCATAACTCCTTAACCGTAACTCCGATCTTAATAGTTCTCGATCCCTCGACCTCGTAGCGACGCGTAGATTATTATTCAGTTTGTTCTTAAATTTGGTGTGATGTTAATTTTATCTATACCATGTTTGTTTGTATTGCTACGACTAGCGTGAGGACTCGTGTCATCTGAAAAGCAAGTTGGTACCTGGAATCTCAAGTGTCAGGCAAGTTGTGCCCTTGATTCACTTTTGTTACCCAATAATGTTCTTTATAATCATTTACCATGCATAGGTTTAATTTTGATGGGACCCGATAGGTCACCCTAGATTGTTTATCTCATTACCTTGTTTACCCCTGAATCACTTGGGTAGTTTATGCTATTGCTTTACGTGGTTTTTGGGTTAATATTTCATTATATCCATGTTCCAGTTATTTTGTTATTCTATTTATGTTCATGTCAAGATCATTATGTTATTGTTAATTGGAACATGGAGCTTAACTTGAGAACCACGTGCCACCACAAGGGAGGAATGGGACCCCTTGGCTGACTAATTAGGAAAGCTAGTGGAAGACTACCTTACTCGAAAGGGGCAAGGGCAGTAGGGGAGTGGTCAGTGTAGGGAGGTCCCTGGTTGATTTTGCTGCGATGGCGGTCAGCCAGGAACCCTGCATTGGAACTTTCCATAAACTGCAGCGGGTTTTCGGAAGCTAGTGGAACTTTGTAAAGGCCTCGTAGTGGATCCCTAGCCATTCACCTTGGTAGTGTCTAAGGGCCTAGCTAACCCTGGCGACATGGGAAACACGACTTGTGGGTAAAGGGTACAACCTCTGCAGAGTGTAAAACTGGTATACTAGCCGAGCTCACGGTCATGAGCGGCTCAGGACTCTCCGATGATTAAATTATGGAACCTAAACTCAATTTGTCATTTGCATTTGCATGGGATTTGTTATTAATTTTGTTCTATTATTTTATTATGGTTTGGTATTCACTTACACTTAGTAACTGCTAATAAAATTTTGACCAACTTATAAAAGCAATGCTCAGCTTTAACCTCTATTGTTGATAAGCCTTACACTTCATGAACTCCCACCTTTGGTGAGTTCATGTCACATTATTCCCCACAACTTGTTGAGCGATGAACATGTGTGAGCTCACCCTTGCTGTCTCATACCCCCACAGGAGAAGAGCAGGTGGTTTCAAGTGGAGTCAAGTATCGAGGAGTATGATTTAATCTAGGTGGCGTTTCTCAGTTGACATTGGCGCCGACGATCCTTAGTTCGTGTTATATTTATCTTTTATTTTGTAAGACTTCCGCTATGTACTAAATACTCTGATTATTGTGACATTTATCTCTATACACTCTGTTATTATATATGTTGTCTTCTTGGCGCATGTATGAGATGCACCTGGCTTTGTTCCTTAAAGCCGGGTGTGACAGGCTTGGACAATGCCAAGCAGATATGGGACACCCTCAAGATCTCTCACGAGGGGAACGACATCACCATGCTCACCAAAATGGAGTTGGTGGAGGGCGAGCTTGGATGATTCGCAATGATAAGGGGAGAAGAGCCAACCCAAACTTACAACCGGCTCAAGACTCTTATCAACAAAATAAGGAGCTACGGAAGCACGCGATGGACGGACCACGACGTCGTCCGCCTAATGCTAAGGTCCTTTACCGTTCTTGATCCTCATCTCGTGAACAATATTCGTGAGAATCCCAGGTACACGAAGATGACGCCCGAGGAGGTACTTGGAAAATTCGTAAGCGGGCGGATGATGATCAAGGAGGCGAGATACGTCGACGACGCGTTGAACGGTCCAATCCACGAGCCTCAACCCATTGCTCTCAAGGCAACGAGGAGCAAGGAGACGCTACCTAGCAAGGTGGCACAAGTTGAGGTGGCCGGGCTCAATGATGAAGAGATGGCCGTCATCATCAAGCGCTTCAAGACAGCACTAAAGGGTCGCAAGGGGCAGCCAAGCAAGACCAAGACAAAAGGGAAACGATCATGCTTCAAATGTGGTAAGGTTGGTCATTTTATTGCTAACTGTCCTGATAATGATAGCGACCAGGAGCAAGGAAAGAATGGGAAGAGAGAGAACAAGAAGGTTTACAAGAAGGCCAAAGGTGAAGCACACCTTGGAAAGGAGTGGGATTCGGATTGCTCTTCGTCCGACTCCGACGACGAAGGACTCGCCGCCACCGCCTTCAACAAATCGGCTCTCTTCCCCAACGAGCATCATACTTGCCTCATGGCAAGGGAAAAGAAGGTAATCACTCGTAATGCTAGTACTTATGATTCTTCTAGTGATGATGAGTCTAGTGATGAAGAAATAGATTACTCTAGTTTGTTCAAGGGATTGGATAGAACTAAAATAGATAAGATTAATGAATTGATTGATGCCTTGAATGAAAAGGATAGACTCTTAGAGAAACAAGAAGACCTCTTGTATGAAGAACATGATAAATTTGTTAGTGCACAAAATTCTCTTGCTCTAGAAGTTAAAAGGAATGAAGTGCTTTCTTGTGAACTATCTACCTGTCATGATACTATTTCTACTTTAAAAGGTGTAAATGATGATTTAAATGCTAAACTAGAGGTAGCAAGTAAATCTAACTCTTGTGTTGAACATGTTGCAATTTGCACTAGGTGTACGGATTTTGATATTGATGCTTGTAGTAAACACCTAGTTTCAATTTCAAAATTGAATAATGAATTGGCTAGTCTTAATGCCCAACTTAAGACTAGCAAGAGTGAATTTGATAAGCTAAAATTTGCAAGGGATGCCTACACGATTGGTAGACACCCCTCAATTAAGGATGGTCTTGGCTTCAAAAGGGAAGCCAAGAACTTAACAAGCCATAAGGCTCCCATCTCCGCCAAGGAAAAAGGGAAGGCCCCTATGGCTAGTAGTGTGCAAAAGAACCATGCTTTCATGTATCATGGTAGGAGACATTCTAGAAATGCTTTTAGAAGTCATGATGCGGTTGATTCACATGCTTATGATTCATATGCTATGACTACTTCTAGTTCCCATGTTATGCATGACAGAAATGTTGCTAGGAAAAATGCTATGTCTAGAAGAGATTTTACTCATGTTCCTAGAAAAGTTGTGAATGAACCTTCTACCATTTATTATGCTTGCAATACTTCCTTTGCTATTTGTAGAAAGGGTAAGAAGGTAATTGCTAGGAAATTAGGGGCCAAATGTAAGGGAGACAAGACTTGCATTTAGATCCCTAAAACTATTGTGACTAACCTTGTAGGACCCAACAAAAGTTGGGTACCTAAAACCCAAGCCTGAATTTGCCTTGCAGGTTTATCCATCCGGGGGTTCAAGCTGGATTATCGACAGCAGATGCACAAACCATATGACGGGGGAGAAGAAGATGTTCACCTCCTACGTCAAGAACAAGGATTCCCAAGATTCAATCATATTTGGTGATGGGAACCAAGGCAAGGTGAAAGGGTTAGGAAAAATTGCTATTTCTTCTGAGCACTCTATCTCTAATATGTTTTTAGTAGAGTCTCTTGGATATAATTTGTTATCTGTTAGTCAATTATGCAATATGGGATATAATTGTCTTTTCACAAATGTAGATGTGTCTGTCTTTAGAAGATGTGATGGTTCACTAGCTTTTAAGGGTGTACTAGACGGCAAACTTTATTTAGTTGACTTTGCAAAATAGGAGGCCGGTCTAGATGCATGCTTAATGGCTAAGACTTGCATGGGCTGGCTATGGCATCGCCGTTTAGCGCATGTGGGGATGAAGAACCTTCACAAGCTTCTAAAGGGAGAACACGTGATAGGTTTAACTAATGTGCCCTTCGAAAAAGATAGACCTTGTGCAGCATGTCAAGCAGGCAAACAGGTAGGAAGCTCTCATCACACCAAAAATGTGATGACCTCGTCAAGACCACTGGAGATGCTTCATATGGACCTCTTCGGACCCGTCGCCTATCTAAGCATAGGAGGAAGTAAGTATGGTTTGGTTATAGTTGATGATTTTTCCCGCTTTACTTGGGTATTCTTTTTGCAGGATAAATCTGAAACCCAAGGGACCCTCAAGCGCTTCCTCAGGAGAGCTCAAAATGAGTTTGAGCTCAAGGTGAAGAAGATAAGGAGCGACAACGGGTCCGAGTTCAAGAACCTTCAAGTGGAGGAGTACCTTGAGGAGGAAGGGATCAAGCACGAGCTCTCCGCTCCCTACACACCACAGCAAAATGGTGTGGTAGAGAGGAAGAACAGGACGCTCATCGATATGGCGAGGTCGATGCTTGGAGAATTCAAGACCCCCGAGCGCTTTTGGTCGGAAGCCGTAAACACGGCTTGCCACGCCATCAACCGGGTCTACTTTCACTGCCTCCTCAAGAAGACTTCATATGAGCTACTAACCGGTAACAAACCCAATGTTTCGTATTTTCGAGTCTTTGGGAGTAAATGCTACATTCTAGTGAAGAAGGGTAGGAATTCTAAATTTGCTCCCAAAGCTATAGAAGGGTTTTTATTAGGTTATGACTCAAATACAAAGGCGCAAAGAGTCTTCAACAAATCATCGGGTTTGGTTGAAGTCTCTAGCGACGTTGTATTTGATGAGACTAATGGCTCTCCAAGAGAGCAAGTTGTTGATCTTGATGATGTAGATGAAGAAGATGTTCCGACGGCCGCAATACGCACCATGGCGATTGGAGATGTATGGCCACAGGAACAAAATGTGCAAGATCAACCCTCTTCCTCAACAATGGTGCAACCCCCAACTCAAGACGATGAACAGACTCATCAAAAGGAGGCATGTGATCAAGGGGGAGCACAGGATGTCCAAGTTGAAGAGGAAGAAGCACCTCAGGCCCCTCCAACCCAAGTTCGAGCGACGATTCAAAGGGATCATCCCGTCGACCAGATTTTGGGTGACATTAGCAAGGGAGTAACTACTCGGTCTCGATTAGTTAATTTTTGTGAGTA
This sequence comes from Zea luxurians, assembly GCA_029449295.1. Taxonomy (NCBI): domain Eukaryota; kingdom Viridiplantae; phylum Streptophyta; class Magnoliopsida; order Poales; family Poaceae; genus Zea; species Zea luxurians. The sequence continues at coordinate 4,375,268 of JAOPSE010000018.1, read as the reverse complement.
TTACTCTTTTGTCTCTTCTATTGAGCCTTTCAGGGTAGAAGAGGCCTTGATAGATCCAGACTGGGTGTTGGCCATGCAGGAAGAGCTCAACAACTTCAAAAGGAATGAAGTTTGGACACTGGTGCCTCGTCCTAAGCAAAATGTTGTGGGAACCAAGTGGGTGTTCCGCAACAAACAAGACAAGCACGGGGTGGTGACAAGGAACAAGGCTCGACTTGTGGCAAAAGGTTATGCCCAAGTCGTAGGTTTGGACTTTGAGGAGACTTTTGCTCCTGTGGCTAGGCTAGAGTCCATTTGTATCTTGCCAGCATATGCCGCTCACCACTCTTTCAGGTTGTTTCAAATGGATGTGAAGAGCGCTTTCCTCAACGGGCCAATCAAGGAGGAGGTGTACGTGGAGCAACCCCTGGCTTCGAGGATGAACGGTACCCCGACCACATGTGTAAGCTCTCTAAGGCGCTCTATGGACTTAAGCAAGCCCCAAGAGCATGGTATGAATGCCTTAGAGACTTTCTAATTGCTAATGCTTTCAAGGTTGGGAAAGCCGATCCAACTCTTTTTACTAAGACTTGTGATGGTGATTTATTTGTGTGCCAAATTTATGTCGATGACATAATATTTGGTTCTACTAATCAAAAGTCTTGTGAAGAGTTTAGCAGGGTGATGACGCAGAAATTTGAGATGTCGATGATGGGCGAGTTGAACTACTTCCTTGGGTTCCAAGTGAAGCAACTCAAGGACGGCACCTTCATCTCCCAAACGAAGTATACGCAAGATTTGCTAAAGCGGTTTGGAATGAAGGACGCCAAGCCCGCAAAGACTCCAATGGGAACCGACGAACACACCGACCTCAACAAAGGAGGTAAGTCCGTTGATCAAAAAGCATACCGGTCAATGATAGGGTCTTTACTTTATTTATGTGCTAGTAGACCGGATATTATGCTTAGCGTATGCATGTGTGCTAGATTTCAATCCGATCCTAAGGAGTGTCACTTAGTGGTGGTGAAGCGAACCTTTAGATATTTGGTCGCTACGCCTTGCTTCGGGACTTGGTATCCAAAGGGGTCTACCTTTGACTTGATTGGATATTCAGATTCCGACTATGCCGGATGTAAGGTCGATAGGAAGAGTACATCGGGGACGTGCCAATTCTTAGGAAGGTCCCTGGTGTCATGGAATTCTAAGAAACAAACTTCCGTTGCCCTATCCACCGCTGAGGCCGAGTACATTGTCGCAGGACAGTGTTGCGCGCAACTACTTTGGATGAGGCAAACCCTCCGGGACTTTGGCTACAATCTAAGCAAAGTCCCACTCCTATGTGATAATGAGAGTGCTATCCGCATGGCGGAAAATCCTGTTGAGCATAGCCGCACAAAGCACATTGACATCCGACATCACTTTTTGAGAGACCACCAGCAAAAGGGAGATATCAAAGTGTTTCATGTTAGCACCGAGAACCAGCTAGCCGATATCTTTACCAAGCCTCTAGATGAGAAGACCTTTTGCAGGTTGCGTAGTGAGCTCAATGTCTTAGATTCGCGGAACCTGGATTGAAATATAGCATACTTGTGTCTATGCCCTTGATCATGTTCCTTCTGCATATTGTTGCTTATTTATGGTGCTCAAGTTGTACAAGCACTCCCCGGACCTCACAAGTCTTTGTGCAAGTGACGCACACATTTAGGGGGAGCTGTGTTACAACTTGACCCTTTGAGACTAACCGTGTGCTTGAGTTTGCTTAATTCAGTCTCAAAGGTGGATTGAAAGGGAAAGGTGGACTTGGACCATGAAAGACTTCCACTGCACTCCGATGAGAGGGTAACTAATTCCAAGTTCATCTTGTGAAATCTTTTTGCCGTTAGACTCTTATTTGAAGATTTGGTGAGGCAATGGGGTTATAGGGCCAAGATTGATTCCGTTTTGGTGCTTGATGCCAAAGGGGGAGAAAATAAAGGCCAAAGCAAGTAATGGATCAGCCACCACTTGAGAAGTTTTGAAAATAGTAGAATAGAGCTTTTTTGTTTTGGCAAAACTCCCTTATTGGTTCTCTTGTCAAAAGTTGGCTTTTTGTGGGGAGAATGTTGATTATGGGAAAAAGGGGGAGTTGTTGAAATCTTTGATCAATTTCTATCGGAACAGCTCTCTTTATGTCTCTACAATTGTGTTTGAGCTAGAGATAGGAGTTTGGAGTTGATTTGCAAAAACAAACCAAGTGGTGGCAAAGAGTGATCCATATATGTAAAATTTGATCAAAACAACTTTGAATTCTTATTTGGATTGATTTTGCACTTGTTCTAGTTGCGTTATGTTGTGTTGGCATAAATCACCAAAAAGGGGGAGATTGAAAGGGAAATGTGCCCCTTGGGCCATTTCTAAGTATTTTGGTGATTGAGTGCCAACACAAGTGCTCTTGTGTTAATCTATGCAAAGTGGTGGACAAAGTGCAAACCAAGTCTAAAGGTATGTTTCTAGACCTAGTACATTGTTTTAGAGAACTAATGTATTGTGTCTAAGTGCTGGAAACAGGAAAAATCAATTTGGAAAAGACTTGGCTGCTCAGTCAAGACTCTGCTCAGTCTGGGTGCACCGGACTGTCCGGTGGTGCACCGGACAGTGTCCGGTGCGCCAGGCTGGCTCTGTCAACTGGCTGCTCTCGGGACTTCGTCGACGATGTACGGCTATAATTCACCGGACTGTCCGGTGGTGCACCGGACTGTCCGGTGAGCCGTTCACAGGCGAACTCGTCGCTCTCGGGAAGCAATTAACGGCGTACGGCTAAAATTCACCGGACTGTCCGGTGGTGCACCGGACTGTCCGGTGAGCCAATGGTCGGCCGGGCCAACGGTCGGCCGCGCGATCCACGCGGGACACGTGGCTGAGCCAACGGCTAGAAGGGTGCACCGGACTGTCCGGTGTGCACCGGACAGTGTCCGGTGCGCCAACGGCTCTCAAGCGCCAACGGTCGGCTTCGCCAAATAAGGAAGGAGATCCGCACCGGACATGTCCGGTGCGCCAGTCGACAGAAGGCAAGAATTGCCTTCTCGGATTGCTCTCAACGGCTCCTAGCTGCCTTGGGGCTATAAAAGGGACCCCTTGGCGCATGGAGAAGACAACCAAGCATTCCTTGAGCACAATTGATCACTCACACTTCGTTCTTGCGCATTCGGTTGTCATTCCTAGTGACTTGAGCTTAGTTCCTGTGAGAAACTCGTGATAGTGTCTTGAGCTCAGGTCTTGATCTTGTGTGTGCGTATTTGCTGTGATCTTTGTGTCTTGTGTGAGTTGCTAATCCCTCCCTTACTCCGTGCTTCTTTGTGAACTTCAAGTGTAAGGGCGAGAGACTCCAATTTGTGGAGATTCCTCGCAAGCGGGATAAAGATAAGCAAAGCAAAACACCGTGGTATTCAAGTGGGTCTTTGGACCGCTTGAGAGGGGTTGATTGCAACCCTCGTCCGTTGGGACGCCACAACGTGGAGTAGGCAAGCGTTGGTCTTGGCCGAACCACAGGATAAACCACTGTGCCATCTCTGTGATTATTCTCTTGTGGTTGTTGTGTTTTGCTAAAGACTCCTCTCTAGCCACTTGGCACTATTGCGCTAACTTCTAATCAGTTTTTGTGGCTGTTGGGGACTTGTTCTCAAATGCTAAGAATTAAGAACAAGGCAACATAAAAAGTGTTAAATGCTAAAGTCCTTCATCCTACGAAACATTATCTCCCTTCGGGATATAATGAGTTTCGGACGAAGGTCGTGAAAGACTTACCTTCGTAAGCACAAGAGATAACGATGCATAATTTATATAAGACATGAAACTTAATATCAACATTATCATAAGATCATTTCTATTTTATTATCATGGAAAAATAGAAATGATATTAGATTACAAATGTACCTTCGGCTTGAGAGAAGGTAGAAAGTACAAGCGTGACGCAAGAGCAAATGCCAAGTCAGCGTGAACAGTACGGGAATACTGTTCATCTATTTATAGGCATGGAACGCAGCCCATGTAAAATTACATCCATGCCCTTTACATTTGCTAATAATTCTATAGTAACCCGCTGGGTCTGAATAGCCTTTTCATCCTTAAGTCGGTTTCCTTTTCCACCACCTTGCCGAAGCTCTTCTATGCACAGCTTCAGCTTCACGCTATCCTTCGTACTCCTTACGCTTCTTCACGCTGTAGTTTCAATTCATGTCCGAAGGTACCTGTTCATGCATTATACTTCTAGAAACGTTGTTAAACCATGTTTTTGAGGACCTTCGGAAGCCGAAGGTCCCCAACAGTAGCCCCTCGCAATATTAATTTGTCAGAATGATAAATTTAGATTGCGACAAGGACGAAGGCCCAAAGCCGAAGGTTCGAAAAAACACCTTCCCTTTGCTAGAATAGCAACAACCATTGACAAGCGGGCCCTCCAGTACGCAATGCACCAGGCGTATAAATAAGAGCACACCACGAGCTTAATTGGCACGCCTTCTTGCCACCTGCTCCTGCTTACTCAACTTTTAGCCTACGCAACAAAACTTGCTTAAGTTTTAAGCTTCGGTTTTGAGAGCACTTTTCGAGTGCTTACGAAGATGTCTTCGGACAAGAAAGTTGCTGCTGATCCAAAGCTAAGTCTTTCTGAGGAAATGAATCTTGGTTTTCTTGAATCAATGGCGAAGACTAATACAGAGAAGATTACCAAAGAAATTTTGGAAGGTTTATCTGAAGATACTGGTGATAGCGATAGTTATGATGTAGAGAGCGGCGGGGAAGAGTCCGAAGACCGACCATGGCGACCAAGCCACACAGTTTTCGGAAAATCAAGCATCAAACAGAGTCATCTTGACAATATGAGGGGGAGATATTTTCGAGATATGTCTATTGTGAGGGCTGATGATGGAGAGAAAACTTCTCCTACTCCCGAAGAAAATGAGGTCGTGATCTTTCGAAGCTTTTTTAAGGCTGGACTTCGCATCCCCCTGAGCAGCTTTGTTGTTGAAGTTCTGAAGACATTTCAAATCTACCTTCACCAGATTACTCCCGAAGCTATTGTAAGAATGGGAATCTTTGTCTGGGCTGTGAGAAGCCAAGGTTTGGAACCGAATGCTAAAAGCTTTTGCAATATTCATGAGTTAGTATATGAGACGAAGCCCTGGGGGAAGGAACAATACCACAACAACTTTGGTTGCTACAGCTTCGGCGCCCACTCCGGGTCAAGATGCCCCGTGCCGACCTTTCGGAAGAGGTGGCCGGTACCTGGATGACAGAATGGCTCTATGTGAAGAATGACTTGACAGCACAGGAAGATGTTAAGGGTATAATCATGCGCCCTATCTGGCAACGCTTCGGACTCCGAAAGCCGAAGGTAGAAATGGATGAAGCAGCCGAAGAATGCCAGAGAGCCTTCGGCGTGATCTGCTCTTTTGTTGGGACAAGGGATTTAGTCTAAGAGCATATTGCCTTCAGAGTTTGGCCACTTGCAGGAAAGTGGGAAATGCCGAAGGAGACCATCAAAGAACCTGACGAAGGTGGGCTGGTTAGGCTAAAATATACATTCAAATACGGAGATAAGTTTGTTGAACCAGATGACGACTGGTTAAAAAGTATTGAAAACGTAAATGACAAATTGCTTGGGGTGTACTCGAAGGCCGAGGATACTGCAATATCAGCGGCCTTCGGAGGCCGAAAGAAGAAGAGGCTTAACCGGGTATTTGATGCAATTGGGTTTGTCTACCCTGACTACCATTACCCGGTGCCAGGCCACAAAAGGAAAAATACTTCTCCTGTAAAGGAAGTTGCCTCGGGTGATCCTAGCGAGCCAGCGCCGCAAAGAAAAAAGGTAAAGGTGCTCACACACCGGGCACGTTACATCGAACCGGCCATAGTGCCTGCATTTATTGGTGAGGCCTCTTCGGCCACCGAAACCAAAGGACCATCTCCAGTGCCGAAGATCGAAGAAAAAGCCGAAGCACCTTCAATAGAGAAAGCAGACGAACCAAGAACTGAAGGAACAAAAATATTGGAAATCTTAAGTCCTTCAACAAAAATTGAGACAACAAAAAACCAGAAGGGCCCAGCGGTGACCCCAAAAAGGAAAAGAATGGCTAATGTGCTAGATGTCTTGGAGACAATTAAGTCTTCAAGCACAACTCCGAAAAAGATTTCTGAAACTTCCGAAGTGGAAACTGAAGTCTTTGTTGCTGAAGCTCCAAAGCAACAATCTGAGACCAAGGCTGGGCCTTCAGAGCCCACTAAGGAAAAATCTTTAGAGGCCAAAGAAGCAAAAATAACAGAGCCAACTTTAACTGAAGAAACCAGTACTGCTGTCCCCGAAGCATCCTCCAAAGCCCTCGAATATATTATTCGACATGCTTCGGGGAAAAAACTATCTGAGGAAGAAATTTTGAAGCTAATCACTATGCACAAGAACTAAGGTATCCAAAAGGGGCCTTAATATTCAATGGCACGGACGAAGATGACTTCTTGTACTGCCTCCCAGATAACAAAGAATTACCTGTCTGCCGGGAAATGGCCCGAAGCATGGGGTTTCCGAAGCTAGAGGCCGGCCTCTGCGCGATGACAAAGGACGATCTTGCGGATAGTCTTGCCTACAATAGTCTGAAGGTACAAAAATTGTGAACTTTGAAACTTATGAATTTCTTAAATTAGTCTTTTATTCTTATGTAGATCCATGCATTCTTTTGAATAGGGCTTAATACTCAGCAATGCATTAAGAGCACAAAAGAATGCTGAAGACGAGAGCTGCACCATTGCTCTCAATAATCTTCGAACGGAGGTTATTAAGCTGAGGAACAAAGCCTTAGAAAAAGACCAAATTCTAGTTACGTTGATGAATAAAATAAAAGAAGACGAAGCTGCCTCTAAAGCACAGGCCGAAGCTCAAAAACACGAGATTGACAATCTTCGGAAGCAATTAGCCCGTGCTAAGGAAGAACGCATACTTGAAGAAACAAGGCGAGAACTTAGCGACCAATGGGCAAACCATTTAGAAGTAACCGTTGAAGAGCTTCGGTCGTCCAAGAAAAGGTGTTACGAAAAATCCATGGAAAGTGTTAAGAAGATAAAAACCAGCTTCGCCAGCGTTGGCGCATTTTCAAGTGAAGAGGACTTTGTGAGAGGTAACCTAGAAGGCCCGATTGAATGGATCAGCCACAAAGCTGAAGCCTTTGAAGAAATTCTAAACAGTCGTGGAGACATTTGTGCCTTCTCGGGTGCCAGGGGGATTGCTACTATGCTGGAGAGAAAAGGCTGCGATCATGTTAAGCTTCTTGCGCAATCTAAAGCCACCCTATCCCCTGAAGATATTAAAGATCCCTCGACCGAAGCTAGCCAGGTTGGTGGAAAATTTTTCACCGACGTCTGGGACAATGGTGGCCGAGAAATGGCACAGGAAATTATTCGAAGAAGCGAGCAAGGCATCCATGACGCTAGGGAAGTAACCAAGGCCGCTGAAAAAAGTGCAGAGCCCGAAAGCCAAATAGGTACCAACTAGTGGTTTTTGGGTCTGTTGTAATTTTTGATTTCGAACTTGCTTATGGTTTGTAATAGTAACATAGACATATATTCTCTTCCCTCAGAACTTGCTGGATCGTCTGCTGACCCCCGCATGAAGGGGAATGACGAAATTAGACAAATGGCCGAAGCTATCATGGATAAAGTTGTTGAACAACTTCTAAATGAGGCTGCCGAAGTAGTACTGAGAGAAGATTAGATGTTATTGTAAAAACATTCGAAATGCGATCTATGACATATTTTGTAATTTTTAATGTAATATACAAGTTTCTTTTCATGATACAATTCTTTACGATGCATGAAATTCTACATACATACCATTTTTGAGCCTTCGGCGAAAAAACACCTTCCCTTCTTTTCATGCTTCGTGAAGAAGACATGCTCCTTCAATACTACTCTGATGAAGCATATCTACGCTTCGTGAAAACATTCTCGGAAGCTGTACAATTTCGATACTGCTCTGATGAAGCATGCCCACGCTTCGTGAAAATATTCTCCGAAGCTGCACTCCGAAGATCAATATTGTGTTCCCTTTTTATGCCTTAGCACAATTTCCACTTTTTCAAAATACTCTCCGAAGGTCGATATTGTATCCCCTTCTTGTGCCATATGCAGCATGATGTATGATGCTTATGTTATGCGAAATGATGTGATGATGTTATGTTATGCAAAATGATATCTGTGCCGAAGATACACACATTCCTGCAATAAAAATACACAATCTTTTTATATCAGCGCTGACTTTTCGCTGTAAGCCTCCCTTAGGAGCTTCTTCGCCTTTTACTCCAGCGGAATCAGCGTTTATTTTTCGCTGTAAGCCTCCCTTAGGAGCTTCTTCGCCTTTTACTTTCGGCGGTATTCGCGTTGACTTTTCGCGCTTCGCCCTTTACTTAGGCGGTATCAGCGTTTATTTTTCGCTGTAAGCTCTGCATTCCCTTTGGAACGACTTTTGAGCAGAAAACTTACACTGCGCTCCCTTAGGAACGGCTTTTTGTAGCTTCAGCAAACTTACACTGCGTTCCTTAGAATGACTTTTTGCTGCTTCGAAGAATGCACACTGTGTGCCCTTAAAGTAAATTTTCAATAATTCGAAGGTCCTCCTTGTTGTCACAAATCTTTAAGCTTTGGCAACTTAAGCCTGGGGAGAAGATATACTTTTCTTGTGACAAACAGCAAAATTATTACAAGAAATTTAAATCGACAAAAAGCACTCTAGTGTCCCATATGTGTTCCTTGTTAAAAAGAAAATAATACTAAATGCAAGAGACCGCCATCAAGATAGGATATTTGTCAATAAATGTGCTTCGACTCTGGCATAGTGCTATTGACTGTGCAAGCTTCGGACTCTTCTCTGAAGTCCCTCTGGTGTTGAGTGTGCTGACTCCCTTCTGGCTGCTGGTCTCGTTGCAACGGTGGCGGAGGCGGAAGCTGTTGCCAAGATGCTTGGGGTTGACTTGCCGAAGCAACAGAAGCTGCAGGGTGGTTGCCTACATATTCTGGAATGTAAGGCGAATGATATGAAGCGGTGTGCATGACTTGCTTCGGCTGACTCTGTTGTGCCGCAGCTTCGGCAATCTCCTTTTGCTTCTGGATGGTGACATGGCACATCCTAGTGGTATGGCCCTTGTCCTCACCACAGAACAAACAATAGATTTTTCTTGGCTGGTCCCCGAATCTTCCTCCGAAGCCCCTGGCGCCTCTGCCCCTTGGAGCTGGCGGCCGGAAGGAGCTTTGCTGTTGCCCCAAAGCCTGCTGTTGTTGTCCCGAAGCCTGCGAAGAGTACTGTGGCCTTTGCTGTTGACTCCCTCTATCATCAGGCTGAGTAGAGTTGTGAATTGACCTGACATGCCTCGGATGAAATCTTCCTCCGAAGCCCCTGGTCATCTCAGAGAACCTGTATGCTTCTTCCCTTCTTTGGCGGAAATCATTGTCAGCTCGAATATACTCATCCATCTTTTGGAGCAGCTTCTCCAAAGTTTGAGGAGGCTTCCTGGCGAAGTATTGAGCTGAAGGTCCCGGCTGAAGTCCCTTAATCATGGCCTCAATAACGATTTCATTGGGCACTGTTGGTGCCTGTGCCCTCAGACGTAGGAACCTTCGAACATACGCCTGAAGGTATTCTTCGTGATCCTGGGTGCACTGGAATAGAGCTTGAGCAGTGACCGGCTTCGTCTGAAACCCTTGGAAGCTAGTTAACAACATGTCCTTCAACTTTTGCCATGAGGTAATTGTTCCTGGCCGAAGAGAGGAGTACCATGTCTGGGCAACACTCCTGACAGCCATGATAAAAGACTTTGCCATGACTGCGGTATTGCCACCATACGAAGATATTGTTGCTTCGTAGCTCATTAAAAACTGCTTCGGATCGGAGTGGCCGTCGTACATGGGGAGTTGGGGTGGCTTGTAGGATGGAGGCCAGGGTGTAGCCTGCAGCTCAGCTGACAGAGGAGGAGCATCATCAAAAGCAAAATTTTCATGATGGAAATTCTCATACCAGTCATCTTCGTTGAAGAACCCCTCCTGATGAAGCTCTCTGTGCTGGGGCCTTCGGTTCTGCTCATCTTGAGTAAGATGGCGAACTTCTTCAGAGGCTTCGTCTATCTGCCTTTGTAGTTCAGCTAGCCTGGCCATCTTCTCCTTCTTCCTTTGCACCTGTTGGTGAAGCATCTCCATGTTTCTGATTTCTTGATCTAACTCATCCTCCTGAGGCGTTGGACTGACGGCCTTCCTCTTCTGGCTTCGGGCCTCCCGAAGAGAGAGAGTCTCCTGATTAGGGTCCAGCGGTTGCAGAGCTGCAGCCCCTGTTGCTGAAGCCTTCTTCGGCGCCATAACGAAGGTCTATGGTTGCCGAAGATATTCAAAACTCGAAGAGTGGAAGTGAGTTCACCGGAGGTGGGCGCCAATGTTGGGGACTTGTTCTCAAATGCTAAGAATTAAGAACAAGGCAACATAAAAAGTGTTAAATGCTAAAGTCCTTCGTCCTACGAAACATTATCTCCCTTCGGGATATAATGAGTTTCGGACGAAGGTCGTGAAAGACTTACCTTCGTAAGCATAAGAGATAACGATGCATAATTTATATAAGACATGAAACTTAATATCAACATTATCATAAGATCATTTCTATTTTATTATCATGGAAAAATAGAAATGATATTAGATTACAAATGTACCTTCGGCTTGAGAGAAGGTAGAAAGTACAAGCGTGACACAAGAGCAAATGCCAAGTCAGCGTGAACAGTACGGCAATACTGTTCATCTATTTATAGGCATGGGACGCAGCCCATGTAAAATTACATCCATGCCCTTTACATTTGCTAATAATTGTATAGTAACCCGCTGGGTCTGAATAGCCTTTTCATCCTTAAGTCGGTTTCCTTTTCCACCACCTTGCCGAAGCTCTTCTACGCACAGCTTCGGCTTCATGCTATCCTTCGTACTCCTTACGCTTCTTCACGCTGTAGTTTCAATTCATGTCCGAAGGTACCTGTTCATGCATTATACTTCCAGAAACGTTGTTAAACCATGTTTTTGAGGACCTTCGGAAGCCGAAGGTCCCCAACAGTGGCATTAAGTGTTGAGTTTTACAGGATCACCTATTCACCCCCCTCTAGGTGCTCTCACTTAATAAAATTTGTTCTCCATACATCAGTCTACAAACTTACTATAGGATTCTTGGGTTAAAACCGAATGAATTCAAAGATAGGGCTCACCAAATTCAGCCTCATATCACTGTGACCACTTCTGAACTAAAGTTCAGTTTTAGGTTTCTAACTCAGTTCTGACAGAGTTACTTTGAGCTTGCTTTACTCCAATTTTTACATAACAGCCAAAGGGGATGTCTGCATCAAAGTTGTTCTTCTATAATAGGTCTACACATCTGATGTGGTGGCCTTGGGCAAAAACCTTAAAATTTGGAAGTTACAAAGCTCTAAAGTTGAGCTCATAACACTGAATTTCAGACTTAGGGTGAGAGCACAAATAGGGTCTTTTTTTGCAAATAGGTCCAAAATTCAGGGTTTAGCTTGCAAATTCACATAAATGTGAACCATATGACTCAAGATAACTTATTACCATGGTTTTTGCACTTTAGTCCAAAAGTGCCCTAGTTTTGCACTTAGCCCCCTAGGGTTTAGGTTTAGGGTTTTCCAAGGTTCCAATTAGGGTCTTTGGTATCTCAGGGGTGTAAATGTAATGTAGGTCCATTCTTAGGAACATTTTATGACCATTTTACTTAAACTTCAGGGTTTTCTCTATTTGGGTCTTGCTTTACCCTTCAGATCCCTATTTAGGGTTAAGTATCCTACACTAGGGTCTTATTTGCAAAATGCCATAACAATACAACTTGCTTGAAATTTTTTCCTAGTGAATGTATCCTAGGTGTGTTAAACATATGAAATGATGATGCTTATGATGTTATGCTCAGGTTTTAGTAACAGTAACACCAGGGGTGTTACAGATTCATCCACTTCTATTCCTTTTGCTGAAACGACAAAGCCAAGAAACACAACATGGTCTATGCAAAAACTGCACTTCTCAAGATTAGCAAATAATTTCTCCTTTCTTAGCTCATCTAAAACTTGTCGAATGTGTTTCACATGTTCATCAAAAGACTTGTTGTAAATTAGAATATCATCGAAGTAGACAACAACAAATTTTCCAATGAAAGTTCTTAAGACATGGTTCATTAATCTCATAAAGGTACTATGAGCATTAGTTAACCCAAAGGGCATCACTAACCATTCATATAACCCAAATTTTGTTTTAAATGCAGTCTTCCATTCATCTCCAGTTTTCATTCTTATTTGATGGTATCCACTTCTCAAATCAATTTTAGTAAAAATTGTGGAACCACTTAATTCATCAAGCATATCATCTAGTCGTGGAATAGGATGGCGATAGCGAACGGTAATATTATTTATAGCTCTACAATCAACACACATCATCCAAGATCCATCTTTCTTAGGTACTAAAATCACAGGAACAGCACAAGGGCTTAAGCTTTCACGAACAAAACCTTTATCAAGAAGTTCTTGCACTTGGCTTTGTATTTCCTTAGTTTCTTCAGGATTGGTTCGATATGGTGGACGGTTAGGAAGTGCAGCCCCTGGAATAAGATCGATTTGATGCTCAATCCCTCGAATTGGAGGTAGTCCAGCCGATGTTTCTTGTGGAAACACGTCTTCAAAGTCCTATAAAAGATCAGCCACAACACTAGGAAGAGATGTTATGTCGTTAGGAGAAATCAAAACATCTTTGTTCACAAGTACAAAGATTGATATGGGTTGTTCCTCACTTCTCTCAGCTCAGATTTTGTGGCTAGCATAACTAGATGTTCTCCCTCTTCCTTCTTTTTATCTCTTGAATTTGGCTTGTAGCACTCGCTCATCGAATTGTGGATGGCACTCAATTTCTTTTGCTCTTCTCCTCCTCTACTTGCTGTACTAATTTTAGTTTTCTTTTGTAAATGTTCAGCCATGATTTGTTGAGGGGTCATAGGCTTGAGTACAAATTTTCTCCCTTTCAGATCTAGCATGTACTGATTTGTTCTTCCACAATGCTGAGAATATCGGTCATATTGCCAAGGTCTTCCTAGTAGCATGTGACAAACAGATATGGGTGCAACATCGCACTCCACAGTGTCAACATACTCTCCAATCTTGAACGGAACTTTCACCTTATAACCAATCTTGATATCTCCCGATATATTCAACCATTGGACATGATATGGATGAGGGTGTCGCTGCAACTTCAAACCAAGCTTTTTAACCATCTCACGACTTGCAAGATTATGGTAGCTCCCTCCATCAATGATCACCTTTACTACTTTATCTTGCACTATGGCTCGTGTTTGAAAAAGATTATGTCGCTGTCCAATTTCAGCTTCTTTCTTTTGAACACTCAAGATTTGTGTAACCACAAGAGTAGTACCATGCTCAAATTCACATCCTGTATGTCTTCAGATTTATCAATGTCATCTTCATTTCCTACTTCAGCTTCCACTTCACTAGCTGATGTATATTCTCCATCACCAGTCACAAGGATCACACGATTATTTGGACACTCCTTTATGACATGACCACGACCTCCACACTTGAAGCACTGAATACCACTACTCTTGGCTGTTGAACCCACTGATGTTGAAGTGGATGCTGCTGGTTTATAACTCGTGTTTAGAGCAGCACCATTCTTTCCACTAGAATTGCCTTGAATATTGGATCACAAGCCCCCAGTTGAACCTTTTGTCGCTGAGGATGTAGCAGTAAACCTTGAGATTGATTTGCTTCCTCCAGTCATGGTTCGTGCTCCATATGGCAAGGGCTTGCTGCTCTTAGCATCTTGTTGCAGCTGGCTTTCAACTTTGGTGGCTTGATGTACCAAATCAATAAGACAATGGTACGGCTGACACTCAACAATGCGCTGAATGCTGCGGTGTAACCCATCCATGAAACGTGCAATAGTTTGCTCTTCGTCTTCATACACATTGGCTCTAATCATGGCCTTCTCCATCTCCTTATAATACTCCTCAACAGAGAAACTTCCTTGCCTCAAATTCTGCAATTTATCAAAAAGATCACGTCGATAATGCTTCGGCACAAAATGAATTCTCATTTCTCGCTTCATCTCTTGCCAAGTAACAATAGGGTCCTCTCCATCTTCTTCACAATCACGAAGAAGTTTCTCCCACCAAATCAGAGCATATCCTTCAAACTCAAGAGATGCCATTGCAAGTTTCTTCTCCTCTGAATAATTATGTAGGCGGAAGATTTTCTCCACCTTCAATTCCCATGTGAAATAATCTTCAGGATCAGATCTACCATCAAATTTTGGCATGGTAAACTTAAGTTTCCCAAATCTCTCTTCTTGGTTGATGCCTCTATGATGACGACGACCATAGCGATGTTGGGACTAATCATCATCCCCAAATTCAGATTCTTTATTGTCATCATTTCTTCGATTCCGTCCTCTTCCTCTACCACGTGCAGCACCTTGATTCCTCCTCCCATGTTCACTTGCTCTTCTAGAATAATTTCCTTCACCTTCTTCCCCATCTTCATCATGGTTTCTTGCACTATCAGGGAGTCGACATCGACCTCTGATTTCAGCCATAAGTGTCTGAAGATCTTGTGCCAACCGATCTTGCTTGTCTTCTATGCTTCGTTTGAGCTCATTGAATTGTATCAGGGTGACCCATTCTTCAATCTCAACGTTGGGATCCATCTTCCTGCGAAATTAGTGGCAACAAGGCAACAAATATAGGTGGAATATGAAGCTATATAGAATCTCACAACCTCACCACTCTTACCAACCAAAGCTCTTATGAGATCCCTTCGGGTTTGCAAGAAAAATCTGTGGTGGTAACAAGAAAGTGATGGTTAAGCGAATACAAGACCAGAGTACCGATTATGATGGCTTATATGTGGATCTTGGTGGGGAAACAAGGAATGCAATTTGAATCCTAGTTGTTGTAAAGTTAAATAACCATCCAACTAGAAGTTCTATGCCTAGTGCTGACCACAAGATATGAGTGATATAAATAGATCAAACACACGCGCAAGAAATTTCAGATTTGATGCAAACAAGGAGTATGATTGGAATGCAAGTGTTGCAATCAGATCTAACCAAAATTTTGCACCAAATGACAATAGCAAACTGGTTGAACAACTTGATGAATTTTCAGCACTTGTGCTCATAAACAAACTGATCATTCTACTTTTCTTTCACAATCTTGCTCAACACATTTTTGGTACTTTTCTTTCTTCTCCTTTTTTGATTCTCTTTTTTTTATAGAACTAAACACAGAGATCTGATATGATATTGCACACTTTATAATAATTAACAAAGAACTCAACCAGCAGCTATAACTTAAATAGGATCAAAGTTAACGCGAAGGAAATGATGAGGGTTTTCAGATTTTTCTTTTTTTGGATATTTTCAGATATATATAAGAGGCTCAAAGGGAACACAAAGGATAGAGTGACCAGCAACTAAACAAAGATTCTAAGGACTAAAACTTAACAAAACTCACTGGAACAACAGATTGAAACAAAGGGCTATGGCAAAAATATTTTATGGCTTTTTGGTGGATAGGACGAACACAAAATATATGTAGCTAAGGGTAAAGAATCCTACCGTGGCAACCGAGGCTCTGATACCAGATGATGTGTCACAATGCCCAATCTTCACGACGTAGGATCAATCTTCAGATAACTAGCTTTGAAGAAGCCAAGATAACTTGCTGCAAGTAGCAATAACTAGTGCAACCTGACAAATAAAACTCGAAGCCAACCACCGTCTTTAACCGGCAGCCTGAATCGAGGATTCGCCCAACCACACTCTCAAAGAACCAACCAACACAGCCTACACTCAATCGAGGAGACCTCGAAGGGAGTAGGAGCACCAATTGGGAGCGGATGGAGCTGCCGCTTTTGCAATCCCGCGAAGGAATTCACAAGAGCAAAGGGGTAGAGATCACTCTCAATATTTGTTAGCACACAGCTGAACAAAAGAGGTTCTGTTTTAGATTATCAAAAGCTGCCTTACATCATAGACATAGGGGGGTATTTATACTAGTAACAACCAGCCTTAGAGAGGTATAAACACGAAACAAAAGTATTTTCACGTGCTGATGTGAAGAAGCCTCTTCGGGAGATCTACAGAGCTGAATTCCGTGTGGCTGTTTGACTTCTGGCGCAGCCTTCAGTATTTTGATAATAACTTTTCCTAGGAATCTCCAAATGACGTGGGACTGGTTGTGTTGTAAAGCTAACTTGATAAGCTTTCTCACCATATATAGCATACTTAATGAAACTTCATAGAATGATGTAGTTTAATATGAAAACTTGGTCATCAAGCTGACTATTGACCTTTTGACTAGTTGGCACTAAAGTAAGTCGGCTTCCTTTCTGGTAGATTTGATTAAGTCAGCTTTAGAAGCATTGGAAACTAGACTTCAAGAGCTTTCCAAAAAGTACTTATGGGCTTTCATAGCTTTTGGGAATCAAAAGATATGACTGTTTCTTCTGGACGGTTCTGTTGCGCTGGACTGACTCGGACATAGCTCTTCTTGCTGACTCGTCCTTGATATGTTTTGTCCTTCGTCTTTGGTGAACCTAAGTAATATCAACATACACGACTTAGGTAGCATAAAGTTCTCATTAGTGTTTAATTGAAATTCATAAAGTAGTGCGTGCACCTCTTGCTGTAGTTTCTTAGCTCGGCTACGTGTAATTGGTCCATCAAAGGCTTGGGTTGGTGATGATGTTGGTTGTACTTGAGTTGATGTAGTATGACTTGGGGGTTGTAATGTGTTGCTTAATGGCATGGTCATATCATCCTGCTGACGATGAGTAGCCAAATCTGCAGAAACAAGGCGAGGGTTCCGCTGGGAGGTGGCTGTAGTAATTTTTAGTCTTGTAACATATTCTAAGAACTGTTTAATCAAGTAAAACTGGAACTTATCTTGTATGTTATTTGTCCTTGCTATGTGTAGTGTTATCAACTTCTCCCTGGTACTTGTACTTGGCCCCCCTAGGAGGTAGGCTCGACGTGTCGAGGCTAGATATCAGTATACCAAAGAGAAAATTGGTTGCCCGGTCCCTAAGAGGTAGCCTCTATAGCTTGAGACTACCTACCTCTAGACTGGGACCTAGACCTGCACACAGCTTCGGCTTTGAAGTGTTAGGAGCACACCCATAGGACCCATCGTCTGGTATCTGTCGTCCTTTGATTCATGCTACAGGACCTGCAAGATTTAGCCTGGAAGCCAAGCCATATGCCTGGACCCACAGGATCACAACTCCAAATACTAGGGTACCCGTTGCAGAGTGGTGGAGCGTGTAGGCTTAGGGTACGGAACCAGGCTAAGCGGCTACACAGCTCGGGACCACTCCAAGAAACGAGCGCCCATTCTCTAGAACTGGTCCGCAGGTTGTCGGACCAACTATAGCAGTAGAGGGGTCCTGAACTGCAAGCCTGGCTACTCAATTCGGATGTCATCATACCAGCAAGGGTGGGAACTGTATGGGTGAGTTAGATAAAAAATAATGCTTGAAAACTGTAGCAGAATAAAACCATCACAAACGCACATCTGGGGGGTAAACCTCTTCCTTATAACTTGATATACATGGGTGTAGACCAACAGGCTGGGCTTACGAGGGCGGACCTCACCGGATTGACGTACACATATGTGCAACCCAGTTACAAAGGAAGAAAACTCAATCCCCCAGTTTTGCTTCTATGGATAGAACTTACGGAGATGCTCTATATTCCAGGGATTAGGAAGAGGTACTCCTTCTGTTGTGGCAAGGTGGACGCACCCGGGTCGACATATTTCCATCACCTTGAAGGGCCCTTCCCAACTGGGGGAGAGTTTGTGTAGCCCTTCTCGGTTCAGTACTCGCCTCAGGACTAGGTCCCCGACCCTGAGCTCCTTATTATGCACAAACCGCTGGTGGTAGCACCTGAGCGCTTGGTTGTACCGTGCATTTCGGATCGCCGCTCGCCATCTACATTCATCGATGAAGTCCACATCCTCACGCTGCAGCTGTTCCTGCATAGACTCATCAAAAGACTGGACCTATGGGGAGCCCATAATGATTTCCGGGGGAAGACAGGCTTCGACCCTGTAGACCAGGAAGAACGGGGTCTCCCCGGTGGCTCGGTTGGGTGTGGTCCGGTTCCCCCATATTACGGACGGAAGCTCGTTGACCCAATTTGCACCATGCTTTTTTAAGCAGTCATAGGTGCGTGTCTTGAGTCCCCTGAGGATTTCTATGTTTGCCCTCTCCGCCTGGCCGTTGCTCCTGGGATGCACCACAGATGCAAACCAGAGCTGGGTGCCGATGCCCTCGCAATACTCCTGGAAGAGCCGACTTGTAAACTGGGTCCCGTTGTCCGTAATGATACGGCTTAGGACCCCAAATCTACAGACAATCGACTTGAGGAAAGCAACAGCAGCACCTTGGGTGATACTGACCACAGGGGTGGCCTCTAGCCACTTTGTGAACTTGTCGATAGCGACGAAGAGGAAACGGTACCCGCCGACAGCCTCGGGGAATGGTCCCAGGATATCCACCCCCACACGGCAAATGGCTAGGAGGGTGGAATCATCTGCATAGCCTGAGCTGGGGTGTGTATCTGCTTTGCATGGAACTGACACGCTTTGTAGGACTTTACCAACTCAGCTGCATCCTGGAGAGTGGTTGGCCAATAGAAGCCGTGCCAGAAGGCCTTACCAACCAGTGTGCGAGATGACGAATGACTTCCGCACTCACCTCCATGGATCTCCGTGAGCAGCTCACGACCCTCCTCCTGGGTGATGCACCGCATGAGAATGTCGTTGGCGCCACGGCGGTATAGATCCCCTTCTACCACCGTGTATCGTTTAGCCAACCGCACTATGCGCTCTGCGGACACATGATCTTCATGAAGGATATTTTCCTTCAGGTAGTCCTGGATCTCGGAGATCCATGCATCGGGACCACTCTGAGATACTGGCTGTGGTGCTAAAAGGTTGGCAGGACCCTCTTTAGCACACACAATTTTTGGTGGGTTCTGTAGATGGTACGCCACCAGGACCGCTAGCTTCGAGGTGCTAGTCTCACCCCCTTCACCCGGTTCGACAGGCTGGGCAGTAGGTCTCAGCAGCCGTCTTTCGAAGATGCCCTTGGGCACGGGTGCCCAAGTTGATGCCCTTGTGGAGAGTTCATCTGCCGCTGAGTTGTTAGCCCGTGGAACTTGTTGCAGTTCCAGGGCAATGAAGTCCTTTTCCAGCTTCCTCACGTGGAGGAGGTAAGCTGCGAGCCTACTTGATGATCAGCTGGGAGTCCCTCTTCACGAGGAGCTAGCGGATCCCTAAGGATAGGGCCGCAGACAAGCCGAAGATCAGTGCTTCATACTCTGCCATATTGTTGGTGGCCTTGAACTCAAGGTGCACCATGTACTTCACTTGATCTCTGCTTGGGTCGACGAGGACCACCCCAGCACCGCCACCTTGCTGGCTGGTGGACCCATCAAAGAAGAGCGTCCAGTGGGGCTCGGTGAAGACCGGAGCCCTGGGCTCCACAGGTGTGGGGTCCAAATTGGGATCCTGACCCCAGGAGCGCTCGGGGGAGGGGTCCACTCCACGATGAAGTCAGCCAGGACTTGGCTCTTGACAGCGTGGTGAGGCTGGAAGTCCAGTTGGAACTCAGCAAGCTCCGCTGCCCACTTAGCGATGTTGCCTGTGGCGTTAGAGTTGTGGAGGATGGCCCTTAACGGGAAGGAGGTCACCACCACGACCCTATGTGCCTGAAAATAGTGGCGCAACTTCCTGGACGCAATAAGCACAACATAGATAAGCTTGTGCGTCTCAAGGTACCTGGCCTTTGCCTCATGGAGGACCATACATAGTAGACTGGCTTCTGGATGGTCCGGACCCTTATGGTTGGTCCCGAGCCCTAAAGCTCCGTGGTGGTCGGACCACCACCTTCTCCTAAGGGAACTTTCTGACTCCCCTAGGGATGTTGCGCCGTACTTTCGACGACCAGCACCATGCTCACCGCCTGTGTAGCCGCTGCAATGTACAAGTACAGTGGCTCCCCTGGCTTTGGAGCTACCAGTATTGGTAGGGACACAAGGTGCTGCTTCAACTCTTGGAAGGCTCGCTCTGCCTCCTTGGTGCAAGAGAATGGGCCAGACTTCTATAAGAGCTTGAAGAAGGGTAGCACCCTCTCAGCCAGCCTTGAGATGAAGCGGCTAAGGGCGGCCAGTGACCCCGTAAGCTTTTGGACATCCTTGATCCGGGTCGGAGGCCTCATTGCCTTGATCTTCTCTGGGTTTGCTTTAATGCCCCGGTGCGAAACCAGGAATCCCAGCAACTTCCCTGTGGAGACACCAAAGACGCACTTTTCCGGGTTTAGCTTCGTGCGCGTTGCCCGCAGCTTGTTAAAGACCAGGGTCAAGTCTTCCACTAGGGTCGATCCTTTCTTAGTCTTGACCATGACGTCATCGACGTATATCTCTATCCTGTCCCTAATCAAGTCACCAAAGGTCTTACTCATCGCCCGTACAAATGTCGGCAAGGCGTTTTTCGGACCGTAAGGCATTACAACATAACAGTAAAGTCCATCCACAATTACAAAAGTGGTATGCTTCCTATCTTCCCTAGACATCTGGATCTGATGAAAACCGAAGTAGGCATCTAGGAAAGACAGGAGGTCGCACCTGGAGGTAGAATCCACGATTTGATCTATTCGTAGAAGTGGATATTGGTCCTTGGGACAGGCCTTATTAAGGCTGGTGTAGTCTATGCCCATCCGAAGCTTCCCGTTCACCTTTGGAATGATGATTGGATTGGCCAGCCATACTGGGTGATGGACCTCTTCGATGAAGCCAGTGTGTAGCAGCTTCTGGACCTCCTCATGGATGAAGTCCTGCCGCTCAACAGATTGTCTCCGAGGCTTCTGACTCACTGGTTTGGCATCAAGGTTGATCTTTAGATGGTGCTCAATCACCTCCCTAGGGATCCCAGGCATCTACGATAGTTCCCATGCGAACACGTCGGCATTTGCGTGGACGAAGGCGACGAGCGTGATTTCCTATTTTCCCCCAGATTGCCCACAATGCGGGTGGTCTGGGAGGAATTCGCACCGACCTGGATGGTCTTGATGGGACCGCCGTCTGCTCCAGATGGCTGCACCTTAGGCACCTTGGTAGGCGCCTTGGTACAGGAAGTCGAGGGGTCCCTCCCTCCGTCGTCCGGGCGAGCGGTTTCTACCGCTAGGGCGTGCAACTTCTCGACAGCTACAAGCGCAGCGACGCGGTTGCCCCGCACGGTGAGGACCCCAGTAGGGGACGACATCTTGAGGACCAAGTACCCGTAATGGGCAATGGCCATTAACCGGTACAGAGCCGGCCTGCCAATGATGGCATTGAACGAGAGGTTAACTTCTGCAACGTCGAACTAGACGTTCTCAATGTGGAAGTTCTCCTCGGTCTCGAATGTAACCGGGAGTGTGATGCTCCCAAGGGGATACACCGGTTGAGGGCCCACTCCAGAGAATGGACGAGAGGGTCCCAGTCGAGACCTTAGGATCTGTAGCTGCTTGAATGCAGCATGGCTGATGACGTTGATCCCAGCCCCACCGTCAATCAGGACATGATGTAGCCTCATGTTGGCGATGACAGGGGCAATGATGAGTGGTAGTATACCGACCCCTGCCATGTTTTCGGGGCAGTCGGATGCCCCGAAGGAGATAGTGGTGCCCCGCCACCGCTGATGTGGAGCAGCCTTCGGGACCCCTGGGGTCGACGAAAGGACCTCTCGGCGTAGGGACTTTATGTTCCTACGGGAGGTGAGCTCCTAGCTCCCGCCGTACATCACGTACAGCTTCTTGCGGCGGTCATTGTCATCACCGGAGTCGGAGTCTCTAGTGAAGACGTCCTTAAGGACCCCCTCAAGAGATTGATGCCTAAGGTCCCATTCTCCCACGGTCGCGTCACCTTCATCGACCTTCTCCTTGCTAGGCCGGCGACGAGGCTACGAGCCATCCTTGGAGGCCTGCTCGCGCCGCTCGCTGATGCGCTTCGCGAGCTTGAGGATCTCGCG
This sequence comes from Zea luxurians, assembly GCA_029449295.1. Taxonomy (NCBI): domain Eukaryota; kingdom Viridiplantae; phylum Streptophyta; class Magnoliopsida; order Poales; family Poaceae; genus Zea; species Zea luxurians. The sequence goes on along the minus strand of JAOPSE010000018.1, from coordinate 4,353,160 downwards.
GCATTCCGAGGCGCTGTGGCGACTGTTGGGGTGGACAGAGCATGACCCGCTGTTGCCTCCCTGTTGCCATGGGCACTTGTTGCACTTGTTCCGGCCCCCAGTCGTAGCTGCGGCAACCATAGCAATAGACTGCAGCATATCATGGCCATGGTTCTTCTTCTTCTTGTTGCCGCCCTAGGTGGCGGCACCTAAGCCACCCGTCTGGGTAACTCCGGTCTATGGTGCCGAGTGCCATGCACGGCCCTCGGCAGCTCTAGCGCACTTGTCGGCCAGAGCAAAGAGCGTTGTGACGGTTTCCACGTCATGCGTCGCCAACTTCTCCAACATCTTTTCATCATGCACCCCTTGTCAGAAAGTAGTGATAATGGAGGCATCGGAGACGCGAGGTATGGTCCCGCGTACCTTGGTAAAGCGAGAGATGAAAGCCTGGAGAGTCTCTCCGGGTTCTTGCCTTATGGCATGGAGATGAGCCTCCACACCATGTTGCTGATAAGCACTGGCGAAGTTCGCTGTGAACCGTGCACAAAGCTCTTCCCAGGAGTAGATGGACCCTGGGGTGAGGTTCATGAGCCATGTCCGGGCCGGCTCGGTCAAGGCTACATGGAAGTAGCTCGCCATCACAGCGGTGTTTCCACCAGCTGCCGTAATGGCGGTGACGTAAACCTACAAGAATTCCGACGGGTTTGACGTACTGTCGTACTTCTCCGGCAGGTGTGGCCGGAACTTGGGTGGCCAAGTCGCCGCGTGGAGATGATCCGCTAGCGTGGCACAGCCAACACCGACCAATGGGACACCCGTGTGGATTTGGGCGCCCGTTGGAGTTTGTGGCGCAAGTGGAGCGAAGTCTTGGTCGAGGTTGCGACCCTCGAAGTTTTGCCGGCGCTCCCGCGCCCTCTCCCGAGAGACTTGAGCATCCTCGCCCGCACACCTATGGTTGAGCTCTGCCTGCAGGTCGTCAACCCTTTCCAGAGAGATTGAAGCATCCTCGCCCGCACGCCTGTGGTTGAGCTCCACCCGCAAATTGTCAGTCCGAGCGGCCTTCACTGAGGGTGAGCGCACTGACGCCGATGCCTCATGTTGATGCCGGAATGACCGAGGCCTAGGCCTGGCTGAGCCAGAATGCGCCATGCCAAGGATACGGTCGACATCCTCGCACCACTGCCTCATGGCCCCCGGTGAGGCCGTGGAACTTGGAGGGTGGCTTAGCAACTCCTTGGCTGCAGACAACGCCCCAGGAGCAGCCGTTGATGGAGCCCTGGATGTCTGCGTGGGCGTGTGCTGCTGCGCAGCATGCATAGCAGCAGCACCAGACACAGGGCGGTTGGAGCCCCGTGGCATGGAAGATGCAGCCTCTTCCTCCATTAGGAAATCCTCGGGAAAGTCGTGGTGCTCGACGATCTGAACCATCGTGTCGAGCAAGAAAAACAGACAAAAAACCTAAAGCCAAGCCCCCTACCTGGCGCGCCAAATGCCAGAGAGAAAATCCTCTGGTCGGGTGGTTGAATGCACCCGCCTTGATCCTAAGATGAGGAGGGGGCCTAAGCGGTTTGCCTGTTAGGTGGATTCAGGATGAACACAAGAACACGCGAGGGTTTATAGTGGTTCAGGCCGCTGGAGTGTAACACCCTACCTCCACTGTATGTATGTTGTTCTGAGTCTGTTGAATCTGTCCCTTGTAACATTGTGTGCCTTCCCTTTTATAGGTTAAGAGAGGCACATACAAGGATGCTGAGCCCCGACATGCGGGCCTAGGAGCATAATGGTAGGAATACATTATGTGAATAGTAAATGCTGACAGTACACAAAGATCCTCCGCCTTAGTAACGCATGAGTAATCAGCGGGAGTCATGATGACCGCAGTCCATGCAACATTGATAGTCGAAACGTGCGAGTAATGGTGAGTAACAGCATGGCCCACGTATCGTGGACTGAGCACGCCGCCTGTCAGTGGAATGGACAGGCGCACGTCTTATCCGTAATGAATGCGAAGGCGCGCGTAGCCTAGAGGCATCATGCCAGGTTCTGCCCGTTGGCTTATGCCACGCGCAGTAGGCCACGTGGCAGCATCGGGTCTCCGCCTGATCGGGGAGCACGAATGTATGCGGATAGGTCCGGATCCCACCAGACCAGGTCTGGACATGTGTCGGCACCGGACCCTCACCTGGGCCCTGATTAAGGCCCGGGCGTGCTCTTGTCCTAGAACCTTGGAACCCTACTATGGGCGGTCCGGACCCCATATGGGGGGTTCAGATCCCATTCCAGGGGTTCGGTCTGTACACGTGGGGGTCTTGGACCAAACTTGGAGGTTTAGACTGTATATCCAGGGGTCCGACAGCTTCCCATGGGGGTCCGGGCTCACTGTTGATGCCTTGGAGTATATCACTTTCTCTAGAAACGTGGTGGCTCTAGACCCACCCATGCCATGGGGTCAGGCGCTGTTGCTGGCCCAGAGTAGTTGCCCGAGGCTGGGGCGAGTCATGGCCTAGTCCCACATACAACTCTTTTACCATGCAACTAAAGATAGTCGCATGGGTACTGCGTCTTTATACAGTAGCAAGGGGTACCCTAGTTTTAGGGTACTGACAAACAGCATTAAAGGAGTGTTAGAGGGTCAGCTATATTTAGTTGATTTTAATGAGAACACAGCTGAACTCAACACTTGCTTAATTGCTAAGACTAATATGGGTTGTCTTTGGCATCGCCGATTAGCCCATGTTGGAATGAAGAATCTGAAAGTCGCCTAGAGTGGGGGGGGGGTGAATAGGGCAAAACTGAAATTTACAAAGTTAATCACAACTACAAGCCGGGTTAGCATTATAAATATAATGCGAGTCCGAGAGAGGGCGTAAAAACAAATCGCAAGCGAATAAAGAAGTGAGACACAAGGATTTGTTTTACCGAGGTTCGGTTCTCTCAAACCTACTCCCAGTTGAGGTGGTCACAAAGACCGGGTCTCTTTCAACCCTTTCTCTCTCTCAAACGGTCCCTCGGACCGAGTGAGCTTGTCTTCTCAATCAACCGGGAACCAAACTTCCCCGCAAGGACCACCACACAATTGGTGTCTCTTGCCTCGATTACAATTGAGATGATCGCAAGAAGGAATGAGAAAAAGAAGCAATCCAAGCACAAGAGCTCAAATGAACACAACAATCACTCTCTCTAATCACTAAAGCTTTGAGTGGAATTGGGAGAGGATTTGATCTCTTTGGTGTGTCTAGAATTGAATGCTAGAGCTCTTGTAAGTAGTTGGAAGGTGAAAACTTGGATGCCATTGAATGTGGGGTGGTTGGGTATTTATAGCCCCAACCACCAAAATGGCCGTTGGAAGGCTGCAGTCGTATGGCGCACCGGACAGTCCGGTGCGCCACCAGACACTGTTCGGTGCGCCAGCCACGTCAGCAGACCGTTGGGGTTCAACCGTTGGAGCTCTGTCTTGTGGGCCCGCCTGGCTGTCCGGTGGTGCACCGGACAGGCCCTGTAGGCTGTCCGGTGTGCCACCCGCGCGTGCTCTGCTCCTCTGCGCGCGCAGGCGTGCATTTAATGCGTTGCAGTCGACCGTTACACGCGAAGTAGCCGTTGCTCCACTGTTACACCGGACAGTCTGGTGTGCACCGGACACTGTCCGGTGACTCACCGGACAGTCCGGTGAATTTTAGCGGAGCGGATTCCCGAAGCTGGCGAGTTCAGAGTCGCTTTCTCTTGGAGCACCGGACACTGTCAGGTGGTGCACCGGACAGTCCGGTGAATTATAGCGGAGCTCCTCTGAAAATTCCCGAAGGTGAAGAGTTGGGCGTCGAGTTCCCTGGTGCACCGGACACTGTCCGGTGGCACACCGGACAGTCCGGTGCGCCATACCAGGGCACACTTCGGTTGTCCCTTGCTCTCTTTGTTTGAACCTATTCTTGGTCTTTTTATTGACTTATTGTGAATCTTTGGCACCTGTAGAACTTATATACTAGAGCAAACTAGTTAGTCCAATTATTTGTGTTGGACAATTCAACCACCAAAATCAATTAGGAAATAGGTGTAAGCCTAATTCCCTTTCAGAATCTTCACAAGCTTCTAAAGGGAGAACACATTTTGGGACTAACAAATGTTCATTTTGAGAAAGACAGGGTTTATAGCACATGTCAAGCAGGAAAGCAAGTTGGCGCCCATCATCCACACAAAAACATCATGATGACGGACAGGCCACTCGAGCTACTCCACATGGATCTATTCGGCCCGATAGCTTACATAAGCATCGGTGGGAGTAAGTACTGTCTAGTAATTGTGGATGATTATTCTCGCTTCACTTGGGTATTCTTTTTGAAGGAAAAAAATCACAGACCCAAGAGACCTTAAAAGGATTCTTGAGACAGACTCAAAATGAGTTTGGATTGAGAATCAAAAAGATAAGAAGCGATAATGACACAGAGTTCAAGAATTCACAAATAGAAGCATTTCTTAAGGATGAGGGCATCAAGCATGAGTTCTTCTCCCTACACACTTCAATAAAATGGTGTAGTGGAGAGGAAGAATAGAATTGTACTGGACATGGCGAGGACCATGCTTGATGAATACAAGACACCAGACCGGTTTTGGGCTGAAGCAATCAACACTGCTTGCTACTCTATCAACTGGCTCTACCTTCACCGAATCCTCAAGAAAACATCGTATGAACTCCTCACCGGTAAAAAGCCCAATGTTTCATATTTTAGAGTCTTTGGGAGTAAATGTTTTATTCTGGTTAAGCGAGGTAGAAAATCTAAATTTGCTCCTAAAGCTGTAGAAGGCTTTTTACTTGGTTATGACTCAAACACAAGGGCATATAGAGTCTTCAACAAATCCACTGGATTAGTTGAGGTTTCTTGTGACATTGTGTTTGATGAGACTAATGGCTTCCAAGTGGAGCAAGTTGATCTTGATGAACTAGATGATGAAGAGGCTCTATGCGTCGCGCTGAGGAACATGTCCATAGGGGATGTGTGTCCTAAGGAATCCGAAGTGCCTCCATAAGCACAAGATCAATCGTCATCTTTCGCGCAAGCATCTCCACCAACTCAAGATGAGGAGCAGGCTCAAGATGATGAAGAAGAAGATCAAGAGGATGAGCCACCTCAATAGGAAAGCAATGATCAAGGGGGAGATGAAGAAAATAAAGGCAAGGAAGATGAACAAAAAATTCAGGGGCAAAGACCGCCACACCCAAGAGTCCACCAAGCGATTCAAAGAGATCACCCCGTGAATGTAACACTCCTGGTGTTATTGCCACTAAAATTTGAGCATAACATCATAAGCATTAGCATATCATGTGTTTGTCACACCTAGAGTGCATTCACTAGGCAAAAATTTCAAACAAAGTTGTAATGATGTGACATTTCATGGGTGAAACCCTAGGATGCAGTGCTTAACCCTAGACTGGGCTTAAGGGAGTAAACAAAGCCTAATAAGAGAAAGCTTCAAAAGTTAGTAGTAATAATCATAAAATATCGCCATGAATTGACTTAAATAACATCCCAACTCTAGAAGTGCCAAAAACCCTAAATAGGCCCCTGTAAAACCCTGGGTGGTTATCTGTAAAAGTGTGCACATTTTGGACCTAAGTGCAAAAATCATGGAAATAAGGTATCTTAGGTCATATGGTTCACATATTTTGAGATTTGCAAATGAAACCCTAAGTTTTGGGCTTATTTGCAAAAAGCCACATTTGTGCTCCAATGGCTAAGTCTGAATTCAGACTAACAGTGTGATTGAGCAATCTTTGAGCTGGGATTCGAGCATGATCTAGTAAGAATTTGGGAGTGATTACTATAGCAAGATTGTAGCTGGATCATCGGGCAACAACTTTGTTACTTGTGGATTAGTGAGTTGCCACATGGAAAATTGAGATCCAGGCCCTGGAAATTAGGTTGTCAAGCTGACTGAAGAACAATCCCATGGTACAGTAAGCAGATAGGATCAGGTTCTGATCCCCTTGCCACCGACGAGTCGTGCGCTTGGATTTACGCTCGCCGTGGTGATTCACGCTGGGATCGGTTAGATAACACCGGGGGATAGGTAAATATCACGCCGTGGATACATTCCGGCCACTATTTTACTTCGGCCACCGTTCCCGAGCGGATCACGGTTGCTTTGGATGGGTTCGCCGGAGATAGCCACTTCGCGGCCTTGCGCCACGTGCCCGGGCATCTTACCACGTCGCGGTCGATCGTGTTAAGCCTATCCGGTGATCGCCGGTGAGCTTGCCACGGTAATTGCCACCAATCGCGCGCGCTAGTAACCTTCTTCTTCTCCGGCCGCCGCGCGTCTCTCTCAAATTCACTAGCCACCGCTCAAGCCTACTATAAATTGCGCATACCCACGACTCCGTTGAGTAGTCAAGCCCCCCATCCAGCAACCCGTGCCTCGAATCGTCCACCAGAGCTCTCCAATTAGGGATTTCCCCCAAATCAACCAAGAACACTGTGCCTTGTGACCTCACCGTGGCCAACGTATCTCGGGTCTGTTCATGTCCGCTGTCCCCTTGTTTCAGCATCCTTACTTGCTCCTGATACTCGCTGACCCATCCAATTTAACTAAGAGGCTCTAGATCACCAAGAACGCACTTGGTTGTCCATTGTGCCCGCGGTCACCGTAGACCGAGAGGGTTAGAACCCCATTAGTGAAATTAAGTGAGGGGAAATGATTAGGAGGGGTCCGATTTGGTGTCTGCCGCACGAGAGCACCGGTCGTTGCGGGATTCGGCCGGTGCAGGCTCGCCGGAGCTTGGCTCTTCGCCGGGCTGCGTCGTGGACCTGGCGTTGTAGAGAAACAGAAGTCTAGGGGGATTTCTGTAACTGTCAGTGAGACAGGGAATAGCGCTGTAACCCTTTTCCTATTGTTCAAATCATCAGGGACTTATTCGCAAAGCTGACAGCACGGGCGCGCGCGGGCGCGCTTCTGCCAGTAGATGGGCCGATTTGGGTCAGTTTCGGCCCAGTTCTGTTGATTCTTTTCCTTTTTCTTTTTCTGCCAGGACTAAAGAAATTCTAGAAAATTGCAGAAAAATGATAAAAATACCAAACCAATTTTGCTAGACTCCTAATTTTCCATAGCATTTAATAAAAATAATGTCACGATTTTTGGTCCAAATAGGAAATTATAGAGCATTTAAAATAGCCAAAATCCTTACTTCAGGAATTTTAGAAAATAATTTATAATCCCAAAATTCACCAAACTTTTTAAACAAGCTTTAAGTAATATTTAGAAGCTTTGGGTAAAGTTTGACATGATTTGGACCATGTTTGGTACTTAGAACCCAAAACCCTAGCCCCCCTGCCCTATGAACTTCACTATAGACTCCGAAAATCCTAGTTTCCTGGAGATCCGTGAAGGAAATTTATATTCAAGTCATTAGATAATAAACCTTTATTATCTTTGCATCTTCATAAGCATTGCATGAGCATTCATAATTATATATGGCTATATCTAGAAAACGAGGAGGAAATAGAAGTTGAAGAAGCGAGGACTTCACCACCACCACCACCTGAAGAACCTCAGGCAGGAAACTGCTTTTACTTTGATATCTATGGAATAGAGCCTGATTCACCTATCACACAAGGCAAGCCCCAGTGCATTTGCCACCTGCTTGTTATTTTGAAATCTTTCTCACTTACTTGATGCATTAGGCGGTAGGAGTTGTGTGCTAAACCAGTTGCTGCATTTCCTTCCTTAGATTTGATTACTTCTCCTTAATCCCCTGTTTTATCCAAAAGGGTTTTCTTATACTTAGCTTTGCTCTAGAAAAACAAAATGTTTTGTTTTGACAAAAGATGATGCTTCAAAGTGGGCGGGATGCTTTCGAAAATAAAACTTGATGCTGGATCCATCATGGCCATGATGGGTTCAACATCGGAAAAGATGTACCTCTACCAGGTACCAAACTTTGGGTTTGAAATGATAAAGATGAGACCGGGCGGGTGACTTGTACGAGAAGAGAGTCTCGATATAGTGTCTCCGTTTGAGTCGATTAAGGACCTTGTCGATGTAGGCCTACTGACCGAGGACCCTTTAACTGGTCACATGCCTCGTCATGGTTAAGCTTTGCCTTGGGCAGACTAATACCAGAATAAGATAACACGCAATGAGAGTGGAGAGATGGCGAGAGTAGCGTGTACCCTCCGTGGCAAGAGGCTGGACGGTGGTGTATCTGTGCTCTCGGTTGGCGTGAACCTGATCTGGTCTTAAGAACCTCGGTGGTGAGTTGACATATGCAAGGGTTAAGTGCTACATATGTCGTGTGATTGGAGATCCTCAACTGAGTATAATCGATTCAGATCATCATAACTTCATGGACATGAAGACTTGGTCACTGACTTACACATAGCATTCCAGTAAACAAGAAGGGTTGAAAGAAATTGGCTAGTATAGGTCAAGTGATTGAACTAGGATAGAAAGAACTCTAGAACTCAGGTAATGACTTAACTTGCTAATAAAACCGAACTTTTAAGGATCCACTATTAGTAAGCATTTTTGCAAACAGAGTCCTTGATTCTTGATAAGCTATACTTTGATTCCTAAAGACCAGCATATCCTTGAGAGTCTTTTATTTTGACGGGTAAGACTTGCGAAAGTACACTTCATACTTAGGGCTTTGTCCCATGTTGTTTTAGGTGAGGAAGCGGCAAATTTTTACTGCTTTTGTTCAAAGGTGGTGCCCAAAGAAGAAAACCAGGAGTGAAGCTTCGGTAGGAAGGGTGCTCCGTTAAAAACTTTTGTTTAATGTTTATCGGGAGGGGTTTTTGCCTCCCAGTGATGTAATAATAATACTTCAAGCACTCCTATATTTTAACTCTGGTCTGTAATAATACTCTTTTCTGTTTTAAATAAAATAAGTTATTGTTACCGCTTCCACATTTTCGTACCTCCGATGTGTTGTAATATCTGCGTGACGGGTGAAACGCTCTTGGGCAAGGTAAGGAAATCAGATACCGAACTTGTCAAGTGATCAGGTGCACCTACAGGGTTGTCTGAGGTCCGTTGGATGAGGACAACTGTGGGTGGGCCTAATGACTTGGGAGGTTCTGTCACAGCTGGTATTGGAGCGAAGCCCATCTCTGCAGATGTTATGAGGCATTTTCAAAAAGAACTTTCAAAGACTTATCTAAGAAAATTTCTTTCCTTCTTATCTAACTACCTTCTAAAGTACTTATTTTAAAGACCAGATAGTAGAGTGCGATGTATAGAAGGTTTGAATCAACTAAGGGTGATTCTGTAATTATGCATGCATCATGATAGAACCTATATTAATAAGATTTTCCCCTTAAAGAAATGCCGCCGCGCACAAGGAAAACTGCGCGCAAGTCTATCGGGCCAATTGGCGTGCCTCGCCATCAACTAGCCCCAAGGCATGAGGATAGTAGTAGTGGTAGCAATGATCCCATCAGAGATCTGTAAGCTCAGGTAGAATGGCTTTGATCGGAGCTCCATCACAGGAATAATGTGTGGGTCGAGGATGGTTAGCGAATAAATGAGTTAAGAAGTGACATCCGACATCTGCAAGACCAACTCGCTGAACGAGATTTAGCACTCGATTGGGCTGTTAACTCCCGTTCACTTGCTTGGGCCAAGGAAGCCAAAGCTCGAGCCCGCGTGGAGGAGCTTAGAACAGCCGTGGACAACTTGCAGGTGTAGTGTAATACACTACATGAGGAGGTTCATTTATTGTATTCGCAACTGCACCCTAACGTACCTGTGGATCCTGTCGGAATGGGAGCCGGACCTTCTGGAGCAGCGGGAGAAGCACTTGGTGGTGAGTTGGACCTTTTCAGGCCCCCTCCCTCTATGAAGTTGATTGATGAATGGTCTCCTATGCCCGACAGTGAAGCTACCGAAAGTGATAAGAAGCAAGAGTAGTGTAGTATAGAAGTAGTGTTAAGGTATAATAGGTAATGTGGTCCTGTTGTAAATTCAAGTCTGTATCATTACCCTTTTAAGTAATGTAAAATGGATGGTTTGCTTTGGCATATTATATTTTCCAAATGTTCTTTGCCTCAGATGCTGTCCCGGACTCGTGGATAGGATGGTGCGGGAACATCCCGTGGCCAGGAGAATACACCAAATCCACCACCGGTTCCACCCACGCTGGCCGAGGCCATTGCCGCCTTGGTTGCCGCAATAGCCGATAACACCCACTTTCTTCGGGAAATGGCAGGACAGCAAATGCAACAACAAGGCGGGCGAGCATATCCGCAAGGACCCCGTGAAACTTCATATTTGGATTTCTCCGAGACACGCCCTCTGTTATTTGTCAAGGCTGAAGATCCTCTAGAAGCGGATGAGTGGATCTGGGTTATCGAACAAAAGTTTGGGCTTCTCCGATGCATGGAGACTCAAAAGCCCTTATTTGCGGTGCAGCAGTTGCGAGGCCCTGCCAGTACCTGGTGAGGAAATTATGTAGTCGTTCAGCCGGCTAGCCATCAAGTTACTTGGGACGAATTTAAACTGGCATTTCGGGAGCACTATATTCCTGAAGGGGTGCTCCATATGAAACAAGAAGAATTTATGAAGCTCAAACAAGGTGGAGATACTGTCACACAGTATCTCAATAAGTTCAACCATTTGTCCCAATATGCTATTGATTAGGTCAATACTGACCTGAAGGAAAAATTGTTTTATGAGAGGCCTTAATGACTGGCTGCAGTGGAAAATGGCCACCTGTCTCGACCTTTCTTACAACAGGGCTGTCAGTACGACACTAGCAGTTGAAGCCAAATATGTAGGCCCAGGAAAATCAAAGGGCTATGGAGGTGACAGGCCCAACCAGGGGCCTGAGAAAAGACAAAGGTTGGTGATCCGACCTTTTAATCCAAATCGCTCTTCACCACGTCCACCCTCCAACCCCTTTAAACAACCTGTCTTTATCCGCCCCGCCATTACCCCCACCTCAACCACTCAACCGGGTGCCACTGGTACTCGTTTCCCTGCACTCCCAAGCTCTTCAACAGGCTGCTTTAATTGTGGAAAGTCCGAACATTTTATCAAGGATTGCCCATATCCCAAGCAGAACAGATCAAATAATCAGCAGAGTTCTGGAAGTTCCAGCCAAGGAAAGGGAAACACAACAAGTAATACATTGAGCAAGACTATGAAGAAAACTGGGTGAATCTATTATACGCAAGTGGCCACAACACCGGAAGGAGAACCAGTCATGATGGGTACGTTTCTCGTGGCCAATCACCCTGCAGTTATTCTCTTTGATTCTGGTGCTTCGCATACTTTCATAAGCAAGAAGTTTGTGGAAAAACATTGCATTCCATATACTGAATCAAGTGAAGGGTTTACTATTCATTCACCTGGGGGACAAATATTCACTAAAGAAGTGGCTTTCCAAGTGCCCATAACATTGGCTGAATGGGACTTTCCTACAAATATGATTGTTTTGAAAGGCCAAGATATCGATGTAATTTTGGGCATGAATTGGTTAGCCCAACACAAAGCTATCCTCAACACTGATCTAAGAACCATCAGGTTGAGCTATGGTCATGAAGAGGTTCTCTTGTCCATTCCCGTAGCCACTGTAGCTAAACCATTTGGCAAAGTTTATGAAGCCGTCATACCAGAGATCCAATATATTCCGGTAGTATGTGAATTTCCGGACGTCTTTCCGGAAGATCTGCCTGGATTGCCTCCAGAGAGAGATGTAGAATTTGTGATTGAGTTGAAGCCCAGTACGGCTCCTATTTCTAGAAGGTCGTACCGAATGCCTCCGAATGAGTTGGCAGAACTCAAGACCCAATTACAAGATCTGCTAGAAAAGGGATTCATCCGACCAAGCTCGTCACCGTGGGGTTGTCCAACCATCTTTGTCAAGAAGAAGGACCAAACACTTCGGATGTGCGTGGATTACAGACCCCTTAATGAGGTTACCATCAAGAATAAGTACCCTCTTCCCCAGATTGATATTATGTTTGATCAACTAACTGGAGCAAGGGTATTCTCTAAGATTGACCTTAGGTCGGGCTATCATCAGATCCGTATCCGGCCCGAAGATATACCAAAGACCGCATTCACTACGTGGTATGGATTATTTGAATATCTGGTTATGTCTTTCGGACTAACAAATGCTCCTACCCACTTCACATATCTTATGAACTCGGTATTCATGCTCGAGTTGGATAAATTTGTGGTGGTATTCATTGATGATATCTTAATATATTCCAAGAATGAAGAGGAGCATGCTCGGCATTTGCGGATCGTGTTAACACGCTTAAGGGAGCATCAACTATATGCTAAATTCAGTAAGTGCGTGTTTTGGCTGGAGGAGATCCAATTTTTGGGACACGTGTTGTCTGCTAAAGGGATTGCGGTTGACCCCAGTAAAGTCAAGGATATTTTGGAATGGAAACCACCAACAATGGTGCATCAAGTCCGAAGATTCCTTGGACTGGCTGGTTACTACCGCCGATTCATTCCAGTTTTTTCCAAGCTTGTGAAGCCAATCACAAGTTTATTAAAGAATGATACAAAGTTTAACTGGTCCTCCAAGGCAGTGAAGCCTTCGAGCAGCTGAAGGTGTTATTAACCACTGCTCCGATATTAGCTCAACCAGATATTGAAAAACCCTTTGATGTGTATTGTGATGCATCAGGCAGTGGTTTAGGCTGTGTTCTAATGCAAGAGGGCCGAGTGATAGCCTACGCTTCAAGGCAGTTGCACCGGCATGAAGAGCATTATCCAACTCATGACCTAGAATTAGCTATTGTGGTCCATGCCTTGAAGATCTGGCGTCAATATCTGCTGGGGAACATCTGTCACATTTATACAGATCATAAAAGTTTGAAGTATATCTTCACCCAGTCAGAGCTGAATATGCGATAGAGGCGATGGCTTGAGCTTATTAAGGATTATGAATTGGAAATTTATTATCACCCAGGTAAGTCCAATATAGTGGCAGATGCACTAAGTCATAAGGCTTCCGGTCACTGTCTTACATTGAAGACCTCTAACATTCCATTATGCTAGGAGATGGAGCAATTAAACCTGGGAATGATCCAACATGGAGCCTTAAACCAATTAAAGCTTGAGTCAGTTCTTCAGCAAAGAATAATTGATGCACAACGAAATGATGCAGGTATGAAACACATTCATGAGAAGATAAAGGCAGTAAAGCAAACTATTTTAGAGAAGATGATCAAGGCGTTGTATGGTTTAACGACCGCATAGTTGTGCCAAAGAATGAAGAGATCCGCCAGCAAATTCTAGATGAAGCACATCTTAGTCGCTATTCTATTCATCCTGGAAGCACTAAGATGTATCATGATCTTAAGCAACATTATTGGTGGACAAAGATGAAGATTGAAATTGCACGCTATGTGGCGAGATGCGACACTTGCAAACGTGTCAAAGCCATACACATGAAAACTGCTGGTCCGTTGCAATCTTTACATATTCCAACATGGAAATGGGAGGATATAAGCATGGACTTTATTGTGGGACTGCCCAGAACAGCAAAAGGATATGATTCTATTTGGGTAATAGTTGATCGGCTTACCAAGATAGCCCATTTTCTGCCCGTCAAGGCGGATCATCCAGTTGTTGTCTATGCCCAGTTATATATTGCTCATATTCTTAGTCTGCATGGGGTTCCAAAGACCATAGTGTCCTATCATGGACCGCAATTTGTAGCCAAGTTTTGGGAAGCACTTCATAAATCCTTGGGTACCAAGTTGCTTCATAGTTTGACCTACCATCCCCAAACCAGTGGGCAGACTGAGAGGGTAAATCAGATACTTGAAGATATGTTGCGAGCATGTGTTCTGGAATTCCCACAGAAATGGGATGACTGCTTACATTGGCGGAGTTCTCCTACAATAATAGCTATTAAGAGAGCATCAAAATGGCACCCTTTGAAGCTTTGTATGGGCGACGGTGTCGTACTCCGTTAAACTGGTCTAAACCAGGAGATCGATGGTTTTTCTGGCCAGATATGGTAAAAGAAACAGAAGAAAAGGTTCAAAGGATTATACATAATTTGAAAGAATCCCAAGCTCATCAAAAGAGTTATGCAGACAAAAGACGTAAACCCTTGTACTTTCTAGTGGGAGATTATGTCTACCTGAAAGTCTCACCAATGAAGGGTGTATCATGTTTTGGGGTAAAAGGGAAGCTTGCACCCCGGTACATTGGTCCTGTCAGAGAGGGAATTCTCTGGCCGGGTGGCGGAGTGCACCCGCCCTAAGTCCTAAGATGAGGAGGGGGCTTAAGCGTTTTGCCTGTTTAGCTAAGCGATTGTCAAGCACATGAACACGCGGGGATTTAGAGTGGTTCGGGCCACCGGAGCGTAATACCCTACTCCACTGTGTGTTGGATTGTCGTGGAAGCTTGAGCTGTGTGTAAGCCTGGACGACTTGTCCTTGAGCCTCTCATGTTGCTTGCCTCCCCTTTTATAGTTCACGGGGGGCATGTACAAGGGTTCTGAGCCCCGACATGTGGGCCCACGGACAAATTGGAAGGAAAGAACTACCGCTTGCTCCTCCAGGGTGATCTCCGACTGCCACAATATCCATAGTGCATACAGTATTGATATCTAGCGGTATCGCCCTTGGTAATGCGCGAGTCATGATGGATACGGCGCATGCGGCAGCACAGACGTATCGTCAGCCAACGGGAATAGACAGGCATGCCGCATGTAGGATAGCCTGGCCGCCGCCTGCCAGCTGAGTAGACAAGACACATTAAATGTTGAAGGGGTACATCGGTTGTCAGCGGAATAGACACGCGACACGTCTTCTCTGCAATAAATGCAGAGGCAGCGCGGCCCAGAGGCCTTACGTCAGGCTCCGCCCGCAGGCTTACGTCATGGGTGGTCGACCATGTGGTAGCATCAGGTTCCCGTCTGGGCAGGGAGCAGTAGCGTTATGCGGACAGGTCTGCACCTGGCTAGGCTTGGACATGTGTCAGCACCGGACCACCGCCTAAGCAAGGGTCGGGTACCCTCTGCCTCAGAGTCCCGGGACCGAGCTGTGGGTAATCCGGTCCCTACGCAGAGGGGTTAGGGACCCGTCCTGGGGGCCTGTGTTGCACTCGTGGGGGTCTTGGACCTTCCCCCAGGGGTCCATTCTTCATGTACAGGGGCCCAGTGTTTTCCGCATGGGAGTCCGGACCCACTATTGGCTTCTTGGAGTATGTCTCCTTTCCTGGCCATGTGACGACCCTAGGGCCATCCATGTGGCGGGGCAGAGAGTTGTTTGCCACACAACTAGAGGTAGCTGCACGGGTATAGCGTCTTCACTCTGTAGGAAGGGGTACCCCTGTTTCAGGGTACTGACAGTGGCCCCCAGGCCCACCTCAGGGGAGGATGCGAGCCTGCAGGTGGGGCCAAGACCTGATTGGCATGCTATTTTCGGGCACTTGCCGATGTAGCCACCGCCAACCTGCCTTTGGTCACGCGGCCCGCCACGCCTTTCCTCGCAGCTGGTAGGTACGTGGCCTCCACGCCCGGTGGTTTCGTTGGGCCATGCGCGGGGCGTCTTACTGTCGCCGCCTAAGTTAAAAATATCCTTCAGCGGCCTCTAGGCGACGTGCGATCGTGCAGCACGGTTTTACTGCCGGGGGGACGGCCCGTCTCCTACGCACTTGAGGTCGGTTCCCTAGGTGTGTGATATGTGGACCCAGGCCCCCATGTCGGGGACTGGGTTCTTGCGAGCACTAGGTGTGCGTTGGAAGGGATTGGGGCATGAGCGGGAGAGCCTTCTTTGAAAAAGAGGACTCATCTCGCGGCCAGCAGTTACGCTTTCGCACTTCCTCCAACTATTGCATCCTTTCTCCTCCGAGTCCTCTGCGCCCATCTAGCACTCGCATTTTTCTCCTTTTCGCCATTGTAGTAGCCATGGCTTCACTGGTTCATCCCGAGCGTTACCAGACTGAGAGGAGGCTTGACACAGTGCGCCGCCTACTCGGATGGAGTGCGCCGTCGCATGCCTTGAGGATCCGGGCCGGCGCTACCCCCCTTGGTGATCTCGCCGCTGGGGAGTTTGTGCTGTTTGTCGCCTACCTTTCGTGCGGGCTGGCATTGCCGATCTCCCCCTTCTTCATGTTACTGTTGGAGGATCTCAGTCTCCAGCTCCAGCACCTCACACCTCACTCCATCCTTCAGGCGGCCATCTTCGCTCATTTGTGCAAGATGTTTGTGGGGGTGGTGTCGTGCACCTCTCTCTTTTGCCATTTTTTCGTGCTGGTGAAGTCCGAGAAGGCCAAGGACCATCTCGGAGCGTATTACTTCCAGACAAGGGAGGATTTGGCCGGCGCCTATATCCCCTCAGTCAGCAGAGCGAAGTGGGAAAACTGGCAGGCCGAATGGGTGATTGCCAGTACCGAGGCCAGCGACCGTCTCGTACTACCGATCGATGGGCCGAGGCTCGACAAGAAGCAATGGAGGGCTAAGCCACCGTTGGCACCGGAGTTTGAGCCCGTGTTGGGCAGGATCGAGTCCCTGGCGACCGATGGTCTGACGTCGATGCACGTGGTCGGCGATTTCTTGAAGCGCCGGATCGTGCCACTGCAGGCGAGGGCACGCCTGAGCTGCTGGTTCACAGGCTCCAACGACCTCGGCCGGGTCCATCACGGGCCAGGCACCGACCTATCCTGGGAGGAACTGGAGCTCCTGGTGATGGGAGTCACTGGTGAGTCCTTCGTTGCCGAGTCCTTAATTCCTCTCGAGGGCATTCATCCGCTTTGCGACGACCAAGGGTTGAGGGCAGTGATCTTGGATTGGCTGCCAACCCTCGATGAGAGTGGCATAGTGGTTTGCCAGACCGGCGGCCGGGATCCCCACCATAGGATTTAGATCCTCGGTGAACCGGCTGGGGGTTCCCGGCCCGCTGATGTCGGCTCCAGAGCTCCCCCGGTGGCCCTCAGCCCCTCGGGCAAGGGGAAGGGGGCTGCGAGTATTTCTTCCGCCCCGGGTGATTCCAGGAGGTCAGAGGGAGAGAGGCAGCACTGACTGCTTCGCGCTGACGGGTCTTTCGTCGGGGATCCACCCCTTGATTCGGACCTTCCCCAGAAGCGCTAGAGGACAGCTGGCAGGGTCAAGGAGGTCGGCTCCTCGGCCCAGGGCTCGCAGAGGAGCATCAGTCCTCCACCTGCACCACCAGTCCCACCACCGCCGCCGCCACCATCATCCGACTCGCCGCCGCCGTAGGGGCAGCATCATCAACGGCAGCAACAACAGCAGGGGTAGCGGACGTCTCGCTTCCAAGGTTGCTGGAAGGTCCAGGGCCCCAAGTAAGTGTACCCCTTTCCATTTTCCTCCATGGGTCTAGTCATCATGTTGACAGGTATTAACCCATCCTTTGCTCATTAGGGCCTCTTCCTCCTCTGTCTCCAAAGTCGCTCCTACTGGTGAGTCCGGCTCCCAGCAGCAGGTGTCTACTGGCCTCGATGCCGGCGACCTGCCTCCGCCTGCCAATGCTGGGGCGGTGTCATCAGGCCCCCAGGTTCTGACTACTGCAGCCACGGTAGGGTCGTCGAGCCCCCAGGATCCAGCTGCCACTGCCGAGGCAGTGCCGTCGGGACCCCAGGTCTTAGCCGGGGATCCGATAGCAGCAGCACTGCCAATGGCTACTACAGGCCCAACGACGGCGGCAATGTCGCCGAATATGTCGTCTGCGACGACAGAAGATGCGCGGGGCACGCCCGATGTCACACCCGGCTTTAAGGAACAAAGCCAGGTGCATCTCATACATGCGCCAAGAAGACAACATATATAATAACAGAGTGTATAGAGATAAATGTCATAAAACATCAGAGTATTTATTACATAGCGGAAGACTTATTACAAAATAAAAGATAAAAGTAAAACGAACTAAGGATCGTCGGCGCCAATGTCAACTGAGAAACGCCACCTAGATCAGATCATACTCCTTGCTGTGTGGCTCCTCCTGAACCACCTGCTCTTCTCCTGTGGGGGGGGGGTGTGAGACAGCAAGGGTGAGCTCACACATGATCATAGCTCAACAAGTTGTGGGGAACCAGTGGACATAAACTCACAAAGGTGTGAGTTCATGTGATGTGTAAGGCTAATCAATGATAGGGGTTTAAAGCTGAGCATTGCTTTTAAGTAGTTGGTCAAAATTTTATTAGCAATTACTACGTGTAAGTGAATACCAAACCATAAGTAAAGTAATAGAACAAAATTAATAACAAACCCATACAATGCAAATGACAAAATTGAATTTAAGTTCCATAATTTAAACATCAGAGAGTCCTGAGCTGCTCATGACCGCGAGCACGGCTAGTATACCAGTTTTACACTCTGCAGAGGTTGTACCCTTTACCCACAAGTCATGTTACCCATCTGCCAAGGGGTCGCGAATCCCATACACCTCTACCTAGGAAGCACGGCAGGGCAACACTACGAGGCCTTTATAAAGTTCCACTAGCTTCCGAAAACCCGCTACAGTTTATAGGAAGTTCCAATGCAGGGTTCCTGGCTGACCGCCATCGCAGCAAAATCAACCAGGGACCTCCCTACACTGACCACTCCCCTATTGCCCTTGCCCCTTTCGGGTAAGGTAGTCTTCCACTAGCTTTCCTAATTAGTCAGCCAAGGGCGTCCCATTAAACCCTTGTGGTGGCACGTGGTTCTCAAGTTAAGCTCTATGTTCCAATTAACATTAATGAACTTGACATGAACATAAACAGAATAACAAGAATAATTAGAACATAGCTATAATAAATGATTATCCCAAAACCATGTAAAGCAATAGCAAACTACCCAAGTGAATCAGGGGTAAACAAGGTAATGGGATAAACAATCTAGGGTGACCTATTGGGTCCCATCAAAATTAACCTATGCATGAGTAAATGATAATTAGAGAACATTATTGGGTAAAAAGTGGTCAAGGGCACAACTTGCCTTCAATGAGCTCCTGCTCAGCTGTAACACCCGGCTTTTAGGGGTCCAAAACCCGGGGTTAACATAAACACCAGGTATGCTGGGACCAAGTCTCAAACATATGATGTATAGTGGCACAGGATCGAATGTCACATCTTTATATATAACAGGAATTCTATACAAAATAATTAATTACATTATAAGGAGACAACGGTCCAGCAACCCAAAAGTTGACTGGGAGACGACGACCTAGACCTCTCACGAACTCATCGCAGCATCCTCCATGAGCATCATCCTGCAGTACCTGTTCTTGACCTGTGGTGTATGTGAGACAGCAAGAGTGAGCTCACATACGTTCATCGCTCAACAAGTTGTGGGGAATAATGTGCATGACCTCACCAAAGGTGGGAGCTCATGTGAAGTGTAAGGCTTACCAAAGAAGATGGTTAGAGCTGAGCATTGCTTTTAAAGTTGGTCAAAATTTTATTAGCAGTTACTAAGTATAAGTAAATACCAACCCAATTAAATAGTAGAACAGAAGTAATAACAACATCACCTGCAATGCAATGCATATGACAAATTGAATTTAGTTCCATAAATTAATCATGTGAGTGTCCGAGCTGCTCTTGACCGTGAGCACGGCTAGTATACCAGTTTTACACTCTGCAGAGGTTGCGCATCTTTACCCACAAGTCATGTTACCCATCTGCCAAGGGATCGCGACTTCCCATACACCTCTACCGAGGAGGCGAGGCAGGGTAACACTACGAGGCCTTTACAAAGTTCCACTAGCTTCAGAAAACCCGCTACAGTTTATAGGAAGATCCAGTGCAGGAATCCCTTGCAGGACCGCCATCGCAGCAAAATCCTCCCGAGGGCCTCCCTACACTGACCTCTCCCCTACTGCCCTTGCCCCTTTCGGGTAAGGTAGTCTTCCACTAGCTTTCCTAATTAATCAGCCAAGGGCGTCCCATTCCACCCTTGTGGTAGCACTGTTTTCCCGGGTGGTTCTCCATGTTCCAATTAACATAATGATCTTAACATGAACCACAAATAACAACTGATAACAAAAGTATAATCATGAATGGTGTATCTCCATACCCAAAACCACATATAGCACTAGCAAGTACTACCCAGAAAGTTCAGTGGTAAACAAGGTATAAAGATATACAAACTAGGGTAACCTATTGGGTCCCATCAAAATTAACCTATGCAGATCATTATGATTAATTAGAACATGAGTAGGTGAAAAGAAGTGATCAAGGGCACAACTTGCCTGGGCCTTGAGATTCCAGGTACCAGGATGATCTTTCAGATCCTCGTGACCTCACTGCTAGTCGTAGCAATACAAACATACATGGTATAGGCAAAATTAACATTACACCAAGCATGTAAACAAAATACATAATAATAATCTACATATTAAAATAAGATCACAGGAAAAAGAATTATTAATTTTGGAGTTGTAGATTTCAAGTTATGATTTTCTGTAGCTTTTATGTATTTAATACAAGATTAAGTATTAGATCAATTTAAATGAGTCTTTCATGCCAAAACAGAGGCACCAAATGATGAAGAATATTATTACAAAATTTTAGAAATTGGAATGAACTAAAAAGGAGTTAGTATGAATTTTCTATGAATTACCCAAGTTTTATAATTATTTTTATACTAAAAATCAATTTCCAAATTTATTTTTCTGGTTTTATTTAATTCGTGGACCGAGCCTCAATTCCCAGAGAAGGCAGGGGTTATCTTATAAATGTTCCCGAGACTCAGGATTTCCCCGCACAGGATGGCGGGTTGAATACTTAAAACTATAAGGTCTCTTTAGAAAAATTGCCACGGCGAAGGGTTACGGGCGATCCTCGGCCGTTGGATTAGACACCGAGCGCCCAGATTAAATCTGGATTGCGCCGAAGCGATACGCAGCGCTGCCCATTGGATTCGAGATCGACGCCCCAGATCCAACCACGTTTCCTCAGCTCACATGCCCTCGGATGAACCGCCAACGGACCAGATTTAAAGTGCGAAGGGGTATTCCCTCGATCTAATCTCGACCGTCGGCTGAGATCCAACGGTCGGGCGCTCGTCTACTTCTCTCCACCAAGCCCGACGGCGGCGCAAGCAGCTACCACGGCGGCGCCATCACCGGATTTTCGAATTCGGCCAACCCGAGCTCCAATTCTCCAATTAAACTGAGCTACACGATGTATGAACAAGGGCGAAGCATGGGGGGGGGTTTATTACCGGAGATTGAACAGGGTTCCGCCCTGCCCGCGGCGCACGGCGGAAGTGCATCGACGGCGAGGAATTCACTAGAGCCCTTGGGCACGTTTGCCCAATTCCTTCCTCATACGCGACCCACGAACCCCAACGAGTAGATCTGGCCCCTTGCGAACTCCAGAGCGTCGGTGAAGGTGCGGGTTCATGGCGGCGGCGACCTTCTCTCTTTCTTCCTCCGTTCTCTGCTGACCGCACGGCGAGGGGGGGGGCTTGGGATATGGTGTGCGGGCCCAAGAGCGCGTGGCTCGCCTATATGTAACCGCGGCAAGGAGTCCGTGCGCCCGTGGCAGTGAAGGGCCGAGTCCCACGGCAACGGCAAGCTCCCAGGCGGAGTCCGCGCGCGAAGGACGGGATTTGTTACGATCCTGGAAGATTGATCCGACAAATGGGACCCACCAGTCATCCACGAGCGCGAGCCCAGCAGAGAAAGGAGCAATGGCCCACACGTCAGTGAGAGGCGAGGGCGAGAGTGCGGCCGACGCGCGAAGAAAACGGAGGCGAGATACCCCCCCCGACGAGCGGGCCCGAGTGCTCAGTGGCAAGACCGGGGTGAGGCGCGGGTGAAAGCGGCCGACGAGCGGGTCCCATACACCAGCGTCACTAGCGAAGGCGGGCTGCGCACGCGTGTAGAGGAGGCGGCGAGGCTGACAAACGGGACCCGCGCGTCAGTGTCTAGGCGCGCGCGCAGGAGACCGTGGCCAGTGGGCCGTGCGGAGCCAATTCGGAACTGGGCCAGATTCGGGTACAAGGCCCAGTAAGTTCCTTTTTCCTTTTCTTTTTATATTTTCTGTTTTCTTTTTCATTTCTCTTTTCAAATTCAAACTTAAATCCAAATTCAAACTTTGTGGCAAGTTTATCCTCAGTTTATATATTCAATTTGAACTTACCAATATAGGATCTATTCATTTATGAATTTATCTTGTATTTTATAATATTTCTTTCTCTTTTCTAATTTCTAGTTCAAATCCAAATTTATACTTTTTATTTTAGTTTTTCAGATTTTTCAAATGTATCACTTGAAACCCAAAGGTGAATATAAACCATACTTATTTTAATATTACTAACTTAAGTTTTTATTCTCCTTTTTATTTATTTCATGAGATGTATAAATGGTTTCTCTTAAAAGAAAAAGAAAAATTCTTTTCCCATCTTTTTCTTATTTCCTAATTTCCAAAACATTATGATATTTTGTTCAAATTTCTTCTACTAATTCCCAATCCAGAATTTGGGTGTTACAAATCCTACCCCCCTTAAAAATAATCTCGTCCTCGAGATTTATAAGAAAAGGGTTACACAAGGATTGGTTTGTAATTTTTTTAGTCTATAATTGTTTTCAAAAATCCAGGGTCTCTTTTTTTTTTTTTTTGTAGTAAATAGTGGGTGATTGGGACAGCATGTGTATCCATATGTAAAGCCATTTTATTATGTGGGATAAAAGATATCTTTAAAGTATATATAGGATTGGGTAGAAAGCAGTGGGGTAAGAAAAACTCCATCCAAGATTGTGGATCTTGACTCATCTTGGTGACCTCACTTGATCCTTGAAGACTTGAGTTGGTGCTCATTCTTTCTTGATGAGGTTGATCATCTTCTGTCTCCAATCTTGGTGTCTTCATTTGAGCTAGGGAGATATAGTTAAGATAGTTGGGTATATGAGTGGGACATTTTTTTTTAATCAATAGGTTCACATAAATGGATTGTGCAACTTATTGGGAGTGTATGGTTGAGTTGATCTATGACACTAACTTAGGCTTATGTGACTTAAGAGTATGGCTTAATCCTGGTACCAGTATTAAGTAACTTACTCAAGATTAGATCATAATGGATTAGATAAAATCTAGATTAGGTTGGATATGACTAGGTTGGACTAGTTTAGGTTAGATAGATCCAACAGGGTAGAATATGTATTATTAAGATATGTTAGGATGTTTTAAGATTAATTTGATATGTTATGAGGAGATAGAATCTCTTGCTAGGTTAAAATTGAGGGGTTATGCAACTATCAGATAGTTGAGGTAGTTGTATATAGCCAAGTTGATCTATCATTCTTAATTTAGTGCAGGGTGAACTATGTTAAGACCTGTTTTATAGGGGTAGAGTCTAAACTTATTTCATCAGTGTTATCTAACATGTTTGATAAGTCACTTTAGATTAGATCATGTTAGATGAGACCTAAATTAGACTGGTATGACTAGTTTAACTAGATAAGATCTAATTAATTTGCATTAGATCATGGTTGATAAACTAGGGTGGATGAGTATGTTTATTAGGATAAGATGGATCCATAAGGATAAGATAGAATCTTCTGGGGTCAGTTAGATTTATTAGGATGGGATAAGTAAAGTGGTTAGGATAAGGTGAATCCTACAAGATAAGATAAATCTATTAAGATAAGAGAAAAACCTCTTAAGATAAGATGGATCTATATACATTAGGATAAGTTAAGGCCTTTTGAGATAGGATAGATCTATGAGTGTAGGATAGAATCTTTTAAGATAAGATGAATTGGTTAGAATGAGACCTTTTAGGATAAGATAAATCTCTTAAGCTAGATAAGTTCCAATGGGGATAATCTAGGTTGTCTAGTTATTTTATAAATATATTTTAATACCTATGTGTATATGCAGATGTAATTGTGGACATTACTCCACAACCCATCACACTCAATCAAAGATCCAAATCAGGCAAATATCATAAGAACAAACATTCAAGTACGTAGATAAAAAATAGTTTTGTTTTTGTTCCTAGGATTAGGTCTCCTATTCCTAAAGTCACTTTAGGCACTGGATTTCAAAATGTGAAATCCACATTTGTCTTTAGTATGAAAAGGTAAGATTAATCAGAGTAGAGCGGAAATAGATGAGAAAAGATTAAGATAAGTTTAGAAAAGAATCAGAGTAGCAGAGGTAAGTAGACAAGAGTTGTCCAGTTCTATCTAGGTTTCGTCCTACAGTCAACATTCCTCTGATACCACTTCTGTAACACCCGGCTTTTAGGGGTCCAAAACCCGGGGTTAACATAAACACCAGGTATGCTGGGACCAAGTCTCAAACATATGATGTATAGTGGCACAGGATCGAATGTCACATCTTTATATATAACAGGAATTCTATACAAAATAATTAATTACATTATAAGGAGACAACGGTCCAGCAACCCAAAAGTTGACTGGGAGACGACGACCTAGACCTCTCACGAACTCATCGCAGCATCCTCCATGAGCATCATCCTGCAGTACCTGTTCTTGACCTGTGGTGTATGTGAGACAGCAAGAGTGAGCTCACATACGTTCATCGCTCAACAAGTTGTGGGGAATAATGTGCATGACCTCACCAAAGGTGGGAGCTCATGTGAAGTGTAAGGCTTACCAAAGAAGATGGTTAGAGCTGAGCATTGCTTTTAAAGTTGGTCAAAATTTTATTAGCAGTTACTAAGTATAAGTAAATACCAACCCAATTAAATAGTAGAACAGAAGTAATAACAACATCACCTGCAATGCAATGCATATGACAAATTGAATTTAGTTCCATAAATTAATCATGTGAGTGTCCGAGCTGCTCTTGACCGTGAGCACGGCTAGTATACCAGTTTTACACTCTGCAGAGGTTGCGCATCTTTACCCACAAGTCATGTTACCCATCTGCCAAGGGATCGCGACTTCCCATACACCTCTACCGAGGAGGCGAGGCAGGGTAACACTACGAGGCCTTTACAAAGTTCCACTAGCTTCAGAAAACCCGCTACAGTTTATAGGAAGATCCAGTGCAGGAATCCCTTGCAGGACCGCCATCGCAGCAAAATCCTCCCGAGGGCCTCCCTACACTGACCTCTCCCCTACTGCCCTTGCCCCTTTCGGGTAAGGTAGTCTTCCACTAGCTTTCCTAATTAATCAGCCAAGGGCGTCCCATTCCACCCTTGTGGTAGCACTGTTTTCCCGGGTGGTTCTCCATGTTCCAATTAACATAATGATCTTAACATGAACCACAAATAACAACTGATAACAAAAGTATAATCATGAATGGTGTATCTCCATACCCAAAACCACATATAGCACTAGCAAGTACTACCCAGAAAGTTCAGTGGTAAACAAGGTATAAAGATATACAAACTAGGGTAACCTATTGGGTCCCATCAAAATTAACCTATGCAGATCATTATGATTAATTAGAACATGAGTAGGTGAAAAGAAGTGATCAAGGGCACAACTTGCCTGGGCCTTGAGATTCCAGGTACCAGGATGATCTTTCAGATCCTCGTGACCTCACTGCTAGTCGTAGCAATACAAACATACATGGTATAGGCAAAATTAACATTACACCAAGCATGTAAACAAAATACATAATAATAATCTACATATTAAAATAAGATCACAGGAAAAAGAATTATTAATTTTGGAGTTGTAGATTTCAAGTTATGATTTTCTGTAGCTTTTATGTATTTAATACAAGATTAAGTATTAGATCAATTTAAATGAGTCTTTCATGCCAAAACAGAGGCACCAAATGATGAAGAATATTATTACAAAATTTTAGAAATTGGAATGAACTAAAAAGGAGTTAGTATGAATTTTCTATGAATTACCCAAGTTTTATAATTATTTTTATACTAAAAATCAATTTCCAAATTTATTTTTCTGGTTTTATTTAATTCGTGGACCGAGCCTCAATTCCCAGAGAAGGCAGGGGTTATCTTATAAATGTTCCCGAGACTCAGGATTTCCCCGCACAGGATGGCGGGTTGAATACTTAAAACTATAAGGTCTCTTTAGAAAAATTGCCACGGCGAAGGGTTACGGGCGATCCTCGGCCGTTGGATTAGACACCGAGCGCCCAGATTAAATCTGGATTGCGCCGAAGCGATACGCAGCGCTGCCCATTGGATTCGAGATCGACGCCCCAGATCCAACCACGTTTCCTCAGCTCACATGCCCTCGGATGAACCGCCAACGGACCAGATTTAAAGTGCGAAGGGGTATTCCCTCGATCTAATCTCGACCGTCGGCTGAGATCCAACGGTCGGGCGCTCGTCTACTTCTCTCCACCAAGCCCGACGGCGGCGCAAGCAGCTACCACGGCGGCGCCATCACCGGATTTTCGAATTCGGCCAACCCGAGCTCCAATTCTCCAATTAAACTGAGCTACACGATGTATGAACAAGGGCGAAGCATGGGGGGGGGGTTTATTACCGGAGATTGAACAGGGTTCCGCCCTGCCCGCGGCGCACGGCGGAAGTGCATCGACGGCGAGGAATTCACTAGAGCCCTTGGGCACGTTTGCCCAATTCCTTCCTCATACGCGACCCACGAACCCCAACGAGTAGATCTGGCCCCTTGCGAACTCCAGAGCGTCGGTGAAGGTGCGGGTTCATGGCGGCGGCGACCTTCTCTCTTTCTTCCTCCGTTCTCTGCTGACCGCACGGCGAGGGGGGGGGCTTGGGATATGGTGTGCGGGCCCAAGAGCGCGTGGCTCGCCTATATGTAACCGCGGCAAGGAGTCCGTGCGCCCGTGGCAGTGAAGGGCCGAGTCCCACGGCAACGGCAAGCTCCCAGGCGGAGTCCGCGCGCGAAGGACGGGATTTGTTACGATCCTGGAAGATTGATCCGACAAATGGGACCCACCAGTCATCCACGAGCGCGAGCCCAGCAGAGAAAGGAGCAATGGCCCACACGTCAGTGAGAGGCGAGGGCGAGAGTGCGGCCGACGCGCGAAGAAAACGGAGGCGAGATACCCCCCCCGACGAGCGGGCCCGAGTGCTCAGTGGCAAGACCGGGGTGAGGCGCGGGTGAAAGCGGCCGACGAGCGGGTCCCATACACCAGCGTCACTAGCGAAGGCGGGCTGCGCACGCGTGTAGAGGAGGCGGCGAGGCTGACAAACGGGACCCGCGCGTCAGTGTCTAGGCGCGCGCGCAGGAGACCGTGGCCAGTGGGCCGTGCGGAGCCAATTCGGAACTGGGCCAGATTCGGGTACAAGGCCCAGTAAGTTCCTTTTTCCTTTTCTTTTTATATTTTCTGTTTTCTTTTTCATTTCTCTTTTCAAATTCAAACTTAAATCCAAATTCAAACTTTGTGGCAAGTTTATCCTCAGTTTATATATTCAATTTGAACTTACCAATATAGGATCTATTCATTTATGAATTTATCTTGTATTTTATAATATTTCTTTCTCTTTTCTAATTTCTAGTTCAAATCCAAATTTATACTTTTTATTTTAGTTTTTCAGATTTTTCAAATGTATCACTTGAAACCCAAAGGTGAATATAAACCATACTTATTTTAATATTACTAACTTAAGTTTTTATTCTCCTTTTTATTTATTTCATGAGATGTATAAATGGTTTCTCTTAAAAGAAAAAGAAAAATTCTTTTCCCATCTTTTTCTTATTTCCTAATTTCCAAAACATTATGATATTTTGTTCAAATTTCTTCTACTAATTCCCAATCCAGAATTTGGGTGTTACATCAGCTACTTCAACCTGCTGCTCACCAGGATCCTCGGTCACGGGCTCTTCTACTCGCCACAATACAAACAAGCACAATGCATATAGAGAAATTAACATTACACCAAACATGTAAACAAAATACACAGTAATAATCTATACATTAAAATAAAATCCTAGGAACAGGAATCATAATTTTTGGAGCTATAGAATTTAAGTTATGTATTTTCAAAGGTTTTATGTGTTTAGAAATAGGATTAAGTGAGAAATAAATTCCTTACTGTTTTCATGACAAAACAGAGGCTCTAGGTGATAGAGAATAAAACTACAAAATTTTAGCCACTGGAATGAAGTGATTTGGACTTCATATACATTTTCTATGAATTATCAAAGTTCTAGCAATTATTTTCCTATTGAAAATCCATTTATAAATTATTTTCTGTGGTTTTACACTGCTCTGGACTGGGCCTCAATTTCTGTGAAGCACAGGGGTTTCGGGGTAATAATCCGCAGACTCAGGGTATAGTGCCAGAGGATGGCGGGTTGATTTTCTAATTTCATAAGGTCTCTTATGTAAAAATGGCAGGGCGAAGGGGTATTAGTAAATTCTGGCCGTTGGATCCAACTCAGAGGGCCAAGATTAGATCCACGCAAATCTGAACCGTTACGCGCCCTAGACCACTGGATCGCCGATCCACGGTCCAGATCCGATTATATCACGAATCAATTGCAACCATCGAATCCTTGATCTATGGCCCAGATATTAAATCACCAAGGAGTGCGCTGGATCAATTCCCCACCGTGCATCACAGATCGACGGCCTACCATACTTCCTGGCCGAGCCGTACCCTAGGCAAAATCTTCACCATCACCTCAGAATCCGAGGGCCACGAGCTCATCACCTACCTCCCGACAGACAACCAACGGTGATCTCCATCGGAGATCGCTGAGCCGCCCCACTGGCACAGATGCAACCCATCCTATGTACTATGACGCGATGCCATGCTTGATAAAGGCGGATCTACAGGGAAATGGTCCATACCATGAATCTGGCGACGGTCTGTCCTGGGTGCGGTGGAGATTGGTTCACGGCGCAGTTCATCGTCGGTGGGAGTACTTTCGAGGTCTTCATCGCAAAGCCCGATACCCCGCTCCTTGCACACGGCAATGCTCCGCACGAGACCGTAGAACGCCGTTGGCGCACGACGACGGCGGCCAACACACTGTCAACGATGGAACTCTCCTGAGCAGACTTCCTCGGTAACCAGCGCACGACGGCGAAGTAGTTTAGGCTATCAGCGTGGCGTAAAAGGTTAGCGGCAGGCGCGGCAGGGCGTTGGCTTTTGTAGCCAGGCGGAACGGGCGGTTACGTGGTTAGCTGGTCCCAGCGGGGATCTCGGCCAGGGCCGGTACGCCATTTGCGCGCGGCAAATGCTAGGGAAGATCCACAGTAGCCTCGGTCCCACGCGTCAATGGCACAGAGGGAAAAAGGAGACCGACCCATGGACCCGAGTTGTCGGCGCGCAACTCCGAGCGGTCCCAACCACCTGACCAGTGGATCCCGCCAGACAGCCAGAGACACCACCGTGCGGGCCGCGGGAGAGGGATTGGGGAAATGGGCCGACCGGATTGGGCCCAAATGCTATAGTGCTCTCTCTCTCTCTCTCTTTTTTTCTTTTATCCTTTTTATCGTACATTTTCTTTTCTACTCTTCTCTTTTGGATTTGAATTCCCCATTTGAATCCATGTGTGTGAAGTTCAAATTCAGGTTAAATGTCTATAGCAATATGAACCAAATTTTAGTTCATTTATATTTTTATTTTATCCTATTTGTTTAATGTTTTCTTCTCTTTTTCTCCATTCTAAGATTTCTTTTAAATTCTAAAATTCCACTTTAGGATTTTATTATTTTTCTTGTCACATTTATTATTTTAATTTGTCACAATGTGCATACAATAAAAATAATCCCAGCATGAGGCATGATTTATTTGAGTGCCTTTTTATTACTTATTTATTTGTATAAGTGATATGTCCATATGAAATGATAAGTAGAGACAACACTCATACATATATACATGAATTTCATTTCTCCTTTTAGATTTTTTTTTCTTACAAAGTAGGTATTACAAATCCTACCCCCCTTAAAAATAATCTCGTCCTCGAGATTTAGGAAGAACGAGGGAAAAGGTGGGGAAAATCTATACGAAGCTCTTCTTCTCTTTCCCAAGTTGCTTCATCTTCACCGTGGTGACTCCATTGCACTTTGCACATCTTTATCACCTTATTTCTCGTAACTCGAGTCAAAGTATCCAAAATCTTGATCGGGTACTCCGTGTAAGTCAAATCACCCTGAACACTGAGCTCTTCCATTGGTAACTGTTCCTCAGGGATACGGAGACATTTCTTCAGTTGAGATGCGTGGAACACATTATGCACATCCGATAGACTATCCGGTAACTCAAGTTGGTATGCCATCTCCCCAACTCGCCTAAAGATCAAGAATGGTCCAATATAGCGAGGGGACAATTTGCCCTTGACTTTAAATCTCCTCATTCCACGAAGTGGTGACACCTTGAGATACACATAATCTCCTTCTTCAAATTCCAGTGGCCTTCTTCTATTATCAGCATAGCTCTTTTGCCTGGTTTGAGCAACTCTCAAATTCTCTCAAATTATACGGACTTGTTCTTCTGCTTCTTGAATCAGTTCAGGCCCAAAGAACTGTCTCTCTCCAGTCTGATCCCAATACAAAGGTGTCCTGCACTTCCTCCCATATAAAGCTTCAAAAGGTGACATCTTCAGACTGGCCTGATAACTATTGTTATATGAGAACTCAGCATATGGTAGACTTTTATCCCAACTTCCTCCATGCTGAAGAGCGCATGCTCTCAACATATCTTCCAATACTTGATTAGTCCTTTCAGTCTGTCCATCAGTCTGAGGGTGATAAGCTGTACTAAAATTCAACTTTGTACTCATGTTCTCATGAAAGCTTCTCCAAAATCTTGAGGTAAACTGCGAACCTCGATCAGATACGATCTTCTTTGGCACTCCATGCAAACACACAATCCGAGCCATATATAACTCTGCTAGCTGAGAACCTTTATATGTAGTCTTTACAGGAATAAAATGAGCTACTTTAGTCAATCTATCCACAATCACCCATATAGCATCATATCCTTTCTGGGTGCGAGGCAATCCTGTAATGAAATCCATACCAATCTCTTCCCACTTCCACTCGGGTATCTTCAGTGGATGCAGTAGTCCAGCTGGCCTCTGGTGTTCAGCCTTAACTCTTTGACATACATCGCACATAGCCACATGTGCAGCCACATCTCTTTTCAATCCATACCACCAATATTTCCGCTTCAAATCCTGATACATCTTAGTACTACCAGGATGAATTGAATAATCCGAATCATGTGCCTCCTTTAAAATAGTCTCTCGTAGGCTTTTAATATCAGGAACACACATCCTGCCCTTGAACCATACAGTGCCTTGCTCATCTTCTGTAAATTCCGGAACTCGACCTTCAGTAATCAGATCCTTAATCTCTTTTATGTTGGCATCACCAATTTGACCTTTACGAATTTCTTGCTCCAAAGTAGGTTCCACATCAATAGTAACTCCTTCAGTATGAGCAACTATCCCCAGGTTAAGTCTCCTGAAATCCTCAACAATCTCATCGGGTAGTTGGGCAACAATAGCTGAATGAACATGCTCCTTGCGACTCAAGGCATCTGCAACCAAATTTGCCTTGCCCGGGTGATAGTGAATCTCCAAATCATAATCCTTAATAAACTCCAACCAACGGCGTTGCCTAAGGTTGAGATCCTTCTGAGTGAATATATACTTCAGACTCTTATGATCCGTGTACACTTGGCACTTGGTTCCCATAATGTAATGTCTCCAAATCTTAAGTGCATGCACCACGGCTGCCAATTCCAAGTCATGAGTGGGGTAGTTCAATTCATGTTTCCGTAACTGACGAGAAGCATAAGCAATCACATGTCCTTCTTGCATGAGCACACACCCTAAGCCTTGGCCACATGCATCACAATAGATATCAAATCCTTTCTGTAGGTCTGGCATAACCAATACTGGTGGCGACATCAATCTTTTCTTCAATTGATCAAAGCTGTCTTGACACTTCTCGTCCCACTTAAATTCTCTTCCTTTCTCCAAAAGTGAAGTCATAGGTTTAGCAATCTTAGAAAATCCTTCGATAAACCTCCGATAATATCCAGCAAGTCCCAAGAAACTCCGAATCTCAGTAACTGTAGTGGGTACTCTCCACTCCATTATCTCCTTAACCTTAGCAGGATCCACTGATATTCCTCCATTAGAAATAATATGACCAAGAAATGGCACCTCGCCAATCCAAAACTCGCACTTGCTGAACTTGGCATAGAGTTGATTATCTCGTAGCTTCTGTAGCACCAACCTTAGGTGCTGTTCATGATCACCTTCACTCTGTGAATAAATAAGAATGTCGTCGATGAACACCACGACGAATCTGTCCAAGTACTCCATAAACACCTTGTTCATTAAGTTCATAAAATAAGCTGGTGCATTGGTTAATCCAAACGACATAACAGTAAACTCATATAATCCATATCGAGTCGAGAAAGCCGTCTTGGGAATATCCGATGGTCTAATCCTCATCTGATGGTAACCGGATCGGAGATCAATCTTCGAGAATACTCTAGCACCTCTCATCTGATCAAATAAATCCTCAATACGGGGCAACGGATACTTGTTCTTCACCGTAACATCATTAAGAGATCTATAATCCACACACATCCGCTGCGATCCATCCTTCTTCTGTACAAACAAGACCGGTGCTCCCCAAGGTGAGGAACTCGGACGAATGTACCCAGCATCTTGTAACTCAGTTAACTGCTTCTTAAGTTCCTTCAACTCCTCTACGGACATCCTATATGGCCGTTTAGAAATAGGGGCGGTTCCAGGTAAGAGGTCAATAACAAACTCAACTTCTCTATCAGGTGGCATCCCTGGTAACTCCTCTGGAAAGACATCCGGAAAATCTCTAACCACCCGGATATTATCACCAACAAACTCCTCAGGCATAAAGAACATTGCACGCATGGGTGAGGAGGTTACTGCAATATTAACTTGAAACCTTTCTCCTTTAGTGGTAGTGAGTTCTACGGTACCTCTACCACATGCTATAACGGCCTTTGCCTTTCTTAGCCATGACATACCAAGTATCAGATCTATACTGCTTGACTCTAATATTATAGCAGTAGCTCCAAATTCTCTACCCATAATGGTCAATGTCAATCTACGTGTCATTTGATTCGCCTCAACAGGACCTTTATGTGTAATTACTATCATGGGTTTTCTCATATTTAGCAGTGGTATTTCATTTGTGTTGGCATATCGAGCAGACATGAATGAATGTGTAGCACCAGAATCAAATAATATGGTTGCAGGAATTGCATTAACATAAAACATACCAAGTACGAGGTCCCCACCATCTGGAGTAGCATCAACGCTGATTTGATTAACCTTGGCAATAGAATATCCCTTGCTAGATCCTAGAGTTTGCTGCCTGTTCTGAACTGGAGTAGTCGCAACTCTCTGTGGGCAGACATTTGCATAATGACCAGTCTTCCCACACTTGAAACAAGTAGTGCCTGGACTCTGTCCTGAAAACTTCGTCGGGGTGCCAGTAGGGGTAGCCTGTCGAGGAGGTGGAGTCCTCAGTGGTGATTGCTGAACTGGGCGCTGGCCTCCGCCAGTGCGAACTGGTGTACCCTGAGGTGAACTGTAGCGAGGACGAACACTACTGCTTCCTTGTCCTTGAGATATAGCCTTTCTCTTCAAATCTCCCAGCTGAACACGCTTGTGTTCAATAGCCAGGGCCTTATCAAGTAGCCTCTGAAATGATGGAAAGGTGTGTGCAACCAGTGCATACTGCAAGGGTCCATTAAGTCCTTCAATAAAGTGCTCCTGCTTTCTTTCATCTTCAGCAACTTCATCAGGGGCATATCTGTATAACTGAATAAACTTGTCGCGGTACTCGCTGACTGACATACTTCCTTGCTTCAGCGACAGAAATTCCTTCTTCTTAATCTTCATTAATCCAGCTGGTATATGATAATTCCGGAACTGTGTACTGAACTCTGCCCAAGTGATAGTATCATCAGCATCGTGGGCAGCAGCATATGAATCCCACCAGTCAGCAGCAGGACCTGTCAGACGTCCAGAAGCATATAAAACCTTCTCCCGGTCAGTGCATTGCGCAATATTCAGCATCTTCTCAACGGACTTCAGCCAATCATCCGCGTCCAGTGGATCAGGTGAGCTAGCGAATGTAGGTGGCTTATGACTCATGAACTCCCTATGCTTATCACGGGGTGGAACTGGTGGTGGTGGAGGTGGAGGCAGTGGTACTTGTTGCTGTTGTTGTTGCATTTGCTGCTGCAGCTGCTGTTGTTGCGCCCTCATTTCCTGGCGTATCTCCTCTCGCTCTTGGCGCAACTCCTGGCGTATATCTTCTCTTTCCTGACGCATCTCCTGGCGTTCTTGCTGCATCTGGGCACGCATATCAGCCATAGTGTCCGCCATTTGCTACATCACTGCCATCTGAGCAGCAACCAGTGGGTCAACTCCGCCTGGTGGAGAATTAGGAGGATTCATCTCTGCAGGTTGTGGCTGGGGTTGTCTATATATCCACCGAGTGTGTCGATTAGGAGGCAAATCAATTCCACCACCCTGCCTGGTATTGACCATCTGAGTTAGATACATATGGTAAGAGAGTAGTAGACAAAGCAGGTATTTACAAATCAGGTTACTTTGGGGGAATTTTATTAGCCAAGCAGATTAATATTTTACCTACCATAGCTAATTCAATACCTTATGTTGGTACATGCTAAGATGTCCATCTATAATTCAATCAATCAAAGAAGCAAATCAGGCATTTATCATCAGCACAATCAAACAACATTTTTAAAGAAAATAGTTTTAAATTTTTTTTGTCTTAGGTTCCCTATCTCTTAAAAAGATCATAGTGGTAGGATTCCAGAAATCCATCTTGTCTTAGAGTAGAAGAGATAAGACTAATCAGAGTAGAATAGCAAAAAGGTGAGACGAGATCAAGATGAGATGAGTATAGAATGAGTCAGAGTAAGGTAAGTAGTGAAGGGGTTGTCCATTTCTATCTAGGTTTCGTCCTACAGTCAACATTTCCTCTGATACCACTTCTGTCACACCCGGCTTTAAGGAACAAAGCCAGGTGCATCTCATACATGCGCCAAGAAGACAACATATATAATAACAGAGTGTATAGAGATAAATGTCATAAAACATCAGAGTATTTATTACATAGCGGAAGACTTATTACAAAACAAAAGATAAAAGTAAAACGAACTAAGGATCGTCGACGCCAATGTCAACTGAGAAACGCCACCTAGATCAGATCATACTCCTCGCTGTGTGGCTCCTCCTGAACCACCTGCTCTTCTCCTGTGGGGGGGGGTGTGAGACAGCAAGGGTGAGCTCACACATGATCATAGCTCAACAAGTTGTGGGGAACCAGTGGACATAAACTCACAAAGGTGTGAGTTCATGTGATGTGTAAGGCTAATCAATGATAGGGGTTTAAAGCTGAGCATTGCTTTTAAGTAGTTGGTCAAAATTTTATTAGCAATTACTAAGTGTAAGTGAATACCAAACCATAAGTAAAGTAATAGAACAAAATTAATAACAAACCCATACAATGCAAATGACAAAACTGAATTTAAGTTCCATAATTTAAACATCAGAGAGTCCTGAGCTGCTCATGACCGCGAGCACGGCTAGTATACCAGTTTTACACTCTGCAGAGGTTGTACCCTTTACCCACAAGTCATGTTACCCATCTGCCAAGGGGTCGCGAATCCCATACACCTCTACCTAGGAAGCGCGGCAGGGCAACACTACAAGGCCTTTACAAAGTTCCACTAGCTTCCGAAAACCCGCTACAGTTTATAGGAAGTTCCAATGCAGGGTTCCTGGCTGACCGCCATCGCAGCAAAATCAACCAGGGACCTCCCTACACTGACCACTCCCCTACTGCCCTTGCCCCTTTCGGGTAAGGTAGTCTTCCACTAGCTTTCCTAATTAGTCAGCCAAGGGCGTCCCATTAAACCCTTGTGGTGGCACGTGGTTCTCAAGTTAAGCTCTATGTTCCAATTAACATTAATGAACTTGACATGAACATAAACAGAATAACAAGAATAATTAGAACATAGCTATAATAAATGATTATCCCAAAACCATGTAAAGCAATAGCAAACTACCCAAGTGAATCAGGGGTAAACAAGGTAATGGGATAAACAATCTAGGGTGACCTATTGGGTCCCATCAAAATTAACCTATGCATGAGTAAATGATAATTAGAGAACATTATTGGGTAAAAAGTGGTCAAGGGCACAACTTGCCTTCAATGAGCTCCTGCTCAGCTACTTCAACCTGCTGCTCACCAGGATCCTCGGTCACGGGCTCTTCTACTCGCCACAATACAAACAAGCACAGTGCATATAGAGAAATTAACATTACACCAAACATATAAACAAAATACACAGTAATAATCTATACATTAAAATAAAATCCTAGGAACAGGAATCATAATTTTTGGAGCTATAGAATTTAAGTTATGTATTTTCAAAGGTTTTATGTGTTTAGAAATAGGATTAAGTGAGAAATAAATTCCTTACTGTTTTCATGACAAAACAGAGGCTCTAGGTGATAGAGAATAAAACTACAAAATTTTAGCCACTGGAATGAAGTGATTTGGACTTCATATACATTTTCTATGAATTATCAAAGTTCTAGCAATTATTTTCCTATTGAAAATCCATTTATAAATTATTTTCTGTGGTTTTACACTGCTCTGGACTGGGCCTCAATTTCTGTAAAGCATAGGGGTTTCGGGGTAATAATCCGCAGACTCAGGGTATAGTGCCAGAGGATGGCGGGTTGATTTTCTAATTTCATAAGGTCTCTTATGTAAAAATGGCAGGGCGAAGGGGTATTAGTAAATTCTGGCCGTTGGATCCAACTCAGAGGGCCAAGATTAGATCCATGCAAATCCGAACCGTTACGCGCCCTAGACCACTGGATCACCGATCCACGGTCCAGATCCGATTATATCACGAATCAATTGCAACCATCGAATCCTTGATCTATGGCCCAGATATTAAATCACCAAGGAGTGCGCTGGATCAATTCCCCACCGTGCATCACAGATCGACGGCCTACCATACTTCCTGGTCGAGCCGTACCCTAGGCAAAATCTTCACCATCACCTCAGAATCCGAGGGCCACGAGCTCATCACCTACCTCCCGACAGACAACCAACGGTGATCTCCATCGGAGATCGCTGAGCCGCCCCACTGGCACAAATGCAACCCATCCTATGTACTATGACGCGATGCCATGCTTGATAAAGGCGGATCTACAGGGAAATGGTCCATACCATGAATCTGGCGACGGTCTGTCCTGGGTGCGGTGGAGATTGGTTCACGGCGTAGTTCACCGTCGGTGGGAGTACTTTCGAGGTCTTCATCGCAAAGCCCGATACCCCGCTCCTTGCACACGGCAATGCTCCGCACGAGACCGTAGAACGCCGTTGGCGCACGACGATGGCGGCCAACACACTGTCAACGATGGAACTCTCCTGAGCAGACTTCCTCGGTAACCAGCGCACGGCGGCGAAGTAGTTTAGGCTATCAGCGCGGCGTAAAAGGTTAGCGGCAGGCGCGGCAGGGCGTTGGCTTTTGTAGCCAGGCGGAACGGGCGGTTACGTGGTTAGCTGGTCCCAGCGGGGATCTCGGCCAGGGCCGGTACGCCATTTGCGCGCGGCAAATGCTAGGGAAGATCCACAGTAGCCTCGGTCCCACGCGTCAATGGCACGGAGGGAAAAAGGAGACCGACCCATGGACCCGAGTTGTCGGCGCGCAACTCCGAGCGGTCCCAACCACCTGACCAGTGGATCCCGCCAGACAGCCAGAGACACCACCGTGCGGGCCGCGGGAGAGGGATTGGGGAAATGGGCCGACCGGATTGGGCCCAAATGCTATAGTGCTCTCTCTCTCTCTCTCTCTCTCTCTCTTTTTCTTTTATCCTTTTTATCTTACATTTTCTTTTCTACTCTTCTCTTTTGGATTTGAATTCCCCATTTGAATCCATGTGTGTGAAGTTCAAATTCAGGTTAAATGTCTATAACAATATGAACCAAATTTTAGTTCATTTATATTTTTATTTTATCCTATTTGTTTAATGTTTTCTTCTCTTTTTCTCCATTCTAAGATTTCTTTTTAAATTCTAAAATTCCACTTTAGGATTTTATTATTTTTCTTGTCACATTTATTATTTTAATTTGTCACAATGTGCATACAATAAAAATAATCCCAGCATGAGGCATGATTTATTTGAGTGCCTTTTTATTACTTATTTATTTGTATAAGTGATATGTCCATATGAAATGATAAGTAGAGACAACACTCATACATATATACATGAATTTCATTTCTCCTTTTAGATTTTTTTTTCTTACAAAGTAGGTATTACACCCGATTCCATCCCACCACCCGTTCCAGAGGAGCCGGAGGTTATTCTTGGGCGGCGGCTCTAGACCGGCGTCGTGCCAGAAACGGTGCCACCTCCCCTCCCTCGGGTGCTGTCCCATGCTCACCAGGCTCTCCGGGAGACCGAGGCGACAATCTTGCGGGAGTGGGAGGCGCTCGAGACTGAGGACCAGCGCCTTGGCGATTGGCACTCCCAGCTAGAGGAACGTACCTAGGCCGCATCCTACCAATTTGCTTTGGAGCGGTCCAAGCTTGAGCAGGGGCACGAGGACCTCAAGGAGGATCTGAAGAAGGTGCTCGAGCGGGAGCGGGAGGTGACTCAGGAGGAGAAGAGGCTGGTTAGGAAGAAAGAGCACTTGGACCAGCGGGAGGTGACCATCACGGAATTCCATGAGAAGTTGAAAGCTTATAATGCAATGCTGGAGGAGCAGAGGGATGAGCAGACCGCGACTGAAGCGACGCTGCAAAAACTGCAGAAGGAGCTAGATGACAGGGCCAGTAACATCTCTCTCGCCGAGGAAAACTTCAAGGCAAAGGATGCTTCCCTGGAGGAGCGGGTGACGGATCTCACCCGATAGGAGAAGGACCTTGCCTAGAGGGAGGAGATGTGGGAAAGGAGGGAAAAGTTGCTGGCCGAGCACGAGCTCGAGGCGGAGGAGAAAGAGAACAAACTGGAGGAGAAAGAGCGGACACTGGAGGAGCGGGTCTGCCGGTTGTAGGCAACGCAGGTGCAGGTAGCCCAAACGGCGCAGGCGGCTCCGGGTTCCCAGGCGGTAGAGGCGATAAAGAAGACGCTAGAAGATCTCCGGGCGGAGCATCACATCGGGGTTCAGCGTATCGCCGCATGGGCCAACGAGGCGAGCTTGGCTCTGGTACCATTGGGGGTGAGCCCCATCCCAGTGTCGAAGTAATCGGTGTCCATTTCCGACGTGCTCCCGATGCTAGATTCCGCTGCTGACCGCCTCCGGCACCTGGATCAGATCCTTGGTGCCCGCCTGGAGGCTGAGGGCAGCAGACTCTACCAGGCGGTAATAGAGTACATTCTGATGTGCTTCCAGAGCCATGATCCGGCCATCTCCTTGGGGCCGGTGATTGCCGGTCCAGTGGCCGATACCAAAGACGCTGCCCGGGGGAGCATGTAAGACACCGTAGACATGGTAGCCAAGCGCTTCCAGTGAGATCCCGCTGATGATGAGTAGTGGGCTCTGTGGAGAGAAAGCAAAGGTTCCGCTGGGAAGCGGCTTATCATATTTTGGTTTTGTAAGATACCTTTAAGTACTATTTGAACTTATCTACATGTTATTTTCCCCTTGCTATGTGCGTTGTTGTCAACTTCTTCCCTGCTACTTGGCCCCTTTAGAATGTGGTCTCGACATGTCGAGGCTGGATGCCAGTATGTCTAAGAAAGAGTTGGTGACCTGGCCCCTAGGAGGGTACTTCGACTGGGATCCAGACCTGCTCGCAGCCTTAGCTAGGGAGTTTTAGTAGCATACCCATCAGACCCGTTAACTGGTATCCTCCACCTTTTGATAAAAACAATGGTGGCAAGCTTAAGCAGAATAAGATCACTATAAGGCAAATCTGGGGTTAGGTGAATCTCCTCTTCATAACCTGGTGTTTATGAGCGTAAAACAACGGACCGGGTTTATAAGGGCAGACCTTACCGGACTGGCGTACATACATGTGCCACCTAGTTACAAAGGGAGAAAACTGCATTCCCCAGTTTTGCTTTTATGGGAAGAACTTACAGAGGTGCTCTATGTTCCAGGGATTGGGCAGGGA
Organism: Zea luxurians; assembly: GCA_029449295.1. NCBI lineage: Eukaryota > Viridiplantae > Streptophyta > Magnoliopsida > Poales > Poaceae > Zea > Zea luxurians. The sequence continues at coordinate 4,313,205 of JAOPSE010000018.1, read as the reverse complement.
CTCTCCTTCAGTTGTGGCGAGGCGGACACACCTGGGTCGGCATACTTCCATCACCTTGAAGGGTCCTTCCCAGCTGGGGGAGAGTTTATGCAGCCCTTCTCGGTTCAGTACTGTCACACCCGGATTGGGTCCAAAACCCGGGCGCGAACATAATCACCAGGTGTGCTGGGACCAAGTCTCACACATATGATGAATCATGGCACAGGATCGAATGTCACATCTTTATATATAACAGGAGTTCTATACAAAATAAATAATTACATAATAAGGAGACAACGGTCCAGCAACCCAAAGTTGACTGGGAGACGACGGCCTAGACCTCTCACGAAAACATCGCAGCATCCTCCAAGCGCATCATCCTGCGGTACCTGTTCTTGACCTGTGGGGGGGGGTGTGAGACAGCAAGAGTGAGCTCACATACGTTCATCGCTCAACAAGTTGTGGGGAATAATGTGCATGAACTCGCCAAAGGTGGGAGCTCACGTGAAGTGTAAGGCTTACCAAAGAGGATGGTTAGAGCTGAGCATTGCTTTTAAAGTTGGTCAAAATTTTATTAGCAATTACTAAGTATAAGTAAATACCAAACCCAATTAAGTAGTAGAACAAAAGTAACAACTTCACCTGCGATGCAATGCATATGACAAATTGAATTTAGTTCCATAATTTAATCATGTGAGTGTCCGAGCTGCTCATGACCGTGAGCACGGCTAGTATACCAGTTTTACACTCTGCAAAGGTTGCGCATCTTTACCCACAAGTCGTGTTACCCATCTGCCAAGAGACGGCCAATCCCATACACCTCTACCGAGCAGGCGAGGCAAGGTAACACTACGAGGCCTTTACAAAGTTCCACTAGCTTCAGAAAACCCGCTACAGTTTATAGGAAGTTCCAATGCAGGAATCCCTTGCAGGACCGCCATCGCAGCAAAATCCTCCCGAGGGCCTCCCTAGCAGGAATCCCTTGCAGGACTGCCAACGCAGCAAAATCCTCCCGAGGGCCTCCCTACACTGACCACTCCCCTACTGCCCTTGCCCCTTTCGGGTAAGGTAGTCTTCCACTAGCTTTCCTAATTAATCGGCCAAGGGCGTCCCATTAAACCCTTGTGGTAGCACTGTTTTCCCGGGTGGTTCTCCATGTTCCAATTAACATAATGATCTTATCATGAACAATAAATAACAACTGATAACAAAAGTGTAATCATGAATAGTGTATCTCCATACCCAAAACCACATATAGCACTAGCAAGTACTACCCAGAAAGTTCAGTGGTAAACAAGGTATAAAGATAGACAAACTAAGGTAACCTATTGGGTCCCATCAAAATTAACCTATGCAGATCATTATGATTAATTAGAACATGAGTAGGTAAAAAGAAGTGATCAAGGGCACAACTTGCCTGGGACTTGAGATTCTAGGTACCAGGATGATCTTCAGGTGACACGTATCCTCACGCTAGTCGTAGCATTACAAACAAACAGTGTATAGGCAAAATTAACATTACACCAAACATATATGCAAAATACATATTAATAATCTATATGTTGAAATATGATCACAGGAACAAGAATTATTAATTTTGGAGTTATAGATTTTAAGTTATGTATTTCCAAAGATCCTATGTGTTTAGTACAAGATTAATTAAGATAACAATTTTAATGTGACTTTTATGTAAAAACAGTGGCACTATTTGATAGAGAATAATATTACAAAATTATAGGAACTTGAATGGTCCAATTTGGAGTTCATATGCATTTTCTATGAATTATACAAATTCTATGAATTGTTTTTATATTAAAAACTCATTTTCTAATTCATTTTCTTGATTTTATAACTCTCTGGACTGGGCCTCAATTAAACGGGAACGCAGGGGCTCAAGCGCAATAAAACCCAAGACTCAGTCTTCCCCCGCACAGGACGGCGGGTTTATTTTAAAATTACCGAGGGGCGTTTATGCAAAGATGGCTCGGTGAAGGGGTATCGTGCATCTTAGGCCGTTGGATCAACACCAGACGCGCCAGATTAGAACGGCACAAAATCGAACCGGTACGCCATGATATCCGTTAGATCAAAGATCCACGACGTTGGTTTAAAACGTTCGAGATCGAATCTGTGTCACGGGATCCCGATCGGACGACCCGAGATGATCCCACCAAAGGGGTATCACGGTGTTTTAATCACAGCCGCCCAGGCCAGATCAACGGTCGCCCATCGTCTTCCCCCCACCAACCAAGCAGGGCCACCGTCGCCATGACCGAGCGGTGGAGAAGAACGACCCGTGACACCAATCGGCCTCCCCCGGACACCATTGTCAAATTAAACGGAGCTACATGATGTGCATGACATGGCGATCACAATGGATCTATTCTTACCCGAAAAGGTGACGGTAATCAAGACAACCACGGCGCAGGGCGGAATCACGGCGTGCATGAAGCTCCTATGACGAATTTCGCGAGCTCCAGTCAGTATCCACCCGTGGAGACGCCCTGAGGAGATCCTGCGCACACCGACGATGCCTCCCTATGTCTTCGAGGTCGGGGCGGTGGCACATTCGGCGGTCAACCGCGGCGGGTTGTGTTTCCGCCGACGAGGAAGAGCCGAGCGCCGTCAGTGGCGGCCGACGCGGAGGATGAGACGAGGACGGGCCGGGCTTTTATACACCGGAGGGGTGAGCTGACGACCGAGATCCTCGGGAGACCCCAGGCACCGAACGGACCAAGCGAGCACCAACTGAATTCCGCGTGCGTCGTTCGGCCGAGTCCGCGCGAGTTCTGCGGATCCTGTTGCCAGCAGAGAGTCCGAGTTGAGGAGGAAGACGACCTGGGGCCCACGCGTAAGAGGCTGCGGGAGTGTTATGGTTTCCTGGGCCGCGCGGGTGAGCGTGAATTTGGGCCGGCCAGGGAAAATGGCCCAAGCGACAGTGCTATTTTTTTTCTTTTAGCTTTAAGCTTGGTTTTCTACTTAGTTCAAAAAGAAATTTCAAATCTAAGTTCAAACTTCATATTCGAAAATGCACAAACAAAATAAATATTCTAACATGTAATTGTAAAAATATATTCACTTATTTATTTACTTATTATTACTTCTGTTTTCTTTTCTCCTCCCATTTTAAATTTCTAATTTTCAAACTTAAACTTGTCTCACAATTTCGAATACAAATGCAAACATACAAGAACCTCAGCATGAAATGCATATTCTAGTATTTATTTGTTATGTGATTAATATATTATCATTATTTGAATATGCACAACGAAAAGGAAACTATATAGTCTCACAAGGTTTCATAAATTCTCAACACTAAAAATAATTTTATTATATTTTTTTATACAAAATTTGGGCTTTACAAATCCTACCCCCTTAAAAATAATCTCGTCCTCGAGATTTGTAAGAAAGAGGATATAGGAAGAGTGATTTAAAATTTAGCTTTTAGTTTCTAATTAGTTCAAAAATCAAGAGTCTCTTTTTTTTCATTAGTGAGTGATTAGGAGAGCATGGGTATATATAGGTATGTCCACTTTATTATGTAGGATAGAAGATGTCTTTAGAGCATATATATAGGTTTGGTTAAGAAAGTGTAGGGTAAGAAAAGATTCCATCCTAGATTGTGGCTTTTGACTCATCTGGTGATCCCGCTTGATCCTTGAAGACTTGAGTTGGTGTTTATTCCTTTCTTAATGAGGTTGATCATCTTCGGTCTCCAATCTTGGTGTCTTCATCTGAGCTAGGGAGATATAGTTAAGATAGTTGGGTCTATGAGTAGGACATTTTTTTTAATCAATAGGTTCACATAAATGGATTGTGCAACTTATTGGGAGTGTATGGTTGAGTTGATCTATGACACTAACTTAGGCTTAAGTGACTTAAGAGTATGGCTTAATCCTTGTACCAGCATTAAGTAACTTACTCTAGATTAGATCATAATTGGTTAGATAAAACCTAGATTAGGTTGGATGTGAATAGATTAGACTAGTTAAGGTCTAAATAAATTTTGGATTAGCTCATGGTTGTTATTCTAGAGTGGGATAAATATGCCAATTAGGGCAAGATGAATCCATAAGGATAAGGTAGAATCTTTTGAGGTCAGTTAGATCTTGTTAGGATGACACAAGATCTTTTCAAGATAAGATGAATCTACTAAGGTAATAGAGTATCTTTTAAGATAATACGAATCTATTAAGCTAGATATATGTTACTTAAGATAGGTTAGGATCTTTTGAGGTAAGATGGATCTATGAGTGTAGGATAGAATCTTTTAAGATAAGATGAATATGGTTAGGCTAGATACTTTAAAGAGGGATAATCTAGTGTGTCTAGTCATTTTTATAAGCTTTTTTTTTCTATATGTATATGCAGATGTAATTGTGGACATTACTCCACAACTCATCACACTCAATCAAAGAATCAAATCAGACAAGTGTCATAAGAACAAACATTCAAGTTCATAGGCACTTTATAGTTTTGTTTTTCTTCCTAAGAGTAGGTCTCCTATTCCTAAAGTCACTTTAGGCACAGGATTTCAAAGTGTGAAATCCACATTTGTCTTTAGAAGGAAAAGGTAAGAATAATCAGAGTAAAGCGGAAATAGATGAGAAAAGATTAAGAAAAGTTTAGAAAAGAATCAGAGTAGCAAAGGTAAGTAGACAATGGTTGTCCGGTTCTATCTAGGCTTCGTCCTACAGACAACATTCCTCTGATACCACTTCTGTCACACCCGGATTGGGTCCAAAACCCGGGCGCGAACATAATCACCAGGTGTGCTGGGACCAAGTCTCACACATATGATGAATCATGGCACAGGATCGAATGTCACATCTTTATATATAACAGGAGTTCTATACAAAATAAATAATTACATAATAAGGAGACAACGGTCCAGCAACCCAAAGTTGACTGGGAGACGACGGCCTAGACCTCTCACGAAAACATCGCAGCATCCTCCAAGCGCATCATCCTGCGGTACCTGTTCTTGACCTGTGGGGGGGGGGTGTGAGACAGCAAGAGTGAGCTCACATACGTTCATCGCTCAACAAGTTGTGGGGAATAATGTGCATGAACTCGCCAAAGGTGGGAGCTCACGTGAAGTGTAAGGCTTACCAAAGAGGATGGTTAGAGCTGAGCATTGCTTTTAAAGTTGGTCAAAATTTTATTAGCAATTACTAAGTATAAGTAAATACCAAACCCAATTAAGTAGTAGAACAAAAGTAACAACTTCACCTGCGATGCAATGCATATGACAAATTGAATTTAGTTCCATAATTTAATCATGTGAGTGTCCGAGCTGCTCATGACCGTGAGCACGGCTAGTATACCAGTTTTACACTCTGCAAAGGTTGCGCATCTTTACCCACAAGTCGTGTTACCCATCTGCCAAGAGACGGCCAATCCCATACACCTCTACCGAGCAGGCGAGGCAAGGTAACACTACGAGGCCTTTACAAAGTTCCACTAGCTTCAGAAAACCCGCTACAGTTTATAGGAAGTTCCAATGCAGGAATCCCTTGCAGGACCGCCATCGCAGCAAAATCCTCCCGAGGGCCTCCCTAGCAGGAATCCCTTGCAGGACTGCCAACGCAGCAAAATCCTCCCGAGGGCCTCCCTACACTGACCACTCCCCTACTGCCCTTGCCCCTTTCGGGTAAGGTAGTCTTCCACTAGCTTTCCTAATTAATCGGCCAAGGGCGTCCCATTAAACCCTTGTGGTAGCACTGTTTTCCCGGGTGGTTCTCCATGTTCCAATTAACATAATGATCTTATCATGAACAATAAATAACAACTGATAACAAAAGTGTAATCATGAATAGTGTATCTCCATACCCAAAACCACATATAGCACTAGCAAGTACTACCCAGAAAGTTCAGTGGTAAACAAGGTATAAAGATAGACAAACTAAGGTAACCTATTGGGTCCCATCAAAATTAACCTATGCAGATCATTATGATTAATTAGAACATGAGTAGGTAAAAAGAAGTGATCAAGGGCACAACTTGCCTGGGACTTGAGATTCTAGGTACCAGGATGATCTTCAGGTGACACGTATCCTCACGCTAGTCGTAGCATTACAAACAAACAGTGTATAGGCAAAATTAACATTACACCAAACATATATGCAAAATACATATTAATAATCTATATGTTGAAATATGATCACAGGAACAAGAATTATTAATTTTGGAGTTATAGATTTTAAGTTATGTATTTCCAAAGATCCTATGTGTTTAGTACAAGATTAATTAAGATAACAATTTTAATGTGACTTTTATGTAAAAACAGTGGCACTATTTGATAGAGAATAATATTACAAAATTATAGGAACTTGAATGGTCCAATTTGGAGTTCATATGCATTTTCTATGAATTATACAAATTCTATGAATTGTTTTTATATTAAAAACTCATTTTCTAATTCATTTTCTTGATTTTATAACTCTCTGGACTGGGCCTCAATTAAACGGGAACGCAGGGGCTCAAGCGCAATAAAACCCAAGACTCAGTCTTCCCCCGCACAGGACGGCGGGTTTATTTTAAAATTACCGAGGGGCGTTTATGCAAAGATGGCTCGGTGAAGGGGTATCGTGCATCTTAGGCCGTTGGATCAACACCAGACGCGCCAGATTAGAACGGCACAAAATCGAACCGGTACGCCATGATATCCGTTAGATCAAAGATCCACGACGTTGGTTTAAAACGTTCGAGATCGAATCTGTGTCACGGGATCCCGATCGGACGACCCGAGATGATCCCACCAAAGGGGTATCACGGTGTTTTAATCACAGCCGCCCAGGCCAGATCAACGGTCGCCCATCGTCTTCCCCCCACCAACCAAGCAGGGCCACCGTCGCCATGACCGAGCGGTGGAGAAGAACGACCCGTGACACCAATCGGCCTCCCCCGGACACCATTGTCAAATTAAACGGAGCTACATGATGTGCATGACATGGCGATCACAATGGATCTATTCTTACCCGAAAAGGTGACGGTAATCAAGACAACCACGGCGCAGGGCGGAATCACGGCGTGCATGAAGCTCCTATGACGAATTTCGCGAGCTCCAGTCAGTATCCACCCGTGGAGACGCCCTGAGGAGATCCTGCGCACACCGACGATGCCTCCCTATGTCTTCGAGGTCGGGGCGGTGGCACATTCGGTGGTCAACCGCGGCGGGTTGTGTTTCCGCCGACGAGGAAGAGCCGAGCGCCGTCAGTGGCGGCCGACGCGGAGGATGAGACGAGGACGGGCCGGGCTTTTATACACCGGAGGGGTGAGCTGACGACCGAGATCCTCGGGAGACCCCAGGCACCGAACGGACCAAGCGAGCACCAACTGAATTCCGCGTGCGTCGTTCGGCCGAGTCCGCGCGAGTTCTGCGGATCCTGTTGCCAGCAGAGAGTCCGAGTTGAGGAGGAAGACGACCTGGGGCCCACGCGTAAGAGGCTGCGGGAGTGTTATGGTTTCCTGGGCCGCGCGGGTGAGCGTGAATTTGGGCCGGCCAGGGAAAATGGCCCAAGCGACAGTGCTATTTTTTTTCTTTTAGCTTTAAGCTTGGTTTTCTACTTAGTTCAAAAAGAAATTTCAAATCTAAGTTCAAACTTCATATTCGAAAATGCACAAACAAAATAAATATTCTAACATGTAATTGTAAAAATATATTCACTTATTTATTTACTTATTATTACTTCTGTTTTCTTTTCTCCTCCCATTTTAAATTTCTAATTTTCAAACTTAAACTTGTCTCACAATTTCGAATACAAATGCAAACATACAAGAACCTCAGCATGAAATGCATATTCTAGTATTTATTTGTTATGTGATTAATATATTATCATTATTTGAATATGCACAACGAAAAGGAAACTATATAGTCTCACAAGGTTTCATAAATTCTCAACACTAAAAATAATTTTATTATATTTTTTTATACAAAATTTGGGCTTTACAAGTACTCGCCTTAGGACTAGGTCCCTGACCCTGAGCTTCCTATTGTGCACGAACCATTGGTGGTAACGCCAAAGCGCTTGGTTGTACCGTGCATTTCGGATGGCTGCTTGCCATCTGCGCTCGTCGATGAGGTCCACGTCTTCACACCACAGCTGTCCCTGCATAGATTCCTCGAAAGCCTGGATCCAAGGAGAACCCATGATGATTTCTGGGGGAAGATAGGCTTCGGCCCCATAGACCAGGAAGAACGGGGTCTCCCCGGTGGCTCAGCTAGGTGTTGTTCGGTTCCCCTATAGCATGGATGGGAGCTCACTGACCCAATTCGCACCATGCTTCTTCAAGTAGTCATAGGTGCGCGTCTTGAGTCCCCTAAGGATCTCTGCATTTCCCCTTTTCGCTTGGCCATTGCTTCTGGGGTGGGCCACGGATGCGAAGCAGAGCTGGGTGTCGATGCCCTCGCAATATTCCTGGAAGATTCGACTTGTAAACTGGGTTCCGTTGTCCATAATGATACGGTTTGGGACCCCAAATCTATAGACGATGGACTTGAGGAAAGCGACAGCGGCACCTTGGGTGATGTTGACCACAGGGGTGGCCTCTGGCCACTTAGTGAACTTGTTAATGGCGACAAAGAGGTACTGGTACCTGCCAACGGCCCTGGGAAATGGTCCCAGGATATCCACCCCCCATACAGCGAATGGCCAAGAGGGTGGAATCATTTGCAGAGCCTGAGCTGGTGTGTGCGTTTGTTTTGCGTGGAATTGACATGCCTTGCAGGACTTCACCATCTCAGCAGCATTCTGGAGAGCGGTTGGCCAGTAAAAGCCATGCTAGAAGGCCTTACCGACCAGTGTGTGGGATGATGAATGACTTCCGCACTCTCCTCCATGGATCTCCATGAGTAACTCACGACCCTCTTCCTAAGTAATGCATCGCATGTGAATGCCGTTGGCGCCGCGCGGTAGAGATCCCCTTCCACCACCGCGTAACGCTTAGCCGACCGCACTATGCGTTCTACGGACACATGGTCTTCAGGAAGGATATTCTCCTTCAGGTAGTCCCGGATCTTGGAGATCCATGCATCGGGACCACTTTGAGATATTGGCTGCGGTGCTAAGGGGCTGGCAGGCCCCCTGTAGCATACACAACGTTTGGTGGGTTCTGGGACGCACCAGGACCGCTAGCTTCGAGGTGCTAGTCTCGCCCCCTTTGCCCAGTTCGGTAGGCTGGACGGTGGGCCTCAGCAGCCGTCTTTGGAAGACGCCCTCGGGCACCGGTGCCCAAGTTGATGCCTTCACGGAGAGGTCATCTGCCGCTGAGTTGTCGGCCCGGGGAACATGTTGCAGTTCTAGGGCCATGAAGTCTTTCTCCAGTTTCCTCACGTGAAGAAGGTAGGCTGCGAGCCTGGGCTCATTGCAGCTACACTCTCCGCAGACTTGCTTGATGATCAGCTGGGAGTCTCCCTTTACAGGAGCTGGCGGATGCCTAGGGATAGGGCTACTGATAAGCCGAAGATTAGTGCCTCGTACTCTGCCATGTTGTTGGTGGCTTTGAACTCAAGGTGCACCATGTACTTCACTTGATCTTCGCTTGTGTCGATGAGGATCACCCTGGCCCCGCCTACTTGTTGGTGGGCAGACCCGTTGAAGTAGAGCGTCCAGTGGGGCTCTGTGAAGACCGGACCCCTGGGCTCCGCAGGTGTGGGGTCCGAGTCAGGACCCGGACCCCTAGGGATGTTTGAGGGGGGGGGGGGGTTCCACTCCACGATGAAGTCAGCTAGGACCTGACTCTTGATGGCGTGGTGAGGTCAAAAGTCCAGCTAGAACTCAGCGAGTTTCATGGCTCACTTGGCAATGTTGCCTGTGGCATTAGAGTTGTGGAGGATGACCCTTAATGGGAAGGAGGTCACCACCACAATCCGGTGCGCTTGGAAATAATGGCGCAGTTTCCTGGACGCGACGAGTACAACATAAAGGAGTTTGTGTGTCTCAAGGTACCTGGTTTTTGCCTCATGGAGGACGTCACTGACATAGTAGACCGGCCTCTGAACGGTGCGGACCCCTGTAGCCGGTCCCGAGTTTTCAAGTTCCTGGCTCTCTAGTACTGGTCTTTCAATGACCAGCACCATGCTCACCGTTTCCGCGGCCACCGCAATGTATAAATATAGTGGCTCCTCTGGTTCCGAAGCCACCAATATTGGCAGAGACATCAAGTGCTTTTTCAACTCCTGGAAGGCTTGCTCTGCCTCTTCGGTCCAAGAGAAGGGGCCGAATTTCTGAAGCAGCTTGAAGAAGGGTAGTGCTCTGTCAGCCAGCCTCGAAATGAATTGGCTAAGGGCGACCAATGATCCCGTAAGCTTTTGGACATCCTTGACTTGGGCCGGGGGCCTCATTGCCTCAATCACTCTGATCTTCTCCAGGTTTGCTTCAATGCCTCAGTACGAAACCAGGAATCCTAGCAACTTCCCAGCGGAAATGCCGAAAACACACTTGTCTGGGTTCAGCTTCATGCGGGTTGCCCGTAGCTTGTCGAAGACCAGGGTCAAGTCTTCCACTAGGGTCGACCCTCTCTTAGTCTTGACCATGATGTCATCGACGTAGACTTCTACTTTGTCCCTAATCAGGTCCCCGAAAGTCTTACCCATTGCCCGCACAAATGTAGGCAAGGCATTTTTCAGACCGTACGACATAACAACATAGCAGTAAAGCCCATCCACTGTTACAAAAGCGGTATGCTTTCTATCTTCCCTAGACATCTGGATTTGGTGGAAACTAGAGTAAGCGTCTAAGAATGATAATAGATCGCACCCGGAGGTAGAATCCATGATTTGGTCTATACATGGCAGCGGATACGGGTCCTTGGGATAGGCCTTATTTAGGCTGGTGTAGTCGATGCACATCCGGAGCTTCCCATTCGCTTTGGGGACAATGACTGGGTTGGCCAGCCATATTGGGTGATGAACCTCTTCGATGAAGCCAGCGTCTAGCAGCTTCCGGACCTCCTTTCAGATGAAGTCCTATCGCTCAATAGACTTTTTGTGAGGCTTCTGACTCACCGGCCTAGCATCGGGGTTGATCTTCAGGCCGTGCTCGATCACCTCCCTAGGGATCCCAGGCATCTGCTGTAACACCTGGATTTTAGGGATCCAAAACCCGGGGTTAACATAAACACCAGGTATGCTGGGACCAAGTCTCATACATATGATGTATAGTGGCACAGGATCGAATGTCACATCTTTATATATAACAGGAGTTCTATACAAAATAAATAATTACATTATAAGGAGACAACGGTCCAGCAACCCAAAGTTGACTGGGAGACGACGACCTAAACCTCTCACGAACTCATCACATCATCCTCCATGAGCATCATCCTGCAGTACCTGGTCTTGACCTGTGGTGTATGTGAGACAGCAAGAGTGAGCTCACATACGTTCATCGCTCAACAAGTTGTGGGGAATAATGTGCATGAACTCACCAAAGGTGGGAGCTCATAAAGTGTAAGGCTTACCAAAGAAGATGGTTAGAGCTGAGCATTGCTTTTAAAGTTGGTCAAAATTTTATTAGCAATTACTAAGTATAAGTAAATACCAACCCAATTAAATAGTAGAACAAAAGTAATAGCCACATCACCTGCAATGCAATGCATATGACAAATTGAATTTAGTTCCATAAATTAATCATGTGAGGGTCCGAGCTGCTCATGACCGTGAGCACGGCTAGTATACCAGTTTTACACTCTGCAGAGGTTGCGCATCTTTACCCACAAGTCGTGTTACCCATCTGCCAAGGGGTCATGAATCCCATACACCTCTACCAAGGAAGTGAGGCAGGGTAGCACTACGAGGCCTTTACAAAGTTCCACTAGCTTCCGAAAACCCGCTACAGTTTATAGGAAGATCCAGTGCAGGAATCCCTTGCAGGACCGCCATCGCAGCAAAATCCTCCCGAGGGCCTCCCTACACTGACCTCTCCCCTACTGCCCTTGCCCCTTTCGGGTAAGGTAGTCTTCCACTAGCTTTCCTAATTAATCAGCCAAGGGCATCCCATACTACCCTTGTGGTAGCACTGTTTTCCCGGGTGGTCGCTCCATGTTCCAATTAACATAATGATCTTAACATGAACCATAAATAACAACTGATAACAAAAGTATAATCATGAATAGTAAGGTGTATCTCTATACCCAAAGCCACATATAGCACTAGCAAGTACTACCCAAAGATTCAGTGGTGAACAAGGTATAAAGATAGTCAAACTAGGGTAACCTATTGGGTCCCATCAAATTAACCTATGCAGATCATTATGATTAATCAGAACATGGCTGGGTAAAAAGAAGTGATCAAGGGCACAACTTGCCTGGGCCTTGAGATCCAGGTACCAGGATGATTTCTTCAGATCCTCGTGACCTCACTGCTAGTCGTAGCAATACAAACATACATGGTATAGGCAGAATTAACATTACACCAAACATATATGCAAAATACATATTAATAATCTACATATTAAAATAAGATCACAGGAAAAAGAATTATTAATTTTAGAGTTGTAGAATTCAAGTTATGAATTTCCTAAGATTCAAGGTGATTATAATATGATTAATTGATAAATAAATTTTCTGACAGAGTTCATGTCAAAACAGTGGTTCTAAATGGTAGAGAATATTATTACAAAATTTTAGGAATTGGAATGACTCAATTTGGAGCTAAAATGAATTAGTTATGAATTAATTAAGTTTCTGGATTTATTTTAACACTAAAAATCATTTTCTAAATCATTTTCTATGATTTTATAACTCTCTGGACTCGGCCTCATTTAATGGAAAACGCAGGGGGCTTGGTGTAAGTCGTCCCAGACTCAGTGCACAGCGACAAGGGATGGCGGGTTGATTCAACAGAACCCGAGGGGTTTATACGCAAAACATGCAAGCCGAAAGGGCACGATTCAATGTGGGCCGTTGGATTGTCTTCGCACGGCGCAGATTAGACCGGAACTTGGCCGAACCGGTACGCGACGACAGCCGTTCGATCAGCGAGCAACGGCCCAGATTTAATGAAGCCGAGATCACGCCACAGCCCTCCGATTGAGTCCTACGGTCCAGATCGGCCCAGCGAAGGGGTATCTCAGCTCTAATCTTAGCCGTTCCCTTTCAATCCAACGGCTCACGGGTCGTCTTCACTCCTTCGATGTCCGAACGGCGGCGCAACGCCCAACCGCGGCGGAGGGTTGGCCGGAGTTCAGCCATCCGGCGAACCAGTGCTCCAAAGACCGATTGAACGACTGCTACGCGTAGAGGAGATCAAGGCGAACCTAGAGGAGTACTTCTTACCAGTGATATGGGCGCAGACTGCCACGGCCACGGTGGAGGGCGGATTCACGGCGGAGGTAGATCTCCGGTGAGAAATTCGTGATCACCCAGGGACTTTCTTCGCCCGGGAGGACCCTGGCCAGCTTCAGCCGTCACCCGCGATCACCCCAACGCCCAGCGACGGTCAATTTGTTGCCTCAGTGCGCTCCGAGCTAGCGGCGGCCGTGGAGGTCTCTCTCGACGGGATCTGGCAGTGGTTGCCGTCGTAGGCGGATACGGGAGGGGAGGCGAGCTTGGTGATCTTTTATACCCGGAGCAAAGTCCGAGCGAGGGGGAGGCGGTGACCGGTAGGAGCGCGATACTCGGCGGCGAGCGCGCGGCTCCGTCAAGCTCGGGATTCCGTTGCGAGGAGGGCGACGTCCTGACAAGCGGGGCCCGCGTGCCAGTGGAACAGCGTAGGAAGGCACGAGGTGGAGCAAATGGCAAGTGGGTCCGTGTTGTCGGCGCCAGGTGAAGCACGAGCGCAAGCGCGTGGGTGAGGCTGGGCAGTGGGCCCCACACGACAGAGACAGACGGCGAACGAGTCCACGCGGAGGGAGGGGTGAGTCTGAGCAACGGGGCCCGCGGACCAGAGGAGGAGAGGGATGGAGCGAGCGCGCGTGCGGCCGACGAATGGGGCCCACAAGGCAGTGGAACAACAGGTGATGTCCGCGCGGCGTAAGGCTGACGAGGCGGGCCCACCTGTCGGCGCCGGTTGGAGACTTGGGCTGCGCGTAGGATGAGTGGAGATGGGCCGAATGTGGAGAAGTTGGCCCAGCTAGGGTTTTTCTCTTTTTCCTTTTTTTGTTTTCTATTTCTTTTCTTCATTTCAAATTTAAATTTTGGATTCAAATTTAAATTCAAGCTTGTGACTAGTTCATTTGCAAACCATATCTGTGCAAGAACATATTTTATATATGTTTTAGTTCTTTTAGACAAGCTTTCAATCATATAGTAGAGATTAACCCATACCTTATTAGTTCTAGGGAAATCAAATTTATATTGTAAACTTATATCTATTAAGAAATAGTTTAACCCTAATTCTTTCATATATCCTAACCCAAAAGGCAATTTAGATTATCTAAGTATCTTTAATTATGTATTTTTAACATATTCATGAGTGGAAGCTTCTAAATTATGATTATTTTTAAGGAAAGGTGTTTTGATTTAAAATCTTTGAGAATTTTTCCTTGTCTTCACAAGATTGAACTTTAGGGTGTTACAAATCCTACCCCCCTTAAAAATAATCTCGTCCTCGAGATTTGTAAGAAAAGGATATATGTTCATATGGTTTCAACACATATGCATAAACAAAATTTCGGCATGATGCATATCTTATTAGCAAAACACAGGGTCCAATGAACCTTATTATTATTACTAAAATAGGAAAATACTACTAATAGCTAAACTAATATTTAGGTCTTACAAATAGTAAAATATATATATATGTATTTATATTTATGTTTATCTCTCTATTCTTGTTGCTCGTTGACTTCTTCCCCGACTACTTCATCTTCAACCGGCTCTTCTTCTTGAATTTCAAGTTCACTGGGTTCAGCTTCTACTTCTGTATGATGGGCATATCCCCGGTTGATGGATAGGGGCTGACTCTTTCCTGCCGAGGCTTGTCCTTGCTTCATCGGAGCCGGTGTAGTGTAGGCAGCTCTATTGGGACAGTAGTTGGCGTAGTGTCCTGGTTGTCCACACTTGAAGCATGTCCTGATGGCGGTTGTGTTGGGAGCAACGGTTCCTACTGGGGTGCTTGCCTTTGGAGGAGCAGTTGGTGTCTGTTGAGTTTGTTGTCCGGAACCGCCACTAGCTGGTGTACTTGGAGTGGTAGTATAGCGAGGGCGGGTACTACTTCCAGCCTGTCCTTGGTTGACAGCCTTTCTCTTCTCTCCAAATATACTCCTCTTGTTTTCTACAGCAATAGCTTTGTCAAGTAGCCTTTGGAAGGATGGGAATGTGTGTGATACCAGCTGATATTGCAGGGGTCCAATCAAACCATCCAGAAAAAGCTCCTGCTTTTGCTCATCCTCCTCAACATCTCTGGGAGCATATCGAGATAACTGGATGAATTTGTCTCTATATTCACTTACGGACATACTTCCTTGCTTGAGGGATAGAAACTCCTTCCTCTTAATCTTCATGAGTCCAGCAGGAATATGGTAATTCCTGAATTGTGTGGAGAATTCTTCCCAGGTAATTGTATCAGCAGCAGCATGAGCTGCACAGTATGCATCCCACCAATCCGCAGCGGGACCAGCAAGACGACCCGATGCATAGAGTACTTTCTCTCGGTCCGAGCACTGGGCTATGTTGAGCATCTTCTCTATGGACTTTAACCAGTCATCTGCTTGCAGTGGATCTGCGGAGTTGGAGAAGGTTGGTGGTTTGTGGCTCATGAATTCCCGGTGCTTGTCCCGGGGTGGAACTGGTGGTGGAGGTGGAGGAAATGGCACTTGTTGTTGTTGCTGCTGTTGTTGAAGTTGTTGCTGCAGCTGCTGTTGTTGTACCCTCCTCTCCTGGCGTATTTCTTCCCGTTCTTGGCGCATTTCCCGACGTGCATCCTCTCTTTCCTGGTGCATTTCTTGGCGTTCTTGCTGCATTTGGGTGCGCATATCTGCCATGGTGTCCGCCATTTGCTGCATCATTCTCATTTGAGCTGCGACGAGTGGATCAACTCCGCCTGGTGGAGGATTAGGAGGATTCATTGCTGCTGACTGTGGTTGAGGTTGGCGATTAGCAGGTAAATCAATTCCACCACCCCGCCTGGTATTGACCATCTAAGTTAGAAGCATATGGTAAGACAGCTTTGCAAGGGAATCATTTAGTAGACAGAATGAATAAGCTAATAGTTGGTTGTGCACTGGAATTTCTTTGGCAGGGCTGGGCCAGATATTCTATGTCGAGACTAGGGTATTTAGTTGTACGAGGTGAATGTCCAAAGGTAAGATAGAATATGTTAAGATGAGATTGATACGGAATACTACATATATTTTCTAAGGGGATAATCTAGTTTGTCTAGTTATCTTATAAATATATTGTAATTCCTATGTGTATATGCAGATGCAATTGTGGACATTACTCCACAACCCATCACACTCAATCAAAGATCCAAATCAGACAAGTATCATAAGAACAAACATTCAAATATATAGACTCTTATAAAAATAGTTTTGTTTTTGTTCCTAGGATTAGGTCTCCTATTCCTAAAGTCACTTTAGGTACGGATTTCAAAGTGTGAAATCCACATTTGTCTTTTAGAAAGAAAAGATAAGAATAATCAGAGTGAAGCGGAAATAGATGAGAAAAGATTAAGTTAAGTTTAGAAAAGATCAGAGTAGCAAAGGTAAGTAAGTATTGGTTGTCCAGTTCTTTCTAGGTTTCGTCCTACAGTCAACATTCCTCTGATACCACTTCTGTAACACCCGGATTTTAGGGATCCAAAACCCGGGGTTAACATAAACACCAGGTATGCTGGGACCAAGTCTCATACATATGATGTATAGTGGCACAGGATCGAATGTCACATCTTTATATATAACAGGAGTTCTATACAAAATAAATAATTACATTATAAGGAGACAACGGTCCAGCAACCCAAAGTTGACTGGGAGACGACGACCTAAACCTCTCACGAACTCATCACATCATCCTCCATGAGCATCATCCTGCAGTACCTGGTCTTGACCTGTGGTGTATGTGAGACAGCAAGAGTGAGCTCACATACGTTCATCGCTCAACAAGTTGTGGGGAATAATGTGCATGAACTCACCAAAGGTGGGAGCTCATAAAGTGTAAGGCTCACCAAAGAAGATGGTTAGAGCTGAGCATTGCTTTTAAAGTTGGTCAAAATTTTATTAGCAATTACTAAGTATAAGTAAATACCAACCCAATTAAATAGTAGAACAAAAGTAATAGCCACATCACCTGCAATGCAATGCATATGACAAATTGAATTTAGTTCCATAAATTAATCATGTGAGGGTCCGAGCTGCTCATGACCGTGAGCACGGCTAGTATACCAGTTTTACACTCTGCAGAGGTTGCGCATCTTTACCCACAAGTCGTGTTACCCATCTGCCAAGGGGTCATGAATCCCATACACCTCTACCAAGGAAGTGAGGCAGGGTAGCACTACGAGGCCTTTACAAAGTTCCACTAGCTTCCGAAAACCCGCTACAGTTTATAGGAAGATCCAGTGCAGGAATCCCTTGCAGGACCGCCATCGCAGCAAAATCCTCCCGAGGGCCTCCCTACACTGACCTCTCCCCTACTGCCCTTGCCCCTTTCGGGTAAGGTAGTCTTCCACTAGCTTTCCTAATTAATCAGCCA
The DNA here is from genome assembly GCA_029449295.1 of Zea luxurians. Taxonomy (NCBI): domain Eukaryota; kingdom Viridiplantae; phylum Streptophyta; class Magnoliopsida; order Poales; family Poaceae; genus Zea; species Zea luxurians. Next base: position 4,295,592 of record JAOPSE010000018.1, on the reverse strand, counting down.
AGGGCATCCCATACTACCCTTGTGGTAGCACTGTTTTCCCGGGTGGTCGCTCCATGTTCCAATTAACATAATGATCTTAACATGAACCATAAATAACAACTGATAACAAAAGTATAATCATGAATAGTAAGGTGTATCTCTATACCCAAAGCCACATATAGCACTAGCAAGTACTACCCAAAGATTCAGTGGTGAACAAGGTATAAAGATAGTCAAACTAGGGTAACCTATTGGGTCCCATCAAATTAACCTATGCAGATCATTATGATTAATCAGAACATGGCTGGGTAAAAAGAAGTGATCAAGGGCACAACTTGCCTGGGCCTTGAGATCCAGGTACCAGGATGATTTCTTCAGATCCTCGTGACCTCACTGCTAGTCGTAGCAATACAAACATACATGGTATAGGCAGAATTAACATTACACCAAACATATATGCAAAATACATATTAATAATCTACATATTAAAATAAGATCACAGGAAAAAGAATTATTAATTTTAGAGTTGTAGAATTCAAGTTATGAATTTCCTAAGATTCAAGGTGATTATAATATGATTAATTGATAAATAAATTTTCTGATAGAGTTCATGTCAAAACAGTGGTTCTAAATGGTAGAGAATATTATTACAAAATTTTAGGAATTGGAATGACTCAATTTGGAGCTAAAATGAATTAGTTATGAATTAATTAAGTTTCTGGATTTATTTTAACACTAAAAATCATTTTCTAAATCATTTTCTATGATTTTATAACTCTCTGGACTCGGCCTCATTTAATGGAAAACGCAGGGGGCTTGGTGTAAGTCGTCCCAGACTCAGTGCACAGCGACAAGGGATGGCGGGTTGATTCAACAGAACCCGAGGGGTTTATACGCAAAACATGCAAGCCGAAAGGGCACGATTCAATGTGGGCCGTTGGATTGTCTTCGCACGGCGCAGATTAGACCGGAACTTGGCCGAACCGGTACGCGACGACAGCCGTTCGATCAGCGAGCAACGGCCCAGATTTAATGAAGCCGAGATCACGCCACAGCCCTCCGATTGAGTCCTACGGTCCAGATCGGCCCAGCGAAGGGGTATCTCAGCTCTAATCTTAGCCGTTCCCTTTCAATCCAACGGCTCACGGGTCGTCTTCACTCCTTCGATGTCCGAACGGCGGCGCAACGCCCAACCGCGGCGGAGGGTTGGCCGGAGTTCAGCCATCCGGCGAACCAGTGCTCCAAAGACCGATTGAACGACTGCTACGCGTAGAGGAGATCAAGGCGAACCTAGAGGAGTACTTCTTACCAGTGATATGGGCGCAGACTGCCACGGCCACGGTGGAGGGCGGATTCACGGCGGAGGTAGATCTCCGGTGAGAAATTCGTGATCACCCAGGGACTTTCTTCGCCCGGGAGGACCCTGGCCAGCTTCAGCCGTCACCCGCGATCACCCCAACGCCCAGCGACGGTCAATTTGTTGCCTCAGTGCGCTCCGAGCTAGCGGCGGCCGTGGAGGTCTCTCTCGACGGGATCTGGCAGTGGTTGCCGTCGTAGGCGGATACGGGAGGGGAGGCGAGCTTGGTGATCTTTTATACCCGGAGCAAAGTCCGAGCGAGGGGGAGGCGGTGACCGGTAGGAGCGCGATACTCGGCGGCGAGCGCGCGGCTCCGTCAAGCTCGGGATTCCGTTGCGAGGAGGGCGACGTCCTGACAAGCGGGGCCCGCGTGCCAGTGGAACAGCGTAGGAAGGCACGAGGTGGAGCAAATGGCAAGTGGGTCCGTGTTGTCGGCGCCAGGTGAAGCACGAGCGCAAGCGCGTGGGTGAGGCTGGGCAGTGGGCCCCACACGACAGAGACAGACGGCGAACGAGTCCACGCGGAGGGAGGGGTGAGTCTGAGCAACGGGGCCCGCGGACCAGAGGAGGAGAGGGATGGAGCGAGCGCGCGTGCGGCCGACGAATGGGGCCCACAAGGCAGTGGAACAACAGGTGATGTCCGCGCGGCGTAAGGCTGACGAGGCGGGCCCACCTGTCGGCGCCGGTTGGAGACTTGGGCTGCGCGTAGGATGAGTGGAGATGGGCCGAATGTGGAGAAGTTGGCCCAGCTAGGGTTTTTCTCTTTTTCCTTTTTTTGTTTTCTATTTCTTTTCTTCATTTCAAATTTAAATTTTGGATTCAAATTTAAATTCAAGCTTGTGACTAGTTCATTTGCAAACCATATCTGTGCAAGAACATATTTTATATATGTTTTAGTTCTTTTAGACAAGCTTTCAATCATATAGTAGAGATTAACCCATACCTTATTAGTTCTAGGGAAATCAAATTTATATTGTAAACTTATATCTATTAAGAAATAGTTTAACCCTAATTCTTTCATATATCCTAACCCAAAAGGCAATTTAGATTATCTAAGTATCTTTAATTATGTATTTTTAACATATTCATGAGTGGAAGCTTCTAAATTATGATTATTTTTAAGGAAAGGTGTTTTGATTTAAAATCTTTGAGAATTTTTCCTTGTCTTCACAAGATTGAACTTTAGGGTGTTACATCTGCGATGGCTCCCATGCGAATACATCGGCATTTTCCTGGAGGAAGGTGATGAGCGTGAGTTCCTATTTATCATCCAGATCACCTGCAATGCGAGTGGTCTGGGTAGAATCCACAGCGAGACGGATGGCTTTGACGGGGACACCATCCGCTCCGGATGGTTGTACCTTTGGCGCCTTGGGGGCGCCTTGGTACCGGAGGTTGAGGGATTCCTCCCTCCATCGTCTGGGCGAGCAGTCTCTATCGCCAGGGCGTGCAGCTTTTCTATGGCTGTGAGTGCGGCGGCACGGTCACCCTGCACGGTGAGGACCCCAGTCGGGGACGACATCTTAAGGACCAAATACCCGTAATGGGCAATGACCATGAACCGGTATAGGGCTGGCCTACCAATGATGGCGTTGAAGGGGAGGTTGACCTTCGCAACATCAAACACGACGTTCTCCGTGCAGAAATTCTCCTCAGTCCCGAATGTAACCAGGAGTGTGATGCTCCCAAGGGGATACACCGGCTATGGGCCCACTCCGGAGAATGGGCGTGAAGGTCCCAGACGGGACCTTGGGATTTGCAGCTGCTTGAACGCAACATGGCTGATGACGTTGAGGCCTACCCCGCCGTCAATCAACACATGGTGCAGTCGCATATTGGCGATGACAGGGGCGGTGATGAGTGGCAGTATGCCGGCCCCTGCTATGTTGTCGGGGCAATCGGATGCCCCGAAGGAGATGGTGGTGCTCCTCTACCGTTGATGTGGGGCAGCCTTCGGGACCCCTGGGGTTCCCAACAGGATCTCCCGACGTAGGGACTTGATGTTCCTGCGGGAGGTGAGTTCCCAACTCCCACCATACATGACATATATCCTCTTGCGGCGGTCGCTGTCACCCCAGTGTCGGAATCTCCAGCGAAGACGCTCTTGAGGTCCACCTCAGGTGATTGATACCCGAGTTCTCGTTCCCCTGCGACTGCCTCGCCGTCGTTGACCTTTTCTTTGCTAGGTCGGCGACGAGGTGGGGAGCCGTCCTTGGAGGGCTACTCGCGTCGCTTGCTGACATGTTTCGTGAGATCAATCATCTCGTGACACTACGCGGCGCTGTGGCGACCGTTGGGGTGCACAGGGCATGGGTCGCTGTTACTCCTCTACGGCCGTGGGCGTTTGTTGCGGTTGCCTCGGCCCCCGGTCGTGGCAGCAACGACTAGGGCGGTGGACCATGATCTCTGGAAGTCACGGTCCTTCTTTTTTTCTTACTGTCCCGGGGGACGGCATCCAAGCCTCCCGACTGGGCAACCCCGATTTATGGGGCTGAGTGCCATGCACGGCCCTCAGCGGCCCTAGCGCACTTGTCGGCCAGAGCAAAGAGCGTGGGGACAGTCTCCACGTCATGCGTGGCCAACTTCTCCAGCATTTTTTCATCACGTACTCCCTGTCGGAATGCCGTGGTTATGGAAGCATTGGAAATGCGAGGTATAGTACCTCGCACCTTGGTGAAGCGGGAGATAAACGTTCGGAGAGTCTCCCTGGGCTCCTGCCTCACTGCATGGAGGTGGGCCTCCACACCGTGCTGCTGGTAAGCACTGGCGAAGTTCGCAATGAACCGCACGCAGAGCTTTTCCCAGGAGTAGATTGACCCTAGGGCGAGGTTCATGAGCCAAGTCCGGGTAGGTCCAGACAAGGCGACATGAAAATATGTCGCCATCACAGCGGTGTTTCCACCTGCTGCCGTGATGGCGGTGACGTACACCTACAGGAACTCCGACGGGTTTGACGTTTCATCGTACTTTTTCGGCAAGTGTGATCGGAACTTGGGTGGCCATGACGCCGCACAGAGATGGTCCGCGAGAGCGGCGTAGCCCACGCCGGCCAAGGGGACACCCGCTTGAGACCGAGCGCCCGTTGGTGTCTGCGGTGCTACTGCAGCGAAGTCCTAATCGAGGTTGCGGCCCTCGATGTTTTGATGGCGCTCACGCGTCCTTTCCAGAGAGACTCAGGCATCCTCCCCCACACGCCTGCGGTTGAGCTCTGCCCGGATGTCGTTGGTCTGTGCGCCCCTCACTGAGGGTGAGCGCACTAACGCCGACGCCTCATGTTGGCGCCGGGATGACCGTGGCCTCGACCTAGTTGAGGTAGAGTGTGCCATACTGAGCAACCGGTCGACGTCGTCCCGCCATTACTTCATGGCCCCTAGTGAGGCCATAGAGCTTGGGGGTGTCACAGCAATTCCCTGGCTGTTGACAACGCTCCTGGAGCCGCCCTTGATGGAGTCCGGGATGTTTGTGCAGCTGTATGCTGTCGTGCAGCGTGCACAGCGGCAGTGCCTGGTACAACACGGTTGGGAACCTATGGCGTGGAAGAAGCAGCTTCTTCCTCCACTACGAAATCCACCGAAGTCTCAGTGCGGTGCTCAACGATTTGCACCATCATGCTAAGTGAGAAAACAAGCAAAAACCTAATGCCAACCCCCTACCTGGCGCGCCAAATGTCGGAGAGGGAATTCTCCGGCCGGGTGGCGGAAGTGCACCCGCCCTAAGTCCTAAGATGAGGAGGGGGCTTAAGTGTTTTGCCTGTTTAGCTAAGCGATTGTCAAGCACATGAACACGCGAGGATTTACAGTGGTTTGGGCCGCCGGAGCGTAATACCCTACTCCACTGTGTGTTGGATTGTTGTGGAAGCTTGAACTATGTGTAAGCCTGGACCACTTGTCCTTGAGCCTCTCATGTTACTTGCCTCCCCTTTTATAGTTCAAGGGGGGCATGTACAAGGGTTCTGAGCCCCGACATGTGGGCCCAGGGACAAATTGGAAGGAAAGAACTACCGCTTGCTCCTCCAGGGTGATCTCCGACTGCCATAATATCCGTAGTGCATACAGTATTGATATCTCGTGGTATCGCCCTCGGTAACGCGCAAGTCATGATGGATATGACGCATGCGGCAACACTGACGTATCGTCAGCCAACGGGAATAGACAGGCACGCCGCCTGTAGGATAGCCTGGCCACCGCCTGCCAGCTGAGTAGACAGGACACATTAAATGCTGAAGGGGTATATCGGTTGTCAGCGGAATAGACAGGCAGTGCGTCTTCTCTACAATAAATGCAGAGGCAGCGCGGCCCAAAGGCCTTATGTCAGGCTCCACCCGCAGGCTTACGTCACGGGTGGTAGACCATGTGGCAGCATCGGGTTCCTGTCTGGGTGGGGAGCAGTAGCGTTATGCGGACAGGTCCGCACCTGGCTGGGCCTAGACACGTGTCAGCACCGGACCACCGCCTGAGCAAGGGTCGGTACCCTCTACCTCAGAGTCCCATGACCCGGTTGTGGGTAATCCGGTCCCTACGCAGAGGGGCCAGGGACCCGTCCCAGGGGCCTGTGTTGCACTCGTGGGGGTCCTGGACCTTCCCCTAGGGGTCCGTTCTTCATGTACAGGGGTCCGATGTTTTCCGCATGGGGGTCTGGACCCACTGTTGGCTTCTTGGAGTACGTCTCCTTTCTTGGCCACGTGACGACCTCGAGGCCATCCATGTGGCGGGGCAGAGAGTTGTTTGCCACGCAACTAGAGGTAGCTGCACGGGTATAGCGTCTTCACTCTGTAGCAAGGGGTACCCCTGTTTCAGGGTGCTGACAGGTCCTTTCCCTGTTCTTGAACAATGTGGACTAGTGGCATACCGACTCCATTTACCCGAAACCTTGTCTGCTGTACACAATGTGTTCCACGTGTCTCAGTTGAAGAAGTGTCTTCGGGTTCCAGATTGAACCATTGAAGTAACGGATGTTGCCTTAGAGCCAGACTTGACATATTCAGAACACCCTGTTTGAGTCTTGGATCAAAAGGACAGAATTACCCGAAGGAGAACTCTCAAGTTTTACAAGATACAGTGGAACCAACACATGGAAGATGAAGCTACTTGGGAAACTCAAGACTTTTTAGACAAGAATTTCCCAGGCTTTTTAGCTTCATGTAAATTGTAAGATATGTACACTTGTTGTAATAGAGGAATGAACCCCATACCACCCCTGCCTTGTACCAAAAATAAGGAAAGAAAAGTGTGACACGTTTCCTTTTCCATTACTTGCCCTAGGACTTTTAATCTTGGGACGAGATTCTTTTATGGGGGGAAGGATATAACACCCCTGGTGTTACTGCCACTAAAATTTGAGCATAACATTATAAGCATTGGCATATCATGTGTTTGTCACACCTAGAGTGCATTCACTAGGCAAAAATTGCAAACAAAGTTGTATTGATATGGCATTTCATGGGTGAAACCCTAGGATGCAGTGCTTAACCCTAGACTAGGCTTAAGGGAGTAAACAAAGCCTAATAAGAGAAAGCTTCAAAACTTAGTAGTAATAATCATAAAATATCACCATGAATGGACTTAAATAACATCCCAACTCTAGAAGTGCCAAAACCCTAAATAGGCCCCTGAAAAACCCTGGACTGAAACCCTAGGGGGTTATCTGTAAAAGTGTGCACATTTTGGACCTAAGTGCAAAAATCATGGAAATAAGGTATCTTAGGTCATATGGTTCACATATTTGGAGATTTGCAAATGAAACCCTAACTTTTGGGCTTATTTGCAAAAAGCCACATTTGTGCTCCAATGGCTAAGTCTGAATTCATACTAACAGTGTGATTGAGTAATCTTTGAGCTGGGATTCGAGCATGATCTAGTAAGAATTTGGGAGTGATTGTTATAGCAAGATTGTAGCTGGATCATCGGGCAACAACTATTTTACTTGTAGATTAGTGAGTTGCCACATGGAAAATTGAGATCCAGGCCCTGCAAATTAGGTTGTCAGGCTGACTGAAGAACAATCCCATGGTACAATAAGCAGATAGGATCAAGTTCTGATCCCCTCGCCACCGACGAGTCGTGCGCTTGGATTCACGCTCGCCGTGGTGATTCGCGCTGGGATCGGTTAGATAACACCGGGGGATAGGTAAATATCGCGCCATGGATACATTCCGGCCACTATTTTACTTCTGCCACCGTTCCCGAGCGGATCACGGTTGCTTCGGATGGGTTCGCCGGAGATAGCCACTTTGCGGCCTTGCGCCACGTGCCCGGGCATCTTACCACGTCACGGTCGATCGTGTTAAGCCTATCCGGTGATCGCTAGTGAGCTTGCCACGGTAATTGCCACCAATCGCGCGCGCCAGTAACCTTCTTTTCCGGCCGCCACGTGTCTCTCTCAAATTCACTGGCCACCGCTCAAGCTTGCTATAAATTGTGCATACCCATGGCTCCGTTGAGTAGTCAAGCCCCTCATCTAGCAACATGTGCCTTGAATCGTCCACCAGAGCTCTCCAATTTGGGATTTCCCCCAAATCAACTAAGAACACCGTGCCTTGTGACCTCGCCGTGGCCAGCGTGTCTCAGGTCTGTTCATGTCCGCTGTCCCCTTGTTTCAGCACCCTTACTTGCTCCTGATACTCGCTGACCCATCCGATTTAACTAAGAGGCTCTAGATCACCGGGAACGCATTTGGTTGTCCGTTGTGCCCACGGTCACCGTAGACCGAGAGGGTTAGAACCCCATTAGTGAAATTAAGTGAGGGGAAATGATTAGGAGGGGTCCGATTTGGTGTCTGCCGCACGAGAGCACCGGTCATTGCGGGATTCGACCGATGTAGGCTCATCGGAGCTCGGCTCTCCGCCGGGCTGCGTCGTGGACCTGGCGTTGTAGAGAAACAGAAGTCCAGGGGGATTTCTGTAACTGTCAGTGAGACAGGGGAATAGTGCTATAACCCTTTTCCTATTGTTCAAATCATCAGGGACTTATTCACAAAGCCGACAGTGCGAGCGCGCGCGGGCGCGCTTCTGCCCGTAGATGGGCCGATTTGGGTCAGTTTCGGCCCAGTTCTGTTGATTCTTTTCCTTTTTCTTTTTCTGCCAGGACTAAAGAAATTCTAGAAAATTGCAGAAAATGTTAAAAATACCAAACCAATTTTGCTAGACTCCGAATTTTCCATAGTATTTAATAAAAATAATGTTGGTCCAACTAGGAAATTATAGAGCATTTAAAATAGCCAAAATCCTTACTTCAGGAATTTTAGAAAATAATTTATAATCCCAAAATTCACCAAACTTTTTAAACAAGCTTTAAGTAATATTTAGAAGCCTTGGGTAAAGTTTGACATGATTTGGACCATGTTTGGTACTTAGAACCCAAAACCCTAGCCCCCCTGCCCTATGAACTTCACTATAGACTCCGAAACCCTAGTTTCCCGGAGATCCGTGAAGGAAAGTTGTATTCAAGACATTAGATAATAAACCTTTATTATCTTTGCGTCTTCATAAGCATTGCATGAGCATTCATAATTATATATGGCTATATCTAGAAAACGAGGAGGAAATAGAAGTTGAAGAAGTGAGGACTTCACTACCACCACCACCTGAAGAACCTTAGGCAGGAAACTGCTTTTACTTTGATATCTGCGGAACAGATCCTGATTCACCGATCACACAAGGCAAGCCTCGGTGCATTTGCCACCTCCTTGTTATTTTGAAATCTTTCTCACTTACTTGATGCATTAGGTGATAGGAGTTGTGTGCTAAACTAGTTGCTGCATTTCCTTCCTTGGATTTGATTACTTCTCCTTAATCCCCTATTTTATCCAAAAGGTTTTACTTGTACTTAGCTTTGCTCTAGAAAAACAAAATGTTTTGTTTGACAAAAGATGATGCTTCAAAGAGGGTGGGATGTTTTCAAAAATAAAACTTGATGCTGGATCCATCATGGCCATAACCGGTTCAACATCGGAAAAGTTGTACCTCTGCCAGGTACCAAACTTTGGGTTTGAAATGATAAAGATGAGACCAGGCGGGTGACTTGCACGAGAAGAGAGTCTCGATGTAGTGTCTCCGTCTGAGTCGATTAAGGACCGTGTCGATGTAGGCCTGCTGACCGAGGACCCTTTAACTGGTCACATGCCTCGTCATGGGTAAGCTTTGCCTTGGGCAGACTAATACCAGAATAAGATAACACGCAATGGGAGTGGAGAGATGGCGAGAGTAGCGTGTACCCTCCGTGGCAAGAGGCTGGACGGTGGTGTATCTGTGCTCTCGGTTGGCGTGAACCTGTTCTGGTCTTAAGAACCCTGGTGGTGAGTTGACATATGCAAGGGTTAAGTGCTACATATGTCGTGTGGTTGGAGATCCTCAGCTGAGTATAATCGATTCGGATCGCCGTAACTTCGCGGACATGAAGACTTGGTCACTGACTTACACGTAGCATTCCAGTAAACAAGAAGGGTTGAAAGAAATTGGCTAGTATAGGTCAAGTGATTAAACTAGGATAGAAAGAAATCTAGAACTCAGATAATGACTTAACTTGCTAATAAAATCGGACTTTTAAGGATCCACTATTAGTAAGCATTTCTGCAAATAGAGTCCTTGATTCTTGATAAGCTATACCTTGGTTCCTAAAGGCCAGCATATCCTTGAGAGTCTTTTATTTTGACGAGTAAGACTTGCGAAAGTACACTTCGTACTCAGTGCTTTGTCCCATGTTGTTTTAGGTGAGGAAGCGGCAAATTTTTGCTGCTTTTGTTCAAAGGTGGTGCCCAAAGAAGAAAACCAGGAGTGAAGCTTTGGGAGGAAGGGTCCTCCGTTAAAAACTTTTGTTTAATGTTTATCGGGAGGGGTTTTTGCCTCCCAGTGATGTAATAATAATACTTCAAGCACTCCTATATTTTAACTCTGGTCTGTAATAATACTCTTTCCTGTTTTATATAAAATAAGTTATTGTAACTGCTTCCGCATTTTCGTACCTCCGATGTGTTGTAATATCTGCATGACGAGTGAAACGCTCTTGGGTAAGGTAAGGAAATCAGATACCGAATTTGTCAAGTGATCAGGTGCACCTACAGGTTTGTCTGAGGTCTGTTGGACGAGGACAACTGTGGGTGGGCCTAATGACTTGGGAGGTTCCGTCACAGCGACTCCATTCTTGGTGATATTCATAAGGGGGTAAATACTCGATCTCAAGTCGCACATTTCTGTGAACATTACTCTTTTTTGTCCTCTATTGAGCCATACATGGTAGAGGATGCACTAAGAGATCCGGATTGGGTGCTGGCAATGCAAGAGGAGCTCAACAACTTCACGAGGAATGAGGTATGGCATTTAGTTCCGCGTCCTAATCAAATTGTTGTAGGTACCAAGTGGGTATTCCGCAACAAGCAAGATGAGCATGGTGTGGTGATAAGGAACAAAGCCTGACTTGTGGACAAAGGTTACTCACAAGTCGAAGGTTTGGACTTTGATTAAACTTATGCACCCGTAGCTAGGCTTGAGTCAATTCGCATATTACTTGCCTATGTGAAGCGCCCCAATCCTCTGGACTCAAATGTGATACAATTACTAGTCCTAGGAGGCTAGTAAACACATTTATACATCAGATAGTTCCAGATCTGCTTAAATGAGACAAACCTATAAAGGTGGCGAACAACTTTAAGAGTTGGTCCACAACTCGGGACATATCATTAGAGTGGGGCTGAAGCAGACCGATATACGCAGCGAAGCAAATCAGCGGTCCAACAGCCACAGGTAAGGTTGGGAACAATCGTAACTCTTACCTAATCTCCTTTTCTAAAAAACAACAAATAAGCAAGGGTGAGTACAAACGTACTCAGCAGCCCACCTTCACCCATGGAATGGGGAAATTAGATATAATGCATGGAATATGTGGAGCTCAGGATATTTTGCAGAAACAGCAATATTTTATGTAGGGTTGTTTTGTAAAACATTTTGTATTTTGCAAAGCGCATCCTCTCCCAAAGGAGCAGGAAGTTTTATTCCATATAGAACAAAATCCCCTGGACTAAACTGTCCAGGTATCTCAACAGTTTCCCACTGGTTTTCATTTTCAAAAACAACTACTGGACTTCCTATCCACCATAGCTCACGGCTCAACCGCCGGACCTTTTAAAAACCACTTTTCTCTAAAGCACCTCTCTTTTTTGGAAAACAAAACACTAATTGTCATACCAACCAGACTCGTCCATACCAGTGGACACGGACTATTCGAATAGGTTTTCAAACTCTGCGCAGAGGTGTACACTTTACCCACTAGTCCGGCTCTGCGATCTCATAGCTAGTGAGACCCGAACCCGAATCTCTTTCTTTCCTCGCACGTACTTTACCTTAGCGGTTATACCAGAAGGAGTCAGGCCACCACCATGCCCAAACCAGACAAAACATTCCCCCTCCTTATCCTCCCAGTGCTCCTAGCCTTCACAATCCTGGGGTTTGGATCGTACGAGTTCAGATTGAGTGACTGCCCATACAGTCTCGAGTGGTTGTACTTATCATGAGTACAGGTAGTGAAGGATGACAAACCGTTCCTTATATGAGAGGACAATCCTTATGCTCACGCTTAAACCAGCTAAGCCATCACCTTAGGCCCTCCCCTAAACCAGGGAGTCCCTGATCATCCCTACTCAAAGGTGATAAGGGTGAAAACCCTTCATCATACACATTTTGAAAAGCATTTTCTTTTGAAAACTCACACCTTTTCTCAAATCATTTGTAACAAATATGTCAAGGATTGATTGCAGCAAGCAGCTGGGTGGCCATAATAATTTGTCTCAAAATCATATCATGCATAAAATAATAGGCTGAGGGTTGTGGTTGAAAAACATAGGTAATTTATGCATCAAAGGGATTCAGCGAGCTTGCCGTGCTTATCCGGCGAAGAGGGAAGGGGAGCTCGCGGAACTGGCTTCTAGCTCCACTGCCTGGCGTAGACTTGTAGATCTGGCCTCCACGAGACGGCACAAACGCTCCAATAACTATGCAATATGAATAAGCAAACATACAAACCAGCAAGTATATCAACAGATATTTAGTATAGTGGTCAGAATAGCGATATATGGATGGGTAGAGTCTTGAGTAGAATCTGTGTCATGTGGTGTGGTGATATTACTGGTGGTGGAGCGGAGGTGCTTACCTGGAGGGTGGATTGGAGGTGAAGCGACACTATGCGCGTAGCCGGCAGAGCGAGGTAACTGAGTGGGTGGGGTGTTTGCCTTGGCTGAGGGTGTTGAGTGTGTGGAGAGGGAGAGGGTAGCTGGGTGTATTTATAGCTGGGTGTATGTGGTGTAGCACAGTGAAGTTCACTGTTGGTGAGAATAGTGACGAATGAATCGTCTGACTTAGTATGAACAGGAGAGTTATAGGCAGAATATGGGACAAGAGTATTTTGGGAGTTTTCTGGAATATGAACCATGCTTAAGGGATGACATGGTTGGATAGGGAATAGTTTGATAAGAATTTAGAAACAAGAATTATTGGAATCTGAGTTTGGAAGCGTGGTTCAAAGGAATCTCAAAGTTAAGCATGCTAAACTTGGAGAAACCTGGGATGGGTAACCAGATGGGAAGTTCCCACTGGAAGGAAAATCATAGTCACCAGAGTTCGTATGACTGGAATATTGGTCTGGCAGTTCTTAGGTGGACTGGACATCATGATGGATGAGTAGTTGAAATTTGGGGGTGATCGGATGAACGATGAATAGTAACAATGATGAATAGTAATGGTGAATAGTAACGATGAATAGTGATGGTGAATAGTAATGGTAAATAGTGATGTGAATAGGTCATATGAACGAACGATGAACGATGAATAGTGGCTATGAACAAACGATGAACGATGAATAGGAACTATGAACGAACAGACGAACGGACGATCGGAATTTCGGTAGCATAACGGCAGGACAAAGATTATCTGGATGAACAATGAATAGAGACTATGAACGAACGATGAATGATGAATAGGAACTATGAACGAACGATGAACGATCGAATGATCGAATGAACGAACGATCGGAATTTCGGCAGCATAACGGCAGGAAAAAGATTATTTGGACGAACGAACGGACAAACGATCGAACGATCGGACGAACGGACGAACGAACCATGAACGATCGGACGAACGATCAGACGAACGAACGAACAAACTAAGAATAGGGGGACGAACGATCGAAGAACGACCGAACGATCCTTGTGCTAGTGTGTGCTTGTGTGGGAGATGGAGTGGGCGTGTGTGGGGGGGGGGGGAAGAGTTGCCATGAAATGGCTTGGGGTGGGATGAGAGGAGGCCCTTGCCCCTCTATTTATAGCCATGGTGGGGGGATTAGGGGGAGGGATGAGAGGATTAGTGGGAGGATGAGAGGATTAGTGGGAGATTAGCATGGATTTGTCTTATATGAGTGTAATTAGCTTGTAGAGCTCAACGTATGACACCGGAGGCATATGTATACGTATGAGCATGAGGAAAGTTATGAAGAAAATATTTGTGGGGACTTAAAAAATGATTCTGAAGGTATTTCTCAAGAGGAAAATACTTGGAGATATATCGGTAGAATATTTGGGCAGTATTTCTGGGAAGAACTTGAGGGGGATTACTTGGGAAATATCTGGGCAATATTTCTGGAAAGAATTTGAGGGGGGTCACTGGGGAAATATTTATAGGATATTTTGAGGAGGATTTTGGAGAAAATATAGACCACTATATTTTATTTGTTGATATCAACTCGCAAACAAACATTTTGAAATGAAATTTGAAATTCATTTTGAATTTAGAGCAAGTTTGAGAAAATTTCAGGATTTGAATTTTTAGGATGTTACAGATCTACCCCACTTAAAATGAATCTCGTCCTCGAGATTTGGCTTAGAAGGGTTATGGGTATAGCTTTACTTTAGCTCCATATCTTCACTTTGCAGACTCTTCGAGGAGATGGAAATTCAACAAAATCTAGCCTTAAGAAGCATCTGGTTGCCGATTGCAAACGCTGATTCTGGCTACTCAAAGATCATCTTTAGGCTTCTAGGTTTTGCTTGGCAGCTAGCTTATTGAAGAAGCATCGATGCCAACACACAAACCTTTCTCTTGCAAACTCCCACATGGATTCCTTCCTTGATTAGTCTTCTGGTGCTTCATCGACTGAACTTGGGTGACCACTTCTCATCCAGGAACTTATAAGCTTTGATGATCTGGTCCTCCACAAGCTTGCTACATGCCTTCTTCTTTTTCTCCATAGCAGGAACCTTGCTGGAACACTACCCTACTTAAAAAGATTGAGGTAGAAGTCTTGAATCTTGGGGATTTGAACTCCTTGAAGTACCTCATAACAAGGGTGTTACAGGGCCTTCTTCTGATGTTGCTGCTTGAGCAGGCTACCGAGAGATGACTGACACAGGGTTGATTCTAGGAGAACCTTCTTCTTATCTTCTCTTCACTATCTTCTTTTCTCTTCTCACTTTTCACTTTTCACTGCCTCTTTCTTTCTCTTTGCTCTTCCCACTGGAGGATTCTATCAAAGACTATTACCATCATACAGAGGAGGAAACCAAAGACTATGAACCATGAATAACAGTCTTCAACCCAAGAATCACCAAGCATTATGATCTTAGGGGCGAGGGAGTGGAAAATGGAGTTGCTTGCGATTTGGTAGAGGGGATTTTATTGGGAGCGTTTTGCTTTAAGCGAGTTAGGAGTTCAGGGAGCTGGTGGGGGAGTTTATAGGCGAGTAGGGGTGCTCGAGCACAGAGTGATGGTGATGGAGCACGTGACACGTGGCAGCAGGTGCGATGAAGGGGAGGGGGCTTGGTGTTGATGGCGGTGATGGTGGCGGTGGGTGCGTTGCAAAGGGGGCATGGGCAGCGGTAGTGCGCTGTAAAGGGGGTGTGGGGCGGCGATGGTAGTGCGCATGGAGGCGGGCACGTGTGAGGGGAGCACGGGTGAGTGGTGGGGTCGATGATCCTGATGTTTGTGGTCTCTGGTTCCAAGAATATTTGCCTCTCTATATGGTAATAACTCCTTCTGTCCTCTTTTCCTGCTCACTTTGACTCAGGTGCAGTGCTTTGATTCTCACGGTCGGTCCTTTTAACTGAGCGGCTGGATAGGTTTCTTCTGTAGCTTATTCCAGGCTTCAAGGGTAAGCTTCCCGGTATCTTCTTGGGTAAGGTGCTTTTCTCTTGAGATGGGTTAAGATGAGAATGGAAGCATAAGGTGAGGATTAGCTCTAATTTGTGATCTATGTTTTTAGAGAAAACCTTTCTTAAAAAGAAAGAAAACACACAAGCTCAGCAATGATAAGCACAAACAAATCAAATGTTTTGAATAAGGGAATAATAGAGTTTTTCCAAAGCACAGACTACTCAGATTCGGGGGCCAAGCATAACTACTATTGCTTGGCTCCTGAATTTAGAACTATGCTAAATGCGACTTATGAGCACTAACGTTAAAGCATCACATATGCACTCAAAAGGGAAGAAAACATCAAGTGAAATTCATTTTGAAATGCCCTAGGGGGCCACACAAATAGAGTTTTGCAAAACACGTGGCTACACGATTACTTCTCATACATGCAGGGCTCTGGCCAAAGTGAAGAAAAACTTCACTACCCAATGCATGCAGAGGACTGGGCATAACTAACTTCAGATCTGACAGCTTCTCTTCTAGCAAGGCTGGGGCACAACTTCAATCTAAGACATCTCCTGGATGGGTCAAGAGGGAGCTGATGTTGATGACTTCTTCTGGCGGCAACTGAGAGGGCAAGACGGGGTTGAACTCTTCTTCAAGCTGAACTGGCTCTTGTAGCTCCTCAGAGGGCGGCGGTGCTGGTGGGGTGCTTGCAGCTTCTTCCTTGACCTCAAGGGATGGTGCTGGAATCTTCTTCATGGTGAGGGGCTCAAACAACTCTGGCGGGGGATCTTGGGAGGACTCAGGGTGCTCTTGCTCATCCATAGCCTTAGGGGAGATTGGCATTCCTTCCAAGACTATGGTTCCATCTAGTAGCTCCCAAGTCTTCTTCTCTCCTTTGATAGAGACCGGGTGACCTTCAAGAATCTGGGGATCTTCAGCTTTCATGGGTTGAACTGGGTTGGATGAAGCGGGCTCTTGGATCCGCAGGGCTCTACGTTGGTTATGGGTTACCAAGTAGGCCTCCATCAACTTCTGGACATGCTCATCCTTGGCTTGCTTCAGGGGTTTAACAACAATGGCTTCACGACTTTCCAAGGTAGCTACACGGGCTTGAGCTGTGGTGAGATCCACATGGAGCTTACGGTTGAGCTTCTCTGCATCTTCTGCTCGGGCAATCATCTGACGGTGGTGCCGAGCCAGGAAATCATACTGTGCATCTAGGGTGAGAAGGTATGCAGTGAGGTACATGACTGTGGGGTCGTCCTCAAGCAGCTACTGCCCTTCCAATGCATGCATCCTGGCCATCCAAACGGGACGGTCTCTCTGAAAGGGCGGAAAGAATCTGAGCGAGGTGTCGGCCAATTCTTCTTCATAGATCTAACACAGGGCCCTCAATGCCTTGCGAGCGACGACTTGGCAGGTGTCTTTGAATCTGTGCCTAGCAGCAGTGACACTCCATTCCACATGGTGCGGACTGGATCCTATGTATACAGTCATGACACACTTCCTTGTGCCATGCTCGACGAATTCACGACCATTATACTCTAGCTGGCTTCTGATTTTGAGGCGAACTGTGCATGCTCTCAGCAACTTGGGGAAACCATCTTCATTCTGGCAAAAGCTAGTTTGGCAACGGACCTCCATCTGACTTCTGAGAGAAGGAAAGGGGGAAAGCATTTTTGAAATGAAGGGATGAGAGCAAGAATTTTTTTAAGAGAATAGTTTTGACTCAAAAACTTTTGGATCAGGCTAAGGGTTACGTCCTGCGGCCAACCTAACAGCTCTGATACCACCTGAAGCACCCCAATCCTCTAGGACTCAAATGTGATACAATTACTAGTCCCAGGAGGCTAGTAAACACATTTATACATCAGATAGTTCCAGATCTGCTTAAACGAGACAAACCTATAAAGTTGGCGAACAACTTTAAGAGTTGGTCCACATCTTGGGACATATCATCACAGTGGGGCTGAAGCAGCTCGATATACGCAGCGAAGCAAATTAGCGGTCCAACAACCACATGCAAGGTTGGGAACAGTCGTAACTCTTACCTGATCTCCTTTTCTGAAAAACAACAAATAAGCAAGGGTGAGTACAAACGTACTCAGCAGCCCACCTTCACCCGCGGAATGGGGAAATCAGATATAATGCATGGAATATGTGGAGCTCAGGATATTTTGCAGAAACAACAATATTTTATGCAGGGTTGTTTTGTAAAACATTTTGTATTTTGCAAAGCGCATCCTCTCCCAAAGGAGCAGGAAGTTTTTTCCATATAGAACAAAATCCGCTGGACTAAACCGTCTAGGTATCTCAACAGTTTCCCACTGGTTTTCATTTTCAAAAACAGCTACTGGATTTCCCATCCACCATAGCTCATGGCTCAACTGCCGGACCTTTTAAAAACCACTTTTCTCAAAAGCACCTCTCTTTTTTGGAAAACAAAACACTAATTGTCATACCACACCAGACTCATCCATACCAGTGGACACAGACTATTCAAATAAGTTTTCAAACTCTGCGCAGAGGTTATACCGGAAGGAGTTAGGCCACTGCCATGCCTAAACCAGACAAAACATTCCCCCTCCTTATCCTCCCGGTGCTCCCCAACCTTCATAACCCTAGGGTTTGGACCGTACGAGTTCAGATTGAGTGACTGCCCATACAGTCTCGAGTGGTTGTACTTATCATGAGTACAGGTAGTGAAGGATGACAAACCAGTCCTTATATGAGAGGACAATCCTTCTACTCACACCTAAACCAGCTAAGCCATCACCTTAGGCCCTCCCCTAAACCAGGGAGTCCCTGATCATCCCTACTCAAAGGTGATAAGGGTGAAAACCCTTCATCATACACATTTTGAAAAGCATTTTCTTTTGAAAACTCACACCTTTTCTCAAATCATTTGTAACAAATATGTCCAGGATTGATTACGGCAAGCGGCTGGGTGGCCATAATAACTTGTCTCAAAATCATATCATGCATAAAATAATAGGCTGAGGGTTGTGGTTGAAAAATATAGGTAATTTATGCATCAAAGGGATCCAGTGAGCTTGTCGTGCTTATCCGGTGAAGGGGGAAGGGGAGTTCACGGAACTGGCTTCTGGCTCCACTGCCTGGCGTAGACTTGCAGATCTGGCCTCCACGAGACGGCACAAACGCTCCGATAACTATGCAACATGAATAAGCAAACATACAAACCAGCAAGTATATCAACAGATATTTAGTATAGTGGTCAGAATAGCAATATATGGATGGGTAGAGTCTTGAGTAGAATCTGTGTCATGTGGTGTGGTGATATTACTGGTGGTGGAGCGAAGGTGCTTACTAGGAGGGTGGATTGGAGGCGAAGCAACACTATGCGCGTAGCCGGCAGAGCGGGGTAACTGAGTGGGTGGGGTGTTTGCCTTGGCTGAGGGTGTTCAATGTGTGGAGAGGGAGAGGGTAGCTAGGTGTATTTATAGCTGGGTGTATGTGGTGTAGCACAGTGAAGTTCACTGTTGGTGAGAATAGTGACGAATGAATCGTCTGACTTAGTATGAATAGGAGAGTTATAGACAGAATATGGGACAGGAGTATTTTGGGAGTTTTTTGGAATATGAACCATGCTTAAGGGATGACATGGTTGGATAGGGAATAGTTTGATAAGAATTTAGAAACAAGAATTATTGGAATATGAGTTTGGAAGCCTGGTTCAAAGGAATCTCAAAGTTAAGCATGCTTAACTTGGAGAAACCTGGGATGGGTGACCAGATGGGAAGTTCCCACTGGAAGGAAAATCATAGTCACCGGAGTTCGTATGACTAGAATATTGGTCTGGCAGGTCTTAGGTGGACTGGATAGCAAGATGGATGAGTAGTTGAAATTTGGGGGTGATCGGATGAACGATGAATAGTAATGATGATGAATAGTAACGATGAATAGTGATGGTGAATAGTAATGGTAAATAGTGATGTGAATAGGTCATATAAACGAACGATGAACGATGAATAGTGGCTATGAACGAACGATGAACGATGAATAGGAACTATGAACGAACGGACGAACGATCAAATGATCCGACGAATGAACGATCAGAATTTCGGCAGCAAAATGGCAGGACAAAGATTATCTGGATGAACAATGAATAGGGACTATGAACGAACGATGAACGATGAATAGGAACTATGAATGAACGATGAACGATCGAATGATCGAACGAACGAACGATCGGAATTTCGGCAGCATAACGGTAGGAAAAAGATTATTTGGACGAACGAACGAACGAACGATCGGACGAACGAACCATGAACGATCGGACGAACGATCGGACGAACGAACGAACAAACTAAGAACAGGGGGATGAACGATCGAAGAACGACCGAACGATTCTTGTGCTAGTGTGTGCTTGTGTGGGAGATGGAGTGGGCGTGTGTGGGGGGAGAGTTGCCATGAAATGGCTTGGGGTGGGATGAGAGGAGGCCCTTGCCCCTCTATTTTAGCCATGGTGGGGGGATTAGGGGGAAGGATGAGAGGATTAGTGGGAGGATGAGAGGATTAGTGGGAGATTAGCATGGATTTGTCTTGTATGAGTGTAATTAGCTTGTAGAGCTCAACGTATGACACCGGAGGCATACGTATACGTATGAGCATGAGGAAAGTTATGAAGAAAATATTTGTGGCGACTTTAAAAATGATTCTGAAGGTATTTCTGAAGAGGAAAATACTTGGAGATATATCGGTGGAATATTTGGGCAGTATTTCTGGGAAGAACTTGAGGGAGATTACTGGGGAAATATCTGGGCAATATTTCTGGAAAGAATTTGAGGGGGGTCACTGGGGAAATATTTGTAGGATATTTTGAGGAGGATTTTGGAGAAAATATAGACCACTATATTTTATTTGTTGATATCAACTCGCAAACAAACATTTTGAAATGAGATTTGAAATTCATTTTGAATTTAGAGCAAGTTTGAGAAAATTTTAGGATTTGAATTTTTGGGATGCTACACTATGCTACTTACCATGGCTTCAAGCTTTATCAAATGGACGTAAAGAGAGCCTTCCTCAATGAAACAATCAAGGAAGAGGTCTATGTTGAGCAACCTCCCGGCTTTGAAGATAGTGAGTACCCTAACCATGTTTATAAACTCTCAGGCGCTTTATGGGCTCAAGCAAGCCCCAAGAGCATGGTATGAATGCCTGCGAGATTTTCTTATCTCTAATGGCTTCAAAGTCGGAAAAGCCGATCCTACACTCTTTACTAAAAATGTTGAAAAAGACTTGTTTATATGCCAAATCTATGTTGATATCGTATTTGGGTCTACTAACAAGTCTACCTGTGAAGAGTTTAGTAGGATCATGGTATAGAAATTCGAGATGTCTATGATGGGGGAGTTGAGATATTTCTTAGGATTTCAAATCGAGCAACTCCATGATGGCACCTTCATCAGCCAAACAAAGTACAATCAAGACATACTTAAGAAGTTTGGAATGAAGGATGGGAAACCCATCAAGACACCCATGGGAACTAATGGGCATCTCGACCTCGACACGGGAGGTAAATCCGTAGATCAAAAGGTATATCGGTCGATGATAGGATCTTTACTCTATTTGTGTGCATCTCGACCGGATATTATGCTTTCAGTATGCATGTGTGCAAGGTTCCAAGCCGATCCTAAGGAAGTTCACTTTAGGGCTATGAAGAGAATCATGAGGTATTTAGTATACACTCCTAAGTTTGGGCTTTGGTACCCTAAGGGATCCACATTTAATTTAATAGGATATTCCAATGCTGATTGGGTAGGGTGTAAAATTGATAGGAAGAGCACATCAGGGACTTGTCAGTTTCTGTGGAGATCCCTGGTGTCTTAGGCTTCAAAGAAATAAAACTCTGTAGCTCTTTCTACCGCAAAAGCCGAGTACATTGTCGTAGGCCATTGTTGCACGCAATTACTTTGGATGAGGCAAACCCTCAGGGACTATGGCTACAAATTGAGCAAAGTCCCTCTCCTATGTGACAATGAGAGTGCAATCTGCATGGAAGATAATCCCGTTGAACACAGCCGCACTAAGCACATAGACATTCAGTATCACTTTCTGAGGGATCACCAACAAAGGGGGGATATCGAAATAGCTTATGTTAACACCAAAGATCAATTAGCCGATATCTTCACCAAGCCACTTGATGAGAAAATCTTTAGCAAACTTAGTAATGAGATAAATATACTTGATTCTCGGAATTTTGATTGAAACATTGCACACATAGCTCATCTATATACCTTTGATCATATCTCTTTCATTTGGTACACATGCATATTTCTTATCAGTTTTGTGCCAAGGCTAAGACTAATGTGTTTTCAAGTATATTTCTATCCTTAGTCTTAGATTGAAAGGGAAATGGAGTATTCGGCAAAGACAACGCTTCCACTCAACTCTAACGGTATTATCTACCCTTTGCCGGTATTCCGCCATCTCTCCAATTGGTATAATCTTTCACTCATATTTTTGTTATCAATGGGGGAGAAAATATAAAGAGGGCTCCAACGTTCTCCGTTTTTGGTGATTAATGCCAAAGGGGAGAAATTATTAAGCCCAAAGCAAAAGGACCGCACCACCACCATTTCAAAAATTTTCAAAATGAAAGATTTAATTGGTATTCATAAATGTTTGTTTTTCAATTAGTATTCAAGACAATTTCAAATTGGTATGAATTTTCAAAATTGGTATCTATTTCAAAACCCTCTTGAAAGCTAAGGGGAAAATTTCATTTAGGGGGAGCTTTTGTTTAGTCAAAGGAAAAGCATTTGAAACAGGGGGAGAAACTTCAAATCTTGAAAATGCTTTTTGCTATCTTATTCATATACCTTTGACTATTTGCAAAAGAAATTTTGAAAAGACTTTGAAAAAGATTTGCAAAAACAAAACATGTGGTGCAAAAGTGGTCCAAAATGTCAAATAAAAGAAAGCAATCCATTCACTCTTATTCATATGCAATAAGACTTTCATATTGCTTTAAATTCCAAGTAACCTATGCACTTACCATATGCATACTAGTTCATTTGTGCACTTTATATATTTGCTTTGGTTTGTGTAGGCATCAATCACCAAAAAGGGGGAGATTGAAAGGGAAATAGGGTTAACCTTTTCCCACAATTAATTTTGGTGGTTGAATGCCCAACACAAATATATGGACTAACTAGTTTGCTCTAGAATACATGTTCTACAGGTGCATAAAGGTTCAAAATAAACCAATAAATATTCAAGTTAGGGATCCAATTCAAAGGAGCAAAAGAAACCAAGTGTGATGTGGTCTAGCGCACTGGACTGTCCGGTTTTCCACCAGACAGTGTCCGGTGCACCAGGACCGTACATAGTCCAACTAGCCACTCTCGGGTTTCTTCGGGCGCACTCCGCTATAATTCACCGAACTGTCCAGTGTGCCACCAGACTATTCGGTGCACTAGAGGAGCAATGACTACCTCGAGCAACGGTCGACTGCAAAATCCGCTGAGTCAGATGAACAGTGAAGAACAGTGCGCGCAGAGTCAGTGGTGCACCACACAATGAATAGAAGCTGTCCGGTGTGGCACCAGACTGTCCGGTGCCACAAGAAGTCAAAAGCGCCAACGGTCGACTGCTCCTGAACCCTAACAGTTAGGTGACGTGGTAGCGCACCGGACAGCCTACAGTGCCTGTCCGGTGCACCATTCGACAGCAGCCTTCCCCAACGACCATTTGGTGGTTGAGGGCTATAAATACCCCCAACCACCACCACACCAAGCATCCAAGCGTTCTAAACATTGCATTCAATACAAGAGCAATAGACTTCACTCCAAGACACAATCAAAGCGATCGATCCACTCAAAGTCCCCAAATCAACTCTAGTGCGTTAGGACTTGAGAGAGAATCTCTTGTGTTTCTTTGTTGCTCTTGTTTGTTTGGCTTGGCCTTCTTTTTCTTTTCATTCTTACTCTCAAGTGCTTTGTAAGCAAGGCAAGGGACACCAATTGTGTGGTGGTCCTTGCGGGGTCTAAGTGACCCGTGAGATTAAGGAAGAAGGCTCACTCGGTCTAAGTGATCGTTTGAGTGAGGGAAAGGGTTGTAAGAGACCCGGTCTTTGTGACCACCTCAACGGGGACTAGGTTCTTTAGAACCGAACCTCGGTAAAACAAATCACCATGTTCACTCGCTTTATTTTCTTGGTTGATTTGTTTTCCCCTCTCTGCCGGACTAGGTTTTAATTCTAACCTAACCCCGGCTTGTAGTTTGTGTTTTAAGTTGTAAATTTCAGATTACGCCTATTCACCCCTTCTAGGCGACTTTCAATTATCCGTCATGCGGATTGCACTCTCATTATCACATAGGAGAGAGACTTTGCTCAATTTATAGTCATAGTCCCTAAGGGTTTGCCTCATCCAAAGTAATTGCGCGCAACAATGGCCTATGGCAATGTACTTGGCTTCGACGGTGGAAAGAGCTACTGAGTTTTATTTCTTTGGAGCCCAAGACACCAGGGATCTCCCCAGAAACTGACAAGTCCCTTATGTGCTGTTTCTATCAATTTTACACCCTGCCAAATTGGCAACGGAATATCCTATTAAATCAAAAGTGGATCCCTTGGGGTACCAAAGCCCAAACTTATGAGTGTAAACTAAGTATCTCATGATTCTCTTCATAGCCCTAAGGTGAACTTCCTTACGATCGGCCTGAAATCTTGCACACATGCATACAGAAAGCATAATATCCGGTCGAGATGCACACAAGTAGAGTAAAGATCCTATCATCGACCGGTATACCTTTTGATCTACGGATTTACCTCCTGTGTCGAGGTTGAGATGCCCATTGGTTCCCATGGGTGTCTTGATGGGTTTGCCATCCTTTATTCCAAACTTCTTAAGTATGTCTTGAATGTACTTAGTTTGGCTGATGAAGGTGCCCTCTTGGAGTTGCTTGATTTGAAATCCTAGGAAGTACTTCAACTCCCCCATCATAGACATCTCGAATTTTTGTATCATGATCCTACTAAACTCTTCACAAGTAGATTTGTTAGTAGACCCAAATATAATATCATCAACATAAATTTGGCATACAAACAAATCTTTTGCAAAAAATTAGTAAAGAGTATAGGACCGACTTTACTGACTTTGAAGCCATTAGTGATAAGGAAATCTCGTAGGCATTCATACCATGCTCTTGGGGTTTGCTTGAGCCCATAAAGCACCTTTGAGAGTTTATACACATGGTTAGGGTACTCACTGTCTTCAAAGCAGGAGGTTGCTCAACATAGACCTCTTCCTTGATTGGTCCATTAAGGAAGGCACTTTTCATGTCCATTTGGTAAAGCTTAAAGCCATGGTAAGTAGCATAGGCAAGTAATATTCGAATTGACTCAAGCCTAGCTACGGGTGCATAAGTTTCATCAAAGTCTAAACTTTCGACTTGTGAATATCCCTTTGCCACAAGTCGGGCTTTGTTCCTTGTCACCACACCATGCTCGTCTTGCTTGTTGCGGAATACCCATTTGGTACCTACAACATTTTGATTAGGATGTGGAACTAAATGCCATACCTCATTCCTCATGAAGTTGTTGAGCTCCTTTTGCATTGCCATCACCCAATCTGAATCTCTTAGTGCATCCTCCACCCTGTATGGCTCAACAGAGGACACAAAAGAGTAATGTTCATAGAAATGAGCAACTCCAGATCTAGTGGTTACCCCCTTATGAATATCACCAAGGATGGAGTTGATGGGTGATCTCGTTGAATTGCTTGGTGGACTCTTGGGTGTGGCGGTCTTTGACCCTGAATTTCTTGCTCATCTTCCTTGTCTCGATAATTATCTCCCCATTGATCATTGTCCTCCTCTTGAGGTGGCTCATCCTCTTGATCTTCATCTTGAGCCTGTTCCTCATCTTGGGTTGGTGGAGATGCTTGCATGGAAGATGACAGTTGATCTTATACTTGTGGAGGCTCTTTGGATTCCTTAGGACACATATCCCCAATGGACATGTTCCTTAGCACGACGCACGGAGCCTCTTCATCATCTAACTCATAAAGATCAACTTGCTCCACTTGGGAGCCATTAGTCTCATCAAACACAATGTCACAAGAAACTTCAACTAGTCTAGTGGATTTGTTGAAGACTCAATATGCCCTTGTGTTTGAGTCATATCCTAGTAAAAAGCCTTCTACAGCCTTAGAAGCAAATTAAGATTTTCTACCTCTTTTAATAAGAATAAAGAAATTACTCCCAAAGACTCTAAAATATGAAACATTGGGATTTTTACCAGTGAGGAGTTCATAAGATGTCTTCTTGAGGATTTGGTGAAGGTAGAGCCGATTGATGGAGTAGCAAGCAGTATTGATTGCTTCCGCCCAAAACCGGTCTGGTGTCTTGTACTCATCAAGCATGGTCCTCGCCATGTCTAGTAGAGTTCGATTCTTCCTCTCCACTACACCATTTTGTTGAGGTGTGTAGGGAGTAGAGAACTCATGCTTGTTCCCCTCATCCTCAAGAAATTCTTCAATTTGAGAGTTTTGAGCCCAACATAATTGTCGCTTCTTATCTTTTTAATCCTTAATCCGAACTCGTTTTGAGCCCATCTTAAGAATCCTTTTAAGGTCTCTTAGGTTTGTGATTTTTCCTGCAAAAAGAACACCCAAGTGAAGCAAGAATAATCATCCACAATAACTAGACAGTACTTACTCCCACCAATGCTTATGTAAGCGATCAGGCCGAATAGATCTATGTGGAGTAGCTCGAGCAGCCTGTCCGTTGTCATGATGTTCTTGTGTGGATGATGAGCACCAACTTGCTTTCCTGCTTGGCATGCGCTACTGAGAGCACCTAGAGGGGAGATGAATATGTGATCCTGTAAAATCAAACACTAAATAGCCACAAACTTGATTATTAAATTGTTAGTGTGATTTAACCAAGTTACTATGGAGCGAAATCTTGCGAACAAAACAATCACAGAAAAGCAAGACAAGAGACACATGATTTTTATCCCGTGGTTCGGCTAAGTAACACTTGCCTACTTCCATGTTGTGGTGTCCCAATGGATGAGGGTTGCACTGAACCCCTTTCAAGTGATCCAATGATCGAGTAGAATACCACGGTCTTTTCCTTTTTGAGATCTTTTCCCGTTTGCGAGGAATCTCCACAAGTTGGAGCCTCTTGCCCTTACAAAATTTTGATCACAAGAAGCACAAGGGTAAGGAAGGGAGAATTACACATGCAAGACTCAAATCTGCAGCACACACACGCACATAAGCCAAGACTTGAGCTCGAAACGCAGCACAATGAGTTCACAACTCAAACGGAGCTCAAATCACTAACACAATCGATCTATTGCATGGAGACGGAGTCTGGGAATCTTAGTATGCTTCTTGAATGCTTGGTGTACTGCTCCATGCGCCTAGTGAAAGGGAAATGTGCCCTTGGGCCATTTCCATAATGTTTTGGTGATTAAGTGTCCAACACATAGTGAGTTGATAATGTGCCAAAGAAGCAAGAAGTGCAAATCATGTAACAAGGTATGTTTCTAGACTTAGTACATTGTTTTGAGTACTAACATATTTTGTATAAGTGCTAGAAACAGAGAAAAGAAAAGAAGAAAAGAATTGCATTGGAGTTGGCTCGGTGCAGCCAAACTCAGCTTAGTCTGGCACACCGAACTGTTCGATGGTGCACCGGACAGGGTCCGGTGCGCCAGGCTAAACTCCGGTGAATAGGTTGCTCTCGGGAAAGTTTGGCGGCGTACGGCTATAATTCACCGGACTGTCCGGTGGTGCACCGGACTATCCAATGAGCCAATGGTTGCCAGTGCAATGATCGGCCGCGCAATCCGCGGGCGACTCGTGGCCCGCTCCAACGGTCGGCAGGGAGCACTGGACTGTGTGGTGTGCATTCGCTAGGCAAAAACTTTATGAGTGCATTCACTAGGCAAAAACTTCAAACAAATTGTATTGATGTGACACTTCATGAGTGAAACCCTAGGGTATAATATCTAACCCTAGATTGGGCTTAAAGGGGTAACCAAAACCTAAACAAGAGAAAACTTCAAAACTTAATTGAAATAGTCATAAAATGTCACCATGGATGAACTTAAGTGATATCCAATACCTAAGAGTACTAAAAACCCTAAATAGAACCTTGGAAAACCCTAGACTAAAACCCTAGGGGGCTAAGTGCAAAATTAGTGCACTTTTGGACTAAAGTGCAAAAACTATGAAGTTAAGGTGTCTTAAGTCATAGGGTTCACAATTATGTAGATTTGCAACCTAAACCTTGAGATTTGGACCTTTTTGCAAAAAGCCCTATTTGAACCCTATTAGGATTAAGTCTGAAATTCAGTGAAATTGGCTCAACTTTGAGGCCATGTAACTTCCAAACCATAAGAATTTTGCCTTAGGTCACCACATCAAGTTTGTAGAGCTATAAAAGGGAACAATTTTGCTATAGAGATCAAGTCCTGGTTCTATGAAAAGTTTTGAGAAAATTGGACCCAAAGATGGGCTATCAGTCGGTTTCTAGACTGAAATTTGGCCACCAGTGGTATTGGCCAAACTTGAGATCGGATTTGAGTTAGATTTAGTGGGAATTTGGCTAGAACTGTTATAGCATAAGTAGAGATGGTTGATAGGTCTACAACTTTGGTGCAGAAGGATGATGAAGTTGTCATGCAAAATTTAGAGAAAATCTACCTTGAATGTGGACTATCAGGCTGTCTGCAGAACCCTCCCATGGTACAGTGGCTGAATCAGATCACGGGTTCATCCCCCCTCGCCGTTGGTGACCCTTCGCCGCGATTGTTGATCGATCATCGCGATTCATGCACTGTGGCTTGCGGATAACCGTGGGCGGGTAAAGATCTTAGCGCCTGGATCAACTTGGGTCCGGTCGCAGCTAAGCTCACCGTACCCCCTTGCTCATCGATCGATTGGGATGGATCTCGCCGCTGTTGGTATATTACCGCCGTGCGCCACATGCTAAAGCACTTTACCACGTCGCAGTAGCTCGGCTTGCGGTGTTTGCTCATCGCCGGTGAGTTCGCCACGACGAAAGACACTAATCACGCGCGCCAGTAACTTTCTGTTTCTCCGGCCACCGCGCGTCTTCGTCCAAATCCCCGGCCACCGCTTAGCGATCCTATAAATTGATGGCCGGGTCTATTGTGCCATGTTATCATGAAGCCAACGCACCCACGCTTGCCTTGAATCACCCCCTAGAACACTCCAATTTCCTTCTCCCCAATCTCTGTTTCCACCACTGTAGAAGCACCTCGCCATGGCTAGCCTGTTTCAGGTATGCTCATACCCCCTACTCCCTTGTTTTAGCTTCCTTAGGTTCCCTGGATGCCCCTTGGCCAGTTCAATTGAGTCTGGCTGTCTTGGATCGCCGGGAACACGATTGAATGTCCGCGACACCCGTTGTCAAGATGGACAGAGTAGGTTAGATCGCCGTTCGTGAAATTAGTTTGGGGGAAACAGAGGTTAGGGCTTGAATTCGGTCTCTGCCAATGTAGAACACCAGTCATTGAGAGAATCGGTCGGTACATGAGCTCGTCGGAGCTCTGGGCGGCGCCGGTTCCCATCGGGGACGTCAGTCCTTAAAGAAATAGAACTCAGGGGAGGTTTTGTAAACTGTCAGCGACTCATATAAACAGTGTCGTGACCTTTTTCCAGTTATTTAGATCGAGACGTGCGTTTCTGCAAAACCAGCATGGTGGGCGCGCGCGCGGACACGTTTTCACCCGTAGTTGGGCCGACCTGGGCCTGATTCGGTCCAATACTATTCATGACTTTTCTTTTTCTTTTCCTGCCAGAGCTAAAGAAATTCTAGAAAATCGTAGAAAAATGCTAAAAATGCAAGACCAATTTTGCTAGGCTTCTAATTTCCTGTAGTATTTAATAAAAATAGTTTCATGATTTTTAGTCCAAATAAGAAATTATAGAGCATTTAAAATAGTTAAAAACCATGTTTCTGGGTTTTTAGGGAATAAATAATAAATCCAAAATTCACTAAATTTTTAGGGTAAACTCTAAATAATATTTAAAAGAATTGGGTAAAGTTTGGTATGATTTGGACCATGTTTGATACTTAGAACCTAAAACCCTAGCCCCCTGCCCTATGAACTTCACTATTGACTCCGGAAACCCTAAGTTCTCGGAGACCCATGAAGGAAAGTTGTATTCAAGACTTTAGATAATAAACTTTTATTATCTTTGCACTCTCATGAGCATTACATGGGCATTCATTATGATGTATGGCTATATTTAGAAAACGAAGAGGAAGTAGAAGTCGAAGAAGCGAAGACTCCACCACCACCACCACCTGAGGAACATCAGGCAGGCAACTGTTTTTATTTTGATATCTACAGAACAGAGCCTGATTCACCAGTAACACAAGGCAAGCACTGGTGCATTTGCCCCCTCCTTGTTCCTTTTAAAAGTTTTCTCACTTGCTTGATGCATTAGGTAATAGGAGTTGTGTGTTAAACCAATTCCTGCATTTCCTTCCTTGGATTGGATTACTTCTCCTTAAATCCCTGTTTTACAAAAGGTTTTTCTTATGCTTAGCTTTGCTGTAGAAAAACAAAACGTTTTGTTTTCCCAAAAGATGATGCTTCAAAGTGGGTGGGATGTTTTCAAAAATAGAACTTGATGGTGAATCCATCATGGCCATGATGGGTTCAACATTGGAAAAGATGTACCTCCGCCAGGTACCAAGCTTTGGGTTTGAAATGATAAAACTGAGATCGGGCGGGTGACTTGCACGAGAAAGAGAGTCTCGGTGTAGTGTCTCTGTCTGAATCGATTAAGGACCGTGTCGACGTAGGCCTGCTGACCGAGGACCCTTTAACTGGTCACATGCCTCGTCATGGGTAAGCTTTGCCTTGGGCAAACTAATACCAGAATAAGATAACACGCAATGGGAGTGGAGAGATGGCGAGAGTAGCATGTACCCTCCGTGGCAAGAGGCTGGACGGTGGTGTATCTATGCTCTCGGTTGGCGTGAACCTGATCTGGTCTTAAGAACCCCAGTGGCGAGTTGACATATGCAAGGGTTAAGTGCTACATATGTCATGTGATTGGAGATCCTCAGCTGAGTATAATCGATTCGGATCGCCATAACTTCGCGGATATGAAGACTTGGTCACTAACTTATATGTAGCAATCCAGTAAAGATGAAGGGTTATTAAGAAATTGGCTAGTATAGGTAAAGTGAATGAATTAGGATAGAAAGAACCCTAGTTGCAGGTAATTTTACTTAACCAGACAAATAAAACTGGATTTTTAAGGATCCACTATTAGTAAGCATTTCTGCAAACAGAGTCATTGATTATTGATAAGCCTTACCTTGACTCCCTAAAGCGAGCATATCCTTGAGATTCTTTTACTTTGTCGGGTAAATCTTGCGAAAGTACACTTCATACTCAGGGCTTTGTCCCATGTTGTTTTAGGTGAAGAAGCGGCAAACTTTTGTTGCTTCTGTTCAAAGGTGGTACCCAAATAAGAGCACCAAGACTAAAACTGCGGGAGGAAAGGATCCTCCGTTAAAAACTTTTTACTGCTTATTCTGGAGGAGTTTTTGCCTCCCTGGTTTTGTAATAATAATAACACTTAGCACTCCTATATTTGTTTCTAGTCTATAATATTATAACTCTTTCTTACTTTTAATATAAGGTAAGTTATTGTAATGGCTTCCGCATTTTCGTACCTCCGATGCTTTGTGATGTCTGCATGACGGGTGAAACGCTCTTGGGAAAGGAAACGAAAGCAGATACAGAACTTGTCAAGTGATTCAGGGGCACCTGCAGGGTTGTCTGAGGTCCGTTGGACAAGGACAACTATAGGTGGGCTTAATGACTTGGAGGTTCCGTCACAGCTGGTATCGGAGCGAAGCCCATCTCTGTAGAGGTTATGAGGCATTTTCAAAAAGAATTTTCAAAGACTTATCTAAAAATTTCTTTCTTTCTTATCTAACCACCTTCTGAGTACTTATTTGAAAGACCAGATAATAGAGTGCAATGTATAGAAGGTGTGAATCAACTAAGGTTGATTCTGTAATTATACATGCATCATGCTAAAAACTATGCTAATAGGATTTTCCCCCTCATGGAGATATGCCGCCGCGCACAAGAAAGACTACACGCAAGTCTACCAGGCCGATTGGCGTACCCCGCCATCACCTTGCCCCGAGGCATGAAGATAGTAGCAGTGGTAGTAACGATCCAATCGGGGATCTGGAAGCCTGTAGCATCCCAAAAATTCAAATCTTGAAATTTTCTCAAACTCGCTCTAAATTAAAAATGAATTTCAAATTTCATTTCAAAATGTTTGTTTGTGAGTTGATATCAGCAAATAAAATATAGTGGTCTATATTATCTCCAAAATCCTTCTCAAAATCTCCTACAAATATTTACCCAGTGACCCCCTCAAATTCTTTCCAGAAATACTGCCCAGATATTTCCCTAGTGATCCCCTATGATTCATTCCAGAAATACTGCCTAAATATTCCACTGATAATCCTCCAGATATTTTCCTCCTGAGAAATACCTTCAGAATCAATTTTCAAGTCCCTACAAATATTTTCTTCAAAACTTTTCTCATGCTCATACGTATACGTATGCCTCCGGTGTCATACATTGAGCTCTACAAGCTAATTACACTCATATAAGAAAAATCTATGCTAATCTCCGACTAATTCTCTCATCCTCCCACTAATCCTCTCATCCCTCCCCCTAATCTGCCCACCATGGCTATAAATAGAGGGGCAAGGGCCTCCTCTCATCCCACCCCAAGCCATTTCATGGCAACTCTCCTCCTCCCCCCCACACACGCCCACTCCACTTCCCACACAAGCACACACTTGCACAAGGATCGTTCTGTCGTTCTTCGATCGTTCGTCCACCAGTTCTTAGTTTGTTCGTTCGTTCGTCCGATCGTTCATGGTTCGTTCGTTCGTTGTCCGATCATTCGATCGTTCGTCCGTTCGTTCGTCCAAATAATCTTTTTCCTGCCGTTATGCTGCCGAAATTCCAATCGTTCGTTCGTTCGTTCGATCATTCGATCGTTCATCGTTCGTTCATAGTTCCTATTCATCGTTCATCGTTTATTCATAGTCCCTATTCATCATTCTTCCAGATAATCTTTGTCCTGCCATTATGCTGCCAAAATTCCGATCGTTCGTTCGTCCGATCATTCGATCGTTCGTCCGTTTGTTCATAGTTCCTATTCATCGTTCGTTCATCGTCACTATTCATTGTTCATCGTTCGTTTATACGAACTATTCACCATTACTATTCATCATTACTATTCACCATCATTACTATTCATCGACACTATTCACCATCGCTGCTATTCATTGTTACTATTCAACGATGCTATTCATTATCGTTACTATTCATCGATGATATCTATGGTAACTTTTTCGTCGTCACTATGCATCGTTACTATTCATCGTTACTATTCATCGATCATCCGATCACCCCAAATTTCAACTACTCATCCATCATGCTATCCAGTCCACCTAAGACCAGCCAGACCCATATTCCAGTAATACGAACTCCGGTGACTGTGATTTTCCTTCCAGTGGGAACTTCCCATCTGGTCACCCATCCCAGGTTTCTCCAAGTTGAGCATGCTTAACTTTGAGATTCCTTCGAACCAGGCTTCCAAACTCAGATTCCAATAATTCTTGTTTCTAAATTCTTATCAAACTATTCCCTATCCAACCATGTCATCCCTTAAGCATGGTTCATATTCCAGAAAACTCCCAAAATACTCTTGTCCCATATTCTGCCTATAACTCTCCTGTTCATACTAAGTCAGACGATCCATTCGTCACTATTCTCACCAACATTGAACTTTACTGTGCTACACCACATACACCCAGCTATCCTCTCCCTCCCCACACACACTCAATACCCTCAGCCAAGGCAAACACCCCACCCACTCAGTTACTCCGCTCTGCCGGCTACACGCATAGTGTCGCTTCGCCTCTAGTCCACCCTCCTGGTAAGCACCTCCGCTCCACCACTAGTAGTATCTCAACACCACATGACACAGATTCTACTCAAGACTCTACCCATCCATATATCGCTATTCTTACCACTATACTAAATATTTGTTGGCATACTTGCTTGTTTGTATGTTTGCTTATTCATGTTGCATAGTTATCGAAGCGTTCGTGCTATCTCGTGGAGGCCAGATCTGCAAGTCTACGTCAGGCAGTGGAGCTAGAAGCCAGTTCCACGAGCTCCCCTTCCCCCTTCGCCAGATAAGCATGGCAAGCTCACTAGATCCCTTTGATGCATAAATTACCTATGATTTTTCAACCACAACCCTCAGCCTGTTATTTTATGCATGATATGATTTTGAGACAAGTTATTATGGCCACCCAGCCGCTTGCCGCAATCAATTCCTTGATATATTTGTTACAAATGATTTGAGAAAAGGTGTGAGTTTTCAAAAGAAAATGCTTTTCAAAATGTGTATGATGAAGGGTTTTCACCCTTATCACCTTTGAGTAGGGATGATCAGGGACTCCCTGGTTTAGGGGAGGGCCTAAGG
Source organism: Zea luxurians (assembly GCA_029449295.1). NCBI lineage: Eukaryota > Viridiplantae > Streptophyta > Magnoliopsida > Poales > Poaceae > Zea > Zea luxurians. The sequence goes on along the minus strand of JAOPSE010000018.1, from coordinate 4,261,584 downwards.
TGATGGCTCAGCCGGTAAAGGTGTGAGCAGAAAGATTGTCCTCTCATATAAGTACCGGTTTGTCATCCTTCACTACCTGTACTCATGATAAGTACAATCACTCGAGATTGTTTGGGCAGTCACTCAATCTAAACTCGTACGGTCCAAACCCTAGGGTTATGAAGGCTGGGGAGCACCGGGAGGATAAGGAGGGGGAATGTTTTGTCCGGTTTGGGCATGGCAGTGGCCTGACTCCTTCTGGTATAACCATTAAGGTAAGGACGTGCGAGGAAAGAAAGAGATTTGGCATTCAGGTCTCACGACGGTGAGATCACAGAAACCAGACTAGTGGGTAAAGTGTACCCCTCTGCGCAGAGTTCAAACCTATTCGAATAGTCTGTGTCCACAGGAATGGACGAGTCTAGTGTGGTATGACAATTAGTGTTTTGTTTTAAAAAAAGGGGTGCGTTTGAGAAAAGTGGTTTTTAAAAGGTCCGGCGGTTGAGCCGTGAGCTATGGTGGACGGGAAGTCGAGTAGCTATTTTTGAAAATAAAAACCAGTGGGAAACTGCTAAGGTACCTGGATGGTTTAGTCTAGGTGATTTTGTTCTATACTGAAAAACTTCCTGCTCCTTTTGGAGAGGATGCGCTTTGCAAAATACAAAATGTTTTTTCAAAACAATCCTACATAAAATATTGCTATTTCTGTAAAATATACTAAGCTCCACGTATTCCATGCATTATATCTAATTTCCCCATTCCGCGGGTGAAGGTGGGCTACTGAGTACATTTGTACTCACCCTTGCTTATTTGTTGTTTTTCAGAAAAGGAGATCGGGTAAGAGTTACGACTGTTCCCAACCTTGCATGTGGCTGTTGGACCGCTGATTTGCTTTGTTGCGTATATCGGGCTGCTTCAGCCCTACTCTGATGATATGTCTCGAGTTGTGGACCAACTCTTAAAGTTGTTTGCCACCTTTATAGGTTTGTCTCGTTTAAGCAGATCTAGAATCATCTGGTGTATAAATGTGTTTACTAGCCTCCTAGGACTAGTAATTGTATCACATTTGAGTCCCAGAGGATCTGGGGCGCTACAGGTGGTATCAGAGCTGTTAGGTTGGCCGCAGGACGTAACCCTTAGCCTGATCCAAAAGTTTTTGAGTCAAAACTATTTTCTTAAAAAAATTTCTTGCTCTCATCCCTTCATTTCAAAAATGCTTTCCCCCTTTCCTTCTCTCAGAAGTCAGATGGAGCTTCGCTGCCAAACCAGCTTGTGCCAGAATGTCACACCCGGATTTCGGGGCACCAAGACCCGGGCGCGAACATAATCACCAGGTGTGCTGGGACCAAGTCTCACACATATGATGAATCATGGCACAGGATCGAATGTCACATCTTTACTACATAACAGGAGTTCTATACAAAATAAATAATTACATTATAAGGAGACAACGGTCCAGCAACCCAAAGTTGACTGGGAGACGATGGCCTAGACCTCTCACGAACACCTCGTAGCATCCTCCATGCGCCTCATCCGGCGGTACCTGTTCTTGACCTGTGGGGGGGTGTGAGACAGCAAGAGTGAGCTCACATACGTTCATAGCTCAACAAGTTGTGGGGAATAATGTGCATGAACTCGCCAAAGGTGAGAGCTCACGTGAAGTGTAAGGCTTACCAAAGAGGATGGTTAGAGCTGAGCATTGCTTTTAAAGTTGGTCAGAATTTTATTAGCAATTACTAAGTATAAGTAAATACCAACCCAATTAAGTAATAGAACAAAAGTAATAACAACATCACCTGCGATGCAATGCATATGACAAATTGAATTTAGCTCCATAAATTAATCATGTGAGGGTCCGAGCTGCTCATGACCGTGAGCACGGCTAGTATACCAGTTTTACACTCTGCAGAGGTTGCGCATCTTTACCCACAAGTCGTGTTACCCATCTGCCAAGAGACGGCCAATCCCATACACCTCTACCGAGGAGGCGAGGCAGGGTAACACTACGAGGCCTTTACAAAGTTCCACTAGCTTCAGAAAACCCGCTATAGTTTATAGGAAGCTCCAATGCAGGAATCCCTTGCAGGACCGCCATCGCAGCAAAATCCTCCCGAGGGCCTCCCTACACTGACCACTCCCCTACTGCCCTTGCCCCTTTCGGGTAAGGTAGTCTTCCACTAGCTTTCCTAATTAATCGGCCAAGGGCGTCCCATTAAACCCTTGTGGTAGCACTATTTTCCCGGGTGGTCGCTCCATGTTCCAATTAACATAATGATCTTATCATGAACAGTAAATAACAACTGATAACAAAAGTATGAATAATATGTATCTCAATGCCCAAATCCACATATAGCACTAGCAAGTACTACCCAGAAAGTTTAGTGGTAAACAAGGCATAAAGATAGACAAACTAGGGTAACCTATTAGGTCCCATCAAATTAACCTATGCAGATCATTATGATTAATTAGAACATGAGTGGGTAAAAGAAGTGATCAAGGGCACAACTTGCCTGGGACTTGAGATTTCAGGTACCAGGATGATCTTCAGGTGACTCGTGACCTCACGCTAGTCGTAGCAATACAAACAAGCAGTGTATAGGCAAAATTAACATCACACTAAACATGTAAACAAAATACATAATAATAATCTACACATTAAAATAAGATTCTAGGAACATGAATCATTAATTTTGGAGTTATAGATTTTAAGTTATGGGTTTCCAAAGATTCTATGTGCTTAGTACATGATTAATTAAGATAACAATTTTAATGTGATTTTATGTAAAACCAGTGGCACTAAATGATAAACAATAATATTCTATGGATTATACAAGTTTTACAATTATTTCTATACTCAAAATCAATTTCTAAATCTCTTTTTCCTATTTTCTTTAATTACTGGACTGGGCGCACTATTATCAGAAACTGCAGGGGCTAACACGCAAAATTGCCCAAGACTCAGGATTCCCACAGATAGGACTGCGGGTTGTTTTTGAACAAAGACAGGGGCACTATTGCAAATTGTCTCGGCGAAGGGGTATAGGACGACCCTGGCCGATAGATTCCAAAGCAAGGGCCCTGATTAGATCGTTATTTAAAATGAAACGACAAGAGATTGTGATCGCGGGATTGTGGATCAACGGCCCGAAATCCTCCCATGACACGAGTTGGTCCCAGCCCTAGGATCATGAAGCAACGGCACAGATCAAAAGGGCCAACCAGTCACATCTCAGATCTAATCGTGACCGCCCCCGGCCAGATCAATGGCCCATATTTTAAATAACCGCGATCACTCTAGGTCCGTCTGATCGGATCCAACCGCTCAGATCCAACCAGCTAAGGGGGTACGAAGCGTTCAATCTGAGCCGTCCACCAAAAATCAACGCTTCAGCCATCGCCCTCACCACCCGACTGGCGTGGGCGGCGCCGCCCGTCTTCCTGGCGGCGGAGCACACCGGAGTTGTGAGGATTCTCCCACAGGTGTACTATTCTCCCAACCGTAAGGTGCTACGCGCGGAGGAGATGATAGCAAACTCAATAGAGGGGTTCTTACCGAGGATTAGGTCACCAGGAGTCATGCCCATGGCGCACGGCAGAAGTTCGCGGGTCCTTGTCGTCGGTGAGCAATTCCTCCAGCACTAGTCGCCAATCACACTCGAGGACGATTCGCACGCACTCCATGTGAACCCGCGCGGCACTCGGCTAACGCCAGATTCCCATGTGCCCACAACGGTGGAGGATGCCGGCGGCGGGTTTCTACGGTGATGATGGAAATCGGTCTGGGTGTGGGTTGTCGAGTTGAGCGCGAGGTAACAGAAAGGTCCGCAGGCAGCCAAGAGGCATTTATTCCCCACGATGCCACGCGGCGACAATGGCGGCGGTCAGGGCAGGCCTCTCTCTCTCCCCAATTCGTGCATGAATTTATGGAGCCCGGGTGCCAATGGATGAGGGAGAGGACCCAAGTTTTATAGGCCATCGGTGGAGGGGGTGTCTGGCCAAGATGCCGCGCGATTCCCGGCGCGGATGCCGGAGTTCTTATTGCACGGAGGAAGATCGAGCTGCCATCGGGCGTTTGATACGGTGTTCCGTAGAGCTCGGAAGAGATAAGGAAGAAGGGATGGCCGCTGACATATCAGGTCCACACATCAGAGGTAGTGAAGGTTGGTGCGTGAGGCGAGGCTGCCAAGTGGGGCCCACGGTGCAGTGGCAATGCGCCAGAGGAGCCACTGGCCGTGTGGATGCTGTTAGCTGGGCCGGTGGGGTGCTTTTTAGCCCAATTGGCAAAATGAAGGCGCGGGGATGAGCAGAGCTGGGCCGCCAGCAAGGGCTTTAGGCCCGAGAGCCAGGGAGGAGTTCTTATGTCTTTTTTATTCTATTTCTTTTCCCTTTTTATTTTTGAATATCTATTTTGAATCCAAATTTTTTTTTCTGTGAACTTTGTACCTAGATCCAAATGGACAAATTGAACAAATATGTTATGGAAGGATTTTATCTATTTTCTTTTTTTTTACTCTAATTTGCCAATTAGGGTTAAATTTCCAAATTTTGGTATTAATATATTTCTTTTTATATTACTTTTATATTGTCACAAAATGCACACAAAATAAAGTCCCGCATGATGCATAATTTAGTGGCATATCTTTTATTAATTATTTGTTTTTTTAATATGGTGTTCACATGTGATGGTAAATTGATACAACACACATGTATAGATAAAGGAAATAATTTTTTTTCCTTTTATACCATAACTTATAAATTGGGTATTACAAATCCTACCCCCCTTAAAAAGAATCTCGTCCTCGAGATTTGTAAGAAAAGGGATACAAAAAGAATGGTTTGTACTTAAGTTTTTTTAGTCTATAATTGGTTCACGAATTCCGAGCCCTTTGTTTTTCAATAGTGGGTAATTAGGAGAGCATATCCTGCTGACTTTATCTTTATGAAATTCTAGTGTATATATATAATATATTATTTAAATGGAACTTCCAATTGGTATTTTTATACACCTAAAATTCTTCATGCCATTAGCAGGTGAGGCTTAGAAAGCATGGGTACCCCAGATTTTAGCTATTAGGTGAGTGTAGAGAAGATTCGGGGGTAAAAGAAAGTTAGGTGAGGGAGACTTTCCTTCCGGGTGGTGGATCTTGATTCACATGATGATCTGTTTCTACTCATATCCTTCATTGTCGAGGTTATATTTGTTCTTGGGTCTGATTTAGAGACCATCAATCATGGTGTTAGGTGTCATTATCTGAGTTGAGATAACAATTACGGGTACATGGGGTAGCTAGGTTAAATAGAGTTTTACTTCGGTTTTGGGATAAATGGGTTGGGCAACCTATAACATAGGCTGGGTTGTGAATTCACAGACGAGTTGGTCCAAGACACCAATTTTAGGTTTATAACATATTTATCGGAATATGGTTTAGCTAATACTTGCAACATAGATTAGACCATATCAGATTAGGTAGGGTTTAGATTAGACTAGATATAACTAGATTAGACTAGTTAAGATTTACTAAATTTATTTTAGAATAGATCATGTTTGTCACATTATTACGAGTTAAGCAAAGTGGTGGGGATAAGTATGCATATTAGGACAAGACGAGTTTATAGAAATAAGATAGAATCTTTTGAGATTAGTCAGATCTATTAGGAGAGGATAGAATCTTTTCGAGATAAGAGGGATCTATTAAAGTAAGGGATAATCTTTTAAGATTAGATAAGTCTATTAAGATAAGAAAGAATCTTTTAAGATCAGAGAGAATCTTTTAAGATAAGATGGATCTATTAAAGTAAGAAAGAATCTTTTAAAGTAAGAAGGATCTATTTAAAATAGATACACTTTAATGGAGGATAATCTAAGTTGTTTAGTTATCTCATGAAATCTATTCATGTCTATATGTATATGCAGATGTAATTGTGGACATTACTCCGCAACCCATCACACTCAATCAGAAATCCAAATCAGACAGATATCATAAGAACAAACATTCAAATACATAGACACTTATAAAAATAGTTTTGTTTTTGTTCCTAGGATTAGGTCTCCTATTCCTAAAGGTCACTTCACGCACAGGATTTCAAAGTGTAAAATCCACATTTGTCTTTTAGAAAGAAAAGATAAGAATAATCAGAGTAAGCGGAAATAGATGAGAAAAAGACTAAGATAAGTTTAGAAAAGAATCAGAGTAAGGTAAGTAAAGAATGGTTGTCCAGTTCTATCTAGGTTTCGTCCTACAGTCAACATTCCTCTGATACCACTTCTGTCACACCCGGATTTCGGGGCACCAAGACCCGGGCGCGAACATAATCACCAGGTGTGCTGGGACCAAGTCTCACACATATGATGAATCATGGCACAGGATCGAATGTCACATCTTTACTACATAACAGGAGTTCTATACAAAATAAATAATTACATTATAAGGAGACAACGGTCCAGCAACCCAAAGTTGACTAGGAGACGACGGCCTAGACCTCTCACGAACACCTCGTAGCATCCTCCATGCGCCTCATCCTGCGGTACCTGTTCTTGACCTGTGGGGGGGGGTGTGAGACAGCAAGAGTGAGCTCACATACGTTCATAGCTCAACAAGTTGTGGGGAATAATGTGCATGAACTCGCCAAAGGTGGGAGCTCACGTGAAGTGTAAGGCTTACCAAAGAGGATGGTTAGAGCTGAGCATTGCTTTTAAAGTTGGTCAAAATTTTATTAGCAATTACTAAGTATAAGTAAATACCAACCCAATTAAGTAATAGAACAAAAGTAATAACAACATCACCTGCGATGCAATGCATATGACAAATTGAATTTAGTTCCATAAATTAATCATGTGAGGGTCCGAGCTGCTCATGACCGTGAGCACGGCTAGTATACCAGTTTTACACTCTGCAGAGGTTGCGCATCTTTACCCACAAGTCGTGTTACCCATCTGACAAGAGACGGCCAATCCCATACACCTCTACCGAGGAGGCGAGGCAGGGTAACACTACGAGGCCTTTACAAAGTTCCACTAGCTTTAGAAAACCCGCTACAGTTTATAGGAAGCTCCAATGCAGGAATCCCTTGCAGGACCGCTATCGCAGCAAAATCCTCCCGAGGGCCTCCCTACACTGACCACTCCCCTACTGCCCTTGCCCCTTTCGGGTAAGGTAGTCTTCCACTAGCTTTCCTAATTAATCGGCCAAGGGCGTCCCATTAAACCCTTGTGGTAGCACTGTTTTCCCGGGTGGTCGCTCCATGTTCCAATTAACATAATGATCTTATCATGAACAGTAAATAACAACTGATAACAAAAGTATGAATAATATGTATCTCAATGCCCAAATCCACATATAGCACTAGCAAGTACTACCCAGAAAGTTTAGTGGTAAACAAGGCATAAAGATAGACAAACTAGGGTAACCTATTAGGTCCCATCAAATTAACCTATGCAGATCATTATGATTAATTAGAACATGAGTGGGTAAAAGAAGTGATCAAGGGCACAACTTGCCTGGGACTTGAGATTCCAGGTACCAGGATGATCTTCAGGTGACTCGTGACCTCATGCTAGTCGTAGCAATACAAACAAGCAGTGTATAGGCAAAATTAACATTACACCAAACATGTAAACAAAATACATAATAATAATCTACACATTAAAATAAGATTCTAGGAACAGGAATCATTAATTTTGGAGTTATAGATTTTAAGTTATGGGTTTCCAAAGATTCTATGTGCTTAGTACAATATTAATTAAGATAACAATTTTAATGTGACTTTTATGTAAAACCAGTGGCACGAAATGATAAACAATAATATTACAAAATTATAGGAACTGGAATGGGCTAATTTGGACTTAATATGAATTTTCTATGGATTATACAAGTTTTACAATTATTTCTATACTCAAAATCAATTTCTAAATCTCTTTTTCCTATTTTCTTTAATTACTGGACTGGGCGCACTATTATCAGAAACTGCAGGGGCTAACACGCAAAATTGCCCAAGACTCAGGATTCCCACAGACAGGACTGCGGGTTGTTTTTGAACAAAGACAGGGGCACTATTGCAAATTGTCTCGGCGAAGGGGTATAGGACGACCCTGGCCGATAGATTCCAAAGCAAGGGCCCTGATTAGATCGTTATTTAAAATGAAACGGCAAGAGATTGTGATCGCGGGATCGTGGATCAACGGTCCGAAATCCTCCCACGACACGAGTTGGTCCCAGCCCTAGGATCATGAAGCAACGGCACAGATCAAAAGGGCCAACCGGTCACATCTCAGATCTAATCGTGACCGCCCCCGGCCAGATCAATGGCCCATATTTTAAATAACCGCGATCAATCTAGGTCCATCTGATCGGATCCAACCGCTCAGATCCAACCAGCTAAGGGGGTACGAAGCGTTCATTCTGAGCCGTCCACCAAAAATCAACGCTTCAGCCATCGCCCTCACCACCCGACTGGCGTGGGCGGCACCGCCCGTCTTCCTGGCGGCGGAGCACACCGGAGTTGTGAGGATTCTCCCACAGGTGTACTATTCTCCCAACCGTAAGGTGCTACGCGCGGAGGAGATGATAGCAAACTCAACAGAGGGGTTCTTACCGAGGATTAGGTCACCAGGAGTCATGCCCATGGCGCACGGCAGAAGTTCGTGGGTCCTTGTCGTCGGTGAGCAATTCCTCCAGCACCAGTCGCTAATCACACTCGAGGACGAGTCGCACGCACTCCACGTGAACCCGCGCAGCACTCGGCTAACGCCAGATTCCCATGTGCCCACAACGGTGGAGGATGCCGCCGGTGGGTTTCTACGGTGATGATGGAAATCGGCCTGGGTGTGGGTTGTCGAGTTGAGCGCGAGGTAACAGAAGGGTCCGCAGGCAGCCAAGAGGCATTTATTCCCCACGATGCCACGCGGCGACAATGGCGGCGGTCAGGGCAGGCCTCTCTCTCTCCCCAATTCGTGCATGAATTTATGGAGCCCGGGTGCCAATGGATGAGGGAGAGGACCCAAGTTTTATAGGCCATCGGTGGAGGGGGTGTCCGGCCAAGATGCCGTGCGATTCCCGGCGCGGATGCCGGAGTTCTTATTGCACGGAGGAAGATCGAGCTGCCATCGGGCGTTTGATACGGTGTTCCGTAGAGCTCGGAAGAGATAAGGAAGAAGGGATGGCCGCTGACATATCAAGTCCACACATCAGAGGTAGTGAAGGTTGGTGCGTGAGGCGAGGCTGCCAAGTGGGGCCCGCGGCGCAGTGGCAATGCGCCAGAGGAGCCACTGGCCGTGTGGATGCTGTTAGCTGGGCCGGTGGGGTGCTTTTTAGCCCAATTGGCAAAATGAAGGCGCGGGGATGAGCAGAGGTGGGCCGCCAGCAAGGGCTTTAGGCCCGAGAGCCAGGGAGGAGTTCTTATGTCTTTTTTTTATTCTATTTCTTTTCCCTTTTTATTTTTGAATATCTATTTTGAATCCAATTTTTTTTTTCTATGAACTTTGTACCTAGATCCAAATGGACAAATTGAACAAATATGTTATGGAAGGATTTTATCTATTTTCTCTTTTTTTACTCTAATTTGCCAATTAGGGTTAAATTCCCAAATTTTGGTATTAATATATTTCTTTTTATATTACTTTTATATTGTCACAAAATGCACACAAAATAAAGTCCCGCATGATGCATAATTTAGTGGCATATCTTTTATTAATTATTTGTTTTTTTAATATGGTGTTCACATGTGATGGTAAATTGATACAACACACATGTATAGATAAAGGAAATAATTTTTTTTTCCTTTTATACCATAACTTATAAATTGGGTATTACGCAGAATGAAGATGGTTTCCCCAAATTGCTGAGAGCATGCACAGTCCGCCTCAGAATCAGGAGCCATCCTGAGTATGATGGTCGTGAATTCATCGAGCATGGCACAGAGAAGTGTGTCGTGACTATATACATTGGATCCAGTCCGCACCATGTGGAATGGAGTGTCACTACTGTGGGGCACAGATTCAAAGGCACCTGCCAAGTCGTCGCTCGCAAGGCATTGAGGACCCTATGTCAACTCTATGAAGAAGAAGTGGCTGACACACCGCTCAGATTCTTTCCGCCCTTTCAGAGAAACCGTCCAGTTTGGATGGCCAGGATGCGTGCATTGGGAGGGCAACAACTGCTTGAGGACGACCCCACAGTCGTGTACCTCACTACATACCTGCTCACCCTAGATGCCCAGTAAGATTTTTGGCTCGGCACCACCATCAGATGATTGCCCGAGCAGAAGATGCAGAGAAGCGCAACCGTAAGCTCCATCTCACCTCAGCTCAAGCCCATGTAGCTGCCTTGGAAAGTCGTGAAGTCATTGTTGTTGAAGCCATGAAGCAAGCCAAGGATGAGCACGTCCAGAAGCTGATGGAGGCCTTCTTGGTAACCCATAACCAACGTAGAGCCCTACGGATCCAAGAGCCCGCTTCATCCAACCCAGTTCAACCCTAGAAGAGCTAAAGATCCCCAGATTCTTGAAGGTCACCCGGTCTCTACCAGAGGAGAAAAGAAGACTTGGGAACTCCCGGAAGGAGCCATAGTCTTGGAAGGAATTCCAGTCTTCCCTTAGGCTATGAATAAGCAAGAGCACCTCGAGTCCTCCCAAGATCCCCCGCCAGAGTTGTTTGAGCCCTTTACCATGAAGAAGATTCTAGCACCCTCCCTTGAAGTCAAAGAATAAGCTGCAAGCACCCCGCTAGCACCGCCGCCCTCTGAGGAGCTACAAGAGCTAGTCTCGCTTGAAGAAGAGTTCGACCCCGGCTTGCCATCTCAGTCGCTGCCAGAAGAAGTCATCAACATCAGCTCCCTCTTGACCCATCCAGGAGATGTCTCAGATTGAAGTTGTGCGCCAGTCTTGCTAGAAGAGAAGTTGCCTGGTCTGAAGTTAGTTATGCCCAGTCCTCTGCATGCATTGGGTAGTGAAGTTTTTCTTCACTTTGGCTAGAGCCCTGCATGTATGAGAGGTAATCGTGTAGACTCGTGTTTTGCAAAACTCTAATTGTGTGGCCCCCTAGGGCATTTCAAAATGAATTTCGCTTGATGTTTTCTCCCATTTTGAGTGCATATGTGATGCTTTAACATTAGTGCTCATAAGTTGCATTTAGCATAGTTCTCAATTCAGGAGCCAAGCAATAGTAGTTATGCTTAGCCCCCGAATCTGAGTAGTCCGTGCTTTGAAAAAAACTCTATTCTTCCCTTACTCAAAACATTTGATTTGTTTGTGCTTATCATTGCTGAGCTTGTGTGTTTTCTTTCTTTTTAAGAAAGGTTTTCTCTAAAAACATAGATCACAAATTAGAGCTAATCCTCATCTTATGCTTCCATTCTCATCTTAACCCTTCTCAAGAGAAAAGCACCTTACCCAAGAAGATACCGAGAAGCTTACCCTTGAAGCCTAGAATAAGCTACAAAAGGAACATGTCCAGCCGCTTAGTCAAAAGGACCGACCGTGAGAATCATAGCACTGCACCTGAGTCAAAGTGAGCAGAAAAAGAGGACAGAAGGAGTTATTACCATACAAAGAGGCAAAGATTCTTGGAACCAGAGACCACAAACATTAGGGTCATTGACCCCATCACTCACCCGTGCCCCCCGCACGTGTGCCCGCCTCCATGCGCACCACCACCGCCCCATGCCCCCCTTTTGCAGCGCACCCACCACCATTACCGCCAGCAACACCATCCCCCCTCCATCGCACTTGTTGCCTTGTGTCACCTGCTCCATCACCACCACTCTGCGCCCGAGCACCCCACTCACCTATAAAACCCCCCACCAGCTCCCTCAACTCCCATCTCGCTCAAAGCAAAGCACACTCTAGATAAATCCCCTCTGCCAAATCGCAAGCAACTCCATTTTCCACTCCCTTGCCCCTGAGATCAAAATGCTTGGTGATTCTTGGATTGAAGACTGTTGTACATGGTTCATAGTCTTCGGTTTCCTCCTCTGTATGATGGTAATACTCTTTGATAGAATCCTCTAGTGGGAAGAGCAAAGAGAAAGAAAGGATCAGTGAAAACAATATAGCGAGGAGAAGATAAGAAGAAGGTTCTCCCAGAATCAACCCTATGTCAGTCATCTCTCTGCAGCCTGGTCAAGCAGCAATAGCAGAAGAAGGCCCCGTAACACCCTTGTTATGTGGTACTTCAAGGAGTTCACATCCCCAAGATTCAAGAGATCTACCCTCATTCTTTTTAATTAGGGTAGTGTTCCAGCAAGGTTCTTGCTATGGAGAAGAAGAAGAAGGCCTGTAGCAAGCTTGTGGAGGACCAGATCATCGAAGCATATAAGTTTCTGGATCAGAAGTGGTCACCCAAGTTCCATTGATGAAGCACTAGAAGACCAATCAAGGAAAGAATCCATGTGGGAGTTCGCAAGAGGAAGATTTGTGTGTTGGCATTGATGCTTCTTCAGTAAGCAAGCTGCCAAGTGAAAGCTAGAAGCCCGAAGATGATCCATGAGTAGCCAGAATCAGTGTTTGCCATCGGCAACCGGATGCTCCACAAAGGCCAGATTTTGTTGAAGATCCATCTCCTCGAAGAGTCTGCAAAGTGAAGATATGTAGCTGAAGTAAAGCTATACCCATAACCCTTCTAAGCCGAATCTCGGGGACGAGATTCATTTTAAGTGGCGTAGATTTGTAGCATCCCAAAAATTCAAATCTTGAAATTTTATCAAACACGCTCTAAATTCAAAATGAATTTCAAATTTCATTTCAAAATGTTTGTTTGCGAGTTGATATCAGCAAATATAATATAGTGGTCTATATTATCTCCAAAATCCTTCTCAAAATCTCTTACAAATATTTCCCCAGTGACCCCTTCAAATTCTTTCCAGAAATACTGCCCAGATATTTCCCCAGTGATCCCCTCTGATTCATTCCAGAAATACTGCCCAAATATTCCACCGATAATCCTCCAGATATTTTCCTCCTGAGAAATACCTTCAGAATCATTTTTCAAGTCCCTACAAATATTTTCTTCAAAACTTTTCTCATGCTCATACATATATGTATGCCTCCGGTGTCATACGTTGAGCTCTACAAGCTAATTACACTCATATAAGACAAATCTATGCTAATCTCCCACTAATCCTCTCATCCTCCCACTAATCCTCTCATCCCTCCCCCTAATACCCCCACCATGGCTATAAATAGAGGGGCAATGGCCTCCTCTCATCCCACCCCAAGCCATTTCATGGCAACTTGAAAGTGCATTCATCCCTTTTATGAGTTTTGGTGATTTGGATAACAACACATTTAAAGGTCTAACGAGTTTGCTAAGTGTTGAACAGGAAATTCAGTATGATGAACATACTTGAATAGTGTATAATGATCAGTGAACAAAGATTCAACATAAGGTTAAATAACCAGTGAGACAATACAAATGGATATAATATGATCTCTATATTGGTTTGAATATATGGACAAGACCTGAGAAATCACTACATACATATGATCAAAATAGAGGATGAAGTGATTAAGAAGATTGGTCAAGCCAAAGTGAATAAGATATGAGGAATCGTGAATTGGCTTGACCATATTACTATCAATCTATATATGCTTCTATGAGAATCAAACTAAAGCTTGATTAATCTTAACAGTTATATCTAGAAGACTGTAGCATCCCAAAAATTCAAATCTTGAAAATTTCTCAAACTCGCTCTAAATTCAAAATGAATTTCAAATTTCATTTCAAAATGTTTGTTTGGGAGTTGATATCAACAAATAAAATATAGTGGTCTATATTCTCTCCAAAATCCTCCTCAAAATATCCTACAAATATTTCCCCAGTGACCCCCCTCAAATTCTTTCTAGAAATACTACCCAGATATTTCCCAGTGATCCCCCCTGATTCTTTTCAGAAATACTACCCAAATATTCCACCGATATATCTCCAAGTATTTTCTTCCTGAGAAATACCTTCAGAATCATTTTTCAAATCCCTACAAATATTTTCTCCATAAATTTCCTCATGCCCATACGTATACGTATGCCTCCGGTGTCATACGGTGAGCTCTACAAGCTAACTACACTCATATAAGACAAATCCATGCTAATCTCCCACTAATCCTCTCATTCTCCCACTAATCCTCTCATCCCTCCCCCTAATCCCCCACCATGGCTATAAATAGAGGGGCAAGGGCCTCCTCTCATCCCACCCCAAGCCATTTCATGGCAACTCCCTCTCCCCCCCCACACGCCCACTCCCACTCCACCTCCCACACAAGCACACACTAGCACAAGGATCGTTCGGTCGTTCTTCGATCGTTCGTCCACCTGTTCTTAGTTTGTGCGTTCGTTCGTCCGATCGTTCATGGTTCGTTCGTCCATTTGTCCGATCGTTCGATCGTTCGTCCGTTCGTTCATCCATATAATCTTTTTCCTGCCGTTATGCTACCGAAATTCTGATTGTTCGTTCGTTCGATCATTCGATCGTTCATCGTTCGTTCATAGTTCCTATTCATCGTTCATCGTTCGTTCATAGTCCCTATTCATCGTTCTTCCAGATACTCTTTATCCTGCCGTTATGCTGCCGAAATTCTGATCATTCGTTCGTCCGATCATTCGATCGTTCGTCCGTTCGTTCATAGTTCCTATTCATCGTTCATCGTTCGTTCATCGTCACTATTCATCGTTCATACGACTATTCATCATCGTCGCTATTCATTCTTACTATTCATCGACACTATTCACCAATGTTACTATTCATCGGCCCTATTCTTCATCGTTACTATTCATTGATGATATCTATGGTATCTTTTTCCGTCGTCACTATTCATCGTTACTATTCATCGATCATCCGATCGACCCAAATTTCAACTACTCATCCATCATGCTGTCCAGTCTACCTAAGACCAGCCAGACCCATATTCCAGTCCAACCCTAGGGTTATGAAGGCTGGGGAGCACCAGGAGGATAAGGAGGGGGAATGTTTTGTCCGGTTTGGACATGACGGTGGCCTGACTCCTTCCGGTATAACTGTCAAGGTTAGGACGTGCGAGGAAAGAAAGAGATTCGGATTCGGATCTCATTGTCCATGAGATCGCAGAGCCGGACTAGTGGGTAAAGTGTACCCCTCTACGCAGAGTTCAAACCTATTCGAATAGTCTGTGTCCACAGGAATGGATGAGTCTGGTGTGGTATGGCAATTAGTGTTTTGTTTTAAAAAAAAAGAGGTGCTTTTGAGAAAAGTGGTTTTTAAAAGGTTCGGCGGTTGACAGGAAGTCCAGTAGCTATTTTTGAAAATGAAAACTAGTGGGAAACTGCTGAGATACCTGGATGGTTTAGTCCTGGGGATTTTGTTCTATACTAAAAAACTTCCTGCTCCTTTTGGAGAGGATGCGCTTTGCAAAATACAAAATGTTTTTCAAAACAACCCTGCATAAAATATTGTTGTTTCTGCAAAATATCCTGAGCTCCATATATTCCATGCATTATATCTGACTTCCCCATTCCGCAGGTGAAGGTGGGCTGCTGAGTACGTTTGTACTCACCCTTGCTTATTTGTTGTTTTCAGAAAAATGAGATCGGGTAAGAGTTACGACTGTTCCCAACCTTGCCTGTGGCTGTTGGACCGCTGATTTGCTTCGCTGCGTATATCGGGCTGCTTCAGCCCCACTCTGATGATATGTCCCGAGTTGTGGACCAACTCTTAAAGTTGATCGCCACCTTTATAGGTTTGTCTCGTTTAAGCAGATCTGGAATCATCTGTTGTATAAATGTGTTTACTAGCCTCCTGGGACTAGTAATTGTGATATATCACATTTGAGTCCCAGAGGATTGGGGCGCTTCAGGTGGTAACAGAGCTGTTAAGTTGGCCGCAGGACGTAACCCTTAGCCTAATCCAAAAGTTTTTGAGTCAAAACTATTTTCTTAGAAAAAAATCTTGCTCTCATCCCTTCATTTCAAAAATGTTTTCCCCCTTTCCTTCTCTCAGAAGTCAGATGGAGGTCCATTGCCAAACCAGCTTTTGCCAAAATGAAGATGGTTTCCCCAAGTTGCTGAGAGCATGCAAAGTTCGCCTCGAAATCAGGAGCCAGCCAGAGTATGATGGTCGTAAATTCGTCGAGCATGGCACAGAGAAGTGTGTCGGGACTGTATACATTGGATCCAGTCCGCACCATGTGGAATGGAGTGTCACTGCTACAGGGCACAGATTCAAAGACACCTGCCAAGTCGTCGCCCACAAGGCATTGAGGGCCCTGTGTCGGATCTATGAAGAAGAAGTGGCCGACACACCGCTCAGATTCTTTCTGCCCTTTCAGAGAGACCGTCTCGTTTGGATGGCCAGGATGCGTGCATTGGAAGAGCAGCAGCTGCTTGAGGATGACCCCACAGTCATGTACCTCACTGCATACCTGCTCACCCTGGATGCACAATGTGACACCCCAGTGTCACTTAGGGTTCTTCCTTAAGCTAGCCCCAACCCATGATCACATGCAATCTCAATAAAAGGGTGAACATTGAAAATGAGAGCAAAGAATTTAGTTGAAGTCTACTTAAACCTTTCATGAGTTCAAAAAAAAAGGAGAAAAACTCTTAAACCCTAGTTAACCCTAAGTGAACTATTTATGCATAAAGGGTAAATGGGAGAAACCCTAGGGAGAAGAATACAATTTTGAAGAAAACCAAATTATAAAGTTTTAGTTCACTGATTAACTAACAAAACATAGTAAGGAAGTTTTGCCTTTTGAACTTTAAAAATCCCCAAAACACCCCTAAGCTAATGCACTTGGGGAAAATTCAAAAATTCAGAAATCTGAATTTCAGCCCCCTCTCAAAGATCAGTCTTGTTCTCTCTTTTTCAGAACTCATATCAAACAAGTCCAAACATCAAAGTTGTGCCAAATTCCCTTGAACACACCCTGTAAAAGTTTGAACTCAAACCAATTTCATTTGGCAAGGTTTTGGCGCAGTTTTACCTCGGGACTCACCTTGTGACACTGCCACCTTTGTGACACAACAACTCTCTGTACACTACCCCAAACCGCTCGACTTCCACACACAAACGACAAAGCTCTGTCGGGAGAGCAAATCTTGTGAAGCGATCATGCCCAAATTCGCGAAGATCTTCAACCTATGGGCGCTTGAACTCGGGCAGAAGCGAAAAGCCACGTGTTCGATCGCTTGCCTGACCGGCCGAGCGCGGACTGGCCGCGGCAGCGCGCGCCCCGCGCGTGGTTGCCCCGCCCCGCGCGCCTCTGCTGTGCCCTCGCCTATAAATGCGTCCAAGAGGCCTTAGCCATTGGTACCGCACACCCCGAGCCTCGCCCGAGCCTAAGATCACCGGAGTTTGCCGTGAAAAGCGAGCACCGTCACCCGCCATCCCCGCCCAAGCTCGGCCATCGTGGCCACCCCCTTTCTGTTGAACTCCAGCCTCGCCCTAGCCCCTAGATCGCTTCCCAGTGACGCCGTGAAGCTTCTCCAAGCTTGAGTCGAGGCATTGCCTCACCGGAGAAGTGATTTCACCCTCGCCGGACTTCGGTCTTCCGCCGTCGCACGTGAACCGAGCTAACCAGTGAGTCTTCGTCTAATTCCTTGCACCCACATCTTCTCTGGCATCCCGTGAAGCTCTCTGACCCGTTCAACTGAACCATCATGCCATGAGTAGGCCGGACTCCTCGCCGCCGACGAGCATCTCCGCATGCGCACGTGGACCGGTCGACTCCGACCATCCGCGATGGTGACCCGCACATCGTTGTGATCCCCGAGTCCTCCCCTACGTCATCGACCACCTCACTGGAGCAATCTCGCCGTCGGTAAGCCCCTCCGCCTTTTCTTCCGCCGCGGTTACTGTTTAAGTTAGGACCTCGGGTTAGGATTAGAAGAACTTAAAACACCCGCCAGGGACTGATCCGTGACTCATGTGAATAGTAGCCCAGGGACTGATCCGTGAGAAAAACTTAAAACACCCGCCAGGGACCCCAGTGCAAAGTAGTTTTCTATTTAATCAATTTTGTTAATCTTTTTAAATAACCAGAGAACTTAGAAAATCCATAACTTGATGAATTCTTAATCAAAAGTTGTCAAACTAATTTTGCTAGATCCTAAATATTATGAACTATCATTTAAAAATAATAAACCCTATGCTTTCTATTCTAATTTTTAGAGTTTAAAATTAAAAACAGAAACTGACCAAACCTTGTTTAATTAAGGAAAATTAGTTTTTCTTCTGTGCTGAACCTAAAAAAATTTGTAGATATTCAAACCTCTTTTAGACACTGTTTAAAAATAGTAGGAACCCTAGTATTGAAAAATATAGTGTAGATATCCATTTCAAGCTGTTTTGCCCAAAACTTAGGAAAAATCAGAAAGGCATTAGAAATTAATGAACAGTGAGTAAAATTATTTTTCCTAGTTTGCTTAAGTAACAGAGAACCTATGAAAAATAAAGAGACCCTTAGTCCAGATCAGTTTTAAAATAAAATGTTTTATTTAGCATTATTCCAACTAGAAAGCAATTGTTAGAATTACAAAACTAGACCCAAAATTGATAATAAAAAAATTCAGTGGACTTATAACCACCAGAACCCCACTGCAAAAATAATGAACCCCTCAGCCCATCATTATAAGTAGGGGAAATAAATCTAACATGATAATAAGGCATTTTCCAAATAAATCATGAAGTAACCAATAATAATACAATAATGGGCAACCAAAATTTTGCTAAGACAATAATAAGATAAACCACCAGAGAAAAATGCAAACCCATTGAAAAGATGTAAAATAATACCTATTGCTAATATTGTATAAGAAAGGCCATTTAATCCAATTAATGCATACCACCCTTCCCTTAAGCAAAAAGATGCCAAACTTTAGAATGATTGCTCTTGCACAAAATAGAAGCTAAGAAAAATCAGAAATCTGTTGTTTTATATTTTTCAAATATAGTGGTAGTAGAAAGCACCTCTTTGGCTAGAAACTTGAGAAAACCCTAATAAAATAACTAATAGGTATTAATGCCTAAAATTTTGTGCCAAGTCATGTTATAGCACCTAAAAGCCAGCAAAAATAAGTTTTAGAGAATTACCTACTGTTAAGTAATAGTTGTAGTTCAAGCACCCCTTATGCCCTAGAATTTGGTAATTTTGTCTAGAGAAAACTATTCACTTTCTGATCCCCAAATTTTGAGACAAAAAATTTTACACCAGTAATAAGCCACTGTAATTTTTGCAAAATTTTTAGAATTTTATTAAAGCAACTTGTAGTTCAAACCCACTCCAAAAACTTAAGGAGAATAAAGAAAAAGAAAGAAGAAATAAACCTCACTCCAAAGAGTCCAACTTGAATTCTTGTCAAACTCACTAAGGCTTTAAAAAGAATTCAGTGGAACCCTAAAAATAAACCTACCACTTACCTTAGCTAAGTTTGATCCAATTTACCAAGTATACCACCTAGAAGTCTTACATAAGTAAGGTTTAACCTTGTCTAACTCAAGTAGATCGTACACCGTCAAAAGTTGTAATTTCTAAAGCATATATCATACATATATCTTACGCATTGCATTCATTAGATTGTAATCTTGCCGACAGAGAGTACGTGCTCATCCCCGAGCAAGGATCTGTCCAAGAGAAGGACCAGGAGCGAGCTTCCGAGGCTGCTATCGAGGATCTCCCCGCAGCCCCAGCAATTGAAGGCAAGCCCCGGTTTATATGCATAACTGTATTATTATATGCTACTTTACTACACTTAATGCTTGTAGGATTGTGATGTGCACTTAAGTGTAGGAGTTGCTTGAAACCTCTAGTTGCATGAACTTAGGATTCCTTTATGAGATGAATACTAGTATGCTAGGTCGAGTAGCTGCTTTGCTAACCAGGATCTCGGTAGAAGTCGAGTGATTTTCTAGCACTCGCGCGAGGTCATGAATTGATTGTATTCATCTTGATAACGGGATCTATGTTAGTCTATGGACTTGGATCCAGGGAGGATGCCTTGACCATGAGACGGGAAAAAGAATTAAGGATTAATGTGTGGATACCTGAGTCAAGCTTTTGAACGTACTAAGCACATGCCGGGAAAAATGGTAACCGGTAAACCTAGTACCTGAGTGAAGCCGGGCGCGGACTTTATCCCTCATGCGACCTGAGACTGGGTCTCCCATGCTAGCTATGGTGGGTACAAGTGCGGTCACTGCACGGCGGTAGCCGGGGTCAGTGGAGCATTGTATGCCAAGGCGGTGAGGCCTGGACGCGAACGGGGAATCGATGGGGACGGTTGTCATGTGTGGGGTCAGAGTACCCTGACATGGCGTGTGTTTAGGTTTACCTTGCAAGGTTAAAACTCGATTCGAATCGTCTGCTTCTCGTAGCTAATGAGACTGCTTGACCCCTTGTACTGCATCGAGTAAGAAGTGAAATGAGGTTACATGAGATAATTTGTTGATTGAACTAAATGCTTGTCACCATGTATGCTTAGAAGGAGCAAATCTAGCTAAGTTAATGATGATAGAAATTGAAAAGCTAAAAATTGATTTTAGAAACAGCTAGTGCTTTTGGAAAACCAAACCTCCCCTCAGCCAAACAGCTACATAGTCTAGAGGTAGAGGAGTAGACTCCTCACACCGGTTAAGTCTAGCTGAGTATTAGTATACTCAGCCTTGCTTGTGGCATAATTTTTGCAGGTACCATTCAAGAAATGGTTGATGGTGTGAACTGGCCTACCACCCTGCCACCAGGTTGGACGGTCGAGTGGGATGTTGCTCCGGCAGGAGAGGAGCACGAGGAGTAGTGGGCTAGGCCTTGCCCATTTCCTCGATACCGACGACATCGATTATCCGCTGCATTTTATTTCGTGAACTCTTATTTCCTACTCAAAAACTTCGATCCATGTAATAATTCAGCACTTAATTTGAGGTTTCCTGTTTTATTGTATTTCTTCTATGACTCACCTTCGAGTGAGATTGTGGAATTTGTTCCTGGTTAAGCGGCTCTATCAGACGAGATCTGAGGGACTGATGGGTTATTCCGATTTAAGTGTGTTATGGCCCCTGAGGCGTGACTTAGGCACTTAAGCTGGAATAAATCGGGTGGTTCCGCCACAGCTGGTATCGGAGCAAATTCCACCACAGAGATGGACAATAAACCATGAATACCAATTTTCAAAACCTAAAACTTGCCTAGAAATTGCTACGGTCGTCAGGACTAGATCGCTAGACCTAGGACGAAAGGCCTTAGGCATAGAGGGAGAAATAGGTGGCTAATTAATTAGGCCCCGTGGGCCCGTACTTATATTTCTAAGGATGCCCTAAAAGCACCCTATTTTTGGAGAGGCAACGTTACTTTCAGCATGCATGCATTATAAACACAAAGAGGAATTAAAAACTTGAGCTAACCCACTTTCTTTAAAACCATCCGGGCTCTCTTTTTCTTTTTCCTTCCACCATAATCTTTACCTTTGGTTCCCTTACACAGATGAATTCACCCACCCCCGCCAATGGAGGAGACACTCGTTTCAGTTCTGACTTCCTTTCTCGCGATGGCTTTCCTTCCATCTTGTGGGAAGTGCTTAACTCCGCCGGTTACCCTACACCCACTTTGTACACGGTGCAGTTGTATGAGGAGCATCGGGTACCTCGTTGTCGGGTCTGGCTGACTTTGGAGGCTCATCCCCTTCAACCAGGTTGGCGTTCTCTTGATTCTGAGACGATTGGACTCAGGACGGACGACACCGTTGAAGCAGCAGCCATGAAGACTCTGACGACTTTCTGTGGCTACCATCCCCTAGAGATGGTGATGCACCCCTTGGGACTCTTCCCTGCTAAGAAGAAGGATGAACCCATGTGGTGTAACCGCATGAGCCATGTGAAGGATGTGTGGGCAATGTATCCTGACTTGGTTGGGAGGGTCACCGTTCAGTGCATGAGTGCGCTGTACCGCCTTCAGGCCCTTCAGAGCGACGCTATGGCACTCCTTGCTAACATCGCTCAAACCGCCAAGCTCACTCTCGACAGTCGAGAAGATTTTGTGGTCGATCTATCCACCGAGTTAGTAGAGAAGGATCTGCAGGTGGAAAGGCTGAGCCAGTGCATTACCACCTTGGAGCAGCAGGTGGAGATCCGAGACAACACCATTGATGTCTTGGAGAACCAGCTTCACGATGTGCAGAGGAACTCGAAGAAGCGAATGACCACCTGGACATGCACCACCTGGAGATGGAGGCCAGTGAAGCCAGAAGCGAGGGAGAAGAGGCTCCCGAGGAGCTAGGACTAGCCCCTGGTGCCAATGGGACTACCTCCGCGATGCCTCCTTCACCCGTATCCAGTGTCGCTTCCACCGCTCAGGGTTGATCAGTCACTTCGACACTTTTAGGCGGATAGAAACCTATGCGAGCTTAGTTAATATCAGATTTTGGACTAGGCTTACGGGTACTTTCCCCTGATTGATGTAACCCTATGAACTTTTGAAATCTGTGGGATGTTTGTCACCATGTTATCTTCATTTCGAACCTAATATTATGATTATGGCATTTTTCCTTCCATATGAGATGATGTCTTGTCGTTCGAAACTGTGAGATGGGATAACAATGGCGGCAATCTTTGTTTTCAGATGGCAGCTAGGCAGCGTCGCGGGCATAACGAGCAGGTTCCCCTGCCACCTCCTCCTGCTCCCACAATGCAGGAGCTGATGGCCCAGCAGAATGAGATTCTGCGACAGCTCTTGCAGCGCCAGCCCCACCCTCAGCAGCATGGTGGAGGCCAGCATCAGCGACCTCCGGCAATGGAAACCTACCATGAGTTTCTGAGCAAGTAGCCACCCTTATTCACCAAGGTAGAGGATCCATTGGACGCCGACGTATGGCTTCGTGTCATCGAGTCCAAGTTTCCCCTCCTCACGGGAGACTGCCCTGATGAAGCCAAGCCTCGCTTCGCCGCGCAGCAGCTTCGCGGATCTGCTCGGACTTGGTGGGACCACTTCTGTGCTATGCTCCCCGCTGATCGTGAAGTGTCTTGGGAGGAATTCAAGACTGCTTTCAGAGGACACCACATCCCAGCTGGCATTCTTGATCGAAAGCTGAATGAATTTCTGGCCCTTAATCAAGGAACCTGCACGGTACTGCAGTATGCGCAAGCCTTCAACGACTTATGCCAGTATGCAGGGTACCATGCTGATTCTGATGAAAAGAAGAGAGACCGCTTCCGCAGGGGTCTTAATACCAAGCTGCGGGAACGACTCAACACTGTCCGGGCTGATAGCTTCAATGAGTTGGTCAACATGGCCATCTCCTAGGAGGACTGCATTGTAGCTCACCGGGCAGAGAAGAAGAGAAAGGCACCAATGGCAGCACCATCCGCTCAGGCTCAGAGGTTCAAGATTGTTTCTCACAATCAGAGCAAGGGTTTCAAGCAGCAGGCAGGTAGATGGGTGATCAGGCCACCTCAGCAGTAGCAGCCGGCACCCAACCGCTTTCCAGCTCCGTCTCCAGGGAACAATCAGCCTCCGCAGCAGCAGCAGTTCCGCCAGGGCAATGGGAACAAGTGTTTCACTTGTGGCAATGTGGGCCACTATGCCAAGAATTGTCCCAGGAACCAGTAGAGGCAGATGCCAGCACCAAATCAAGACAAGGGAAGAAAGCAGAAGGTACAAGTCAGGCAAGGGAAGCTCAACTTCACTACTCTAGAGGAAGTACCTGCGGGAGCTCCTATCATTACCGGTATCTTTTCAGTTTATAATCAACCTGCTTTAATTCTGTTTGATTCTGGTGCATCTCATAGTTTCATTAGCCAGAAGTTCAGTGCTAAATGTGAACTGTCATTCTCTCACTCAAAAGGGCCATTTATGATAGTCACACCTGGGGGTAAAATTTCAACTAATCAATTAAACCAAAGTGTGACCATTCAACTAGGGAGCCACATTGTCAAAACCACTCTTCTTGTGTTGGGATTGGAAAATGTGGACATTATTCTAGGAGCTAATTGGATGACCTTGCACCAAGTTGTGCTTGATGTAGCCAGCCGTACCGTGGAAGTTAATTCTCCATTCTGTGGGAACTTCACCTTAATTCTGCCTAGTCAAGGTTCTACTCAGTCATGTGCTTTCTCTATGACGGAGTTACCTCTGAAGAAGATCCCAGTGGTCTGTGAGTATGCAGATGTCTTTCCTGATGAATTGCCAGGAATGCCACCAGACCGGGATATTGAATTTGCCATCGAATTGCATCCGGGAACGGCCCCAATTTCCAAAAGGCCCTACCGAATGCCACCCGCCGAGTTGGCAGAATTGAAGAAGCAATTGCAAGAGTTGCTGGATAAGGGATTTATTCGCCCAAGTACTTCGCCTTGGGGATGTCCAGCACTATTTGTGAAGAAGAAGGATGAAAGCTTGAGGCTGTGTATAGATTACCGCCCTCTTAATGCGGTAACTATCAAGAACAAGTATCCTTTGCCTCGTATTGATGTTCTTTTTGACCAGTTGGTCGGGGCCAAGGTGTTTTCCAAGATCGACCTTCGCTCTGGCTACCATCAGATCAAGATACGAGCAAGCGATATTCCGAAGACGGCATTCTCAACCAGATATGGGCTATATGAATTTTTGGTGATGTCATTCGGGCTGACAAATGCACCAACATATTTCATGTATCTGATGAATTCTGTTTTCATGCCTGAATTGGACAAATTCGTAGTGGTTTTCATCGATGATATCTTGGTGTACTCAAGGAACGAAGAAGAACATGCCGGGCATTTGCATGTAGTGCTTCAACGTCTGCGAGAGCACCACCTTTATGCCAAGTTGTCCAAGTGTGATTTTTGGCTAAAGGAAATCAAATTCTTGGGTCACACTATCTCTCAGGCAGGAATAACTATTGATCCTGATAAAGTGCAAGAGGTGATGAGCTGGAAGCCACCAAAGACTGTCCGTCAAATTCGGAGTTTTATGGGATTAGCTGGTTATTACCGAAGATTTATTCCGGATTTCTCTCGAATTGCAAAGCCTATAACTAAGTTGCTGAAGAAAGAAGCCAAGTTTGTTTGGAGTCAGAAGTGCGAAGATGCCTTCCATGCATTAAGGCAGCATCTAACCACAGCACCAGTATTAGCGCAACCCGACAACAGCAAGCCTTTTGATGTATATTGTGATGCCTCTGGCACTGGACTAGGTTATGTCTTGATGTAAGACAACCGAGTCATCGCTTATGCCTCAAGAGCACTCAGGCCTCATGAGCAAAATTATCCCACTCATGACCTCGAGTTGGCAGCAGTGGTTCATGCATTAAAAATGTGGAGGCACTATTTAATGGGAACCCACTGCAACATCTTCACTGATCATAAGAGCCTTAAGTACATATTTACTCAGGCTGATCTCAACATGAGGCAGAGAAGATGGCTAGAGCTGATCAAGGATTATGACCTGGAGGTACATTATCACCCAGGAAAGGCCAATGTGGTAGCAGATGCCTTGAGTCGGAAGTTGCAATGCAATTGTATTCTGATGGATTCTCGCATTAACACCTTGTGTGATGAGTTGAGCAAGATGCAAATAGAAGTGATTCCTTCTGGTTCTTTGTCTCACATTTCTGTTAAGCCAACTTTGCAAGACCAGATCATCATGGCCCAGCTCAGTGACAAGGGAGTGCATATTATCAAGAAGAATCTCCATCAGAAGATTGAGAAGTATAGTTGTTTCCGCCAAGATAAAAAGGGTGTGTTATGGTTCAAAAGCAGATTGGTGATTCCTAAAAACTAGGACCTCAAGAGGAAAATCTTGGATGAGGCTCATCTCTCCAAATTCTCTATGCATCCGGGAAGCACCAAAATGTACCATGATCTGAAGCCTTTGTATTGGTGGACCAGAATGAAGAGGGAGATAGCCCATTATGTATCAGAATGTGACACCTGTCACAGGATAAAGGCAAGCCACTTGAAATCAGCTGGAGCTTTGCAACCCCTATCTATACCTTCGTGGAAATGGGATGACATCAGCATGGATTTCATTGTGGGTCTGCCCAACACCTCTCGTCATCATGATTCGATTTGGGTTATTGTAGACTAACTGACGAAAGTGGCACATTTTCTTCCTGTGCACACCACTGATAAGGCTCAGAAGTATGCAGAATTGTATATTGACCGGATCGTGTGTTTGCACGGATTACCTCGGACCATTGTTTCTTACCGAGGAGCCCAATTTGTTGCCAGATTTTGGGAACAACTGCAGGAGTCTTTGGGAACCAAGCTAATTAGAAGTTCAGCTTACCACCCACAGACTGATGGTCAGACGGAAAGGGTAAACCAAATTCTGGAGGATATGCTGAGAGCTTGTGCAATCGATTGTGGCAAGAACTGGGATAAGCACCTTGCCTTGGCAAAGTTTGCTTATAACAACATTTATCAATCCAGCCTAAGGATGGCACCCTTCGAAGCTCTCTATGGAAGAAGGTGCAGGACACCACTCAATTGGTCTCAACCTGGAGAAAGAGGAGTTTTTGGACCTGACTTAGTGACTGAAGCCGAAAGGAAGGTCAAACTAATCAGGAAGAATCTAGAAGCTGCTCAGGCCAGGCAGAAGAGTTACTATGATAGAAGAAGGAAACCTCTCCAGTTCAAGGTGGGAAGTTTTGTATACCTCAAGGTATCACCCACCAAGGGAGTGCAGAGGTTTAGGATCAAAGGCAAGCTAGCCCCTCGATACATTGGACCTTATGAGATCATAGAAGCATGTGGACCCGTGGCATATAAGCTGAAGTTACCTTCAAAAATGTCTGCCATTCACAGTGTGTTCCATGTATCTCAGTTGAAGAAGTGTGTTCGATTGCCGACCGAGATCATAGCAGAGCCAGAATTGGAGATAGAGCCAGATCTATCGTACCAAGAGTACCCCTCCAAGATTCTGGATTGCAAGGAAAGATCAACTCGGGCTAAATCGATCAAGATGTACAAGGTCCAGTGGAGTAATCACTTAGAGGAAGAAGCTACTTGGGAAACCGAGGAATTCTTGAGATCCAACTTCCCCGATTACCTACCTAAGGAAGCTGGTACGTAATCACACCCCCAACCCCTCCTCCTGCCCTTCGAATCTAATTTTCAGAAATATGATCTTAAATCAGAATGAAGTAATCATGAAACAAAACTTAAAAAGGACTTCCTTCTGAAGTTGCAAAGAGAATGACATTCGAAGAGCAGTTTGCTCTAATAATAACAATAAGCACCCACTTCCTATAAGTCTCACCCTTCGCTTCACCCCGGGAGGACTCTGGCCCGAATCTCGGGACGAGATTCCTTTAAGGGGGGAAGGCTGTGACACCCCAGTGTCACTTAGGGTTCTTCCTTAAGCTAGCCCCAACCCATGATCACATGCAATCTCAATAAAAGGGTGAACATTGAAAATGAGAGCAAAGAATTAAGTTGAAGTCTACTTAAACCTTTCATGAGTTCAAAAAAAGGAGAAAAACTCTTAAACCCTAGTTAACCCTAAGTGAACTATTTATGCATAAAGGGTAAATGGGAGAAACCCTTGGGAGAAGAATACAATTTTGAAGAAAACCAAATTATAAAGTTTTAGTTCACTGATTAACTAACAAAACATAGTAAGGAAGTTTTGCCTTTTGAACTTTTTAAAATCCCCAAAACATCCCTAAGCTAATGCACTTGGGGAAAATTCAGAAATTCAAAAATCTGAATTTCAGCCCCCTCTCAAGGATCAGTCTTGTTCTCTCTTTTTCAGAACTCAAATCAAACAAGTCCAAACATCAAAGTTGTGCCAAATTCCCTTGAACACGCCCTGGAAAAGTTTGAACTCAAACCAATTTCATTTGGCACGGTTTTGGCGCAGTTTTACCTCAGGACTCACCTTGTGACACTGCCACATTTGTGACACGACAACTCTCTGTACATTGCCCCAAACCGCTCGACTTCCACACACAAACGACAAAGCTCTGTCGGGGGAGCAAATCTTGTGCAGCGATCATGCCCAAATTCGTGAAGATCTTCAACCTATGGGCGCTTGAACTCGGGTAGAAGCGAAAAGCCACGTGTTCGATCGCTTGCCTGACCGGCCGAGCGTGGACTGGCCACGGCAGCACGCGCCCCGCGCGTGGTCGCCCCGCCCTGCGCGCCTCTGCCATGCCCTCGCCTATAAATGCGTCCAAGAGGCCTTAGCCGTTGGCACCGCACACCCCGAGCCTCGCCCGAGCCAAAGATCACCGGAGTTCGCCGTGAAAAGCGAGCACCATCGCCCGCCATCCCCGCCCAAGCTCTGCCATCGTGGCCACCCCCTTTCTGTTGAACTCTAGCCTTGCCCTAGCCCCTGGATCGCTTCCTAGTGACGACGTGAAGCTTCTCCAAGCTTGAGTCGAGGCATTGCCTCACCGGAGAAGTGATTTCACCCTCGCCGGACTTCGGTCTTCCGCCACCGCACGTGGACCAAGCTAACCAGTGAGTCTTCGTCTAATTCCTTGCACCCACATCTTCTCTGGCATCCCGTGAAGCTCTCTGACCCGTTCAATTGAACCATCGCGCTGTGAGTAGGCCGGACTCCTCGCCGCCGATGAGCATCTCCGCCTGCGCACGTGGATCGGCCGACTCCGACCATCCTCGACGGCGACCTGCACATCATTGTGATCCCCGAGACCTCCCCTACATCCTCGACCACCTCACCGGAGCAATCTCGCCGCCGGTAAGCCCCTCCGCCTTTTCTTCCGCCGCGGTTACTGTTTAAGTTAGGAGAAGGACCTCGGGTTAGGATTAGAAGAACTCGGGGGTTTTCTGCAATGTCAGTGACTCATGTGAATAGTAGCCCAGGGACTGATCCGTGAGAAAAACTTAAAACACCAGCCAGGGACCCCAGTGCAAAGTAGTTTTCCATTTAATCAATTTTGTTAATCTTTTTAAATAACCAGAGAACTTAGAAAATCCTTAACTTGATGAATTCTTAATCAAAAGTTGTCAAACTAATTTTGCTAGATCCTAAATATTATGAACTATCATTTAAAAATAATAAATCCTATGCTTTCTGTTCTAATTTTTAGAGTTTAAAATTAAAAACAGAAACTGACCAAACCTTGTTTAATTAAGGAAAATTAGTTTTTCTTCTGTGCTAAACCTAAGAAAATTTGTAGATATTCAAACCTCTTTTAGACACTGTTTAAAAATAGTACGAACCCCAGTATTGAAAAATATAGTGTAGATATCCATTTCAAGCTGTTTTGCCCAAAACTTAGGAAAAATCAGAAAGGCATTAGAATTTAATGAACAGTGAGTAAAATTATTTTTCCTAGTTTGCTTAAGTAACAGAGAACCTAGGAAAAATAAAGAGACCCTTAGTCCAGATCAGTTTTAAAATAAAATGTTTTATTTAGCATTATTCCAACTAGAAATCAATTGTTAGAATTATAAAACTAGACCCAAAATTGATAATAAAAAAATCCGTTGGACTTATAACCACTAGAACCCCACTGCAAAAATAATGAACCCCTCACCCCATCATTATAAGTAGGGGAAATAAATCTAACATGATAATAAGGCATTTTCCAAATAAATCATGAAGTAACCAATAATAATACAATAATGGGCAACCAAAATTTTGCTAAGACAATAATAAGATAAACCACCAGAGAAAAATGCAAACCCATTGAAAAGATGTAAAATAATACCTATTGCTAATATTGTATAAGAAAGGCCATTTAATCCAATTAATGCATACCACCCCTTCCCTTAAGCAAAAAGATGCCAAACTTCAAAATGATTGCTCTTGCACAAAATAGAAGCTAAGAAAAATCAGAAATTTGTTGTTTGATATTTTTCAAATATAGTGGTAGTAGAAAGCACCACTTTGGCTAGAAACTTGAGAAAACCCTAATAAAATAACTAATAGGTATTAATGGCTAAAATTTTGTGCCAAGTCATGTTATAGCACCTAAAAGCCAGCAAAAATAAGTTTTAGAGAATTACCTACTCTTAAGTAATAGTTGTAGTTCAAGCACCCCTTCTGCCGTAGAATTTGGTAATTTTGTCCAGAGAAAACTATTCACTTTCTGATCCCCAAATTTTGAGACAGAAAATTATACACCAGTAATAAGCCACTATAATTTTTGCAGAATTTTTGGAATTTTATTAAAGCAACTTGTAGTTCCAACCCACTCCAAAAACTTAAGGAGAATAAAGAAAAAGAAAGAAGAAATAAACCTCATTCCAATGAGTCCAACTTGAATTCTTGTCAAACGCACTAAGGCTTTAAAAAGAATTCAGTGGAACCCCAAAAATAAACCTACCACTTACCTTAGCTAAGTTTGATCCAATTTACCAAGTATACCACCAGAAGTCTTACATAAGAAAGGTTTAACCTTGTCTATCTCAAGTAGATCGTACATCGTCAAAAGTTCTAATTTCTAAAGCACATATCATATCATGCATATATCTTACGCATTGCATTCATTAGATTGTAATCTTACCGACGGAGAGTACGTGCTCAACCCCGATCAAGGATCTGTCCAAGAGGAGGACCAGGAGCGAGCTTCCGAGGCTGCTATCGAGGATCTCCCCGCTGCCCCAGCAATTGAAGGCAAGCCCCGGTTTATATGCATAATCGTATTATTATATGCTACTTTACTACACTTAATGCTTGTAGGATTGTGATGTGCACTTAAGTGTAGGAGTTGCTTGAAACCTCTAGTTGCATGAACTTAGGATTCCTTTATGAGATGAATACTAGTATGCTAGGTCGAGTAGCTGCTTTGCTAACCAGGATCTCGGTAGAAGTCAAGTGATTTTCTAGCACTCGCGCGAGGTCAGGAATTGATTGTATTCATCTTGATAACGGGATCTATGTTAGTCTATGGACTTGGAACCAGGGAGGATGCCTTGACCATGAGACGGGAAAAAGAATTAAGGATTAATGTGTGGATACTTGAGTCAAGCTTTTGAACGTACTAAGCACATGCCGGGAAAAATGGTAACCGGTAAACCTAGTACCTGAGTGAAGCTGGGCGCGGATTTTATCCCTCATGCGACCTGAGACTGGGTCTCCCATGCTAGCTATGGTGGGTACAAGTGCGGTCACTGCACGGCGGTAGCCGGGGTCAGTGGAGCATTGTATGCCAAGGCGGTGAGGCCTGGACGCGAACGGGGAATCGATGGGGACGGTTGTCATGTGTGGGGTCGGAGTACCCTGACATGTCGTGTGTTTAGGTTTACCTTGCAAGGTTAAAACTCGATTCGAATCGTCTGCTTCTCGCAGCTAATGAGACTGCTTGACCCCTTGTACTGCATCGAGTAAGAAGTGAAATGAGGTTACATGAGATAATTTGTTGATTGAACTAAATGCTTGTCACCATGTATGCTTAGAAGGAGCAAATCTAGCTAAGTTTATGATGATAGAAATTGAAAAGCTAAAAATTGATTTTAGAAACAGCTAGTGCTTTTGGAAAACCAAACCCCCCCTCAGCCAAACAGCTGCATAGTCTAGAGGTAGAGGAGTAGACTCCTCACACCGGTTAAGTCTAGCTGAGTATTAGTATACTCAGCCTTGCTTGTGGCATAATTTTTGCAGGTACCATTCAAGAAATGGTTGATGGTGTGAACTGGCCTACCACCCTGCCACCGGGTTGGACGGTCGAGTGGGATGTTGCTCCGGCAGGAGAGGAGCACGAGGAGTAGTGGGCTAGGCCTTGCCCATTTCCTCGATACCGACGACATCGATTATCCGCTGCATTTTATTTTGTGAACTCTTATTTCCTACTCAAAAACTCCGATCCATGTAATAATTCAGCACTTAATTTGAGGTTTCCTGTTTTATTGTATTTCTTCTGTGACTCACCTTCGAGTGAGATTGTGGAATTTGATCCTGGTTAAGTGGCTCTATCAGACGAGATCTGAGGGACTGATGGGTTATTCCGATTTAAGTGTGTTATGGCCCCTGAGGCGTGACTTAGGCACTTAAGCTGGAATAAATCGGGTGGTTCCGCCACACACAATATGATTTCTTGGCTCGGCACCACCGTCAGATGATTGCCCGAGCAAAAGATGCAGAGAAGCGCAACCATCAGCTCCATGTGGATCTCACCACAGCTCAAGCCCGTGCAACTGCATTGGAAAGTCGTGAAGTCATTGCGGTTGAAGCCCTGAAGCAAGCCAATGATGAGCATGTCCAGAAGTTGAAGGAGGCCTACTTGGTAACCCATAACCAACGTAGAGCCCTACGTATCCAAGAGCCCACTTCATCCAACCCTGTTCAACCCATGAGAGCCAAAGATCCCCAGATTCTTTAAGGTCACCCGGTCTCTACCAGAGGAGATAAGAAGGCTTAGGAACTCCCGGAAGGAGCCATAGTCTTGGAAGGAATTCCAGTCTCTCCTAAGGCTATGAATAAGAAAGAGCACCCCGAGTCCTCCCAAGATCCCCCGCCAGAGTTGTTTAAGCCCCTCACCATTTTGAAGATTCCAGCACCGTCCCATGAGGTCAAGGAAGAAGCTGCAAGCACCCCGCCAGCACCACCGCCTTCTGAGGAGCTACAAGAGTGTGGCGGAACCGCCCGAATTATTCTAACTTAAGTGCCTAAGTCCCGCATTAAAGGCTAGACCACACTTAAATAGGAATAAATCGTCAGTCCCTCGGATCTAGTCCGACGAGGCCACTTATCCAGGATCGAATACCACTAGCTCACACGAAGGTGAGGCACAGAGAAATACAATAAAACATAATACCACAAATTTAATAAGTATCATTAGTGATTACATTATCGGAGTTTCAGAAATAATAGCCATAAATTTTAATGCAGCGGAAATAACTAACGGAGAAGAACCGAGTGACATGGCGAAGCCTGGCCACGCTACTCCTCCTGGTCCTCTCCTGCGGAAGCAGCAACCCACTCGGCCATCTATCCCGGTGGCAGGGATGGAGGCCAAGTCACACCAGCAATAAATCATCCTAAGGAGTACCTGCAAAAATTGTGCCACAAGCAAGGCTGAGTATACTAATACTCAGCTAGACTTACCCGGTGTGAGGAGTCTATACTCCTCTACCTCTAGACATGCAGCTGTTTGGCTGTGGGGTTTGGTTGCCAAAAGCACTAGCTGAGTTTCTAAATCAAGATTTTAACTTTGTCAAGATTAAGTGTGACTCTCTTAAGGCTAAAAGTGTACTATCTACTCATACATAGTAGCAAGCATTTTTACCAATCAACATTTTGTATCATCTCATCACAGTTTCCCTTGTTACTCAATGCAGTACAATGGATCAAGCAGTCTCATTAGCTGCGAGAAGCAGACGATTCGAATCGAGTTTTTATCCTTGCAAGGTAAACCTAAACACACGACGTGGCGAGGCACTCCGTCCCCACACATATCAACCGTCCCCATCGATTCCCTGGCAACATATCAGGGCTCACCGCCTTGGCGTACAATGCCTCACTGACCCCGACTGGCCGTCGTGCAGTGACCGCACTTGTACCCACCATAACCGGAATGGGAGACTACGTCTCAGGTCGCGTGAGGGGGTATGTCTGCGGGCAGGTTCACTCAGGTACTAGGCTTACCGATTTACCATATTTCTCGGTATATGTTTAGTACGTTCAAACGCTTGACACAGGTATCCGCACGTTAATCCTTATTTCCATTTTACCTCGTAGACCACGTATCCCCATGGATCCGTGTCCACATACCAACACCAATGTGATATGAAAGGTGGTTACAATCAATGTCCTGACCTCGCGCGAGTGCTAGAAAAATCACTCGACTTCTACCGAGATCCTACTTAATAAAGCAGCTACTCGTCTTAGCATACTAGTATTCATCTCAATGGGGTTCCTGGGATCATGCAACTAGGGTTTCAAACAACTCCTACACTTAAGTGCACAAACAATCCTACAATCATTAAGTGTAGTAAAATAGCATAAATAACAGGTTATGCATAAAACCGGGGCTTGCCTTAATTTTAACACTTAGATAGTGTTTGCTTGGGGAGGTACTCGCTTGGCGAGCATCCACTGGTTAAGTCCATCAGTTTTCAGGTCGTCCACCACTGCATCTTGTGGTTGGCACCACATCACTGGCTCGATCATCATCTCTCGGTCCTATATGAGATGCAAGATGCATATGGATGAATATAATGAAAGTAGCACAAGACACTTTAAGTACATGCTAGCAAATTAAATACTAATTAGCGAGACATCATAAATAACCATACACATTAGTGTCAGCTAACTACGCATCGTCGAGCGCACAACAGTAACACCACTAAAAGAAAACAAACATTTTGTATATTTACGCAACGCAAATACGACCCCATAAGTACGAGCATCTATTTAACCTGCTACGGCTTTTCATTATTCTTCTATTTATCACACAAAAGCATCCCAAGCACCAGTTCAATAGAGGAGGAGTTCCTATCCACAATTAACTACTCAAGCAAACACATCAATCATGGAACACATGTTATCCTAAGTTAACATTACAAGTCTATGTCTGCTAAGTGCTTAACTAAGCATTTTTAGCCAACAGGTGAACAAAATAATCAAATGCGTAGTTGCAGATTTTTGGACAGCAATACAGCACTTACTAGTTTTAATCATATCTCTTCAAATATTAATCCAAAAATAGCAAACTAAGATTTTCTGGAAAGCTTAAAAAGTTCTCTACAACTTTGGTATTGTCATTATAACATGATTCAGCACTCAGTAAGGTCAAAACGTGCTAATACACAGCGCTGTCCAGATTTGGACAGATTCAGGCTAGCAACTTCAAAAATTCACAACCGAAAATTCAGACATCCAAACAAAGTGATCCTAGACTTTCTGAAAAGCTAATTAAATGTTCTACAAATTGTTTATAAACATCACAGGGTGATTCAATATTTAACTAAGCGTAAATATCACTAAAAGACCTTGCTGTCCAGAACTGGACAGATTCAGTCTTCATAATTGTAACATTCATAACTTAAGCTTCAGACCACCAAAAATAGTGATCCAAGACTTTTTGGAAAGCTTGGGAAAAGTACTACATAACTTTTATAATCACCAAGAAGTGATTCCAGGTTTATTCGAATCAAACATTACAGTTTTTGAAATCTGTTCTGACAGAGGACAGAACACAGCAACCAGTTTGAAAAATTCATAACTCTTAAACTATCAGTCCTATGGTTATGAAATTTTAACACAAGCAAGCTCAGAAAAGCCTCTACAACTTTCTTATAATCGACAAGGACTGATTCTAACATTAACTTAAGCAAACAATGCAGCTTCTGAAATCTGTACAGAATTTGGACAGATTCAGTCACTGAATTTGTAAAATACATAACTCCTAAACTGTCAGACCTATGGCTGTCAAATTTTAACACAAGTAAGATAATAGAGTTGTCTACAACTTTCTTGTGAACACCAATAACTGATTTCAACATTAACTTAATCAACCATTGCAATTTCTGAAATCTGTTCAGAAATTCGACAGATTCAGGTGCTGGACTTGCGAAAAACACAACTCCTAAACGATCAGGTTTATGGCTGTCAAGTTTTTGTACAAGCAAGATAATCATGTTATCTACAACTTTTCTATAGCACATATCTACAGAAAACACAATTTAGTTCATCAAACATACCACACGACAAAAACAGCGCGTGCAGTCCAAAACAGCAATCAATAAATTTCAGCTCCTATATAATTCAAGAATTAGTTGTGTTCTAGAGACTTGAATTATTCTAACACTTCACCGTTGATTAGAGTTAAATTAGTCAAATTAGGACCATCAAGTTGACTCATAAATTTTATCCAAGTCATTTCGTGCTCTAGATTTACCATACTCAATTAACCACGCGTTCTCCACGATAATCAACATCGAAGCGCTTTTCACCCAATAATTTGCATTTTAACTTAGACACCACATGAGCACTACTAATTTTTACCTGCGACCATATCCATACGCATTTAGACCACAACAAGTAATTCATCGCAACTACGAGCTTAACCAATGCCATCTAACTAGTCGATTAACCAAGGGATGGCATAGCCCGCCATACGACATACACATCGGCTTGCCTATTATTAACGTAGTCCGAGACACCACACCTATTTATATCACAATCACTTACGCCATCGACTCCTACTTAACATGAGTTGGCTAATGACTGACTATTTCCCAATTATCAACATACACCACCTTTCACCATTTGTGGATGACCGGCACTACACAGCTATTTGTGATACATCTCAAGTTTATTCAGCCCACCAGTGGAGCACTAGCGCATTTCAGAAAATTTCCTAAGACTACAACGACAAGGCATCGATTTTATCATGTTCAAACAAGCATTACAAGTGTGTTTACGAAACCTATCGGTTAACTTAATCGACACACTACCCATGTTCTTTGCCTTTCAAATTGTATCGCACACAAGAATCATCCCCATCTGCCAATGACACCAGTAATACCTACCGACCAATGGTTTACCACCCGAGCACAGTTACACGCCGCACCTTAGTTTCTATCATAATTCTCGCATAACTCGTAATTCAACTACTTACTAACCATAAATCACGCATGACGACTACCACATCGACCGGTTAATTATTTGGACACCGCCTAGCGTACCACTAGTATCCCGCATTTTGGCTCGACTTATAAACATAGAGGAATTGATACAACGACCAAGTATTTATGTCGAGCACAATTATTTATGACCACATTTATCGACTAGAAAAGTGAAACACTAACCGATTATTCGCACATCTCTCCTTTAAAACACGAATCACATGTCATATAATTTATATTTTCAACCCACGCTATCCTACGCCATGATGAATACATAAGATATATTCAACATAGACTAACCCCTTAGCCGGCTACGGTCGTCATCGAGCATGCTTTAGGCTTTATTAAACTTTGCCGCGCAAACACAATATTTCATGACGAAGCATTTTAACAATCAAATAATACATTCGCGACAAATCCCTACGACGTACAAAATAACTATCGCAGCCACATATGTATCCAATCTAACACAAAATAACACATCGGCTCACCATATCAAACCTCGGTCGGGGTTGCTGCCCATGCGGCGCGAAGACGAACGTGTCGTCGCGCATGGGAGACCGAAGCGAAGCCGGAGGGCGTGGTTTGCTGCTGCGATTCGACACACATAATCGTTCAACAATTTTTTTTACCGAGCACAAAATATGATAAAAGCAAGGGCAGCAGGGTGTTTCTCACCACGGTTTTCGACGGTGTCGCGGATAGGGCTGCGCAGCGAGCACAAGAGCAATGTCACGCGACGAGGGAGAGGCTGCGCAGCCATGGACGACGGTGGCTCGCTGCGGCTGCTGTTGGCCGGAGAGCAGGAGGAGGACGGGACTGCTGCTCGCCAGGAGGAACGATGGCTGGTCGGGGAAACTCGGCTGCAAGATTTTCTAGGCGCCATGGGGCTCTATGCGTCCTGCTGCAAGGGCGTCGGACAGAGGGAGCTGCTGTGGGGAGGAGGGAGAGGGAGCCGGCTGGGAGAAATGGTGGTCAGGGGAGCTCGCAGCCATGGAAGAAGAGGGCGCAGGGAGATTGGAACGGCTGTGCAGGGGAGGGAGGCTGTCCATGGGGGAAAATGGAGCTCGGCGGCCATGGAGTTCCTGCTCGCCAGCAGGGAGCAGGGAAGGCGCTGGAGAACGGGGAAGGGCGCCATGGCTGCTGGAGGTGAAGTTGCAGAGGTGCCACGCCATGGATGCCGGCGAGCTCGCTGCTCGAGCTCGGACCAGGGGAGATGCCGCGCCCTGGATGGAGCAGGGGTGGCGTTGGGGAAGAAGGCCCCCTGTCCCAGCCGCTCGCCAGGAGAAGCAGGGAGGGTGCCGCGCCATGGCTGGCCTTGCTCCCTGCGCTTTGCTGCTGCCGTGAGCCAGGAGAAGAAGGCAGGGAAAAAAATGGCTTGTGGCGGCTAGGAAAAGAATAGGGGTGGGAGTGAAAGATTTACAAGTGAGCACCCCTATTTATAGAAGTAGCCCTAGGGTTAGGGTTCCCAAGTGGGCCAAATGGGCTGGGTTTTAAATGGGCTTGGCCCAAAACGTGTAATTCGGGCTGCGCTAAATATTTTCCGGAAAAATTCTCGCGCGGATTTCGTCGGTACGCAAAACAGAGTGAACGAGAGTTCGGACGATCGGGCGAATGAGCGATTAGTTTCAGCCGAGAGTCTGATTTGGATTCTCTCGGAAATAAATTCCCTATGCGTGATTCGAAAATAAAATGCCTCGGGATACGACCAGCTTTCGGATTTTTAGCCGGAGAAATCGGATCGTGACATTTTAAAATTACAGGCGATACGGGGTTTTGAATTCGGTTCGGACGTGAAATATTTAGCCGAGTCGGATAAATTTGATGAGAGGATGACATATCGAGTATTCCGTCTGAGAGTACGGACTCGGATTAAAATAGTTGAACATAGATCGAAGTTTTGAGAAATTAGATTCGGGCTCAGATCAGATAACAGTCGTCGAGAGTTGATTTTAAAGAGCTTCAGATGAGATTTATAATTCGAGAATGATCTTCGAGTCTGCATTCGTTCCGAGAATAAAAGTTTTAACACGCTCCAAAATTGACTGTTTCTCGCGATCGATTAACTCTGAATTCGGTGAACTTCCATGAGAAAGCCTGATAGACAGAGATAGACACAATCGAGAAATAGAAATTTTACTGAGCATCCGAGATTAGGATTAATCTCCCGACGTAACACGAAACTGACACCTGGGGTGTCACAAAGAGCCAGTCCAACTTGAAGAAGAGTTCGACCCCATCCTTCCATCTCAGTTGCCGCCAGAAGAAGTCATCAACATCAGATCCCTCTTGACCCATCCAGGAGATATCTCATATTGAAGTTGTGCACCAGCCTTGCTAGAAGAGAAGCTTCCTGGTCTGTAGTTAGTTATGCCCAGTCCTCTGCATGCATTGGGTAGTGAAGTTTTTCTTCACTTTGGCTAGAGCCTTGCATGTATGAGAGGTAATCGTGTAGACTCGTGTTTTGCAAAACTCTATTTGTGTGGCCCCCTAGGGCATTTCAAAATGAATTTCACTTGATGTTTTCTTCCCTTTTGAGTGCATATGTGATGCTTTAACGTTAGTGCTCATAAGTTGCATTTAGCATAGTTCTCAATTCAGGAGCCAAGCAATAGTAGTTATGCTTAGCCCCCGAATCTGAGTAGACCGTGCTTTGGAAAAACTCTACTCTTCCCTTATTCAAAACATTTGATTTGTTTGTGCTTATCATTGCTGAGCTTGTGTGGTTTCTTTCTTTTTAACAAAGGTTTTCTCTAAAAACATAGATCACAAATTAGAGCTAATCCTCACCTTATGCTTCCATTCTCCCCTTAACCCATCTCAAGAGAAAAGTGCCTTACCTAAGAAGATACCGGAAAGCTTACCCTTGAAGCCTAGAATAAGCTACAGAGGAACCTATCTAGTCGCTCAGTCAAAAGGACCGACCGTGAGAATCAAAGCACTGCCCCTGAGTCAAAGTAAACAGAAAAAGAGGACAAAAGGAGTTATTACCATACAGAGAGGCAAAGATTCTTGGAACCAGAGACCACAAGCATCAGGGTCATTGACCCCACCACTCACACGTGCCCCCACACGCATGCCCCACCTCCAACCACCACCCCACGCCCCCCTTTTGCAGCGCACCCACCACCATTACCGCTAGCAACACCATCCCCCCTCCATCGCACTTGTTGCCTCGTGTCACCTGCTCCATCACCACCACTCCACACCCCAGAGCACCACCTCGCATACTGCTCGCCTATAAAACTTCCGCACCAGCTCCCTCAGTTCCCATCCCAAGCAAAACACACCTGATAAAATCCCCTCTGCCAAGTCGCAAACAACTCCATTTTCCACTCCCTCGCCCCTAAGATCACAATGCTTGGTGATTCTTGGGTTGAAGACTGTTGTACATGGTTCAACATCTTCAGTTTCCTCATCTGTATGATGGTAATACTCTTTGATAGAATCCTGCAGTGGGAAGAGCAAAAAGAAAGAAAGGGTCAGTGAAAAGAAGATAGTGAAGAGAAGATAAGAAGAAGGTTCTCCCAGAATCAACCCTGTGTCAGTCATTTCTCTGCAGCCTACTCAAGCAGCAACAACAGAAGAAGGCCCCATAACACCCTTGTTATGAGGTACTTCAAGGAGTTCAAATCCCCAAGATTCAAGAGTGCTACCCTCATCCATTTTAAGTGGGGTAGTGTTCCCGCAAGGTTCCTGCTATGGAGAAGAAGAAGAAGGCCTCTAGCAAGCTTGTGGAGGACCAGATCATCGAAGCATATAAGTTTCTGGATGAGAAGTGGTCACCCAAGTTCCGTTGATGAAGCACTAGAAGACCAATCAAAGAAGAAATCCATGTGGAAGTTCGCAAGAGAAAGGTTTGCGTGTTGGCATCGATGCTTCTTCAATAAGCTAGTTGCCAAGCGAAAGCCAGAAGCCTGAAGATGATCTTTGTGTAGCCAGAATTAGCGTTTGCAATCGTCAACCAGATGCTCCTCAAAGGCCAGATTTTGTTGAAGTTCCATCTCCTCGAAGAGTCTGCAAAGTGAAGATATGTAGCTGAAGTAAAGCTATACCCATAACCCTTCTAAGCCAAATCTCGAGGACGAGATTCATTTTAAGTGGGGTAGATTTGTAGCATCCCAAAAATTCAAATCTTGAAAATTTCTCAAACTCGCTCTAAATTCAAAATGAATTTCAAATTTCATTTCAAAATGTTTGTTTGCGAGTTGATATCAACAAATAAAATATAGCGGTCTATATTCTCTCCAAAATCCTCCTCAAAATATCCTACAAATATTTCCCCAGTGATCCCCCTCAAATTCTTTCCAGAAATACTACCCAGATATTTCCCCAATGACCCCCCTGATTCTTTTCAGAAATACTGCCCAAATATTCCACCGATATATCTCCAAGTATTTTCTTCCTGAGAAATACCTTCAGAATCATTTTTCAAGTCCCTACAAATATTTTTCTCCATAAATTTCCTCATGCTCATACGTATACGTATGCCTCCGGTGTCATACAGTGAGCTCTACAAGCTAATTACACTCATAAGACAAATCCATGCTAATCTCCCACTAATCCTCTCATCCTCCCACTAATCCTCTCATCCCTCCCCCTAATCCCCCCACCATGGCTATAAATAGAGGGGCAAGGGCCTCCTCTCATCCCACCCCAAGCCATTTCATGGCAACTCCCTCTCCCCCCCCACACACGCCCACTCCCACTCCACCTCCCACACAAGCACACACTAGCACAAGGATCGTTCGGTCGTTCTTTGATCGTTCGTCCACCTGTTCTTAGTTTGTTCGTTCGTCCGATCGTTCGATCGTTCGTCCGATCGTTCATGGTTCGTTCATCCATTCATCCGATCGTTCGATCGTTCGTCCGTTCGTTCGTCCAAATAATCTTTTTTCTGCCGTTATGCTGCCGAAATTCTGATCGTTCGTTTGTTCGATCATTCAATCGTTCATCGTTCGTTCATAGTTCCTATTCATCGTTCATCGTTCGTTCATAGTCCTTATTTATCGTTCTTCCAGATACTCTTTGTCTTGCCGTTATGCTGCCTAAATTCCGATCGTTCGTTCGTCCGATCATTCGATCGTTCGTCCGTTCGTTCATAGTTCCTATTCATCGTTCGTTCATCGTCACTATTCATCGTTTATCGTTGGTTCATATGACTATTCATCATCACAATTCACCATTACTATTCATAGTTACTATTCATCATCGTTACTATTCGACAACACTATTCACCAGTGTTACTATTCACCGACACTATTCATCATCATTACTATTCACCGATGATATCTATGGTACCTTTTTCTGTTTTCACTATTCATCGATCATCCGATCGCCCCAAATTTCAACTACTCATCCATCATGCTGTCCAGTCCACCTAAGACCAGCCAGACCCATATTCCAGTCATACGAACTCTGTTGACTGTGATTTTCCTTTCAGTAGGGAACTTCCCATCTGGTCACCCATCCCAGATTTCTCCAAGTTGAGCACGCTTAACTTTGGGATTCTTTCAAGCCAGACTTCCAAAAAGAAAGGCGAATCATGTTTGTATGGATACGTCTTCAATTCTATAAAACCTGGCCCAAGATACCACAACATTCCAGCTATTTGGGTCCCGCCTTACTGTTGTATGATGTGACACAGTAGGTAGGAACAGTTTCCACCAACATAAACCTCTGCCCAAGAAAAGCCCAAAAATAATTCCTCGCACCCCGCTCAAAAATACATTTGTATTTTTGATTTTCCAAATATCTCTAAATATTCAAGTTCTAGAATATTCTGTTCCTTTTCTTTTTCTCCCTATGATTATAAAATCCAAAACTCCTCCATCCAAACTCAGATTTCAGTCATTCTTGTTTCTAAAATTCTTGTCAAACTATTCCCTATCCAACCATGTCATCCCTTAAGCATGGTTCATATTCCAGAATACTCCAAAATACTCTTGTCCCATATTCTACCTATAACTCTCCTGTTCATACTAAGTCAGACGATTCATTCGTCACTATTCTCACCAACAGTGAACTTCACTGTGCTACACCACATACACCCATCTATAAATACACCCAGCTACCCTCTCCCTCTCCACACACTTAACACCCTCGGCCAAGGCAAACCCCCACCCACTCAGATACTCCGCTCCGCTGGCTACACGCATAGTGTCGCTTCGCCTCCAGTCCACCCTCCTGGTAAGCACCTCCGCTCCACCACCAGTAATATCACCACACCACATGACACAGATTCTACTCAAGACTCTACCCATCCATATATCGCTATTCTGATCACTATACTAAATATTTGTTGGTATACTTGCTGGTTTGTATGTTTGCTTGTTCATGTTGCATAGTTATCGAAGCGTTCGTGTCGTCTCGTGGGGGCCAGATCTGCAAGTCTACGCTAGGCAGTGGAGCTAGAAGCCAGTTCCACGAGCTCCCCTTCCCCCTTTGCCAGATAAGCACGGCAAGCTCACTGGATCCCTTTGATGCATAAATTACCTATGATTTTTCAACCACAAACCTCAGCCTGTTATTTTATGCATGATATGATTTTGAGACAAGTTATTATGGCCACCCAAGCCGCTTTCCGCAATCAATCCTTGATATATTTGTTACAAATGATTTGAGAAAAGGTGTGAGTTTTCAAAAGAAAATGCTTTTCAAAATGTGTATGATGAAGGGTTTTTGAAAGTTCCCTTTGGCCCGGGAACAGGATCTGGATGTCGCCTAGAGGGGGGGTGAATAGGCGAATAAAAATTATCACTTTAAAACTTAAATCTTACTCTACTCGAAGACAGGATCGCAGTGGAGTGAAGAACCCTTCGAGTAGGTTGCAGCGGAATAGAAGATCCTGTCTCAAAATATCAGAGCACACAGACGCAAGGATTTATCCCAAGGTTCGGCCAAGCCTGAAATGCTTGCCTAGTCCTCGTTGGAGTCAACCACACCTGGGCTTGGAGTCTGTTTCAACTCCTTCCTCCGTTTGCTCAGATCTGTCAGTATGACAGATAGAGCCTTTCACTATGTTGAGTTGGGTTACAACAAAATCGCGGCTGCTTACAAACTTCGTGACAGCACCCCGGCAGAGTAACGATATGCTCAAGACCTTGCTCTAGCTCTTAGCAGCACTTCTCCACTCTCTAAAGGCTTATAACTTTGCCTTTTACACAAACTAGAGAGATACACACAAGAGGGAGAGTGAGAATTGATTCGAGTGATGTCTACACTTGTTGGCTGCACTTGTACTTCAATTGGAGGCGCCTAGAAGTCCCTTTTATAGACCCAAGGAGCCTAGGAGCCGTTGAGAGCAATCCAGGAAGGCAATTCTTGCCTTCAGTCGGTTGGCGCACCGGACAGTCCGGTGCACCACTGGACACTGTCCGGTGCCCGATTTCCTTGCAAAATTGGCGCAGTCGACCGTTGCAGTCTTGGAGCCGTTGGCGCACCGGACACTGTCTGGTGCACACCAGACAGTCTGGTGCTCCCATCTGACCGTTGGCTCGGCCACGCGTCACGCGCGGATTGCGCGGCCGACCGTTGGCCCAGCCGACTGTTGGCTCACCGGACAGTCCGGTGCACCACCGGACGGTCCGGTGAATTATAGCTGAACGTCGCCAGACTTCTCCCGAGAGCGGCCTATTCGCCGGAGTTTAGCCTGGCGCACCGGACACTGTCCGGTGCACCACCGGACAGTCTGGTGTGCCAGAGTGAGCTCAGACTTTGCTGTACACATCCAAG
The DNA here is from genome assembly GCA_029449295.1 of Zea luxurians. Classification (NCBI taxonomy): domain Eukaryota; kingdom Viridiplantae; phylum Streptophyta; class Magnoliopsida; order Poales; family Poaceae; genus Zea; species Zea luxurians. Next base: position 4,217,405 of record JAOPSE010000018.1, on the reverse strand, counting down.
CCTTTTGCATTTCTTTTCTTTTCTTCTTCCTTCTGTTTCTAACACTTAGACAAATATATTAGTACACAAAAACCAATGTACTAAGTCTAGAAACATACCTTCTCTTTGATTTTTATATCTATAGCATTTGACATGCTTGAGCTTTGATGTTGGACTCATGAATCATCAAGTCAGCTTGACTTGATCTAGATTGACATTTCTTAGCTCCAACATCCTGCAAGGGTCACATAGAACATCTCCAAACATAGGAACAACCCTAACTAAGAGTCAAGGTGCACTTAGCTCTTTTGGGCTGCTTTCAGTTCTGATTTTGACATTTGTTTTCCTTCTAGTGACCTTGTTCACTTCTAAGAGCTTGATCTTGAGCCTTATGATTTACACCACATAACCATAGATGTTTCCTTATTGGTTGTAAGTCACGTCCCTATGTAGTGATCCTTGATGTGCCATAGCTCTTCTCAACTCGATCACCCTTGACTTTGCAAGTCTTCTTCTTCACCCTTGGCTTTGGGTTCCTCAGCCTCTTTGACCTTCTCCCGTGCACTTGGTACCTCGAAGCTCTTCTTGCCTCCATCCTTGGCTTGATCAGTTGTCTTCGAGCTACGCATCCGAGTCTCACTTTATGCAATGTCTATCTTACTTGTGATGTCCATTATCTATCCATAATCCAGTTCTTGGACCATCAAATTTGTTCACTTGTGTTGAACCCTGTTATCTTTACATTAAGCACCTGTTCAACACTTAGCACACTTGTTAGTCCTTTAATTGAGTTGTCATCCAAACACCAAAACCCACAAGAGAGCTTTCAATCTCCCCCTTTTTGGTGATTGATGGCAACACAATTAAAGCTTACATAAGAGTGAAATTTAAAACACAAATTTTGAATTCTAAGATTATAGAATGCTCCCCCTAAATATGTGCTTACATCAAAAACATAATTTTGGCCTTATATGCCAAATTGCACATACTTAGGCTATTCGAAGCATTCCTACACCTTAGCACTTTTGGGATGCATTTGTGCTAAGGATCAAACCATTATGCTATAACACACAAATGCACATAATCAGAGTTAAACACCCATCAATTGAGAGGATATATCACAGGAACATCAACCTACCACTATTTACCATTAAGATACCATTTTAACAACCTACCACTATTCACCATTAAGATACCAATTTAAAGCACCATTAACCCATTAACTACATGCACCATTACCCATATGAATATCTATTTCAGAATGAACACAATAGATGCCAATTAATTCATATAAGATTTATCAATAACATAATAACACACTAACAATGCTCAAACTAACACATCACCCCTAACACATCACCCCTTAGGATAACACAATAACACACTAACAATGCTTAAACTAACACATCACCCCTTAGGATAAGCTTTCCTCTCAGGTTGAGATAAGCTTTAATGCACAAATTCTCCCCCTTTGACATCAAACACCAAAACCATATTCAAGCAAGAACATAGGGTGATGTCAAGGGACAGCAGGGTGTTGAGGAGGAAAAACACACTATCAAAACTCCCCCTTGCTTATTAACCATATGCACTACCAACATTTGAGTAAGATACATATACGCAAAAAGATCAATACTTCCTTTTGTACCTTTACCATGTTGTAGTATACTTTCCACCTTGAAAGTATTAATCACTCGGGAGCTTCTCCACACTTGTGCCTGATTCTTTATCCTAACCTTTTCTTGTTGCTAAGACACCAAGCTTAGAGCAAGTTATAGTATTGTGGCACAAGATGAAGCTTCTATTCTAGTGATTACCAAAAGAGGTCAATTGAAGCAAACTATCACAGCTACCAATTGAAAACTCATTTATTATCATAGCTTCATGATATTAAAGATAAGCATATTGTATCACCAAATATTATAGAGCATGAGCAATCTAAAAATATGCAATTACTCATGACTTAAGATACCAATTTCTTGACTTACAGAGATACCCAAGTCCTGATTGCTCCATTACTTGCTCATCTTCTCTTTTCCACCTTGAGACTATACAAGATTGCTCAAGAAACAATTAGTCTCAAAAGACACAAGTTATGTGTGCTCCCCCTAGACTTGTGCATCAAGTATTTGAATAACTTGAACTTTGCACATTCTAGCTTTCTTAGAACTAGAGGGGATCACAACATATCTTGGTCAAGGCATACTCTCAATTTCATCATTAAGAGATACCAATTGAATACCAAAAGAAAGGTTGACTTAATACAATAATGCATGCCTCAAGAAGTATAACATTTTACAAGCAACCTAGGCATGCTTCATACATGATAATCATTTCATTATATATGCCAATTGAAAACGACAAGATCATGCAAATAAAGCACAATGTTTAATCAAGATTAAGAGAAATTTTCTTAGATACACTAAGAGAAACAACATTTTAAGGCATAAGTCACCTAAGCCAAGATACTACCAATGAAATGCAAGAACATAGCTATGATCATAATCAATGGAACTTCAAGATATTCAATGAAATTGCATAGTTCCATTCTCCATACCTTGTCCTTTTCCTGAATTGCCATGAGAGCACCAGTTGACACTAATTGAGGGCTCCTTTTGCTCATGCACCTTATAGCTCAAAAGGGTGCATTAGAGGCACAACATGGAGTTGGTATTCACACAATACCAGACTAGAGTAATCATGTGAACATAAACTAAACAAAATGTCATATTTGCACACAAAGGTTACTCAATACATACGTATAGCATGATTTACAAAAGGATACAGGTTTATCCATGAACACATAAAGGACTAATCATGGAAAATATCTCAAATGATAAGCTACCCAATGAATGATTAAAAGATATGACTTATAGAGCACCTAGTCATGATTAAGCAAACATGAATGTGATCTTTGAAATCATGAATCAATTATTAACAAGAATCTAACGCAAGCAATCTTCAAAGCGTAACTACTCCAAGGACAGATAGCACGACACTTAACTTTAAGAGCAATATTGGTAATGCACTTAAGAAACACAGGTACCGTCCTTTGGAGAGAGATGCAGATTCTCATCAAAGTCCTTTGCTTGATTCACCAGTAGGGATTAAGAACCTCTACCACTTATTTCACCCGAGATGAATATGTGATTAATATTGCACAATAATCCAACCTTGAGTTAATAAATAGACAACAAGGATTAGCAGCTTAAGCATAGAATTTGACTTAACCTTCTTAAGCTCTCCCACGGTCTCCATTCCGTCTCGAGGCACCTGCATGGTCTAGTTGACATAGTTTGGTACCCATCTCGGGATGGGTCCATGACGTTCAACTAAAAGTGCCTTTGGTACCCAAATAGCCTTTGTGCTAGTTCTAGGTTAACTTTGTTATAGATCTAGCACAAGTGTATGATTTGGGTCTCCAAAGCAAATGAGATTGAGACAACTTTACTTGCTTAGGAACCTTACCTTTATTACATACCTTTGATAGATGACCCTGCTCGCCACACTTGTAGCAGAGGCGTTGCTCAACCTGATATGACGCTTGTTGTTTGTCATTTTCCTTGGTGAGAGTCATCTTGGAGAATGCACATGCTTGGTTCATCAATAGCGGACAAGAAGTGATCGTATGGTTCTTGTCATTGCATCCGAAGTATCTCCTTATCCCTTCTCCCTTGTCGTTGTATGGACACGACACAATGAGGTGTCCTGCCTTATTGCACTTAAAGCACCCCCTTTTCCCTTTTCTCTTTTTGTTCTTGGTTGACATAGAGAAATGGTCAGTGCAAACAACATGATTAATTGAATCTTTACCTTTTTCCAAGCTCATGTTGATTTTTTTCATCTTTAGGAACATCCTTCTTATGGAGCTTAACACTTGTTGTAGTTTTTCCCTTTTCAAGCTTCTTCACCACGCGCCCGTGGATATCTTGAGAAGGTTGAGCAATGCGTCTTCTCCTTAGTTGTCTTTGCTTCTTGTTCCCACACAAATTCTTTTGTGATCCTACAACTTTTTGCTCATTTAAACACTCGCTTCCTTTTGAGCGACAGGGGTTAGCACATGGTGATAGATTATCCAAAGGTGTACTTATGCAAGAATGAGGTTCACATGACTTTAAGTTTGTAATTACGACCTCATGAGCAACATTAAGCATGATATGGTCATCAACTAATTTATTATGAGAATATGACAACATATCATACTTTTCACCGAGAGCAAGTTTTTTCTAAGTTTATCATTTCTACTTGACTCCTAAGCATAAAATTTTCAGTTTTAAGTTGAGGAGCATTAGATAATTCATCATGATTATTTCTTTGCTCAATTAAAACAGAATCATACCGTTGGACCAAATTATCATGAGAGCACTTTAGCTCCTCATGTTCTTTGGTCATCTTCTCCAGGCTGTTGTTGGTTTTGATGAGGGACTCCTCTAGCTTGAGAAGTGTCTCGCCTTGTTCCTTGTTCCTTCTCAACAGCTTAACCAAGAGTGCTTTGTCCTCTTTGTTGAGATGGATGTAGAAACGACAAATCTCCTCTTCCACATCGTCGATCTCATTTTCCCTGTCATTATTATCAGTGGAAGCAAAACAGGAAAATGTACCTTGTGATGATGTAGACTCCTCATCCTCATATTCCTCCTCATCATCGCTTTTGTCTCCACCATCATTGTTAGTAATAAGACATTTATTACTAGTGGAAGACAAACCTGTTGATGAGGTGGATTCATCGTTTGGTTGCCATCATTCTTGTTCTTCTCCCTTGGACAAGTTAGTATCACCAGCAATAACGAGAGCAGAGGAAGTGCATATGGACTTAAAAAATTTCAACTTAAGTTTAGTCCATAGATCATAAGCATCAACAAATAAGTCACTATCACTACTCATGATGGCAAAATAGGCACCTCTAGAAAGAGAGTCAACTAAGATGTTGCAAGCATGGTGATTTAGAGATAGACATCTTAGTTCATCATTAGAAGGGTTTTTACTAAAATTAGAGGGAAAAATACTTCTACTAAAGATCTGTCTCAAATCAGGATTAATATTCATGAAAGCTTTATAAATAGAGACAGACCAGGATTTATAGTTAGAACCATCACCTAGAAGAAGTTCAACAGTTACCTCTTGTGACGACATCATCATCTCCGGACGGCTAAGCCCACACTGGAGAGGCCTAGCTCCGATACCAATTGAAAGTTCCCTTTAGCTCGGGAACAGGATCTGGATGTCGCCTAGAGGGGGTGAATAGGCGAATAAAAATTATCACTTTCAAACTTAAATCTTACTCTACTCGAAGACAGGATCATAGTGGAGTGAAGAACCCTTCGAGTAGGTTGCAGCGGAATAGAAGATCCTTTCTCAAAATATCAGAGCACACAGACGCAAGGATTTATCTCGAGGTTCGGCCAAGCCTGAAATGCTTGCCTAGTCCTCGTTGGAGTCAGCCACACCTAGGCTTGGAGTCTGTTTCAACTCCTTCCTCCGTTTGCTCAGATCTGTCAGTATGACAGATAAAGCCTTTCACTATGTTGAGTTGGGTTACAACAAAACCGTGACTGCTTACAAACTTCGTGACAGCACCCCGGTAGAGTAATGATATGCTCAAGACCTTGCTCTAGCTCTTAGCAGCACTTCTCCACTCTCTAAAGGCTTATAGCTTTGCCTTCTACACAAACTAGAGAGATACACACAAGAGGGAGAGTGAGAATTGATTCGAGTGATGTCTACACTTGTTGGCTGCACTTGTACTTCAATTGGAGGCGCCTAGAAGTCCCTTTTATAGACCCAAGGGGCCTAGGAGCCGTTGAGAGCAATCCAGGAAGGCAATTCTTGCCTTCAGTCGGTTGGCGCACCGGACAGTCCGGTGCACCACCGGACACTGTCCGGTGCCCGATTTCCTTGCAAAATTGGTGCAGTCGACCGTTGCAGTCTTGGAGCCATTGGCGCACCGGACACTGTCCGGTGCACACCGGATAGTCCGGTGCTCCCATCTGACCGTTGGCTCGGCCACGCGTCACGCGCGGATTGCGCGGCCGACCGTTGGCCCAGCCGACCATTGGCTCACCGGACAGTCCGGTGCACCACCGGACGATCTGGTGAATTATAGCCGAACGTCGCCAGACTTCTCCCGAGAGTGGCCTGTTCGCCGAAGTTTAGCCTGGCGCACCGGACACTGTCCGGTGCACCACCGGACAGTCCGGTGTGCCAGACTGAGCTCAGACTTTGCTGTACACATCCAAGCCTTTTGCATTTCTTTTCTTTTCTTCTTCCTTCTGTTTCTAACACTTAGACAAATATATTAGTACACAAAAACCAATGTACTAAGTCTAGAAACATACATTCTCTTTGATTTTTATATCTATAGCATTTGACATGCTTGAGCTTTAATGTTGGACTCATGAATCATCAAGTCAGCTTGACTTGATCTAGATTGACATTTCTTAGCTCCAACATCCTGCAAGGGTCACATAGAACATCTCCAAACATAGGAACAACCCTAACTAAAAGTCAAGGTGCACTTAGCTCTTTTGGGCTGCTTTTAGTTCTGATTTTGACATTTGTTTTCCTTCTAGTGACCTTGTTCACTTCTAAGAGCTTAATCTTGAGCCTTATGACTTACACCACATAACCATAGATGTTTCCTTATTGGTTGTAAGTCACGTCCCTATGTAGTGATCCTTGATGTGCCATAGCTCTTCTCAACTCGATCACCCTTGACTTTGCAAGTCTTCTTCTTCATCCTTGGCTTTGGGTTCCTCAGCCTCTTTGACCTTCTCCCGTGCACTTGGTACCTCGAAGCTCTTCTTGCCTCCATCCTTGGCTTGATCAGTTGTCTCCGAGCTACGCACTCGAGTCTCACTTTATGCAATGTCCATCTTACTTGTGATGTCCATTATCTATCCATAATCTAGTTCTTGGACCATCACATTTGTTGACTTGTGTTGAACCCTGTTATCTTTACATTAAGCACCTGTTCAACACTTAGCACACTTGTTAGTCCTTTAATTGAGTTGTCATCCAAACACCTAAGCCCACAAGAGAGCTTTCAGTTTTCACCCTTATCACCTTGTGAGTGGGATAATTAGGGACTCCCTGGTTTAGGGGAGGGCCTAAGGTGATGGCTCAGCTGGTTTAAGCGTGAGCAGAAGGATTGTCCCTCGTATAAGGACCGATTTGTCATCTTTCACTACCTGTACTCATGATAAGTACAACCACTCGAGGCTGTGTGGGCAGTCACTCAATCTGAACTCGTACAGTCCAACCCCAGTGTTATGAAGGCTGGGGAGCACCGAGAGGATAAGGAGTGGGAATGTTTTGTCCGGTTTGGACATGGTGGTGGCCTGACTCCTTCTGGTATAACCATTAAGGTTAGGACGTGTGAGGAAAGAAAGAGATTCGGATTCGGATCTCATTGGCCATGAGATCGCAGAGCCGGACTAGTGGGTAAAGTGTACCCCTCTGCGCAGAGTTCAAACCTATTCAAATAGTCTGTGTCCACAGGAATGGACGAGTCTAGTGTGGTATGGCAATTAGTGTTTTGTTTTCAAAAAAAGAGGTGCTTTTGAGAAAAGTGGTTTTTAAAAGGTTCGGCAGTTGAGCCGTGAGCTATGGTGGATGGGAAGTCCAGTAGCTATTTTTGAAAATGAAAACCAGTGGGAAACTGCTGAGATACCTAGATGGTTTAGTCCAGGGGATTTTGTTCTATACTAAAAAACTTCCTGCTCCTTTTGGAGAGGATGCGCTTTGCAAAATACAAAATGTTTTTCAAAACAACCCTACATAAAATATTGTTGTTTCTGCAAAATATCCTGAGCTCCATATATTCCATGCATTATATCTAATTTCCCCATTCCGCAGGTGAAGGTGGGCTGCTGAGTACGTTTGTACTCACCCTTGCTTATTTGTTGTTTTTCAGAAAAATGAGATCGGGTAAGAGTTACGACTATTCCCAACCTTGCCTGTGGCTGTTGGACCGCTGATTTGCTTTGCTGCGTATATCGGGCTGCTTCAGCCCCACTCTGATGATATGTCCCGAGTTGTGGACCAACTCTTAAAGTTGATCGCCACCTTTATAGGTTTGTCTCGTTTAAGTAGATCTAGAATCATCTATTGTATAAATGTGTTTACTAGCCTCCTGGGACTAGTAATTGTATCACATTTGAGTCCCAGAGGATTGGGGCGCTTCAAAGACATTCAAGCAAGGTTCACAATATTGAAGAAATGATTCTCTCAATGGATGCTCAATAGGATGTGACTCAAGAATGGCTTGATAGGGTGAAGATAGCAAGGATAGGGCTTTGAGGAACTAAGCGAAGGTGAAGGCCAAGCGACGGCTTATAGATCGAGGTACCATGGCTAAGGTGAAGAAGAGAGTACTTGCACTAAGTCGATGAACTAATCAGCTATGAAGAGTTATAACATGTTGATGCATCAGTAAGGTGACTTGAAACCATGATTTGAACTCATATATGGTGATATGGTACAAGTCACAGGGTTTGATTTGTGTTTGCTTCAAAAGGTGAGACAAAGATGTTTGTGATCCATATGAAGCAACGCCGTGGAGAAATCACACATGAGACACCAATGACTCAAGGAGTTTACTTAATTAATTTTATTAAATTTGAGTATAGGAATCGTCGTACTATAAAGGGGGATCCAAAAAGAAGGTTGGTGTTTGCCAAAGCTCAAACCTCTATATTCAAAAGCTATTTTTGAAAAACAAAATCTCTTTAACATTCTATGGTAGACCATGGTTAGGTTTGAGAAACCTAGAGTGTTCTTGTTGAAAAGCAACTGAACTTCTTCAACTGCAGCTGAGCTTTTTAGCTGACCTGAACTTCATCTGAGTTGAGATTCTTCAGCTACAGCTCAGCTGAACTTCAGCTGAGTTGAGTTTTCTCAACTCCTGCTGAACTTCAACTTCAACCAGGGTCCAGGGCAAGTTCAACCGGGGTCAAGAGAGGTTCAACCGGGGTCCAAAGAGATTCAGCCGGGGTCCAAGGAAAAGTTTAGCCAGGGTTTTTTTTTCGGACCTCACTGGACAATACTGGTTGAACCGGTCCTAGGGGAGATTCAACCGGTGTTAGGGTCACCTGACCGGTCTGACCTCCTGACTGGCAGACTGACTGTCAGTCTGACCCCCAGGCGGTTGAACCGACCCTAGGGGTGGTTCAACCGGTGTTAAGACCTGTTTTTGCAGTCTGACGTGCAGTCTGCCAGTCTGATTGGCAGACTGACTGTCAGCCTGCCCCAGGCGGTTGAACCTGTCTTAGGGGCGGTTCAACCGGTCCTCCATAGCCAAACTCAGCGCAACGGCTAGTTTTGAAGCCCCACCTATATATACTCACTCCTACCTCTCTCCCCACACAAGAGCTCGACCCAAACTCCATTTCTAACTTGAAGAACACCTCCCACTCTCTCTCACACTCTCTTGCCTCTCCCATTTCAAATATTTGGAGAGAAATCTATGAGTGAGTTTGAGAGCTGCGGTTTTTGTGCTTCATCTCCAAATCTCTCTTGCTCTTCTTCATTCGAGCTTTGGTACTACATCGAGTTCTTTGTGGATTCATTACTCTTGGAGCTTCTAGCTCCTAGACAACTAGGTGTCTCTTATGAGTCTCCAAATCTTGTGGAAGACCATAAGAAAGTTTGTATTACCCGCTCGTTTGAGCAAAGATTAGTGTGTGAGCTTGACCTTTGTGGTCGGCAAAGGGAGGATTAGGGTTGAAAGAGACCCGACTCTTTGTGGGCTCCTCAATGAGGAAGTAGGGCACCTTGGTGGTATGACCGAACCTCATGATAAATCTTATGTCTCTTGTGTTCTTGCTCATTGTGTTTGTTTGTGTTCTTCGTTCTCTCACCATTCCATGAAAGATTTGTTTATATCTTTTTGGTGTGTGGATTTTGAGAAGTGCCCTTCTCAGATCTACTACTTTGAACCCCATGGATCATTTAGAACATCTCATTTCCAAAGTTAACTGGGTGAATTTCGAGATAAATTTAGTTTTACCCAGTTTGCTTCTAGTTTTTTGTTGAAAAAGTTTTAACTTGCCTATTCACCCCCCTCTAGGCAACTTTCAATTAGTATCAGAGCCTAGTCCTCGTTCTAACGCTTAACCACGTGAGGAAAAGATCATGTCAGGGGGACTAAGAAATGAAAGTGCTTCTATGCTTGAAAAAGTTGAGGTTGCCTCGACTTCATCTTTTTGGTGCAGATGTTGATCCTAGGGCAATAGATCTTGCCATGAGAATCGCCGAAAGGATGTTCCTCAAAATGAAGGAAGATGAGGCGAAGAACAAAATTGAAGAAGAAAATGATCGATGGAGACCAAACAACGAATCCACCTCTTCACAAGGTTTGTCTTTCAAATCCACTTCTCATATGTGCTTTATTGCTAATGGGAGTGATAGTGAAAGTGAAAGTGAGGATGAGGAGGAGCAAGAAAGTGATAGTGAAGATGAGGATGATCTTCAACAATTCTTCGCTCAGCTAAGCAAGAAAAATCGGATGAGCTTGCTCAAACTCATGAAAAGACCGGAAGAACAAAAAGAAATGCATCATAAGCAAGAAGACTTCCTCATCAGAAAAATCGAGGACTTAGAGAGGTTGACCAAAGAGCATGAGAAGCTAAAGTGCTCTCATGATGATTTGGTCCAAAGGTATGAAGACATTTCAATTGAGAAAATTAAAACTGTTAATCATTCGTCATATATTGCTCAATTAGAAAATAAAAATGCTATGTTCAAGAACACGATAGAAAGGCTAAATATTGAAAATCTAGCTTTGCAAGAAAAACATGATATGCTTGTGTGCTCTCATAATAAATTTATGGATTCACATATCATGTTAGAAATGGCTCATGAGGTTGTGTTAACTAATTTGAAATCATATCAACCTCACATATGCACATGTACTCAAGTAGAAACTATATTATCATGTGCTAACAAATGTTGCTTTCAAGAAAGCCAATCTTCCATTGAGCTAAAAATTTTAGGAATTAGTGATATTTCTATCACACAAGAAAATAAAGAGCTCAAGGAAGAAGTTGGAAGGCTAAGAAGGAGCTTAACTCTTTTGAAGGGAAAGTGTCATGCTCAACCTTCTCAAGATAATCGTGATAATATGGTGAAAAAGCTTGAGAAGGGGACAACTGTAGCATGCACAAAACCCCTTAAAAAGTATACCAAGCTTTCCAAGAAGGGCATGAGCAAAATTCATGGTAAGAAAATTAATGCTCATACTATTTGCTCTAGCATTGTACCTATGTGCTTCAACAAAGAAAGATCAAAGAGAAGCGATAGAAGGTGCTATGGATGCAAGGAGAAGGGTTATGAAATTGATTCATGCCCCCGCATGAAGAATCAAGACCTTGCACGATCAAGAAAGATGACCATCAAGAAATATGAAAGCAAAAGGCAAATGCATTGCAAGGACAAGCATCACATTTGCTACAATTGCTGTGAGAAAGGTCATCTATTCAAGGTTTGTCCAAAGGGTAAAATTCCTAAGCCTAACTTATCAATACATTCAGATATGCTTAGGAGACCCAAATTTGACTCTTGTGCTAGAAAGGTGATGAGTTCACCACATTCTAGGACCAAGGCTATTTGGGTGCCTAAGTCCTTATTGGTTAACCTTGATGGACCCATCATGAGATGGGTACCAAAATATACTTAATAAGTTTTTGCAGATACCTAGAGATGATATGAAGCTTTGGGGTGCTTGAGCAGTTTAACTCAATCCTTATCTCAAGCTATCAATCTTACATTGACTATTCTTTTAAGATTGGCCCAAAGATGAATTGAGTTGTTATATCACTAACTTCATATTCATCTCTAGCAAGAACTTGTGTTGTAGGGAATAAGGATTAACTTTTATGGGAATCAAGCAAAAGACCTACAACCAAGTGATATCCAAAGGATGGTAACAATTAAATCTTAAGTGCACATTATTTTTAATTAGTATATTCCTTTATGTCTTTTGTAGCCACATAGGAAAAACGAAGCACTTGAGAATGAACTTAAAATATTTTATCTTGCTTTGGAAAAGATCTAATTATATGGTATATTGCAAGTTCATATTTTTATATTGTAATAATCTACATGCTTTAAATTGGTTGTATGTATCTTGTGGCATATTTCAAGTTAATCATCATATTATTGCCATGACCTAGACATAATGAGTATTATCCCATGTTCTTAAATGAATAGAGTGCTATGTAAGAAATTCAAATTCTTAAAGCACTTACCAAAAGGGAATTCTCTATATGACTAGAGTTGCGAGACTAATGTTTCTTTCTAAGTGTTTGTGTAGTCTCACAACATGAGAATGTGTTTCTCACATGGAATGTGCCATTCAACATTCAAAGAAGATCAATCCAATACTATGTGATGTATTCCTTCTTGTTTAAATTGGTTTTGAGTCTTCTAAATTAATCACTCACCATGCTATGAATTAAACTTGCCATGTAAACTTAATTAAATAATCATGCTTTTTTCACCTTGTTTAATTTTGGGGTTATGCATGATGCTTGTAAGGGCAATTTAGTTCATATCATGAGGTTTCTTTATTTTAGTAACCTTCTTGTCATTCATATACTAGAGGTTTATAAATAGGAAACTATTGTTTGTGTTTCTAATGCAATCTCTTTTAAGCCATTTTCATGGAAATTCATAAGTAGAGATTGTGCTCTTTCGTTTGGTAAAATCACAAGCATTAAAGGTTAATCTTCACCTAAAAGAAAGATTAGGAATGCTCAAGGCAAAGGTATGGAACTAGTTGTTTCATTTGGTATGTGACCAATAATAGTTCCTTTCAAGTGGCATTCTTTTAACTGGAAATAATCTATTTTATGGAAAGAAATGTCAATATGAAGTTTAAATTACTTTTGGCCTAAATTTGTAAATTGGTGCATATTATTAATTCACTCCTCCATGTGCATTAACTTAAAAGGAATTTAAATTTATGCCTTTATGCCTCATAAATGATGATTTGTTTGCCATTCATATATAGATACCATCATTCATTAAATACTTCCTTGTACTACTAATACCTCTTTTCAAAGTGTTTTATCAACTAGTTTTAAAAGGAAAAGAGATAACAAAGAAGGAAGTCTCCACAAATGATGGAAAGAAGAATACTAAGGTGACACCACCACAGATAGTAAGATCTGTCAAATTGGTATATCAAATGGTACGTTCTATATGGTGGTAAGTATTCTTATGCATAAGTTAATTCATTGCAAATTTGTCATGCCTTGACCATGATATGTAATGTACTCCTCATGAGACTCTTAACTGAATTGAAAGTGCATGTGGCAAGTCATTCAAATACTTGATGCACATTTCTAGTGGGAGAACATTATATATCTTGTGTCGTAGAGGATAAGTTTCCCTTGAGTAAGCTATATTAAGACAATCTAAAATGGTAAATTTGTATCTCATTCATATGGATTGTAATCTTTGTTTTCCAAATAGCTACTCTTGATGCAGTTTAAATTTCCCTTATCGTTAAATCTAAAAGTGCATAAGAATCCTTTTTTGTTGATATTCATCACATACATATGCACTAACATGGATATGTTTTTTAAAAAACTGTAAAAGGTACAATTAGTGATCCATACTCTCTAAATTTTGGAAACCCATATTTTGATATCTTAGAAATCTACTTCAATCGGTATCCATATGCCTCACATTGAATTGGATCACTAAGTTGTAAATTCCATGCATAACTTGTCTTTATGATATGAATGCTTGTGCGACTAACCTTGATAAGCTAGGTGCACCCAAGGTCAAGCTAGGTTCATCATCAAGAAGGCAACATAATAATGTATCAAGAAAAGGAGAAAAGGCTCCTATTCTTAACTCTAGGTTTTATCTGTGTGATTAAATATTGACTTGAAACCATGTAAGATGGTTGTCAAGTATATGTGGGTGCCTACACAAAGAGAAAGGCCACAATAAGGATTGTGTGGGTACTCAAGGATCATACTACTAATCTCAAAGGACCCAATTCAAATTGGGTACCAAGATACGAAGCTTAAACTTGTTTTGCAGGATCACTCCTTCAATGGATCATGTTGGGTGCTCGATAATGAATGTATAAATCATATTTGGAGATAGTAGCAAGGGTGGTAACAACTGAATCTCAAGTGCATATTATTTTCAAATCTTATCTCTTTTGTGACTTGTGTAGCCACTAAGCGAAAAGAAGCACTTGAGGATATACATCAGTTGTTGATTATGAAATAAAGGTCCAATTGGAAGATGAATGAATATTATCATATGGTCAACAATCCAAAATTATGTGACATATTCTCTATCTAGTTAATTTGGATTTGTTTCTTCTATATTAGTCACTCACCATAATATGGATTAAGTCACCCCTTTAGACTTCATTGAATAACCATGCATATTATCCATGTCATTCAAAATATATTGTGCATGAGGGCTCAAGGGAAATTTAGTCCATATTATGAGGTTTCTCTATTTTAGCAACTCGCTTGCCTTCCACATATAAAGGGTTGCAAAATAAGAAACTAGTGCTTGTGCTACTAATGTCATCTCTTGTGTTGAGTTTATCCATAGAAAATCTATGTTAAGAGATGGTGCTTGTTTTAAATCGGATAAATCACAAGCTTAAGGATACTATTCAACTAAAGTAAGATGAAGTTGATAAGAGGCCAAGGTATGAAAACTTCCTCTCCTTCAGTTGTTTTAGTATTCTATCCTTAGTGGGATGTACCATAGTATAGGTTAATTTCCTTGCAATATAAAATATTCAATAGTGCATATAACTTTGACATCAACTATATGTGTGCACTAATTTAAAGGAATTTAGTCTATCCTTTTGGGTTTCAATAATGATGATTCATTTGCCATCCACATATAAGGATCATCATTTGTGAAACCCTCTCTTGTGTTTCTAATGCTCTCTTTTCTAAGTGTTTCAACAAGGTCCTCCCAAGTTTTTTGAAGATGAATTCAAAATCTCAAATATAAGAGTCTTGGTTCTTTCAATCATTGAGTTTCAATGGGTCTCATATCAAGTATGATCGAACCAAGCAAAGATGAATAAAGTTCAAGGTCACTTGGTTGGATGAAATCATAAAAGAAAAGAAAGCACAGTGAATAAAGAAGGAAGTTGAACTATCCTATAAACCAAATAATGAAGAAGTAGTGACATAATCATGTAATATCCTTCATTATGAGGTTTAAGGTTCATATTAGCATGCTTTACCCTTCAGGATTTCAATTGATATACTTTCAGTTCTTAAACTTTCAATTGGTTTAATTTTCATCATCTATGAAGGCATGTTTTGTTCAACCAAGATATAGTGCAAACATCTTCTTCAATCTCGTATTGTTGATGTGCATAAGTATACTTTGTGTACTCTTGCAAGCACAAATTGAGGGAGAGTTTAGCCTATATCTTGTGAGACTAATGATTTCTTTCAAGTTCATGTTGTGTAGTCTCACACCCTGGAGAACATCAAATGAGGATGAATGGTTCCATAGAAATGAAAATGAGTTTCTCTTGATCGTGTGAAGAGGATAAGTTTCTCTTTGAAATGTCAAGCCTATCAAAAGCTAAGATGGAAATTCATGATTATAATGGAGACCATGTGGCGTAGAACAAAGATGTGTCACTCCATGAACTATTGTATTACATTTTTGTATCTAGGCTCTTACATGCTAGTGTGTGCATGTATATGCAATATCTTAAGTCACATCATAAGGTTGCACTTGTGGTGACGATTAAAGAATCCCTAGATATTTGATTAATACCTCTTGTGGTGATGTCATAAGTTAGTCTTAAGTCATCTTAGTGAGGTATGAGTCAAACATGCTAACTTCTCAAGAATCTTGGCTTAAAATATTGCATATCATGTCTATTAGTATACTTTTTGAGTATGAGTAATTCTTTCAATTGGTACAATTTCACTTTTTCATACTTTATTTGTACCAAGGTTCAAATTGTAGAACTTAATCCCCTAGCCTCACAAGTCCAAGTGCATAAGCTAAACAAGTATTCATCACTTGTATGCACACATTTAGGGGGAGAATGGTCTATAATTTGAATCTTTGAGACTAACTTCATTTCCAAGTCTATTATGTGTGTAGTCTCAAATTAGAAAGGAATTTTCGGGCAAAGACAATCGCTTCCACTGCAAATTTTGATGGGTATCAAAGATTCTTTGCTCCAATAAATGTATCTTTTATACATTTCATAAGGGAATGAGTTTCTCGTTTATATGCTACTCCAACATCATCTAAAATTGGTAAACATGTATCACATCCTTTTGGATTGCAAATGTCTGAAGTAGCATAGCTTATAAATTCTCCTGTCTAGAACTTAATTGATTAAATAGTGCACATGTTTCTTATGTTACATGATTATGTTCAATTGATACTCCTTTTATGCCAATGGTACTTTAAGTTGCAAATAAGTACTCTCAACAGATATCAGTTGAATTCATATATATCTATGCACTAAACCTTGAGGAGAACTTAGTGTAATATGCTATTAGTGATCTGCTTATCTATCAAATTGTATCAATTGGTGTTTTTCAATTGATATTTTTCATACATGATCACTAGTTGCATAATCCATACTTGTGCAATTGTCATGTTGCCTCTTGTTGTGATAAGAAAATGCTAGATGACATCTAGACTCGACGTATCAAGATTCACCTTCGATTTAGTATGACAATCTTCATTTGATATCTTGGACCTATGTCACAATTATGCCAACAAGAGATTGCAAATGAATTCTAAATCCAACACAAGTTTGGAACTCCCCTTGAAAAGGTAAAATGCAAAGGTACATCACTTCATGTCACTTCTACATTATCTTTGTGCCATCTAAGGACCCTTTTCATGATAGTGTGTTTAAATATTGCTTAATCAAAATTTCTTCCCTTTATATCCTTTGTATCCTTTTTGGAGATTTATGACAAAGGGGGAGAAATTGTGCATTAAAGCTTACATCTAGTCCTATGTAACTAAGTGTTAGAAGAATTTTGAAAAGGGGAGAAATAATTGACAAAAGGGGGAGAATCATAAGAAAAACATAAGATGTAGAAAGTTGATAAGTGCATTCTATGTCATGAGCATCACGTTTATTTTATGACACACTGCACCCCATGAATAGTATGATATAAGTTGTCTCCATACTTTGACCCAAATATGTGCTTTTGGCATTTGAGTACAAAATTGGTATTTTCTGAAATGCACATATTTAGGGGGAGGAAACTATATCATAGGATTCAAAATCTTATTTATCAAATCTTATGTAAGCTTTAAATGTGTTGTCATCAATCACCAAAAAGGGGGAGATTGAAAGTGCATTCATCCCTTTTATGAGTTTTGGTGATTTGGATAACAACACATTTAAAGGTCTAACGAGTTTGCTAAGTGTTGAACAGGAAATTCAGTATGATGAACATACATGAATAGTGTATAATGATCAGTGAACAAAGATTCAACATAAGGTTAAATAACCAGTGAGACAATACAAATGGATATAATATGATCTCTATATTGGTTTGAATATATGGACAAGACCTGAGAAATCACTACATACATATGATCAAAATAGAGGATGAAGTGATTAAGAAGATTGGTCAAGCCAAAGTGAATAAGATATGAGGAATCGTGAATTGGCTTGACCATATTACTATCAGTCCATATATGCTTCTATGAGAATCAAACTAAAGCTTGATTAATCTTAACAGTTATATCTAGAAGACTTTCAAGCAAGGTTCACAATATTGAAGAAATGATTCTCTCAATGGATGCTCAATAGGATGTGACTCAAGAATGGCTTGATAGGGTGAAGATAGCAAGGAAAGGGATTCGAGGAACTAAGCGAAGGTGAAGGCCAAACGACGGCTTGTAGACCGAGGTACCATGGCTAAGGTGAAGAAGAGAGTACTTGCACTAAGTCGATGAACTAATCAGCTATGAAGAGTTATAACATGTTGATGCATCAGTAAGGTGACTTGAAACCATGATTTGAACTCATATATAGTGATATGGTACAAGTCACAGGGTTTGATTTGTGTTTGCTTCAAAAGGTGAGACAAAGATGTTTGTGATCCTTATGAAGCAACGCCATGGAGAAATCACACATGAGACACCAATGACTCAAGGAGTTTACTTAATTAATTTTATTTAATTTAAGTATAGGAATCGTCGTACTATAAAGGGGGATCCAAAAAGAAGGTTGGTGTTTGCCAAAGCTCAAACCTCTATATTCAAAAGATATTTTTGAAAAACAAAAATCTCTTTAACATTCTATGGTAGACCATGGTTAGGTTTGAGAAACCTAGAGTGTTCTTGTTGAAAAGCAACTGAATTTCTTCAACTGCAGCTGAGCTTTTCAGCTGAGCTAAACTTCAGCTGAGTTGAGCTTCTTCAGCTGGAGCTGAGCTGAACTTTAGCTGAGTTGAGTTTTCTCAACTCCAGCTGAACTTCAACTGGGGTCCAGGGCAAGTTCAACCGGGGTCGAGAGAGGTTCAACCGGGGTCCAAAGAGGTTCAACCGGGGTCCAAGGAAAAGTTCAGCCAGGGTTTTTTCGGACCTTACTGGTCAATACTGGTTGAACCGGTCCTAGGGGAGGTTCAACCGGTGTTAGGGTCACCTGACCGGTCTGACCTCCTGACTGGCAGACTAACTATCAGTCTGACCCCCAGGCGGTTGAACCGGCCCTAGGGGCGGTTCAACCAGTGTTAGGATCTATTTTTGCAGTCTGACCTACAGTCTTCCAGTCTGATTGGCAAACTGACTGTTAGCCTGCCCCAGGCGGTTGAACCGGTCCTAGGGGCGGTTCAACCGGTCCTCCACAGCCAAACTCAGCCTAACGGCTAGTTTTTAAGCCCCACCTATATATACTCACTCCTACCTGTTTCCCCACACAAGAGCTTGACCCAAACTCCATTTCTAACTTGAAGAACACCTCCCACTCTCTCTCACACATCTCTTTCCTCTCCCATTTCAAATCTTTGGAGAGAAATCTTTGAGTGAGTTTGAGAGCTATAGTTTTTGTGCTTCATCTCCAAATCTCTCTTGCTCTTCTTCATTCGAGCTTTGGTACTACATCGAGTTCTTTGTGGATTCATTACTCTTGGAGATTCTAGCTCCTAGACGACTAGGTGTCTCTTGTGCGTCTCCAAATCTTGTGGAAGACCATAAGAAAGTTTGTATTACCCGCTCGTTTGAGCAAAGATTAGTGTGTGAGTTTGACCTTTGTGGTTGGCAAAGGGAGGATTAGGGTTGAAAGAGACCCGACTCTTTGTGGGTGCCTCAACGAGGAAGTAGGGCACCTTGGTGGTATGACCGAACCTCGGGATAAATCTTGTGTCTCTTGTGTTCTTGCTCATTGTGTTTGTTTGTGTTCTTCGTTCTCTCACCATTCCATGAAAGATTTGTTTATATCTTTTTGGTGTGTGGATTTTGAGAAGTGCCCTTCTCAGATCTACTACTTTGAACCCCGTGGATCATTTAGAACATCTCATTTCCAAAGTTAACTGGGTGAATTTCGAGATAAATTTAGTTTTACCCAGTTTGCTTCTAGTTTTTTGTTGAAAAAGTTTTAACTTGCCTATTCACCCCCTCTAGGAAACTTTCACAACTCTCCTCCCCTCCCACACACGCCCACTCCACTTCCCACACAAGCACACACTAGCACAAGGATCGTTCGGTCGTTCTTCGATCGTTCTTCCACCTGTTCTTAGTTTGTTCGTTCGTTCGTCTGATCGTTCGTCCGATCGTTCATGGTTCGTTCGTCCATTCATCCGATCGCTCGATCGTTCGTCCGTTCGTTCATCCAAATAATCTTTTTCCTGCCGTTATGCTGCCGAAATTCCAATTGTTCGTTCGTTCGATCATTCGATCGTTCATCGTTCGTTCATAGTTCCTCTTCATCGTTCATCATTTGTTCATAGTCCCCATTCATCGTTCTTTCAGATAATCTTTGTCCTGCCGTTATGTTGCCGAAATTCCAATCGTTCGTTCGTCCGATCATTCGATCGTTCGTCCGTTCGTTCATAGTTCCTATTCATCGTTCATTCATCGTCACTATTCATCGTTAAACGTTCGTTCATACGAACTATTCACCATCACTATTCACCATTACTATTCACCATCGTTACTATTCATTGACACTATTCACCATCATTATTATTCATCGTTGCTATTCAGTAGCTTTTTTGAAAATGAAAACCAGTGGGAAACTGCTGAGATACCTAGATGGTTTAGTCCAGATTATTTTGTTCTATACTAAAAACTTCCTGCTCCTTTTGGAGAGGATGCGCTTTGCAAAATACAAAATGTTTTTTCAAAACAATCCTGCATAAAATATTTCTGTTTCTGTAAAATATCCTGAGCTCCACATATTCCATGCATTATATCTGATTTCCCCATTCCGCGGGTGAAGGTGGGCTGCTGAGTACGTTTGTACTCACCCTTGCTTATTTGTTGTTTTTCAGAAAAGGAGATCGGGTAAGAGTTACGACTGTTCCCACCCTTGCCTGTGGCTGTTGGACCGCTGATTTGCTTCGCTGCATATATCGGGCTGCTTCAGCCCTACTCTGATGATATGTCCTGAGTTGTGGACCAACTCTTAAAGTTGTTCGCCACCTTTATAGGTTTGTCTCGTATAAGCAGATATGGAATCATCTATTGTATAAATGTGTTTACTAGCCTCGTAGGACTAGTAATTGTATCACATTTGAGTCCTAGAGGATCTGGGGCGCTACAAAGCCCAAGTTGAACAGCTTCGATCAGAACTCTATCACAGGAACGATATATGGGTCGCGGATGGTGAAAGAATAAATGAATTGAGAATAGACATCCGCCACCTGCAAGACCAGCTTGCGAAACGAGATCTAGCGCTCGACTGGGCTGTGAACTCTCGTTCACTTGCTTAGGCAAAGGAAGCTAGAGCTCGAGCCCACGTGGAGGAGCTTAGCTCAGCCGTGGATAACTTGCAGGTTTATTGTAATACACTACATTAAGAAGTTCATGTATTGTATTCCCAATTGCACCCTAACGTACCTGAGGATCCTGTCGGAATGGGAGCCGGACCTTCTAGAGTAGTGGGAGAAGCACTTGGTGGTGAACTGGACCTTTTCAGGCCCCCTCCCTCTATGAAGTTGGTTGATGAATGGTCTCCTATGCTCGACAATGAAGCTACCAAAAGTGATAGGAAGCAAGAGTAGTATAGTATAGAAGTAGTAATAATGTGTAATAGGTAATGTAATCCTGTTGTAAATTTGAGTCTGTAACATTACCCCTTTAAGTAATGTAAAATGGATGGTTGCTTTAGCATATTATAATTTTCCAAATGTTCTTTGCCTCAGATGCTGTCCAAGACTCGCGCACAGGATGTGGAAGGAACCTCCCGTGGGAGGGAAGCAACCCCGAATCCACCCCAGTACCTCCAACATTAGCTGAGGCCATCGCTGCCTTAGTTAATGCTACGGCCGATAACACCCGCTTTCTGCGGGAGATGGCGGGACAACAAATGCAGCAACAAGGCAGGCGAGCGTATCACCAAGGACCCCGCAAAACGTCATATCTGGATTTCTTAGAGACACGTCCCCCATTGTTTGTCAAGGCGGAAGATCCTCTGGAAGCGGATGAGTGGATCCGCGTTATCGAAAAGAATTCGGGCTTCTCCGATGCACGGAGATTCAAAAGCCCTTATTTGCAGCACAACAATTGCGCGGCCTTGCCAATACATGGTGGGGAAATTATGTAGCCATTCAACCGACTAGTCATCAAATTACTTGGGACAAATTCAAGCTGGCTTTCCGGGAGCACTATATACCTGAAGGGGTGCTCCACATGAAATAGGAGAAGTTTATGAAGCTCAAACAGGGTGGAGATACTGTCACTCAGTATCTCAACAAATTCAACCACTTGTCCCAGTATGCCATCGATCAAGTTAACATGGACCTGAAGAAGAGAAATTGCTTTATGAGAGGTCTCAATGACCGAATGCAATGGAAGATGGCCACCTGCATTGATCTTTCTTATGGAAGGGCTATCAGCACAGCACTAGCAGTCGAGGCTAAGTACGCAGGCTCAGGAAAATCCAAGGGTTACAGAGGCGACAGGCCTAGTCAGGGGTCTGAGAAAAGACAAAGGTTGGTGATCCGACCTTTTGTTCCGAACCGCTCTTCACCACGTCCACCCTCCTACCCTTTCAAGCAACCGGTCTTCATTCGCCCCGCCACTGCCCCCACCCCAACAAATCAGCTGAGTTCCCCTGGTACTCGTTTCCCTGCTCTCCCAAGCTCTTCAACCGGCTGCTTTAACTGTGGAAAGTCCGGACACTTTATCAAGGACTGTCCATACCCGAAGCAGAATAGATCAAGTAATCAGCAGAGTTCTGGGAATTCCACTCAAGGAAAGGGAAATGTGGCAAACAATACCGCGGGCAGAAATATGAAGAAAACGAGGCGGATTTATTATACTCAAGTGGCCACAACACCAGAAGGCGAACCGGTTATGATGGGTACGTTTCTAGTGGCCAATCAACCTGCAATTATTCTCTTTGATTCTGGTGCTTCGCATACTTTCATAAGCAACAAATTTGTGGAGCAGCATTGCATTCCATATCATGAAGCAAGGGAAGGGTTTACTATTCATTCACCTGAGGGACAAATATTTACTAAAGAAGTGGCTTTCCAAGTGCCCGTAACATTGGCTGAATGGGACTTTCCTACTAATATGATTGTTCTAAAAGGCTAAGATATAGATGTAATTCTAGGCATGAATTGGTTGGCCCAACATAAAGCTATTCTCAACACTAATTTGAGAACTGTCAGGTTGAGTTATGGCCAAGAAGAGGTTCTCTTGACCCTCCCCGTAGCCATTCCAGCTAAACCAATTGGCAGAGTATATGAAGTTATCATACCGAAGATCCAAGATATTCCTGTAGTATGTGAGTTCCCAGACGTCTTTCCAGACGATTTGCCCGGATTGCCTCCAGAGAGAGATGTAGAATTTATGATTGAGTTGAAGCCCAGTACGGCTCCTATTTCTAGAAAGTCATACCGAATGCCTGTAATACTCAAAATTGAATAAAAGGATTATATAGTGACCTCCTTATTTTATGTGTCTCATTTGCATCTTAAAAAAAGGGAGCATATACAAAATTTAGAGATTAATTCAAACAAATGAAAAAAAATTGCATCATGCTGGAGTTTTATATGTTTGTGCATTAAATAAAATAATAAGGATGATGATAATAAAATAATACTTCTAAAGGTTGGAGTAAACCCTAAATTAAAACTAGGGTTTTTGGAAATGAGGAGAAGAGAAATGATATGAAAAATATAAATAATATATATATAAATAAATATATTCAGAATTAATACCCCTAATTTCACAAACATAAGTTGTAGTGATGAGCCATAGCAGTTTGAATTTAAGTTTGAATTCAAATTTAATTTTGGAAAGAGAGAAGAGAGAAAAGAATAAAGAAAAGAAAAGGGGATGGCGCAATGGGCCTCAACCCTGGAAACCGGCCCACCTTTGCTTTCCACACGGCGCTGCCTCGCGGGGCCATTGCATCAGCCAACACGCGCGCGTGCCTGCTCCAGTTCACCTCGCTATCATGCGGGTCCCACGCCGCAGTCCCTTAGACAGCGTCCTCCTTGCCCACGCTCGGACGCTGGCGCGCGGGCCCCCTGGTGGGTCGTCCTCTTCCCGGCGCTGCTACCCATAACGAGCTCCGCTCCTGGCGGTGGGCTGGGCACGAACCCCCCCCCCCCTCACCGGTTCTCCTGGAGCCGCAAACCGATTCCGCGCTTGAATCGCGGGCATGGATTGACCTGGTGCGCTGTTGCCTCTTCCCCTTACGACATCAACCGACCTCGCGCACTACCCGTATTCGCCACGGCTTCTTCGGGGATCCGTTGCAACGACGTGAGCTGCCGCATCCTTTGGTCAGCGCGGACTCCTTTCTCCTGGGCTATACAAATCGGGCATCGTGCTTCCCCTGTGCCTTCCCACTTCATCGCTGCTCCCCTACATTTTCCAAGCCACGTGGAGGCCAACACCACCAGAGCATCGAATTACCGAGTGAGAGAGGGAGGGTACCACGGAGGCCGCCATCAACGCGTGCGCGTAGTGCTTGGTGCGGGAGGCCGGCAGGGGAGTCCTTCACCGGCATCGACTTGGGCAATGCCAGCCTCATCACCTGGTGATTTCTCGCCGAAGCTTTGGGATCTACCGCGCTCTGTGGGTAGAGCTCTGCGTCGCACTAATCAATGTAATGATGCCTACCTCGAGTTCGTCGTGCCCTCCTTCACGTATCTACCCATCGAATCAATGTTTAGGGCAAGATTGCGTGTGGTCAGACCGCGCGGCAATGGCGCCGCCGTGCCACAACTGTGCGCCGCCGTGCTCGGGAACTAGGGGGAAGACGGTTTGCGCGTCGTTGGTTTCGTAGTGAACGGCTGAGATGAGGCGCTGCTTTTTCCCCTTCGCTCGGATTGATCCACACCGTTGGATCTTCATCGCACGGACGGGTTTAGATCTCGCATTAATTGAATCCATACTGTTGGGGGCTTGTTCTCAAATGCTAAGAATTAAGAACAAGGCAACATAGAAAATGTTAAGGGTTAAAGTCCTTCGTCCTCCAAAACATTATATCCTTTCAGGATATAAAGAATTTCGGACGAAGGTTACGAAGGACGTACCTTCGTAAACATAATAGCAAGGAACGAAGTATTCATACAGATCATGAGGTATAAAATAAACATTTAAATATTATCATAAAATCATCTCCATTTTTATTATCATGAACGAATATAAATGACTTCGAATTAGAAGTGTACCTTCGGTCCTGAGGAAAGCAAAAGTACAGGTGTGATGCGAAAGCAAATGGCAGGTTCGCGTGAACAGTACAGGGGTACTGTTCATCTATTTATAGACACAGGTCACAGCCTGTGACGAATTACAATTATGCCCCTTACAAAAGTTTACAACATTGACTCAGACCTCTATGGATAAAAAGGTCATTCTATCTCTATGTCGGTTTGTAACGCCGAAGCTCCATGAAAAGGAACCTTCGGCCATCTCCTGGGGGACAACTTCAGCCGAAGCTGCTTCTTCGTGTAAGACCTTCGGCGCAACGAAGCATGGCCCCAATAGTAGCCCCTTTCGCGGTGCTAGATCGTTTTTCGTAACGAGCTTGACCCGTGAAAAAAGCCTCTTCAGCTTCGGGGAGCCGAAGGTCCAAAAAACACCTTCCCTGAGCTCGTTGCTGAGAAACGATCCGGTTTCCGAGCGCGTGCCAGGCCCACCTTGCAGAGTTACTGTTTGATCTTTGCGGTCCACTGCACAGCGAGTACAAGTGACTGCCCGCCTGGTGTAAAAATCCTGCCGCTTCGCCTTCTTACCTGCAGCACTATATAAACAGACGAGTAGGTATGAAGTTACCACAGCAATCATTGCTATTTGCACTGTTTTGCTGCCAAAATTTTTAACTATAGCCGAAGGTCCATCTCGAAGTCCGCTTCGTCAGAAAGAAAAGCTTCGGGAGAAAAGGAAAAAGAAAAAAGTATCTAACTTCCCCAAACTCAGAATTAAATGGCCAGAGTGCGATCTACTGCCAGAGTTGATCGTGAAGGAGACGAAGCCGAAGGTTCGAATACTGTGCCCATTTCCGAAGCAATGCAGCGTTCCGGACTGGTGACTGCGGAAGAAATGCCTGCTGCTGAAGCAAACCCGGCAACTGCCGAAGGAGAAGAAGAGAACATTGAAGGAACTGATCCCGAAGATGACTATCGCATTGCCATGCCCAGCAAGCCCAGTCACTTGGACTTCGGGAAATCAACTGTTTCAAAGGCTGATCTTTCCAAGATGGTGAAAGCAGGTTATTTCAATGAAAATCAGAAGAAGCTACTTCGCTTCGGGGGAGAAGAGACTACCCCAAAGCCGGCGAAGGATGAAATTGTCATTTTCAAGAGCTTTCTAAAGGCTGGATTAAGATTCCCCCTACACGAGATTATTGCGGAGGTACTGAAGAGGTTTGGCATCTACTTTCACCAGTTAACTCCTAACGCTATCGTTAGGCTTAGCGTTTATATTTGGGCCCTCCGAAGCCAAGCAGTGGAGCCATTTGCCGACAGTTTCTGTCGAGTTCACGAACTGCACTATCAGACGAAGGCTAGAAAAGATGGATTGCACGACAATTTTGGTTGCTATAATTTTGCTTATCGGAAAACTGCAAAGTTTCCTGTAATCAGCTACCGAAGCAAATGGCCGGCAGGCTGGAAATCAGAATGGTTCTATGTCAAGGTTGATGACGACAAGGAGAAGCTTGTGCAAAGTCCACTCGAGCTGATCTTCGGAGAAACCCGACCCCGCTGCAACATGACACCAGAAGGTCAAACACAACAGGCAATGGATGAATTCAGAATTATTGCAGAGCATATCAGTACCAGGGATCTGGTTCAAGAATTCTTGGCATTCAGAGTCTTCCCTACTCTGAAAGAATGGGAAATGCCAAAGTTAAAGGGGGAGAAGAAGGAGGGGGAACTTGTCCGGCTTCCTTATCACTTCAAATTCAAGAAATACTTTAAGAAGCCCTGCCAAGAGTGGCTGGACACAGTTGAGGTGATGTGTAATGAAATTCTGGGGAATTATTCCAAAAAAGAAGATCAACTGATGACAGCAGCCTTCGGCACCCGTCCGAAGCGAAGGCTGAACCGAGTGCTTGATGCCCTGGGCTTCGAGTACCCTGACTATGAACGACTGAACAAGGGTGCTGAGGGCCAAAAAAGAAAAAGAGTGGCCGAAGCTTTGAACAAGGATGAAGAAAAACCAGCAAAAGAGAAGAAAATTCCCAAGAAGAGAAAAATATCAACTCCAAAGCGAAAATTATCCGATGAAGAGGGGTCCCCCGCACCACCTTCTGCCAGCGACGTGGAGGAAATTTTAAAGGTAATGACTGAACCTATGCCCACGAAGCTAAGTCCATTAGGGCTCCAACTGACGAAGCTTTTTCGAAAGGTGGAAGAGCCGGAACAAACGAAGATAACCAAACCAAAGCGGCAAAGAATTATTGCAGTGACTGAAGTTATCGACAAGACGCCGCCGAGGGCGTCAATTCAGAAAACACCAGCTGTTGAAGGCACCACAAACGTCGAAGTCGCACCTTCGGAGGTCGCGGCTACCGAAGCCGCTACAGCCGAAGATGTAAACTTAGAAACTACCATTGAGGACATCAACAAAATTTTGCAAGACATGGCTGCAGAAGAAGCTGCTACCGCTGCTGAAGAAACCATGGCCACAGTGCCTGGGAAGGGGAAAGAAATAGCCGAAGACACTTCGGACGACGAAGCCTACACATTTCAAAACTTAATTGGACAAAAACTGTCGAAGGCCGAAATAGAAGAGCTCAAGGAATATGCCAAATCTTGCGGATACAAGCCAGGAGCTCTTCTATTTGGAGGCATTGATGATGAAAAATTGGGCTGCATTCGTGATCAGGCTGGGGCTAAGGTCATCGGTACTCTATCAAAGAGTATCGGTTTTCCGAAGCTAGAGACAGATATCAGCCGCTACCGACGACAACATATCATCGGCAGCTTATTTTATTCCAATTTCAAGGTAAACAACCTTTTCTCTGGTTTTTATTGCTTTTAATAATGAAAATGTTACTAACGAAGGTTGTTTCTGTACAGAGCATGCTACTGAGCAAAGCTCTGAAGATGCAGCAAGATTTGGAGGACAAAAAACACGAAGCTATAATTGAAAATTTAGAGAGTAAGATAAAAGAACAATCAGCTATCATTGAAAAGAAAGACTTCGAGCTCCAATCAACCGAAGGCTTGCTGGCAGAGACTGAGGCTAAGGTATCAGAATTGAATTCGAAGCTTATCGGCCAATCAAAACAATTTGAACAGGAGAAGCTAGAGCTTAATTCGAAACTTGAAGCCGAAGTCCAGACCAACTCAGACTTGAAGAAATCATTAACAAGCCTTCAAGACAAGTGCTTGAAATTTAGCAACAACTGTATCCAACAATTAAAGAAGATCTTTCACTCAGTTGGAGCTAGCAGCGGGAAGTTTAATCCTTCAGCTGAAAATTTACAAAAAGCCTTCGATCATATTGAAGCTGAAATTGAAGAACTTGACGAAGTTATAGCTGGGCACGGTGACTTCTGTGCCTGGGTAGCTTCTCGGGGTACCGCTGCAGCGTTCCTGAAGGCCGGCTGCGAGCATGGAAAAATCGTCAACAGGCCCAACTTCACCCTGTCTCCAACAATCCTGGACGATATTCCTGACCTCGCCCGAAGCATCTCAAATAGATTTATAAAAATGATATGGACAAAAGGCGGGCGGGAGAAGGCTGGAGACGAAGCTCGAAGTCATCTTGAACCAGTAAGAAATGATACTTCGTACTTACCTTCTCCTTCGCACTTGATTTTTACTCGCGATACCTTAATTCATGTAGGATGACGAAGCTGAAGGTGATACTTAAAGAATATGCCGCCGAAGCGGAAGCCTGACGAAGATTAGCAGGAGTAGACTAGAAAAAACTCAGGAGAATTTGTAACAACTTTTTGTAAATACAATTAAATTGTTCTCAATGAACTTTGTACATACCTTGTAATATATTCTTACCCTTCTGTTGAGGCGCTTTGATGTGGACGAAATTAGTATTTTGAGCCGAAAGCGAAAAAACACCTTCCCTTCTTTTCGTACACAACGAAGCATAGAAGACCACTTCTTCTTTTTGCCGAAGCTTTTCTTTTTTGTACATAACGAAACATAAAAGACCACCTCTTCTTTTTGCCGAAGCTTTTCTTTTTTGTACATAACGAAACATAAAAGACCACCTCTTCTTTTTGCCGAAGCAACCACTTAGGAACACAAATGCTATGAATGAATGCTTATGAATGCAAATGCTATGATGTAATGTAATGTGCGAATGAATGTCCAAAACATACGCCCAAAGCCACACTCTTAGACATTATTTCCATAGAAACACCCACACATCAGCTCTGCATTCCCTTAGGAACGACTTTGGAGCTTCTTCGCCTTTTACTTAGGCGGTATCAGCGTTGACTTTTCGCTGTAAGCTCTGCATCCCCTTAAGGACGTCTTTGGAGCTTCTTCGCCTTTTACTTTCGGCGGAATCAGCGTTGACTTTTCGCTTTGAGCTCTGCATCCCCTTAGGGACGTCTTTGGAGCTTCTTCTCTTTTTCAGTTTCGGCACTCGATGGTGCGTTCTCAGCTTTTACATTTACATTCTTTGGGGGATTTTGCTCTTATAAAACTAAAAAGGAAATTACATATGATGGCCCCATTAAAAACCTTTCTCCCCCTTTAGAAAGGAAAAGGGTGCCATAAAAAAGAAAAGAAAAAACATAAAAAGTTACATCAAGTTATACATAATATCGCCGAAGCTCATCCGCATTCCAAGACCTTGGAATTTCGTTGCCATCCATGTCCTTCAATCTGTACGACCCAGGCCTTGACGAAGATGCTACTAAGAAAGGCCCTTCCCATTTCAATTGTAACTTGCCCACTGTATCCGGGTTGACCACTCTCCGAAGCACCAAGTGTCCCGGCTCAATATTTTTTAGCCGGACCTTTCTATCTCGCCATTTAACTGTTTCAGCCTGGTATTTATTGATATTTTCCACAGCTTGAAGCCTGATTCCTTCTAAAGCATCTTTTTCCACAAGACAAGCATCTTCAAGACTTGATTCTGCCGAAGCTACTACTCTTATTGATCCAGCTTTGGCTTCTTCCGGAGTTATTGCTTCGTCACCGAATAATAACTTGAATGGGGTAAAGCCTGTAGACCTTGATGCTGTTGTATTGTGGCTCCACACCACTTTGGTTAACTGATCTGGCCACTTTCCCCTGGGTTGATTGAAGATTAACTTCATTATTCATGTCATTATAATGCCATTGGCCCTTTCAACGAGCCCATTCGACTCCGGATGCCTGACTGATGCAAAATGGATCTTCGTTCCAATTTGATCACAGAAATTTCTGAAAGCTTCGGAGTCGAACTGCGTTCCATTATCTACAGTGATGGCCTTCGGTACCCCGAAGCGACAGACAATATTCTGCCAGAAAAACTTTTGGACAGTGGCCGAAGTTATTGTGGCTAATGGCTTCGCCTCAATCCATTTGGAAAAATACTCCACCGCCACTATAACATATTTCAGATTCCCCTGAGCCGGTGGTAATGGGCCTAGCAAGTCAAGGCCCCACCTTTGCAATGGCCAAATGGGTTGTATCAGCTGTGTCAAAGACGAAGGTTGCTTTTGATCTCTTGCGCATTTCTGACAACCTTCACACTTTTGAACTAACTCCGCTGCATCCGAAGCTGCCTTCGGCCAATAAAACCCTTGGCGGAAAACTTTTCCGAGTAACGGCCTAGATCCGATGTGGGATCCACACAGGCCTGCATGTATTTCTTTCATTAACTCTATACCTTCGGTTCTAGACAAGCACTTGAGCAGCGGGGCGCAAACTCCATGCTTGTATAGTTCCCCTTCTATCATGACATACGGACGAGCTCTTGCCTCTATTCTTTTATTGTAAGCTTCGTCATCTAAAAGAAACTTACCCTGAAGGTAAGAAATTATTTCAGTTCTCCAATCTTCCTGTAAACAGGAGATATGTTGAGGACTGCTCTTTCAAGGAGCTCCACTGAAGGTGCCTTTATTGTTTCGAAGAACACATCCGAAGGTAACGGCAGCCCCTGTGCTGCAGACTTGGCTAGCAAATCAGCATGCTCATTTTGTCCTCGAGGGATATTCTTGACAGAAAATCCTTCGAAGGAGGCTTCGATCCTTCGGACCGTGTCTAGATATTTTTCAAGCTTCGGATCTTTGGCCTTGCAACTTTTGTCAATATGACCCGAAACAACCTGGGAATCAGTTTTAAGAATCGCCCTTCTGATTCCCATTGCCTTTAATTTCCGAAGGCCCAGGAGCAGGGCTTCGTACTCAGTAATATTGTTTGTACAGCTGAAGTCAAGTCTTGCTGCATAACAAGTTTTAACCTTGGATGGTGAGACCAACACAGCAGCTGCACCTGCTCCGAAGGTTCCCCAAGAGCCATCACAAAACACTGTCCACACTTCGGCATCTTTATTTGCTTCTTCATCCTGAGCCCCTGGCGTCCAGTCGGCAATGAAATCTGCCAATGCTTGAGACTGGATCGAGGATCTGTGCACATAATCAATGTAAAATTCATTGAGCTCTGCAGCCCATTTTCCAATCCGTCCAGTAGCTTCTCTATTTCTCATGATATCCTTCAACGGTTGCGAAGAAGGAACAATAATATTGTATGCCTGAAAATAATGCCGAAGCTTCCTGGATGCCATTAAAACGGCATATAATACCTTCTCCAGCTCTGTATAATTTTTCTTTGATGCACTAAGGACTTCAGATACAAAATATACTGGAACCTGCTTCTTGACTTGTCCATCAAGCTTCTCCTGGACAAGTGCCGCACTTACTGCTGAGTGCGAAGCTGCCACATATAACAACAGAGGAGCCCCTGGCGTTGGTGGAGTTAATGTTGTTAGATCTATTAAGTATTGCTTCAGCTCTTCGAAGTCTTTTTGCTGACTTGGGCCCCATTGAAAGACTTCAGCTGACTTCAGCACCTCGAAGAATGGTAAATTTCTTTCTGCTGACCTGGATATAAATCTGTTGAGAGATGCCAGCCTTCCTGTCAATCTTTGGGCCCCCTTTCTTGTGGTTGGTGGCTCCATTCGAAGTATAGCTTCGATTTTATTTGGATTAGCTTCGATTCCCTTTGTTGAAACCAAGCACCCAAGGAATTTCCCCTTCTTTACTCCGAAGACGCATTTTTCTGGATTCAGCTTCAGACCAGCTTGTCTGAAGCTGGCGAAGGTCTCCTGCAGATCAGCAATATGATTTTCTTGCTTCGTGCTTTTTACAATGATATCATCGACATAAGACAACACATTTCTGCCTATCTGAGACTGGAGAACCTTCGCTGTCATTCGGCTGAAACTTCCTCCGGCATTTTTGAGCCCCTAAGGCATCCGAAGATAGCAATATGTGCCACTTGGGGTTATGAAGCTAGTCTTCGGCTCATCTTCCTTCTTCATCTAGATTTGATGATAGCCTGAGTAGTAGTCCAGGAGACTCATGAGCTCTGAAGAAGCTGCTGCATCGACTAAAGAGTCTATCCTTGGCAGCGGGAATTCATCCTTCGGACAAGCCTTGTTGAGATCTGTGAAATCGATACACATTCTCCACTTGCCATTGGCCTTCTTCACCATAACAGTGTTAGCTAGCCACTCTGGATACTTTACTTCTCTGATAACTCCTGCACTGAGGAGTCTTTTTACTTCATTGCGAGCCCCTTCGGCCTTGTCATCAGACATTTTCCGAAGCCTCTGCTTTCGGGGTCTGAAGGATGGGTCAACATTGAGCGAATGTTCAATAACATCCCGATTTACTCCACAGAGATCATTAGCTGACCATGCAAAAACATCTTTGTTGTTGAATAAAAACCTTATCAAGGTTTTCTCCTGGTCTTCAGATAATTGCGAGCCCAACAGCACCTTCTGCTCTGCTATGTCCTTACACAATAGCATGGGCTTCGGCTGATCTGCTGAAGCTGCTTTCTCCCTTCTGAATTTGTACTGTTCACAAGCTTCAGCTCCATCTATGTTATGGATTGCTTTGGAGTCAGTCCAGCTTCCTTCGGCCCTTCTAGCAGCTTCCTGGCTTCCATGAATAGCAATAGGCCCTTGGTCCGAAGGTATCTTCATGCAGAGATAAGCTGGGTGAAGAATTGCTTCGAAGGCATTAAGAGTACCACGGCCAATGATAGCATTGTAAGGATATTCCATGTCAACAATATCAAACACAATTTGCTCAGTCCTTGTGTTGTTAACAAATCCGAAGGTTACCGGCATGGTAATCTTCCCAAGTGCTACAATCTGCCGCCCTCCGAAACCACAAAGAGGGTGCGTAGCATCATGGATCTTGTCTTCGGGCTCTTGCATTTGTCTGAAGGCCTTAGCAAATATTATATCAGCTGCACTGCCTGTGTCAACTAAGACATTGTGGACCAGAAATCCTTTGATCACACAAGAGATAACCATAGCATCATTGTGAGGATAATCCTTAAGCTGAAGATCTTCGTGAGAGAAAGTAATTGGAATGTGAGACCATTTTGACTTGATGAAGGGTCCCTGCACTCCAACATGCTGCACCCTTCTTTGAGCCTCCTTCTTCTGCTTCTTGTTGGCCGGCTCTGAGCAAGAACCGCCTGTTATCGGGAGCACCAGCTTCGAAGCCGAAGCAGCTCCAGCTTGATTGTTGAACGAAGCCATCAGCTCAGAAAAGTGGAAGTGAGTTCACCGGAGGTGGGCGCCAATGTTGGGGGCTTGTTCTCAAATGCTAAGAATTAAGAACAAGGCAACATAGAAAATGTTAAGGGTTAAAGTCCTTCGTCCTCCAAAACATTATATCCTTTCAGGATATAAAGAATTTCGGACGAAGGTTACGAAGGACGTACCTTCGTAAACATAATAGCAAGGAACGAAGTATTCATACAGATCATGAGGTATAAAATAAACATTTAAATATTATCATAAAATCATCTCCATTTTTATTATCATGAACGAATATAAATGACTTCGAATTAGAAGTGTACCTTCGGTCCTGAGGAAAGCAAAAGTACAGGTGTGATGCGAAAGCAAATGGCAGGTTCGCGTGAACAGTACAGGGGTACTGTTCATCTATTTATAGACACAGGTCACAGCCTGTGACGAATTACAATTATGCCCCTTACAAAAGTTTACAACATTGACTCAGACCTCTATGGATAAAAAGGTCATTCTATCTCTATGTCGGTTTGTAACGCCGAAGCTCCATGAAAAGGAACCTTCGGCCATCTCCTGGGGGACAACTTCAGCCGAAGCTGCTTCTTCGTGTAAGACCTTCGGCGCAACGAAGCATGGCCCCAACACATACCATAAATCTCGGAATCAATGGTGGGTAGCGCATACCGATTCGTGCTGATGCCAATCTAATCCTGGCCGTTCAGATATAATCTAACGGCCGAGATCTCAGCATACCGCTTTGGCCGCTCATTTTACAAAAGAATCCCTGCGCTTATCAGAAAACAACCCGCCCATTTTACAAAAGAATCTCTATGTCTTAGATTTATTACCCTGAGACCCCTGGACTTTCTGAAAATTAGCGCCCAGTCCAGAGAAGATTAAAAACAGAGAAATAATATTAGAAATTCGTTTTTAACACAAAAATAAATCTAGAAACTTGTAAAATGCATAGAAAATTCATTCTAGCTCCAAATTGAGCCATTCCAATTTCTAAAATTTTGTAATAAGATTCTCTATCATTTGGTGTCTCTGTTTTGTCATGAGAACAGTTAGAAAATCAATTTCTCATTTAATCCCATTTCAAGCACATTAAACCTTAGGAAATTCATAACTTGAAATCTATAACTCCAAATTTAATGATTTCAGTTCCAATGATCTCATTTTAATGTGTAGATTTTTACTGTATATTTTATTTACATGTTTGATGTGATGTTAATTTATACTATACTATGTATGTATTATGTTGATGCGAGTAGACGAGCAAGCCACTATGGATTCTGAGGTTTAGCAAGTAGAAGTAGTTGAGCAGGAGCTCATTGAAGGCAAGTTGTACCCTTGATCACTTACTTTTTCCCAGCCATGTTCTTATTAATTATAATGATCTGCATAAGTTAATTTTGATGGGATCCAATAGGTTACCCAGTTTTGGTTATCTCTACACCTTGTTCACCACTGAATTATTTTTGGGTAGTACCTGCTATTGCTTTATGTGGATTGGGTATGGAGATACAATATTCATGATTACTCTTTTATTATCTTTTATTACTACTATTCATGTTAAGATCATTAAATTAATGGGAACATGGAGCAACCACCCGGAAAAACAGTGCTACCACAAGGGTTTAATGGGACGCCCTTGGCTGATTAACTAGGAAAGCTAGTGGAGGTCTTCCTTACCCGAAAGGGGCAAGGGCAGTAAGGGAGTGGTCAGTGTAGGGAGGTCCTTGGGTTGATTTTGCTGCGATGGCGGTCAGGCGAGGGATTCCTGCACTGGAGCTTCCTATAAACTGTAGCGGGATTTCTGAAGCTAGTGGAACTTTGTAAAGGCCTCATAGTGTTACACTGCCTCGCCTCCTCGGTAGAGGTGTATGGGATTGGCCGTCTCTTGGCAGATGGGTGACATGACTTGTGGGTAAAGATGCGCAACCTCTGCAGAGTGTAAAACTAGTATACTAGCCGTGCTCACGGTCATGAGCGGCTCGGACCCTCACATGATTAATTTATGGAACTTAAATTCAATTTGACATTTTCATCGCATTTGGGATTATTTTATTATTACTTTTCTTTATTATTATTAAGGTTTGGTATTTACTTACACTTAGTAATTGCTAATAAAATTTTGACCAACTTATAAAAGCAATGCAGCTTCAGCCTTTATTTCATTGATCAGCCTTACACTTCATGAACTCCCACCTTTGGTGAGTTCATGCCACATTATTCCCCATGACTTGTTGAGCTATGAACGTATGTGAGCTCACTCTTGCTGTCTCACACCCCCCCATAGGAGAAGAACAGGTGGTCGAAGAGGAGCCGCCTAACACCGAGGCATTCGACTTGATCTAGGTGGCGTCTCCCAGTCAGCTTTGTGGCGCCAGGGATTATTATTTAGTTCGTTTTACTTTACTATTTATTTTTGTAAGTCTTCCGCTATGTAATAAGTACATTTATGATATTTATGACATTTATCTCTATGCACTCTGTTATTATGTGTGTTGTTCTTCCTTGGTGCACATATGAGATGCACCCGGATTTGTCCCTTAAATCCAGGTGTGACAATGCCTCCAAATGAATTGGCAGAGCTCAAGACCCAATTACAAGATCTACTGGAGAAGGGATTCATCCGGCCAAGCTCATCGCCATGGGGTTGTCCAGCCATCTTTGTTAAGAAGAAGGACCAAACACTACGGATATGCATGGATTATAGACCCCTTAATGAGGTTACCATCAAAAATAAGTACCCTCTTCCCTAGATTGACATTTTATTTGATCAACTAACTGGAGCAAGGGTATTCTCTAAGATTGACCTCAGATCGGGCTATCATCAGATCCGTATCCGACCCGAAGATATACCGAAGACCGCATTCACTATGCGGTATGGTTTGTTTGAATATCTAGTTATGTCTTTTGGACTAACAAATGCTCCTGCCCACTTCACCTATCTTATAAACTCGGTATTCATGACTGAGCTGGATAAACTTGTGGTGGTATTCATTGATGATATCTTGATATATTCCAAGAATGAAGAGGAGCATGCTCGGCATTTACGGATCATGTTAACGCGCTTGAGAGAACATTAATTATATGCTAAGTTCAGTAAGTGCGCGTTCTGGCTAGAGGAAATCCAATTTCTAGGACATGTATTATCTGCCAAGGGGATTGTGGTGGATCTCAGCAAAGTTAAGGATATTTTAGAGTGGAAACCCCCAACCACTGTACATCAAGTCCGAAGTTTCCTTGGACTACCTGGTTATTACCACCGATTCATTCTAGATTTTTCCAAGCTTGTGAAACCAATCACAAGTTTATTGAAGAATGATACCAAATTCAATTGGTCTTCAAAATGTAATGAAGCCTTTGAGCAGCTGAAAGTACTATTAACCACTGCTTAGGTATTGGCTCAACTGGATACTGAAAAGCCCTTTGATGTGTATTGTGACGCATCAGGCAGTGGTCTCGGTTGTGTTTTAATGCAAGAAGGCCGAGTAATAGCCTATGCTTCAAGGCAGTTGCGCCGGCATGAGGAACATTATCCAACCCATGACCTAGACTTAGCTGTAGTGGTTCATGCCCTAAAAATATGGCGCCATTATCTATTGGGGAATGTTTGTCACATTTACATAGATCATAAGAGCTTGAAGTATATCTTTACCCAAGCAGAGCTTAATATGAGACAAAGGAGATGGCTCGAGCTGATAAAGGATTATGAATTAGAGATTCACTATCACCCAGGCAAGGCCAATGTAGTGGCAGATGCACTCAGTCGCAAGGCTTCCTACCATTGTCTAACCATGAAGACTTCTGACATTACATTATGCCAGGAGATGGAGAAATTAAACTTGGGAATGATTCAACATGGAACCTTAAATCAACTAAGGCTTGAGTCAGTCCTTCTACAAAGGATAATTGATGCTTAAAGGAATGATGAGGGTATGAAACACATCCATGAGAAGATGAAGGCCGGAAGAGGCACATGTTTCAGAAAAGACGATCAAGGCATGGTATGGTTCAACAACCACATAGTTGTGCCAAAGAATGAAGAAATCCGTCAGCAAATTTTGGATGAAGCGCATCTTAGGTGCTATTCTATTCATCCCGGAAGCACTAAGATGTATCATGACCTAAAACAGCATTATTGGTAGACAAAGATGAAGATTGAAATCACACGTTATGTGGCACAATGTGACACTTGTAGATGAGTCAAGGACATACACATGAAGACTGCTGGTCCATTATAATCTTTACCTATCCCAACATGGAAATGGGAAGATATAAGTATGGACTTTATTGTGGGATTACCCAGGACAGCAAAAGGGTATGATTCTATTTGGGTTATAATTGATCGACTTACCAATATAGCCCATTTTCTACCAGTCAAGACAGATCACCCGGTTGCTGTTTATGCCCAATTATACATTGCTCGTATTCTTAGTATGCATGGGGTTCCAAAGACTATAGTGTCGGATCGTGGACCGCAATTTGTAGCCAAGTTTTGGGAAACACTTCATAAGTCCCTGGGTACCAAGTTGCTTCATAGTTCGGCCTATCATCCCCAAACTAGTGGATAGACTGAGAGAGTAAATCAAATACTTGATGACATGTTACGGTCTTATGTTCTAGAATCCCCACAGAAATGGGATGATTGTTTACCATTAGCAGAGTTCTCGTGCAATAATAGCTATCAAGAAAGCATCAAAATGGCACCCTTTGAAGCTTTGTATGGATGATGGTGTCGTACTCCGTTAAACTGGTCTAAACCTGGTGAAAGAAACTTCTTTACGCCTGATATGGTAAAGGAGATAGAAGAGAAAGTTCAACGAATAATTCATAATTTGAAGAAAGCTCAAGCTCGTTAGAAGAGTTATGCAGACCAACGACGGACACCCTTGTACTTTCTAGATGGAGATTATGTCTATCTGAAAGTCTCACTGATAAAGGGTGTATCACGTTTCAGGGTAAAGGGGAAGCTTGCACCCCAGTACATTGGTCCTTTCCCTATTCTTGAGCAATGTGGACTAGTGGCGTACCGACTTCAACTACCCGAAACCTTGTCTGCTGTGCATAATGTGTTCCACGTGTCTCAACTAAAGAAGTGTCTTCGGGTTCCCAATCGAACCATTGAAGTAACAGATGTTGCCTTAGAGCCAAACTTGACATATTCAAAACATCCTATTCGAGTCTTGGATCAAAAGGACAGGATTACCCGAAGAAAAACTCTCAAGTTTTACAAGATACTATGGAACCAACATTCAGAAGATGAGGCTACTTAGGAAACTCTAGACTTTTTAGGCAAGAATTTCCCAGGCTTTTTGGCCTCATGTAGTTTGTAAAGTATGTACCCTTGTTGTAATAAAGGAATAAACCCCATACCACCCCTGCCTTGTACCAAAACTAAGGAAATAAAAGTATGACACGTTTCCTTTTCCATTACTTGCCCTAGAATTTTTAATCTCGGGACGAGATTCTTTTATGGGGGGAAGGATGTAACACCCCTGGTGTTACTATCACTAAAACTTGAGCATAACATCATAAGCATTGACATCTCATGTACTTGTTACACTTAGAGTGCATTCACTAGGCAAAAACTTCAAACAAATTGTATTGATGTGACACTTCATGAGTGAAACCCTAGGGTATAATATCTAACCCTAGATTGGGCTTAAAGGGGTAACCAAAACCTAAACAAGAGAAAACTTCAAAACTCAATTGAAATAGTCATAAAATGTCACCATGGATGAACTTAAGTGATATCCAAACCCTAAGAGTATTAAAAACCCTAAATAGAACCCTGGAAAACCCTAGGCTAAAACCCTAGGGGGCTAAGTGCAAAATTAGTGCACTTTTGGACTAAAGTGCAAAAATTATGAAGTTAAGGTGTCTTAAGTCATAGGGTTCACAATTATGCAGATTTGCAACCTAAACCTTGAGATTTGGACCTTTTTGCAAAAAGCCCTATTTGAACCCTATTAGGATTAAGTCTGAAATTCAGTGAAATTGGCTCAACTTTGAGGCCCTGGGCTTCCAAACCATAAGAATTTTGCCCTAGGTCATCACATCAAGTTTGTAGAGCTATAAAAGGGGAACAATTTTGCTATAGAGATCAAGTCCTGGTTCTATGAAAAGTTTTGAGAAAAATTGGACCCAAAGATGGGCTATCAGTCGCTTTCTAGACTGAAATTTGGCCACCAGTGGTATTGGCCGAACTTGAGATCGGATTTGAGTTAGATTTAGTGGGAATTTGGCTAGAATTGTTAGAGCAAAAGTAGAGATGGTTGATAGGTCTACAATTTTGGTGCAGAAGTATGATGAAGTTGTCATGCAAAATTTAGAGAAAATCTGCCTTGAATGTGGACTGTCAGGCTGTCTGCAAAACCCTCCCATGGTACAGTGGCTGAATCAGATCGCGGG
Organism: Zea luxurians; assembly: GCA_029449295.1. Classification (NCBI taxonomy): domain Eukaryota; kingdom Viridiplantae; phylum Streptophyta; class Magnoliopsida; order Poales; family Poaceae; genus Zea; species Zea luxurians. The sequence continues at coordinate 4,177,649 of JAOPSE010000018.1, read as the reverse complement.
TTTGTCCCCCCTCACCGTCGGTGACCCTTCGCCACGATTGTTGACCGATCATCGCGATTCGTGTGCCGTGGCTAGCCTATTTCAGGTATGCTCATACCCCCTGCTCCCTTGTTTTAGCTTCCTTAGGTTCCCTGGATGCCCCTCGGCCAGTTCAATTGAGTCTGGCTATCTTGGATCGCCGGGAACGTGATTGAATGTCTGCGACACCCGCTGTCACTGTGGACAGAGTATGTTAGATCACCGTTCGTGAAATTAGTTTGGGGGAAATGGAGGTTAGGGCTTGAATTCGGTCTCTGCCAACGTAGAACACCAGTCATTAAGAGAATCGACCGGTACACGAGCTCGTCGGAGCTCTAGGCGGCGCCACTTGCCGTCAGGGACGTCAGTCCGTAAAGAAATAGAACTCAGGGGGGTTTTCGTAAACTGTCAGCGACTCATATAAACAGTGTCGTGACCCTTTTCCAGTTATTCAGATCGAGACAGGCGTTTTTGCAAAACCAGCACAGCGGGCGCGCGCGGCCACGTTTTCGCCCGTAGTTGGGCCGACCTGGGCCCGATTCGGTCCAATACTATTCATGAATTTTCTTTTTCTTTTCCTGCCAGAGCTAAAGAAATTCTAGAAAATCATAGAAAAATGCTAAAAATGCAAGACCAATTTTGCTAGGCTTCTAATTTCCTGTAGTATTTAATAAAATTAGTTTCATGATTTTTAGTCCAAATAAGAAATTATAGAGCATTTAAAATAGCCAAAAACCATGTTTCTGGGTTTTTAGGGAATAAATAATAAATCCAAAATTCACTAAATTTTTAGGGTAAACTCTAAATAGTATTTAGAAGCCTTGGGTAAAGTTTGGTATGATTTGGACCATGTTTGATACTTAGAACCCAAACCCTAGCCCTCTGCCCTGTGAACTTCACTATTGACTCCGGAAACCCTAAGTTCTCGGAGATCCGTGAAGGAAAGTTGTATTCAAGACTTTAGATAATAAACTTTTATTATCTTTGCACTCTCATGAGCATTACATGGGCATTCATTACGATGTATGGCTATATTTAGAAAACGAAGAGGAAGTAGAAGTTGAAGAAGCGAAGACTCCACCACCACCACCACCACCACCTGAGGAACATCAGGCAGGCAACTGTTTTTATTTTGATATCTACGGAACAGAGCCTGATTCACCAGTAACACAAGGCAAGCCCCGGTGCATTTGCCCCCTCCTTGTTCCTTTTAAAAGTTTTCTCACTTGTTTGATGCATTAGGTAATAGGAGTTGTGTGTTAAACCAATTCCTGCATTTCCTTCCTTGATTGGATTACTTCTCCTTAAATCCCTGTTTTACAAAAGGTTTTTCTTATGCTTAGCTTTGCTCTAGAAAAACAAAATGTTTTGTTTTCCCAAAAGATGATGCTTCAAAGTGGGTGGGATGTTTTCGAAAATAAAACTTGATGGTGAATCCATCATGGCCATGATGGGTTCAACATCAGAAAAGATGTACCTCAATCAGGTACCAAGCTTTGGATTTGAAATGATAAAACTAAGACCGGGCAGGTGACTTGCACGAGAAAGAGAGTCTCGGTGTAGTGTCTCCGTCTGAGTCGATTAAGGACCGTGTCGATGTAGGCCTGCTGACCGAGGACCCTTTAACTGGTCACATGCCTCATCATGGGTAAGCTTTGCCTCGGGCAGACTAATACCAGAATAAGATAACACACAATGGGAGTGGAGAGATGGCGAGAGTAGCGTGTACCCTCCGTGGTAAGAGGCTGGACGATGGTGTATCTGTGCTCTCGGTTGGCATGAACTTGATCTGGTCTTAAGAACCCCGGTGGCGAGTTGACATATGCAAGGGTTAAGTGCTACATATGTCGTGTGATTGGAGATCCTCAGCTGAGTATAATCGATTCGGATCGTCGTAACTTCGCGGATATGAAGACTTGGTCACTGACTTACACGTAGCAATCCAGTGAAGATGAAGGGTTATTAAGAAATTGGCTAGTATAGGTCAAGTGAATGAATTAGGATAGAAAGAACCCTAGTTGCAGGTAATTTTACTTAACCGGACAAATAAAACTGGATTTTAAGGATCCACTATTAGTAAGCATTTCTGCAAACAGAGTCATTGATTATTGATAAGCCTTACCTTGACTCCCTAAAGCCAGCATATCCTTGAGAATCTTTTACTTTGTTGGGTAAGTCCTGCGAAAGTACACTTCATACTTAGGGCTTTGTCCCATGTTGTTTTAGGTGAAGAAGCGGCAAACTTTTGTTGCTTCTGTTCAAAGGTGGTACCCAAAGAAGAGCATCAAGACTAAAGCTGCGGGAGGAAAGGATCCTCCGTTAAAAACTTTTTACTACTTATTCTAGAGGAGTTTTTGCCTCCCTGGTTTTGTAATAATAATACTACTCAGCACTCCTATATTTGTTTCTGGTCTGTAATATTATAACTCTTTCTTACTTTTAATATAAGGTAAGTTATTGTAATGGCTTCCGTATTTTCGTACCTCTGATGCTTTGTGATGTCTGCATGATGGGTGAAACGCTCTTGGGAAAGGAAACGAAAGCAGATATCGAACTTGTCAAGTGATTCAGGGGCACCTGCAGGGTTGTCTGAGGTCCATTGGACAAGGACAACTGTAGGTGGGCCTAATGACTTGGGAGGTTCCATCACAACCACAAAGCATTCACTAAGCATTCTTAGTCTCCCACACTCCGTCTCTGCGCACTTGATTAATTGTGTTAGTGATTTGAGCTCCGTTCTAGTTGTGAACTCGTTGTGCTTCATTTTGAGCTCAAGTCTTGGCTTGTGTGCGTGTGTGTGCTGCGGATTTGTGTGTGTTGCTCCCCAACCTTACTCTCATGCTTTCATTCTCGCAAACGGGAAAAAGAGATAAGGAAGAAAAACCGTGGTATTCAAGTTGATCATTGGATCACTTGAAAGGGGTTGAGTGCAACCCTCGTCCATTGGGACGCCACAACTTGGAAGTAGGCAAGTGTTACTTGGCCGAACCACGGGATAAAATCACGTGTCTCTTGTGATTGCTCTCTCTTTGTTTGTTTGTGTTCGTAAGAGCTCGCCTTATAGACTTGATTAACTCGTGCTAACATCTCTTCAATCAAGCTTGTTGGAATTTAGTGTTGAATTTTACAAGATCACCTATTCACCCCTCCTCTAGGTGCTCTCAATTGGTATCAGAGCCGTTCTCTTCATGTAAGGGACTAATCGCCCGAAGAGATGGATCCAGAGGGAAAGGGGATGGTGGTCAATTATAAGGAGAAGGAGTCCATCTTCAACGAGCCAAGAGATGACAAGCCCACTGACTCTGGCTCGAGTCACAAGAAGAAGGACGGGAAGAAGAAAAGGCGCATCAAGAAGATCGTCTACTACGACAGTGATGAAAATCTTCTTCTTCACCAAGAGACGACGACGACGATGACTCGTCTAAAAAGAAACCGGTTAATTCAAATTATTCATTTGATTATTCTCGTATTCCATTCAATTCCAATGCTCATTTTCTTTCAATTCCACTTGGTAAACCTCCACACTTTGATGGAGAGGACTACTCTTTTTAGAGTCACAAAATGCGTAGTCACTTATTTTCTCTCCATCCTTGTATTTGGGAGATAGTTGAAAATGGAATGCACTTTGATAGTACGGATAACCCTGTGTTTATTAATGAGCAAATTCATAAGAATGCACAAGCTACCACTATTCTGCTAGCATCCTTGTGCAGGGACGAATACAACAAGGTGAGCGGCTTGGACAACGCCAAGCAAATTTGGGATACCCTCAAGATATCGCATGAGGGAAACGACGTCACCATGATCACCAAAATGGAGTTGGTGGAAGGCGAGCTGGGAAGGTTCGCGATGATCAGGGAGAGGAGCTAACACAAACATACAACAAGCTCAAGACCCTGGTCAACAAGATTAGGAGCTATGGAATTACAAGATGGACGGACCACGACGTCGTCTGACTTATGCTAAGGTCATTCACGGTAATTGACCCCCATCTTGTTAACCTTATTCGTGAGAATCCTAGATACACCAATATGACGCCCGAGGAGATTCTTGGGAAGTTTGTGAGCGGGCGCATGATGGTGAAGGAGGCCCGATATGTGGACGACGCTCTTAATGGCCCTCTACCCGTCCATGAGCCTCAAACTGTTGCCCTCAAAGCAACCAGCAGCAGGGAGACGCTACCAAGCAAGGTGGCACAAGTGGAGCCCGCTGGCCTCAACAAAGATGAAATGGCGCTTATCATCAAGCGCTTCAAGACCGCTCTAAAAGGACACAAGGAGCACCCCAACAAGAACAAAGCAAAGGGGAAGCGCTCCTGCTTCAAATGCGGTAAGACTGGTCATTTTATTGCTCAATGTCCCGATAATGAAAATGACCAGGTGGAAGAAAGACAAGGGAAGAAGGAGAAAAAGAAAAGCTATAGGAAGGCGAAAGGCGAGGCTCACCTTAGCAAAGAATGGGATTCAGACTACTCTTCATCCGACTCCAATGATGAAGGACTGGCAGCCTCGGCCTTCAACAAGTCCTCTCTCTTCCCCAACGAACAACACACTTGCCTCATGGCCAAGGAAAAGAAGGTAAGTGGTCGTGATACCCCCTAAATACACTATTTCTAGCGATGATGATTCTAGTGATGATGAAGTAGATTATACTGATTTATTTAAGGGTTTAGATAGAACTAAAGTAGATAAAATCAATGAGTTAATTGATGCTTTAAATGAAAAAGATAGATTACTAGAAAAGCAAGAGGATATTTTGTATGAAGAGCATGATAAATTTGTTAGTGTGCAAAAATCCCTTGTGTTAGAAATTAAAAGGAATGAAATGCTATCCTCTGAATTGTCTGTGAGCCATGAATCAATCTCTAGTTTAAAGATTTTGAATGAAGATTTAAATGCTAAGCTAGAAGTAGCTAATAAATCTAGTTCATGTGTAGAACATGTTGTAATTTGTAATAGATGTAAGGACTTTGATGTTAATGCTTGCAATGAACATCTTATTGCTATTACAAAATTGAATGATGAAGTGGCAAGTCTTAATGCTCAACTTAAGACTTGCAAAATTGATTTTGATAAGTTAAAATTTGTTAGGGATGCCTACACCATTGGTAGACACCCCTCAATTAAGGATGGACTTGGCTTTCGAAAGGAAGCCAAGAACTTAACAAGCCAAAGGGCTCCCATTCCCAACAAGGAGAAAGGAAAGGCCCCTATGGCTAATAGTACTCAAAGGAATCATGCTTTCATTTATAATGATAGAAAATTTTCTAGGAATGCTCATTATAATAGGAGTTATGATCATGATGCCTTTAATTCACATGCTATGATTGCCTCTAGCTCTACTTTTGTGCATGGTAGGCCTAGGAGAAGTAATGTTGTGCATCATGTGCCTAGGAGAGTATGTAATAAGCCTTCTACCATTTACCATGCTTGTAATACTTCATTTTCGCTCTTATGTAAGAATAATAAAGTAGTTGCTAGAAGGTTGGGATCCAAATGCAAGGGAGACAAAACTTGTATTTGGGTTCCAAAGGCTATTGTGACTAACCTTGTAGGACCCAACAAGAGTTGGGTACCTAAAACCCAAGTGTAAATTGCCTTGCAGGTTTATGCATCCGGGGGCTCAAGCCGGATTATCGACAGCGGATGCACAAACCACATGACAGGGGAGAAGAAAATGTTCACCTCCTACGTCAAGAACAAGGATTCTCAGGATACGATCATCTTTGGTGATGGGAACCAAGGCAAGGTCAAAGTCTTGGGCAAGATAGCCATCACCAACGAGCACTCCATTTCAAACGTATTTCTAGTAGTCGCTTGGTTATAATCTCCTGTCTGTAAGTCAATTGTGCCACATGGGCTACAATTGTTTGTTTACAAATGTTGATGTTTCTGTCTTTAGAAGGAGTGATGGTTCATTAGCTTTTAAGGGTGTATTAGACGACAAACTCTACTTAGTTGATTTTTCGAAAGAGGAGGCCGATCTAGATGCATGCTTAATAACTAAGACTAGCATGGGCTGGCTGTGGCATCGCCGTCTAGCACATGTTGGGATGAAGAACCTTCATAAACTTCTAAAGGGAGAACATGTGTTAGGACTAACCAATGTCTGCTTTGAAAAAGATAGACCTTGTGCAGCTTGTCAGGCAGGGAAATAGGTGGGAAGCACTCATCACAACAAGAATGTGATGACAACATCAAGACCACTGGAGCTACTACATATGGACCTCTTCGGACCCGTTACCTACCTTAGCATCGGGGGAAGTAAGTATGGTCTTGTTATTGTTGATGATTTTTCCCGCTTCACTTGGGTGTTCTTTTTGCAGGATAAATCAGAAACCCGAGGGACCCTCAAGCGCTTTCTAAGGCAGGCTCAAAACGAATTTGAGCTCAAGGTGAAAAAGATAAGAAGCGATAATGGGTCTGAGTTCAAGACTCTGCAAGTGGAGGAGTACCTTGAGGAAGAAGGCGTCAAGCACGAGTTCTCCGCTCCCTACACACCATAGCAAAATGGTGTGGTAGAGAGGAAGAACTGGACGCTTATCGACATGGCGAGGATGATGCTTGGAGAATTCAAGACGCCCGAGCGGTTTTGGTCGGAAGCTGTGAACAAAGCTTGCCACGCCATAAACCGGCTCTACCTACATCGCCTCCTCAAGAAGTCCTCGTACGAACTCCTTACCGGTAACAAACCCAATGTGTCTTACTTTCGTGTATCTGGGAGCAAATGCTACATTTTGGTGAATAAAGGTAGACATTCCAAATTTACTCCCAAAGCTGTAGAAGGGTTTTTACTAGGGTATGACTCAAATACAAGGGCGTATAGAGTCTTCAACAAATCATCAGGTTTGGTTGAAGTCTCTAGCGACGTTGTATTTGATGAGACTAATGGCTCTCTAAGAGAGCAAGTTGATCTTGATGATGTAGATGAAGATGATGTCCCAACGGCCGCAATACGCACCATGGCGATTGGAGATGTGCGACCACAGGAACAACAAGAGCAAGATCAACCTTCTTCCTCAATGATGGTGCATTCCCCAACCCAAGATGATGGACAAGTTCATCAAGAAGAAGCGTGTGATCAAGGGGGAGCACAAGAAGAACAAACTATGGAGGAAGAAGCACCACGGGCCCCTCTAACTCAAGTCCGAGCGACGATCCAAAGGAATCACCCCGTTGACCAGATTCTGGGTGACATGAGCAAGGGAGTAACTACTCGCTCACGTCTAGCTAATTTTTGTGAGCATTACTTGTTTGTCTCTTTTATTGAGCATTTCAGGGTAGAAGAGGCCTTGCAAAATCCGGACTAGGTGTTGGCCATGCAGGAAGAGCTCAACAACTTCAAGAGGAACGAAGTTTGGAGCCTGGTGCCACGTCCCAAGCAAAATGTTGTGGAAACCAAGTGGGTGTTCCGCAACAAGCAAGACGAGCACAGGGTGGTGACAAGAAACAAGGCTCGACTTGTGGCAAAAGGTTATGCCCAAGTCGCAGGTTTGGATTTCGAGGAGACTTTTGCTCCTGTGGCTAGGCTAGAGTCTATTTGAATATTATTATCCTATGCCGCTCACCACTCTTTTAGGTTGTTTCAAATGTATGTGAAGAGCGCTTTCCTCAACGGGCCAATCAAGGAGGAAGTGTATGTGGAACAACCCCCTGGCTTTGAGGATGACAGGTATCCCGATCACGTTTTTAAGCTCTCTAAGGCGCTCTATGGACTTAAGCAAGCCTCAAGAGCATGGTATGAATGCCTTAGAGATTTCCTAATTGCTAATGCTTTCAAGGTTGGGAAAGCCAATCCTACTCTTTTCACTAAGACTTGTGATGGTGACCTTTTTGTGTGCCAAATTTATGTCGATGACATAATATTTGGTTGTACTAACCAAAAGTCTTGTGAGGAGTTTAGCAGGGTGATGACTAAAAAGTTTGAGATGTCGATGATGGGCGAGTTGACATACTTCCTTGGGTTCCAAGTGAGACAACTCAAGGACGGCACCTTCCTCTCCCAAACGAAGTACACTCAAGATCTTCTCAAGAGGTTTGGGATGAAGGACGCCATGCCCGCGAAGACACCAATGGGAACCGACGGGCATGTCGACCTCAACAAAGGAGGTAAGTCCGTTGATCAAAAGGCATACCGGTCTATGATAGGTCCCTTGCTTTATTTATGTGCTAGTAGACCGGATATTATGCTTAGCGTATGCATGTGTGCTAGATTTCAATCCGAACCAAGGGAATGTCACCTTGTGGCTATTAAGCGGATTCTTAGATATTTAGTTGCTATGCCTTGCTTCGGGATCTGGTATCCAAAGGGGTCTACCTTTGACTTAATTGGATATTCAGACTCCGATTATGCTGGATGCAAGGTTGATAGGAAGAGTACATCAGGGACGTGCCAATTTCTAGGAAGGTCCCTGGTGTCGTGGAGCTCAAAGAAACAAACCTCTGTTGCCCTATCCACCGCTGAGGCCGAATATGTTGCTGCAGGACAGTGTTGCGTGCAACTACTTTGGATGAGGCAAACCCTCCGGGACTTTGGCTACAACCTGAGCAAAGTCCAACTTCTATGTGACAATGAGAGTGAAATCCGCATGGCGGACAATCCTATTGAACACAGCCGCACTAAGCACATAGACATCCGACATCACTTCCTGAGAGACCACCAGCAAAAGGGAGATATCAAGGTGTTCCATATTAGCACCGAGAACCAGCTAGTCGATATCTTTACCAAGCCATTAGATGAGAAAACCTTTTGCAGGCTGCGTAGTGAGCTAAATGTCTTAGATTCGCGTAACTTGGATTGATCTATAGCATACATGTGTTTTATGCCTTTGATCATGTTACTTTATGCATTTATGAAATTTGTCGATGGTGCTCAAGTTGTGCAAGGAATCCCCGGACCTCACAAGTCCATGTGTGAATGATGCACATATTTAGGGGGGAGAAGTGCTACAACTTGACCCTTTGAGACTAATCCTTGTGTTTGAGTTAGTTGATGTAGTCCCAAAGGTGCATTGAAAGGGAAAGGTGAACTTGGACCATGTAAAGACTTCCACTGCACTCCTGTATTAGTGTACTCAACTCCAAGTTCATTCTTATGCTCTTATTGCCTTTTGCTCTTAATTGACAATTTTTGGTGAGGCAATGGGGTTAAAGGGCCAAAAATGATTCTGTTTTGGTGCTTAATGCCAAAGGGGGAGAAATTAAGGCCAAAGCAAATGGATCAGCTACCACTTGAGAATTTTGAAAATAGTAGAGTTAGAATTTTTGATTTGTCCAAATACTCTTATTGCAAAATTTGGTCTCTTGTGGGAGAGAATTTATGATTATGGGAAAAAGGGGGAGTTTTTAGCTCTTGATAAATTTTTCCATTGGAATATCTCTCTTTGTGCCTAATCAAGTGTGTTTGACTTAGAGATAGGAAAATGAATGTGATTTGCAAAAACAACCCAAGTGGTGGCAAAGAATGATCCAAATATGCCAAATTAGAGTCAAAAACAATTTGGTCTTCAATTTGAATCAATGTTGCATGTTTTGCATTGATTTTTGATGTGTTGGCATAAATCACCAAAAAGGAGGAGATTGAAAGGGAAATGTGCCCTTGGGCCATTTCCATAATGTTTTGGTGATTAAGTGTCCAACACATAGTGAGTTGATAATGTGCCAAACAAGTAAGAAGTGCAAATCATGTAACAAGGTATGTTTCTAGACTTAGTACATTATTTTGAGTACTAACATATTTTGTCTAAGTGCTAGAAACAGAGAAAAGAAAAGAAGAAAAGAATTGCATTGGAGTTGGCTCGGTGCAGCCAAACTCAGCTCAGTCTGGTACACCGGACTGTCCGGTGGTGCACCGGACAGTTTCCGGTGCGCCACGCTGAACTCCGGTGAACAGGCCGCTCTCGGGAAAGTTTGGCGGTGTACGGCTATAATTCACCAGACTGTCCGGTGAGCCAACGATCGCTAGCGCAACGGTCGGCGGCGCAATCTGCGGGCAACGTGTGGCCCGCTCCAACGGTCGGCAGGGGGCACCGGACTGTCTGGTGTGCACCGGACAGTGTCCGGTGCGCCAACTGCCACGAATTTGCAACGGTCGACTGTGCCAAAATAGGAAGGAGACCCGTACCGAACTGTCTACAGTGACTATCCGGTGGCGCACCGGACTGTCCGGTGCGCCACCCGGCAGAAGGCAATCTTAGCCTTCCTTGTTGGTCTCCAACGGCTCCTAGCTGCCTTGAGGCTATAAAAGTGACCCCTAGGCGCATGGAGGAGTTACCACAAAGCATTCACTAAGCATTCTAAGTCTCCCACACTCCGTCTCCGTGCACTTGATCGATCGTGTTAGTGATTTGAGCTCCGTTCTAGTTGTGAACTCATTGTGCTTCATTTTGAGCTCAAGTCTTGGCTTGTGTGCATGTGTGTGCTGCGGATTTGTGTGTGTTGCTCCCCAATCTTACTCTCGTGCTTTCATTGTGATCTTTGTTGTAAGGGCGAGAGACTCCAACTTGTGGAGATTCCTCGCAAACGGGAAAAAGAGATAAGGAAGAAAAACCGTGGTATTCAAGTTGATCATTGGATCACTTGAAAGGGGTTGAGTGCAACCCTCATCCATTGGGACGCCACAATGTGGAAGTAGGCAAGTGTTACTTGGCGGAACCACGGGATAAAATCGCGTGTCTCTTGTGATTGCTCTCTCTTTGTTTGTTTGTGTTCGCAAGAGCTCGCCTTATAGACTTGATTAACTCGTGCTAACATCTCTTCAATCTAACTTGTTGGAATTTATTGTTGAATTTTACAGGATCACTTATTCACCCCCCCCTCTAGGTGCTCTCACCTAGGGGTCCCTTTTATAGCCCCAAGGCAGCTAGGAGCCATTGGAGATCAACTTGGAAGGCAATTCTTGCCTTCTGTCGAGTGGTGCACTGGACAGTCCGGTGCACCACCGGACAACTATTGTTCATGTCTGGTGCACGATTTCCTTCCATATCGGGCGCAGCCGACCGTTGGTCCTCGGGACCGATTGTAACACCATGATTTTGGGGGGTATAAAATTTCTTTCTAATTATCACCCAAAATCATGTGTTACTCTTCTCTCACTAGTTTCTATCTATCTCTAGATTATCTCTCTCTCTCTTCCTTTTAAGTAGAATTAGCTTAAGCTAGTGTAAGTTAATTATTTATTTTTGCCAAAACACTATGGGTCATGACATGTTGCATCATGCTGAGTTTAAAATATTCTTTGAAGTGTTACACATGTTTGAATTTTTTTGAATTTGAAGCCTAGTTTAAATTTGGACTTGAAAACCCTATAGAAAAGAAATAGAAAAGGAATTAGAAAATCCAGAGAAAAAGGAAAAAGGAAAGCAGCCTAGCCGGCCCAGCTCGGCCCAGCCAGGCCACGCGCCCGCGTCGCCTGATAGGCGAACCCCACCTGTCAGCGGCAGCTCTCCCTCACGCTCGCCCTCCCTCTCTCGCTCGCTGCCCAGTGGGGCCGATTTGTCGACGCCGGTTTCCTTCACCCGCGCTCCCCTCCTCTCTCTCTCTATCTCGCAGGCCCGGTTCGCCAGTTGCTGAGCCGTTGCCCAGCGTGTCCCCTTTTCTCTCTCTGTGCCGTGGGCCTGCCCTGTCAGTTCCGCCCTCCCCGCTCTCGTCGTGGACCGGCGAGTGCGCACTCGCGCACATCACCGGATTTCTCGGCCACAACGCCCGCCCACGCGCCCATCTCCCTTCTTAGAGCCCCACCAGTGCCCCGCGCTCACCCCTTGCCTCATTTCGCGCAGCTCCGCCTCTCTCGCACTCTGCCCACGCCGCCAGCCGCTGCTAGAGACCCGCGCCCATGTTTCCGACCATCCAGTTCACCGGAGACCGCGCCAAGCCTCCCCGTGCTCTGCCCCGAGGTGAGACACCTGTCCCCGTGCCAAATTTTCCGTATTGCGCTCTATGCTCGTCCAATTTCGGCTTCGTCAGTGCTCGGCCGCGGTGGACCACCGTGCTCGCGCGGTGGCCGGCCGATTTAGCCCGGTCTAGTTCCCCGGCGTTAGTCCCTAAAGTGCCTCTGCCTCTGCTGAAGCTAGCCCAGGCCTTAGCATGCCTTAAGCCCCCTCCCCGTGGCTAGGATTCCTCACCGGAGTTACTCTGGCCCGCCCGAGACCTTCTCTCCGCTGTTCTCCCCTCTCTGCCCTCGGATTCGTGGCCTCTTCCCCGCCATTGAGTTCGTCGTGGTGTTCTCTCCCTTTCTGCCCAACTCCGGTGACCCCAGAGCCACCCTAGCTCACGCCTGCCTCAACACCGACGACCTCACCACCGCGGAAAGGAGCAGCGCCGCCCGCAGCCGTTTGCCCCTCCCCGGAATGATCCCCTCCGTTCGTTCCTGATCGCACGGCCTAGATCGCGGGATACCGCTTCACGCACGCGCGCCGTGTGCCCCTGGCCCGCCTGTCAGTGCCCAAGTCCCCTAGCGCTAGGCCCGCTCGGTCATTGCGCCCTCCCCCCTCTGTCGCTGACACCCCTGGCCCGCCTGTCAGTGCTCGCTCGCCCGCGCGTGTGCCCTTGACCGCAGATAATCTCAGCCGTTGGTTTTAGAACTGACGATTAGATTCACCTGATACCCCTTCGCGCGGTAGTTTTATTAAAGAGACCCTCGGTTTATTGGAAATCAACCTGCCATCCCTGCTTTCATGCGCATGCCCCTGTAATCTTGCAGATTTAACCCTGGACTTTTAAATATTCACAGAATTAGACCTAATTTCATATTTTGAATCCCCAAACTTGTTTATTTCATAACTTTTGCATATGAACTCCAAATTTAGTGATTCAAATTGCAAAATGTTCATAGGATTATTCCGTGTCTAAATAAAATAGTTTCATTTACTGTCTGCACATTCTAATTTTTATGATTAAGTATGAACTAATGTAGAGGTAGTTTTATTTGTTTAATAAAATAAATAAAAGGAGAACCTTAGAGATTTAAACATGTTTAAGCTTTTGAGATTAATAATGTGTATTACATAAATTCATCTCTATTCTGATTTTTAGGTCACAATAAACTAAATTGAACTATGCTATGTACTTGTAAGTAACACTTAAGGAAATAATAACCTATTTCCAAATGAAGTTAATTTATGTTATAGTTTATGTTATATTTTGAATTCATTATCCCTTATGTAGTATTGTGTCATTTAAAAAGATGTATTCCTATGGTTGTACATGTTTGGTGTGCTGTTTATTTGTACTTTCCAAATGTATTGAATGCATGCTCGCTTTATTTAGACAACGAGCAGTCCGAGATTCCTGAGTGTGTTGTTGGAGACCTCCCTGAGCAACAACCTGGTGAAGGCAAGTGTCCTCTGACCTATTATGTCCTACATACTTTATGATTCACTATCCCACATTACATTATCCAAACCTAAGGATTGACTAGCTTTCTATTTACCTTATCCTTGTTTACCTTTTGGGTTATCATGGTTAGCATTTTGCTATTGCCTTAACTTTAATCAATGAACATGATGTGAACATTTATGATACGATACTGTTATCATGATTATGTTGATAATCTTATGATACTCTAGGGGGCCTAGGCCTTTTTCTTGAGTACCTCTTTGTAAGGATCTGTTCATGAAGTGACCACCCGGGATAACAGTACAACCATGAGGGTGGAATGGGACGTCCTTAACTGATTAATTATATAAACCTGGGGGTGTAGTTGGCTTTGCCGGAGGGCCGTCAATGGGGGTCGGGGCGTAGTGCTCGCTCTGCCAAGGTTGGAGTGAAGAGTTTCTTTCGATTTGGTTTTGTTAGTCACCCACCTTGGGGAGGTGTACTACGTTTGTACGACTAGCGAAACCTACCGAGCAACTATGCACCAGGGGAGTCTTTGTAAAGGCTACGTAGTGAAACCTTGCCGACTCACCTTGGTAGTGTTTGAGGGTTTGATCGACCCGAGGCATAAAGGTATCATGACTTGTGGGTAAAGTGCGCAACCTCTGCAGAGTGTTAGAAACTGGTATATCAGCCGAGCTCACAGTTAAGAGCAGCCTTGGGATCCTCTTTGATTAGAAGAACTGTGGATACTTTTATGACGATGGTTAATAATGATGTTATAAAATCTAATCTCTGGTATTTCCTCTTTTGAGGGAGTACTTTTGGGTAATAACTGGGTTTATTACTAAAACTCGGCTCTACTAACAATAATAAATATTTGACCAACTAAAAGCAACTCCTTAACCTCAACTCCATATACAGCTAGTCCACTTTAGCCAAACGAGACATTTGCTGAGTACGTTGATGTGTACTCACCCTTGCTTTACAAACCACCTCACCCTAGGTTGTCCCCACTGCACTCAGTGCTTAGGAGGTGATGCTGGTAACATGGATGACTTCGAGGAGTTTGTGCACCTGCTATCAATTATCCAACTTGAACCACCAGATGCATAAACCTACAAAACAAGTTTAGGCCTTTTTCTTAGGTACCCAAACAGCCTTGGGTCCTTTGACGTTAGAAACAAGCACCTTGAGTACCCAAACACAAGTCTTTGGACTCTTGTGTTTGCCCCCAACATATTTGGCAACTATTTTGCCTGATTTGTTAGTAAGCACATATGATGCATCAAAAGTCTTAAATGAAATGTTATGTTCATTTGATGTAGTAGGAGTTTTATTTTTAGGCAATTTAACTTGAGTTGGTTGCCTAGAACTAGAAGCCTCATTTTTATACATGAATACATGATGAGAAATAATGTGAGGTTTTCTAGCATGAATTCTCCTAATTTTATGTTCAGGATAGTTAGCAGGATATAAAATTTAACCCTCCTTATCCTGAACCATGGGAGCTTTGCCCTTTACAAAGTTAGATAGTTTCTTAGGGGCATTAAGTTTGACATTGCTCCCCTGTTGGAAACCAAAGCCATCCTTGATGCCAGGGCGTCTCCCATTATAAAGCATGCTACGAGCAAATTTATATTTTTCATTCTCTAGTTCATGCTCATTGATTTTAGCAGTTAATTTAGCTATGTGATCATTTTGTTGTTTAATTGTAGCAAGGTGATCATCAATAGCTTTTACATTAATATCTCTACATCTAGTGCAAATGGAAACATGATCAATAGTAGATGTAGAATGTTTGCATGCATTTAATTCTTCTATCTTAGATTTTAATTTAGCATTCTCATCTCTAAGACAGGAAATAATATCATTGCAAACATTTAAATCTTTAACCTTAGAAACTAAGTTGGCATTTTTATTTCTAAGGCTAGAGATTGAATCATGGCAAATGCTAAGCTCTTTAAATAAACTTTCACATTTTTCTACTTCCTGAGCATAAGCAATTTTCAACTTAACAAATTTTTTGTTTTCTTTAATAAGGAAGTCCTCTTGGCTATCCAGGAGTTCATCCTTCTCATTAATAGCTTCAATTAATTCATTTAATTTTGCTTTTTGATCCATGCTAAGGTTGGCAAATAAAGACATTAAGTTATCTTCACTATCACTAGATGTAGTATATTTTGGGGTGGCTCTAGAGTGTACCTTCTTCTTTTTGCCGTCCTTAGCCATAAGGCACTTGTGGCAGACGTTGGGGAAGAGGAGGCCTTTGTTGACGGCGATGTTGGCGGCGTCCTCATCGGAGGAGTTGTCAGTGGAGCTCTCATCAGAGTCCCATTCCCGACAAATGTGGGCATCGCCGCCCTTCTTCTTGTAGTACCTCTTCTTTTCTTTCTTCTTCCCTTTCTTGTCATCGTCCCTGTCACTATCACTAGAAATTGGACATTTAGCAATAAAGTGACCGGACTTACCACACTGGTAGCAACCTTCTTGGAGTGAGACTTGTAGTTTTTCCCTCTCCTTTACTTGAGGATTTGGTGAAAGCGCTCGATGATGAGCGTCATTTCCTCATTGTCGAGCTTAGAAGTGTCGATGGGAAGCCTACTTGATGTAGACTCCTCTTTCTTCTCTTCTGTCGCTTTGAATGCGACGGGTTGCACCTTGGGCGTGGAGGTGGCACCTTGCTCCAAGTTGACAATATGTTTGGAGTCTTTGATCATTAGCTCAAAGCTCACAAACTTGCCTATCACTTCCTTGAGAGACATTAGTTTATATCTAGGATCCCTATGAATTAATTGCACTTGAGTAGGATTGCGAAAGATAAGGGATCTAAGAATAATCTTGACCATTTCATGGTCATCCCACTTGGTGCTCCCGAGGTTGCGCACTTGGTTCACCATTGTCTTTAGTCGGTTGTACATTGCTTGCGGCTCTTCTCCTTTGTTGAGGATGAATCGATCGAGCTCCCCCTCGATTGTCTCCCGCTTGTTGATCTTGGCCACCTCGTCCCCTTCGTGCGCTGTCTTAAGGATGCCCCAAATTTCTTTGGCGCTCTTTAACCCTTGCACCTTGTTATACTCTTCTCAACATAGAGAGGCAAGGAGTATAGAAGTTGCTTGGGAGTTAAACTATTGTATTTGGGAACCTCATCCGAGTCGTAATCCTTGTCCCCCATTTGTGGTACCTGCGCTCCAAATTCAACTATGTCCCATATGCTTTCATGGAGTGAGGTTAGGTGATGCCTCATTTTATCACTCCACATACAATAATCTTCACCATCAAAATATGGTGGTTTGCCCAAAGGAACGGAAAGTAATGGAGCGCGCATAGAAATACGGGGATAGCGAAGAGGCATCTTACTATACTTCTTGCGCTCATGGCGCTTAGAAGCGACGGACGACTTGGAGCTTGATGTGGTGGGTGACGAAGAGTCAGTCTCGTAGTAGACAGTCTGTTGCCCTCTGGCTTCACGGTTCTGACTTCTGCTACGCACTGTGTTGCACTATTCCCGCTGTTAGAGTCGACTGTTGCGTGTAGGTAGTCATTACCCCGCTGGAACACCGGACAGTCCGGTGAATTATAGCGGAGCTCACTTATGAAAAGCCGGGAGCGGCTGCTTGGAACTTGTACGGCCCTGGTGCACCAGACACTGTCTGGTGGCACACCGGACAGTCCAGTGCGCTAGAACATAGCACACTCAAGTTCTTTGCTCCTTTTGAATTGGGTCCCTAAATTCAATCTTTTATTGGTTTGTGTTGAACCTTATGCACCTGTAATACATAAGTTCTAGAGCAAACTAGTTAGTCCATATATTTGTGTTGGACATTCAACCACCAAAATTAATAGTAGGTATTTTCCTTTTAGTGCCGCTCCCCCGTCCGGGCTCCTTCGCTCAAGTCCAGGAGTGAAGTACGGTGTCCAAGCGCCGCCCGCCAGGTGCCAGCGGTGCCACCTCCACCTCCAAGGTAAACCCACACCTACTACTTGTGTGCTTCATAAGACCTATCTATGCCTACAGCCACTAGCACAGGGATATGTACCAGCCTGCTCGTTTCAGCTGGAACAATATTCTCTTGTTTGGAACATACAGCCACACCCAAAAGTAGCTGAAGCAATTGGAGTTGTACCTTTTCGGGGATAATCAAATGATACAAGAGTGGGTGTGGTGGATCATGTGTAAGCTTCAGACTACTGACTGAATCACTTGTCTATCCGGCACTGGTTGCTTTCCCTGTGTGAAGCTTGTCCTAGAGGTGAAAGAACGGCTGGCAAGGGAGCACCCAGGCCTCCCCACGGGAAGGAAAGGGAGGGACGATGATGACATGGTCCTCTGGTTCCTAAAGGACCACAAGTTCTCCGTCGATGAAGCCGTCTCCAAGCTCACCAAGGCGATTGTATCCTCTAATTCACTCGCTTGTAGCAGTGAAGCTCACACCTAATAGCTTCTTTACTGGCTCACTAAATTCCTGGTATGGTAACCGAGTTCATATAGCACTGCTATCTTTAGTTTTCCTTTCAACTGCATTAGAAATGGCGTTAGGACTTTGGTGTTGCAGAGTTATCAAAGGAATCAGTGAAAGGCCTGTACCAAACTGGCAAGGCATATGTACATGATTCCTTAGACATTTATGGCCGACCTGTGCTGATTGTAGTGGCAGCCAAACATTTTCCTTCGGTGTGTTCCATTTGTTTCCTAATCTTGAATTGGAAATGCTAAACAGGGATAATGGCTACACACTGTTTTTGGTTTTTAGAATAGCACACATAACAAAGGCTAACAATATGTAGT
The DNA here is from genome assembly GCA_029449295.1 of Zea luxurians. NCBI lineage: Eukaryota > Viridiplantae > Streptophyta > Magnoliopsida > Poales > Poaceae > Zea > Zea luxurians. The sequence continues at coordinate 4,159,529 of JAOPSE010000018.1, read as the reverse complement.
GGAAAGTATTAGTACTTCACACCGCATAGCAGCTCTAAAATTAAACTACATGGCTTGGTTAGCTGACCTGTAACTTATTGATGTCTTAGTATTCAACATGCATTTGTTCTTCATAATAATGATGATCCATGTATAATATGCTACTGTAGACACAGGATCTAGTTGAAAACCAGAAGTTGTGTGCCTATTTGGTTGAGAAGGCAGTCAGCAGACTTCCGCCAGGAGCAGAGAATATACTTAGGATCTTTGATCTGTGAGGCTTTCGGGTTGAAAATGGTGATCTCCAGTTCCTAAAGTTTTTGGTGAATTTGGTAGCTTCAAGGCATGACTAAGCATCTCTGATTACCTTTTTGTGTTTTTCGGTGGTAGACATGCATATTTTTATTTGTGACGATATGAATGAAACATTGCAAAAGGAGGGCAGTAATGCCATAGTAAAAAAAACTAGTAATCATTCATGTAAGGTATACATCTGTTGCAAAAAGTAATTCCGGCTGAATAAAACAATAAACTTTTTCCTGGATAAGAAAACTCTGTTGATGCATGCCAATTTAATAAAACAAACAATGTGTGTTCATGCTCTGTTGCAAAAAGTAATTCCAGTCGAAAAAAACAAGAAACTTTTCTTGGATATGAAAACTCTGCTAATGCATGGCAATTTAATAAAACAAACAGTGTGTGTTCATGCTCTCAGAAGTCAGAAGGCAAAAAAGTTTATCTAATGGATTAATTCAAATCCCATATGGAGTTCTAATTCTTGTTCTATGTTGCAACTAATATACATATAAACATGATTTTTTTGGTATATGCATCACAATTAATGCCCCATCCCATTCCCAGATGGATGTTTTTTACTATTACTACCCGAAGCGGCTTGGACAAGTTCTTTTTGTCGATGCTCCATTTGTTTTTCAACCAATGTGGCAGGTTGTTAAACCTCTATTGAGAACATATGCCTCCCTGGTATGTTCTCCCTCTCCCTTAGGTTAGTGCTTCATCGAACGATATGGATAACCTTACAGTCTACTGCTATGTTGCCCCTGCTAGGTAAGATTTTGTGATGCCGAAACTGTGAGGAAGGAATACTTCAAAGAAGAAACCATGCCTCCTGATTTCTGCGATTAGGTGACATGATTATCTCTTCAGTAATTGCAAGTCAGATCTGCCTCTGCCTTTGTGTAACAATTGAAATTCTAAATTGTGTAGATTATTTTTAGTTCTTCCAATCTCTCCTAGAAGCTATTTTGAAAAAATGTGTAGGTGGTCTCGAAAACATGGCCTTTAATTGATTGAGAATCGATTGGCACCTAGGGGGGCTGGCGCCTTCCCATACCTTTGGATTAACCTTTCAAAAGTTGCTCAGACGGCAGCAAATGATTGGAGGGTCCAGTAAAAAAGGACCCAGTACTTGTATAACTACTGCGAAGTAGAATGTTGAGTTTAGGTTGTACCATATTTTTCTGGTTTTGGATGAAGCTATATGGACCAAATTCATATCTATTGAACAATTGCCAATTACATAACTTGTGTTTGCCCAATTCCTTGGTGTAATACCATAACTTCTCAGTGTAGTGCAGACAACACATGGATTCCATTTTTTGATTAAAGTACCATCTGCTACAAATATGAATCATGGCTTAGTTTGTAGACTTCATAAAGAAACACACAGATTAACCAAACTAGTCTTCAAATAGTCTGCTATGGATAGGAACGTTCCAAAGCAAAATAAGATGCAAGTTGTATTGCATAAAAACCAGGTACACATCAATCAGCTGCATTCTGTAAGACTAAACTGCAACACAACTGCATCTGCAATCATAGAGAAATCAGGTATATGACGATGGTCATCTATTGTAAATATTTTGTTTTTAGGTCCCAAGGGGAAAAAGAGAAGAAAAGATGATGACTGCCTCTGCCTCTTACTGCCTGTGCCTGAAAGTCCCCTAGAGGGGGGTGAATAGACGTAATCTGAAATTTACAACTTTAACACACACTACAAGCCGGGGTTAGCGTTAGGGTGAAATTCAAATCTGGGAGAGAGGGGGAAAACAAATCAAATGGGAATCAAGCGAATGAACACAGTGATTTGTTTTACTGAGGTTCGGTTCCAATGAACCTAGTCCCCGTTGAGGAGGTCACAAAGACCGGGTCTATTTCAACCCTTTCCCTCTCTCAAACGGTCACTTAGACCGAGTGAGCCTTCTTCCTTAATCTCACGGGTCACTGAAAGGGAAATGTGCCTTTGGGCCATTTCTAAGTATTTTGGTGATTTAGTGTCCAACACAAGTGCTTAAGTGTTAATCTATGCCAAGTGATGGACTAAGTGAAAATCAAGATTAAAGGTATGTTTCTAAGACTTAGTACATTGTTTTGGAGACTAATGCATTGTGTCTAAGTGCTGGAAACAGGAAAAATCTCTTTGGAAAGGAGATAGCTTCTTTTAGCCGAAGTCTGCTAAATCTGGGTGAACCGGACTGTCTGGTGGTGCACCGGACAGTGTGCGGTGGTGCAGGCTGGCGACTGCCAACTGGCTGCTCTCGGGAGGCGACCAACGGCGTACGACTATAAATCATCGGATTGTCCGGTGGTGCATCGGACTGTCCGGTGAGCCGTTCACAGGAGAAGTCGTCGCTCTCGGGAAGCAATTAACGGTGTACGACTATAAATCACCGGACTGTCCGGTGGTGCACCGGACTGTCCGGTGAGCCAACGGTCGGCCGAGCCAACGGTCGGCCGTGTAATCCTCGCGCGACGCGTGGCCGAGCCAACGGTCAGAAGGGGGCACCGGACTGTCCGGTGTGCACCGGACAGTGTCTGGTGCGCCAACGGCTCTACATCTGCAACGGTCGGCTTCGCCAAATAAGGAAAGAGATCCGCACCAGACTGTCCGGTGCGCCAGGCGACAGAAGGCAAGAATTGCCTTCCTGGAATGCTCTCAACGGCTCCTAGCTGCCTTGGGGCTATAAAAGGGACCCCTAGGCGCATGAAGGAGTACACCAAGCATTCTCTAAGCATTCCTAAGCACCAAGACTTCAATTCCGCGCATTCGATTCTTTGTGATAGCAACTAGAGCTCCATTTGAGTAGTGTACTCTCCGGGTTGTGTTGAGAGCTCGTGTTGCGACTTGTGTGTGTGTTGCTCTGATTTTGTCTCTTATGTGCGTTGCTCATCCCATCCTTACTTCCGTGCTTCTTTGTGAACATCTTTGTAAGGGCGAGAGACTCCAAGTTGTAGAGATTCCTCGCAAGCGGGATATAGTAAAGCAAAGCAAAACACCGTGGTATTCAAGTGGGTCTTTGGACCGCTTGAGAGGGGTTGATTGCAACCCTCGTCCGTTGGGATGCCACAACGTGGAGTAGGCAAGTGTTGGACTTGGTCGAACCACGGGATAAACCACTATGCCATCTCTGTGTTGATCTCTTGTGGTTATTGTGTTTTGCTAAGACTCCTCTCTAGCCACTTGGCCTTATTGGTGCTAACTCCTAATCAAGTTTTTGTGGCACTAAGTTTCAAGTTTTGCAGGATCACCTATTCACCCCCCTCTAGGTGCTCTCAATTGGTATAGGAGTCGTTCTCTTCACGTGAGGGACTAATCGCCCGAAGAGATGGATCCTAAGGGCAAGGGGATTGTGATCAATGATAAGGAGAAGGAGTCCTTCGTCAACGAGCCGAAAGATGACAAGCCTACCGACTCGGGCTCGGGCCACAAACGAAAAGATGGGAAGAAGAAGAAGACGAGGCGCATCAAGGAGATCGTCTACTACGATGACAGCGACGAGTCCTCTTCTTCCCAAAAGGACAACGACGACAACGACTACGAGAAAAAGAAAACGGTCAATTCGAACTTTTCTTTTGATTACTCTCGTATTCCGCAAAGTACCAATGCTCATTTACTTTCCATTCCTCTCGGCAAACCTCCTCACTTTGATGGAGAGGACTACGGATTTTGGAGTCACAAAATGCGTAGTCACTTGTTCTCTCTCCATCCAAGCATATGGGAGATAGTAGAGAGTGGAATGAAATTTGATAGTACTAATAGTCCCATGTTCATTAATGAGCAAATTTACAAAAATGCACAAGCTACTATTGTTCTTCTAGCTTCATTATGCAGGGACGAATACCATAAGGTGAGCGGCTTGGATAACGCCAAGCAGATTTGGGACACCCTCAAGATCTCACATGAGGGGAACGACGTCACCATGCTCACCAAGATAGAGTTGGTGGAGGGCGAACTTGAGAGATTCGCAATGATCAGGGGCGAGGAGCCAACCCAAACGTACAACCGGTTCAAGACCCTCCTCAACAAAATAAGGAGCTATGGAAGCACGCGATGGACGGACCACGACGTCGTCCGCCTAATGCTAAGGTCTTTTACCGTCCTTGATCCACATCTTGTGAACAATATTCGTGAGAATCCTAGGTACACGAAGATGATGCCCGAGGAGATACTTGGAAAGTTTGTAAGCGGGCGGATGATGATCAAGGAGGCAAGATACGTCGACGATGCATTGAATGGCCCAATCCAAGAGCCTCAAACTATTGCTCTCAAGGCAACGAGGAGCAAGGAGGTGCTACCTAGCAAGGTGGCGCAAGTTGAGGCGGCCGGGCTTAATGATGAAGAGATGGCCCTCATCATCAAGCGCTTCAAGATGGCGCTAAAGGGTCGCAAGGGGCATCCTAACAAGAACAAGACAAAGGGGAAGCGCTCATGCTTCAAATGTGGTAAGATTGGTCATTTTATCGCTAATTGTCCCGATAATGATAGTGACCAGGAACAAGGGAACAAGAGGGAAAAGAAAAAGGCGTACAAGAAGGCTAAGGGCGAGGCACACCTTGGCAAGGAGTGGGACTCGGATTGTTCGTCGTCCGACTCCGACAACGAAGGACTCGCCGCCACCGCCTTCAACAAGTCGTCCCTCTTCCCCAATGAGCATCACACTTGCCTCATGGCAAGGGAAAAGAAAGTAAGCACTCGTAATACTAGTACTTACGCTTCCTCAAATGATGAAGAATCTAGCGATGATGAAATAGACTATTCATGTTTATTCAAGGGCCTAGATAGAACTAAGGTTGATAAGATTAATGAATTAATTGATGCCTTGAATGATAAGAATAGGTTATTAGAAAAGCAAGAGGATCTTTTGTATGAAGAACATGATAAGTTTGTAGAGGCACAAAAATCCCTTGCTTTAGAAATTAAAAGGAATGAAATGATCTCTTGTGAATTGTCTACATATGACATGACTCTATTTCTAGCTTAAAGAGCATAAATGATGATTTGAATGCTAAGTAAGAAATAGCTAATAAATCAACATCTTATGTAGAACATGTTGCAATTTGCAATAGGTGTAAAGATTTTAATGTTGATGCTTGTAGTGAACACCTAGTTTTAATTTCTAAATTGAATGATGAAGTGGCTAGTCTTAATGCCCAACTTAAGACTAGCAAGAGTGAATTTGACAAAATAAAATTTGTAAGGGATGCCTACACGATTGGTAGACACCCTTCAATTAAGGATGGTCTTGGCTTCAAGAGGGAAGTCAAGAACTTAACAAGCCATAAGGCTTCCATCTCCGCCAAGGAGAAAGGGAAGGCCCCTATGGCTAGTAAAACTCAAAAGAACCATGCATTCATGTATCATGATAGGAGACATTCTAGGAATGCTTATAGAAGTTATGATGCTTTTGATTCTCATGCAATGTTTGCTTCAAGTTCTTCCTATATGCATGGTAGAGATATGCCTAGGAGAAATGTCATTCATCATATGCCTAGGAGAAATGTTGCTCATGTTCCTAGGAAGATTAATGAACCTTCTACAATTTATCATGCTTGCAATGCTTCCTTTGCAATTTGTAGAAAGGATAGAAAGGTGATTGCTAGGAAATTAGGGGCAAAATGCAAGGGAGATAAGACTTGCATTTGGGTCCCTAAGGATATTGTCACTAACCTTGTAGGACCCAACAAGAGTTGGGTACCTAAGACCCAAGCCTAAATTTGCCTTGCAGGTTTATGCATCCGGGGGATCAAGCTGGATTATCGACAGCGGATGCACAAACCACATGACGGGGGAGAAGAAGATGTTCACCTCCTACGTCAAAAACAAAGATTCTCAAGACTCAATCATATTCGGTGACGGGAATCAAGGCAAGGTGAAAGGGTTAGGAAAAATAGCTATTTCATCCGAGCACTCCATTTCCAATGTGTTTTTAGTTGAGTCGCTTGGATATAACTTGATGTCGGTGTTGGCGACTTGTTCTCAAATACTAAGAATTAAGAACAAGGCAACATGAAAAAGTGTTAAATGTCAAAGTCCTTCGCCCTTCGAAGCATTATCTCCCTTTGGGATATAATGAATTTTGGACGAAGGTCATGAAGGACATACCTTCATAAGCACAACAAATAATGAAGAAGGATTCACGTAAAGTATGAGATATGATATAAACATTTAAACATTATTATCAACTCATTTCTATTTTATTATCATGGAAAAATAGAAATGATAATGAATAACAAATGTACCTTCGGCTCGAGAGAAGGTAAAAAGTACGGGCGTGACGCAAAAGTAAATGCCAAGTCTGCGTGAACAGTACGGGAGTACTGTTCATCTATTTATAGGCAAGGGACACAGCCCGTGTAGAATTACATTAATGCCCTTTACATTTATCAATAATTCTATAGTAATTCTTCGGGGTCTAATTTGCCTTTTCATCTTTAAGTCGGTTCCCCTTTTCTGTTGCCATGCCGAAGCTTTTCTACGCATAGCTTCGTAATCATCTTATCCTTCGTCATAATCGCCTTCCATCTCACTCAAGCTTCGTCCTGACCATACTCTTGTATACTCATAACCCAATTCTGAAGATACCTGTTCACATATTTCACTTGGAAAGCATTGTCAAATCATGTTTTTGAGGACCTTCAGAAGCCGAAGGCCCCCAACAGTAGCCCCTTGCAATATTAATTTGCTGGAATGATAAATTCATATTGCGACATGGACGAAGGCTTTAAGCCGAAGGTCCAAAAAAACACCTTCCCTTTGCTAGAATAGCAACAGTCATTGACAAGCGGGACCCTCCAGTTTTCAACGCACTAGGTGTATAAATAAGAGCTCACCACGAGTTTATTTGGCACGCTTTTTTGCCATCTGCTCTTGCTCACTCGACTTTTAGCCTGTGCGCAACAACACTTGCTTGGCTTTTTAAATTTTTAAGCTTCGGATTTGAGAGCGCTTTCTCAGCGTTTGCGAAGATGTCTGAAGATAAAAAAGTTGTTGCTGAATCGAAGCTTAGCCTGTCTGAGGAGATGCATCTCGGGTTTCTTCAATCAATAGCAAAGACCAATACAGAGAAGATCACTAGGGAGATTTTGGAGGGTTTATCTGAAGACACTGGTGACAGTGACAGCTATGATGTAGAAAGTGGGGGTGAAGACTCCGAAGATCGACCGTGGCGACCAAGTCACACAGTCTTCGAAAAATCGAGCATTAAACAGAGTCATCTTAATAACATGAGGGGAAGATATTTTCAAGACATGTCTACTGTGAGGGCAGATGACGGGGAGAAGACTGTGCCTACTCCCGAAGAGAATGAAGTCGTAATCTTCCGAAACTTCTTAAAGGCTAGACTGCGGTTTCCCTTGAGCAATTTTGTTATGGAAGTACTGAAGATATTTGAAATCTACCTTCATCAACTTACTCCGGAAGCAATCATAAGGATGGGCATCTTCGTCTGGGCCGTGAGGATCCAAGGTTTAGAACCAAATGCAAAAAGTTTCTGCAACATACATGAGCTGTTGTATGAGACAAAACCCTAGGGTAAAGAGCAGTATCACAACAATTTTAGCTGCTACAGCTTCGGCGCCCGGTCTGGGTCAAGCTGTCCCGTGCCAACCTTTCGAAAGAGGTGGCCCGACGACTGGATGACGGAATGGTTTTATGTGAAGAACGACTTGAAAATATGCGAAGATATTAAAGATATCATTATGCGTCCCATCTGGCAACGCTTCGGCCTTTGGAGGCTGAAGGTGGAAATGAATGGAGCAGCCGAAGAATGCCAGAGAGCCTTCGGCGTGGTTTTCTCTTTTATTGGGACAAGAGATTTGGTCCAAGAACACATTGCCTTTAGAGTATGGCCACTTGTAGAAAAGTGGGAAATGCCGAAGGAGACCGTTAGAGAAACTGACGAAGGTGGATTAGTTAGGCTAAAGTACACATTCCAATATGGAGATAAATTCGTCGAACCAGATGACGACTGGCTAAAAACATTGAGGCCATAAGTGATGAATTGCTTGGATTGTACTCGAAGGCCAAAGATACTGCGTTATCAGTGGCCTTCGGAGGCCGAAAGAAAAAAAGACTCAACCGAGTGTTTGATGCAATTGGGTTTATCTACCCCGACTACCGTTATTCAACGTGGGGTCAAAAAAGAAAGAATACATCTTCTACGAAGGAAGTTGTTTCAGCCGCTCCTAGCGAGCTGACGCCGAAGAGGAAAAGGGTAAAGGTTCTCACACACCGACCATGTTATATTGAACCGGCCATAGTGCCTGAGTTTGTCGGTGAGACCTCTTCGGCCACCGAAGCTAAAGAACCACCTCCGCTGCCGACTGTTGAGGGGCCGGCCGAAGTGCCGACGACAGAAAAAATAGAAGAACCGAGGACTAAAGAACCAAAGACATCAGAAGTTCTAAGTCCTTCAGCAAAAATTGAGGCAGCAACAAGCCAAAAGGGGCCAACAGTGACCCCTAAAAGAAAAAGGATGGTTAATGTGCTGGATGTTTTGGAGACAATAAAGTCTTCAAGCACAACTCCGAAGAAAATTGTTGAATCTTCCGAAGTGCATATTGAAGCATTTGATGCTGAAGCTTCAAAACATCAATCTGAGACTGAGGCTGGGCCTTCAGAGCCCATCAAGGTGAAATCCTTAGAAACCGAAGAAACAGAAACAGTAGAACAAATTTCAGCTGAAGAAACTGGTACTGACGCCCCCGAAGCATTTTCCAAAGCCTTCGATTACATTTTACGTCATGCTTCAGGGAAAAAATTGTCTGAAAAAGAGAAACAAGAAGCCCAGTTTTACGCCCAAAAATTGAAATATCCAAAGGGGGCATTGATATTCAACGGCAGCGGAGAAGAAGACTTTTTGTATTGTCTCCCTGACAGCAAGGAGATTTCTGTCTGTCGGGAGATGAGCAAGAGCTTCGGATTCTCAACACTAGAAGACGGGCTTTCAGTGTTGTCGAAAGACGAGCTAGCCGATAGCCTGGCGTATAATAGCTTAAAGGTACAAAAAATGAGGTTTTCGTATTTTTTCTTGAAACAAAAATTTTTCGTTTGTTTAAATTTATTGACGCACACACATTTTTGTTTGTAGGGCCTTATACTTAGCAATGCCCTCAGGGCCCAAAAAGATGCCGAAGACAAAGGGTGTGTTATGGCCCTGAGCAACCTTCGTTCCGAAGTAATTGAACTAAGGAACGAAGGTCTCGAAAAAGATAAAATATTGCATTCATTGATAAATAGAATAAAAGAAGACAAAGCTTTTTTAAAGTTCAAGCTGAGACTCAGAGGCATGAAATTGAAGATCTCCGAAAACAACTAGCCAGAGCTAAAGAGGAACGCACACTTGAAGAAACAAAACGGGAAATCAGTGAACAATGGGCAAACCATTTGGAAAAAGCGTTGAAGAGCTTCGTGCATTTAGGAAAAGATGCTATGAAAAGTCAATAGAATGTGCTAAGAAAGTAAAAACCAGCTTCGCCAGCGTTGGCGCTTTTTCAAGTGAAGAGAACTTCATAAGGGGTGACCCCGAAGGCCCAATCGAATGGATCAGCCACGAAGCTGCGGCCTTTGAAGAAATTTTGAATAGCCGCGGAGACATATGTGCCTTTTCGGGTGCCAGGGGGATTGCTACCATTTTGGAGAGGAAAGGCTGTGAGCATGTGAAATTTTTGGCACAATCCGAAGCCGCCTTATCCTCCGAAGATATAAAAGACCCCTCGGCCGAAGCGAGCCTGGTCGGTGGAAAATTTTTCACCGACATCTGGGACAACGGTGGTCGGGAAATGGCCCAAGAAATTATACGAAAAAGCGAAAAAGGCATCCATGACACTAGAAAAGTAGCAGAGGCCGCTGAAAAAAGTGCAGAGCTCGAAGGGCAAATGGTACTGACTAGTGGTTTTTGGCTCTGTTGTAATTTTTTTTATTTCGAACTTGTTTACGGTTTGCAATAGTAATATAGCCGTATCTTCTCCTCCCTCAGAACCTGCTGAGCCATCTGCGGGCCCTCACGTGAAGGGGGATGACGAAATTAGAAAACTGGCCGAAGCCATCATGGATAAGGTTGTTGATCAACTGCTAAATGAAGCTGCAGAAGTAGTTCTAAGGGAAGATTAAATGCTGCTGCAAAAACATTTAAAATATAAAGTTTGTTGAGAAATATGTATAATATTTTGTAACTTTGAATGTAATATATTAGCTATTTATAGTTCTATTCTTTACGATGCATGAAACATCATATACATACCGTTTTGAGCCTTCGGCGAAAAAACACGTTCCCTTCTTTTCATGCTTCGTAAGTAATATCCGTGTTTTCATAAGATCAGTAACCAATCCTCATAAAATCAATAACCAATAGATCTTTCCATTTCAGAGTTTGACGAAGGTATAACTCTTCAATAGCTATTTTTTGTGCCTTGTCACTGTTTCTTCGAAACAATTTTCGAATGTCAATACTGAGACCCCCTTCTTGCGTTGTTGATGCAATATGATGTATGAGGCTATGCTATGCGAATGATGTAACGATGTGATGTTATGCGAAATGATATTTGCTGAAGGTCGATGTTTTTTCACTGCAAGCCTCCCTTAGGAGCTTCTTCGCCTTTTACTTCAGCGGAATCAGCGTTTATTTTTTGCTGTAAGCCTCCCTTAGGAGCTTCTTCGTCTTTTACTTTCAGCGAAATCAGCGTCTATTTTTCGCTGTAAGCCTCCCTTGGGAGCTTCTTCACCTTTTACTTTCAGCGGAATCAGCGTTTATTTTTCGCTGTAAGCCTCCCTTAGGAGCTTCTTTGCCTTTTACTTTCAGCGGAATCAGCGTTTATTTTTCGCTGTAAGCTCTGCATTCCCTTCGGAACGACTTTTGAGCAAAAAACTTAAACTGCGCTCCCTTAGGAACGACTTTTTGCTGCTTCGAAGAAATTACGTTGCGTTCCATAGAACAAAATTTTTTGATAATTCGAAGGTCCTCCTTGCCACCAGAAATTCTTATGCTTCGGCAACTTAAGCCTGTGGAGAAGATATATTTTCCTTATGGTAAAAAGCGAAACTGTTACAAGAGATTAAAAACAACAAAAAGCACTTAAGCCTCCCATAAGTGTTCCTTATTAAAAAGAAAATAATACTAAATGCGAAAGACTGCTGTCAAGGTAGGATATTTGTGAGTAAATATGCTTCGACTCTAGCACAGTGCTATTGACTGTGCGAGCTTCGGACTCTTCTCTGAAGTCTCGTTGAAGGTGGGTGTGCTGACTCCCTTCTGGCTGCTGGCCTCGTTGCGTTGGTGGTGGAGGTGGAGGCTGTTGCCAAGATGCTTGGGGTTGGCTTGCCAAAGCAATAGAAGCTGCAGGGTGGTTGCCTACATATTCTGGAATGTAAGGCGAATGATACGAAACAGTATGCATGACTTGCTTCGGCTGACTCTGTTGTGCTGCAGCTTCTGCTATCTCCTTTTGCTTCTGGATGGTAACATGGCACATCCTGGTGGTATGGCCCTTGTCCTCACCATAGAATAGACAATAAATTTTCCTTGGCTGATCCCCGAATCTTCCTCTGAAGCCCCTGGCGCCTCTGCCCCTTAGAGCTGGCGGCCGGAAAGAGCTTTGCTGTTGCCCCGAAGCCTGCGAGGAGTACTGTGGCCTTTGCTGTTGACTCCCTGTTAGGGGCCTTCGGCTTCCGAAGGTCCTCAAAAACATGATTTAACAAAGTTTCTGGAGTATAATGCATGAACAGGTATCTTCGGACTTAGGTTAAAACCACGGTGTGAAGAAGCATAAAAGGAATATGAAGGATGGCACGGAGCCGAAGCTGTACACAGGAGAGCTTCGGCAAGATAGTGGAAAAGGAAACCGACTTAAAGATGAAAAGGCTATTCAGACCCCGGCGGGTTACTACAGAGTTATTAGCAAATGTAAAGGGCATGGATGTAATTTTACATGGGCTGCGACCCGTGCCTATAAATAGATGAACAGTGTTCCTGTACTGTTCACGCTGACTTGGCATTTGCTTTTGCATCACGCTTGTACTTTTGCCTTCCCTCAAGCCGAAGGTACATTTGTAATTTGAAATCATTTCTATTTTCCCATGATAATAAAATAGAAATGATTTTATGATAATGTTTAAATTTTTATATTATATCTCATGCTTTATATGAATCCTTCGTCATTACTTGTTGTACTTACGAAGGTATGTCTCTCGTAACCTTCGTCCGAAACTCATTATTTCCTGAAGGGGCATAATGTTTCGAAGGACGAAGGACTTTAACACTTAACACTTTTTATGTTGCCTTGTTCTTAACTCTTAGCATTTGAGAACAAGTCCCCAACATTGGCGCCCACCTCCGGTGAACTCACTTCCACTTTTTGAGTTTCGAACACCTTCGGCAAGCATAGACCTTCGTTATGGCGCCGAAGAAGGTTTCAGAAACAGGGGCTGCGGCTCTGCAACCGCTCGACCCCAATCAGGAAACTCTCTCTCTTCGGGAGGCCCGAAGCCAGAAGAGGAAGGTCACCAGTCCGACGCCTCAGGAGGACAAACTAGATCAAGAAATCAGAGATATGGAGATGCTTCATCAACAGGTCCAAAGGTAGAAGGAAAAGATGGCTAGGCTAGCTGAACTGCAAAGGCAGATAGACGAAGCCTCCGAAGAAGTTCGCCATCTTACTCAAGATGAGCAGAACCGAAGGCCCCAGCACAGAGAACTTCATTAGGAGGGTTTCTTCAACGAAGATGACTGGTATGGCAATTTTCATCATGGAAATTTTGCTTTTGATGATGCTTCTCCTCTGTCAGCTGAGCTGCAGGCTACACCCTAGCCTCCGTCCTACAAGCCACCTCAACTCCCCATGTATGACGACCACTCAGATCCGAAGCAGTTTCTGATGAGTTACGAAGCAACAATATCTTCGTATGGTGGTAATACTGCAGTCATGGCAAAGTCTTTCGTTATGGCTGTCAGGAGTGTTGCGCAGACCTGGTACTCCTCTCTTAGGCCAGGGACAATCACCTCATCGCAAAAGCTGAAGGATATGTTGATAACCAGCTTTCAAGGGTTTCAGACGAAGCCAGTCACGGCTCAAGCTCTGTTCTTGTGCACCCAGGATCACGAAGAATACCTTCAGGCATATGTCCGAAGGTTCCTACGTCTGAGGGCACAGGCACCAACGGTGCCCAATGAAATTGTCATTGAGGCAATGATCAAGGGGCTTTGACCAGGACCTTCAGCTCAGTACTTTGCCAGGAAGCCTCCTCAAACTTTGGAGAAGCTGCTCCAGAAGATGGACGAGTACATTCGAGCCGACAATGATTTTCGCCAAAGAAGGGAAGAAGCTTTCAGGTTCTCTGAAATGACCAGGGGCTTCGGAGGAAGATTTTATCCAAGGCACGTCAGGTCAATTCATAATTCTACTCAAAATGATGACCAAGGGAGTCAACAGCAAAGGCCACAGTGCTCTTCGCAAGCTTCGGGGCAACAGCAAAGCTCTTTCCGGCCGCCAGCCCCAAGGGGCAGAGGCGCCAGGGGCTTCGGGGGAAGATTTGGAGATCAACCAAGGAAAATTTACTGCTTATTCTATGGTGAAGGCAAGGGCCATACCACCAGGATGTGCCATGTTACCATCCAGAAACAAAAGGAGATAGCCGAAGCTGCACCACAACAGAGTCAGCCGAAGCAAGTCATGCACACTGCTTCGTATCATTCGCCCTACATTCCACAATATGTAGGCAACCACCCTGCAGCTTCTGTTGCTTCGGCAGGTCAACCCCAAGCATCTTGGCAACAACTTCCGCCTCCACCACCGTTGCAACGAGGCCAGCAGCCAGAAGGGAGTCAGCATACTCAACACCAAAGGGACTTCAGAGAAGAGTCCGAAGCTCGCACAGTCAATAGCACTGTGCTAGAGTCGAAGCACATTTACTGACAAATATCCTGCCTTGATAGCAGTCTTTTGCATTCAGTATTATTTTCTTTTTAACAAGGAACACTTATGGGAGACTAGAGTGCTTTTTGTCGTTTTAAATCTCTTGTAATAGTTTTGCTTCTTGCCACAAGAAAAATATATCTTCTCCATAGGCTTAAGTTGCCGAAGCTTAAAGATTTGCGATAGCAAGGAGGACCTTCGAATTATCAAAAAAATATTTTAAAGGCACGCAGTGTGAATTCTTCAAAACAACAAAAAGTCGTTCTAAGGAACGCAGTGTAAGTTTGCTGAAGCTACAAAAAGCCGTTCCTAAGGGAGCGCAGTGTAAGTTTTCTGCTCAAAAGTCGTTCCAAAGGGAATGCAGAGCTTACAGCGAAAAATAAACGCTGATACCGCCTAAGTAAAAGGCGAAGCGCGAAAAGTCAACGCGAATACCGCCGAAAGTAAAAGGCGAAGAAGCTCCTAAGGGAGGCTTACAGCGAAAAATAAACGCTGATTCCGCTGAAGTAAAAGGCGAAGAAGCTCCTAAGGGAGGCTTACAGCGAAAAGTCAGCGTTGATACAAAAAGATTGTTGTTCTACTGTGGGGATGTGTGTGTATCTTCGGCACAAATATCATTTTGCATAACATAACATCATCACATCATTTCGCATAACATAAGCATCATACATCATATTGCATATGGCACAAGAAGGGGATACAATATTGATCTTCGGAGAATGCTTTGAAAAAGTGAAAATCGTGCTAAGGCACAAAAAGGGGATACATGTGACACCCCAGGTGTCAGTTTCGTGTTACGTCGGGAGATTTATCTTAATCTCGGATTCTCAGTACAAATTTCTATGCTCGCTCACGTTTGTCTCTGATTATCCAGACTACTCATTCTCATTTCATCGAATTCGGAGTTATTCAGTCTCACAGAAGGCCAAATTTGGAGCCTGTTAAAAACTTTAATTCTCGGCACGAATGCAAACTCGATAGTCGATCTCGATTTATAAATCTCATCTAAGGCTCATTTAATCAAACTCTCGATGGCTGTTATTTGATCTGAGCCTGAGTCTAATTCCTCGAACTTGATCTATGTCTGACTATTTTATCTGGATCCGTACTCTTGAACGAAATACCCAATATGTCGTCCTCTAATCAATTTTATCTGACTCGGTCAAATATCTATGCCTGAATCCGCTGTCTCGATAGTCGGTCTACGTCCAAATACTTAATCTGAATCCGCATTCTCCCGCAGAATCTCTATTGTGTCAACCTCTAATTATTATGCAAATCGACTTGTTATCTCTATATCATAATTCCTCTCTATCTATCAAGTGTATTCTAAAGAACTCGAGAAGTTTAAGGCAAATACTCACATGAAAAGATAAATCATACGCTTGCTTGAAACTGCTCGATTAAGTAAAAGCAAATTTAGAAATTCAAACAAATTATGACAACCTTCCCAAAACACTCTATATAAACTTTACAACAAAAGTTATTGAGGGTCCATGCCAAGAAAATGTCAAGAAAATAGTCCGATTGCCTTAAAAATATAATTGAGAGCTTTATAATGATACTATCTTGACCAAAGTGAAACTTTTATTTAAATTCAAGATATGAGGTTTGACCTTTAATAAAAGTTGTAGAACCTGTGTTATACAACAAATATTATATTTAAACCAAGCCTTGATTCAATCTCTAAGTATCTCAAACGGTGCCATCAAGACAGAATAAAAATCTGATTTCAGGATTCGAATTCTTCTAAGTCTGAAATCAGTGTCGTTCGGGTCGACGTCTCGCGTTCCCAAATTTTTGTTGAACAACTCAAGTTTTCCCAAATATAAAAGTTGTTAATAACTAATAGAAGCACATCATATAAAAAGTTGGCATTCATCCGATTCCGTTTGACATGCTTTGACATTCAGTTTTCACAAGTTTCCACTGATTTTGAGCCACTGACAAACCAATTTTCGTGGGTCTATAACTCTCTAACCAGTGCCCGAATCACCTCAAGCTCTGTACAAGATTTGTAGAATGTACATCAAGGAAGAAATCTTCTACAGCGACTATGGTTCGAAAACAAGCAGAAAACGCCAAAAATGGCCGCCCAATGTCGACATTTTTCCACCTGCCACTGCTCACTGCCACCTGACATGTCCAGAGCTCCAGCTCAATAAATGGCAGCCCACTCCTCTCCTTCCCTTCCCCCACACGCCACTTCTCCTCCTCTCTGTTCCAAAACGCAGCAGCAGCCTCCTCCCTCACCTCCACGCCCACCTACCGAGCTCCACCATCCATCCATGGCTGCATCGAGCTTCCACCGGTCGTCTTGTGCGTTGACCGCCAGCACGGACACGCATGGCCTGAGACCACAGCCGGCCCTGCTACAGGCACCGACGGGTGAGACTAGGACGCAGTGAGCCCTGGCCAACCTCTACCGGCCCGGCAGGAGCTGACCTCCGCCCTCCCCAACCGGTGCTGGCAGCCCTGCGTACGTGCAGTTTGAAGGTAGAAGAAGACCTTCATGTTCCTATGACGTGTGGGCCCAGAGCCAGTATCTTTGAGTCAAAGTTGTTGATTATGCGTTATGTTCTAAAATTCATATCTCGAGTTTTGGAGCTCCAAAAATCACGAAATTTATTTTGTTGGCTTCCTTATGAAATTATCTAACTATTGGACCTATATGTTGGTAAGTTTTAGTGGAAAAGTTTTTCTGTAGAAATTCGTATTTAAAAACTGGTTTACAAAATGAATGAACTTGCTTCTCTCCATAGTTTTATTTATAAAAATCTAAAAATGATGAAACTTGTTTTGTTAGTTAGATGTTGTCATACTCCATCTAAGAAAAATATAAAACTTGTAGGTTGTTCACTGTTTTCTTGGTGTGTTAATTAAAACATGTTAAATAGGAAAAAGATGATTGTTTTGCTTGTTATTTTTAGATCTATAGCTCTTGTGCTCCAAATGAGTTGAAATTTTTACAGTAGACTCTTGGTGTGATGCTTGGTGACTGGTAAAAATATCATGAATTTTTGTGCATGTATGATTAAGTTAGTGATTTAACTTGCTTGATACACATTAAGTAGTTTTAAATGGTTTATAAATAATATATGAATGTAAAAATGGAAAATAATGTTCCACTGTCCTTGCATAATATTATAGTAGCCTAAGAAAACTTAATATGGTCATGCATCCACAGAAAATAATTAGTTTTAGATTTAACTTGCTCTCACATGCTTTATTGCATTAACAAATTGTTCTTTTTGTAGAGATTAATATATAAAACCTGGGAATGTGAAATTTGTACAGTAGTCATGATTGTTTATCACATATCTCTAGTAAAAATTTGAAGTCCAAATGAGATATTTACGACACCACCCAAAAATAACATTTATAGGCTAAAAATAACATTTAATATGAATAAGTGAAATCATGGGTGTCTCTTGAATGCTTGAGTTGTACGTTGATGACAATTAGAGAATTTATGGTTTTGTCATGGTAGTTTAGAGCAAAGAATTTGTGGTGCTTTACCATAATCTTGTTGGGTAGCTAGGTTAAGTAGGATTGCCCATGAACTGAAATTTTTGCATGTATGTTCTCTATTGTGGTGATGATTTAGTAAAGCAAGTTATCTTTTAGGTAGATGTGTTCTATACAAAGGATGTAGTTAACTTCAAAATCTAGCTTTTTCTAAAATTTCATGATCTTAGTATTGATAGTTTAGGAACTATGCTTTTTACAAATTCAGTGACTGAATCTGTCCAAATTCTGTACAGATTTCAGAAAATGCATTGTTTGCCTAATGTGATTTTAGAATCAGTCCTTGTCGATTATAAAGAAGTTGTAGATGTTTTTCTGATCTTGCTTGTGTTAAAATTTCATAACCACAGGCCTGATAGTTTAAGAGTTATGAATTTTACAACTTGGTTGCTGTGTTCTGTCCACTGACAGAACAGATTTCGAAAACTGAATTGTTTGATTCAGTTCGACATAGAATCAATTCTTGGTGATTATAAACGTTTGTGTAGTACTTTTGCTAAGCTTTCCAAAAAGTCTTAGATCACTCTTTTTGGTGGTCTGAAGTTTAAGTTACATGTGTTTAAAGTGGGAAGTCTGAATCTGTCCAGTTTTGGACAGCACAGCCTTCATAGTATATTTTACCCTTGATACATGTTAAACCAGCCAGTGATGTTTATAAATAAATTGTAGACAATTTTATTACCTTTCTAGAAAGTCTAAAATCACTTTGTTTGGATGTCTGAATCTTCAGTTGCGAATTTTTGAAGTCGCAAGTCTGAATCTGTCCAAATCTGGACAGAGCTGCTGTGATTGCACTTTTTGACCTTGCTAAGTGTGGAATCATGTTGTGATAAAAATACTAAAATTGTAGAGTACTTTCTAAGCTTTCCAGAAAGTCTTAGTTTGCTAGTTTTGGATTAATATTTGAAAAGTTATGACTGAAACAAGTGACTGCTGTATTGCTGTCCAAAAAAATTCTGCTAGTGCGCTTTTGATTGTTTAGTTCACCCTTGTCGCTAAAAATGTTTGGTTTGCTCTTATGTAATGTAGACTTGCCATGGTTAAGCTAGAGGTGATATGTGTGTCTTGTTTTATATGTTCCTTTCTCTAGTGATTGCGATATAGGAGTTCCGTAGTTATTGATGCCTATGTCCTCTATTGAACTTGTGTGGTCGATGGTACTTTTGTGTGATAAATAGAAGAACTAAGAAAAAGTCATAGCTAACTTATAGACTTAACTAATATAAGGCTAGGTAACTAATGGGCAATTAAAGTGAGCGTGGTAAATACATGTACTTGTGATATCGTATTTGTGTTACGTAAATAAATAAAATATGGTCGTCTTGTTAATGATGTTAATGATGAACGCCGATAACGTACGAATAGCTAGCGCTTGCGTATAGTCGTTGCAGTGTCTTACTAATTGGTGTTTAGTTCGCTACCATGTATTGTATATCTTGTGATATTTTTCATCATATTCATCCATATGCATATTGCATCTCATTTAGGACCGAGAGATGCCGATCGAGCAAATGATGTGGTGCCAACCACAAGATGCAATTGGTGGACGACCTGAAGAATGGTGGACTTACCCAGTGGATGCTCGCCAAGCGAGTACCTTCCCCAGCAAACACTACCTAAGTGTTAAATTAAAGGCAAGCCCTAGTTTTATGCATAACCGTTATATATGCTATTTTACTGCACTTAATGTTTGTAGGCTTGTACTGTGCACTTAAGTGTAGGAGTTGCCTGAAACCCTAGTTGCATTACCTCAGGGTTCCTGTTGAGATGAATACTAGTATGCTAGGTCGAGGTAGCTGCTTTATTAATTAGGATCTCAGTAGAAGTCGAGTGATTTTTCTAGCACTCGCGCAAGATCAGGAATTTGGTTGTATCCACTTTCTTCTCATAATGATGCTTGTTGTGGACAACAATCCATGGGGATTGGTTGCCCACGGGATAAAAATGGGAATAAGGATTAAGGTGTGGTACCGTGAGTCAAGCGTTTGAACGTACTAAACATATGCCGAGAAATATGGTAAATCGGTAAGCCTAGTACCTGAGTGAACCTGGCAGTGGACATATCCCCTCACGCGACCTGAGACGTGGTCTCCCATTCCGGTTATGGTGGGTACAAGTGTGGTCACTGCACGACGGCAGTCGGGGTCAGTGAGGCATTGTACGCCAAGGCGGTGAGCCCTGATCTGCTGACGGGGAATCGATGGGGACGGTTGATATGTGTGGGGACGGAGTGCCTCGCCACGTCGTGTGTTTAGATTTACCTAGCAAGGTTTAAAAACTCGATTCGAATCGTCTGCTTCTCGCAGCTAATGAGACTGCTTGATCCATGCTGGTACATTGAGTAATAAGTGGAAATGAGTTGACTGGCAAAAAGGTTGATTGCTTAAAAATGTTTGATATCATGTATGAGTAGCTAGGTACTCATCTAGTTTAAAAGGATCATACTAAAACTTGAAAAGCTAAAACTTGATTTTAGACTCAGCTAGTGCTTTTGGCAAACCAAACCCCTCAGCCAAACAGCTGCATGTCTAGAGGTAGAGGAGTAGACTCCTCACACCGGGTAAGTCTAGCTGAGTATTAGTATACTCAGCCTTGCTTGTGGCATAATTTTTGCAGGTACTCCTTAGGATGATTGGTTGATGGTGTGACTTGGCCTTCATCCCTGCCACCAGGATAGATGGTCGAGTGGGCTACTGCTTCCGCGGGAGAGGACCAGGAGGAGTAGTGTGGCCAGGCTTCGCCATGTTACTCGGTTCTTCTCCGTTAGTTATTTCCGCTGCATTAAAATTTATGATTATTATTTCTGAAACTCCGATAATGTAATCACTATTGATACTTAATAAATTTGTGGTATTATGTTTTATTGTATATCTCTGTGCCTCACCTTCGTGTGAGTTAGTGGTATTCGATCCTGGATAAGTGGCTTTATCGGACTAGATCCGAGGGACTGACGGGTTATTCCTGTTTAAGTGTGTTGCTGCCCTTAAGGGTGCGACTTGGGCACTTAAGCTGGAATAATTCGGGCGGTTCCGGCACAGCTGGTATCGGAGTGAATACCATTACAGAGAAGTCAGTAAGTCGTGATTACCAACCTTTTCAAAAGTAGAACTTGCTTAGAAACCAAGTTGGATAGAAGTCAGGACGATAAGGATAGACCTAGGACGTGAAGCCCTAGGAATAGATGGGTAGCTAGGTGGCTAGTTATTTAGGCCATAAAGGCTACTACTACTATTAATAAGGATGCTGTAGAAGCACCCGAAAAATTAGTTAGGTCTGAGAAGACGACTAGAATGAGCATGCATCATGATTGTCGCATTATAATTGTCTCTTGTGCACCAACCTGCTTCTCTCACCTTTATTCCAATAATAAGAAATTGTGAATAATGTGCTGTATTGCTATGAACTGAAAAAAAATGTCTTACCTCGTGTCAGATTGGTAAGTCTTGTTAGGTCGTGTTGTGTGTTCCTCTTGTCTTGCTATCTAGGTGGCATTGTAATTGTTCAACCCTTTTTGCAAAAAAAAATTGTTGCTTTTTTGTTCAAAAAAAAGACCCCCTCCAAACAACCTTGAGTTTAGCAAGTGAAGCCTCAAAAAAATGCTTGTGTTGATATTTTCTAGCCCTCGTGTGTTTACCCTTGAAGATGCACCTGCACAACTTGTAGACCCCCATAGCTTGACCGCTAGACCAACCCAAGTCTCCTTGTGCACTTGTTGTGTCAAAAAAAATATTACTGTTGGTGTCGGGGACCATAATTAGGGGTACCCTCAAGACGCCTAATTCTCAGCTGGTAACCCCCATCAGCATAAAGCTGCAAAGGCCTGATGGGTTTGATTAAGTCAGGGATCAGTCCACACGAGTGACTTGACCACGCCACGCCCGAGCCTAGCCTCGGGCGAGGGCAGCCGACCCTAAGATGACTCCGTCTCGCCTGAGGTCTCCTCTTTCACGGCAGGCGCATCCCCGGCTCGCCCTAGGCCCCGCCTCCGATAAGGAGAAACCCTGACTAAATCACCGCACCAACCGACCGAGTCACCAGGGCGTTTAACGCAAAAGGTAAGACCGACGGGCGGCCAGACTTCGCCAGTGGTGCCATAGGAGACTCCGCCCGACCCAGGGCTCGGACTCAGGCTAAGGCCTCGGAAGACGGCGAACTCCGCTCCGCCCGACCCAGGGCTCGGACTCAGGCTAAGGCCTCGGAAGACGGCGAACTCCGCTCCGCCCGACCCAGGGCTCGGACTCAGGCTAAGGCCTCGGAAGACGGCGAACTCCGCTCCGCCCGACCCAGGGCTCGGACTCAGGCTAAGGCCTCGGAAGACGGCGACCTCCGCCTCGCCCGACCCAGGGCTCGGACTCCGCCTCGGCCTCTGCCGAATAATCTCCGCCTCGCCCGACCAGGGCTCAGACTCTGTCTCTGTCTTGCAGGACGGACTCGGCCACAGCCTCGGAGGAGCCTCCACGACGCCCGACCTAGGATACGAGACCGCCACGTCAACAGGAAGCGTCATCATCACCCTGCCCTGAGCCGACTTGGGTCGCAGAGAACAAGACCGGCGTCCCATCTGGCCAGCTATGCCAGATAGGCCATGATGGCGCCCCGCTAGATCATGACGACGGCGGCTCCCAGCTCCCTTACGAAAGCAGGAGAACGTCAGCAAGGACCCAACCACCTCGACAGCTGTCCCCCCGTCCGGCTCCGTTACTCCTCCAACAGCCACGACGCCACTCCAACAGGGTGCCACGATCTCTCTGGCTGCCACCTGGGCATGTACATAGGGCGCTAGCTCTCCCTCGCTAGACACGTAGCACCTTGCTACACCCCCGTCTTGTACACCTGGACCCTCTCCTTACGACTATAAAAGGAAGGGCCAGGGCCTTCTTAGAGAAGGTTGGCCTCACGGGGACGAAAGGCAGGGGCAGGCGCTCTCTCGGGGCCGCCCTCTCCCTTCACCTCGTGCGGACGCTTGTAACCCCCTACTGCAAGCGCACCCGACCTGGGCGCGGGACGAACACGAAGGCCGTGGGAATTTCTCCGACTCCCTCGCGATCCGGCTCCGGCCACCGACCTCTCTCTCACTCCGTTCCCCCCTTTGCGCTCGCTCCACGCGCTCGACCCATCTGGGCTGGGGCACGCGGCACTCTCACTCGTCGGCTCGAGGACCCCCCGGTCTCGGAACGCCGACAGTTGGCGCGCCAGGTAGGGGCACGCTGCGTGTTGACGTTCGATTTCCCGTCAAGCTCCAGATGGGCAGTCTCCAACAACCTCTTCAACCCGGGACGGTGCTCCGTTTCGGGAACCTCGAGTTCATCTCGCTCGACGGCGACTACGACATGATACTCCTTCCACCGCCGCGCGACGGCGACATTGATGGCGGACAGCCCGCCCGCTGGCGGCGGAATCGACGACGTCTTTCCCGCGTAGGGGAAGGACAACTTTCGAGCTCGCCCCATCCTCTCCCTCGCCGTCGAAGGAGGAGGAGGCGGGGCAACCGGGGCCGAGCGGGAGGTCGCGCTCCGACGGCTGTCGGGCAAATCGACATCCCCGGCGCCTCGACGGAGGACACGCCAAGCGTCGCCCTCGCGTTCAAGGCAGACGCGAGCGCCATCCCCCCGCAACACGTCGACTCCGAGCAAGTGGACGACGCCAGCACGCTCACGGAAGGCCTGCAGGACGTCGCCCTCGGACCCAAGACGACGACGCGGTCAGCCCCCGACGCGACTTCATCGCTCTTCGTCGACAAAAAGGTATCGACTGCTACCCATCTTTCGTTATTTCGACTCGGCCTCAGCCCGCCTGGCGATCTCGCTTTGGCGGGCGCTCACATTGAGGCGAGTGCAACCTCTCTGGGGTTTCCTGTGCGGTCGCCTTGGGACCGATTGACGGGTGTCTCGACCTACGGACCCTCTGGGTCCGAGGGAGACGACGACCCCAGCATCTGCTGGGATTTCTCCGGATCTGGCAACCCTAGTGCCATGCGGGACTTCATGACCGCATGTGACTACTGCCTCTCCGACTGTTCCGACGGCAGCCGCAGCCTTGGCGACAAGGACTGCGGCCTGAGTCGCGAATGTTTCCACATCGAGCTAGGGGATCCCTCCGGAGGTGGCTGTCTCGGCATGCCGGAGGATGGTGATCCCCCTAGGCCAGCGCCTCGCGCTGACATCCCGCGGGAGCTAGCTGTGGTCCCCGCTTCGGCGGGAGGTCACGACCCACAGCTCGAGCAAGTCCGCGGGGCGCAGGCCGGGTTCGATGAAGGAGCAGGAGCGCTCGAGGCAATCCGTCAGAACATCGGGCAGGTATAGGCGAGCCAACCCCCGGCCGGAGGAATACGTCACTTGCCCCAAGGTCTCCAGCACCGCATCGCCAACGATGCCAGGGACAAACCGCCACCCGCATCCGGCGGGACTGGCCAGGACCTGGTCGCTGCAGCAATGCTCCTCCGCGCGATGCCGGAGTCATCAACCACCGAGGGACGGCGGATCCAGGGAGAACTCAGGCATCTCCTGGAAGGCGCTGCGGCCCGGCGGGCAGAGAGCTCTGCCTCTCGAAGGCAGGGATACACCCCGGATCCTCGTGCCGCGACTTCCCGACTCACGCGGGAAGCCTCGGTCTTCACCGGGCGCACGCGCAACACCGCGCCTGCGGCCCCGGGCCACCTCGGCGACGAGCACCCTCATCGTGACCGTCGGGCACGCCTCGACGAAAGGGTGCGCCGAGGCTACCACCCCAGGCGTGGGGGACGTTATGACAGCGGGGAGGATCGAAGTCCCTCGCCCGAACCACCCGGTCCGCAGGTCTTTAGCCGAGCCATTCGGCGGGCGCCGTTTCCGCCCCGATTCCGACCCCCGACTACTATCACGAAGTACTCGGGGGAGACGAGACCGGAATTGTGGCTTGCAGACTACCGCCTGGCCTGTCAGCTGGGTGGGACGGACGATGACAACCTCATCATCCGAAACCT
The DNA here is from genome assembly GCA_029449295.1 of Zea luxurians. Classification (NCBI taxonomy): domain Eukaryota; kingdom Viridiplantae; phylum Streptophyta; class Magnoliopsida; order Poales; family Poaceae; genus Zea; species Zea luxurians. The sequence continues at coordinate 4,134,853 of JAOPSE010000018.1, read as the reverse complement.
CCCCCTACTTCTCTCCGACACCGCTCGTGCCTGGTTGGAGCACCGGCCCCCGGGGCAGATTTCCAACTGGGAGGATCTGGTCCAGGCCTTCGCCGGGAACTTCCAGGGCACGTACGTGCGCCCCGGGAATTCCTGGGACCTCCGAAGCTGTCGGCAATTGCCGGGAGAGTCCCTTCGGGACTACATCCGGCGGTTCTCGAAGCAGCGCACCGAGCTGCCCAACATCACCGACTCCGATGTCATCGGCGCGTTCCTCGCCGGCACCACCTGCCGCGACCTGGTGAGCAAGTTGGGTCGCAAGACCCCCACCAGGGCGAGCGAGCTGATGGACATCGCTACCAAGTTCGCCTCCGGCCAGGAGGCGGTAGAGGCCATCTTCCGAAAGGACAAGCAGCCCCAGGGCCGCCCGTCGGAAGATGCTCCCGAGGCGTCTGCTCCGCGCGGCGCCAAGAAGAAAGGCAGGAGGAAGTCGCAAGCGAAACGCGACGTTCCCGATGCTGACCTTGTCGCCGCCGCCGAGCGCAAGAACCCTTGGAAACCCCCCGGAGGTGCAAACCTCTTCGACAAGGCACTCAAGGAGACGTGCCCCTACCATCAGGGGCCCGTCAAACACACCCTCGAAGAGTGCGTCATGCTTCGGCGTCACTTCCATCGGGCCGGGCCACCCGCCGAGGGTGGCAAGGCTCACGACGACAAAAGGGAAGATCACCAAGCAGGAGAGTTCCCCGAGGTCCGCGACTGCTTCATGATCTACGGAGGGCAAGTGGCGAATGCCTCGGCTCGGCATCGTAAGCAAGAGCGTCGGGAGGTCTGCTCGGTGAAGGTGGCGGCGCCAGTCTACCTAGACTGGTCCGACAAGCCCATCACCTTCGACCAGGACGACCACCCCGACCACGTGCCGAGCCCGGGGAAGTACCCGCTCGTCGTCGATCCTGTCATTGGCGACGTTAGGCTCACCAAGGTCCTGATGGATGGGGGCAGCTGCCTCAACATCATCTACGCCGAGACTCTCAAGCTCCTGCGCATCGACTTGTCGTCCGTCCGAGCAGGCGCTGCGCCCTTCCACGGGATCATTCCCGGGAAGCGTGTCCAGCCCCTCGGACAGCTCGACCTCCCTGTCTGCTTCGGAACACCCTCCAACTTCCGAAGGGAGACTTTGACGTTCGAGGTGGTCGGGTTCCGAGGGACCTACCACGCGGTGTTGGGAAGGCCATGCTACGCGAAGTTCATGGCCATCCCCAACTACACCTACCTGAAGCTCAAGATGTCGGGCCCCAACGGGGTCATCACCGTCGGCCCCACGTACAAACACGCATTCGAATGCGATGTGGAGTGCGTGGAGTACGCCGAGGCCCTCATTGCCGACCCGGAAAGCCTCTCCCGAGAAGTGCCGGATGTGAAGCGGCATGCCGGCAACTTCGAGCCAGCGGAGACGGTTAAGGCCGTCCTTCTCGACCCCAGTGGCGACGCCTCCAGGCGTGTCCGGATCGGCTCTGGGCTCGGCCCTAGATAGGAAGCAGTGCTTGGCGGCTCCCCTCGCGCAAACATTGACGTGTTCGCATAGGGTCCCTCGGGCATGCCCGCCATGCCGGGGATGTCACCGAGCACTCGCCGCATATCTGGGCAGGAGCCCGACTCGCCAAACGGCCTCTGCGCGAATGACACCCGGGGGCTGCGCCCTTTCCCCACTCATACATACGAATCAATTATCAAGGAAGGGTCGGCCTCGCCCCGACAGAGCCCGACCCTCCCTCGGGGGCTAAAAAAGGGGAACCCCTCTCATCGGGTTCGAACGTACCGTTCCGCGTCAGAAAAGCTCTTTTTTCGGTCAAGAAGGGTTTTCCGCGTTCTCCCGGATGCGCCAGAAACAGAGTCCTGAGGAGCGAATTGGGGTACGAGTAGAGTGGCGAGACCGACTGAGCTGGGGAGCACCTATGCTTCCGGGCTAGGGACACCTCGCTCGTCGCCTGCCGCGAAAAAGGACCCAGCTCGGGAAATCACCCTGTTGTCGACACTACGGGCCAGGCGCGAAAATCGAAACGAAAAGAAGCATGACTTCACGAAAGAAGAAGTAAAATGTTCAGGCCCCAGTGGCCACGGCAAATCACACACCCATCAGAAATTGTCCCAACTAAAATCAGGCGTCGCCTCGAGCAGGAGCCGCGCCCTCAACTCCGCCCCCGCCGTCGGTAAAGCCCACCTCCGCTTCCGGTGGCGGCGCAGGAGGAAGGATCTCCGCTTCGAAGACGGCCGCCAGCGACGCGCTCGGACCCGCAGCGACCGCGTCGAGCCGTTGAATCTCCGCCAGGGCTGCCTCGTCCTCGTCAGGCAGACAGTACCCCTCACTGACCCGCTCCAAGTCCACGACGTAGTGGGAAGCGAGCACGGCGAAGGCCCGCCTGACGCCGTGGTGCAGCGCCCCGCGGACTTTGCCACGCACGTAATCGCCAAGGGCTTGAAGACGGCTTTGGGGAGAGCTCCCTGAAGGGACGTCGCCGGGACCGAGTTTCCGATAGACCTCCGAGACGGCCTCGGACATAGCCGCAAGATCGGCCTCCCTTTGCTCAGCAGCCCCGTCGAGCGCCTCGGCAAGAGCCTTGGCAGACTCATCAAGGGCAGACTCGAGCTCTGCGAACAACCAGAAGAAAGATCTCAAACCCAAGCGGAAGAAACGGACAGGATTGAGAACCGAGGACGGTCGAGCCATACCTCTGGCTCGAACGTGCTGCTCCGAGGCTGCGACTTGGGCTGCGACCAGATCGGCCGCAAGGATCTGGGCCCGGCTCTCAGCTTCGGCAGCTCGGCCCCGAGTTTGGTCCCGCTCCTCGGCAACCTGGGCAAGCTCCGTGCGCGCTGCCGCCGCCTCGGCCTTCAGGTCAGCACAAAGCAACTGGAGGTCCGCTATCTTAGCGTCTTGCTGAGAGAGGCGCACGGTAGCCCCGGCGAGCGAAGTCCTCAGGGACCGCAGTGAGCCCCAGACGACGGCCTCGCGGCGAATGAACGACGACTTGGCGGCGCTCCGGTCCGTCAGGTCCTGGAAAGGAAAACAAGATTTCACGACGAACGCCTCGCTCGCGGAAGCAAGAAGGTATGTCTGAAACCATTACCTGAAGGATTTTGGGGACGTCCCCGCAGAGAACCTCCAGCGACGATCGGAGCAACCCCACTGTCGCCTCAGCACGCTTGCGGAGCTCGTCCCAGGACTGGTCCTCCTCTTCGTTGTCAAGAACGAAGATGGGGTCCGAAGCCTCACGGGTCCGGAATCGGAGCAACTGGCCCCGGGCCTCGGGGCTCCGCCCCACAACGACAAGGCTGCCGCCCGCCTGGGAACGTTGCGCATCCGCGCCCACCTCTCCCGAGGCCTCGGGCGCCGACGCCGCGGCCGTCCCGACGTCGGCGCCGACTGGGCGCTCTCCGACCGGAACAGTGCCGGCTGCGGTAGCGGCAGACACCGGCATGGCCAACATGGCTGGCAAGCTCGTGACCGCATCGGCGCTGGCCGCCTCCCCGGTCACGATGGCCACCTCAGCAGAGGAGCCCACCTCGGGGACCTGCTCCCCCGAAACATGCGACGCCTGAGCCCCGCGCTGCGGGGCACCCTGCGAAAGGGTCGGCTGAGCGGGAGGGCCCGAGGTGGCGCCAGCTGCCTGGACAGACGCCGTCTTGAGGGCCTTCCGAGGCGCCAGGTCGGTAGGGCCATGGCTCCGTTTGCTGAAGAAAACAAGTAAGGGAAGATTACGGCCCGTACATATGGATGAAGCGCCGGGACGGAAAGATTCCAAGGTACCTACCCGCTCCGGATCATGATCCACGGTGTCTGGGGGGAGGTCTCCTGGCTCCCGCTTCCTGGAACCACCGTCGTGGTCCGTTTCACCAACAGCCCCGGCGCCGCCCTCGCCTCGGACACCCCTGAGGCCCGGGCGGCGGACTGCCCAGGCACCGCCATGACAACCTGAGGACCGCTCCCGCATGCCGCCGGCGAGGGCAACGGCTCCCGAGGAACGGACCCCTCGGCTCGGCTCCCTGGAGTGACGTCAGCTCCCCCAGCCGGGGAGACGAGAACCCTCTCGGGTTGCCCCTGCTCCTCAGGTCGGGGATCCGGCACCTCGGCACCAGGGACCGACGATGTGGGCCCGCTCGGGGGCTGGCTCGACGACCCCCGGCCACATCCCAAGCCGGGGCTGAGGCCGAGACGTGCGGCCATGTCGTCCTCCTCCTCTTCATCGTCGACGTCGTCGTCATCATCGGACGTCTCCGGCGACGGCTCCCTGGGAAGCCCTTCCCTCTCCTGCTGACGACGGCGTTTCTCCAGGGCGTCTCGAGCCCGCCTCCGCCTGCGGGCCCGAGCCTTCTCCGCGTCCTTCTTCTTCTTCTCCTCCTCCGCGGCGACCCGCCTCGCCGCCCGACCCACCGCGTCCTCCGGGACCGGCGGCAGGGAGGGTTTGTGCCGCCCCACCTCCTAAAAAGGGGGGGGGGGAAAGAAAATCGATGGTCAGAATCGGGAGCGACCCGGTATATGAAGAAGGAAAGGACGAGCACTCACCAGAACGACGCACCCCTGGTCGGGGCGCATTCGAGGCTGGGAGAGGGCATGGGGGTCCGGCTTCCCCATCGCGACCGACACCCGCCGATAGAGGGCGTCGTGGGGAAGAGGATCAGGGGACATCCGTGACCCCTCCCAGTCGGCCTCCTGGGTCATCTCCCAAAGCGGCAACCGCCGCTCCGCCAGGGGGAGCACCCTCCGGCGGTGGATGGCAGCAACCACTCCCGCGACGGTGAGCCCTTCCTCCCGCAACACCTTCAGAGCCTGGAGAAGAGGTTCGAGTTTCTTCTGCCTCTCGTGTGGAGTCCCGTGACGCCAGGCGTCGGGGGCGGCGGTGACGACCCGCTGAGAGAACGGCGGGAGCGACTCTCCGTCATTCCGGAGATAGAACCACCGGCGCTGCCAGCCCTTGTTTGAGGACGAAAGGACGGCAGGGATATACTGCAACGCCCGTGACTGCCTCAGCAAAAGGGTGCAGCCGCCGGCCCGCACCGCCGCACGGACCTTCCTCTCCCTCGTCGACGAAGCAAAAAGCTCAGCAAAGAAGAGGTGAGTCCACAAATCCCAATGGGGGGCGATCCCCAGATACCCCTCGCACACCGCTACAAAGATAGCGGCTTGTGCGATGGAGTTGGGAGTAAGATTGTGTAGTTCCACCCCGTAGTGGAACAGGATGGCCCGCATGAAGCGGCTCGACGGCGTTCCAAACCCCCGCTCATGGAAGGAGATGAAGCTCACGACATACCCCGGCGGAGGGGGCGGAGCAAACCCTCGTCGACGAGGTCCCCCAGGTCACCCGCCGTCACCGTGGAGGAGGGCCACGGGTCGCGCGGCGAGAGGATGGTCACCCGGTCGGCCATCGCCAAGGCAGAAGGAATGGCGGCGTGAAGAACAGGGGAAGGCGGTTTCCTTTTCCTGGCTAGATCTCTCAGGTTGCAAAAAACCTGATAAGAAGGCGAGAAGTGGAGTCGAGAATCGTCACAGAACCCTCTCAGGGGTACATAAAGGACCAAGGGCGAGACGGTTCTAACGCATCGCCCGAACCGGACGCGCGGTTCAAAAAACGCGAAGCGAAACAGCCGTTCCTCGAACGGCTCGCGCACGCAACGGCAACCTCGCCAACTACTCACCCCAGCGCATTAACTCCACGGCGAAATAGGTGACGTTTCTGGCAGGGGCAGCTGGCGGCGCTTCGCCTCCGCCAAAAACGGCCACGCCGAGAAAGGTACGCCACGAAGTTCAATTTCGAATCCCTTTTTCCCTTTTCCTTCTTTCTCTATCTCTTGCAACAGGGACCGAGAAGGGGGGTAACCCCAAAGGGATCCTTCCCCGTGAAGGAACTAGGCCCCGAGCCTCCCTACTGATCAGGGGTTCGAAGGCTGGCCCCCCGAAGGGTTCAACAGCCGCCTCAGATCGCGTGGGCCCGACACCCACTACTGGTCAGGGGTTCGAAGGTCGGCCCCCGAAAGGTTCCATGACCGCCTCAGGCTACTAGGGCTCCGTGCCCCCTACTGATCAGGGGTTCGAAGGCTGGCCTGTCGAAGGGTTCACAGCCGCCTCAGACGCCGAGCGAGGGATGACCAGGGGTACGTTCGATACATAACCAAGGCTCGGGCTGCGCTCCCGAGGTACCCTAGGACATTTCCGAGACCAGCGGGAACGACTCTGTAACGGAATCCCATCGGAGGGAGGCAACGAGCCCTCGGACCCCGTCGCTAGGGGACCGGGTCCGGCAGATCACCCGCAGGTACTTTTGGGCGTGCCTCCGGGCCCCTAGCCGACCCCTAACGAACGGGGCACGGACGTCCACTCGGATTACCCGATCGCAGCTCACCGGAGACACCATGTTCGGTGCCCATCGAGGGTAACATGGCGCACTCCCCCCCTCCTCCTTGCGGAAAGGCGACGTAGGGGCGTATATAAAAAGTCGAGTCTGTCCCTGATCGTCCTCTCGCTCCGTGCGAAGGCTCGGGGGCTGCTCTCGCAAACCCGGCTCCGGCCGAACCGTTGACAGCGTCAACATACCAGCCCGAGAACTTGGGCCCCGACAGTGCACCTGGGTTATGCCCTGCTCGCATGAGGGAACCGCTAGTCACGCCGAAGCATTGCGCAAGGCATTAAGACCTCGAAGGAGTGAAACCACTCCTCCGAGGCCTCGGGGGCTACATCCGGCGGGTGCGCTCGCGCGCACCCACCGGAACAAGGTACCTCCGAGAAAGGCTGGTCCCCTTGCAAAAAAGTGCGATGCAAGCCTCCAAGCGAGTGTTAACACTCTCTTCGAGGCTCGGGGGCTACTGTCGGGGACCATAATTAGGGGTACCCTCAAGACGCCTAATTCTCAGCTGGTAACCCCCATCAGCATAAAGCTGCAAAGGCCTGATGGGTTTGATTAAGTCAGGGATCAGTCCACACGAGTGACTTGACCACGCCACGCCCGAGCCTAGCCTCGGGCGAGGGCAGCCGACCCTAAGATGACTCCGTCTCGCCTGAGGTCTCCTCTTTCACGGCAGGCGCATCCCCGGCTCGCCCTAGGCCCCGCCTCCGATAAGGAGAAACCCTGACTAAATCACCGCACCAACCGACCGAGTCACCAGGGCGTTTAACGCAAAAGGTAAGACCGACGGGCGGCCAGACTTCGCCAGTGGTGCCATAGGAGACTCCGCCCGACCCAGGGCTCGGACTCAGGCTAAGGCCTCGGAAGACGGCGAACTCCGCTCCGCCCGACCCAGGGCTCGGACTCAGGCTAAGGCCTCGGAAGACGGCGAACTCCGCTCCGCCCGACCTAGGGCTCGGACTCAGGCTAAGGCCTCGGAAGACGGCGAACTCCGCTCCGCCCGACCCAGGGCTCGGACTCAGGCTAAGGCCTCGGAAGACGGCGACCTCCGCCTCGCCCGACCCAGGGCTCGGACTCCGCCTCGGCCTCTGCCGAATAATCTCCGCCTCGCCCGACCAGGGCTCGGACTCTGTCTCTGTCTTGCAGGACGGACTCGGCCACAGCCTCGGAGGAGCCTCCACGACGCCCGACCTAGGATACGAGACCGCCACGTCAACAGGAAGCGTCATCATCACCCTGCCCTGAGCCGACTTGGGTCGCAGAGAACAAGACCGGCGTCCCATCTGGCCAGCTATGCCAGATAGGCCATGATGGCGCCCCGCTAGATCATGACGACGGCGGCTCCCAGCTCCCTTACGAAAGCAGGAGAACGTCAGCAAGGACCCAGCCACCTCGACAGTTGTCCCCCCGTCCGGCTCCGTTACTCCTCCAACAGCCACGACGCCACTCCAACAGGGTGCCACGATCTCTCTGGCTGCCACCTGGGCATGTACATAGGGCGCTAGCTCTCCCTCGCTAGACACGTAGCACCTTGCTACACCCCCGTCTTGTACACCTGGACCCTCTCCTTACGACTATAAAAGGAAGGGCCAGGGCCTTCTTAGAGAAGGTTGGCCTCACGGGGACGAAAGGCAGGGGCAGGCGCTCTCTCGGGGCCGCCCTCTCCCTTCACCTCGTGCGGACGCTTGTAACCCCCTACTGCAAGCGCACCCGACCTGGGCGCGGGACGAACACGAAGGCCGTGGGAATTTCTCCGACTCCCTCGCGATCCGGCTCCGGCCACCGACCTCTCTCTCACTCCGTTCCCCCCTTTGCGCTCGCTCCACGCGCTCGACCCATCTGGGCTGGGGCACGCGGCACTCTCACTCGTCGGCTCGAGGACCCCCCCGGTCTCGGAACGCCGACAGTTGGTGTCTAGTTGCGCAAACCTTATCAAGGCCATGTTTCTTTCCATAAATCCTTGCCCCTAACACTTCATAGCATTTCTGTTAATCATCCTGGCTGATCCTATTTGCCTACCTCTCCTTTTGCCTGGATCTGGTAATCCTTTTTCTTGTGAATCATGTTGGCTTTATCATCCAAATCTCTGGATCCCTTAATGATTCTGCCCCGTTATCTGGTTATCTGCTATAACCTGTTCTCAAGCATCGGATGTTGAATTCCCTAAATCTCTCATTTCTGGTCATTCTCATACCCCTTCTCTGAGGATCATGACACTAATTTTATCAACTTATCTCTAAACAGCATATCCATGTGGATTAATGGATGTTGTTGTTATCTTTGGATCTCTCATGTCTCTAAAAGCTTGTCAATCGAATCTCATGGTTGGTTCCTGAAAGGGAATTAGGCTTACACCTAGTTCCTAAATAATTTTGGTGGTTGAATTTCCCAACACAAATATTGGACTAACTAGTTTACTCTAGTGCATAAGTTATACAGGTGCAAAAGGTTCACATTTAGCCAATAAAAAGACCAAGTGTTGGATTCAACAAAGGAGCAATGAGGCAACCGAGGGCACCTCTGGCTGGAGGCACCGGACTGTCCGGTGTGCACCGGACTGTCCGGTGCGCCCAGAGGAGTCTTCGCCCAGAGGACTCTTCGCCCAGAGGAGTCTTCGCCCAGAGGACTCTTCGCCCAGAGGACTCTTCGCCCAGGGGACTTCAAACCCTTCGCCCTCGGGAATTCTCGGAAGCCGGCGCGCTATAATTCACCGGACTGTCCGGTGTGCACCGGACATGTCCGGTGCTCCAAGGAAACGCCGTCTCCGGAACTCGCCAGCCTCGGGTTCGCGCGGCAGCCGCTCCGCTAAAATTCACCGGACTGTCCGGTGTGCACCGGACTGTCCGGTGTGCCAGCGGAGCAACGGCTCTCTGCGGCGCCAACGGCTCCCTGCGGTGCATTTAATGCGCGCGCAGCGCGCGCAGACGTCAGGATCGCCCATGCCGGTGCACCGGACATCAAACAGTACATGTCCGGTGTGCACCGGACACCTAGGAGGGCCCAGAAGTCAGAAGCTCCAACGGTCAGAATCCAACGGCAATGGTGACGTGGCAGGGGCACCGGACTGTCCGGTGTGCACCGGACTGTCCGGTGCGCCATCGAACAGACAGGTTCCAGCAACGGTCACTTTTGGTGGTTGGGGCTATAAATACCCCAACCACCCCACATTCATTGCCATCCAAGTTTTCCACTTCTCAACCACTACAAGAGCTCTAGCATTCAATTCTAGACACACCAAATTGATCAAGTCCTCTCCAAATTCCACACAACTTCATAGTGACTAGAGAGAGTGATTTGCTTGTGTTCTTTCGAGCTCTTGCGCTTGGATCGCATTCTTTTCTTTCTCACTTGTTCTTGTGATCATCACTCAATTGTAACCAAGGCAAGAGGCACCAATTGTGTGGTGGCCCTTGCGGGGAAGTTTTTGTTCCCGGTTGATTGAGAAGAAGAGAAAGCTCACTCGATCCGTGGGATCGTTTGAGAGAGGGAAGGGTTGAAAGAGACCCGGCCTTTGTGGCCTCCTCAACGGGGAGTAGGTTTGCAAGAACCGAACATCAAACAGTACATGTCCGGTGTGCACCGGACACCTAGGAGGGCCCAGAAGTCAGAAGCTCCAACGGTCAGAATCCAACGGCAATGGTGACGTGGCAGGGGCACCGGACTGTCCGGTGCGCCATCGAACAGACAGGTTCCAGCAACGGTCACTTTTGGTGGTTGGGGCTATAAATACCCCAACCACCCCACATTCATTGCCATCCAAGTTTTCCACTTCTCAACCACTACAAGAGCTCTAGCATTCAATTCTAGACACACCAAATTGATCAAGTCCTCTCCAAATTCCACACAACTTCATAGTGACTAGAGAGAGTGATTTGCTTGTGTTCTTTCGAGCTCTTGCGCTTGGATCGCATTCTTTTCTTTCTCACTTGTTCTTGTGATCATCACTCAATTGTAACCAAGGCAAGAGGCACCAATTGTGTGGTGGCCCTTGCGGGGAAGTTTTTGTTCCCGGTTGATTGAGAAGAAGAGAAAGCTCACTCGATCCGTGGGATCGTTTGAGAGAGGGAAGGGTTGAAAGAGACCCGGCCTTTGTGGCCTCCTCAACGGGGAGTAGGTTTGCAAGAACCGAACCTCGGTAAAACAAATCCTCGTGTCACACTCTTATTCGCTTGCGATTTGTTTTGCACCCTCTCTCGCGGACTCGTTTATATTTCTAACGCTAACCCCGGCTTGTAGTTGTGATTATTTTTGTAAATTTCAGTTTCGCCCTATTCACCCCCCCCTCTAGGCGACTATCAATTGGTATCAGAGCCCGGTGCTTCATTAGAGCCTAACCGCTCGAAGTGATGTCGGGAGATCACGCCAAGAAGGAGATGGAGACCGGCGACAAGCCCACTACAAGCCAAGGGAGCACTTCATCGGAAGAGTCCCGCACCAAGAGAAGGGAGAAGAAGAAGAGCTCCTCCAAACGGAAGGAGAAAAGATCTTCCTCTTCTCACCACAAGGAGAAGAAGGAAAAATCTTCTTCTCACAAGCCGCATCGGAGTGGGGACAAGCACAAGAGGATGAGGAAGGTGGTCTACTACGAGACCGACACTTCATCGACATCCACCTCCGGCTCCGACGCGGCGTCCGTCACTTCTAAACGCCAAGAGCGTAAGAAGTATAGTAAGATCCCCCTACGCTACCCTCGCACTCCTAAACATACACCTTTACTTTCCGTCCCATTAGGCAAACCACCAACTTTTAATGGTGAAGATTATGCTATGTGGAGTAATTTAATGCGATTTCATCTAACCTCTCTCCACAAGAGTATATGGGATGTTGTTGAGTATGGTGTACAGGTACCATCCGTAGGGGATGAAGACTACGACACGGACGAAGTGGCCCAAATCGAGCACTTCAACTCCCAAGCCACAACCATCCTCCTTGCCTCTCTAAGCAAGGAGGAATACAACAAAGTACAAGGGTTGAAGAACGCCAAGGAGATTTGGGACCTACTCAAGACGGCGCACGAGGGTGATGAACTCACCAAGATCACCAAGCGGGAAACGATCGAGGGGGAGCTCGGTCGCTTCCGTCTTCGCCAAGGGGAGGAGCCACAAGACATGTACAACCGGCTCAAGACCTTGGTGAACCAAGTGCGCAACCTCGGGAGCGCAAAATGGGATGACCACGAGGTGGTTAAGGTTATTTTAAGAGCACTTATTTTCCTTAACCCTACTCAAGTACAATTAATTCGTGGTAATCCTAGATATCCACTAATGACCCCCGAGGAAGTCATCGGGAATTTTGTTAGTTTTGAATGCATGATTAAGGGCTCCAAGAAGATCAACGAGCTTGACGAGCCTTCCACATCCGAGGCGCAACCGGTGGCCTTCAAGGCAACGGAGGAGAAGAAGGAGGAGTCTACACCAAGTAGACAACCAATTGACGCCTCCAAGCTCGACAACGAGGAGATGGCCCTAATCATCAAAAGCTTCCGGCAAATCCTCAAGCAACGGAAGGGGAAAGATTACAAATCCCGTTCCAAGAAGGTTTGCTACAAGTGTGGTAAGCCCGGTCATTTCATTGCAAAATGTCCTATGTCAAGTGATAGTGACAGGGGCGACGACAAGAAGGGCAAGAGGAAGGAGAAGAAGAAATACTACAAGAAGAAGGGCGGCGATGCCCATGTTTGTCGGGAGTGGGACTCCGACGAAAGCTCAAGCGACTCCTCCTCCGACGAGGACGCCACCAACATCGCCGTCACCAAGGGCCTCCTCTTCCCCAACGTCGGCCACAAGTGTCTCATGGCCAAGGACGGCAAAAAGAAGGTAAAATCAAGATCCTCCACTAAATATGAAACATCTAGTGATGAGGATAATGATAAAAATGAGGAGGATAATTTGCGTATTCTTTTTGCCAACCTTAACATGGAACAAAAAGAAAAATTAAATGAGCTAATTAGTGCCATCCATGAAAAGGATGATCTCTTGGACTCCCAAGAGGACTTCCTAATCAAGGAAAACAAGAAACATGTTAAGGTTAAAAATGCTTATGCTCTAGAGGTAGAAAAATGTAACAAATTATCTAGTGAGCTAAGCACCTGCCATGACACTATTGCCAACCTTAGAAATGAAAATGTTAAATTAATTGCTAAGGTTGACTCTCATGTTTGCATTGATCCTAGAAATGATAATGTTGATTTGCTAGCTAGGATTGATGAGTTGAATGTTTCTATTGTTAGCCTTAGAAATGAAAATGAGAAACTAATTGCTAAGGCTAAAGATTTTGATGTTTGCAATACTACTATTTCCGACCTTAGAACCAAAAATGACATGTTGCATGCTAAGGTTGTTGAACTAAAATCTTGCAAACCCTCTACATCTAATGTTGAGCATATTTCCATTTGTACTAGATGTAGAGATATTAATGTTGATGCTATCCATGATCACCTAGCCTTAATTAAAAAACAAAATGATCACATAGCACAACTTAATGCTAAAATTAGAGAGCATGACTTAGAAAATGAAAAATTTAAATTGGCTAGAAGCATGCTCTATAATGGGAGACGCCCGGGCATTAAGGACGGCATTGGCTTCCAAAGGGGAGACAATGTCAAAATTAATGCCCCTCCTAAGAACTTGTCTAACTTTGTTAAGGGCAAGGCTCCCATGCCTCAGGATAACGAGGGTTACATTTTGTACCCTGCCGGGTATCCTGAGAGTAAAATTAAGAAAATTCATTCTAGGAAGTCTCACTCTGGCCCTGATTATGCTTTTATGTATAAGGGTGAGACATCTAGATCTAGGCAACCAACCCATGCCAAGTTGCCTAGAAAGAAAACTACTAATGCATCAAATGATCATGCCATTTCATTTAAAACTTTTGATGCATCTTATGTTTTGACTAGCAAATCCGGCAAGGTAGTTGCCAAAATTGTTGGGGGCAAACACAAGGGCTCCAAGACTTGTGTTTGGGTACCCAAAGTTCTTGTATCTAATGCCAAAGGACCCAAAACCGTTTGGGTACCTAAAATCAAGAACTAAAATTGTTTTGTAGGTTTATGCATCCGGGGGCTCAAGTTGGATACTCGACAGCGGGTGCACAAACCATATGACAGGGGAGAAAAGGATGTTCTCCTCCTATGAGAAAAACCATGATCCCCAACGAGCTATCACATTCGGGGATGGAAATCAAGGTTTGGTCAAAGGTTTGGGTAAAATTGCTATATCTCCTGACCATTCTATTTCCAATGTTTTTCTTGTAGATTCCTTAGATTACAATTTGCTTTCCGTTTCTCAATTATGCAAAATGGGCTACAACTGTCTTTTCACTGATACAGGTGTTACTGTCTTTAGAAGAAGTGATGATTCAGTAGCATTTAAGGGAGTGTTAGAGGGTCAGCTATACTTGGTAGATTTTGATAGAGCTGAACTCGACACTTGCTTGATTGCTAAGACTAACTTGGGTTGGCTTTGGCACCGCCGACTAGCCCATGTTGGAATGAAGAATCTTCACAAGCTTCTAAAGGGAGAACACATTTTAGGACTAACCGATGTTCATTTTGAGAAAGACAGGATTTGTAGCGCATGCCAAGCCGGGAAGCAAGTTGGTGTCCATCATCCACACAAAAACATCATGACTACCGACAGGCCACTGGAGCTCCTACACATGGATCTATTCGGCCCGATCGCTTACATAAGCATCGGCGGTAGTAAGTATTGCCTTGTAATTGTGGATGATTATTCTCGCTTCACTTGGGTGTTCTTCTTACAGGACAAATCCTATACCCAAGAGACCTTAAAAGGATTCTTGAGACGGGCTCAAAATGAGTTCGGCTTAAGGATCAAGAAAATTAGAAGCGACAATGGGACAGAGTTCAAGAACGCTCAAATTGAAGGTTTCCTTGAGGAGGAAGGCATCAAGCATGAGTTCTCTTCTCCCTACACTCCACAACAAAATGGTGTAGTGGAGAGGAAGAATCGAACTCTATTGGACATGGCAAGAACCATGCTTGATGAGTACAAGACACCGGATCGGTTTTGGGCCGAGGCGGTCAACACCGCTTGCTACGCCATCAACCGGTTATATCTTCACCGAATCCTCAAGAAGACATCTTATGAACTCCTTACCGGTAAAAAGCCCAATATTTCATATTTTAGAGTTTTTGGTAGCAAATGTTTTATTCTTGTCAAAAGAGGTAGAAAATCTAAATTTGCTCCTAAAACTGTAGAAGGCTTTTTACTAGGATATGACTCAAACACAAGGGCATATAGAGTCTTTAACAAGTCCTCAGGACTTGTTGAAGTTTCTTGTGACGTTGTGTTTGATGAGACTAACGGCTCTCAAGTAGAGCAAGTTGATCTTGATGATATAGGTGAAGAACAGGCTCCATGCACAGCGCTAAGGAACATGTCCATTGGGGATGTGTGTCCTAAGGAATCCGAAGAGCCTTCACAAGCACAAGATCAACCATCCTCCTCCATGCAAGCATCTCCACCAACTCAAGTTGAGGATGAGGCTCAAGATGTTGAACAAGAAGATCAAGAAGATGAGCCACCTCAAAATGACGGCAACGATCAAGGGGAGATGCAAATGATGAAGACAAGGAGGATGAACAACCAAGGCCGCCACACCCAAGAGTCCACCAAGCAATACAACGAGATCACCCCGTCGACACCATCCTCGGCGACATTCATAAGGGGGTAACTACTCGATCTCGTGTTGCTCATTTTTGTGAACATTACTCGTTTGTTTCCTCTATTGAGCCACACAGGGTAGAGGAAGCACTTCAAGATTCGGATTGGGTGATGGCGATGCAAGAGGAGCTCAACAATTTCACGAGGAATGAGGTATGGCACTTAGTTCCACGTCCTAATCAAAATGTTGTAGGAACCAAGTGGGTCTTCCGCAACAAGCAAGACGAGCATGGTGTGGTGACAAGGAACAAAGCTCGACTCGTGGCCAAGGGGTATTCACAAGTCGAAGGTTTGGATTTTGGTGAAACCTACGCACCCGTAGCTAGGCTTGAATCAATTCGTATATTATTGGCCTATGCTACTTACCATGGCTTCAAGCTTTATCAAATGGACGTGAAGAGTGCCTTCCTCAATGGACCAATCAAGGAGGAGGTCTATGTTGAGCAACCTCCCGGCTTTGAAGACAGTGAGTATCCTAATCATGTTTATAGGCTCTCTAAGGCGCTTTATGGGCTCAAGCAAGCCCCAAGAGCATGGTATGAATGCCTTAGAGATTTCCTTATTACAAATGGCTTCAAAGTCGGCAAGGCCGATCCTACTTTATTTACTAAAACTCTTGACAATGATTTGTTTGTATGCCAAATTTATGTTGATGATATCATATTTGGGTCTACTAACAAATCTACATGTGAAGAATTTAGTAGGATCATGACGCAAAAATTCGAGATGTCAATGATGGGGGAGTTGAAGTATTTTCTAGGATTCCAAGTCAAGCAACTCCAAGAGGGCACCTTCATTAGCCAAACAAAGTATACTCAAGACATTCTAAGCAAGTTTGGAATGAAGGATGCCAAGCCCATCAAGACACCCATGGGAACTAATGGGCATCTCGACCTCGACACGGGAGGTAAGTCCGTGGATCAAAAGGTATACCGGTCGATGATTGGTTCATTGCTTTATTTATGTGCATCTCGACCGGACATTATGCTTTCCGTATGCATGTGTGCAAGATTCCAAGCCGACCCTAAGGAATCACACCTTACGGCCGTGAAACGAATCTTGAGATATTTGGCTTTTACTCCTAAGTTTGGGCTTTGGTACCCTCGGGGATCCACCTTTGATTTGATTGGGTATTCGGATGCCGATTGGGCAGGGTGTAGAATTAATAGAAAGAGCACATCGGGGACTTGCCAGTTCTTGGGAAGATCCTTGGTGTCATGGGCTTCAAAGAAGCAAAATTCGGTCGCTCTTTCCACCGCCGAAGCCGAGTATATTGCCGCAGGCCATTGTTGCGCGCAATTACTTTGGATGAGGCAAACCCTGCGGGACTACGGTTACAAATTAACCAAAGTCCCTTTGCTATGTGACAATGAGAGTGCAATCAAAATGGCCGACAATCCCGTCGAGCACAGCCGCACTAAGCACATAGCCATTCGGTATCATTTTCTTTGGGATCACCAACAAAAGGGGGATATCGAGATTTCTTACATTAATACTAAAGATCAATTAGCCGATATCTTTACCAAGCCTCTTGATGAACAATCTTTTACCCGACTTAGGCATGAGCTCAATATTCTTGATTCTAGGAATTTCTTTTGCTAGTCTTGCACACATAGCTCATAAATATACCTTTGATCATGTCTCTTTTATATATGCTATGACTAATGTGTTTCCAAGTGTATTTCAAACAAGTCATAGGTATATTGAAAGGGAATTGGAGTCTTCGGCGAAGACAAAGGCTTCCACTCCGCTCCACTACTCATCCTTCACCGTCGCTCCGCATCACTCTCCAACTTTGGTATACTCTTCACTCATTCATTTCATGACCAAAAGGGGAGAAAAGGACTTCATTGGGCTCTAATGACTCCGTTTTTGGCGATTCATGCCAAAGGGGGAGAAAATATGAGCCCAAAGCAAAAGGACCGCACCACCACCTAATTTTTTTAAAATTTGATGATTTTCATTGGTAAATTTCAAAATTGGTATCTCTTTATGTTCTAAAAGGGGAGGAAATAGTATTTCAAAATGATAAATCAAAACCCTCTTGAACACTAAGAGGAGGATCTCATTTAGGGGGAGTTTTGGTTAGTCAAAGGAAAAGCATTTGAACAAAGGAAGAAAATTTCAAATCTTGAAAATGCTTTGCAAAATCTTATTCATTTACCTTTGACTATCTTGCAAAATGACTTTGAAAAGAATTTACAAAAGAGTTTGCAAAAGCAAAACTTATGGTGCAAATGTGGTCCAATATGTCAAAAACAAAGAAACCATCCATGCGCATCACATAAGTATTTATATTGGCTCAATTCCAAGCAACCTTTGCACTTACATTATGTAAACTAGTTCAATTATGCACTTCTATATTTGCTTTGGTTTGTGTTGGCATCAATCACCAAAAAGGGGGAGATTGAAAGGGAATTAGGCTTACACCTAGTTCCTAAATAATTTTGGTGGTTGAATTGCCCAACACAAATATTGGACTAACTAGTTTACTCTAGTGCATAAGTTATACAGGTGCAAAAGGTTCACATTTAGCCAATAAAAAGACCAAGTGTTGGATTCAACAAAGGAGCAATGAGGCAACCGAGGGCACCTCTGGCTGGAGGCACTGGACTGTCCGGTGTGCACCGGACTGTCCGGTGCGCCCAGAGGAGTCTTCGCCCAGAGGACTCTTCGCCCAGAGGAGTCTTCGCCCAGAGGACTCTTCGCCCAGGGGACTTCAAACCCTTCGCCCTCGGGAATTCTCGGAAGCCGGCGCGCTATAATTCACCGGACTGTCCGGTGTGCACCGGACATGTCCGGTGCTCCAAGGAAACGCCGTCTCCGGAACTCGCCAGCCTCGGGTTCGCGCGGCAGCCGCTCCGCTAAAATTCACCGGACTGTCCGGTGTGCACCGGACTGTCCGGTGTGCCAGCGGAGCAACGGCTCTCTGCGGCGCCAACGGCTCCCTGCGGTGCATTTAATGCGCGCGCAGCGCGCGCAGACGTCAGGATCGCCCATGCCGGTGCACCGGACATCAAACAGTACATGTCCGGTGTGCACCGGACACCTAGGAGGGCCCAGAAGTCAGAAGCTCCAACGGTCAGAATCCAACGGCAATGGTGACGTGGCAGGGGCACCGGACTGTCCGGTGTGCACCGGACTGTCCGGTGCGCCATCGAACAGACAGGTTCCAGCAACGGTCACTTTTGGTGGTTGGGGCTATAAATACCCCAACCACCCCACATTCATTGCCATCCAAGTTTTCCACTTCTCAACCACTACAAGAGCTCTAGCATTCAATTCTAGACACACCAAATTGATCAAGTCCTCTCCAAATTCCACACAACTTCATAGTGACTAGAGAGAGTGATTTGCTTGTGTTCTTTCGAGCTCTTGCGCTTGGATCGCATTCTTTTCTTTCTCACTTGTTCTTGTGATCATCACTCAATTGTAACCAAGGCAAGAGGCACCAATTGTGTGGTGGCCCTTGCGGGGAAGTTTTTGTTCCCGGTTGATTGAGAAGAAGAGAAAGCTCACTCGATCCGTGGGATCGTTTGAGAGAGGGAAGGGTTGAAAGAGACCCGGCCTTTGTGGCCTCCTCAACGGGGAGTAGGTTTGCAAGAACCGAACCTCGGTAAAACAAATCCTCGTGTCACACTCTTATTCGCTTGCGATTTGTTTTGCACCCTCTCTCGCGGACTCGTTTATATTTCTAACGCTAACCCCGGCTTGTAGTTGTGATTATTTTTGTAAATTTCAGTTTCGCCCTATTCACCCCCCCTCTAGGCGACTATCAGTTCCTCCTCATATTAAATATCGTATCAATCTTTGGCTGATAATCCTCGTGATGATCATAAAATAGTTCTCTAAGTTGAAGAAAATTCTCATGTGATGCTCTTTTGCCAACAATCTTTGCTTCAACTTTAGTCACATTTTCTGAGCCATACTCTCATGGGCTCCATCTATTTATGCTATGTGGAATTCTCATTGGTTACGTTTGGTAATGGTGTTATGACTAACGACCGATGGTGCCGTGACGAAACCGAGAGCCTACTATGGTGCACACATGGTTGAGCTACTCGGCACGCGCTGGTATCGCGGTTAATAGCCGTGATCCATTACGGGACTATACTGATGTGCTGTATCTTGTGAACATTCTCTCCAAGTGATCGCTGCATTCTGTCTCGATATGTCGCGATATTCTGTCCAAATCTATCTTCCATATCCATCTGATGACATCTCATAAATTTGCATCTATCTCTAGCCTGGGAGTTACATGCTTCCCCACCCTTGAAGGCCCTCATTCGAATCTCGGGACGAGATTCTGTTTAAGGGGGGAAGGCTGTGACACCCTAGGTGTCAGTTTCGTGTTACGTCGGGAGATTTATCTTAATCTCGGATGCCCAGTACAAATTTCTATGCTCGCTCGCGTTTGTCTCTGATTATCCAGACTACTCATTCTCATTTCATTGAATTTGGAGTTATTCAGTCTCACAGAAGGCCAAATTGGGAGCCTGTTAAAAACTTTAATTCTCGGCACGAATGCAAACTCGATAGTCGATCTCGATTTATAAATCTCATCTAAGGCTCATTTAATCAAACTCTCAATGGCTGTTATTTGATCTGAGCCTGAGTCTAATTCCTCGAACTTGATCTATGTCTGACTATTTTATCTGGATCCGTACTCTTGAACGGAATACCCAATATGTCGTCCTCTAATCAATTTTATCCGACTCGGTCAAATATCTATGCCTGAATCCGCTGTCTCGATAGTCGGTCTACGTCCAAATACTTAATCCGAATCCGCATTCTCCCGCAGAATCTCTATTGTGTCAACCTCTAATTATTATGCAAATCGACTTGTTATCTCTATATCATAATTCCTCTCTATCTATCAAGTGTATTCTAAAAAACTCGAGAAGTTTAAGGCAAATACTCACATGAAAAGATAAATCATACGCTTGCTTGAAACTGCTCGATTAAGTAAAAGCAAATTTAGAAATTCAAACAAATTATGACAACCTTCCCAAAACACTCTATATAAACTTTACAACAAAAGTTATTGAGGGTCCATGCCAAGAAAATGTCAAGAAAATAGTCCGATTGCCTTAAAAATATAATTGAGAGCTTTATAATGATACTATCTTGACCAAAGTGAAACTTTTATTTAAATTCAAGATATGAGGTTTGACCTTTAATAAAAGTTGTAGAACCTGTGTTATACAACAAATATTATATTTAAATCAAGCCTTGATTCAATCTCTAAGTATCTCAAACAGTGCCATCAAGACAGAATAAAAATCTGATTTCAGGATTCGAATTCTTCCAAGTCTGAAATCAGTGTCGTTCGGGTCGACGTCTCGCGTTCCCAAATTTTTGTTGAACAACTCAAGTTTTCCTAAATATAAAAGTTGTTAATAACTAATAGAAGCACATCATATAAAAAGTTTGCATTCATCCGATTCCGTTTGACATGCTTTGACATTCAGTTTTCACAAGTTTCCACTGATTTTGAGCCACTGACAAACCAATTTTCGTGGGTCTATAACTCTCTAACCAGTGCCCGAATCACCTTAAGCCCTGTACAAGATTTGTAGAGTGTACATCAAGGAAGAAATCTTCTACAGCGACCATGGTTCGAAAACAAGCAGAAAACGCCAAAAATGGCCGCCCAATGTCGACATTTTTCCACCTGCCACTGCTCACTGCCACCTGACATGTCCAGAGCTCCAGCTCAATAAATGGCAGCCCACTCCTCTCCTTCCCTTCCCCCACACGCCACTTCTCCTCCTCTCTGTTCCAAAACGCAGCAGCAGCCTCCTCCCTCACCTCCACGCCCACCTACCGAGCTCCACCATCCATCCATGGCCGCATCGAGCTTCCACCGGTCGTCCTGTGCGTCGACCGCCAGCACGGACACGCATGGCCTGAGGCCACAGTCGGCCCTGCTACAGGCACCGGAGGGTGAGACTGGGACGCAGTGAGCCCTAGCCAACCTCTACCGGCCCGGCCGAAGCCGACCTCCGCCCTCCCCAACCGGTGCTGGCAGCCCTGCGTACGTGCAGTTTGAAGGTAGAAGAAGACCTTCATGTTCCTATGACGTGTGGGCCCAGAGCCAGTATCTTTGAGTCAAAGTTGTTGATTATGCGTTATGTTCTAAAATTCATATCTCGAGTTTTGGAGCTCCAAAAATCACGAAATTTATTTTGTTGGCTTCATTATGAAATTCTCTAACTATTGGACCTATATGTTGGTAAGTTTTAGTGGAAAAGTTTTTCTGTAGAAATTCGTATTTAAAAACTGGTTTACAAAATGAATGAACTTGCTTCTCTCCATAGTTTTATTTATAAAAATCCAAAAATGATGAAACTTGTTTTGTTAGTTAGATGTTGTCATACTCCATCTAAGAAAAATATAAAACTTGTAGGTTGTTCACTGTTTTCTTGGTGTGTTAATTAAAACATGTTAAATAGGAAAAAGATGATTGTTTTGCTTGTTATTTTTAGATCTATAGCTCTTGTGCTACAAATGGGTTGAAATTTTTATAGTAGACTCTTGGTGTGATGCTTGGTGACTGGTAAAAATATCATGAATTTTTGTGCATGTATGATTAAGTTAGTGATTTAACTTGCTTGATGCACATTAAATAGTTTTAAATGGTTTATAAATAATATATGAATGTAAAAATGGAAAATATTGTTCCACTGTCCTTGCATAATATTATAGTAGCCTAAGAAAACTTAATATGGTCATGCATCCACAGAAAATAATTAGTTTTAGATTTAACTTGCTCTCACATGCTTTATTGCATTAACAAATTGTTCTTTTTGTAGAGATTAATATATAAAACCTGGGCATGTGAAATTTGTACAGTAGTCATGATTGTTTATCACGTATCTCTAGTAAAAATTTGAAGTCCAAATGAGATGTTTACGACACCACCCAAAAATAACATTTATAGGCTAAAAATAACATTTAATATGAATAAGTGAAATCATGGGTATCTCTTGAATGCTTGAGTTGTACGTTGATGACAATTAGAGAATTTATGGTTTTGTCATGGTAGTTTAGAGCAAAGAATTTGTGGTGCTTTACCATAATCTTGTTGGGTAGCTAGGTTAAGTAGGATTGCCCATGAACTGAAATTTTTGCATGTATGTTCTCTATTGTGGTGATGATTTAGTAAAGCAAGTTATCTTTTAGGTAGATGTGTTCTATACAAAGGATGTAGTTAACTTCAAAATCTAGCTTTTTCTAAAATTTCATGATCTTAGTATTGATAGTTTAGGAACTATGCTTTTTACAAATTCAGTGACTGAATCTGTCCAAATTCTGTACAGATTTTAGAAACTGCATTGTTTGGCTAATGTGATGTTAGAATCAGTCCTTGTCGATTATAAGGAAGTTGTAGATGTTTTTCTGATCTTGCTTGTGTTAAAATTTCATAACCACAGGCCTGATAGTTTAAGAGTTATGAATTTTACAACTTGGTTGCTGTGTTCTGTCCACTGACAGAACAGATTTCGAAAACTGAATTGTTTGATTCAGTTCGACATAGAATCAATTCTTGGTGATTATAAACGTTGTGTAGTACTTTTGCTAAGCTTTCCAAAAAGTCTTAGATCACTCTTTTTGGTGGTCTGAAGATTAAGTTACATATGTTTAAAGTGGGAAGACTGAATCTGTCCAGTTTTGGACAGCACAGCCTTCATAGTATATTTTACCCTTGATACATGTTAAACCAGCCAGTGATGTTTATAAATAAATTGTAGACAATTTTATTACCTTTCCATAAAGTCTAAAATCACTTTGTTTGGATGTCTGAATCTTCAGTTGCGAATTTTTGAAGTCGTAAGTCTGAATCTGTCCAAATCTGGACAGAGCTGCTGTGATTGCACTTTTTGACCTTGCTAAGTGTGGAATCATGTTGTGATAAAAATACCAAAATTGTAGAGTACTTTCTAAGCTTTCGAGAAAGTCCTAGTTTGCTAGTTTTGGATTAATATTTGAAAAGTTATGACTGAAACAAGTGACTGTTGTATTGCTATCCAAAAAAATTCTGCTAGTGCGCTTTTGATTGTTTAGTTCACCCTTGTCGCTAAAAATGTTTGGTTTGCTCTTAAGTAATGTAGACTTGTCATGGTTAAGCTAGAGGTGATATGTGTGTCTTGTTTTATATGTTCCTTTCTCTAGTGATTGCGATATAGGAGTTCCGTAGTTATTGATGCCTATGTCCTCTATTGAACTTGTGTGGTCGATGGTACTTTTGTGTGATAAATAGAAGAACTAAGGAAAAGTCATAGCTAACTTATAGACTTAACTAATATAAGGCTAGGTAACTAATGGGCAATTAAAGTGAGCGTGGTAAATGCGTGTACTTGTGATTTCGTATTTGTGTTACGTAAATAAATAAAATATGGTTGTCTTGTTAATGATGTTAATGATGAACGCCGATAACGTACGAATAGCTAGCGCTTGCGTATAGTCGTTGCAGTGTCTTACTAATTGGTGTTTAGTTCGCTACCATGTATTGTATATCTTGTGATATTTTTTACCATATTCATCCATATGCATATTGCATCTCATTTAGGACCGAGAGATGCCGATCGAGCAAATGATGTGGTGTCAACCACAAGATGCAATTGGTGGACGACCTGAAGAATGGTGGACTTACCCAGTGGATGCTCGCCAAGCGAGTACCTTCCCCAGCAAACCCTACCTAAGTGTTAAATTAAATGCAAGCCCCGGTTTTATGCATAACCGTTATATATGCTATTTTACTGCACTTAATGTTTGTAGGCTTGTACTGTGCACTTAAGTGTAGGAGTTGCCTGAAACCCTAGTTGCATTACCTCAGGGTTCCTGTTGAGATGAATACTAGTATGCTAGGTCGAGGTAGCTGCTTTATTAATTAGGATCTCGGTAGAAGTCGAGTGATTTTTCTAGCACTCGCGCGAGATCAGGAATTTGGTTGTATCCACTTTCTTCTCATAATGATGCTGGTTGTGGACAATAATCCATGGGGATTGGTTGCCCACGGGATAAAAATGGGAATAAGGATTAAGGTGTGGTACCGTGAGTCAAGCGTTTGAACGTACTAAACATATGCCGAGAAATATGGTAAATCGGTAAGCCTAGTACCTGAGTGAACCTGGCAGTGGACATATCCCCTCACGCAACCTGAGACGTGGTCTCCCATTCCGGTTATGGTGGGTACAAGTGCGGTCACTACACGACGGCAGTCGGGGTCAGTGAGGCATTGTACGCCAAGGCGGTGAGCCCTGATCTGCTGACGGGGAATCGATGGGGACGGTTGATATGTGTGGGGACGGAGTGCCTCGCCACGTCGTGTGTTTAGGTTTACCTTGCAAGGTTTAAAAACTCGATTCGAATCGTCTGCTTCTCGCAGCTAATGAGACTGCTTGATCCATGCTGCTACATTGAGTAATAAGTGGAAATGAGTTGACTGGCAAAAAGGTTGATTGCTTAAAAATGTTTGATATCATGTATGAGTAGCTAAATACTCATCTAGTTTAAAAGGATCATACTAAAACTTGAAAAGCTAAAACTTGATTTTAGACTCAGCTAGTGCTTTTGGCAAACCAAACCCCTCAGCCAAACAACTGCATGTCTAGAGGTAGAGGAGTAGACTCCTCACACCGGGTAAGTCTAGCTGAGTATTAGTATACTCAGCCTTGCTTGTGGCATAATTTTTGCAGGTACTCCTTAGGATGATTGGTTGATGGTGTGACTTGGCCTTCATCCCTGCCACCGGGATAGATGGTCGAGTGGGCTACTGCTTCTGCGGGAGAGGACCAGGAGGAGTAGTGTGGCCAGGCTTCGCCATGTTACTCGGTTCTTCTCCGTTAGTTATTTCCGCTGCATTAAAATTTATGATTATTATTTCTGAAACTCCGATAATGTAATCACTATTGATACTTAATAAATTTGTGGTATTATGTTTTATTGTATTTCTCTGTGCCTCACCTTCGTGTGAGTTAGTGGTATTCGATCCTGGATAAGTGGCTTTATCGGACTAGATCCGAGGGACTGACGGGTTATTCCTGTTTAAGTGTGTTGCTGCCCTTAAGGGTGCGACTTGGGCACTTAAGCTGGAATAATTCGGGCGGTTCCGCCACAATACAATATTGATCTTCGGAGTATAGCTTCGGAGAATGTTTTCACGAAGCTTGGATATTCTTCATTAGAGCAGTATGGAAATTATTGTGATACATAAAAGTTTTTCTTCACGAAGCATGAAAAGAAGGGAAGGTGTTTTTTTCGCCGAAGGCTCAAAAACGGTACGTATATAAAATTTCATGCATCGTAAAGAATTGAACCATAAAAAGCTTGTATATTACATTCAAAGTTACAAAATATTACACAGATTACATTTCAAATGTTTTTACAATAGCATCTAGTCTTCCCTAAGTACCACTTCTGCAGCTTCGTTCAGTAGTTGATCGACAACTTTGTCCATGATGGCTTCGGCCATTCTCTTAATTTCATCATCCCCCTTCGCGCGGGGGCCTGCCGATGGTTCGGCAGGTTCTGAGGGAAGAGAAGATATGCCTATGTTACTATTACAAACCGCGAATAAAGTTTAAAATCAAAAATTACAAACCACTAGTTAATACCTATTTTCCCTTCAGGCCCTGAGCTTTTCTCAGCAGCTTCCGCTACCTTCCTAGCATCATGGATGTCTTTTTCTCTTCTTTGAATGATTTCTTGAGCCATTTCTCGGCCGCCATTGTTCCAAATGTCGGTGAAAAATTTTCCACCAACCTGGCTTGCTTCGGCTGAAGAGTCTGTGATATCTTCAGAGGATAAAGCAGCTTCAGACTACGCCAAAAATTTCACATGCTCGCACCCTTTCTTCTCTAAAATGGTAACAATTCCCCTGGCGCCCGAAAAAGCACAAATGTCCCCGTGACTATTCAAGATTTCGTCGAAGACATCAGCTTCGCGACTAATCCATTCAATTGGGCCTTCTGGATTTCCTCTTGTGAAATTTTCTTCACTAGAGAACGCGCCAACGCTGGCGAAGCTAGATTTTATTTTCTTAACACATCATATGGATTTATCGTAGCACCTCTTCTTCGAAGCACGAAGCTCTTTAACATTTACTTCCAAATGATCTGCCCATTGATCGCTTAATTCTCGTTTTGTTTCTTCAAGAATGTGTTCTTCTTTGGCTCAGGCTAGTTGTTTACGAAGATCTTCGATTTCACGCTTCTGAGCTTCGGCTTGAGTTTTAAAGTTAGCTTCGTCTTCCTTCATTTTTTCCATTAATGTAAGCAGAATTCTGTCCTTCTCCAAGGCTTCGTTTCTTAGCCTGATAACTTCTGTTCGAAGGTTGTTGAGAGCAATGGTGCAGCTCTCATCT
This sequence comes from Zea luxurians, assembly GCA_029449295.1. Taxonomy (NCBI): domain Eukaryota; kingdom Viridiplantae; phylum Streptophyta; class Magnoliopsida; order Poales; family Poaceae; genus Zea; species Zea luxurians. The sequence continues at coordinate 4,108,424 of JAOPSE010000018.1, read as the reverse complement.
TCGGCATTCTTCTGAGCCCTTAAGGCATTGCTGAGTACTAAGCCCTATTCAAAAGAATGAATGAGTTAACATAAGAACAAAAGACATTCAAAATTCATAAACTTCAAAATTCACAATTTTTGTACCTTTAGACTATTGTATGCCAGGCTATCCGCAAGATCGTCCTTCGTCATGGCGCAAAGGCCAGCTTCAAGCTTCGGGAACCCCATGCTTCTAGCCATCTACCGGCAGACGGATAATTCTTTATTATCTGGGAGACAGTATAGGAAGTCATCTTCGTCTGTCCCATTGAACACTACGGCCCCCTTCGGATACTTCAGTTCTCGGGCATAGTGATTAGCTTCAAAAATCTCTTCTTCAGATAATTTCTTCCCCGAAGCATGTCGCACAATATAATCACGTATTTTGGAAGATGCTTCGGGGGCGGCAGTGTCAATTTCCTCAATCAAAATCGGCTCTGTCATTTTTGTTTTTTTCGGTTTCCAAAGTTGCCTCTGTTAATTTTGTATCTTCAACTCTTAAAGGTTTTACCTTGGTGGGCTCTGAAGGCCCAGCTTTAGTTTCAAATTGTTGCTTCAAAGCTTCAGCAACAAAGGCTTCAGTAGACACTTCAGAAGTTTCAAAAGTTTTCTTCGGAGTTATGCTTGAAAATTTAATTGTTTCCAAAACATCTAGCACATTAACCATCCTTTTTCTTTTCGGGGTTGCTGCTGGACCCTTTTGGATTTTTGTTGAAGGACTTAAAATTTCTAATGTTTTTGTTTCTTCAGTCCTCGGTTCTTCTGTTTTCTCTGTTGCTGGTACTTCGACCATTTCTTCGATTTTCGACACTGGAGTTGGTTCTCTAGCTTCGGTGGCCGAAGAGGCCTCACCAATAAACTCAGGCACTGTGGCTGGTTCAATATAACGTGGCCGGTGTGTGAGCACCTTTACCTTTTTTCTCTTCAGCTCTGGCTCGCTAGGAGCAGTTGGAGCAACTTCTTTTGCAGAAGATGTATTCTTTCTCTTTTGGCCCCGTGTGGAATAGCGGTAGTCGGGGTAGACAAACCCAATTGCATTAAATACTCGATTGAGTCTCTTCTTCTTTCGGCCTCCGAAAGCCGCTGATAATGCAGTATCTTCGGCCTTCGAATATAGTCCGAGCAATTCGTCACTTACGGCTTCAATGCTCTTAAGCCAGTCATCATCTGGCTCGATAAACTTATCTCCGTATTTGAATGTGTATTTCAGCCTAACCAATCCACCTTCGTCAGGTTCTTTGACGGTTTCCTTTGGCATCTCCCACTCTTTTACAAGTGGCCACACTCTGAAGGCAATATGTTCCTGGACCAAGTCCCTTGTTCCAATAAAAGAGCAAACCACACCGAAGGCCCTCTGGCATTCTTCGGCTGCTTCATTCATTTCTACCTTCGGCTTCCGGAGACCGAAGCGTTGCCAGATAGGGCGCATAATGATACCTTTAATATCTTCCCGTGCTATCAAGTCATTCTTCACATAGAACCATTCTGTCATCCAGTCGCCGGGCCACCTCTTCCGAAAGGTTGGCACAGGGCAGCTTGACCCAGAGTGGGCACCGAAGCTATAACAACCAAAGTTGTTGTGATATTGTTCTTTCCCCCAGGGTTTCGTCTCATATACTAGCTCATGAATATTACAAAAACTTTTTGCATCTGGCTCCAAGCCCTGGCTCCTTACAGCCCAGACAAAGATTCCCATTCTTATAATAGCTTCGGGAGTAATCTGGTGGAGATAGATTTGGAATATCTTCAGAACTTCAACCACAAAGCTGCTCAGGGGGAACCGAAGCCCAGCCTTGAAGAAGCTTCGGAAGATCACGACCTCATTTTCCTCGGGAGTAGGAGAAGTTTTCTCTCCGTCATCAGCCCTCACAATAGACACATCTCGAAAATATCTCCCCCTCATATTGTCAAGATGACTCTGCTTAATAGTTGACTTTCCGAAAACCGTGTGGCTTGGTCGCCATGGTCGGTCTTCGGACTCTTCCCCGCCACTTTCTACATCATAACTGTCGCTATCACCAGTGTCTTCAGATAAACCTTCTAAAATCTCTTTGGTAATCTTCTCTGTATTAGTCTTTGCCATTGATTCAAGAAAGCCGAGGTGCATTTCCTCAGAAAGGCTTAGCTTCATATCAGCAACAACTTTCTTGTCTGCAGACATCTTCGTAAACGCTGGGAAAGTGCTCTCAAAACCGAAGCTTAAAAATTCAAAAAAGCCAAGCAAGTTTTGTTGTGCGGGCTAGAAGGTGAGTGAGCAAGAGCAGATGGCAAGAAAGCGTACCAAATAAACTCGTGGTGCGCCCTTATTTATATACCCAGTGCGTTAAAAATCAGAAGGTCCCGTTTGTCAGTGACTGTTGCTATTCTAGCAAAGGGAAGGTGTTTTTTCGGACCTTTGGCTTAGGGCCTTCGTCCATATCGCAATCTGAATTTATCATTCTAACAAATTAATATTGCGAGGGGCTACTGTTGGGGGCCTTCGGCTTCCGAAGGTCCTCAAAAACATGATTTAACAAAGTTTCTGGAGTATAATGCATGAACAGGTATCTTTGGACTTGGGTTAAAACCACGGTGTGAAGAAGCACAAAAAGAATACGAAGGATGGCACGGAGCCGAAGCTGTACACAGGAGAGCTTCAGCAAGATAGTGGAAAAGGAAACCGACTTAAAGATGAAAAGGCTATTCAGACCCCGGCGGGTTACTACAGAGTTATTAGCAAATGTAAAGGGCATGGATGTAATTTTACATGGGCTGCGACCCGTGCCTATAAATAGATGAACAGTGTTCCTGTACTGTTCACGCTGACTTGGCATTTGCTTTTGCGTCACGCTTGTTCTTTTGCCTTCCCTCAAGCCGAAGGTACATTTGTAATTTAAAATCATTTCTATTTTTCCATGATAATAAAATAGAAATGATTTTATGATAATGTTTAAATGTTTATATTATATCTCATGCTTTATATGAATCCTTCGTCATTACTTGTTGTACTTACGAAGGTATGTCTCTCGTAACCTTCGTCCGAAACTCATTATTTCCCGAAGGGGCATAATGTTTCGAAGGACGAAGGACTTTAACACTTAACACTTTTTATGTTGCCTTGTTCTTAACTCTTAGCATTTGAGAACAAGTCCCCAACACTCCCTCTATCATCACTCTGAGTAGAGTTGTGAATTGACCTGACGTGCCTCAGATGAAATCTTCCTCCGAAGCCCCTGGTCATTTCAGAGAACCTGTATGCTTCCTCCCTTCTTTGGCGGAAGTCATTGTCAGCTCGAATATACTCATCGATCTTCTGGAGCAGCTTCTCCAAAGTTTGAGGAGGCTTCCTGGCAAAGTATTGAGCTGAAGGTCCCGGCCAAAGTCCCTTAATCATGGCCTCAATGACAATTTCATTGGGCACCATTGGTGCCTGTGCCCTCAGACGCAGGAACCTTCGGACGTACGCCTGAAGGTATTCTTTGTGGTCCTGGATGCACTGGAATAATGCTTGAGCAGTGACCGGCTTTGTTTGAAACCCTTGGAAGCTTGTTATCAGCATGTCTTTCAACTTTTGCCATGAGGTGATTGTTCCTGGCCGAAGAGAGGAGTACCAGGTTTGTGCAACACTCTTGACAGCCATGACGAAAGACTTTGCCATGACTACAGTATTGCCACCATACGAAGATATGGTTGCTTCATAACTCATCAAGAATTGCTTCGGGTCTGAATGACCGTCGTACATGGGGAGCTGGGGTGGCTTGTAAGACTGGGGCCAAGGTGTAGCCTGCTGTTCTGTTGACAGATGAGAAGTATCATCAAAAGCAAAATTTCCATGATGGAAATCTTCATACCAGTCGTCCTCGTTGTAGAAGCCCTCCTGATGAAGCTCTCTGCACGGAGGCCTTCGGTTCTGGTCATCTTGAGCAAGATGACGAACTTCTTCAGAGGCTTCGTCTATCTGCCTTTGTAGATCAGCTAGACGAGCCATCTTTTCCTTCTTCCGTTGGACCTGTTCTCAAATGCTGTGAGTTAAGAACAAGGCAACACAAAAGATGTTAAACGTTAGAGTCCTTCGTCCTCCGAAAATCATTATATCCGAAGGGAAATAATGCTTCGAAGGACGAAGGACTCTAACGTTTAACATCTTTTGTGTTGCCTTGTTCTTAACTCACAGCATTTGAAAACAAGTCCACAACATTGGCGCCCACCTCCAGTGAACTCACGTCCATTTTTTGAGTTTTAAACACCTTCGACAAGCATCACCTTCGTCATGCCACTGAAAAAAGCTTCAGCCACAGGGGCTGCCACTCTGCAGTCGCCGGATCCCAATCAGGATGTCCTTTCTCTTAGGGAGGCCCGAAGCCAGAAGAGAAAGGCCACCAGTCCAACGCCTCCGGAGGACGACTTGGATCAAGAAATCCAAAACTTGGAGATGCTCCATCAACACGTCCAACAGAAGAAGGAAAAGATGGCTCGTCTAGCAGACCTACAAAGGCAGATAGACGAAGCCTCTGAAGAAGTTCGTCATCTTGCTCAAGGTGACCAGAACCGAAGGCCTCCGTGCAGAGAACTTCATCAGGAGGGCTTCTACAACGAGGACGACTGGTATGAAGATTTCCATCATGGAAATTTTGCTTTTGATGATACTTCGCCTCTGTCAACAGAACTGCAGGCTACACCTTGGCCCCAGTCTTACAAGCCACCCTAGCTCCCCATGTACGACGGTCATTCAGACCCGAAGCAATTCTTGATGAGCTATGAAGCAACCATATCTTCGTATGGTGGCAATACTGCAGTCATGGCAAAGTCTTTCGTCATGGCTGTCAAGAGTGTTGCACAAACCTGGTACTCCTCTCTTCGGCCAGGAACAATCACCTCATGGCAAAAGCTGAAGGACATGTTGATAACCAGCTTCGAAGGGTTTCAAACGAAGCCGGTCACTGCTCAAGCTTTATTCCAGTGCACCCAGGACCATGAAGAATACCTTTAGGCGTATGTCCGAAAGTTCCTGCGTCTGAGGGCACAGGCACCAACAGTGCCCAATGAAATTGTCATTGAGGCCATGATTAAGGGGCTTCAGCCAGGACCTTCAGCTCAGTACTTTGCTAGGAAGCCTCCTCAAACTTTGGAGAAGCTGCTCCAGAAGATGGACGAGTATATTCGAGGTGATAATGACTTCCGCCAAAGAAGGGAGGAAGCATACAGGTTCTTTGAAATGACCAGGGGCTTCGGAGGAAGATTCCATCCGAGGCACGTCAGGTCGATTCACAACTCTACTCAGAGTGATGATAGAGGGAGTCAACGGCAAAGGCCATAGTACTCTTCGCAAGCATCGGGGCAGTAGCAAAGCTCTTTCCGGCCACCAGCTCCAAGGGGCAGAGGCGCCAGGGGCTTCGGAGGAAGATTTGGAGATCATCCAAGGAAAATTTACTGTCTATTCTGTGGTGAGGACAACGGCCATACCACCAGGATGTGTCATGTTACCATCCAGAAGCAAAAGGAGATAGCAGAAGCTGCAGCACAACAGAGTCAGCCGAAGCAAGTCATGCATACTGCTTCGTACCATTCGCCTTACATTCCAGAATATGTAGGCAACCACCCTGCAGCTTCTGTTACTTCGGCAAGCCAACCCCAAGTATCTTGGCAACAGCCTCCACCTCCACCACCAACGCAACGAGGCCAACAGCCAGAAGGAAGTCAGCACACTCACCTTCAGCGGGACTTCAGAGAAGAGTCCGAAGCTCGCACAGTCAATAGCATTGTGCCAGAGTCGAAGCATATATACTGACAAATATCCTACCCCGACAGCAACTTTTCGCATTCAGTATTACTTTCTTTTTAATAAGGAATATTTATGAGAGGCTTAAGTGCTTTTTGTCATTTTTAATCTCTTGTAACAATTTCGCTTTTTACCACAATGAAAATATATCTTCTCCATAGGCTTAAGTTGCTGAAGCATAAGAATTTATGGTGGCAAGGAGGACCTTCGAATTATCAAAAATTTATTCTAAAGGAACCCAGTGTAAATTCTTCAAAGCAGCAAAAAGTCGTTCCTAAGGGAGCGCAGTGTAAGTTTTCTGCTCAAAAGTCGTTCCGAAGGGAACGCAGAGCTTACAGCGAAAAATAAACGCTGATTCCGCCGAAAGTAAAAGGCGAAGAAGCTCCTAAGGGAGGCTTACAGCGAAAAATAAATGCTGATTCCACTGAAAGTAAAAGGCGAAGAAGCTCCTAAGGGAGGCTTACAGTGAAAAATAAACGCTGATTCCGCTGAAAGTAAAAGGCGAAGAAGCTCCTAAGTGAGGCTTACAGCGAAAAATAAGCGCTGATTCCGCTGAAGTAAAAGGCGAAGAAGCTCCTAAGGGAGGCTTGCAGTGAAAAAATGTCAACCTTTAGCAAGTATCACTTTGCATAACATCACATCATTATATCATTTGCATAGCATAACATCATACATCATATTGCATCAACAACGCAAGAAGGGGGTCTCGGTATTGATATTCGAAGATTGTTTTGAAGAAATAGTGACAAGGCACAAAAAATAGCTATTGAAGAGTTATACCTTCGTCAAACTCTGAAATAGAAAGATCTATTGATTATTGAGGATTGGTTACTGATTTTATGAGAACACAGATATTATTTACGAAGCATGAAAAGAAGGGAAGGTATTTTTTTGCCGAAGGCTCAAAAAACGGTATGTATATGATGTTTCATGCATCGTAAATAATAGAACTATAAACAGCTAATATATTACATTCAAAGTTACAAAATATTACACATGTTTCTCAACAAACTTTACATTTTAAATGTTTTTGCAGCAGCATCTAATCTTCCCTTAGAACTACTTCTACAGCTTCATTTAGCAGTTGATCAACAACCTTATCCATGATGGCTTCGGCCATTTTTCTAATTTCGTCATCCCCCTTCGCGTGGGGGCCGTAGATGGCTCAGCAGGTACTGAGGGAGGAGAAGATATGGCTATATTACTATTACAAACCGTAAACAAGTTCGAAATCAAAAAAATTACAACAGAGCCAAAAACCACTAGTCAGTACCTATTTGGCCTTCGAGCTCTACACTTTTTTCAGCGGCCTCTGCTACTTTTCTAGCGTCATGGATGCCTTTTTCGCTTTTTCGTATAATTACTTGGGCCATTTCCCGGCCACCGTTGTTCCAGATGTCGGTGAAAAATTTTCCACCGACCAGGCTCGCTTCGGCCGAGGGGTCTTTTATATCTTCGGAGGATAAGGCGGCTTCGGATTGTGCCAAAAATTTCACATGCTCACAGCCTTTCCTCTCCAAAATGGTAGCAATCCCCCTGGCACCCGAAAAGGCACATATGTCTCCGCGGCTATTCAAAATTTCTTCAAAGGCCGCAGCTTCGTGGCTGATCCATTCGATTGGGCCTTCGGGGTCACCCCTTATGAAGTTCTCTTCACTTGAAAAAGCGCCAACGGTGGCGAAGCTGGTTTTTACTTTCTTAGCACATTCTATTGACTTTTCATAGCATCTTTTCCTAGATGCACGAAGCTCTTCAACGCTTTTTTCCAAATGGTTTGCCCATTGTTCACTGATTTCCCGTTTTGTTTCTTCAAGTGTGCGTTCCTCTTTAGCTCTGGCTAGTTGTTTTCGGAGATCTTCAATTTCATGCCTCTGAGCCTTAGCTTGAACTTTAAAAGTAGCTTCGTCTTCTTTTATTCTATTTATCAATGAATGCAATATTTTATCTTTTTCGAGACCTTCGTTCCTTAGTTCAATTACTTTAGAACGAAGGTTGCTCAGGGCCATAACACATCTTCGTCCTCGGCATCTTTTTGGGCCCTGAGGGCATTACTAAGTATAAGGCCCTGCAAAGAAAAATGTATATGCGTCAATAAACTTAAGCAAACGAAAAATTTTGGTATCAAGAAAAAATACAAAAACCTCATTTTTGCACCTTTAAGCTATTATACGCCAAGCTGTCGGCTTGATCGTTTTTCGACAGCAAAGAGAGCCCGTCTTCTAGTATTGGGAATTCGAAGCTCTTGCTCATCTCCCGACAGACAGAAATCTCCTTGCTGTCAGGGAGACAATACAAAAAGTCTTCTTCTCCACTACCGTTGAAAATCAATGCCCCCTTTGGATATTTCAATTTTTGGGCGTAAAACTGGGCCTCATGCTTTTCTTTTTCAGACAATTTTTTTCCCCGAAGCATGACGTAAAATATAATCGAAGGCTTCGGAAGAAGCTTCGGGGGCGGCTGTACCAGTTTCTTCAGCCGAAATTTGTTCTGTTATTTATGTTTCTTCGGCTTCCAAGGATTTCACCTTGGTGGGCTCTGAAGGCCCAGCTTCAGTCTCAGATTGATGTTTTGAAACTTCGGCATCAGGTGCTTCAATATGCACTTCAGAAGATTCAACAATTTTCTTCGGAGTTGTGCTTGAAGACTTTATTGTCTCCAAAACATCCAGCACATTAACCATCCTTTTTCTTTTGTGGGTCACTGCTGGCCCCTTTTGGGTTGTTGCTGCCTCAATTTTTGCTGAAGGACTTAGAACTTCCGATGTCTTTGGTTCTTCAGTCCTCGATTCTTCTATTTTTTCTGTCGCTGGCACTTCGGCCGGCCCTTCAATAGTCGGCAGGGGAGGTGGTTCTTTAGCTTCGGTGGCCGAAGAGGTCTCACCGACAAACTCAGGCACTGTGGCTGGTTCAATATAACGTGGCCGGTGTGTGAGAACTTTTACCCTTTTCCTCTTTGGCGTCGGCTCGCTAGGAGCGGCCGAAGCAACTTCCTTTGCAGAAGATGTATTCTTTCTTTTTTGACCCCGCATTGGATAATGGTAGTCGGGGTAGATAAACCCAATTACATCAAATACTCGGTTGAGTCTCTTTTTCTTTCGGCCTCCGAAGGCCGCTGATAATGCAGTATCTTCGGCCTTCGAGTATAATCCAAGCAATTCATCACTTGTGGCCTCAATGTTTTTTAGCCAGTCGTCATCTGGTTCGACGAATTTATCTCCATATTGGAATGTGTATTTTAGCCTAACTAATCCACCTTCGTCAGTTTCTCTAACGGTCTCCTTCGGCATTTCCCACTTTTCTACAAGTGGCCATACTCTGAAGGCAATGTGTTCTTGGACCAAATCCCTTGTCCCAATAAAAGAGCAAACCACGTTGAAGGCTCTCTGACATTCTTCGGCTGCTCAATTCATTTCCACCTTCGGCCTCCGGAGGCCGAAGCATTGCCAGATGGGACGCATAATGATATCTTTAATATCTTCGCGTATTTTCAAGTCGTTCTTCACATAAAACCATTCCGTCATCCAGTTGCCGGGCCACCTCTTTCGAAAGGTTGGCACGGGACAACTTGACCTAGACCGGGCACCGAAGCTGTAGCAGCCAAAATTGTTGTGATACTGCTCTTTACCCCAGGGTTTTGTTTCATACAACAGCTCATGTATGTTGCAGAAACTTTTTGCATTTGGTTCTAAACCTTGGCTCCTCACGGCCCAGACGAAGATGCCCATCCTTATGATTGCTTTGGGAGTAAGTTGATGAAGGTAGATTTCAAATATCTTCAGTACTTCCACGACAAAACTGCTCAAGGGAAACCACAGTCCAGCCTTTAAGAAGTTTCAGAAGATTACGACTTCATTCTCTTCGGGAGTAGGCACAGTCTTCTCCCCATCATCTGCCCTCACAATAGACATGTCTCGAAAATATCTTCCCCTCATGTTATCAAGATGACTCTGTTTAATGCTTGATTTTCCGAAGACTGTGTGACTTGGTCACCACGGTCAATCTTTGGAGTCTTCACCCCCACTTTCTACATCATAGCTGTCACTGTCACCAGTGTCTTCAGATAAACCCTCCAAAATCTCCCTAGTGATCTTCTCTGTATTGGTCTTTGCTATTGATTGAAGAAACCCGAGATGCATCTCCTCAGACAGGCTCAGCTTCGATTCAGCAACAGCTTTTTTATCTTCAGACATCTTCGCAAACGCTGAGAAAGCGCTCTCAAATCCGAAGCTTAAAAATTTAAAAAGCCAAGCAAGTGTTGTTGCGCACAGGCTAAAAGTCGAGTGAGCAAGAGCAGATGGCAAGAGAGCGTGCCAAATAAACTCGTGGTGAGCTCTTATTTATACACCTAGTGCGTTGAAAACTGGAGGGTCCCGCTTGTCAATGACTGTTGCTATTCTAGCAAAGGGAAGGTGTTTTTTCGGACCTTCGGCTTAAAGCCTTCGTCCGTGTCGCAATATGAATTCATCATTCCAGTAAATTAATATTGCGAGGGGCTACTATTGGGGGCCTTCGGCTTCCGAAGGTCCTCAAAAACATGATTTGACAATGTTTCTGGAGTATAATACATGAACAGGTACCTTCGGACTCGGACCTTCGGACTCGAATCAGAACCACAGTGTGAAGAAGCACAAAGAATACGAAGGTTGGCGCAGAGCTTTCAAAACTCAAAAAATGGACGTGAGTTCACCGCAGGTGGGCGCCAATGTTGGGGACTTATTCTCAAATACTAAGAATTAAGAACAAGGCAACATGAAAAAGTGTTAAATGTCAAAGTCCTTCGCCCTTCGAAGCATTATCTCCCTTTGGGATATAATGAATTTCGGACGAAGGTCATGAAGGACATACCTTCATAAGCACAACAAATAATGAAGAAGGATTCACGTAAAGTATGAGATATGATGTAAACATTTAAACATTATTATCAACTCATTTCTATTTTATTATCATGGAAAAATAGAAATGATAATGAATAACAAATGTACCTTCGGCTCGAGAGAAGGTAAAAAGTACGGGCGTGACGCAAAAGTAAATGCCAAGTCTGCGTGAACAGTACGGGAGTACTGTTCATCTATTTATAGGCAAGGGACGCAGCCCGTGTAGAATTACATTAATGCCCTTTACATTTATCAATAATTCTATAGTAATTCTTCGGGGTCTAATTTGTCTTTTCATCTTTAAGTCGGTTCCCCTTTTCTGTTGCCATGCCGAAGCTTTTCTGCGCATAGCTTCGTAATCATCTTATCCTTCGTCATAATCGCCTTCCATGTCACTCAAGCTTCGTCCTGACCATACTCTTGTATACTCATAACCCGATTCCGAAGATACCTGTTCACATATTTCACTTGGAAAGCATTGTCAAATCATGTTTTTGAGGACCTTCGGAAGCCGAAGGCCCCCAACAGTCGGTGAGTCAGCTTTGTAATATGGGATATAACTGTTTATTCACAAATGTAGATGTGTCTGTCTTTAGAAGAAGTGATGGTTCATTAGCTTTTAAGGGTGTATTAGACGGCAAACTCTATTTAGTTGATTTTGCAAAAGAGGAGGTCGGTCTAGATGCATGCTTAATTGCTAAGACTAGCATGGGCTGGCTATGGCATCGCCGTTTAGCTCATGTGGGGATGAAGAACCTTCACAAGCTTCTAAAGGGAGAACACGTGATAGGTCTAACTAATGTAACTTTCGAAAAAGATAGACCTTGTGCAGCTTGTCAAGCAGGTAAATAGGTGGGAAGCTCTCATCATACCAAAAATGTGATGACCACATCAAGACCTTTGGAGTTGCTTCATATGGACCTCTTCAGACCTGTCGCCTATCTAAGCATAGGAGGAAGTAAGTATGGTCTTGTTATAGTTGATGATTTTTCCCGCTTCACTTGGGTATTCTTTTTGCAGGATAAATCTGAAACCCAAGGGACCCTCAAGCGCTTCCTAAGAAGAGCTCAAAATGAGTTTGAGCTCAAGGTGAAGAAGATAAGGAGCGACAACGGGTCCGAGTTCAAGAACCTTCAAGTGGAGGAGTACCTTCAGGAGGAAGGGATCAAGCACGAGTTCTCCACTCCCTACACACCACAGCAAAATGGTGTGGTAGAGAGGAAGAACATGACGCTCATAGACACGGCGAGGACGATGCTTGGAGAGTTCAAGACCCCCGAGCGATTTTGGTCGGAAGCCGTGAACACGGCTTGCCACGCCATCAACTCGGTCTACCTTCACCTCCTCCTCAAGAAGACTTCGTATGAGCTTCTAACCGAGAGCAAGTTGTTGATCTTGATGATGTAGATGAAGGAGACGTTCCAACGGCCGCAATACGCACCATGGCGATTGGCGATGTGCGACCACAGGAACTCGAGGAGCAAGATCAACCTTCTTCCTCAACGATGGTGCATCCCCCAACTCAAGACGATGAACAGGTTCATCAAGAGGAGGCATGTGATCAAGGGGGAGCACAGGATGTCCAAGTTGAAGAGAAAGAAGCACCTCAGGCACCTCCAACCCAAGTTCGAGCGACGATTCAAAGAAATCATCCCGTCGACCAAATTTTGGGTGACATTAGCAAGGGAGTAACTACTCGTTCTAGATTAGTTAATTTTTGTGAGCATTACTCCTTTGTCTCCTCTATTGAGCCTTTCAGGGTAGAAGAGGCCTTGCTAGATCCGGACTGGGTGTTGGCCATGCAGGAAGAGCTCAACAATTTCAAGAGAAATGAAGTTTGGACACTAGGGCCTCGTCCCAAGCAAAATGTTGTGGGAACCAAGTGGGTGTTCCACAACAAACAGGACGAGCACGGGGTGGTGACGAGGATCAAGGCTCGACTTGTGGCAAAAGGTTATGCCCAAGTCGCAGGTTTGGACTTTGAGGAGACTTTTGCTCCTGTGGCTAGGCTAGAGTCGATTCGTATTTTGTTAGCCTATGCCACTCACCATTCTTTCAGGTTGTTGCAAATGGATGTGAAGAGCGCTTTCCTCAACGGGCCAATCAAGGAGGAGGTGTACGTGGAGCAACCCCCTGGCTTCGAGGATGAACGATACCCCGACCACGTATGTAAGCTCTCTAAGGCGCTCTATGGACTTAAGCAAGCCCCAAGAGCATGGTATGAATGCCTTAGAGACTTTTTAATTGCTAATGCTTTCAAGGTTGGGAAAGCCGATCCAACTTTATTCACTAAGACTTATGATGGTGACTTATTTGTGTGCCAAATTTATGTCGATGACATAATATTTGGTTCTACTAACCAAAAGTCTTGTGAAGAGTTTAGCAGGGTGATGACTCAAAAGTTTGAGATGTCGATGATGGGCGAGTTGAACTACTTCCTTGGGTTCCAAATGAAGCAACTCAAGGACGACACCTTCATCTCCCAAACGAAGTACATGCAAGACTTGCTAAAGCGGTTTGGGATGAAGGACGCCAAGCCCGCAAAGACTCCGATGGGAACTGATGGACACATCGACCTCAACAAAGGAGGTAAGTCCGTTGATCAAAAAGCATACCGGTCCATGATAGGTTCCTTGCTTTATTTATGTGCTAGTAGACCGGATATTATGCTTAGTGTATGCATGTGTGCTAGATTTCAATCTGATCCAAGGGAGTGTCACTTAGTGGCTGTGAAGCGAATTCTTAGATATTTAGTCGCTACGCCTTGCTTCGGGATCTGGTATCCAAAGGGGTCTACCTTTGACTTAATTGGATATTCAGACTCCGATTATGCTGGATGTAAGGTCGATAGGAAGAGTACATCAGGGACGTGCCAATTCTTAGGAAGGTCCCTGGTGTCATGGAGTTCTAAGAAACAAACCTCCGTTGCCCTATCCACCGCTGAGGCCGAGTACGTTGCCGCAGGACAGTGTTGCGCACAGCTACTTTGGATGAGGCAAACCCTCAGGGACTTTGGCTACAATCTGAGCAAAGTCCCACTCCTATGTGACAATGAGAGTGCTATCCACATAGCGGACAATCCTGTTGAGCACAGCCGCACAAAGCACATTGACATCCGACATCACTTTTTGAGAGACCACCAGCAAAAGGGAGATATTGAAGTGTTCTATATTAGCACCGAGAACCAGCTAGCCAATATCTTTACCAAGCCTTTAGATGAAAAGACCTTTTGCAGGCTGCATAGTGAGCTAAATGTCTTAGATTCGCGGAACTTGGATTGATTTGTAGCATACATGTGTACTATGCTTTGATCATGTTCCCTTATGCATATTGTTGTTTATTTATGGTGCTCAAGTTGTACAAACACTCCCCGGACCTCAAAAGTTCATGTGTGAGTGATGCACATATTTAGGGGGAGATGTGCTACAACTTGACCCTTTGAGACTAACCGTGTGCTTGAGTTTGCTTGATTTAGTCTCAAAGGTGGATTGAAAGGGAATGGTGGACTTGGACCATGAAAGACTTCCACTGCACTCCGATGAGAGGGTAACTCACTCCAAGTTCATCCCCATCTTCTTATTGCCTTTGTACTCTTATGTGAAGATTTTGGTGAGGCAATGAGGTTTAAGGGCCAAGATTGATCCCGTTTTTGTGCTTGATGCCAAAGGGGGAGAAAATAAGGCCAAAGCAAGAAATGGATCAGCTACCACTTGAGAATTTTGAAAACAGTAGAATAGAGCCTTTGTTTTGTCAAAACTCTCTTGTTGTCTCTTTTGTCAAAAGTTGGCTTCTTGTGGGGAGAATGTTTGATTATGGGAAAAGGGGGAGTTTTTGAATCTTTGATCAATTTCTCTTGGAATACCTCTCTTTATGTCTCTACAAGTGAATTTGACTTAGAAATAGGAAATTGAGTTTGATTTGCAAAAACAAACCAAGTGGTGGCAAAGTATGATCCAAATATGCCAAAGTTGGATCAAAACAATTTGTGTTCTTATTTGCATTGATATTGCACTTGTTCTAGTTGCTTTGTGTTGTGTTGGCATAAATCACCAAAAAGGGGGAGATTGAAAGGGAAATGTGCCTTTGGGCCATTTCTAAGTATTTTGGTGATTTAGTGTCCAACACAAGTGCTTAAGTGTTAATCTATGCCAAGTGATGGACTAAGTGCAAATCAAGATTAAAGGTATGTTTCTAAGCTCAGTACATTGTTTTAAGAGCTAATGCATTGTGTCTATGTGCTGGAAACAGGAAAAATCTCTTTGGAAAGGAGATAGCTTCTTTCAGCCGAAGTCTGCTAAGTCTGGGTGCACCGGACAGTGTCCGGTGCGCCAGGCTGGCGACCGCCAACTGGCTGCTCTCGGGAGGCGATCAACGGCGTACGGCTATAAATCACCGGACTGTCTGGTGGTGCACCGGACTATCCGGTGAGCCGTTCACAGGCGAAGTCATCGCTCTCGGGAAGCAATTAACGACGTACAGCTATAAATCACCGGACTGTCCGGTGGTGCACCGGACTGTCCGGTGAGCCAACGGTCGGCCGCGTAATCCGCGCGTGACGCGTGGCCGAGCTAACGGTTAGAAGGGGGCACCGGACTGTCCGGTGTGCACCGGACAGTGTCTGGTGCGCCAACGGCTCTGCATCTGCAACGGTCGGCTTCGCCAAATAAGGAAAGAGATCCGCACCGGACTGTCCGGTGCGCCAGGCGACAGAAGGCAAGAATTGCCTTCCTGGAATGCTCTCAACGGCTCCTAGCTGCCTTGGGGCTATAAAAGGGACCCCTAGGCGCATGGAGGAGTACACCAAGCATTCTCTAAGCATTCCTAAGCACCAAGACTTCAATTCCGCGCATTCGATTCTTTGTGATAGCAACTAGAGCTCCATTTGAGTAGTGTACTCTCCGGGTTGTGTTGAGAGCTCGTGTTGCGACTTGTGTCCGTGTTGCTCTGATTTTGTGTCTTGTGTGCGTTGCTCATCCCATCCTTACTTCCGTGCTTCTTTGTGAACATCTTTGTAAGGGCGAGAGACTCCAAGTTGTGGAGATTCCTCGCAAGCGGGATATAGTAAAGCAAAGAAAAACACCGTGGTATTCAAGTGGGTCTTTGGACCGCTTGAGAGGGGTTGATTGCAACCCTCGTCCGTTTGGACGCCACAACGTGGAGTAGGCAAGCGTTGGACTTGGCCGAACCACGGGATAAACCATTGTGCCATCTCTGTGTTGATCTCTTGTGGTTATTGTGTTTTGCTAAGACTTCTCTCTAGCCACTTGGCCTTATTGGTGCTAACTCCTAATCAAGTTTTTGTGGCACTAAGTTTCAAGTTTTACAGGATCACCTATTCACCCCCCCTCTAGGTGCTCTCATTCACTAAGACCCCACAAGGACCACCACACACTTGTTGTCTCTTTCCTCGCTTACAAAGCACTTGAGAATATGAGAAAGAAAAGAAAGGCCAAGCCAAGCAACAAGAGCAACAAAAGAACACGAGATGACGAGAACACCCTCTCTGAAACCCTATTTGAATTGAGTTGAATCGGAGGTTTTGGAGAGGATCAAATCTATTTGATGTGCCTTGGAGTGGAGTCTTTTGCTCTTGTATTGAATTCAATGTTTGGAATGCTTGGATGAATATGAATGAGGTGGTTGGGGGTATTTATATCCCCCAACCACTTCCATACCCATTGGGGAGACTGCTGTCGATGGGCGCACCGGACAGTCCGGTGCGCCACCATACACTCACTCTTCAGTGTACGATGCACCGCCACGTCACCCAACCGTTAGGGTTCGGAGCAAAGTCAATTGTTGGAGCTTTGTCTCCTTGCGGTACCAGACAGTCCGGTGCCCTCTGACTTCGCGGTTCTGACATCTGCTGTGCACTGTGCTGCACTGTTCCCGCTGTCAGAGTCGACCATTGCGCGTAGATAGCTGTTACCCTGCTGGCTCATCGGACAGTCCGGTGGCACACCGGACAGTCCGGTGAATTATAGCAGAGCTCACTTGTGAAAACCCGAGAGTGGCTGCTTGGAACCTGTACGACCCTGGTGCACCGGACACTGTCCGGTGGCACACCGGACAGTCCGGTGCGCCAGACCACATCACACTCAAGTTCTTTGCTCCTTTTGAATTGGGTCCCTAACTTCAATCTTTTATTGGTTTGTGTTGAACCTTATGCACCTGTAATACATGAGTTCTAGAGTAAACTAGTTAGTCCATTTATTTGTGTTGGACATTCAACCACTAAAATTAATACTAGGAAAAAGGTTAACCCTATTTCCCTTTCAATCTCCCCCTTTTTGGTGATTGATGCCAACACAAACCAAAGCAAATATATAAAGTGCAGAAATGAACTAGCTTGCATTTGGTAAGTGCATAGGTTACTTGGAATTAAACCAATTGAATAACTTACTAAATTTGAATGGCTTGCTTTTCTTTTATTTAACATTTTGGACCACATTTGCTCCTCAGAAAGTGATATCGAATGTCTTTGTGCTTAGTGCGGCTGTGTTCAATGGGATTATTGAAAGGGAAACAAGGTTAACCTTTTCCCACAATTAATTTTGGTGGTTGAATGCCCAACACAAATATATGGACTAACTAGTTTACTCTAGAATACATGTTCTACAGGTGCATAAAGGTTCAAAATAAACCAATAAATATTAAAGTTAGGGATCCAATTCAAAGGAGCAAAAGAAACCAAGTGTGCTGTGGTCTGGTGCACCGGACTATCCAGTGTGCCACCAGACAGTGTCCGGTGCACCAGGACCGTACAGTGTCCAACTAGCCACTCTCGGGTTTCTTCGAGCGCACTCCGCTATAATTCACCGGACTGTCCGGTGTGCCACTGGACTATCCGGTGCACCAGCAGAGCAACGGCTACCTCGTGCAACGTTCGACTGCAAAAGCTGCTGAGTCAGATGAACAGTGAAGAACAGTGCGCGCAGAGTTAGAGCGCAGAGTCAGTGGCGCACCGGCAATGAACAGGAGCTGTCTGGTGTGGCACCGGACTGTTCGATGCCATAAGAAGTCAACAGCGCCAACGGTCGACTACTCCCGAACCCTAACGGTTGGGTGATGTGGCAGCGCACCGGACAGCCTACAGTGCCTGTCCGGTGGGGCACCGAACAGTCCGGTGCGCCCTTCGAAAGCAGCCTTCCCCAACGGCCATTTGGTGGTTGAGGGCTATAAATACCCCCAACCACCACCACACCAAGCATCAAGCATTCTGAACATTACATTCAATACAAGAGCAATAGACTTCACTCCAAGACACAATCAAAGCGATCGATCCACTCAAAGTCCCCAAATCAACTCTAGTGCATTAGGACTTGTGAGAGGATCTCTTGTGTTTCTTTGTTGCTCTTGTTTGCTTGGCTTGGCCTTCTTTTTCTTTTCATTCTTACTCTGAAGTGCATTGTAAGCAAGGCAAGAGACACCAATTGTGTGGTGGTCCTTGCGGGGTCTAAGTGACCCATGAGATTAAGGAAGAAGGCTCACTCAGTCTAAGTGACCATTTGAGAGAGGGAAAGGGTTGAAAGAGACCCGGTCTTTGTGACCACCTCAACAGGGACTAGGTTCTTTAGAACCGAACCTCAGTAAAACAAATCACCGTGTTCACTCGCTTTATTTTCTTGGTTGATTTATTTTCCCCCTATCTCCTGGACTTAGTTTTAATTCTAACGCTAAACCTGGCTTGTAGTTTGTGTTTTAAGTTGTAAATTTCAGATTACGCCTATTCACCCCCCTCTTTAGATTATAACTTGCTTCAGTTTCTCAATTATGCAAAATGGGTTACAACTGTCTTTTTAGTGATGTAGGTGTTACTGTCTTTAGAAGAAGTGATGATCCAATAGCATTTAAAGGAGTGTTAGAGGGTCAGCTATATTTACTTGATTTTAATGAGAACACAGCTGAACTCAACACTTGCTTAATTGCTAAGACTAATATGGGTTGGCTTTGGCATCGCCGATTAGCCCATGTTGGAATGAAGAATCCTCACAAGCTTCTAAAGGGAGAACACATTTTGGGACTAACAAATGTTTATTTTGAGAAAGGCAGGGTTTATAGCGCATGTCAAGCAGGAAAGCAAGTTGGCGCCCATCATCCACACAAAAACATCATGACGACGGACAGGCCGATCGAGCTACTCCACATGGATCTATTCGGCCCGATAGCTTACATAAGCATCGGTGGGAGTATGTCCTGTCTAGTAATTGTGGATGATTATTCTCGTTTCACTTGGGTATTCTTTTTGAAGGAAAAATCACAGACCCAAGAGACCTTAAAAGGATTCTTGAGACAGGCTCAAAATGAGTTCGGATTGAGAATAAAAAGATAAGAAGCGATAATGGCACGGAGTTCAAGAATTCACAAATAGAAGCATTTCTTGAGGATGAGGGCATCAAGCATGAGTTCTCTTCTCCCTACACACCTCAAAAAATGGTGTAGTGGAGAGGAAGAATAGAATTCTACTGGACATGGCGAGGACCATGCTTGATGAATACAAGACACCAGACCGGTTTTGGGCTGAAGCAATCAACACTGCTTGCTACTCCATCAACCGGGTCTACCTTCACCTTAATCCTCAAGAAAACATCGTATGAACTCCTCACCGGTAAAAAGGCCAATGTTTCATATTTTAGAGTCTTTGGGAGTAAATGTTTTATTCTTGTTAAGAGAGGTAGAAAATCTAAATTTGCTCCTAAAGCTGTAGAAGGCTTTTTACTTGGTTATGACTCAAACACAAGGGCATATAGAGTCTTCAACAAATCCACTGGATTAGTTGAGGTTTCTTGTGACATTGTGTTTGATGAGACTAATGGCTCCCAAGTGGAGCAAGTTGATCTTGATGAACTAGATGATGAAGAGGCTCCGTGCGTCGCGCTGAGGAACATGTCCATAGGGGATGTGTGTCCTAAGGAATCCGAAGTGCCTCCACAAGCACAAGATCAACCGTCATCTTCCACGCAAGCATCTCCACCAACTCAAGATGAGGAACAGGCTCAAGATGATGAAGAAGAAGATCGAGAGGATGAGCCACCTCAAGAGGAAAGCAATGATGAAGGGGGAGATGAAGAAAATAAAGACAAGGAAGATGAGCAAAAAATTCAGGGGCAAAGACCGCCACACCCAAGAGTCCACCAAGCGATTCAATGACATCACCCCGTGAACTCCATTCTTGGTGATATTCATAAGGGGGTAACTACTCGATCTCGAGTCGCACATTTCTGTGAACATTACTCTTCTGTGTCCTCTATTGAGCCATACAGGGTAGAGGATGCACTAAGAGATCTGGATTGGGTGCTAGCAATGCAAGAGGAGCTCAACAACTTCACGAGGAATGAGGTATGGCATTTAGTTCCGCATCCTAATCAAAATGTTGTAGGTACCAAGTGGGTATTCCGCAATAAGCAAGATGAGCCTGGTGTGGTGATAAGGAACAAAACCCGACTTGTGGCCAAAGGTTACTCACAATTTGAAGGTTTGGACTTTGATGAAACTTATGCACCCGTAGCTAGGCTTGAGTCAATTCGCATATTACTTGCCTATGCTACTTACCATGGCTTCAAGCTTTATCAAATGGACGTAAAGAGTGCCTTCCTCAATGAAACAATCAAGGAAGAGGTCTATGTTGAGCAACCTCCTGGCTTTGAAGATAGTGAGTACCCTAACCATGTTTATGAACTCTCAAAGGCGCTTTATGGGCTCAAGCAAGCCCCAAGAGCATGCTATGAATGCCTGCGAGATTTTCTTATCACTAATGGCTTCAAAGTCAGAAAAGCTGATCCTACACTCTTTACTAAAACTATTGAAAAAGACTTGTTTATATGCCAAATCTATGTTGATGATATCATATTTGGGTCTACTAACAAGTCTACCTGTGAAGAGTTTAGTAGGATCATGGTACAGAAATTCGAGATGTCTATGATGGGGGAGTTGAGATATTTCTTAGGATTTCAAATCAAGCAACTCCATGATGGCACCTTCATCAGCCAAACAAAGTACATTCAAGACATACTTAAGAAGTTTGGAAAGAAGGATGGGAACCCATGGAAACTAATGGGCATCTCGACCTCGACACGGGAGGTAAATCCGTAGATCAAAAGGTATACCAGTCGATGATAGGATCTTTACTCTATTTATGTGCATCTCGACCGGATATTATGCTTTTAGTATGCATGTGTGCAAGGTTCCAAGTCGATCCTAAGGAAGTTCACCTTAGGGCCGTGAAGAGAATCATGAGGTATTTAGTATACACTCCTAAGTTTGGGCTTTGGTACCCCAAGGGATCCACATTTGTTTTAATAGGATATACCGATGTCGATTGGGCAGGGTGTAAAATTGATAGGAAGAGCACATCAGGGACTTATCAGTTTCTGGGGAGATCCCTGGTGTCTTGGGCTTCAAAGAAACAAAACTCTATAGCTCTTTCTATCGCCGAAGCCGAGTACATTGCCGCAGGACATTGTTGTGCGTAATTACTTTAGATGAGGCAAACCCTCAGGGACTATGGCTATAAATTGAGCAAAGTCCCTCTCCTATGTGACAATGAGAGTGCAATCCGCATGGCGGATAATCCCGTTGAACACAGCCGCACTAAGCACATAGACATTCGGTATCACTTTCTGAGGGATCACCAACAAAGGGGGATATCGAAATAGCTTATGTTAACACCAAAGATCAATTAGCCGATATCTTCACCAAGCTACTAGATGAGAAAACCTTTAGCAAACTTAGGAATGAGCTAAATATACTTGATTCTCGGAATTTTGATTGAAACATTGCACACATAGCTCATCTATATACCTTTGATCATATCTCTTTCATTTGGTACACATGCATATTTCTTATCAGTTTTGTGCCAAGGCTAAGACTAATGTGTTTTCAAGTATATTTCTATCCTTAGTCTTAGATTGAAAGGGAAATGGAGTATTCGGCAAAAACAATGCTTCCACTCAACTCTAATGGTATTATCTACCCTTTGCCAATATTCCGCCATCTCTCCAATTGGTATAATCTTTCATTCATATTTATGTTATCAATGGGAGAGAAAATATAAAGAGGGCTCCAACATTCTTCATTTTTGGCGATTAATGCCAAAGGGGGAGAAAATATGAAGCCCAAAGCAAAAGGACCGCACCACCACCATGTTGGAACTTGCTACTGGCGCAAGTAAACCCAACAGGAAGGGAGTGAGTAAGCGCAAACAGGGTTTAAGCACGCAATGGCAAAAGCTCTGTTCCTCTAGCCCAGTTGAGGGCACTGTGCGGGGGTATTTATAGGTACCTGAGCGCCCAGCGTCCTGTGTTAAGGACGCATGTGCCCTCAAGCATCTAGGTTATCCCCGGAATATTCCCATAAAGCGGGGTTACAGACTGTAATTACAGAGATGCCTTTATAAATTAGGCCCGTAATGCGCTGCGGCCACGCAGGGCCTGTTACAATGGGCCGAATTACACGTGGGCCTCTGTCCTGGACGAAGTCACAATGCTGGGACGACCTCGTCACAGGTCTTCGCTCGATGATCAGTGGGACGAAGGGTGAGCCCGCCTGTTGTCTTGCCTTCGCTGGTTTGACGACGTCGGCGAAGGCGTCGAGCGAAGGGTGGCGTGTTCGCCTTCGCCCCAACATTTGCCCTCCGAGGGACCAGTTCGACTAAGTCATCTAGTGCCGAAGACGTCGCTAGATGGCGGAGACACTGCCCTTGCTCGAAGTGGTTCCACGGGGGTTTTTGACATGACCGTTGAGTTAACGTCGTACTGTTGGACTGCGGGTTTTCCGAAGTGCCGCGCTCTGTGTATAAAAGGGGACGGGCGGCGACGCGGTTTGAACTCTGCCTTTTCGCGCTTCGTGAAAACCCTAGCCGCCTTTTCCTGCCGTTCTACCGATCGTTTGCCCTCCTTGCCCCTGTTCGCCGGAGATCTGGCCCGAGTGAAGCAGACCGCCCGCCGCCGCCGATGGTACGTAGCAATACCGACTTCTTCTTCTTCTGCTGCCGCTACGCCGCCGGCCGACGCGTCGTCAGAGGAGACGCTGAGTGCGGTGGCGGTGGAGGAGTTGCGCGCCGGCGAGACGGTGGATTTTGGTGTGTCGCAGATATCGTCGGCCCGAGTGCAGGATATGCAGCGGCTTGGATACTTTGGCGGTGGAGTTGCCCGTGTCCCGGGGACGGAGGAAGTCCCCGAGCCGGAGGGCGAATTGGTTGTGTTTGAGGCGTTCTTTACTGCTGGCCTTCGCCTGCCCGCGCATCGATTTGTGGGTGAAGTCCTACGCAGGTTTAGTGTCCAGATCCATCAACTCACTCCGAACGCCGTGGTGGCTCTGGCGAAGTATGTCTGGGCGACGACTTCGTATGGTGGGCAGCCGTTAGTCGAAGTCTTCGCAAAGAACTATTGCCTGCACTGGCAGAAGAGAATGATTGGGAATGAAGTTGCCCAGTTTGGGTCTTGCACATTTACGCCGAAGACCGGCAAGACCACAATGGAGGTCGTGGAGCTAGTCCCTTGCGCCCGCAACAAGTGGGGCAATTGGCAAGAGTTTTGGTTCTATGTCGTGGAGGGTGTAGTCGAAGACCATCTGGGGCTACCCGTGTCCGAGATGTGCTCATCACATTTTTATTCAGCCTACCCGCCGTTTGAAGTGGTAGAGGGGGACGCGGACGAAGGGGCCCTTTGGAGCGCCGCCGGACTGAGTAGCGGGCGTGATTTGGTTGAGGAGTTTGTGGCCTATGGGGTATGGCCCTTGGCCCATGGCTGGGCGTTGGGCGAAGTATGCCCTCGCCAGATGCCTTCCCATAGTGGGAAGTTGGTGCGAAGTCCCGCCTTCGCGGTGGATCTGCATGGCCGTGACCCGGCCGCCTTTGTGCGTGATGCGGAGGATGGGGCGGTGCAGATCGTTGGGCGTTACGTGCCGAAGACCAAGGGCCAGCGCAGCTGGGATATCCGCGGGTCCAACAACCGTTTAAACAGGGTTTTCGAGCTGAATCGTCTGCCGTATGGCGGTTATCCCGGCCAGGACGACGTGGATCATCGCGGGAAGAAGCCGGCGATAGAGACTGGAGATGACCCTACGCCGGCGGCCGCCCCGTCCTCGAAGAAGAGGAAACTAGGTACTGCTTCAGGAGGGTCTGGGGTGTCTGATGGTTTTGCTAGAGAGTTGATGAGGACATGCGCGGCCCCAGGGGAAAGGATGTCTTCGCCCGAGCTCCGGGAGTCTTCGGCGCGGATGCTGAAGGTTACCGGGGGTTGGTGGCCTAGGAATGTTCCTGTCCCCCGTGCGGCTGGCGAAGACTTCTTTACATCTTGCATGGTTCGTCATTGGAAAGTGTTTCCTTACGGGCGGAATATTGCTGCTGTTGTGTTGGTAGTGATGGACAAGGATCGCCAGGGGGCCGCACAGAAGCGCCAGGCGGTCGTCGGGCTACATGAGGCCAGGCCGAAGAGGCAGCGGGGGGCTGCAAAGGCTACTGCCCCTGCCAGGGGCCAACCGCCGCTGGTGGCGAAGTCGGCCGTCCCTGCATCCAGCAGGGCGCCGGAGGCTGCGAAGGTGGCTGCCGCCGGCGGCTCCAAATCGGCGAAGGCTGCCCCTGCGCTCGGCAGGGTGTCGGAGATCGCGAAGGCGGCCCGAGGGTTACCACCGCCGGGAAAGCGCGTTGCCGACTTCGCCACTGACATCAACGTGGACGATTATCTTGTTGGTAAGCCGTTGCCGCTGAGTTTTTTTTCACGTGATTGATACGTCGCAGGGTCGGACGAAGGCCGACTTCTCCTTGTTCCGTCTGCCTCGACGACCGCGGCGGCCGCCGAAGCGCCAAGGGCGAAGGGCGGTGCTGTTAGTGCTGGCGGCGAAATACCGGCACTTACTGCCGTCATGGACGAGGCGGGTGTCGTGTCCCGCCGGCTGAAAGAGCTGATAGAGGCGCTAAGTCAGGTATGTTGAGCTAGACTTCGGTTTTTAACCAGCTTTGCTAGGGCTGTGGTCTTATATGTGTCCTGTAGGCGGTTGACTTCGCCGATCGCACGGCGTCGAGGGCCCTGACGGCGGTTGTGTCTGCCGAAGTCGAGGGACTTCGGACGCAACACGCTGACGCCGTTCGAGAGAAATCGGCCGCCGACAGCAGATGCCGCAAGCTGGCGGATAAGGTGGCCTCGCTGGAGAGTGAGAGGGCGGACCTCCGGTGCCAACTGGCGGAAGAAAGGAGGGAGGCTAATGAGGCCCTCGCCAAGGCGCAAACTGCGCAGGCGGAGGCCAACTTGGCACGGGCGGAGGGGAGTCTTGCCAGGCAGCGTGCCGAGGAGTTGGAGGGGCGGCTCACCGCTTTGCAGGCTCAAGTGGAGAGGGCCGAGGCTTCGACGCGCTCGGAGGCTGAGCGGACATGCAAGCAGCTTATGGACTCGTACCGTGAGCTGGGCGCGCGGACTGCTGACTTCGAAGTGCCGGATCGAGAGCCCGGACTTCGCTGCTTCGAGTGGGTACAAGAGGAGCTGCTAGCGCTCCCCACTATTGTAGAGGGGTTCATGTCCTACGCTTCCCTAGTCACCTGCGAGGGGGCGATGAACGTGCTATCCCGCGAGGGGTGCCGGCACTATGAGGTCTTCGACCATGTAGATGAAGATTTCGATCGTGATGTCTACGAGGTTGAGGACCCTGTAGTGAAGGAGTCTGCCGGAGCCCTCTATGACCGGATGTGGGGCCCCCACGGTCGGGAGGTGGTCAGGGAGCGGGCCGAGAAGGCGAGGAGTCAGGTAATGTTTGGCGTTTGCTTAATATGTTGCGTGTGGGTTTACTGAATCTGTGTGCTGTGTCTCAGGCATCGCGTGGCGAGGTGGTGGAGGACTTCGGGGCCTTGAATAGCGCGCTGCCTGGCCCGGAGCCGAGCCCGGCGGCGGCTGTGCCCGAGGCCGCCCCCGGAAGCCGCCGAAGGCGCTTCTGACGCCCTAGCAGCCACTGCGGCCGGCGGAGGCCCGTCGCCAACTGCTGCGCCGGAGACCGAGGATCCTGCGATGATGGCTGCGGAGGCGACGGCGGAGGCTCCCGCGATGGCTGGGTCTTCGCAGGTGGCCTAGAGGGTGTAGGTAGTTAGGAATTTTTGGATGCTTGTTGCTGAACCTTGGTTGCTGCGCAGGTTCAAGATTTTGGGTCTGCGCACGCAACCGCTACTACTAAATATATGGCGGCTTCGACTGTGGATGATGGTAATAAATCTGATGGGTCTGCATCTAAATTTTCTGAGTTTGATGACTCTGGGAGCTCTGTTGAGTGGACCGAGGAGTCGTTGGACGAGGACTTGGACTATTTTGCGGCCTTGGACGTGGCAGCGGCGGAGGCCTCACCGCATACAGCGGGCGTTGAAGTTGCTCCTGGTTCAAGTGCTGGGCCTAGGCGGCGGAGGGCGGTTGCGAAGCGCAGGGTGGGTGGGGCGGAGGGCGGTCGGCTTCGCGTGAGTGGGGCTGGCAAGCAGGAACTGCTGTCCTTGCCGGCTGCTATGAGTACAGGTGAGGGGGAGTTGCGAAGTCTATTTGCGGGTGAGGAGCTTAGGATAATGTTATTTAATTATAGGGAGATGGGGATTATTCCGAAGGTTGAGCCGATGTAGAGTGTGATGCCCTCGCTTGTACATGTGTAAGGCTTATAAGATGAGGTTGTGTGCCTTTGCACACTCGGCTATGTTCATGATGGCGTTCTGTACTTGGTTTGGTGTATTTTGTTTGTTGGTCTGGTGCGCATGTAGTCGGTGTTTTCACGGACTTCGCCCGGCTGTATTGTTGTAGTCGATTCGTCGCACTTATTGTGCTAGTCTGGTTGCACCCTTAGGCGATGTGGGTAGTCTTCGTTCGATTCTTCGCACGTGTTGTGCTAATCCGGCTGCACCCTTAGGCGACTTCTGCGCGGATAGTCTTCGTGGAAGACTTACATTTTTCGCACTTGTCGCTAATCCGGCTGCACCCTTGGGCGACTTCTGCGCGGATAGTCTTCGTGGAAGACTTAGTTTTTTCGCACTTGTCGCTAATCCGGCTGCACCCTTGGGCGACTTCTGCGTGGATAGTCTTCGTGGAAGACTTAGTTTTTTCGCACTTGTCGCTAATCCGGCTGCACCCTTGGGAAACTTCTGCGCGGATAGTCTTCGTGGAAGACTTAGTTTTTTCGCACTTGTTGTGCTAATCCGGCTGCACCCTTAGGCGACTTCTGCACGGATAGTCTTCGTGGAAGACTTAGTTTTTTCGCACTTGTTGTGCTAATCCGGCTGCACCCTTAGGCGACTTTTGCGCGGAGTTGTCGCACACGAGGGCGGTTGCTGCTGGCCCTCGCGGTGACTTCATGTTAGTCGAATGTCAAAGACCGTCGATGCGGTCTTTTTTCGACGTGGATTTTGCGGGGGATTTTCCTGTTGTTTATTACATGACTCCGCCTCGTTAAAAACCTCACCCCCCGGGAGGAAAAGAGTACGGGCCAGGACAGAATTGTTTTTACAAATTACAAGGGCGAGCTGGCCCTGATGAATCAAACAAAAAATTTGCGCAGGTTATCAATGTTCCAGGAATGCTCTAAGTCTTCGCCGTTTAGCGTTACGAGTCTGTATGCGCTGGGGGAGGCCTTCGACTTGACAATGTAAGGGCCTTCCCACATGGGCTCCAGCTTGCCTCTGGACTCCGTTCGAGCCGTACGGACGAGCACGAGGTCCCCTTCGCTGAATTCCCTTGGGATGACTGTCTGGTCACGCCATGCTTTTGTCTGGACTTGGTATTTGTCTAGGGCTTGTAGAGCGAAGACGCGGTCTCCGTCGATGAGGTCCTTCGAAGTCGGCTCGTCTACGTCCGGGACGGCTGACGCGGCTGTCCGAGGCGACCCATGCTTTATTTCTTGCGGAGTCATGGCCTCTGATCCGTATAATAGACGGAAGGGGGTAAACCCAGTCGCCCTGCACTCGGTTGTATTTAGTGCCCAGACCGCTTTGGGTAACAGGTCGGGCCACTTGCCCTTCTTCTCGTCGAGGAGCATTTTCTTGACGGCTGTGAAAATTTTGCCATTGGCGCGCTCTACGACTCCGTTCGACTAGGGGTGGTACACGGAGGCGAAGGCAAGCTTGGTGCCGATGGAGAAGCAAAAGTCTTTGAAATCTTGATTGTCAAACTGCTTGCCGTTGTCGACGGTAAGTTCGGAAGGTACTCCGAAGCGGCAAACAATATTTTGCCAGAAGAATTTCTAGGCTGTCTTTGATGTGATGGAGGACACTGCCCTCGCTTCAATCCATTTGGTGAAGTATTCAACGGCTACAAAGGTGAACTTGAGGTTCCCCTGAGCCGTGGGCAGGGGCCCGACAATGTCTAGGCCCTAGCGCTGAAGGGGCCACGTGTGGGCGATCAGCTTCGTGAACTGCGAGGGGCGTCCTGTGCGTGGGGAAAATTTTTGACAGGCCTCGCAGGATCTGACAACCCGATTGGCGGCACAGATGATGGCGGGCCAGTAGAAACCTTGACGTATCACCTTTGCTGCTAGGGCCCTGGGGCCTGCGTGGGAGCCGCAGGTCCCCTTGTGGACTTCGCGAAGAATTTGAACGCCTTCAGTCTCGGTGACGCATTTAAGCATCGGCTGGCTGACCCCCTTTTTATAGAGTTGGCCCTCGATCAGTGTGAAGTCCCGGCTTCGGTGGTGGAGGCGCTTGGCCTCGTTACTGTCGATCGGGTGGTAATACCCCTGTAGGTACAGGGTTATTGGCGCCCGCCAGTCTTCGGTCATGATAAGGTTTATCATGCGGTGGCCTTCGCTGTCGTTGGTTATTTGGAGCCCTTCGGGGCTGCGGACGGCTGGCGTGCCGATGACGTGGTAGAACACGTCGGAGGATAGGGCTTTGCCTCTGGCGGCTGCCTTGGCCAATGCGTCAGCTTCTTCATTTTGGCCCGTTCCACATGCTGCAATGTGAATCCCTTAAATTGTTTCTCGAGACTTCGGATGGCCGCGAGGTACTGCATGAGCGCGGGGTCTTTTGCCGCATAATCTTTCTCGACTTGGCCGGCGACTACCTTGGAGTCTGTTCGGACTATACAGGTGGTGACGCCGAGGGCTCTTAATTTGCGGAGGCTGAGGATGATAGCTTCGTATTCTGCTATGTTGTTTGTGCATCTGTCAGATTCCAGAGCGAAGCTTAAGCGTGCCGCGTATTTGTGCTTGACCCCGGCGGGTGAGGTGATGACTGCAGCAGCGCCTGCCCCCGCATGGCACCAGGCGTCGTCGCAGTGGATTGTCCAAGCCTTCTCTGCGGGCGCATCCGGTTGTGTTATTGGCCCGGTCCAGTCGACGACGAAGTCTGCTAGGACCTGTGACTTGATCGCTGTCCTGGGCTCGAAAGAAATATGGTAGCCGGAGAGTTCGGCCGCCCATTTGGCGATCCGTACCGATGCCTCCGGGTTTCTGAATAATTCGCTGAGTCCCCTATCTGAGGTGACTCGGACCTTGAATGCTTCAAAGTAAGGGCGCAGCTTGCGCGAAGACATAACAACTGCATATGCAATCTTTTCAAGCTCCGTCATGTTGCATTTCGTTGGTGTGAGCACTTCGGAGACATAGTATACTGGGCACTGCCTGATCACGCCCTCTACTGTCTGCTCCTGAACCAGTGTCGCACTGACTGCGTGCGACGAGGCCGCGACGTAAAGCAACAGTGGTAGCGAAGAGTCGGGGCTCGTAAGAACGGCCAACTCCACCAGATACTGTTTCAGTGAGGCGAAGGCCGCCGCCTGCTCTGGACCCCAAGCGAAGTCTTTTGCGCCGCGGAGAGTTTTAAGGAAGGGAAGACTTCGCTCAGCGGATTTGGAAATGAACCTGTTGAGGGTGGCCAATCTGCCCATCAGACGCTGGACCTCTCTGGCTGACTGCGGGGGTGCCATGTTGATGATGGCCTGGATTTTTGTTGGGTTGGCCTCTATGCCGCGGTGTGATACCAAATAACCCAATATTTTCCCCTGGCGAACACCGAAGACACACTTTTCGGGGTTCAGGCGAAGTCGTGCGTCCCGCATGTTCGCGAATGTCTCGGCGAGGTCTGCGAGGTGGTCCTCTTTATTCCTGCTGGCGACGACGATGTCATCCACGTATGTGAATACGTTTCTGCCGACTTGCCCCTCGAGCACTGTTTTAGTGAGCCGGGAAAAGGTGGACCCGGCGTTCTTGAGTCCCTCCAGCATTCTGATGAAATAATATGTGCCGAAGGGTGTTATGAAGCTGGTGCTGGCCTTGTCCTCCTCCTTCATGTATATTTGATGATAACCGGAGAAGCAATCGAGGAGTGACATGACCTCGCACCCGGCCGCACTATCGACTATTTTGTCGATCCGGGGCAACGGGAAGTTGTCCTTTGGGCAGGCCTTGTTGAGGCTGGTGAAGTCTATGCACATTCGCCACTTGCCGCTCTTCTTCTGCACCATTACCATGTTGGAGAGCCACGTGGGGTAGGCCACTGGCTCGATAAATTTGGCCTCCAGGAGGCGGTGTACCTCTGCCTTGGCGGCCTCTGTCTTCTCGTCGGACATTTTGCGAAGTCGCTGCTTCTTCGGTCTCACTGAGGGGTCGATTCCCAGGCTATGCTCGATTATAGAGCAGCTGACCCCGACCAGGTCGAGGGCTGACCAAGCGAAGACGTCCTTATTCTTGGACAAGCAGCACAGGAATTTCTCCTCGTCATGCGAGGGGAGGTCTTCACTGATCGTGACTGTTTGCTTGGGCGTGGCCTGGTCGAGGGGGACCGTCTTGGTCCCGTCGTTGCTTTGCAGCTGCGCCTTGTGTTGTTTTTCAATTGGGCTGGCGGGCGTCGGGACCTCGCGCTGGGCCGTAAGGCAGTGCACATTTCTTTGCCCGGGGATGAAGTCCCGCTCTATGTTGCACGCGGTCTGCTGATTGCCGAAGACCGAGATGGCGCCTAACGGACCTGGTATTTTCATGCACAGGTACAATCCGTGAATGGCTGCTTCAAACTTGTTGATGGAGCCCCAGCCCATGATGGCGTTGTATGGGTAGACCATGTCGACGATGTCGAAGGTTATTTGCTCGCTTCGGGCATTGAGCGCTACACTGAAGGAGAGAGGCAACTCAATTTTTCCGATAGGAAAAGTGCCCTTGCCGCCGAAGCCGTACAACGGATTGTCCGAAGGCTTGAGCAAGTTGTGGCTTATGCCCATGCGGTCGAAGGCATGGACAAAAATGATGTCTGCCTGACTGCCGTTGTCGACGAGGACTTTGTGCAAGTCCCAGCCTGCGACACTGCAGTTGATGACCATGGCGTTGATATGGGGGGCGCTGCGCAGGTCGACGTCTCGGGCGTCGAAAGTTAGCGGTACATGGGACCACTTCGTCTGCACGACTGGGCCGGTGATGGCGACGTGGTTAATGCTGCGGTAATGGTCCCGCTTCTGTCGCTTAGTGTCGAAGTCGACACTGGACCCCCCAGTGATCATATGAATGACTCCGCGATACGGTTGATTGGCGAAGTCTTCTTGTTTGGGGGCGTGGGGGTGGGGGATGTTTTGTTGCTGGTGTGGAGGTGGGGGTGGAGGAGGTACGATTTGTACTTCCTGATGGTGTTGGTAAGCGTGGTGCGGTGGATGCGGGGCGGGGCGTGGATGTATGGTGGAGGGTGTTGCTGGTAAGTGTGCGCGACGACTCTTGGGTTGTCGGCCGGTTGCGCCCGTGCCATCCTGTCTTTGGTGGCTTTTGTCTCGGGGCAGTCCTTGGTTTGGTGGGCGCAGTCTTCGCCGTGGAAGAGGCAGTAGAACCGGCGCGGCGGTTGCGCGCGTCCCCGGCCTCTGTCACGAGTCCCAGCTCCGCGGCCCTGGGGGGATATTCCTGGCGGCGAGGGGCGTCACCAGCGGGGTGCTGGTTGGCAATGTTGTGCACCTGCTGCTGACTACGGCCGTCTCGGCCGGAGTCTGGCTGCGGAGTCCTCGTCCACGTACGGCTAGACTGTGGAGCATCTTTGGGTTTCCTCTGTGACTCAACCTTGCGCTGGTGGAGCTCTTCGGATTTGGCATATTTTTCAAATAGCTGGTATAATTCTTGGAGGTTCTTGGGCGGGTCTCTGATGCAGTGGCTGTATAGGACGCCGGTGCGAAGGCCGCTGATGGCGTAGTGAATAGCGATCTGGTCATCAAATGAGGGCAGCTGTGACTTGAGCGTTAGAAACTTGCGGTAGTACTCCCGCAGAGTCTCTTTTTCCAGCTGCTTGCAGAGTGAGAGCTCGGCCAGTGCGTCGGTGTCCGGGCGGTACCCCTGGAAGTTGAGGAGGAATTTGTCCCTTAGGCTTCTCCAGGAGTCAATGGAGAGCGGGGGCAACCTGGTGAACCAGGTGAGAGCTGGGCCTTCGAGGGCTATGATGAAAGACTTGGCCATTGTGGCGTCGTCCCCTCCGGAAGATGCAACGGTGACCTGGTAACTCATGATGTATTGTGCCGGGTCCGTGCTGCCGTTGTACTTTGGATAGGTCCCAGCCCGGAAGTTGGCAGGCCAGGGCGTCACTTGCAGGTGTGGCGCCAGGGGACTTTGCTCGTCGAGGTAGTTGACCCCTTGGAATGGCGCGGCGTGCGGGAAGGCATAGTCGCGCTGGGGGAAGTGGGGGTCTTCGACTTGCGCGTGCTGCTGCAGGGGTGGTCCGCGTTGCAAGCTGAGGTGGCCTTCGCGCTGCATCTGCGCGATCTCCCGCTCGAGGTCCTGGGCCTTCTGCTCTTCATCGCGTATCATTTGCCACACCTTGGCTAGTGCAGACACGTGCTGGCGCTTGGCCTCCAATATCTCTTTTTGCCGCTGGAGATTGCGGTTCTTGAGGCGCAGGGCGCGCAGCTGTAGCTGTTCTTCCGCTGAAACGCCGAGGACTTCACCGTCCTCGGTGAGGTCCGCGCCCTACGGTGGGGCGAAGCCGAAGACTTCGCCGTCCTCGGCGAGGTCCGCTTCCTCCGTTGGGGCGAAGCCTGGTGGGGGTTGCGGTTGTCCTTCGAGGCCACAGGTGCGGAAAGCGTCGTCTTCGCCGGTGCGGGGAGCATCGTTTTCAACAGCTGCTTGGTGGGTGGAGTGGGTTAGTGCGAGGGCCTTGCCCTTTTTTGCGGCCAGCAGTGCTGCTGCCTTCACAGCCTCGTCAGCCTTCGAGCTAGCTTTCTTGGGTGCCATCGCGGGTGGTTTTTTTGGAGCACAAACGGTGGGCGCCAAATGTTGGAACTTGCTACTGGCGCAAGTAAACCCAACAGGAAGGGAGTGAGTAAGCGCAAACAGGGTTTAAGCACGCAATGGCAAAAGCTCTGTTCCTCTAGCCCAGTTGAGGGCACTGTGCGGGGGTATTTATAGGTACCTGAGCGCCCAGCGTCCTGTGTTAAGGACGCATGTGCCCTCAAGCATCTAGGTTATCCCTGGAATATTCCCATAAAGCGGGGTTACAGACTGTAATTACAGGGATGCCTTTATAAATTAGGCCCGTAATGCGCTGCGGCCACGCAGGGCCTGTTACAATGGGCCGGATTACACGTGGGCCTCTGTCCTGGACGAAGTCACAATGCTGGGACGACCTCGTCACAGGTCTTCGCCCGATGATCAGTGGGACAAAGGGTGAGCCCGCCTGTTGTCTTGCCTTCGCTGGTCCGACGACGTCGGCGAAGGCGTCGAGCGAAGGGTGGCGTGTTTGCCTTCTCCCCAACACACCATTTCAAAAATTTTCAAAATGAAAGATTTAATTGGTATTCATAATGTTTGTTTTTCAATTAGTATTCAAGACAATTTCAAATTGGTATGAATTTTCAAAATTGGTATCTATTTCAAAACCCTCTTGAAAGCTAAGGGGAGAATTTCATTCTGGGGGAGCTTTTGTTTAGTCAAAGGAAAAGCATTTGAAACAGGGGAGAAACTTCAAATCTTGAAAATGCTTTTTGCTATCTTATTCATATACCTTTGACTATTTGCAAAAAGAAATTTTGAAAAGACTTCAAAAAAGATTTGCAAAAACAAAACATGTGGTGCCAAAGTGGTCCAAAATGTCAAATAAAAGAAAGCAATCCATTCACTCTTATTCATATGCAATAAGACTTTTATATTGGTTTAAATTCCAAGTAACCTATGCACTTACCATATGCAAACTAGTTCATTTTTGCACTTTATATATTTGCTTTGGTTTGTGTAGGCATCAATCACCAAAAGGGGGAGATTGAAAGGGAAATAGGGTTAACCTTTTCCCACAATTAATTTTGGTGGTTGAATGCCCAACACAAATATATGGACTAACTAGTTTGCTCTAGAATACATGTTCTACAGGTGCATAAAGGTTCAAAATAAACCAATATATATTCAAGTTAGGGATCCAATTCAAAGGAGCAGAAGAAACCAAGTGTGTTGTGGTTTGGCGCACCGGACAGTGTCCGGTGCACCAGGACCGTACAGAGTCCAACTAGCCACTCTCAGGTTTCTTCGGGCGCTCTCCGCTATAATTCACCGGACTGTCCGGTGTGCCATCAGACTATACGGTGCACCAGCGAAGCAACGGCTACATCGCACAACGGTCGACTGCAAAAGCCACTGAGTCAGATGAACAGTGAAGAACAGTGCGTGTAGAGTCAGAGCGCAGAGTCAGTGGCGCATCGGACAATGAACAGGAGCTGTCCGGTGTGGCACCGGACTGTCCGGTGCCACAAGAAGTCAACAGCGCCAACGGTCGACTGCTCCCGAACCCTAACGGTTAGGTGACGTGGCGGCGCATAGGACAACCTATAGTGCCTATCCGATGGGGCACTAGACTGTCCGGTGCGCCCTTCGATAGCAGCGTTCCCCAATGGCCATTTGGTGGTTGAGGGCTATAAATACCGCCAACCACCACCACACCAAGCATCCAAGCATTCTGAACATTGCATTCAATACAAAAGCAATAGACTTCACTCCAAGGCACAATCAAAGCGATCGATCCACAAAAAGTCCCCAAATCAACTCTAGTGCATTAGGACATGTGAGAGGATCTCTTGTGTTTCTTTGTTGCTCTTGTTTGCTTAGCTTGGCCTTCTTTTTCTTTTCATTCTTACTCTCAAGTGCTTTGTAAGCAAGGCAAGAGACACCAATTGTGTGGTGGTCCTTGTGGGGTCTAAGTCACCCGTGAGATTAAGGAAGAAGGTTCACTCGGTCTAAGTGACCGTTTGAGAGAGGGAAAGGGTTGAAAAAGACCCAGTCTTTGTGACCACCTCAACGGGGACTAGGTTCTTTAGAACCAAACCTCGATAAAACAAATCACCGTGTTCACTCGCTTTATTTTCTTGGTTGATTTGTTTTCCCCCTCTCTCCCAGACTAGGTTTTAAATCTAACGCTAACCCCTATTGACCCCCCTCTAGGTGACTTTCAATTATCTGCCATGCGGATTGCACTCTCATTATCACATAGGAGACAGACTTTACTCAATTTATAGCCATAGTCCCTAAGCGTTTGCCTCATCCAAAGTAATTGCGCGACACAATGGCCTGCGGCAATGTACTCAACTTCGGCGGTGGAAAGAGCTACTGAGTTTTGTTTCTTTGAAGCCCTAGACACCAGGGATATCCCCAAAAACTAACAAGTCCCTGATGTGCTCTTTCTATCAATTTTACACCGTGCCCAATCAGCATCGGAATATCCTATTAAATCAAAAGTGGATCCCTTGGGGTACCAAAGCCCAAACTTAGGAGTGTAAACTAAGTATCTCATGATTCTCTTCACAGCCCTAAGGTGAACTTCCTTAGGATCGGCCTAAAATCTTGCACACATGCATACATAAAGCATAATATCCAGTCGAGATGCACATAGTAGAGTAAAGATCCTATCATCGATCGGTATACCTTTTGATCTACGGATTTACCTCCCGTGTCAAGGTCGAGATGCCCATTGGTTCCCATGGGTGTCTTGATGGATTTGCCATCCTTTATTCCAAACTTCTTTAGTATGTCTTGAATGTACTTAGTTTGGCTGATGAAGGTGCTCTCTTGGAGTTGCTTGATTTGAAATCCTAGGAAGTACTTCAACTCCCCCATCATAGACATCTCGAATTTTTGTATCATGATCCTACTAAACTCTTCACAAGTAGATTTGTTAGTAGACCCAAATATAATATCATCAACATAAATTTGGCATACAAACAAATCTTTTGCAACAGTTTTAGTAAAGAGTGTAGGATCGGCTTTACCGACTTTGAAGCCATTAGTTATAAGGAAATCTTGCAGGCGTTCATACCATGCTCTTGGGGCTTGCTTGAGCCCATAAAGTGCCTTTGAGAGTTAATACACATGGTTAGGGTACTCACTATCTTCAAAGCCGGGAGGTTGCTCAACATAGACCTCTTCCTTGATTGTTTCATTGAGGAAGGCACTCTTTACGTACATTTGATAAATCTTGAAGCCATGGTAAGTATCATAGGCAAGTAATATGCGAATTGGCTCAAGCCTAGCTATGGGTGCATAAGTTTCATCAAAGTCCAAACCTTCGACTTGTGAATATCCCTTTGCCACAAGTTGGGCTTTGTTCCTTGTCACCACACCATGCTCGTCTTGCTTGTTGCGGAATACCCTTTTGGTACCTACAACATTTTGATTAGGACGTGGAACTAAATGACATACCTCATTCCTCGTGAAGTTGTTGAGCTCCTCTTGCATTGCCATCACCCAATCTGAATATCTTAGTGCATCCTCCACCCTGTATGGCTCAACAGAGGACACAAAAGAATAATGTTCACAGAAATGAGCAACTCCAGATTTAGTGGTTACCCCCTTATGAATATCACAAAGGATGGAGTTGACGGGTGATCTCGTTGAATTGCTTGGTGGACTCTTGGGTGTGGCAGTCTTTGACCCTGAATATCTTGCTCATCTTCCTTGTCTTGATTATTATCTCCCCCTTGATCATTGTCCTCCTCTAGAGGTGGCTCATCCTCTTGATCTTCATCTTGAGCCTGTTCCTCATCTTGGGTTGGTGGAGATGCTTGCATGGAAGATGACAGTTGATCTTGTACTTGTGGAGGCTCTTTGGATTCCTTAGGACACACATCCCCAATGGACATGTTCCTTAGCACGACGCACGGAGCCTCTTCATTATCTAACTCATAAAGATCAACTTGCTCCACTTGGGAGCCATTAGTCTCATCAAACACAATGTCACATGAAACTTCAACTAGTCTAGTGGATTTGTTGAAGACTCTATATGCCCTTGTGTTTGAGTCATATCCTAGTAAAAAGCCTTCTACAGCCTTAGGAGCAAATTTAGATTTTCTACCTCTTTTAATAAGAATAAAGCAATTACTCCCGAAGACTCTAAAATATGAAACATTGGGCTTTTTACCGGTGAGGAGTTCATAAGATGTCTTCTTGAGGATTCAGTGAAGGTAGAGCCGGTTGATGGAGTAGCAAGCAGTGTTGATTGCTTCTGCCCAAAACCGGTCCGGTGTCTTGTACTGATCAAGCATGGTCCTCGCCATGTCCAGTAGAGTTCTAGTCTTCCTCTCCACTACACCATTTTGTTGAGGTATGTAGGGAGAAGAGAACTCATTCTTGATCCCCTCATCCTCAAGAAATTCTTCAATTTGAGAGTTCTCGAACTCCGTCCCATTGTTGCTTATTATCTTTTTTATCCTTAATCCAAACTCGTTTTGAGCCCACCTTAAGAATCCTTTTAAGGTCTCTTGGGTTTGTGATTTTTCCTGTAAAAAGAACACCCAAGTGAAGCGAGAATAATCATCCACAATAACTAGACAGTACTTACTCCCGTCGATGCTTATGTAAGTGAAAGGGAATTAGGCTTACACCTATATTCCTAAATTGATTTTGGTGGTTGAATTGCCCAACACAAATAATTGGACTAACTAGTTTGCCCAAGTCTATAAGTCCTACAGGTACCAAAGGTTCACAATAAGCCAATAAAAAGACCAAGAAAAGGGTTCAACAAAAAGAGCAAGGGATAACCGAAGTGTGTCCTGGTCTAGCGCACCGGACTGTCCGGTGTGCCACCGGACAGTGTCCGGTGCACCAGGGGACTTCAAGCTGAACTTCGCACCTTTGGGAATTCTTAGAGGCGCTTCGCTATAATTCATCGGACTGTCCGGTGCCCCAAGACCAAGCGACTCTGAACTCGCCAGCTTCGGGAATCCGCTCCACTATAATTCACCGGACATGTCCGGTGCACACCAGACTGTCTGGTGTAACGGCGGAGCAACGACTACTTCAAGCGCAACGGTCGTCTGCAACGCATTAAATGCGCGCCAGCGCGCGCAGAGGAGCAGAGCACGCGCGGGTGGCACACCGGACAGCCTACAGGGCATGTCCGGTGCATCACCGGACAGCCAGGTGGGCCCACACGTCAGAGCTCCAACTGTCGAACCCTAACGGCCGGGTGACGTGGCTGGCGCATCGGACACTGTCCGGTGCGCCCGTCGACAGCAGCCTTCACCAAACGGCTAGTTTTTTGGTTAGGGTTATAAATACCCCCAACCATCCCACATTCAAGTTATCCAAGTTTTCCACCTTCCAACTACTTACAAGAGCTAAGCATTCAATACAAGACACACCAAGTGATCAAATCCTCTCCAAATTCCACACAAGGCTTTAGTGATTAGTGAGAGAGATTTGTTGTGTTCTTTTGAGCTCTTGTGCTTGGATTGCTTCTTTCTTTCATTCTTTCTTGCGAACAACTCAATTGTAACCGAGGCAAGAGACACCAATTGTGTGGTGGTCCTTGCGGGGAAGTTTGTTCCCGTTTGATTGAGAAGAAGAAGCTCACTCGGTCCGACGGACCATTTGAGAGAGGGAAAGGGTTGAAAGAGACCCGGTCTTTGTGACCACGTCAACGGGGAGTAGGTTTGCAAGAACCGAACCTCGGTAAAACAAATCCGTGTGTCACACTCTTTATTTGCTTGCGATTTGTTTTGCATCCTCTCTCTCTCGGACTCGATTATATTTCTAATGCTAACCCGGCTTGTAGTTGTGATTAACTTTGTAAATTTCAGTTTCGCCCTATTCACCCCCCCTCTAGGCGACTTTCAATTGGTATCAGAGCCTGGTGCTTCATTAGAGCCTAACCGCTCGAAGTGATGTCGGGAGATCATGCCAAGAGGGAGATGGAGACCGGTGACAAGCCCACTACAAGCCACGGGAAGGCTTCATCGAAAGAGTCCTGTAACAAGGGGAAGGGGAAGGAGAAGAAATCCTCTTCCCACAAGTCGCATCGGAGTGGTGATAAAAAGAAGAAGATGAGGAAGGTGGTCTACTACGAGACCGACACTTCATCACCATCAACCTCCGGCTCCGACGCGCCATCCATTACTTCTAAGCGCCACGAGCGCAAGAAGTTTAGTAAGATCCCCCTACGCTATCCTCGCATTCCTAAACATGCACCTTTACTTTCCGTCCCATTAGGCAAACCACCAACGTTTTATGGTGAAGATTATGCTAGGTGGAGTGATATGATGCGATATCACCTAACCTCACTCCACAAAAGTATATGGGATGTTGTTGAGTTTGGTGTACAGGTATCGTCCGTAGGGGATGAAGATTATGATGAGGACGAAGTGGCCCAAATCCAACACTTCAACTCCCAAGCCACAACTATACTCCTCGCCTCTTTAAGTCGAGAAGAGTATAATAAGGTGCAAGGGTTGAAAAGTGCTAAGGAAATTTGGGACGTACTAAAGACCGCAAATGAAGGAGACGAGGTGACCAAGATCACCAAGCGTGAAACGATCGAGGGGGAGCTCGGTCGCTTCCATCTCCACCAAGGGGAGGAGCCACAAGACATGTACAACTGGCTCAAAACCTTGGTCAATCAAGTGCGCAACCTCGGGAGCAAAAAATGGGATGACCACGAAGTGGTTAAGGTTATTCTTAGATCACTTGTTTTCCTTAACCCTACTCAAGTTCAATTGGTTCATGGCAATCCTAGATATACACTAATGACTCCCGAGGAAGTAATCGGGAATTTTGTGAGCTTTGAATTGATGATCAAAGGCTCAAAGAAGATCAACGAGCTTGATGGCCCCTCCACGTCCGAAGCACAACCGGTCGCATTCAAGGCGACGGAAGAAAAGGAGGAGGAATCTACTCCAAGTCGAACACCCATCGACGCCTCCAAGATCGACAACGAGGAGATGGCGCTCATCATCAAGAGCTTCCGTCAAATCCTCAAGCAAAGGAGGGGGAAAGATTACAAGTCCCGCTCCAATAAAGTTTGCTACAAGTGTGGTAAGCCCGGTCACTTTATAGCAAAATGTCCTATTTCTAGTGATAGTGACAGGGGCGACGACAAGAAGGGGAGAAGAAAGGAGAAGAAGAAGTACTACAAGAAGAAGGGCGGCGATGCCCATGTTTGCCAGGAATGGGACTCCGACGAGAGCTCCACCAACTCCTCCTCCGACGAGGACGCCGCAAACATCGCCGTCACCAAGGGTCTTCTCTTCCCCAACGTCGGCCACAAGTGCCTCATGGCAAAGGACGACAAAAGGAAGAAGGTAAAATCAAGATCCTCCACCAAATATGAAACATCTATCGATGAGGATAATGCTAGTAATGAGGAGGATAACTTGTGTGTTCTTTTTGCCAACCTAAACATGCAACAAAAGGAAAAGTTAAATGAATTAATTAGTGCTATTCATGAGAAGGATGATCCCTTGGACTCCCAAGAGGACTTCCTTATTAAAGAAAACAAAAAGCATGTTAAGGTTAAAAATGCTTATGCTCTAGAAGTAGAGAAAATTATCTAGGGAGCTAAGCACTTGCCATGAGACTATTGACAACCTTAGAAATGAGAATGCTAATTTGTTAGCTAAGGTTGATTCAAATGTTTGTGATGTTTCAATTCCCAATCTTAGAAATGATACTAATGATTTGCTTGCTAAGATTGAAGAATTAAACATTTCTCTTACTAGCCTTAGGATTGAGAATGAAAAATTGCTTACTAAGGCTAAAGAACTAGATGTTTGCAATGTTACAATTTCCGATCTTAGAGATAAAAATGATATATTGCGTGCTAAGATTGTTGAACTTAATTCTTGCAAACCCTCTACATCTACCACTGAGCATGTCACTATTTGCACTAGATGTAGAGATATTGATGTTAATGCTATTCATGATCACATGGCTTTAATTAAACAACAAAATAATCATATAGCAAAATTAGATGCAAAAATTGCCGAGCATGAACTTGAAAATGAAAAATTTAAATTTGCTCGTAGTATGCTCTATAGTGGGAGACGCTCTGGCATCAAGGATGGCATTGGCTTCCAAAAGGGGGACAATGTCAAACTTAATGCCCCTCCTAAAAGATTGTCTAATTTTGTTAAGGGCAAGGCTCCCATGCCTCAGGATAACAAGGGTTACATTTTGTACCCTGTCGGCTATCCCGAGAGCAAGATTAGGAGAATTCACTCTAGGAAGTCTCACTCTGGCCCTAATCATGCTTTTATGTATAAGGGTGAGACATCTAGCTCTAGGCAACCAACCCGTGCTAAGTTGCCTAAGAAAAAATCTCCTAATGCATCAAATGGTCATGACATTTCATTTAAAACTGTTGATGCAACTTTTGTTTTGACTAAGAAATCCGGCAAGGTAGTTGCCAAGTTTGTTGGGGGCAAACACAAGGGCTCCAAGACCTGTGTTTGGGTACCCAAAGTTCTTGTTTCTAATGCTAAAGGACCCAAAACCGTTTGGGTACCTAAAGTCAAGAACTAAAATTGTTTTGTAGGTTTATGCATCCGGGGGCACAAGTTGGATCATCGATAGCGGGTGCACAAACCACATGACAGGGGAGAAGAAGATGTTCTCCTCCTACGAGAAAAATCAAGATCCCCAACGAGCTATCACATTCGGGGATGGAAATCAAGGTTTGGTCAAAGGCTTGGGTAAAATTGCTATATCTCCTGACCATTCTATTTCCAATGTTTTTCTTGTAGATTCCTTAGATTATAACTTGCTTTCCGTTTCCCAATTATGTCAAATGGGCTACAACTGTCTGTTTACTGATGTAGGTGTCACTGTCTTTAGAAGAAGTGATGATTCAATAGCATTTAAGGGAGTGTTAGAAGGTCAGCTATACTTGGTAGATTTTGATAGAGCTGAACTCGACACTTGCTTAATAGCTAAGACTAACATGGGCTGGCTCTGGCATCGCCGACTAGCACATGTTGGAATGAAGAATCTTCATAAGCTTCTAAAGGGAGAGCACATTAGGATTAACAAATGTTCATCTTGAGAAAGACATGATTTGTAGCGCATGCCAAGCTGGGAAACAAGTTGGTGTTCATCATCCACACAAGAATATCATGACGACTGACAGGCCACTGGAGCTCCTACACATGGATTTATTTGGCCCGATCGCTTACATAAGCATCGGCGGGAGTAAGTACTGTCTAGTTATTGTGGATGATTATTCTCGCTTCACTTGGGTATTCTTTTTGCAGGAAAAATCTCAAACCCAAGAGACCTTAAAGGGATTCTTGAGACGGGCTCAAAATGAGTTTGGCTTAAGGATCAAGAAAATAAGAAGCGACAACGGAACGGAGTTCAAGAACTCTGAAATTGAAGGCTTCCTTGAGGAGGAGGGCATCAAGCATGAGTTCTCTTCTCCCTACACACCACAACAAAGTGGTGTAGTGGAGAGGAAGAATCGAACTCTATTGGACATGGCAAGAACCATGCTTGATGAGTACAAGATGCCAGATCGGTTTTGGGCCGAGGCGGTTAACACCGCTTGCTACGCCATCAACCAGTTATATCTACACCGAATCCTCAAGAAGACATCATACGAACTCCTAACCAGTAAAAAGCCCAACATTTCATATTTTAGAGTCTTTGGTAGCAAATGCTTTATCTCTACTAACTATTAAGAGTACAGTGTAGACTGCCCCCGCCTCAACAGCCCACGCTACGAATCCCGCGCTCGGCGGCCCCTCCGCCGCGAATCCCGCGCACGGCGGCACCGCTCGCCCGCTGATCACGCGCACGACCGCATCCGCCCCCACTCGCGATGCCCCCTGCTAGCTCCCCAGCTACGACAGCAGCCTCCGCGTCCTCATCGCGCGCCCATCCCGTCCTCGATGCATCTTCCCTATCCGCGTCGCCACCTCTCCTCCCGCTCCCGGATTTGGCCCTCTCCGCTCGGCTCCTCGCCGCCGAGGGCTCCTCACTCGCACTCCCACCCCGCTCTCTAAACCCCCATGTGGGTGAGTCATCGTCAACGTGCCGGGGTGCGCGTTCGCTCCTCCTCGCGCTGCACGAGCACAACCATCTGCAGGCGCCGGACCCGCTGCTCCCAAGGCATGGCAGCAGCGAGCATGCGACACCTCCATGTCTCCACAGATCCAGCACCATGCTTAGGCGACCATGGCAAGGCTGTCGAGGACAATGGCTCGAACCTCGAGATCGCGTGAATCATGGAGCTGGATGAGGTCGCCGTTACCACCGGGGAGGATGACGATACAGTGCTTCTGGACATGTGAGTCATCTGCAACCGCTTCGATTCTCTCCCTCCACGATCCGACCAGCAACAAGGAGCAGCAGCAGTGGCAATGAGTCATCTACAACCCTAAACCCAGTGATTCATCCATATCCATGTGAATCCCCAATTCCTTAGCATCTTGTATAAGACAGGTGCAGCAAACAAAGTCTTTTCATTTTTCTTGTACTAATTGCATCACCTATGTGTAGATCTAATACTTCTAGAGCGCATCTAATGGATGATTGTTTAGTTCCACTAAGAAAAATTGGGAGGCAATATATCTGCCACTATGAGAACTTTGGCAAGGTATTTATCATCCCAAAGTAATCTTCGGTCTGCAAAGGCATGGTTCCATTTCAGTAGAGAAAATAGCTAATAGCTCCATATAGTGGTTAATAAAATAGAATGCGCTAATGCAAAGATGAACATGATTCAAAGAAAAAAGGGAAATAGCTAATTCCTGCATATATTCAGTGACCCTTCTATACGTTCTGAAGGCTGAAGGAGAATTTTTTAAAGAACTGGAGTGCCTCCATATTGCAAAGTGACATATCACGACAACATTAAAGCATATTCATAGAAAATTAGTGTCATCTTAATATTTTTGTGGAGGCATGCACAAACGATTATAAAAATAAAAAGTATGAAACATCCCAATAACAGCAACATGCAAAACAGTTGGCATTCACCACTATTTGTACTCAAATTCATTGCTTTATGACTGACATGTATGGGTTTCATCTACAGCATCATTGTTTTCCTTCATAGTTTTCATTTGTCCCTATTTAAGGCATGGCTCTTTCCTAAAGTAAGGACCAAGTGAAAGGTACCCGCCATTAAAATGCTACTCTTGTTTTTTTCTCAAACATGCATGACTGT
This sequence comes from Zea luxurians, assembly GCA_029449295.1. Taxonomy (NCBI): domain Eukaryota; kingdom Viridiplantae; phylum Streptophyta; class Magnoliopsida; order Poales; family Poaceae; genus Zea; species Zea luxurians. The sequence goes on along the minus strand of JAOPSE010000018.1, from coordinate 4,064,445 downwards.
GTCATTTCATTAAGAAGAAAACTAGGATTTGTTATGATTTTCTTTAGGTACATTCACGCCTATTGAATAGTTAGAGAGTCACATCCTTAACCTACCTAGCTAGGTCCAAGCATCAGTCCTTTGGCATTGGTGTGGCATCAAGTCCCTTCAGTTAACATAACAGCAGTAAATATTTGGCAGGGGAAAGCCCAACAAACTCGACCGCTACCAACTGTACGCCCTTCAGGTCCTTCACCAATTATTTGGCTCAGAAATGTACATCAAATTTATTTCCTCCACGTCATTACAAAATTTGTCTTAATATAATTATCTGAATTGAAAAAACATGTGTACATAGCTATGTGTGGATTTACAACAGATAAAAAGCACAAATACAAAATAATAGTGTCTGTCAGTGTTCAATCTGTCAGTTGCTCGACTAATCTTTTTTCTGCTATATCTGATTTTGCAGAAATTCTTAGATAGCTCTAAGTTGAAGAGACACTTTCTTATTCATACAAGAGAAAAGAATTTTGTGTGCCCACATGAAGGTTGTTATTGTTATTATTATTGTTATTCTTATTATTATTTATCTGACAATATGTGTGATTTTAATTTAAAGGCACACATGAAAACACATTCTGCAAATAACTAGCATGTGTGCCAGACTGCCAGTGCCTAGAATGTGGCCGAAGATTTACACAGGAATCAACATTAAGGGCTCATATCAGGTACTACGTGTAAATTTCTGCTTGTAAAAGAATTGTGTAATGAGACAAATATAGGTTGTTGGCCTGCAGAATCCAAGTGTGTCGGCAATGAACCACAATGCAATTGGAGATCGCCATCAGCCCTCTAAGCCAGCAAAGGTCTCAGCAACACCTCTAGCTCCCTAAGTTGAGCGCCCTTATGTCTGCTGTTAGAGACTCTCCACCAACTATATATCCTATTCTGTTTTAATTAACTATGTGCATGCTGCATGCTATTCAGGTCGACATATTTCCTAGGGCAGATGCTCTGATGGTGCCTTTGTTCCTTTTCTTTTGCTCTCTCCTTTTGCTGTGGCACATGAAAATTATCAGACTATTAGTAGAAATCTGATGTTCTTTATATTAACCAGATCCAAAAACATCAGTCTAATATTTCAGTATTGCTCATGTAGAAGAATGGTGAACACTAGAAGGTTGTGGAGTCCTAAAGACGAGCAAGCCTGGGTCCATGACAGATTTGATGAGATGGATATGCATGATTTTCATGGTGATAATGTAAGTTTTATGTTTTCTTATTTTGTATGAATAAAAGTACACTGGACATATTTTTGAATCACTTGCTAATTAGGGTAATTGTACCTCAACTGAAATCTGTGCATTGATTTTCATAAAAAAGTATACTACAATATTTGTTTCAGTATTCTATCAGACTAATGTTCACAAATATTGTGGTATTCTTCTACATTCTTCTGGTTCACCATTCCCTGCTACTATCCATTAAAAAGCATTGTCACACTGTTTCGAATATGAACGTGTCGTCCCTACGCTTAGACTGAAGAAACTATAGTGCACCTTTTCATTAACTGCCCCTTCGCACAAGCTTGTTGGGAGCCCATCCTTTTGAGGAATAATGTTAATATGTATCCACTGTCTAACTTAAAGAGCCTAAGAGCCCATATCAATTCTTCAAATTGGTATAGCAGATGCATCTCCAGGAGAACCATTATTCAAATTCGGCTGGCTAATTTTCTCATCAGTTGCAGATGAGCTATCAGTTGGAGGTACATCAACAACTGCACAACCTGGACAGATGCACATTGAAATAACTTGCAAACATAGCTGTTCAATCTTTGTTGCCCCCTTGAGGTATTCGGCAATCAGTAATTCAGCTTTTTCATGATTTAGGTTGGATATAATAAGAGGTTGGCTCTTCCGGAGAGCTTGCTCGGTCAAAATGTTCAGAATCAGCTAATCATAAAAAATTAATAGTTTGCTTTCTATTGGTTGTGTTAGCTTCAAATAATTAGTTGTGCCTGCATACACTCATAGAATCTTTTTACATGACACAATTTAAGCTTTCTATATTCAAGAGATTAGTTTTCTAGGGAGATATCTCTTTATGGTTTCAGTTTTTGTGGTTTTACACATCCCTTAACCAGAATGATTTAGAAATTTGGTTGTAGTTTCTAGAGAAAATTCTCTCCATAGTCAGCTTTTTCTTTTTGTGGCATGGTTTATCATTAAAATTTCACTTCACACAATGGAAACATAGAGACTAACATCAACACTAAGGGACCAGCGGAAAGAAAAAATGAGCAAAAGATAGAAGACAATTATATACCTTATTTTTAGATTGATATCTACAGCTACAGAGATGCTAGATAAAAATGTCGACAACTTTATTGCTATTGTCAAGTAGTTAACCTGGATCAACACGCCTTGAATATAAGCATGGTGAAGCATGACTATCTTGTCAAACAGTTATAGCATGCTACCGAGGAAGGTCGCAGGTCCATATGTGGTCATTTGTCATCATTTTTTCATTTGATTTGGTGCCTCCATGGTCTACGTATGGATGTCATATTTCTCATGACATGATCATTGCTATCTTAGCCATATTGTTCATTTGACCATATTACTCAGCAGTTAAGTCTATACTATTTTAGTTATTATTTGTTACTAACATGTTATTTTTCCTTACCATATTGTTACTTGGTGAAGTAAATGATGCCCTGCTCCAAAGAAAGCTGCTATTGGTATACCAGTTGTTGATGCCATTGATGCAGTCAGGATTGCTTCTGATTTTGTCCTGACATAACCTAGCTTCAATGTGATAATTAGTGCCGTTCTTACCGGCTGGACAATTTTCCAAAGGATAAAGAACTACATTGTATGTCAGAAGGAAACCTACTGAAATAGATTTCCAAAAAATACAGTTACTTTCTATGATCCACCTTGACCTTTGCAGTCTATGCTTTTTCCATTACAATATGTATTGTGGTTTGTTTTCTTGGCTTGTTCTTTAAAACTAGAAGTTGTGCAACATTTTTATATTAGCCTTCTTTGGCTACCGTTGTTTTGTAACTTTCTGTTGCTTAGTTGTGTATAATATGTTCGTGTATTTATTTGAGTACTTATTTTGGTTGTTAATTTTTAATTAGGTTTAGTTGATTTTGTTACGCAACAAATTAATTAGAACCACACATTTAATTAGATTCATCTTAGATCCTTAAAGTTTTGTGAATAATCTTTTATTATTGCATTTGGCAGCTCAATGTTTAACAACAATTTCATCCGTCCCAAGTTAAAATTCGTTTTAAATAATTAATAAATTCATACAATACAGGTGTACGTGATTTATATATGGTCTAAATTTATTATTATCTATTTGATTATAGACATAAAAATCAAGAGCTATTGTATGCCGTTGCAACGCACGGGCACCCAACTAGTTCTTATTAAAAGAGGTAGAAAATCTAAATTTGCTCCTAAGACAGTAGAAGGCTTTTTACTAGGATATGATTCAAACACAAGGGCATATAGAGTCTTTAACAAGTCCTCGGAACTGGTTGAAGTTTCTTGTGACGTTGTGTTTGATGAAACTAACGGCTCTCAAGTAGAGCAAGTTGATCTTGATGAGATAGGTAATGAAGAGGCTCCGTGCATCGCGCTAAGGAACATGTCCATTGGGGATGTGTGTCCTAAGGAATCCGAAGAGCCATCACATGCACAAGATCAACCATCCTCCTCCACGCAAGCATCTCCACCAACTCAAAATGAGGATGAGGCTCAAGTTGATGAAGGAGAAAATCAAAATGATGAGCAACCTCAAGATGACGGCAATGATCAAGGGGGAGATGCAATTGATCAAGACAAGGAGGATGAGGAAATTACAAGACTGCCACACCCAAGAGTCCACCAAGCAATCCAACGAGATCACCCCGTCGACACCATCCTCGGCGATATTCATAAGGGGGTAACCACTAGATCTCGTGTTGCATATTTTTGTGAGCATTACTCTTTTGTCTCCTCTATTGAGCCACACAGGGTAGAGGAAGCACTTCAAGATTCGGATTGGGTGATGGCGATGCAAGAGGAGCTCAACAATTTCACTAGGAACGAGGTATGGCACTTAGTTCCACGTCCTAATCAAAATGTTGTAGGAACCAAATGGGTCGTCCGCAACAAGCAAGATGAGCATGGTGTGGTGACAAGGAACAAAGCTCGACTTGTGGCCAAGGGATACTCCCAAGTCGAAGGTTTGGATTTCGGTGAAACCTATGCACCCGTAGCTACGCTTGAGTCAATTCGTATATTATTAGCCTATGCTACTTACCATGGCTTCAAGCTTTACCAAATGGACGTGAAGAGTGCCTTTCTCAATGGACCAATCAAGGAAGAGGTCTATGTTGAGCAACCTCCCGGCTTTGAAGACAGTGAGTACCCTAACCATGTCTATAGGCTATCTAAGGCGCTTTATGGGCTCAAGCAAGCCCCAAGAGCATGGTATGAGTGCCTAAGAGATTTCCTTATTGCTAATGGCTTCAAAGTCGGAAAGGCCGATCCTACTCTCTTCAATAAAACTCTTGACAATGATTTGTTTGTATGCCAAATTTATGTTGATGATATTATATTTGGGTCTACTAACGAATCTACATGTGAAGAATTTAGTAGGATCATGACATAGAAATTCGAGATGTCAATGATGGGGGAGTTGAAGTATTTCTTAGGATTTCAAGTGAAGCAACTCCAAGAGGGAACCTTCATTAGCCAAACGAAGTATACTCAAGACATTCTAAACAAGTTTGGAATGAAGGATGCCAAGCCCATGGGAACAAATGGGCATCTCGACCTCGACACGGAAGGTAAATCCGTCGATCAAAAGGTATACCGGTCGATGATAGGTTAATTACTCTATTTATGTGCATCTCGACCGGACATTATGCTTTCCGTATGCATGTGTGCAAGATTCCATGCCGACCCTAAGGAATCTCACCTTACGGCCGTAAAACGAATCTTGAGATATTTGGCTTATACTCCTAAGTTTGGGCTTTGGTACCCTTGGGGATCCACTTTTGATTTAATTGGTTATTCGGATGCCGATTGGGCGGGGTGTAAAATTAATAGAAAGAGCACATCGGGGACTTGCCAGTTCTTGGGAAGATCCTTGGTGTCGTGGGCTTCAAAGAATCAAAATTCTGTGGCTCTTTCAACCGCCGAAGCCGAGTATATTGCCGCAGGTCATTGTTGCGCGCAATTGCTTTAGATGAGGCAAACCCTTAGGGACTATGGTTACAAATTAACCAAAGTTCCTCTTCTATGTGATAATGAGAGTGCAATCCGCATGGCGGATAATCCCGTTGAGCATAGCCGCACTAAACACATAGCCATTCGGTATCATTTTCTAAGGGATCACCAACAAAAGGGGGATATCGAGATTGCATATGTTAGCACCAAAGAACAATTAGCTGATATCTTTACCAAGCCATTGGATGAACAAACTTTTACCAAACTTAGGCATGAGCTAAATATTCTTGATTCTAGAAATTTTTATTGATATCTTGCTTACATAGCTCAGATTTATACCTTTGATCATCTCTTTTATATATACTATGACTAATGTGTTTTCAAGTATATTTCAAACCAAGTCATAGGTGTATTGAAAGGGAATTGGAGTCTTCTGTGAAAACAAAGGCTTCCACTCCACTCCATAACTCATCCTTCGCCGTCACTCCGAGCAACTCTCCAACTTTGGTATAGTCTTCACTCATATTATTATTTGCCAAAGGAGGAGAAATTAGTTCAAAAGGGCTTATATTTCACTCAAATGTCTGTTTTTGGCGATTCATGCCAAAGGGGGAGAGAGTATTAGCCCAAAGCAAAAGGACCGCACCACCACCAAAATTTAAAAGCTTATGATTTTCAAATTGGTATCTCATTGTGTTCAAAAGGGGGAGAGAGTAGTATTTTTCAAAATTGATATCTTAAAACCCTCTTGAACACTAAGAGGAGAATTTATTGAGGGGGAGTTTTGTTTAAGTCAAAGGAAAAGCATTTGAAATAGGGGGAGAAAATTTGAAATCTTGAAAATGCTTCTCAAAATCTTATTCATTTACCTTTGACTATTTGCAAAAGGACTTTGAAAAGGATTTACAAAAAGAATTTGCAAAAACAAAACATGTGGTGCAAGCGTGGTCCAAAATGTCAAAAATTAAAGAAACAATCCATGCGTATCTTATAAGTATTTATATTGGCTCAATTCCAAGTAACCTTTGCACTTACATAATGCAAACTAGTTCAATTATGTACTTCTATACTTGCTTTGGTTTGTGTTGGCATCAATCACCAAAAAGGGGGAGATTGAAAGGGAATTAGGCTTACACCTATATTCCTAAATTGATTTTGGTGGTTGAATTGCCCAACACAGATAATTGGACTAACTAGTTTGCCCAAGTCTATAAGTCCTACAGGTACCAAAGGTTCACAATAAGCCAATAAAAAGACCAAGAAAAGGGTTCAACAAAAAGAGCAAGGGATAACCGAAGTGTGTCCTGGTCTGGCGCACCGGACTGTCCGGTGTGCCACCGGACAGTGTCCGGTGCACCAGGGGACTTCAAGCTGAACTTCGCACCTTCGGGAATTCTCAGAGGCGCTTTGCTATAATTCACCGGACTGTCCGGTGCACCACCGGACAGTGTCCGGTGCCCCAAGACCAAGCGACTCTGAACTCGCCAGCTTCGGGAATCCGCTCCGCTATAATTCACCGGACATGTCCGGTGCACACCGAACTGTCCGGTGTAACGGCGGAGCAACGGCTACTTCAAGCGCAACGGTCGTCTGCAACGCATTAAATGCGCGCCAGCGCGCGCAGAGGAGCAGAGCACGCGCGGGTGGCACACCGGACAGCCTACAGGGCATGTTCGATGCATCACCGGACAGCCAGGTGGGCCCACACATCAGAGCTCCAACGGTCGAACCCTAACGGCCGGGTGACGTGGCTGGCGCACTAGACACTGTCCGATGGCGCACCGGACTGTCCAGTGCGTCTGTCGACAGCAGCCTTCACCAAACCGCTAGTTTGGTGGTTGGGGTTATAAATACCCCCAACCACCCCACATTCAAGTTATCCAAGTTTTCCACCTTCCAACTACTTACAAGAGCTAGGCATTCAATACAAGACACACCAAGTGATCAAATCCTCTCCAAATTCCACACAAGGCTTTAGTGATTAGTGAGAGAGATTTGTTGTGTTCTTTTGAGCTCTTGCGCTTGGATTGCTTCTTTCTTTCATTCTTTCTTGCGAACAACTCAATTGTAACCGAGGCAAGAGACACCAATTGTGTGGTGGTCCTTGCGGGGAAGTTTGTTCCCGTTTGATTGAGAAGAAGAAGCTCACTCGGTCCGAGGGACCGTTTGAGAGAGGGAAAGGGTTGAAATAGACCCGGTCTTTGTGACCACCTCAACGGGGAGTAGGTTTGCAAGAACCGAACCTCGGTAAAACAAATCTGCGTGTCACACTCTTTATTTGCTTGCGATTTATTTTGCACCCTCTCTCTCGGACTCGATTATATTTCTAACGCTAACCCGGCTTGTAGTTGTGATTAACTTTGTAAATTTCAGTTTTGCCCTATTCACCCCCCCCCCTCTACACGACTTTCAGTAAGCGATCGAGCCGAATAGATCCATGTGGAGTAGCTTGAGCGGCCTGTCCATTGTCATGGTGTTCTTGTGTGGATGATGAGCACCAACTTGCTTTCCTGCTTGGCATGCGCTACTGAGAGCACCTGGAGGGGGTGAATAGGTGATCCTGTAAAATCAAACACTAAATAGCCACAAACTTGATTATTAAAGTGTTAGTGTGATTTAACCAAGTTACTATGGAGCAAACTCTTGCGAAAAAAATAATCACAGAAAAGCAAGACAAGAGACACGCAATTGTTATCCCGTGGTTCAACCAAGTAACACTTGCCTACTTCCACGTTGTGGCGTCCCAATGGACGAGGGTTGCACTCAACCCCTTTCAAGTGATCCAATGATCGACTAGAATACCACGGTATTTTCCTTTTGAGATCTTTTCCCGTTTGTGAGGAATCTCCATAAGTTGGAGCCTCTCGCCCTTACAAAGTTTTGATCAAAAGAAGCACAAGAGTAAGGAAGGGAGAATGACACATGCAAGACTCAAATCCGCAGCACACACATGCACACAAGCCTAGACTTGAGCTCGAAACGTAGCACAGTGAGTTCACAACTCAAACGGAGCTCAAATCACTAACACAATCGTGGAGATGGAGTCTGGGAGTCTTAGGATGCTTCTTGAATGCTTGGTGTACTGCTCCATGCGCCTAGGGGTCCCTTTTATAGCCCCAAGGTAGCTAGGAACCGTTGGAGATCAACTTGGAAGGCAATTCTTCCCTTCAGTCGAGTGGTGCACCGGATAGTCCGGTGCACGATTTCCTTCTATATCGGGCGCAGCCGACCATTGGTCCTCGGGGACCGGTTGGCGCACCGGACACTGTCCGATGCACATTGGACAGTCTGGTGTGCCCAACCGATCGTTGGCGTGGGCCACGCGTCGCCCGCTGATTGCGCAGCCGACCGTTGGCCGCGAGCACCATTGGCTCACCAGACAGTCCGGTGCACCACCGGACAGTCCGGTGATTTTTAGCAAAGTCGCTCGGCCGATTCCCAAGAGCAGCCAGTTCACCGTCGAGCCAGCCTAGGGCACCAGACACTGTCTGGTTCACCATCGGATAGTTCGGTGTGCCAGGCTAGAGCTAGTTTTGGCTGTACTTAGCCAACTCTTCTCTAATTCAAATCTTCTTTTCTTGGCACTGTTTCTAGCACTTAGATAAACATGTTAGTATTCAAAAGCAATTTACTAAGTCTAGAAACATACCTTGTTCTTTGATTTGTATTTCTCACTCATTTAGCACATAAGAACTCAATCACTATGTGTTGGGCATCTAATCACCAAAACACTTATAGAAATGGCCCAAGGGCACATTTCCCTTTCAGCTACAAACCCTGTCTTTCTCGAAATGAATATTTGTTAGTCCTAAAATTTGTTCTCCCTTTAGAAGTTTGTGGAGATTCTTCATCCCAACATGGGCTAGTCAGCGATGCCAAAGCCAACCCATGTTAGTCTTAGCAATTAAGCAAGTGTCGAGTTCAGCTTTGTTATTGAGAGCACCTAGAGGGGGTGAATAGGTGATCCTGTAAAATCAAACACTAAATAGCCACAAAACTTAGTTATAGAAGTGTTAGTGCGACTAAGTCACTACAAGAAATTTGTCCTTTTATGACAAAATACCTAATGACAAGGTCAGTTATCGTCATATAATGTCACATAATATGATGGAATTTTTTGAGTCGTCATAATTTCATGAGGCCATGAAGATTTTATGACGGTAGTGTTTTTGTTGTCACGTAAGGGTACCAAGATTCGTCATATATTGTCAGGCGCCAAGAGTTGGTAGACGATTTTACTTTTATGACGCTTAGATGTGCCTTTATGTGATGATTTGGCGGCGTCACTTTATGTTTTTTTCCAAAAAAGGATCGTACCCCTTTCTATTGGCTGCATTCACTTTCCCATCTCCCGCCCAAGATGACCAAAATTCCCCTCCTACCTTATCCTCTCGGCTGCCCACCACCGCAGACAAGTCCAGTCCTCTCCCTCCCCTTAACCTAGCGCCGCCACTCTCGCCCACCACGCCGCCGCACCGCCGCTGGTGAACGGATCCGTCCATCCCGTACACCGCCCAACTCGGCGTCGCTGTTCCAGTACCCACCGCCGCGGGCCGCGTCGGGCGTCGCCGTGCGCAAGAAGTGCCTGCAGATGGGCACCGGCGCCGGGCGCATCGGCGGCTGGGTGGAGTCCATGCGCGCATCCTCAGTCGCCTCCACCCGCCCTCTTTCCCGAGCCAGGATCTCACCAGTGCTGCCCCTGGTCCTGGGGAGCTACCCGCGGCGGCGCTCCGATGGGTCCTTGAGATGCCTGGTGCGCACCAGGCGCCCGCCTGCTACGACGCGCTGAGCACACGCCTCGTCGAGCGCGCCAAGTTCAGGGCCTGCTTCACGAGCGGTATGTGGTCGATCCAAGAGAGATTGCCTAGCCGCCCTCCATTTAGGGAACTTGCAGAGAGCATTTGCCTGTAACTGTATTTGTGTATGCTTGCGATGCATTGCTGATAGGAATCATAGTCTCTTACTTGAGCTCCTGCAGCTGCCTAGAAAAGGAGGAGGATGCACGATTCTTCACTGAAAGTCATACTTTTTTGTTCAGTGTTAGTTTTACTCCCATTCGAAATCTGCGCCTATGGACCGGCGTCTTGCATGAATTTATTGGTGGGGGAAGTGAATGATTTTGTGGTGGTTTAGGGTCTTGATTGGACAGTGTATTGGACTTCTGTTTTTTGGTGATGAGGACCGCAGCCGGAACCAACAAGATTGTTTGCTTCGTGTGAGCCTTTTCATGTTTTGATAAATTCTCGGGCACTCGTGTTAGACAAGACATTACTCCGTATTATTTAGAATTGGATCTTTTTTATGTTTTTCATATGGATCTACCATGAATGATCATATGGATCTTTTTTATGTTTTTCAAATTATCAGTCTTATACAACTACAACCTTTCAGGAATGAACAGTCATGCTGAATTTCTTGGCTGGTCCATTCGGAGCAATATGTAAATTAGTACCCCTATATTCTCTTCTGAGATCATTATTCCTAACTGCTGGAGATATATATGAAGTTGTATTAATTATTGAGGTAGTCTTGAGAAAAGATAACTACAACTCTGTGCTGAGGAGCATAGATATATGGTCTTTTGTGCTTTCTCTTCGAGTCCGTGTGCTATTTGACAATGCAAAATGGGCATATCCTGGTGGATTCTCGGAAGAAAAGCAGGTATGTGTTTAAGATATAGATAAAAACTGAGTCATGTTCTTTCAAGAGATATAATCAATGTGCTACTGAAATGTAAAGTTACCATGTGCTCCAATTACTTCTGTGCTAAATGAGGTATAATCAATAGGTGCTTATGCTCCAATTCTTTTATGGTGACCACTTTTGTATGCTCCAATTCTGTTCAAAGCTTCTAACCACTTGCAGTGCTAAAATAAGACTGTGCATTCAAAAGTTGACCCATGTCTCTGAATAACTTTTATTTGGTAGGGTCAAATTGTGTGAAATGATCAGCATTTTGCTACCTCCTGAAGGCTAGATTAGGAGATGTGGTTTGGCATGCTACTATTTTCACCAAAATCTGTTTGCAGTATTTCTAGGACTGAATGACTTGATTGATGGTTCATATTATTAGACTTCACTAAACAGCTTGCTGTAACCGATGTCCGACATAAACAGCAACTTGTACTTTCCACGATTTCTCATCATAATTTTTCCACGATTCATTATCCAGGCGAGAAGGGAGCTGAATGATCCAGAGATTGCACTTATCTATGCTTTTGCTGGTACAACTAAATTGTCACCCTAATCTTTCAGAATTATCACCTTGCTTTCCTCGGTATCTAACTGTCCGCTCTAGGGTTGCCTTATTTCCTCTACCTGACAAATCACTTCCATCTACAATGGGCTTCCTTTGATTTTTTGCTAGGCGCCATCACTGGAGCTATAACAACTCCCCTTGACGTCATGAAGACAAGGCTGATGGTTCAGGTGAATACTTGTATGAAGACTTTTCGTGCAAATCTCCTTCTGCATTATTTGACTATTTACATATTGGTTGTAATTGCAGGGACAGGGGAACCAATACACTGGAATTGTAAGCTGTGCTCAGACAATCCTCAGAGAGGAAGGCCCTAAGGCATTCTCGAAGGCATCACTTGTGCCAACAGCTTCAGTACTCTTAAAATGGGAAACAAACACTAGTGAACTGGAAACTCTTTTGTAAATGGTCATACTCTGCTTGCAAATGAGATATATGTAAGTTACATGTACTACACTCAAGTAAATGTCTGGTTCAACACTTTTGTATGGCCTTGTTACTAAGTACATTCATTTTATGTAGGAGCAAATGGTTGCAGAGAAGGAAAGAGAGCTAGAAGAAGGAGAAGCACAAAAGTCACCCTCCAAGCTCAACAGGCCGCACTTGAAGAAAACCAAAGTTTTCTGTGCCAGACCCAAGAGGAAGTGAAGGGGATGCATACCAAGTTTGAAGAGACCAATGCACTGCTACGAGTTGTCCTGAAACTTCAGAAAGATTGAGGTAGGGATGCATACCAAGTCTGAGGATGATGCCTTTGCTTAAGGTTTTTCTACCTTGCTAGAACATATCTGTGGTTAGAACTTTGTCAGAACTACGTGCAATCTGTTTGAATGCTTTGAACCTTTGTGGTGGAACCTTTGTATGTTTGAACCTCTGTTGTGGAAGAACTAGTGTGCTGGAATTGTGTATGACTTGTGATGAGAATGTTGTGTATGATGGCTTTTCTGTGTATTATGATTCTGTGAGCTATCATGAGAGCTCAGTGTGTCATCACTGTATGGTCACTGTATGTGGGTGCCATATTAAACTAAACAGAACCAAGCTGTAACATTATCCCAACATTAGGTGACGCGTTGACTGGAAAAAATGTGACAGATAACACCGTCATATATAGCAACAATATGTGACGGACGAACACAACCGTCACAAAAGATGATGACATTATGTGACGGTACTCTGAACAATCGTCACAAGGTACATAATGTGACGGTCGTTATATGACGACCCTTATGACGCAGCATTTTCGTCATAAGATGCTTTTTATGACCAATTTTGTACTAAACATGACACTTTACTTTTGTCATACAAAACCATTTTTTTGTAGTGAGTAGTTTTGAGGCGAGTTCTTGCGAATGAAAACAATCACAGAGAAAGTAGCACAAGAGACACGTGATTTTATCCTGTGGTTCGACCAAGTAACACTTGCCTACTTCCACGTTGTGGCGTCCCAATGGACGAGGGTTGCACTCAACCCCTTTCAAGTGATCCGATGATCAACTTGAATACCACGGTCTTTTCCTTTAGTGTATTTTCCCGTTTGCGAGGAATCTCCATAACTTGGAGTCTCTTGCCCTTACAATAGAGATCACAAAGAAGGCACAGAGTAAGGTTGGGAGGAGCAACACACACAAGACTCAAATCCGCAGCACAACCACGCACACAAGTCATGACTTGAGCTTGAAACACAACACATGGAGTTCGCAACTCAAATGGAGCTCAAATCACTAACACAATGAAGTGAATGCGCGGGAGCGAAGTCTGGATGCTTTAGAATACTTAGAGAATGCTTGGTATGCTCCTCCATGTGCCTAGGGGTCCCTTTTATAGCCCCAAGGCAGCTAGGGGCCATTGAAGACCAACTTGGAAGGCCAATCTTGCCTTCTATCGAGTGGCGCACCGGACAGTCTGGTGCGCAACCGGACAGGTCCTGTAGACTGTTTGGTGCATGATCTCCTTCCAAAATTGGCATATCCGACCATTGCTCCTCTGGGCTGATTGGCGCACCGGACACAGTTCGGTGCACACTGGACAGTCCGGTGCACATCAGATAGTCCGGTGCACCAGCTGACCATTGGAGCAGTCCACGTGTGGCCCGCAGATTGCGCGGCCGACCGTTGGCGATAGCGACCGTTGGCTTACCGGATAGTCCGGTGCACCACCAGACAGTCCGGTGATTTTTAGCCGTACACCGCTGTCGAATCCCGAGAGCGGCGAGTTCACCACGGACTAGCCTGGCGCACCGGACACTGTCGGGTGCACCACCGGATAGTCCGGTGTGCCAGGCCGAGCTAAAGTTTGGTCACTGTTTCTAGCACTTAGACAAACACATTAGCATTCAAAAACCAATGTACTAAGTCTAGAAACATACCTTGTGCCTTGATTTTCACTTCTCACTTTATTTGGCCCATAAGAACTTATTCAAACGTGTTGAGCACTTAATCACCAAAAGATTATAGAAATGGCCCAAGGCAACATTTCCCTTTCAGTTATCATTAAAATCAACTAAATATAGCTGACCCTCCAACACTCCCTTAAATGCTATTGAATCATCACTTCTTCTAAAGACAGTGACACCTATATCTGTAAATAGACAGTTGTAGCCCATTTTACATAATTGAGAAACTGAGAGCAAGTTGTAATCTAAAGACTCTACGAGAAAAACATTGAAAATAGAATGGTCAGGTGATATAGCAATTTTACCCAAACCTATGACCAAACCTTGATTTCCATCCCCGAATGTGATAGCTCGTTGGGGATCTTCATTTTTCTCATACGAGGAGAACATCCTTTTCTCCCCTATCATGTGGTTTGTGCACCCGCTATCGATTATCCAACTTGAACCACCGGATGCATAAACCTACAAAACAAGTTTAGGCCTTGTTCTTGGGTACCCAAATAGTCTTGGGTCCTTTGACGTTAGAAACAAGCACCTTGGGTACCCAAACACAAGTCTTTGGACTCTTGTGTTTGCCCCCAACATATTTGGCAACTATTTTGCCTGATTTGTTAGTAAGCGCATATGATGCATCAAATGTCTTAAATGAAATGTTATGTTCATTTGATGCAGTAGGAGTTTTCTTTTTAGGCAATTTAATATGAGTTGGTTGCCTAGAACTAGAAGCCTCATTTTTATACATAAATGCATGATGAGAAATAGTGTGAGGTTTTCTAACATGAATTCTCCTAATTTTATGTTCAGGATAGTTAGTAGGATATAAAATGTAACCCTCCTTATCCTGAACCATAGGAGCTTTGCCCTTCACAAAGTTAGATAGTTTCTTAGGGGCATTAAGTTTGACATTGCTCCCCTGTTGGAAACCAATGCCATCCTTGATGCCACGGCGTCTCCCATTATAGAGCATTCTACGAGCAAATTTAAATTTTTCATTCTCTAATTCATGCTCATTGATTTTAGCAGTTAATTTAGTTATGTGATCATTTTGTTGTTTAATTATAGCAAGGTGATCATCAATAGCTTCTACATTAATATCTCTACATCTAGTGCAAATGGAAACATGATCAATAGTAGATGTAGAGGGTTTGCATGCATTTAATTCTTCTATCTTAGATTTCAATTTATCATTCTCATCTCTAAGACAGGAAATAGTATCATTGCAAACATTTAAATCTTTAACCTTAGAAACAAAGTTGGCATTTTCATTTTAAGGCTAGAGATTGAATCATGGCAAATGCTAATCTCTTTAGATAAACTTTCACATTTTTCTACTTCCTGAGCATAAGCATTTTTCAACTTAACAAATTTTTTGTTTTCTTTAATAAGGAAGTCCTCTTGGCTATCCAGGAGTTCATCCTTCCCATTAATTGCTTCAATTAATTCATTTAATTTTACTTTTTGGTCCATGCTAAGGTTGGCAAATAAAGATTTGGCGAAAGCGCTCGATGATGAGCGTCATTTCCTCATTGTCGAGCTTAGAGGTGTCGATGGGAAGCCTACTTGATGTAGACTCCTCTTTCTTCTCTTCCGTCGCTTTGAATGCGACGGGTTGCACCTCGGGCGTGGAGGTGGCACCTTGCTCCAAGTTGATAATATGTTTGGAGTCTTTGATCATTAGCTCAAAGCTCACAAACTTGTCTATCACTTCCTCGAGAGACATTAGTTTATATCTAGGATCCCCACGAATTAATTGCACTTGAGTAGCATTGCGAAAGACAAGGGATCTAAGAATAACCTTGACCATTTCATGGTCATCCCACTTGGTGCTCCCGAGGTTGCGCACTTGGTTCACCATTGTCTTTAGCGGGTTGTACATTGCTTGCGACTCTTCTCCTTTGTTGAGGACGAATCGACTGAGCTCCCCCTCGATCGTCTCCCGCTTGTTGATCTTGGCCACCTCGTTCCCTTCGTGCGCGGTCTTGAGGACGTCCCAAATTTCTTTAGCGCTCTTTAACCCTTGCACCTTGTTATACTCCTCTCGACATAGAGTGGCAAGGAGTATAGAAGTTGATTGGGAGTTAAAGTGTCGTATTTGGGCGGCCTCGTCCGAGTCGTAATCCTTGTCCCCCATTTGTGGTACCTGCGCTCCAAATTCAATTATGTCCCATATGCTTTCATGGAGTGAGGTTAGGTAATGCCTCATTTTATCACTCCACATACAATAATCTTCACCATCAAAATATGGTGGTTTGCCTAAGGGAACGAAAAGTAATGGAGCGCGCTTAGAAATACGGGGATAGCGAAGAGGCATCTTACTATACTTCTTGCGCTCATGGCGCTTAGAAGCGACGGACGACTCGGAGCTTGATGTGGTGGGTGACGAAGAGTCAGTCTCGTAGTAGACGACCTTTTTCATCTTCTTCTTCTTGTCCCCCTTCCGAAGTGTCTTGTTGGAGGAAGAGGATTCCTCCTTATGCTTGTGGCTGGACTCCCTCGAAAGTGTTCTCCCTGAGCTTGTGGGCTTGTCACCGGTCATGATCTCCCTCTTGGCGTGTTCTCCCGACATCACTTCGAGTTGTTAGACTCTAATGAAGCACTAGGCTCTGATACCAATTGAAAGTCGCCTAGAGGGGGTTGAATAGGCGTAATCTGAAATTTACAACTTTAAACACACACTACAAGCCGAGGTTAGCGTTAGGGTGAAATTCAAGTCCGGGAAAGAGGGGGAAACAAATCAAATAAGAATCAAGTGAATGAACACGGTGATTTGTTTTACCGAGGTTCGGTTCCAATGAACCTAGTCCCCATTGAGGAGGTCACAAAGACCAGGTCTATTTCAACCCTTTCCCTCTCTCAAACGGTCACTTAGACCGAGTGAGCCTTCTTCCTTAATCTCACGGGTCACTAAGACCCTGCAAGGACCACCACACACTTGGTGTCTCTTTCCTCGCTTACAAAGCACTTGAGAATATGAGAAAGAAAAGAAAGGCCAAGCCAAGCAACAAGAGCAACAAAAGAACACGAGAACACCCTCTCTCAAACCCTATTTGAATTGAGTTGAATCAGAGGTTTTGGAGAGGATCAAATCTATTTGATGTGCCTTGGAGTGGAGTCTTTTGCTCTTGTATTGAATGCAATGTTTGGAATGCTTGGATGAATATGAATGAGGTGTTTGGGGGTATTTATAGCCCCCAACCACTTCCATACCCGTTGGGGAGGCTGCTGTCGATGGGCGCACCGGACAGTCCGATGCGCCACTGGACACTCACTGTTCAGTGTATGGTGCGCCGCCACGTCACCCAATCGTTAGGGTTCGGAGCGAAGTCGACCATTGGATCTTTGTCTCCTTGTGGCACCGGACAGTCCGGTGCCCTTTGACTTCATGGTTCTGACTTCTGCTACGCACTGTGCTGCACTGTTCCCGCTGTTAGAGTCGACCGTTACGCGCAGGTAGTCGTTACCCCGTTGGCTCACCGGACAGTCTAGTGGCACACCGGACAGTCCGGTGAATTATAGCAGAGCTCACTTGTGGAAACCCGAGAGTGGCTGCTTGGAACTTGTATGGCCCTGGTGCACCGGACACTGTCTGGTGGCACACCGAACAGTCCGGTGCGCCAGACCATAGCACACTCTGGTTCTTTGCTCCTTTTGAATTGGGTCCCTAACTTCAATCTTTTATTGGTTTGTGTTGAACCTTATGCATCTGTAATATATGAGTTCTAGAGTAAACTAGTTAGTCCATATATTTGTGTTGGACATTCAACTACCAAAATTAATAGTAGGAAAAAGGTTAACCCTATTTCCCTTTTAGTGTCGCTCCCTCGTCCGAGCTCCTCCGCTCAAGTCCAGGAGTGCAGTGCGGTGTCCAAGTGTCGCCCGCCAGGTGCCAGCGGTGCCACCTCCATCTCCAAGGTAAACCCACACCTACTACCTATGTGCTTCGTAAGACCTATCTATGCCTACAGCCACTAGCACAGGGATATGTACCAGCATGTTCGTTTCAGCTGGAACAGTATTCTCTAGTTTGGAACATGCAGCCACAGACAAAAGTAGCTGAAGCAATCAGAGTTGTAGCTTTTCGGGGATAATGAAATGATACAAGAGTGGGGGTGGTGGATCATGTGTAAGCTTCAGACTACTTACTGAATCACTTGTCTATCCGGAATTAGTTGCTTTCCCTATGTGAAGCTTGTCCTAGAGGTGAAAGAACGGCTAGCAAGGGAGCACCTAGGCCTCCCCACGGGCAGGAACAGGAGGGACGATGACGACATGGTCCTCTGGTTCCTAAAGGACCACAAGTTCTCCGTCGATGAAGCCATCTCCAAGCTCACAAAGTTGATTGTATCCTCTAATTCACTCGCTTGTAGTAGTGAAGCTCACACCTAATAGCTTCTTTACTGGCACACTAAATTCCTGGTATGGTAACCGAGTTCATATAGAACTGTTATCTTCAGTTTTCCTTTCAACTGCATTAGAAATGGCGTCAGGACTTTGGTGTTGCAGAGTTATCAGAGGAATCAGTGAAAGGCTTGTACCAAACTGGCAAGGCATATGTACATGATTCCTTGGACATTTATGGCCGACCTATGCTAATTGTAGTGGCAACCAAACATTTTCCTTCGGTGCGTTCCATTTGTTTCCCAATCTTGATTTGGAAATGCTCAACAGGGATAGTGGCTACACACTGTTTTTGGTTTTTAGAATAGCACACATAACAAAGTCTAGCAATATGCAGTGGAAAGTATCAGAACTTCATACCTCATAGCAGCTCTATAATTAAATTACATGGCTTGGTAAGCTAACCTGTAACTTATGGATGTCTTAGTATTCAATATGCATTTGTTCTTCATAATAACGATGATCCATGTATAATATGCTACTGCAGACATAGGATCTAGTTGAAAACCAGAAGTTGTGTGCCTATGTAGTGGAAAGTATCAGTACTTCACACCTCATAGCAGCTCTAAAATTAAACTACATGGCTTGACTAGCTGACCTGTAACTTATGGATGTCTTAGTATTCAACATGCATTTGTTCTTCATAATAATGATGATCCATGTATAATATGCCACTGCAGACACAGGATCCAGTTGAAAACCAGAAGCTGTGTGCCTATTTGGTTGAGAAGGCAGTCAACAGACTTCCGGCAGGAGCAGAGAGTATACTTGGGATCTTTGATTTGCGAGGCTTTCGGGTTGAAAATGGTGATCTCCAGTTCCTAAAGTTTTTGGTGAGTTTGGTAGCTTCAAGGCATGACTAAGCATCTCTGATTACCTTTTCTGTTGTTCGGTGGTAGACAGGCATATTTTTATTTGTGACGATATGAATGAAACATTGTGTTTGTTTGTGACGATATGAATGAAACATTGCAAAAGGATGGCAGTAATGCCACAGTAAAAAAATGGTAATCATTCATGTAAGGTATACATCTGTTGCAAAAAGTAATTCTGGCTGAATAAAACAAGAAACTTTTTCCTAGATATGAAAACTCTGTTGATGCATGCCAATTTAAAAAACAAAGGACGTGCATGTTCATGCTCCCAGAAGTCAGAAGGCGAAAAAGTTTATCTAATGGATTAATTTAAATCACATACGGATGGAGTTCTAATTCTTATTCTATGTTGAAACTAATATACATATAAACATGATTTTTTGGGGTATATGCATCGCAATTAATGCCCCCTCCCATTCCCAGATGGACGTTTTTTACTATTACTACCCGAAGCGGCTTGGCCAAGTTCTTTTTGTCGATGCTCCTTTTGTTTTTCAACCAATGTGGCAGGTTGTTAAACCTCTGTTGAAATCATATGCCGCCCTGGTATGCTCTCCCTCTCTCTTAGGTTAGCGCTTCATCGAACGATATGGATAACCTTACAGTCTACTGCTATGTTGCCCCTGCTAGGTAAGATTTTGTGATGCCGAGACTGTGAGGAAGGAATACTTCAAAGAAGAAACTGTGCCTCCTGATTTCTGCGATTAGGTGACATGATTATTTCTTCAGTAATTGCAAGTCAGTTCAACCTCTGCCTTTGTGTAACGATTGGAATTCTAAATTGTGCAGATTATTTTTAGTTCTTCCAATCTCCCCTAAAAGCTATTTTGCAGAAATGTGCAGGTGGTCTTGGAAACATGGCCTTTAATTGATTGAGAATCGATTGGCACCCAGGGGGTTGGCGCCTTCCCATACATTTGGATTAACCTCTCAAAAGTTGCTCAGACGGCAGCAAACGATTGGAGAGTCCAGTAAAAATTGACCCAGTACTTGTATAACTACTGCGAAGTAGAATGCTGAGTTTAGGCTGCTGTCTGGAGTGCTCCTGTACCATATTTTTCTGGTTTTGGATGAAGCTATATGGACCAAATTCATCTCTGTTGAACAATTGCCAATTACATAACTTGTGTTTGCCCAATTCCATGGTGTAGTACCATAACTTCTCAGTGCAGTGCAGACAACACATGGATTCCATTTTTGGATTAAAGTACCATCTGCTATAAATATGAATCATGGCTTAGTTTGTAGACTTCATAAAGAAACACATAGATTAATCAAACCAGTCTTCGAAGAGTTTGATGTGGATAGGAACGTTCCAAAGCAAAGTAAGATGCAAGTTGTATTGCATAAAAACAAGGTACACATCAATCAGCTGCATTCTGGAAGACTAAACTGCAACACAACTACATCTGCAATCATAGAGAAATCAGGTATACGACCAATTGTTATCTGTTGTAAATATTTTTTTAGGTCAACAAAGGAGAGGGTCAAGCGATACCCACGTACAGATGCCAGCATGGTCTTTTATATGGTTCCAAGAGGAGGTAAATTGAGTGTAGCCCTAAAAAGATCTGCCTTGTGCCACTTCAACACTTTAACCCAGATGCAATAAAAACACTTTAACCGAGATGTTGCATTGTGGTGTGGCAAAGGATTGAGAATATGACAATAACAGCTACTCAAAAACTGTTGGTAGGAACATTTATAGCAGCAAAAGAACAAAAGAGAATGTGTGGTTTCTTATCTGCCTTAGATGAGAAAAGATTCCAGACATGTGTATTCATGTTTTTGAGTGATTTGGCACTATGAATGCACTAGATGGTTGGTTGTTTTTTGTTAATTGCTCAGGTGATATATTCTGTCACTAGTGTTGTATTTTTATGCTTGTGGTAAGATGATCTCTTTTGCACTTGTAATAGGGGCCCATTCAAGTACTCTACTGATCGAAAATGGATGGCGTCTGTGATGGTTGATTCTTGTGCACGTCTTCTACACTGGTACATTGACGGTTGATGGAGATGGATGGTGGTGTAGCTGTTTTGTTTAGCACTCTAGGTGTTGGACCACTGTTTTGTTAATAGATGAAATAAGATTTCGGACATGTGTAATGTTTTCTAGTGATTTAGCCCTATGAATGCACTAGATGGTTGGTTGCTTTTTTGTTAATTGCTCAGGTGATATATGGCATATTTCTAGTCACTAGTGTTGTATTGTTTGTGCTTGTGCTAAGATGATCTCTTTTGCACTTGTAATAGGGGCTCATTCAAGTACTCTACTGATCGAAAATGGATGACGTCTGTGATGGTTGATTCTTTTGCACGTCTTCTACCCTGGTACATTGACGGCTGATGAAGATGGATGGTAGTGTAGTTGTTTTGTTTAGCACTCTAGGTGTTGGACCACTGTTTTGTTAATGGATGCTAATATTGTTGAACACCAAATAGAGGGCGGATGGTCCGGTCCTGGGGCCAGACGGTTCGTGCCGCGGGGCCGGACGGTCCACGCGCGCAGAACAGATTAGGGTTCTGAGCTTCTTACTGTGTTTGTTGGCTAGATTCTCGGAATTGGCTTGGGGAGGTTGTTTGTAACAGATCCAGCCCCCCTCCTCTATAAATATAGAGGAATACAGCCGATTTGTAATCATCAATCGAATCAACAACACTTTTATCTCGCATTTATTCCTGTACAATTAGGAGTAGTTCTAGTCTAGTTCTAGTTTAGCCTCTCAATCCTCAAATTCTCCGCTTCTCTTCGACTTTACGTCGATTAGAGGAGTCTAGGTCGGTCTGCCCGAGCCAATACATCACCTAGGATCTCTCCTCCCCGACGGGGTCCCTCTTGAAGCGAGATCCAGGCACCGCCGGCGATTTCCACTGCCCCTGCGCACGCGTGGACCGTCCGGCCTATAGGCGCGGACCGTCCGGCCGTCAGACAGGGAACCCTAGCCCTGCGCCAGGTCGCGGACCGTCCGGCCCCTGGCCGAGGACCGTCCGCGCCTGACCAGAGAGCACCGCCGACGGTTCTTATTGAGTGTTTGGCGCCTGAAAAAGGTGCCAACACACTTTTTGGCGACTCTGTTGGGGACCAACACATATAGACCTATCAAATCGGCCCTTAATGGCCGGTTCAAGGGATAGCTCTAAAGTCTCTCCCAGCAACATTATAGAGCCGACTTGGGAAATCTTGCCGGTTGACGAACAGCTCCAGTTCGAGGAGCACAAGGAGCAGCTGATTCAAGAGGCAAAGGCGAAGTTCCTGGCCAACTTCAAGGTAGACAGGAACAATAAAGTCGTTTGGCAACGGGCGACGGATCCAGCTTCGCTCCGACCCACACCAGATATCCCTAATGTAAGTAATTCAAATGAGCTACAATCTCTTAAGAATTATGTAGATGAACAGTGAGAACAAATGCAAAATATCATAGGGGGTATGCAAAATGATTATAGAAGGTTAGTACGTGCATTCGATAAATCCACTGTTGCAAATTTTCCGTCGCACGAAGTTGAATTAAAGAAAAACACACGTAATGCATCGACTATAGGTTGTCACAACTAGTCACAACCCCTTTATGGGATGCCGATGGACACGTACCCTGAGCAACCACAAATCGGCAGTGAATCAGTCGATCTGCACATGTCCGGACCATGTGAGCATGGACCGTCCAGGCCAGCAATGGCCGAACCCATTTTTAATGAACTATCCAGACATGCGCCCGAGCCACAACGTACTGCGCAAAATCTAAACTACCTAGTTGAACCATCCGCATACAGCGACGGACGGTCTGCATATAATCACGGACGGTCCGGGCATATATCCGGACAGTCCACGCATACCGCCAGACGGTCCGTGTATCCAACCGGACGGTCCGGTGTAGAGTTTTTTGAGGAGGATTATTACCTGAATCCTCGCCCATCCCAACAACACTTCCCATCACATTATGCAATGCATCTACCCATTAATTCAGAATCTCAAGCCCAGGAAAGCTTTCCGGCCCCGCCTAGAAGGCCGGAAAGGTACGGTCAATCCTATGAGCAATATAGGGCAAATAATAATGCACCATATAACTCAAACCAATAGGGGGAAAGACAACATGTTAATATCCAACCAACCCCACCTATGTTTGACCAGAGAGCCGGTGGTTTAGCACCAGCTGACATTGATATAGTGAGAGAAGAAATAGCTAGGGCGTTCCGAGATAAGCTCGGAATAAGCATTGGTCCCTAGGGCGCAATCATACCGGAAACCTTATGACAGCTGATTTGATCACCACCTATACCCGCTATAAGGAAAATGGACCCCGACCATTTGGCTAATTGAGTTTTGGTGTTTGATGAACAACACAATCCGTGAACTAATAAGTTTTCTAGTGTTTATGATTGTAGTTCATAGGATGCAAGATTTACTTGGACTAAGTTATTGAGGAAAGCAACACCTCAAAAGAAGACATTAAGAAGATCCAAGAAATGTCCAAGTGTGTTGCTGCGGACTGTCTGTGCGAAGGCGCACCGGACTGTCCGGTGCACCAGGGAACTCCAGCTCCAACGGCTAGTTCCAAGTGGCACTCGGAGAAAAGACCACCGGACTGTCCGGTGGCACACCGGACTGTCCGGTGTGAAAAGCCTGCGCTCACCAATGGTCGACTGCTCTGTCAGAGCAACGGATAGGCGCAACGGACAGGCTACAGTGCGCTGTCCGGTGGTGCACCGGACTGTCCGGTGCACCCAATGACAGAAAGCTGTTGCTTTCTGTTCAACAGCTAGTTTGGGGTGTGGAGGCTATAAATACCACCCCAACCGGCCATTCTCAAGTGTGAGAGCCCAAGCAACATACCAAGGCACATAGTGCACATTTCCAAGAGCTCAAACACCCAAGTGCTTAATAGAATCACTTGGTGATTAGCGTAGGTGCTTTGCGAAGTTCTTAGGTTAGTTAGACCGCTTTAGCGCTTGCTCTAGGTGAATCCTAGTTAGTTGAGTGAGTTTAGAAAAAACACACAACCCCTCGGCTCTTGCGCGAGCCGTTGTAATTGTACCGAGTGGGGCGAGAGTCTTGCGAGACCGTGACAACCGCGTTTGTGTCACGGCCGCCACCGTGTACCGGAGGGAACGAGGCCCGTGGCGTTTCGGCCGGAAGCTCGATAGTGGAAACGGCGGGGAGCGTCCGAGAGGAGCCGGAAGCGGAGCACCACTTGCGCGTGGAGAAGGCCTGCGGCCCTCTACGGAGTTACTCGACCGTGGTGCTTGGCCCTCGCGTGGGCTTCCCTTTGCGTAGGGGCACCAACGTGGATTAGTCGGAACCTTGCGTGGTTCTGGATACCTCGGTAAAAATACCGGCGTCATCCACGAGAGTTTGCATCTCTACTTTGCTCTTTAAGTTTCCCATTTATATTAAGCATTTAAGTTTCAATCTTGTATTCATACTTATTTAGTGTAGATTGAAACTTAGCCTTTGCGGTAGAGATAGCAACACTTAGACAAAACCTAGTTTGCACATTCTAGTTTGATTATTTGCATAGGTTTTGCTCTAGGGATTTTATTGGGGCCTAGTTGAGTAAAAGTTTTAGAAGTCCTAATTCACCCCCCCTTAGGCGTCACCCGTTTCCTACACCTGCAGGGAACCAGGATACCCGAATTCGCAAAATTTTCGGGTGACCAAGGAAAAAACACACGTGAACATATAGGCCAATATCTTG
The DNA here is from genome assembly GCA_029449295.1 of Zea luxurians. Lineage (NCBI taxonomy): Eukaryota > Viridiplantae > Streptophyta > Magnoliopsida > Poales > Poaceae > Zea > Zea luxurians. The sequence goes on along the minus strand of JAOPSE010000018.1, from coordinate 4,039,610 downwards.
CACAATTAGGAGAATTGGCCAACACAGAAGCATTCTGCGTACGTTTATTTTCATTATCTTTAACAGGAACCGCGTTCACATGGTATGCCACATTACCTCCTAATTCTATTTTGTCATGGGGGGATTTAGAACAAAAATTTCATGATCACTTTTTCTCTGGTGACTATGAACTAGATTTAGTAGATTTAGTGGCCTTACGACAAGCGAAAGACGAATCAGTTAATGATTACATCCGGAGATTCCGGGATACAAGAAACCGATGCTTTCAGATTCACTTAGCAAAAAAGCAGCTAGCAGGATTAGCCTTTAATGGATTGCGATACTATTTAAAAGAAAGATTAGAAGGCATCCAATTTTTCACGCTAGCACAATTACACCAGAGAGCTTTGGCCTGTGAAAGCCGAAGCAAAGAGACTGCCAAAACCATTCGTCACAATGTCCATATAGTAGAATGTGACCAAAGTAGCTCGGACGACGAATCAACAGAAGTATACGTTGCTGAAATGGTTTGGCCAAAGCAGTCCAAATCTTCGGCTTGTTCCTCCTTGCAGCTGATTTAAAAGAAACGGCAAGAGGAGGTTAAGTTTACATTTAATGTTGGTAAATGTGATCAAATATTTGATGAATTACTAAAAAATGGAAACATTAAAATAAATCATATTGTTCCATCCGCCGACGAACTGAAACGTCGTGCATACTGCAAGTGGCATAACTCATTTTCTTATGCCACTAATGATTGTAATGTATTTCGTCGATAGATTCAATCGGCCATTAACGAAGGACGATTGAAATTTCAGGAGATGCAGGTAGACACGGAGCCCTTTTTGATGAACATGGTCGACTTGGAGGGCAAGAGAGTCCTGATTTGGCCAAGCACAACCGATAAAGACAAAGACGAAGAAATAATCATCGGCAAAGTAAGAGAGGCCGATGGGAATCATCAGATTTCTTACAGGAAAGTGGTAGCTGAGAAGACTCCTGATGGAGAGACTATCAAGGTGATCATCATGACCTCCGGTACTGGGGGGCAAGCACAGACCAAGAGGCAGGAGCAGGAGCTCGTGCTGCGCATCTCGGACGGTCCGATGCACAGGCGCAAAAGGTCCAGGACAACCCCGGACAGTCCAGTGGATTCCAGCGGACGGTCCGGCGACACTCATGACCCGCAACGACCGCATACCTTCAAACCACGACGACCAGAGATAGGTACGTGGAAAACTAATACGTTTAAGACAGCTGGTCGGTTGGTCAAAACCGGCCCGACTTTCGATCAATTTTCATCTAAATATGTGAAAAAGAAGGCCAACCCCAATGACCGGCCAGCAAAGCGACCTCGCTCACCCATTCATGAGAAACATCAGGTAAGACCGATTGGACCACCTCATCAATCGGAAGAAATGAAAGGTCATACTGTCCAATTAAGACCTAACATACTTGCATGGACACCTCCACCCCCATATCCACCTATGCCATATCCATACACATACATACCTCAACCATATGTCCCAAATCAAATGTGGGGCATGCCACCATATCCATTTGGTATGCCACAGTACCCCGCTTGGGGGCACCCCAAACATCTGTATTCAATAGGTTGGCACCTCCAGTACAAGACCGATTGAGCGCCGCTCAATCCGATCACCAGGCACAAGCCAAACAAGATTGCCGAACTACTCGGCCTCAAAGGCCGACCAATTCGGCAGGGGGGCATATACCTGCAGCGACCAAAAGAACGGCAAAGAAGGACATCATCAAAATAGGTACTGCAGATGTCATCATACAAGAAAATAATGAAGGGTCAATGATTTTTGGTGAATCGGCCAACACAACCAAAAGAGAGGATACGATTACCATCAAAACAGTCGATCCAAAATACTCCAAGCATCGATGGTGCTCATCAGGATTGACATGATCCCAAAAGCGAAAATTACAACGCCTAAGAGCAAAGGAGATCCAAGAGAAGGAGGCAGAAAAGATATTCAATGACACACATCCACAATACCCGCCACCACAAAAGAAATGGAGACCAAAGGCCGTTGAAGAAAAGCAAACGACCACAAAAATAGAAAATAAAACAACACTTGTGCAACACCCTGCAGATATGACAGACAGCCTAGCCAAAAGGGCTGAACCATTTGCACCAGGAGTGGACCGTCCGACCCTTGAATCTGGACCGTCCGCACCAAATCAAGGCACCTCCAACGACATGCCGACATCAATGGAGGAGGACGACTTACTGGGAGAGGACCTGGTTGACTACAAAGCCTCTCCAGAGCGCCCAGGTATGGATGTAAATGTTATTACATCTTCCGCCGATTGTACTATTGTCGACGACGATGAACCTATCGTTGCCCAATTTGATTTTGGTCCTAAAGAAGCCGCCTTCACTAAACCAAAAGAATCGGTAAATCATTTAAAGTTGCTCTTCGTGCACGGCGACATTGATGGGATACCGATTGCTAAAATGTTGGTAGACGGGGGGGACTGTAAATCTAATGCTTTATTCATTGTACAGAAAATTAGGTAAACAAGATGACGAACTGGTCAAGACCAACATGACCCTCAGCGGCGTTGGGACTGATAGTTCGATCAAAGCCAGGGGATTCACGTCCGTTGAATTAACCATCGGGACTAAGACCCTTGATGCTGCATTCTTCGTCGCTGATGTAGAAGGAAATTACAGTCTAATTTTAGGCAGGGATTGGATTCATGCTAATCAATGTATACCTTCTACACTGCATCAAATGCTAATACAATGGGTAGGCGGCGATGTAGAACAAGTGCACACTGATGCATCAGCCTGTATTGCTGTGGCTGATGCTCCTGTACTTTGGACCTATGAGACTGCTATGTGTCTCATAGGAGTAGACTTTTCTGATTATTAGTTCATAAGTATAGATAAGAAGGGTTTCATTCCTGTAATGCTAGAGCCGATGGAGAATCGGCTAAATCCTAAAGAAACTTTAAATAAAGAATACAAATAAAATGCATGAGTCTCTGGTCACGGATGGTCCGGCCCCTAAGGCTAGACAGTCCGGTCTTTCACAAAACAGTTCGGTCTTTAAGACCGAACATCTACCACCTCGTAAAGTCAGTACCACGAATGATCCGGTCCCCGAGACCAGAGAGTCCGCCATCACACAAGGATCATCTAATTCCTCTATGGGAGACATGATAGAGGAATTCAGAGATCTTGATAAATTAGGACATGGGTTTACGTTGGCTGATCCTTTGGAGGAGATCGACATAGGAGATGGTAAAACTCCAAGGCCGACTTTTGTGAACAAGATCTTAAAGACCGATCCTATAAATGAAATGATCGGTCTATTGAAAGAATATTCAGATTGCTTTGCTTGGAATTACACTGAGATGCCGAGATTAAGCCGTGAGATCGTAGAGCATCGGCTGCCCATTAAGTCCGGTTTTAGACCTTTCAAATAGAAAGCTAGAACATTTCGTCCAGACCTTCTCCCACAAATCAAGGACGAAATTCATCGGCTGCTAGAAGCCAATTTTATTAGACCTTGCAGATACGCAGAGTGGGTCTCCAATATTGTGCCTGTGGAGAAGAAGAAGTCTGGTAAGCTTAGAGTATTCATTGATTTTCGCAACTTAAATAGAGCAACTCCTAAAGATGAATATCCCATGCCCATAGCTGACACATTAATCAATAATGCATCAGGGAATAGAATTATTAGCTTTCTTGATGGTAATGCTGGATATAATCAGATTTTCATGGCCGAAGAAGATGTGTCTAAAACGGCCTTTATATGTCTAGGCTTCATTGGTTTATTTGAGTGGGTTGTCATGACATTTGGTCTGAAAAATGCTGGTGCTACTTATCAGAGGGCTATGAATTTGATCTTTCACGAGCTGTTGGGAAACAGTGTGGAAGTCTACATTGATGATATTGTAGTCAAATCGATTGAGTTTAGTTCTCATGTGGCTGATTTGCGCAAAGCCTTTGATAAAATGCGTCGGTATGGTTTGAAAATGAACCCATGTAAATGTGCTTTTGGAGTGTCGGCTGGTAAGTTTTTAGGATTTATCATTCATGAACATGGTATATAGATAGACCCTAGCCAAATCAAGTCTATTCGGAATGTGGGACCTCCGACCAGTAAGGTCGAAGTGCAAAAGTTTCTCGGCAAGGTAAATTATTTACGAAGGTTTATTTCTAACCTAGCCGGGAAGATTGATGCCTTCACCCCTATCCTTCGGCTTAAAAATGATGCTGAATTCACTTGGGGTGCAGAACAGCAGGAAGCATTTGATCTCATCAGAAAATACTTATCTTCGACTCCCGTATTAAAAGCACCACAAGTAGGAATACCGTTTCGATTATACATTGTAGTTGAAGATAAGGTTATTAGGGCTTGTTGGAGAGGAAATCTCTGGCCGGGTGGCAGAATGCACCCGCCCTAAATCCTAAGATGAGGAGGGGGCCTAAGCTTTTTGCCTGTTAGATGGATTCAGGATGAACACGCAAGAACACGCAAGAGTTTAGAGTGGTTCGGGCCGCCAGGGCATATTACCCTACTCCACTGTGTGTTGTATTGCTTGTAAGCTTGAGTTGTGTCTAGGATGGCTTGAGTCTGAATGAGCGTGAGTGAGGATGTAGTGTGCCCTCCCTTTTATAGTCCAAGGGGGGCACGTACAAGGGTACTGAGCCCCAACATATGGGCCCAAGAACATAACAGACATAATACTTGGAGCAACTAATGCTAGTTGCCAGTGCAATCTTCCTGCGTCCTGGTATCCGCGGTCTGCGTAGTATTGGAATGCAGCGGAAGCTTCCCTGGAAACGTACAAATGATGATGAACACATCGCACGCGGTAGAATGGGCGTATCGCTTGCTATCAGAATGGACAGGCATGCCACCTGCCAGCGACATGAATAGGTCTCATTAAATGTTGAGGCGGCACATTGCTTGCCAGTAGAGTGGACAGGTCGCTGCCGGACAGTAGAGAGGGCAGGCCTCATTAAATGCCGAGGCGACACATCGCTTGTCAGGCGGCACGCCTTATCCGCAATAAATGTAGGGGCCACGCAACCCGGGAGCCTTACGTCAGGCTTCGCCTGCTGGCTTACGTCACGTGTAGTAGGCTGTGTGGCAGCATCGGGTCCCCGCCTGGGCGAGGAGTAGTAGCATTATGCGGATAGGTCCACACCAGGCTGGGCCTAGACACGTGTTGGCACCGGACCCCTGCCTGAGCAAGGCCTGGGTATTCTCTGCCCTAGAGTCCCGGGACCTGGCTGTGGGTAGTTCAGACCCCACACAGAGGGGTCCGGGACCCATCCCGGGGGTCCGGGTCACGCCCGTGGGGGTCCTGGACCTTGCCCGGAGGTCCGGTCTACATGCACAGGGGTCCGACACTTTCCCATGGGGGTCCAGACCCACTGTTGGCATCTTGGAGTATATCGTCTTCTTTGGCCACATGGCGACCCTGGAGCCATCCACGTGGTGGAGTCGGGTGCTGTTCACCACATGACTAGAGATAGTCGCGTGGGCACCGCGTCTTCATACTGTAGTAAGGGGTACCCCTATTTCAGGGTACCGACAGTGGCCCCCGGGCCTACCTCGGGGGAGGATGCGAGCCTGTAGGTGGGGCCAAAACTTGTACCTTGCGTCAGCTTGGCATGACCGATGACTGGGGCGCCACCTCAGCGCGCGCCGCATTAACTCAGCGCGCTCGTGCTATCAGTCTGCCATCCGTCACATCAACTATCGTTTCTATCGTCGCTACCGACTTGACCCGTGGCCCCCATACTTGATGGTTTCGCCAGCCCACGCGCGAGGCGCCTCGATACCGCTGCGTTGGTTTAAAAATTCACCTTTTTTGTCCTTTGCAGCGGCCCTGAGGGGGCGCAGTACTGGCGTGAGCGGCGGTTCGACTTCTCTGCACCCAGGGGTCGGCGCCCAAGGAGGATGACTCGTGGGCCCAGGCCCCATGTCAGAGACTAGGCTATTGGTTTCGGCGGGGATGAAGAGGCACGACGGTTCGCTCCTCGCGTGGCGGTTCGCCTTCTTCGCACACGGAGACCGACGCCCAAGGAGAATGACTCGTGGGCCCAGGCCCCCGTGTCAGGGGTTGGATAGCTGCTTTTGGCGGGGATGAAGAGGCACGACGATTCGCTCCTCGCGTGGCGGTTTGCCTTCTTCGCACACGAAGACCGACACCCAAGGAGAATGACTCGTGGGCCCGGGCCCCGTTCCAGGGGCTGGGTCACCTTGGCGTGCGTTAGGTGAGATCTTCCGTGGCGCTTCAAGGCGTCAGTAGGGGAATCTTTCTTGAAAAAGGGGATTCCCCCCGAGTGTGGTAGCCATTCTCATCACTCACAGTGCCCTTTCGCCCTTGAGTTCTCCGCGCTCTTCTGCCGTCGTAGCCGCCATGTCCTTGCTAGATCCTCCCGAGCGCCTCCAACCCGAGGTGGCACTCAACTTGGTGCGTAACCTGCCCGGATGGGGTGTGCCAGCGTTCGCTGGAAGGATCCGCGTCGGCGCCTCTCCTTACGGTGATCTCGTCGCCAGAGGGTTCGCGCTCTTCGTCTCCAACCTCCCTAGCAGGTTGGCGCTGTCGATCTTGTCTTTCTTTGTGCTGCTGCTGGAGGAGCTCGTCCTCCAACCTCAGCACTTCACGCCCTGCTTCATCCTTCAGGCAGCCATCATTGCCTACCTCTGCAACATGTCCATGGGGGTGACGCTTCTTCCTCCAGCATTCGGCTTCAAGGATGTTCATCAGCCTTGCGGAGGTGGAGAGCGAGTTGAGCTGCAGCTCCATCTTCCGCATGAGCTTCACCAGTGCCTCATGGTGCACAGCCATGAGCTGGTCCAGCTCCAACTCTGTCGGGTGGGAAGCGAGCCGAGCTGCGGCTCCATCTCTTTGGCTTTGATGGCTTCGGTGCCGCCTCCAATGGTGACTGCTGGCCCAGTCGCTGAAGACACCACCCAGGAGGTCGTACAAGATGTCGCGGAGATGGCGGATGCGTGCTTCCAGCGTGACCCTACTGATGTCGAGTAGGTCATACCTGTAGACATGAGGCTAGGGTCTCGCTTGAAGGCGGATGTAATAACTTTGTTTTTGTAAGGTACTTTTGGGTACTACTTATCGAGCAGTATTAGCACTTATCTGCATACTATTTGTCCTTGTTGTGTGTGGCGTTGCCGACTCTTCTCTGGTACCTGGCCCCCCTAGGATGTAGGCTCGACGTGTCGAGGCTGGATACCAGCATACCTAAAAGAGTTGGCAACGGCTCCAGGAGGTAGCCTCGACTGGGACCAGTACCTGAACACAGCTTTGGCTAGGGAGCGTTAGTAGCACACCCATAGGACCCATCGCCTGATATTAGCCATCCTTTGATACAGGCACGCGACCTGCAGGATTTAGTCTGGGAAGCCAAGTTGTGTGTCCAGACCCCCTAGACCGCGGTTCTAGATACTAGGACACCCATCGCAGAGTAGCGGAGTGTGCAGGCTTACGGTACGGGACCAGGCTAAGCGGCTACACAGCACCGGACCACCCTAGGAGACAAGCATCCATTCTCCAGAACCAGACCCTAGGTTACTGGACCCACAGGACTATAGCTTCAAATACTAGAGTACCTATCACAGAGTGGTGGAGTGTGTAGGCTTAGGGTACGAAACCGGGCTAAGCGGCTTCACAGCCCCGGACCACCCCATGGAATGAGTTCCCGTTCTTTAGAACTGGCCCCAGACTGTCGGACCACCCTGCCTTTGTAGAGGGGTCCTAAACTACAAGCCTGGCTACTCAATTCAGATGTCGTCATATCAACAGGGATGGGAACTATATGGGTGGGTTAGATAAAAAATAATACTCCGGAAACTGTAGGATAAAACCATAGAGCACGAGGATAAGACTATCATAAAAGCACATTTGAGGGGGTAATTCTTTTCTTTATAACCTTACATGCATGGATGCAGACCAATAGGCTGGGTTTATGAGGGTGGACCTCACCGAGCTGGCGTACACATATGCATAACCTAGTTACAAAAGAAGAAAACGTAACCCCTCAAACTTGCTCCTACGGGCAGAACTTACAGAGGTGCTCCATGTTCCAGGGGCTAGGAAGAGGTTCTCCTTCTTTTGTAGCAAGACGGATACACCCGGGTCGGCATACTTCCCTCACCTTGAAGGGTCCTTCCCAGCTGGGGGAGAGTTTGTGGACCCCTTCTTGGTTTGGTACTCGCCATAGGACTAGGTCTCGACCCGGGGCTCCTTACAAATGCACGAAACGTTGGTGGTAGCGCCTGGGTGCCTGGTTGCAATGTGCATCTCGGATCACTGCCTGCTATCTGTGTTTGTTGACGGAGTCCATGTCCTCGCGCTGCAGCCGCTCCTTCACATACTAATCAAAAGACTGGACCCACGGGGAGTCCAGGAGGGTTTCCGGGGGAAGGCAGGCCTTAGCCCCGCAGTCCAGGGAGCATGGGGTCCCCCCGGTGGCCCGTCTAGTTGTCGTCACCGGAGTTAGAGTCTCCGGTGAAAACATCCTTCAGGACCCCCTCGAGTGACTGATACCCGAGGTCTGGTTCTCCCACGGCCACCTCACCGCTGTCGACCCTTTCCTTGCCAGGTCGGCGGCGAGGAGGGGAGCCATCCCTAGAGGTCTGCTCACGCCGCTCGCTGATGCGCTTCGTGAGCTTGATGATCTCGCGACACTCCGCGGAACTGTGGCGACTATTGGGGTGTATAGGGCATGAGCCGCTGTTACCCCTCTACGGCCGTGGGCGCTTGTTGCGCTCGCTCCAGCCCCCAGCCGTAGCTGCTACGACCAGAGCGGCAGACGACGGCTTCTCGTGGCCATGGTTCTTTTTCTTCTTTTTGTCGTCCTGAGCGACGGCACCTAAGCCACCCATCTAGGCAGCCTCGCTCTGTGGCGCCGAGTGCAATGCATGGCCCTCGACGGCTCTGGCGCACTTGTCGGCCAGAGCGAAGAGTGTGGTGACAGTCTCCACGTCGTGCGTGGCTAACTTCTCCAACATATTTTCATCACGCACTCCCTGGCAGAAAGCAGTGATAATGGAAGCGTATGAGATACGTGGTGTTGGGGGTCTGCTTCGTCGCCGAAGGTCCTGTGAGAAGAAACACCTTCGGAAGGCCAGAACAGGGACGATGCCGAAGCTACCAGTCAGGGAGCTTCGTAGTATATTTCAAAAGGCACTGACTTAAAGATGAGATGACCAATCGGCCCATGATAACCAGTGTAATGATTGTAATCATTTGTAGAGGACATGAATGTAAATTCACACAGGCTGCGCCCTATGCCTATAAATAGGTGAACAGTACCCCCATACTGTTCACGCTTTGGCATCACATCTGAATCTTCGTATTCAATCGAGCTCAAGGTATAAATGTAATTTAATTTGACTTTTATGTATTCATGATTATTTGACAATAAACATTCATATTTTGATATTATGTAATTATTTATGTTGTCTTATGTTTCATAACCTTCATCCTCTGATTACATGTGTCATATTTATGAAGGTATGTCTTTTATAACCTTCGTCTGAAGATCATTATGTCCTAAGGGAAGTAATGCTTCGAAGGACGAAGGACATTAACATTTAACATTTTTCTTGTGTGTTGCCTTGTTCTTAATTCGTAGCATTTGAGAACAAGTCCCCAACATTGGCGCCCACCTCCGGTGAACTCACGTGTGGAGCCACAATACGACTGTATCAAGATCAACAGGTTTCACACCATTTAATTTATTGTTCGGTGACGAAGCCATAACCCTCGAAGAGGCTAAAACGGGGTCAATAAGAACAGTAGCTTCAGCCGAAGATGAAGCTAATTATTCTATGCAAAAGATACTATAGAAGGGACCAGACTCCAGGCTGTGGAAAATATCAACAAATATCAAGCCGAAACAGTAAAATGGTGCGATAGAAAAGTTCGATTGAAAGACATTAAGCTAGGACACTTGGTGCTTCGGAGAGTAGCTAACCCTGACACAGTAGGCAAACTTCAGCTGAAGTGGGAAGGGCCCTTTTTGGTAGTATCTTCGTCAAGACCCGGTTCTTAGATGTTAAAGGACATGGACGACAATGACATTCCCAGATCCTGGAATGCGGATGAGCTTCGGCGATATTATTTATAAATTGTTGTAATTTTTTTATTTTTTCTATGGCACCCTTTTCCTTTCCAAAGGGGGAGAAAGGTTTTTAATGGGGCCATAGTCTGTAATTTTTCCTTTTTAATTTAGCCCTACAAGGGCAAAGTCCCCTAAGATATGTAAATGTAAAATCTGAGCATGCACCATCGAGTGCAGAAAAAGGAAAAAAAATAGGAAGAAGCTCGAAAGTTGTCCCTAAGGGGATGCAGAGCACGACGAAGCTACAAAAGTCGTTCCTAAGAGAGCGCAGCGTAAGTTTTCTGCTCAAAAGTCGTTCCTAAGGGAATGTAGAGCCAAATACTGCTAAAATATAAGGTGAAGCACGAAAAGTCAACGCGAATACCGCCGAAATAGAAGGCGAAGAAGTTCAAAAGACGTTCCTAAGGGGATGCAGAACTTACACCGAAAAATAAGCGATGCAGCCGAAAAAAAAAACGGCAAAGAGATTTCAGTCATTCCTAAGGAAATGAAGGTTATGGATGAAGCTTTGTATGTGTGTGACTGAGCATTCACTTGCACGATACATTACATCATACATTGCATTCATAAACATTCATTTAGGCATACATAGGATCATCATCATCATATCATACAGAGAGACAGTTGCTTCGTCTCCAAGAATACGGCTTCAGAAGCAGATCAATGCTTTGTTGCGTACGAAAAGAAGGGAAGGTGTTTTTCGCCTTTGGGTCAAAAAATACAAGTTTCGTCCACATCAAAGCAGTTCACACATTAATGGAAAGGTAAAAATATATTACAAGGTATGGACAAATTTATAGAGTAGAGTCTGATTCTCAAATTACAATATTCTTTACAAAGGATGATACAAGAGTTTTTCTAGAGTTTTTTCACAGCTAGGTTTTTAGCTTCATCATCATCTGCTAAGCTTCGGATCATCTGCTAGGCTTCGGTTCAATGCTCCTCGGCTTCATCATCCTGTGCATATCAAAGCATTATAAGGCAAATTCAAGTTTCAAGGAAAAAGGTAAGCACAAGGTATGAGTTTATTACCGGTTTAAGGTGACTTTGAGCTTCGTCACCAGCCAAGTCTCGCCCGCCCTTTGCCCAGATTTGAGTAACGAATCTATTTCCAATGCTTCGGGCTAGGCCGGGGATGTCGTTCAAGTCTGCCAATGACAGGCTAAAGTTTGGTCTGTTTATAATATTTCCATGTGTACAGTCAGCCTTCATGAAAGCGACAGCTGTGCCTCGAGAAGCTAATAGGGCACAAAAGTCACCATGTCCAGCTATAATTTCGTCGAGAGCATCAACTTCACCTTCAATATGATCAAGTGTCCTCGGCAGGTCTTCAACCGAAGGTTTAAACTTTTCGGAGCTGGCCCCAACTGAGTTAAAGACCTGTTTTAGTCGTTGAACACACCGGGTGCCGAAGCCTAAGCATTTTTGCTAAAGATCTTTGAGTGATTTCTGAAGATTTGAACTTTTTTCAGCCTCAGCTTCGAGTTTTGTTTGGAAATCATTCTTCTTTTGCTCAAAGTTTTTTGACTGCAGGGAAAGTTCACTGTTTAATCTAGCGATCTCAGCTTGAGCTTCTGCCAGTGAACCTTCCATCGTTTGAAGCACGAAGTCTTTCTTTTCTAGGGCAGCTTCATGATCTTTAATCTTCTTCTCTAAACCCTCAATTATAACTTCGTTTTCTTGTCCTCGAGGTCTTGTTGCATCCTCAAGGCTTCGCTTAGCAGTAGGCTCTAGCAAAATAACCTTCATCAAAAAACATCTTCATATCAAAACAATAAAAAGTAAAGGGAAAAATTTTACCTTAAAGTTAGAATAAAATAGGCTACCGGCGATATGATGCCGCCGGTATCTGCTGAGATCAGCTTCGAGCTTCGGAAAACCAACACTTTTTGATAAAGTGCTGACAACCTTCACCCCAATTCGGTCTCGAAGGCATCCTAAACTCTCTTCGGCAACACCACCGAAGAGCAGTGCCCCTGGCTGATACCCACACGATATGGCATAGTCCTTCAGTTCTTCTTTTTCAGCCTTTGACAATTCTTGCCCAATTATGTTTTGAAAGTTAAAATTTTCCTCTTCCGAAGTATCTTTGGCAGGCTCCTTCTCTTTTTTAGGCATTTTCCCCCTTTTTAAGGCACTGCGGCCGGGGTTTTCTCAGCAGCTGCAGCAGTTTCTTCTTCAACCATTTTCAAAATCATTTCATCAATGTCATTGAGTGTGGTTTCCAAATCTGTGGCTTCGGCTGCTGCGGCTTCGGAAGTAGCAGCTTCAGGAGGAGCAGCTTCGGCTGCTGCTGTTTTCGACGGTGAGGCCGGTGGCGGTGTTTCTTCAATAGCCTCAATGACAGTAATGATTCTTCGCTTTTTTGGTTCAGGAGGCTTCTCGGCAGCTGAAGGCTTCTTCTTCTTCTGTAAAAGCTTCATCAGTTTCGGTCCCAGCGGACTTAGCTTATTAGGTAGAGATTCAGTCATTACCTTTAAAATTTCTTCTGCGTCAGTAACAGAAGGCGTTGAGGGAGCTTCTTCTTCTAAATTAGCCTTCGGCTTCGAAGCTAGAGCCTTTCTTTTCTTCGACACAGCTACCTTCGGCTCATGACTAGATTTTTTATTTTTCGCCAAATTCTCATCCTCTTTTATCATCCTGGTAGCTTGTCTTTGTACAATGCTGACAACCCTTTTTTTGTTTTGGCCCTTCGGCACGTTTGCTTAACCTTTCATAGTCTGGGTATTCAAATTTCAAAGCGTCCATTACTCGGTTTAGCCTTCGTTTCGGCCGGGTGCCGAAGGCTGTTGTCATCAGTTGATCTTCTTTTTTCGTATAATTACCCAAGATTTCATTGCACATAACTTCAATTGTATCCAACCATTTCTGGCAGGGTTCTTTGAAATGTTTCTTGAACTTAAAATGATAAGGCAACCGAACGAGTTCATTCTTTTTCTTCTCTCCCTTAAGCTTCGGCATATCCCATTCCTTTAACGTTGGGAATACCATATTGGCTAAATATTCCTGGACTAGATCCCTAGTACCAATATGTTTAGACACAACTCTAAAATCACCCACAACATCTGGGCATGCTGTCCCCGGCGTCATATTGCACTGAGGCCTAGTCAACCCGAAGGTTAGCTCTAGCGAGCTCTAAACTAACTTCTCATTTTTCTCATCAATCTTAACATAAAACCATTCAGTTTTCCAACCGATCGGCCATTTGGTGCGGTAGCTTACCACCGGTGTCTTCATGTCTTTGCGATAAGCAAAATTATAGCAACCAAAGTTCTCATGCAATACATCTTCTCTAGCCTTCCTTTGATAGTGAAGTTCATGTACCCGGCAAAAGGCTTCGGCAACCGGCTCCGCTCCTTGGCTCCGGAGAGCCCAGATAAAGACGATGAGCCTAATGATAGCGTTAGGAGTCAGCTGATGAAGATAAACTTTGAAATTTTCCAAAACATCTGCAATCATCCCATGCAGAGGAAACCTTAATCCTGCTTTAAAGAAGCTTCTGAAGACTACCACCACATTGTTTTTTGGCTTCGGGGTTGTCTCTTCCCTGCCAAAGCGAACCAGCTTCTTCTCGGCTTCCCCGAAGTAACCTAGTTTTATCATCATCAGCATGTCAGCTTCGAAGACAGTCGACTTTCCAAAATCCAAGTGACTGGGCTTAGATGGCACGACAGAGTAATCATCAATATCTTCCTCGTCAGCCTCACTTTCTGCAATATCTGCCTACTCAGCTTCGGCAGCAGGTGCATCTTTATCAGTAGTACCCTCTGGTATAACCAGTCCCGACTGTCTCATTACTTCGAAGATCGGGGCAGTCCCAGTAGCTTCGGCCTCCTCTTCGTCGCGTGTAACCCTAGCTATTGAACGGACCCTAGCCATTTGATGATTGAATTTCTTACGAAGTTGAATAATTTTTATCTTTGCCGAAGCTCCCTCTTGTGACGAAGCTTTGGTTTGGAGTACGGTGAATAAGCTTCAGCTGTGGTCGAATTTTTCGGCAGCACAACAGTACAATAGTAGTAAATGTTGTAGTAACTTCACACCTACCCGTCTGTATATATAGTGTTGTAGGTGGGAAGGTAAATCGACAGGACGATTGCACCCGCTGAACAGCCGCCCACACCCGCTGAACGGTGGACCATACTGCCCAAGGAGACGGATCACCAGATCGAGTGAACCTGTCCTATGGTGGGACTGCCTTGCACTCGGAATATTTAAATCGTTTCTCGGCAACGAGCTTAGGGAAAGTGTTTTTTGGATCTTCGACATTCCGAAGCATAAAAGAATTTTTCACGGGTCGAGCTCGTTACGAAAACGATCTGGCACCATGAAGGGGCTACTGTTGCGGGTCTGCTTCATCGCCGAAGGTCCTATGAGAAGAAACACCTTTGGAAGGCCAGAACAAGGATGATGCCGAAGCTACCAGTCAGGGAGCTTCGTAGTATATTTCAAAAGGCACCGACTTAAAGATGAGATGACCAATCGGCCCATGATAACCTTTGTAATGATTGTAATCATTTGTAGAGGACATGAATGTAAATTCACACAGGCTGCGCCCTGTTCCTATAAATAGGTGAACAGTACCCCCGTACTGTTCACGCTTTGGCATCACATCTGAATCTTCGTATTCAATCGAGCTCAAGGTATAAATGTAATTTAATTTGACTTTTATGTATTCATGATTATTTGATAATAAACATTCATATTTTGATATTATGTAATTATTTATGTTGTCTTATGTTTCATAACCTTCATCCTCTGATTACATGTGTCATATTTATGAAGGTATGTCTTTTATAACCTTCGTTCGAAGATCATTATGTCCTAAGGGAAGTAATACTTCGAAGGATGAAGGACATTAACATTTAACATTTTTCTTGTGTGTTGCCTTGTTCTTAATTCGTAGCATTTGAGAACAAGTCCCCAACATGGGGTATAGTCCCACGTACCTTGGTGAAGCGGGAGATGAAGGCCCAAAGAGTTTCCCCGGGCTCCTGCCTCACTGCATGGAGGTGGGCCTCCACGCCACGCCGTTGGTAAGCGCTGGCGAAGTTCGATGTGAACCACGCGCAGAGCTCTTCCCAGGAGTAGATCGATCCTGGGGCAAGGTTCATGAGCCAAGTCCGGGCCGGCCCAGATAAGGCAACATGGAAGTATGTTGCCATTACGGTGGTGTCTCCACCTGCTGCCGTGATGGCGGTGACGTATACCTGCAGGAATTCCGACGGGTTCGACGTACCATCGTACTTCTCCGGCAGGTGTGGCCGGAACTTGGATGGCCACGTCGCTGCGTGGAGATGATCCATGAGCGCGGCGCAGCCCACGCCGGCCAACGGGACACCCGTCAAGATCCGAGCGCCCGTCGGGGTGTGCGGAGCAACCGCAGCGAAGTCGTAGTCGAGGTTGCGACCCTCGATGTTTTATCGGTGCTCACGTGCCCTCTCTAGAGAAACACGGGCATCCTCGCCCGCACGCCTACGGTTAAGCTCTGCCTGCAGGTCATCTGGTTCCCTAAGAGAGGTTGTGGCGTGCTGTCCCGCTCGCTGGCAGTTGAGCTCCGCCCGCAAGTCCTCGGTCGGCGCAGCCCTTACAGAGGGCGAGCGCACTGACGACGATGCCTCATGTTGACGCCAGGACGAGCGGGGCCTAGGCCTGGCCGAGCTAGAGTGCGCCATGCCGAGTAGCTGGTCGACGTCGTCATGCCACTACTTCATGGCCCCTGGCGAGGCCGTGGAGCTAGGAGGGTGGCGCAACAACTCCCTGGCTGCGGACAGCGTGCCGGGAGTGGCCCTTGACGCCTTGGACGACTGCGCAGGAGTGTGCTGCCGCGCAGAGCGCACAGCAGCAGCTACCCTGGGTGCAAGGCGGCTGGAGGCCCGTGGTGTGGAAGAGGCAGCTTCCTCCTCCATGGGGAAGTCCTCGGGGACGAAGTCATGGTGCTCGACGATGTGAACCATGGTGTCGAGCAGGAAAGCAAGCAAAAACCTAATGCCAAGCCCCCTACCTGGCGCGCCAAATGTCAGAGAGGAAATCTCCGGCCGGGTGGCGGAATGCACCCGCCCTAAATCCTAAGATGAGGAGGGGCCTAAGCATTTTGCCTGTTAGATGGATTCAGGATGAACACGCAAGAACACGCAAGAGTTTAGAGTGGTTCGAGCCGCCAGGGCATAATACCATGCTCCATTCTGTGTTGTATTGCTCGTAAGCTTGAGTTGTGTCTAGGATGGCTTGAGTCTGAATGAGCGTGAGTGAGGATGTAGTGTTCCCTCCCTTTTATAGTCCAAGGGGGCACATACAAGGGTACTAAGCCCCGACATATGGGCCCAGGAACATAACGGATGTAATACTTGTTGCAACTAATGCTAGTCGCCAGTGCAATCTTCCTGTGTCCTGGTTTCTGTGGTCTACATAGCATTGGCGTGCAGCGGAAGCTTCCCTGACAACGTACAAGTGATGATGAACACAGACCATGCGGCAGCATGGGCGTATCGCCTGCTATCAGAATGGACAGGCATGCCGCCTGCCAGCGACATGGACAAGTCTCATTAAATGTTGAGGCGGCACACTGCTTGCCAGTAGAGTGGACAGGTCGCTGTCGGACAGCAGAGAGGGCAGGCCTCATTAAATGCCGAGGCGGCACATCGCTTGTCAGGCGGCGTGCCTTATCCGCAATAAATGCAGGGGTCGTGCTACCTGGGAGCCTTACGTCAGGCTCCGCCTGCTGGTTTATGTCACGCGCAGTAGGCCGCGTGGCAGCATCGGGTCCCCGCCTAGGCGAGGAGTAGTAGCATTATGCGGACAGGTCCGCACCAGGCTGGGCCTGGACTCGTGTCGGTACCGGACCCCTGCCTGAGCAAGGCCTAGGTATTCTCTGCCCCAGAGTCCCGAGAACCGACTGTGGGTAGTTCGGACCCCACACAGAGGGGTCCAGGATCCATCCCGGGGGTCCGGGTCGCGCCCGTGGGGGTCCTAGACCTTGCCCGAAGGTCCGGTCCACATGCACAGGGGTCTGGCACTTTTCCATGGGGGTCCAGACCCACTGTTGGCATCTTGGAGTGTATCGTCTTCTCTAGCCACGTGGCGACCCCAGAGCCATCCACGTGGTGGAGTCAGGTGATGTTCACCACGCGACTAGAGATAGTCGCGTGGGCACCACGGCTTCATACTGTAGTAAGGGGTACCCTTGTTTTAGGGTACCGACAGGGCTGTTCTGACACAAGAGACTGGAGGAAAGGAGCATGTGGTGACATATTTAAGTCGGAGGTTGGTGGATGCTGAAACGAGATACACTTTTATTGAGAAGTTACGTTTATGCTTGTTTTATGCATCCACCAAGTGTAGATGTTATTTACTGTCTAGTCATTACACTATTTTTGGTCAAGCCGAAGTAATCAAATACATGTTACATAACCCAATTATGAGTGGTAGAATTGGTAAGTGGGCTTATGCACTCATAGAATATGACTTGGCCTATAAACCATTGAAATCTATGAAAGGCCAGGTCGTAGAAGATTTTATTGTAGAACATCGGATTGATGATACTCATAAATTAGACATATCATACCTCACTATTACTCCTTTGATTTTATATTTTGATTGATTGGTTTGCAATGAAGAACAAGGAATTGGCATCGTGCTTGTTTCACCAAGTAATGTCTCCTTCGACTTCTCTAGCCAATTGAAAACTTATTGCACTAACAACCAAGCCAAATATGAGGCCCTTTTGTTCGGCTTGGAACTTTTAAATTGTATGGGAATAAAACATGTAAAAGCATTTGGTGATTCTCAGCTAGTTGTCCAACAGGTATTAGAAGAATATCAATGTTTTGATGGTACTTTAAATAGTTACCTTGAAAAGTGTTGGGACATAATTCATTCTTTTGACGGATTCAGTATTTGGCACATCTCTAGAGTTGAGAATCACAGGGCTAACAATTTGGCACAAGATGCATCAGGTTATCGGATAAAGCGAGGGAGATTTCACAACACTAAAAATCTGATAACCTATGTAGGGCCAATCCACCAGGTCGCGGACCGTCTGAGTGAGAACTCCGGACTGTCCGGAGTTGCCAGGAAAGTTTTTCTAATTGATTCGGCTGATAATGAAGCCGATGCAAGTGATTGGAGAACACCCATAAATAATTATTTACGGAATCACAGTGTTAGGACGGATAAGAACATTCGGCGTACAACTTTCAAGTACGTTTTAATGAGTGATGAACTCTACCGCCGAACCGTCGACGATGTCCTGCTTAAATGCATGGGCCAAGATGATGATATATTAGCCATGGCCGAAGTACATGAAGGGATTTGTGGTACCCATCAATTGGCTCCGAAGATGAAGTGGTTGTTGCGAAGGTCTGGCTTCTATTGGCCTAACATGATAGCTGATTGTTTCAAGTACTAAAAAGGATGCCAAGTATGTCAAAAATTCGACGACTTATAGTTGGTCCCTGCAGCCGAATTACATCCTATCATCAAGCCTTAGCCTTTCAGAGGATGGGGATTGGACTTTGTCAGTACCCTAAAACAGGGGTACTCCTTGCTACAGTAAGAAGACGCTATAACCGTGCAGCTACCTCTAGGTGCACGGTGAACAACTCTCTGCTAGGGTCGCCACGTGGCCAAGGAAGGAGACATACTCCAAGATGCCAATGGTGAGTTTGGAACCCCATGGGGAAAGCGTCGGACCCCTGTACATGAAGAACGAACCTCCGGGGCAAGGTCCAGGACCCCCGCGAGTGCGACCCGGACCTCCGGGACGGGTCCCGGACCCCTCTCCGTGGGGTCCGCAGTACCCACAGCCGGGTCCTAGGACTCTAGGGCAAAGAATACCTAGGCCCTGCTTAGGCAGGGGTCCGGAGCCAACATATGTCGAGGCCTAGCCTGGTGCGGACCTATCCGCATAACGCTTCTGCTCCCCACCCAGGCGGAAACCCGATGCTGCCACATGGCCTATCGTGCGTGACGTGAGCCTGCGAATGGAGCCTCACGTAAGGCCTCTGGGCCGCGCTGCCTCTACATTGATTGCGGAGAAGACGCGCCGCCTGTCTATCTCACTGACAGGCGATGTGCCCCTTCAGCATTTAATGTGTCCTATCCACTCAGGTGGCAGGTGGCGTCTAGGCCATCCAGCAGGCGGCGTGCCTGTCTATTCCCGTTGACTCATAGTACGCTTGGCTCCATCATGACTCGCGTGTTACCGAGGACGCTGCCGCAAGATATCAATACTGTATGCACTACGGATATTATGGCGCTCGGAGATCACCCTAGTGTTGCAAGCAGTAGTTCCTTCCTTCCATTTGTCCCTAGGCCCACGCGTCGGGGCTCAGTGTCCTTGTATGTGCCCCCCTTGAACAATAAAAGGGAGGGCGCACTGCGATTCAGACTCAAGCCATCCTAGACACAACTCAAGCTCTCGAGCAATACAAACACACAGTGGAGTAGGGTATTACGCTCTGGCAGCCCGAACAACGTGGATCACCTCCTTGGCATGGCGCACTCTGGCTCGGCTACGCCCAGGCCTCGATCATCCCGGCGCCAACATGAGGCATCGGCCTCGGTGCGTTCACCCTCTGTGAGGGCTGCGCCGACCAAAATCTATGGGCGGAGCTCAACCGCAGACACGCGGTAGAATAAGCTCAAGCCTTTCTGGAGAGGCCTGAAGACCTGCGAGACGAGCTCAACCGTAGGCGTGCGGGCGAGGATGCCCGTATCTCACTGGAGAGGGCACGTGAGCGTCGCCAAAACCTCGAGGGTTGCAACCTCTAGCAAGACTTCGCTGCGGTCGCACCGCAGACCCCAGGGGGTACCTGATCCCAGACGGGTATTCTGTTGGCTGGTGTGGGCTGCGCCGCTCTAGCGGACCATCTCCGCGCGGCGACGTGGCCATCCAAGTTCTAGCCACACCTGCCGGAGAAGTACGACGGTACGACAAACCCGTCGAAATTCCTGCAAGTCTACGTCACCACCATTACGGCGGCAGGTGGAGACACCGCCGTGATGGTGACCTACTTCCATGTAGCTTTGTCTAGGCCAGCCCAGACTTGGCTCATGAACCTAGCCTCAAGATCCATCTACTCCTGGGAAGAGCTTTGTGCGCGGTTCGTAGCGAACTTCGCCAGCGCTTACCAGCAGCATGGTGTGGAGGCACACCTCCATGTAGTGAGGCAGGAACCCGGAGAGACCCTCCGGGCGTTCATTTCCCGCTTCACCAAGGTACGTGGGACCATCCCTCGTATCTCAGATGCTTCCATCATCACTGCTTTCCGCCAGGGGGTACGTGATGAAAAGATGCTAGAGAAGTTGGCCAGGCATGATGTGGACAACGTCACCACGCTCTTTGCTCTGGCCGACAAATGTGCCAGGACCGCCGAGGGCCGTGCATGGCACTCGGCGCCAAAGACCGGGGTTACCCAGACGGGCGGCTCGGGTGCCGTCGCCCAGGGCAGCGGCAAGAAGAAAAAGAAGAACAAGAACCACGGCCACGAGAAGCCGCAGGTTACTGCTCCGGTTGCCACTGCCGCGGTTGGAGGCTAGGGTGAGCGCAACAAGCGCTCACGGCCCTAGGCAGGCAGCAGTGGCACATGCCCAGTGCACCCCAATAGCCACCATAGCGCCGCCACCTGCCGCGATATTATCAAACTCACGAAGCGCGTCAGCGAGTGGTGCGAGCAGTCCTCCAAGGACGGCTCGCCACCTCGTCGTCGGCCCGGCAAGGAGAGGGCCGACGAAGAAGCCGCGGCCCTGGGGGAACGAGACCTCGGGTACCAGTCACCCGAGAGGGACCTCAAGGACGTCTTCACCGGAGACTCCGACTCCAGCGACGATAGCGACCACTGCAAGAAGCTGTACGTAATGTACGGCAGAAGCTGGGAACTCACCTCCCGCAGGAACATCAAGTCCCTGCGATGGGAGGTTCTTTCGGCGGTCCCAAGGGTCCCCAAGGCTGCTCCACACCAACAGTGGAGGAGCACCACCATCTCCTTTAGGGCATCCGACTGCCCCGACAAAATGGCGGGGGCCAGCGTACTACCGCTCATCACCGCCCCTGTCATCGCCAACATGCGGCTGCACCATGTGCTGATCGACGGAGGGGCCAGCCTTAACATCATCAGCCATGCGGCATTCAGGCAGCTGCAGATCCTGGGGTCTCGGCTAAGGCCCTCTCGCCCATTCTTCGGGGTGGGCCCACAGCCCGTGTATCCCCTTGGGAGCATCACACTCCCGGTTACGTTCGGGACGGAGGAAAACTTCCGCACGGAGAACGTCTAGTTCGATGTTGCGGATGTCAACCTCCCCTTCAACGCCATCATTGGTAGGCCGGCCCTGTACCGGTTCATGGCCATTGCCCATTACGGGTATTTGGTCCTCAAGATGCCATCCCCCGTAGGGGTCCTCACCGTGCGGGGCGACCGCGCCGCCTCGCTTGCGGCCGTCAAGAAGCTACACGCTCTGGCGACCGAGATTGCTCGGCCGGATGGTGGAGGGAGAAGCCCCTCGACCCCCGGTGCCAAAGCGTCCTCCAAGGCACCGAAGGTACAGCCGTCCGTAGTAGACGGCAGGCCCACGAAGACCATCTAGGTCGGCACGGACCCCTCCCAGACCACCCGCATCGCGGGAAACCTGGAAGAAAAATAGGAACTCGCGCTCGTCGCCTTCCTCCAGGCAAATGCCGGCATGTTCGCTTGGGAGCCATCGCAGATGCCTGGGATCCCCAGGGAGGTGATTGAGCACCTCTGAAGATCTACCCAGACGCCAAGCCGGTGAGCCAGAAGCCTCAGAGACAATCCGTGGAGCAGTAGGACTTCATCCATGAGGAGGTCCAGAAGCTATTACATGCTGGCTTCATCGAAGAGGTTCATCACCCTATGTGGCTGGCCAACCCAGTCATCGTGCCAAAGGCAAACGGGAAGCTTCGGATGTGCATCGACTACACCAGCCTAAATAAGGCATGTCCCAAAGACCCGTATCCACTGCCACGTATAGATCAGACCATGGACTCTACCTCTGGGTGTGACCTTTTGTCCTTCTTGGATGCCTACTCCGGTTTCCATCAAATCCGAATGTCTAGGGAGGATAGGAAGCATACCGCTTTTGTAACAGTGGATGGGCTGTACTGTTATGTTGTAATGCCCTACGGTCTAAAAAACGCCTTGCCAACATTTGTTCGGGCAATGAGTAAGACATTCAGGGACCTGATTCGGGACAAGGTGGAGATTTATGTCGATGACATCATGGTCAAGACTAGGAAGGGGTCGACTCTAGTAGAAGACCTGACCCTAGTTTTCAGCAAGCTGCGGGCAACCCACACCAAGCTAAACCTGGAGAAGTGCGTCTTCGGTATCTCTGCAGGAAAGATGCTGGGATTCCTGGTTTCATGCAAGGGCATTGAAGGTAACCCACAGAAGATCGAGGCTATTGAGGCAATGAGGCCCCTCGCTCGTATCAAGGACGTCCAGAAGCTTACGGGATCATTAGCTGCCCTTAGCCGCTTCATTTCGAGGATGGCCGAGAGGGCACTGCCCTTCTTCAAGCTCCTGTGGAAATCCGGCCCATTTACTTGGACCGAAGAGGCCGAATAAGCCTTCCAAGAGTTGAAGCAGCACCTAGTATCCCTACCGATCCTGGTTGCTCCGGAGCCAAGGGAGCCACTGTGTCTGTACATTGCGGCGGCTGTAGAGGCGGTGAGCATGGTGCTAGTCGCTGAAAGGGCCACACAAGAAGGCCAAGGACCTGAAAGCCTAGAACCAGCTATAGGGGCCCAGACTGTTCAGAAGCCAGTCTACTACGTCAGCGAGGTCCTCCATGAGGCGAAGGCCAGGTACCTCGAGACACACAAACTCCTCTATGTTGTGATGGTTGCATCTAGGAAGTTGCGCCACTATTTCCAGGCACATAGAGTTGTGGTGGTGACCTCCTTCCCGTTGAGGGCCATCCTCCACAACTCTAATGCCACTGGCAACATCGCCAAGTGGGCAGCGGAGCTCGCTGAGTTCCAGCTGGACTTCCAGCCCCGCCACGCTATCAAAAGTCAGGTCCTGGCCAACTTCATCGTGGAGTGGACTCCACCTCCGAGTGCCCCTAGGTGCCCGGACCCCGATCCGGGCCCTACACCTGCGGAGCGCAGGGGTCCGGTCTTCCCCGAGCCCCACTGGATGCTCTTCTTCGACGGATCTGCCCGTCAGCAGAGTGCTGGTGCGAGGGTGGTCCTCATCGACACAGGCGGAGATCAAGTAAAGTACGTGGTGCGCCTCGAGTTCAAGGCCACCAACAACATGGAGGAGTATGAGGCACTGATCTTTGACTTATCTGTGGCCATATCCCTGGGGATCCGCCAGCTCCTCGTGAAGGGGGACTCTCAGCTAATCATCAAGCAGGTCCGCGGGGAGTGTAGCTGCAACGAGCCTAGACTCGCAGCTTACCTCCTCCATGTAAGGAAGCTGGAGAAGGACTTCACGACCCTGGAACTGCAACATGTTCCTCGGGCCGACAATTCAGCGGCAGATGACCTCTCCCAGAGGGAATCAACTCAGGCACCCGTGCCCAAGGGTGTCTTCGAAAGACGGCTGCTGAGGCCCACCGCCCAGCCTACCGAACTGGGCAAAGGGGGCAAGACTGGAACCTTGAAGCCGGTGGTCCCGGTGGCGTCCCAGAACCCACCTAAGGCTGTGTGTGCTCTGGGGGACTCCGCTGACCCCTTAGCGCCGCAGCCGACAGCCCAGAGTGGTCCCGATGCGTGGATCTCCGAGATCCGGGACTATCTAAAGGAAAATATCCTTCCTGAAGACCATGTCTCCGCAGAGCGCATAGTGCGGTTGGCTAAGCGATACACGGTGGTGGAAGGGGATCTCTACCGCTGTGGCGCCAACGGCATTCTCATGCGGTGCATCACCCAGGAGGAGGGTTGTGAGCTACTCACGGAGATCCATGGAGGGGAGTGTGGAAGTCATTCTTCATCCTGCACACTGGTCGGTAAGGCCTTCTGGCATGGTTTTTACTGGCCAACCGCCCTCCAGGATGCGGCCGAGCTGGTAAAGTCCTGCGAAGCGTGCCAGTTCCACGCAAAGCAGATACACACACCGGCACAGGCTCTGCAAATGATTCCACCCTCCTGGCCTTCGCTGTATGGGGGGTGGATATCTTGGGACCATTTCCCAGGGCCATCGGCGGGTACCGGTACCTCTTTGTCACCATCGACAAGTTCACCAAGTGGCTAGAGGCCACCCTTGTGGTCAACATCACCCAGAGTGATGTTGTTGCCTTCCTCAAGTCGATGTTCTATAGATTTGGGGTCCCAAGTCATATCATTACGGACAACGGGACCCGGTTTACAAGTCGGATCTTCCAAGAGTACTGCGAGGGCATAGGCACCCAGCTCTGCTTCGCATCCGTGGCTCATCCTAGGAGCAACGACCAGGTGGAGAGGGAAAATGCAGAGATCCTCAGGGGACTCAAGACGCGCACCTATGACTGCTTGAAGAAGCATGGTGCAAATTGGGTCAGTGAGCTACCATCCGTGCTACGGGGGAACCGGACCACACCCAGCCGAGCTACCAGGGAGACCCCATTCTTCCTGGTCTACGAGGCCGAAGCCTGCCTTCCCCCGGAAATCATTATGGGCTCCCCACGGGTCCAGTCGTTTGATGAATCTACGCAGGAACAGCTACGGCGTGAGGATGTAGACTTCATTGATGAGCATAGGTGGTGAGCAGCAATCCGAAATGCACGGTACAACCAGGCGCTGAGGCGCTACCACCAACAGTTCGTGCATAGTAGGAAGCTCGAGGTCGGGGACCTAGTCCTAAGGCGAGTACTGAACCGAGAAGGGCTCCACAAACTCTCCCCTAGCTAGGAGGGACCCTTCAAGGTGACGGAAATATGCCGCCCTGGGTGCGTCCGCTTCGCCACAGCTGACGGAGTACCTCTTCCCAATCCTTGGAATATAGAGCATCTCCGTAAGTTTTTCCCATAAAAGCAGAGCTAGGGGATTCGGTTTTCTTCCTTGTAACTAGGTAGCGCATATATGTATGCCAGCCCAGTGAGGTCCACTCTCATAAACCCGGTCTGTTGGCCTATGCTCATGTATATCCAGTTATAAGGAAGGGGTTCGCCCCCACAGATTTGTTTTTCTGATGGTTTTATTCTGCTTAAGTTTACAACCATTATTGTTATCTAACCCACCATACGGTTTCCCTCCCTTGCTGGTATAGCGACATCCGCATTGAGTAGCCAGGCCCGGCAGCCTGAGGGCTAGTTCTAAAGAATGGGTACTCGCCTCCTAGGATGGTACAGAGCTGTGTAGCCACTTAGCTTGGTTCTGCACCCTAAGCCTACACAATCCACCACTCTGTGGTGAGTATCCTAGTATTTGGAACTATAGCCCTGTGGTCCGGGAACCTGGGGTCCGGTTCTAGATACTGGGATGGTCTGGAGCCGTGAAGCCGCTTAGCCTGGTCCCGTATCGTAAGCCTACACGCTCCACCACTCTGCAGTGGGTGTCCCAGTATCTGGAACTGTGGATCAGGGGGTCCGAGCACACGGCTTTGCTTCCTAGGCCAAGCCCTGCCGGTCCTGTTGCATGAATCAAAGGATAAAAGATACAAGTTAGTGGGTCCTATGGGTGCGCTACTAAAACTTCCTAGCCCAGGCTGTGTGCATGTGACGGAACCTCCCAAGTCATTAGGCCCACCTACAGATGTCCTTGTCCCACGGACCTCAGACAACCCTGCAGGTGCACCTGATCACTTGACAAGATCGGTATCTAAATTCCTTACCTTTCCCAAGAGCGTTCACCCGTCACGTAGACATTACAATACATCGGAGGTACGAAAATGCGGAAGCAGTTACAATAACTTACTTTATTGAAAAGTAAGAAAGAGTAGTATTTATTATAGACCAAGACAAATATAAGAATGCTGAAGTATTATTATTACATAACTGGGAGGCAAAAACCCCTCCCGATAAACATTAAACAAAAGTTTTTAACGGAGGACCCTTCCTCCCGAAGCTTCACTCCTAGTTTTCTTCTTTGGGCACCACCTTTGAACAAAAGCAGCAAAAATTTGCTGCTTCTTCACCTAAAACAACATGGGACAAAGCCCTGAGTACGAAGTGTACTTTTGCAAGTCTTACCCGTCAAAGTAAAAGACTCTCAAGGATATGCTGGCCTTTGGGATTCAAGGTATGGCTTGACAAAAATCGAAGAATCTGTTTGCAACAATGCTTACTAATAGTGGATCCTTAAAACTCCAGTTTTATTAGCAAGTTAAGTTATTACCTGATTTCTAGAGTTCTTTCTACCCTAGTTCAAGCACTTGACCTGTACTAGCCAACTTCTTATCAACCCTTCATATTCACTGGAATGCTACGTGTAGGGCAGTGACCAAGTCTTCATATCCGCGAAGTTACGGCGATCCGAATCGATTATACTCAGCTGAGGATCTCCAATCACATGACATATGTAGCACTTAACCCTTGCATATGTCAACTCGCCACCGGGGTTCTTAAGACCAGATCAGCTTCATGCCAACCGAGAGCACAGATACACCACTGTCCAGCGTCTTGCCACGGAGGGTACACGCTACTCTTGCCATCTCCCCACTCCCATTGCGTGTTATCTTATTATGGTATTAGTCTGCCCGAGGCAAAGCTTACCCATGATGAGGCATGTGACCAGTTAAAGGGTCCTCGATCAGCAAGCCTACATCGAGAAGGTCCTTAATCGACTCAGACGGAGACACTACACCGAGACTCTCTTCTCGTGCAAGTCACCCGCCCGGTCTCAACTTTATCATTTCAGACCCAAAGTTTGACGGAACCTCCCAAGTCATTAGGCCCACCTACAGTTGTCCTTGTCCAATAGACCTTAGACAACCCTGTAGGTGCCCCTGAATCACTTGACAAGTTCGGTATCTGCTTATCTTACCTTTCCCAAGAGCGTTTCACCCGTCACTCAGACATTACAAATCATCGGAGATACGGAAATGCGGAAGCAGTTACATAAACTTACCTTTATTTAAAAGTAAGATAGAGTTATAATATTACAGACCAAGATATAATTAAACGAGTGCAGAGTATTATTATTATTACAGAACCAAGGGAGGTAAAAACCCCTCCCGATAAGTTTCAAACAAAAAGTTTTTTATGGAGGATCCTTTCCTCCCGCCGCTTCACTCCTAATGTTCTTCCTTCGGTACCACCTTAGAACAGAAGCAACAAAAGTTTGTCGCTTCTTCACCTAAAAACAACGGGGAATAATACCCTGAGTATGGAATTACTCAGCAAGTCTTACCCGACTAAAGAAAAGACTCTCAAGGGTATGCTGGCTAGAGGGATTCAAGGAAAGGCTTATCAAGAATCAAGGACTCTATTTTAAAGAAAAGCTTACTATGAGTGGATCCTTAAAATCCAATTTTATTGTCAGGTTAGGTAAAGTTACCTGCATCTAGAGTTCTTTCTACCCTAGTTCAATCACTTGACCTGCACTAGCCAATTTCTTAACAACCCTTCATCTTTACTGGAGTTCTACGTGTAAGTCAGTGACCAAGTCTTCATAACCGCGAAGGTACGGCGATCAGAATCGATTATACTCAGCTGAGGATCTCCAATCACACGACATATGTAGCACTTGACCCTTGCATATGTCAACTCGCCACCGGAGTTCTTAAGACCAGATCAGGTTCACGCCAACCGAGAGCACAGATACACCACTGTCCAGCCTCTTGCCATGGAGGGTACACGCTACTCTCGCCATCTCTCCACTCCCATTGCGTGGTTTCTTATTCTGGCCTTAGTCTGCCCTAGGCAGAGCTTACCCATGACGAGGCATGTGACCAATTAAAGGGTCCTCGGTCATCAAGCCTACATCGAGACAGTCCTTAATCGACTCAGACGGAGACACTACACCGAGACTCTCCTTCTCGTGCAAGTCACCCACCCGGTCTCAGCTTAATCATTTCCAATCCCAAAGTTTGGTACCTGGCAGAGGTACATCTTTTCCGATGTTGAACCCATCATGGCCATGATGGATCCACCATCAAATTTTATTTTCAAAAACACCCCTCCCGCTTTGCCACATCATCTTTTGTAAAAACAAAACCTTTTTCTTTGCTAAAGCAAGACTAAGCATAGTAAAAACTTTTTATAAAGCAGGTATTCAAAGGAAGGTAATCAAATTCAAGGAAGGTAATGCAGGAATTGTTTTATCAATCAACTCCTATCACCTAATGCATCAACCAAGTGAGAAAGATTTTAAAAGAGTCAAGGAGGTGGCAAATGCACCGGGGCTTGCCTTGCTTTACAGGTGATTTAGGCTCAGTTCCACAAATCTCAAAATAAAAACAGCTGTCAGCCTGATGTTCCTGAGGTGGTGGTGAAGTCTTCTCTCCTTCTACTTCAACTTCTTCTTCGTTTTCTAAAGTTAACCAGACATAATAATGAATGCCCATGAAATGTTCATGAGAATGCAAAGATAATAAGAGTTTATTATCTAAGGTCTTGAATACAATTTTCCTTCACGGTTCTCCGAGAAATTAGGGTTTCCGGAGTCAGTAAAGGAATTCAAAGGGTAGGGGGTAGGGTTTTGGGTTCTAGTTATCAAACAAGGTCCAAATCAAAACAAACTCTACATAAGGCTTCTAAATAATGTTTAGAGTTCATATAAAAAGTTTGGGGATTTTTAGAATTATCATCTATTTTATAAAAATCCAGACACAATGTTTTAGGCTATTATAAATGCTCCAAAATTCCCTATTTAATCTAAAAATCATGAAACTATTTTTATTAAATACTATGGAAAATTAGGAATCTAGTAAAATTGGTTTGACATTTTTAGAATTTTTCTACAATTTTCTACAGATTTCCAAAGTTTCATTGAAAAAGAAAAGGGAAAAGCTTAAACAGTGCTGGACCGAATTCAATCCAGGCGGCCCAAGTCCAGGGGAAATCGTGCGTGCCCGCGCCTGCGCTGCAGTCTTTGCAAAAAGGCCCTTGGCTTACTGAATAACTGGAAGCGGGCCCGACACACTATTTAGATGAGTCACTAATGGTTTCTAAAAAGACCCTTCAAGTTCTGTTCCTTCACAGACAAAGGTCCCCGACGGCGAGTGGCGCGGTAGAGCTCCGGCGAACTCGTAGATCGCCCGAACAGGGCAAGGATTGGTGCCCTACTTTGACAGAGATCAAATCCAAGACCTAATGAGGGTTTCCCCTCAATTAATTTCTCGATTGATGATCTATCTAGCTCTACCCACGATGATAGCGGGCAGCGAGGACATTCACTCATGTTCACGACTACCCAGGGTGGTTTAGCACAATTGGATAGGTTCACGAGCAACAAGGGACTTAACAGAGGCTAGAACATTAAGTAATTGGGTATGTTTTAACCTGAGGCGCGCTGGCCACGGAGAGGTTGCTGTTACGGTGTTCTTGAGCGGATTTGGGGAAAGTCCGAAATTCAAGCTCTTGGTTGCAAGATTAGAGCCAATACTGGGTGGTGTGGTGTGTGATGATACTATGGAGCTTGCGGTGGCTTCAATTTATAGCATTAGCGAGCGGTGGCCGGTGAATTTAGCGAAGACGCGCGGCGGTCGGAGCAGGGGGAGCTTACTAGCGCACTGGATTGGTGTCCTATTACCGTGGCAGTCACTCCGGTGATCAACAGAGTGCGAGAGCAGGTCACGGAGATGCGGTGGAAATGCCTAGACATGTGACACAAGGCCGGAAGGCGGCAGTCACCGGCGTGCTTATCAGGTTCCACCGCAGCGAGCTCTGTTCGGTGGCCGGAATACTTTACTGGCCGGAACTTATCCACGGTGATGATCTTTACACGACTTCAAGTGTTATCCAGTTGATCCAATCTTGAATCACGCCGGCGAGGGCACGAATCGCGGCGGGGGATCATCGGCGGTGAGATGCGCTGGTGTTCTGATCTTGTTCAGGCACTGTACCATGGGAGTCACCATCAGCCGACCTGACAAAGCAAGTTCAGGTCCAGATTTCTCCAAATCTTCTATGGTACCAAGCCCAAACAACTACAGCAAAGTTGTTCTACTACAAAAGATCTACAACTTTGCTATATCGACTTGGGGCAAATTCCTTGAAGTTCTTGACCTGTAGAGCTCCAAAGATGACCTAGTACCACTGTTAGTCTGAATTTCAGACTCCAATAGCCTGACAGCTCGACTTTGAGTGTGTTTTTCTCCCATTTCTTCATAACAACTATGCTTACACTCTTAAGCAAAGTTATTCTCCTTTGATAGGTTTACAAATTTGATGTGGTGACCTAGGGTAAATTCCCACTATTTTGGAAGATATAGAGCTCCAAAGTGGAGTCAAAATCACTGAATTTTCAGACTTAGCCCTAGAACACCCATGGGGTATTTTTTGCAAATAGATCCAAAATTCATGGTTTAGCTTGCAAAGCTTCATGATTGTGAACCAATTGAATTTATATGTCTTGACATCATAGTTTTTACACTTTAGTCCAAAAGTGCACTGATTTTGCACTAAACCCCCTAGGGTTTAGGTTTAAGGTTTTCCAGGGTTCTAATTAGGATTTTTGATATCTCAGGGTGTGAATGTAATGTAGGTCCATTCTTAGGAACATTTTATGACTATTTCACTTAAACTTTAGGGTTTTCTCTATTTGGCTCTTGTTCACCCTTCAGAACCCTATTTAAGGTTAAGTACCCTACACTAGGGTCTTATTTGCAAAATGCCATAACAATACAACTTGCTTGAAATTTTTACCTAGTAAATGCATCATAGGTGTGTCACACATATGAAATGCTGATGCTTATGATGTTATGCTTAGGTTTTAGTAACAGTAACACCAGGGGTGTTACATCCTTCCCCCCATAAAAGAATCTCGTCCCGAGATTAAAAGCTCTAGGGTAAGTAGTGGAAAAGGAAATGCTTCACATTTTTATTTCCTGAGTTTTGGTACAAGGTAGGGGTGGTTTGGGGCTCACTCCTTTATTACACATATTACAATTTACATGAGGCTAGAAAGCCTGGGAAGTTCTTTTCTAAAAATTCTTGAGTTTCCCACGTAGCCTCATTTTCGGAATGTTGGTTCCACTGTATCTTGTAAAACTTGAGAGTTTTTCTCCGGGTAACCTTGTCCTTTTGATCCAAGACTTGAATAGGGTGCTCAGAATATGTTAAGTCCGGCTCTAGGACAATATATTTTACTTCAATGGTTTGATCTGGAACCTGAAGACACTTCTTCAACTGAGACACGTGGAACACATTGTGTACAGCAGACAAGGTTTCGGGTAGTTGAAGCCGGTATGCCACCGGTCCATACCTTTCAAGGATAAGAAAAGGACCAATGTATCGAGGTGCAAGCTTACCTTTTACCCCGAAACGTGTTACACCCTTCATTGGGGAGACCTTCAGATAGACATAATCTCCTACCAGAAAATATAAGGGCATTCGTCGTGTGTCTGCATAACTTTTCTGACGAGCTTGGGCTTTCTTCAAATGATGAATTATTCTCTGAACTTTTTCTTCGGTCTCTTTTACTATATCAGGCATGAAGAAGTATCTTTCACCAGGTTCAGACCAGTTTAGCAGAGTGCGACATCGTCGTCCATATAAAGCTTCAAAGGGTGCCATCTTAATGCTTTCTTGATAGCTATTATTATATGAGAACTCCACTAATGGTAAACATTCATCCCATTTTTGTGGGAATTCCAGAACACATGCCCGCAGCATATCTTCAAGTATCTGATTTACCCTCTTAGTCTGCCCACTGGTTTGAGGATGATAGGTCGAACTGTGGAGCAACTTAGTACCCAAGGATTTGTGAAGTGCTTACCAAAACTTGGCTACAAATTGAGGCCCACAATCCGACACTATAGACTTCAGAATACCGTGCAAACTGAGAATGCGAGCAATGTATAATTCCGCATAGGTGAGAACCAGGTAATATGTCTTGACTGGCAGAAAATGAGCAATTTTCGTAAGCCGATCAATAATAACCCAGATAGAATCATATCCCTTGGCGGTTCTGGGCAATCCCACAATAAAGTCCATACTAATATCTTCCCATTTCCATGTTGGTATTGGTAAAGATTGTAATGGACCAGCAGCTTTCAGGTGTACGACCTTGACACGTTTACAAGTGTCACATCTAGCCACATAGCGTGCATTTTCAATTTTCATCTTCGTCCACCAATAATGCAATTTCAGGTCTTGATACATCTTAGTGCTTCCGGGATGAATAGAATAGCGACTAAGATGTGCTTCATCTAGAATTTGCTGGCGGACTTCTTCATTCTTTGGCACAACTATGCGGTTGTTGAACCATACAACACCTTGGTCGTCTTCTCTGAAACAGTTGGCTTTTCCAGCCCTTATCTTCTCACGTACATATTTCATACCCTCAGCAATATTTTGTGCATCAATTATCCTTTGTAGGATGACTGACTCTAGCTTCAAGTGATTTGAAGTCCCCTGTTGAATCATTCCCAGGTTCAGATTTTCCATCTCCTCGCACAATGTAATGTCAGAAGTCCTCATAGTTAAACAATGGCAGGAGGCCTTGTGACTGAGTGCATCTGCCACTACATTTGCTTTGCCTGGGTGATAATGGATCTCCAGTTCATAATCTTTAATAAGCTCGAGCCATCTCCTTTGTCTCATATTGAGCTCTGACTGAGTAAAGATGTATTTCAAACTTTTGTGGTCTGTATAAATATGATAGACATTCCCCAGTAGATAATGATGCCATATCTTTAGGGCATGGACCACTGCAGCTAGCTCCAGATCATGAGTGGGATAATGCTCCTCATGCTGGCGCAACTGCCTTGAAGCATACGCGATTACTCGGCCCTCTTGCATTAATACGCAGCCGAGACCACTGCCTGATGCGTCACAATACACATCAAAGGGCTTATTAATGTATGGTTGAGCCAATACCGGAGCAGTGGTTAATAATATCTTCAATTTCTCAAAGGCTTCATTACACTTTAAAGACCAATTGAATTTAGTCTCATTCTTCAATAGACTTGTGATTGGCTTCACAAGCTTAGAAAAATCCGGTATAAATCGGCGGTAATAGCCAGCTAGTCCAAGGAAGCTTCGGACTTGATGAACAGTGGTTGGGGGGTTTCCACTCCAAAATATCCTTGACTTTGCTGGGATCTACCACAATCCCCTTGGCAGATAACACATGTCCCAAGAATTGGATTTCTTCTAGCCAGAACGCGCATTTACTGAACTTAGCATATAATTGATGTTCCCTTAAGCGCGTCAATACGATCCGAAAGTGTTGAGCATGCTCCTCTTTATTCTTGGAATATATTAATATATCATCTATGAAGACCACCACAAATTTGTCCAACTCGGGCATAAATACCGAGTTCATCAGATAAGTGAAGTGGGCAGGAGCATTCGTCAGTCTGAAAGACATTACCAAGTATTCAAATAAACCATACCGCGTAGTGAATGCAGTTTTGGGTATATCCTTGGGCCTAATACGGATCTGATGATAGCCCGACCTGAGAACAATTTTAGAAAATACCCTCGCTCCAGTCAGTTGATCAAACAAAATATCAATCCGAGGAAGAGGATACTTATTCTTGATAGTGACCTTATTAAGGGGTCAATAATCCACGCACATTCGCAATGTTTGATCCTTCTTCTTAACGAATATGGCTGGACAACCCCATGGTGACGAGCTTGGCCGGATGAATCCTTTTACAAGTAGATCTTGCAATTGAATCTTGAGTTCTACCAATTCAATTGGAGGCATCCGGTATGACCTTTTAGAAATGGGAGCCGTACCGGGCTTCAATTCAATTACAAACTCTACATCTCTTTCGGGCGTCAATCCAGGAAAATCTTCTGGAAAGACATCTGGGAACTCACATACTACCAGAATATCCTTGATCTCTGGTATAATGGCTTCATTAATTCTGCCAATTGGCCTAGCTGGAATAGCTATGGGGTTAGACAAAAGAATTTCTTCTTGGCCATAACTCAACCTGATTGTTCGTAGATCAGGGTTGAGAATTGCCTTATGTTGGGCCAACCAATTCATGCCCAAGATTACATCTATGTCTTGGCCTTTCAGAACAATCATCTTAGTAGGAAAGTCCCGTCCAGCCAATGTTACGGGCACTTGGTAAGCCACTTCTTTGGTAAAGATTTGTCCCCCAGGCGAATGTATTTTAAACCCTTCCCTTGATTCAGTATATGGAATGTAGTGTTTCTCCATGAACTTTTTGCTTATGAAAGTATGTGATGCACCCAAATCAAAGAGAATAAGTGCAGGGTGGTTGGCTACGAGGAACATACCCATCATCACTGGTTCGCCTTCCGGTGTGGTAACCACTTGAGTGTAATAAACTCGTCATGTTTTCTTTGTATTCTGGCCTGTAGTATTATTGCCTGCATTTCCCTTGGAGCTTCCAGAACTCTGTTGATTATTTGCTTGATTTTGCCTTAGGTACGGACAATCTTTAATGAAATGTCCGGACTTCCCGCAGTTGAAGCAGCCAGTAGCTGAGCTTGTAATAGCAGGAAAACGAGTGCCAGGGGCACTCGGCTGATTTGTAGTAGTGGAGGCAGGGGTAAGACGGATAAACACTAGTTTCTTGAATGGGAACGAGGGTGGGCGTGATGAAGAACGACCCTGATTAAAAGGCCAGATAACTAACCGTTGCCTTTTCTTGGGGCCCTGATTAGGCCTGTTGCCTCCATTCCCCTTGGACTTTTCGGAACTTGTACATTTAGCTTCAACTGCCAGCGATACAGCCCTTCCGTATGTGAGGTCGATGCAGGTAGTCATTTTTCTTTGCATCCGATCATTTAAACCCCTCATGAAGCAGTTCAACTTCTTTATGTCGGTGTTGACTTGGTCGATTGCATACTGAGATAAGTGATTAAATTTATTGAGATACTGGGTGACAGTATCTCCGCCTTGCTTCAATTTCATGAATTCCTCCTGCTTCATGTGGAGGACTCCTTCAGGTATGCAATGTTCACGGAAGGCCAACTTGAATTCATCCCATATAATCTGATGATTGGCCGGCTGAACGGCCACAAAGTTTCCCCACCACGTGCTGGCAGGGCCACGCAATTGCTGAGCTACGAACAGGGGCTTCTGAGTTTCGGAACACCGAAGAAGTCCAAATTTTTGTTCAATGACGCGGATCCATTCATCTGCCTCTAGAGGGTCTTCTGCCTTAACGAACAATGGAGGGCGCGTCTCGGAGAAGTCCAGATAAGATGTCTCACGGGGGCCTTGCGGATAGGCCCGCCCGCCTTGTTGTTGAAGTTGTTGACCTGCCATCTCCCGCAGGAAGCGAGTATTATCTGTTGTGGCGTTTACCAAGGCAGCGATGGCCTCGGCAAGCGTCGGGGGTACTGGAGGTGGATTCGGGGTTGCCTCCCTCCCACGGAAAGTACCAGCCCCATCCTGAGCGCGAGTCCTAGAAGGCATCTAAGGCAAAGAAAATTTGGAGCAATATGATATGCCATACAAACCATCCATTTCACATTACTTAAAAAGGTAATGTTACAGACTCGTGCTTTACAATAGGATTACACCACCTATTACACAATAGTACTACTTCTATACTATACTATTCCTGCTTCCTGTCACTCTTGGTAGCCTCACTGTCGGGCGTAGGAGACCACTCATCGACCAACTACATAGAGGGAGGGAGCCTGAAAAGGTCCAATTCGCCACCAAAAGCTTCTCCCGCTACTTGAGAAGGTCTGGCTTCTGTCCCAATAGGATCCGTAGGTACACTGGGGTGTAGTTGTGAGTACAATACATGAACTTCTTCATGTAGAGTATTACAATAAGCCTGCAAGTTATCAATAGCTGAGCTAAGGTCTTCTACTCGGGCTCAAGCTTTCGCCTCCTTAGCCCAGGCAAGCAAACGAGAGTGAACCGCCCAGTCGAGCGCTAGATCTCGATCCGCGAGCTGATCTTGCAGGCGGTGGATGTCGCTTCTCAATTCATTGATCCTTTCGCCATCCGCGACCCATATGTTATTCCTACGATGGAGTTCTGTTTGGAGCTGATTCACCTGAGCCTCTAGATCCCCGATCGGATCATTACTACCGCTACTGCTATCGTCATGTCTTGGGGCAAGTTGGTGAAGAGGTACACCGATCGGCCCGGTTGACTTGCGTGCAGTCTTTCTTGTACGCGGCGGCATTTTTCTAAGGGGGAAATCTTATTAGCATAATCTTTAGCATGATGCATGTATAATTACAGAATCAACCTTAGTTGATTCACACCTTCTATACATTGCACTCTTCCTATCTGGTCTTTCATATAAACTCTTCAGAGATACTAGGTAAGAAGGGAAGAAATTTTCTAGATAAGTCTTTAGAAAAATTCTTTTGAAGATGCCTCATAATATCTGTAGAGATGGGCTTCGCTCCGATACCAGCTGTGACAGAACCTCCCAAGTCATTAGGCCCACCTACATTTGTCCTTGTCCTGCAGACCTCAGACAACCCTGCAGGTACCCCTGAATCACTTGACAAGTTCGGTATCTGCTTATCTTACCTTTCCCAAGAGCGTTTCACCCGTCACTCAGACATTACAAATCATCGGAGATACAGAAATGCGGAAGCAGTTACATAAACTTAACTTTATTTAAAAGTAAGATAGAGTAATAATATTACAGACCAGGATATAATTAAACGAGTGCAGGGTATTATTATTATTACAGAACCAAGGGAGGCAAAAACCCCTCCCGATAAGTTTCAAACAAAAAGTTTTTTTATGGAGGATCCTTTCCTCCTGCCGCTTCACTCCTGATGTTCTTCCTTCGGTACCACCTTAGAACAGAAGCAACAAAAGTTTGTCGCATCTTCACCTAAAAACAACGGGGAATAAAACCCTGAGTATGGAATTACTCAACAAGTCTTACCCGACTAAAGAAAAGACTCTCAAGGGTATGCTGGCTAGAGGGATTCAAGGAAAGGCTTATCAAGAATCAAGGCCTCTGTTTTGCAGAAAAGCTTACTATGAGTGGATCCTTAAAATCCAATTTTATTGTCAGGTTAGGTAAAGTTACCTACATCTAGAGTTCTTTCTACCCTAGTTCAATCACTTGACCTGCACTAGCCAATTTCTTAACAACCCTTCATCTATACTGGAGTTCTATGTGTAAGTCAGTGACCAAGTCTTCATAACCGCGAAGGTACGGCGATCCGAATCGATTATACTCAGCTGAGGATCTCCAATCACACGACATATGTAGCACTTAACCCTTGCATATGTCAACTCGCCACCGGGGTTCTTAAGACCAGATCAGGTTCACGCCGACCGAGAGCACAGATACACCACCGTCCAGCCTCTTCCCACGGAGGGTACATGCTACTCTCGCCATCTCTCCACTCCCATTGCGTGGTATCTTATTCTGGCCTTAGTCTGCCCGAGGCAGAGCTTACCCATGACGAGGCATGTGACCAGTTAAAGGGTCCTCGGTCATCAAGCCTACATCGAGATAGTCCTTAATCGACTTAGACGGAGACACTACACCAAGACTCTTCTTCTCGTGCAAGTCACCCGCCTGGTCTCAGCTTAATCATTTCCAATCCCAAAGTTTGGTACGTGGCAGAGGTACATCTTTTCCGATGTTGAACCCATCATGGCCATGATGGATCCACCATCAAATTTTATTTTCAAAAACACCCCTCCCACTTTACCACATCATCTTTTGTAAAAACAAAACCTTTTTCTTTGCTAAAGCAAGACTAAGCATAGTAAAAACTTTTTATAAAGCAGGTATTCAAAGGAAGTTAATCACATTCAAGGAAGGTAATGCAGGAATTGTTTTATCAATCAACTCCTATCACCTAATGCATCAAGCAAGTGAGAAAGATTTTAAAAGAGTCAAGGAGGTGGCAAATGCACCGGGGCTTGCCATGCTTTACAGGTGATTCAGGCTCAGTTCCACAGATGTCAAAATAAAAACAGTTGTCAGCCTGATGTTCCTGAGGTGATGGTGAAGTCTTCTCTCCTTCTACTTCAACTTCTTCTTTGTTTTCTAAAGTTAACCAGACATAATAATGAATGCCCATGAAATGTTCATGAGAATGCAAAGATAATAAGAGTTTATTATCTAAGGTCTTGAATACAATTTTCCTTCACGGTTCTCCGAGAAACTAGGGTTTCCGGAGTCAGTAAAGGAATTCAAAGGGCATGGGGTAGGGTTTTGGGTTCTAGTTATCAAACAAGGTCCAAATCAAAACAAACTCTACCCAAGGCTTCTAAATAATGTTTAGAGTTCATATAAAAAGTTTGGGGATTTTTGGAATTATCATCTATTTTATAAAAATCCAGACACAATGTTTTAGGCTATTATAAATGCTCCAAAATTCCCTATTTGATCTAAAAATCATGAAACTATTTTTATTAAATACTATGAAAAATTTGGAATCTAGTAAAATTGGTTTGACATTTTTAGGATTTTTCAACAATTTTCTATAGATTTCCAAAGTTTCACTGAAAAAGAAAAGGGAAAAGCTTAAACAGTGCTGGGCCGAATTCAATCCAGGCGGCCCAAGTCCAGGGGAAATCGCGCGCGCCCGCGCCTGTGCTGCGATCTTTGCAAAAAGGCCCTTGGCTTACTGAATAACTGGAAGCGGGCCCGACACACTATTTAGATGAGTCACTGACGGTTTCTAAAAAGACCCTTCAAGTTCTGTTCCTTCACAGACCGAGGTCCCCGACGGCGAGTGGCACGGTAGAGCTCCGGCGAGCTCGTAGATCGGCCGAACAGGGCAAGGATTGGTGCCCTACTTTGACAGAGATCAAATCTGAGACCTATTGAGGGTTTCCCCTCAATTAATTTCTCGATTGATGATCTATCTAGCTCTGTCCACGATGACAGCGGGCAGCGAGGACATTCACTCGTGTTCATGACTACCCAGGGTGGTTTAGCACAATTGGATAGGTTCACGAGCAACAAGGGACTTAAAAAAGGCTAGAACATTAAGTAATTGGGTATGTTTTAACCTGAGGCGCGCTGGCCACGGAGAGGTTGCTGTTACGGTGTTCTTGAGCGGATTTGGGGAAAGTCCGAAATTCAAGCTCTTGGTTGCAAGATTAGAGGCAATACTGGGTGGTGTGGTGCGTGATGATACTATGGAGCTTGCGGTGGCTTTAATTTATAGCATTAGCAAGCGGTGGTTGGTGAATTTAGCGAAGACACGCGGCGGTCGGAGGAGGGGGAGCTTACTGGCGCACTAGATTGGTGTCCTATTACCGTGGCAGTCACTCCGGTGATCAACGGAGAGCGAGAGCAGGTCACGGTGATGTGGTGGAAATGCCTAGACACGCGGCACAAGGCCAGAAGGCGGCGATCACCGGCGTGCTTATCGGGTTCCACCGCGGCGAGCTCTGTACGGTGGCCGGAATACTTTACTGGCCGGAACTTATCCACGGTGATGATCTTTACACGACTTCAAGTGTTATCCAATTGATCCAATCGCAATTCACGCCAGTGAGGGCACGAATCGCGGCGGGGGATCGTAGGCGGTGAGATGCGCTGGTGTTCTGATCTTGTTCAGGCACTATACCATGGGAGTCACCATCAGCCGACCTGACAGAGCAAGTTCAGGTCAAGATTTCTCCAAATCTTCTATGGTACCAAGCCCAAACATCTATTGCAAAGTTGTTCTACTACAAAAGATCTACAACTTTGCTATATCGACTTGGGGCATATTCCTTGAAGTTCTTGATCTGTAGAGCTCCAAAGATGACCCAGTACCACTGTTAGTCTGAATTTCAGACTCCAATAGCCTGACAGCTCGACTTTGAGTGTGTTTTTCTCCCATTTCTTCATAACAACTATGCTTACACTCTTAACTTAAGCAAAGTTATTCTCCTTTGATAGGTTTACAAATTTGATGTGGTGACCTAGGGTAAATTCCCACTATTTTGGAAGATATAGAGCTCCAAAGTGGAGTAAAAATCACTGAATTTTCAGACTTAGCCCTAGAACACCCATGGGGTATTTTTTGCAAATAGATCCAAATTCATGGTTTAGCTTGCAAAGCTTCATGATTGTGAACCAATTGAATTTATAAGTCTTGACATCATAGTTTTTACACTTTAGTCCAAAAGTGCACTGATTTTGCACTAAACCCCCTAGGGTTTAGGTTTAAGGTTTTCCAGGGTTCTAATTAGGATTTTTGATATCTCAGGGGTGTGAATGTAATGTAGGTCCATTCTTAGGATCATTTTATGACTATTTCACTTAAACTTTAGGGTTTTATCTATTTGGCTCTTGTTCACCCTTCAGAACCCTATTTAAGGTTAAGTACTCTACACTAGGGTCTTATTTGCAAAATGCCATAACAATACAACTTGCTTGAAATTTTTACCTAGTAAATGCATCTTAGGTGTGTCACACATATGAAATGCTGATGCTTATGATGTTATGCTCAGGTTTTAGTAACAGTAACACCAGGGGTGTTACATCCTTCCCCCCATAAAAGAATCTCGTCCCGAGATTAAAAGCCCTAGGGTAAGTAGTGGAAAAGGAAATGCTTCACATTTTTATTTCCTGAGTTTTGGTACAAGGCTGGGGTGGTTTGGGGCTCACTCCTTTATTACACATATTACAATTTACATGAGGCTAGAAAGCCTGGGAAGTTCTTTTCTAAAAATTCTTGAGTTTCCCACGTAGCCTCATTTTCGGAATGTTGGTTCCACTGTATCTTGTAAAACTTGAGAGTTTTTCTTCGGGTAACCCTGTCCTTTTGATCCAAGACTTGAATAGGGTGCTCAGAATATGTTAAGTCCGGCTCTAGGACAATATCTGTTACTTCGATGGTTTGATCTGGAACCCGAAGACACTTCTTCAACTGAGACACGTGGAACACATTGTGTACAGCAGACAAGGTTTCGGGTAGTTGAAGCCGGTATGCCACCGGTCCATACCTTTCAAGGATAAGAAAAGGACTAATGTATCGAGGTGCAAGCTTACCTTTTACCCCGAAACATGTTACACCCTTCATTGGGGAGACCTTCAGATAGACATAATCTCCTACCAGAAAATATAAGGGCATTCGCCGTGTGTCTGCATAACTTTTCTGACGAGCTTGGGCTTTCTTCAAATGATGAATTATTCTCTGAACTTTTTCTTCGGTCTCTTTTACTATATCAGGCCTGAAGAAGTATCTTTCACCAGGTTCAGACCAGTTTAGTGGAGTGCGACATTGTCATCCATATAAAGCTTCAAAGGGTGCCATCTTCATGCTTTCTTGATAGCTATTATTATATGAGAACTCCGCTAATGGTAAACATTCATCCCATTTTTGTGGGAATTCCAGAACACATGCCCGCAACATATCTTCAAGTATCTGATTTACCCTCTCAGTCTGCCCACTGGTTTGAGGATGATAGGCCGAACTGTGGAGCAACTTAGTACCCAATGATTTGTGAAGTGCTTCCCAAAACTTGGCTACAAATTGAGGCCCACGATCCGACACTATAGTCTTTGGAATACCGTGCAAACTGAGAATGCGAGCATTGTATAATTCCGCATAGGTGAGAAACGGGTAATATGTCTTGACTGGCAGAAAATGAGCAATTTTCGTAAGCCGATCAATAATAACCCAGATAGAATCATATCCCTTGGCGGTTCTGGGCAATCCCACAATAAAGTCCATACTAATATCTTCCCATTTCCATGTTGGTATTGGTAAAGATTGTAATGGACCAGCAGCTTTCAGGTGTA
Organism: Zea luxurians; assembly: GCA_029449295.1. Taxonomy (NCBI): domain Eukaryota; kingdom Viridiplantae; phylum Streptophyta; class Magnoliopsida; order Poales; family Poaceae; genus Zea; species Zea luxurians. The sequence goes on along the minus strand of JAOPSE010000018.1, from coordinate 3,997,766 downwards.
TGGCCTTGACACGTTTACAAGTGTCACATCTAGCCACATAGCGTGCAATTTCAATTTTCATCTTCGTCCACCAATAATGCGATTTCAGGTCTTGATACATCTTAGTGCTTCCGGGATGAATAGAATAGCGACTAAGATGTGCTTCATCTAGAATTTGATGGCGGACTTCTTCATTCTTCGGCACAACTATGCGGTTGTTGAACCATACAACACCTTGGTCGTCTTCTCTGAAACAATTGGCTTTTCCAGCCCTTATCTTCTCACGTACATGTTTCATACCCTCATCATTCTTTTGTGCGTCAATTATCCTTTGTAGGATGACATACTCCAGCTTCAAGTGATTTGAAGTCCCCTGTTGAATCATTCCCAGGTTCAGTTTTTCCATCTCCTGGCACAATGTAATGTCAGAAGTCCTCATAGTTAAACAATGGCAGGAGGCCTTGCGACTGAGTGCTTCTGCCACTACATTTGCTTTGCCTGGGTGATAATGGATCTCTAGTTCATAATCTTTAATAAGCTCGAGCCATCTCCTTTGTCTCATACTGAGCTCTGACTGGGTAAAGATGTATTTCAAACTTTTGTGGTCTGTATAAATATGACAGACATTCCCCAACAGATAATGACGCCAGATCATGAGTGGGATAATGATCCTCATGCCGGTGCAACTGCCTTGAAGCATACGCGATTACTCGGCCCTCTTGCATTAATACGAGCCGAGACCACTGCCTGATGCGTCACAATACACATCAAAGGGCTTATTAATGTCCGGTTGAGCCAATACCTGAGCGGTGGTTAATAATATCTTCAATTTCTCAAAGGCTTCATTACAATTTGAAGAACAATTGAATTTAGTCTCATTCTTCAATAGACTTGTGATTGGCTTCACAAGCTTAGAAAAATCCGGTGTAAATCGGCAGTAATAGCCAGCTAGTCCAAGGAAGCTTCGGACTTGATGAATAGTGGTTGGGGGTTTCCACTCCAAAATATCCTTGACTTTGCTGGGATCTACCGCAATCCCCTTGGCAGATAACACATGTCCCAAGAATTGGATTTCTTCCAGCCAGAACGAGCATTTACTGAACTTAGCATATAATTGATGTTCCCTTAAGCGCGTCAATACGATCCATAAGTGTTGAGCATGCTCCTCTTTATTCTTGGAATATATTAATATATCATCTATGAAGACCACAACAAATTTGTCCAACTCGGGCATAAATACCGAGTTCATCAGATAAGTGAAGTGGGCAGGAGCATTCGTCAGTCTGAAAGACATTACCAAGTATTCAAATAAACCATACCCCGTAGTGAATGCGGTTTTGGGTATATCCTCGGGCCTAATACGGATCTGATGATAGCCCGACCTAAGATCAATTTTAGAAAATACCCTCGCTCCAGTCAGTTGATCAAACAAAATATCAATCCGAGGAAGAGGATACTTATTCTTGATAGTGACCTCATTAAGGGGTCAATAATCCACGCACATCCGCAATGTTTGATCCTTCTTCTTGATGAATATGGCTGGACAACCCCGTGGTGACGAGCTTGGCCGGATGAATCCTTTTACAAGTAGATCTTGTAACTGAATCTTAAGTTCTGCCAATTCATTTGGAGGCATTTGGTACGACCTTTTAGAAATGGGAGCCGTACCGGGCTTCAATTCAATTACAAACTCTACATCTCTTTCGGGCGGCAATCCAGGCAAATCTTCTAGAAAGACATCTGGGAACTCACATACTACCAGAATATCCTTGATCTCCAGTATAATGTCTTCATTAATTCTGCCAATTAGCCTAGCTGGAATAGCTATGGGGATAGACAAAAGAATTTCTTCTTGGCCATAACTCAACCTGATTGTTCTCAGATCAGTGTTGAGAACTGTCTTATGTTGGGCCAACCAATTCATGCCCAAGATTACATCTATGTCTTGGCCTTTCAGAACAATCATCTTAGTAGGAAAGTCCCGTCCAGCTAATGTTACGGGCACTTGGTAAGCCACTTCTTTGGTAAAGATTTGTCCCCATGCAAATGTATTTTAAACCCTTCCCTTGATTCAGTATATGGAATGCAGTGTTTCTCCATGAACTTTTTGCTTATGAAAGTATGTGTCGGGGACCAAAATTAGGGGTACCCTCAAGACGCCTAATTCTCAGCTGGTAACCCCCATCAGCATAAAGCTGCAAAGGCCTGATGGGTTTGATTAAGTCAGGGATCAGTCCATACGAGTGACTCGATCACGCCACGCCCGAGCCTAGCCTCGGGCGAGGGCAGCCGACCCTAAGATGACTCCGTCTCGCCTGAGGTCTCCTCTTTCACGGCAGACGCATCACCGGCTCGCCCGAGGCCCCGCCTTCGATAAGAAGTAACCCTGACTAAATCACCGCGCCAACCGACCGAATCACCGGGGCGTTTAACGCAAAAGGTAAGACCGACGGGCGACCAAACTCCGCTCCGCCCGACCCAGGGCTCGGACTCGGGCTAAGGCCCCGGAAGACGGCGAACTCCGCTCCGCCCGACCCAGGGCTCGGACTCGGGCTAAGGCCCCGGAAGACGGCGAACTCCGCTCCGCCCGACCCAGGGCTCGGACTCGGGCTAAGGCCCCGGAAGACGGCGAACTCCGCTCCGCCCGACCCAGGGCTCGGACTCGGGCTAAGGCCCCGGAAGACGGCGAACTCCGCTCCGCCCGACCCAGGGCTCGGACTCGGGCTAAGGCCCCGGAAGACGGCGAACTCCGCTCCGCCCGACCCAGGGCTCGGACTCGGGCTAAGGCCCCGGAAGACGACGAACTCCGCCTCGCCCAACCCAGGGCTCGGACTCCGCCTCGGCCCCTGCCGAACGACCTCCGCCTCGCCCGACCCAGGAGTTCGGGCTCAGCCTCTGTCTTGCAGGATGGACTCGACCTCGACTTCGGAGGAGCCCCCACGACGCCCGACCTAGGACACAAGACCGCCACGTCAACAGGAAGCGTCATCATCACCCTGCCTTGAGCCGACTTGGGTCACAGAGAACAAGACCGGCGTCCCATCTGGCCAGCTCCGCCAGATAGGCAATGATGGCGCCTCACTAGACCATGACGACGGCGGCTCCCAGCTCCCTTACGAAAGCAGGAGGACGTCAGCAAGGGCCCAGCCACTCCGACAGCTGTCCCTCCGTCCGGCTCCGTTACTCCTCCAACAGCCACGACGCCACACCAACAGGGTGCCAAGATCTCTCCGGCTGCCACCTTGGCATGTACTTAGGGCGCTAGCTCTCCCTTGCTAGACACGTAGCACCTTGCTACACCCCCATTTTGTACACCTGGATCCTCTCCTTATGACTATAAAAGGAAGGACCAGGGCCTTCTTAGAGAAGGTTGGCCTCGCGGGGACGAAGGGCAGGGGCAGGCGCTCTCTCGGGGCCGCTCGCTCCCCTCACCTCGCGCGGACGCTTGTAACCCCCTACTGCAAGCGCACCCGACCTCGGCGCGGGACGAACACGAAGGCCGCGGGAATTCTCCGACTCCCTCGTCGCGACCCGGCTCCGGCCACCGACCTCTCGCTCTACTCCCCCCTTCGCGCTCGCCCACGCGCTCGACCCATCTGGGCTGGGGCACGCGGCACTCTCACTCGTCGGCTCGGGGACCCCCCGGTCTCGGAACGCCGACAGTTGGCGCGCCAGGTAGGGGCCTGCTGCGTGTTGACGAGTAGATTCCCGTCAAGCTCCAGATGGGCAGTCTCCAACGACCTCTTCAACCCGGATCGGTGCTCCGTTTCGGGAGTCTCGAGTTCATGTCTCTCGACAGCGGCTACGACATGATACTCCTTCCACCGCCGCGCGACAGCGACAATGGTGGCAGACAGCCCGCTCGCCGGCGGCGGAATCGACGACGTCTTTCCCGCGTGGGGGAAGGACAACTTTCGAGCTCGCCCCATCCTCTCCCTCGCCATCGGAGGAGGAGGAGGCGGGGCAACCAGGGCCGAGCGGGAGGCCGCGCTCCGACGGCTGTCGAGCAAATCGACATCCCCGGCGCCCCGACGGAGGACACGCCAAGCGTCGCCCTCGCGTTCGAGGCAAAGGCGAGCGCCATCCCCCCGCAGCACGTCGACCCCGAGCAGGCGGACGACGCCAGCACGCTCGCGAAGGGCCTGCAGGACGTCGCCCTCATACCCAGGACGACGGCGCGATCAGCCCCCGACGTGACTTCATCGCTCCTCGTCGACAAAAAGGTACCGACTGCTACCCATCTTTCGTCATTTCGACTCGGCCTCAACCCGCCTGGCGACCTCGCTTTGGCGGGCGCTCACGTTGAGGCGAGTGCAACCTCTCTGGGGTTTCGTGTGCGGTCGCCTTGGGACCGATTGACGGGTGTCTCGACCTACGGACCCTCTGGGTCCGAGGAAGATGACGACCCCAGCATCTGCTGGAATTTCTCCGGATCTGGCAACCCTAGTGCCATGCGGGACTTCATGACCGCATGTGACTACTGCCTCTCCGACTGTTCCGACGGCAGCCGCAGCCTTGGCGACAAGGACTGCGGCCCGAGCCGCGAATGTTTCCACATCGAGCTAGGGGATCCCTCCGGAGGCGGCTGTCTCGGCATGCCGGAGGATGGTGATCCCCCTAGGCCAGCGCCTCGCGCCGACATCCCGCGGGAGCTAGCTGTGGTCCCCGTTCCGGCGGGGGGTTACGACCCACAGCTCGAGCAAGTCCGCGGGGCGCAGGCCGGGCTCGATGAGGGAGCAGGAGCGCTCGAGGCGATCCGCCAGAACATCGGGCAGGTATGGGCGAGCCAGCCCCCGGCCGGAGGAATGCGTCACCTGCCCCAAGGTCTCCAGCACCGCATCGCCAATGATGCCAGGGACAGACCGCCACCCGCATCCGGCGGAACCGGTCAGGACCTGGCCGCTGCAGCGATGCTCCTCCGCGCGATGCCGGAGTCATCAACCACCGAGGGTCGGCGAATCCAGGGAGAACTCTGTGACACCCCAGGTGTCTATTTCGTGTTATGTCGGAAGATTAATCCTAATCTTGGATGCTCAGTGAAAATTCCTAATTCTCGATCGTGCCTATCTCTGTTTATCAGGCTTTCTCTCGGAAGTTCACCGAATTCAGAGTTAATCGATCGCGAGAAACAGCCAATTTCGGAGCGTGTTAAAACTTTTAATTCTCGGAACTCATGCAGACTCGAAGATCATTCTCGAATTTTAAATCTCATCTGAAGCTCTTTAAATCAAACTCTTGACGACTATTATCTGATTTGAGCCCGAGTCTAATTCCTCGAACCCCCGATCGATGTCCGGCTATTTTAATCTGACTCCGTACCCTCAAACGGAATACTCAGTACGTCGTCCTCTAATTATTTCTTACTCGACTCGGCCGGAAATCTCTATGTCCAAACCGAATTCAAAACCCCGTACCGACAGCGATTTTAAAATGCCACGATTCACCTTCTCCGACTAAAAATCCGAATGCCGATCAAATATCAGGATGATTTATTTTCAAATCTTGCGTAGCGAATTATTTCTGAGCAAATTCAAATCAGACTCTCGGTCGAATTAATCGCTCAATCGTCCGTTCGTCAGAACTCTATTTCGCTCTGTTTCTGCGTACAGACGGATTCCGCAGAAGCATTTTTGTTCCGGAAATAATTTAACGCAGCTCGCTTTCATGTTTCGGGCCAAGCCCATTTAAAACCCAGCCCATTGGGCCCACTTGAAACCCTAACCCTAGGGTTTCTCTATAAATACGGATCCCTCTCCCTTGCCCTTGGTCATTTTGCATTCCCACCCCTATTGTTTTTCCAGCCGCCATCAGCCTTTTCTCCCCCACGCCTTCTTCCCCAACGCGCAGGGAGCTCGGCTCCCTTCCTCCCAGGGCGCTGGCCTCTCTCCCATGGCCGGCCCTCTGCTCCTGGCGCTCGGCATCCCTGCAGCGACGCCCTTCTTCCCCAATAGAGTGGAGCAGTGGTTTCCCTCTCCCAGCTCGGCCTCGCCATCGCGCAGGGAAGAACAGACGCCCAGCTCAGCTTCCTCCCTCGGCCAGCCATGGCGCGATGCCCTCCTCCTTCCTGCTCCTCGCGCACGCCACATCTCCCTGCAAGCGACCCCCCCTGCGAGCTCCCCTCTTTCCCATGGGCGAGCAGCAGCTCTGCTCGCCCCCTTCCATGGCGTCTTCACCTCCCTGCGTGCCCTCTGCCCTTCTTCACTCCCCTGCAATTTTTCTCTCCATGGCCGGCGCCCAGCACAGCTCGGCTCCTCTGCTCTTCTTCCCTGTGGTCGCGATGTTGCACAGAGATGTGAGCAGGAGCATGCCATGGCCGGATCTGCCCCCTCCATGGGCGCCCCTTGCTGTTCCCTGCGCTTAGCCTCCCCAACTCGGCGCCCTTGCTGCAGGCGAGCAGCAGCTCCCTGTCCATGGCGCCCCTGCAAATCTTCCCCTTCCTCCCCCTGCTCCTCTCCTTGTTGCAGCGCCGGGAACGCAGCAGCACCCCTGCGCGAGCCCCCTTCCTCGCTGTTCGTCGTGGTGCCCGCCGACTGTTCGTCAAATTGCGCAGCAAGCCGCGCGCTGCCGGCTCGCTGTTTCGTGAAGCGCAGTTAACAGCACGCCGTCGACACTCGCCGGTGTTTGCTGTTTTTGCGCAGCCCCGTCGTCGTCGTCGTTCACCCCGGTGAGACCGCGACGCTCCTTGTTCGATTCCGCATCGACATTATTTTTCCTATGATTAATTAGGTATGTGTGCTGCTTTGTTTTATTTTTGTGGAGGAGAGAACCCCGTGTTTTGCGTGGAGAAGGCAAGTCGTTCAACGCTCGTCGATGTGCGAAGCTATGCACAAATCGGAATCACCGTCGTTCTTGCAAACACCGATTGGGTTTGTTTATGGTGAGCCGATGCATGTCGCTCTTGATCTACTCGTTTAATTAATTTGAATGGATGTGTGTAAAATGTTTCGATTATGCGCATTGGTGGGATCGCGTCTGCGATTGGAGAACAAAAGGTTATGTGAGGTAGGCGGTTCGTAGTTGTCTAATGATGTTGGTCGATGTGGTGCATGTTTAAGAATTGTATTGGTATAGATTGAATTTGGTGGTGAAAGGAAAAGAAGTAGAAAAGAACTCAGATGTTTTTATATTTTGATAGGAAAATATATGGTGTGTTGTTTGATGCGAAGGCTAAGTTCTACATATGGATTATGTTTTGGGAGGTGTATCGATAGGCGTCTAGGTGAAAAGTGTAATTGTTTTATGCATGTGATCGATGATTGTGTTAGTCGATGCGAATGAGGAGTATGAGCAATCCGGTTGGAGTCACTTGTGCGGTTGATGCCTTGTGCGTATTTTAGGGACTCGTAGGTGCGTGGGTGAGCCGAGGTTATTTTGTTGTTGGATTGGATAGATATGTGGCTGCGATAGTTCCTTGGTGTGTCGTAAGGGTTGGTCGCAAATGTGTTAATGAATTGCTAACATGCTTCATAGTAGATTAATGTGTTAGTGCGGCAAAAATTTGGTAAATCCTAAAGCATGCTTGGTGTCTCCCGCACTCGGCTAGTGAGTCAGTCTAGGATAATTATATTTATGTATTCATCATTGGTGTAGGATAAATTAGGTGAAAAACGTAAATTACGTGGCATATATTTAGTGTTTGGAAGATGAAATAGATTAATTTAGGAAGATGTGTTATCAAACATGTGTGCCGAAGTGTGTTGTAGTAGTAATGACGTTAACTTGAACAAAGAGTCTCAAGTGCATGCCGTGCTATGGTTGTGTTTGAGGTAGTAAATTATAAGAGTTGCGCAATATGAGGTTCGATCGATGTAGTTAATAATTGGATTAACTTAAATAGAGAGATGGTGACATGCCAAAGTAGTCATCGCTTCTCCATATTTATAAGTCGAGTCAATGCGCATTTTGTGTTCGTAAATTATGCTTGCGTATAGTATATGGTTGTGCTCACGAATTCTAGTAGTTACGGTAATTTGCTTGTTGTGGTCTAAATGTGTATGGTTATGATCGCGGATGAAAAGTAGTAGTGCTCATGTGATGTCTAAGTTGAAATGCGAATTATTGGGTGATTATCGTGAAGAATGCGTGGTTAATTGGTTGTAGTAGTTTTGGTGCACTAAATGACTTGAATAAAAATTGGTAAGTTGATGTGTTGGTTCTGATTTGATTGTCTTAACTTAATTAATTAGTAAAGCGTTAGAATAAATCGAGTCCCTAGAACGCGACAATTTTAGAAGTAAATGGAAGCTGAATTTTGAGGATTGCTGTTTTGGACTGCACACACTGTTTTCATTGTGCTGTTTGTTTGATGAATTAAATTATGTTTTCTGTAGAAAAGTTGTATAGAAGAGTTGTAGATAACCTTATTATCTTGCTGGTACTAAAATTTTACAGCCCAAAACCTGATCGTTTAGGAGTTATGATTTTTACAAATTCAGTAACTGAATCTGTCCAAATTCTGTACAGATTTCAGAAACTGCATTGTTTGCCTAATGTAATGTTAGAATCAGTCCTTGTCGATTATAAGAAAGTTGTAGATGCTTTTCTCATCTTGCTTGTGTTAAAATTTCATGACCATAGGCCTGATAGTTTAAGAGTTATGAATTTTACAAACTGGTTGCTGTGTTCTGTCCTCTGTCAGAACAGATTTCGAAAACTGTAATGTTGATTTGATTAAAACAGGAATCACTTCTTGATGATTACAAAAGTTATGTAGTGCTTTTTCTAAGCTTTCCAAAAAGTCTTGGATCACTATTTTTGGTGATCTGAAGGTTAAGTTATGGATGTTTAAAGTCTGAAGACTGAATCTGTCCAATTCTGGACAGCAAAGCCTTCTAGTGTATTTTATCCTTAGTTAAATATTGAATCACCTTGAGATGTTTATAAATGATGTGTAGACAATTTTATTACCTTTCCAGAAAGTCTAGGAGCACCTTGTTTGGATGTTTGAATCTTCAGTTGTGAATTTTTGAAGTTGCAAGTCTGAATCTGTCCAAATCTGGACAGATCTGTTGTGTTAGCAAGTTTTGACCTTGCTAAGTGTTGGATCATGTTGTGATGAAAATACCAAAGTTGTAGTCCACTTTCTAAGCTTTCCAGAAAGTCCTAGTTTACTATTTTTGGATTAATATTTGAAGAGTTATGACTGAAACAAACAAGTGCTGTGCTGCTGTCCTGAATTTGTTATGTTTGGTGAATGCTCTACTCTGTTGTGTTTGACTCGAGTCGACTGTTTTCTTCGTTTGATGATTGGTTGAACCTGCAGTGCTGATAATATAACTAATACAATTGTTCCTAATTATATAAGTAACAAGTATACATCCCGCTAAGTTAGTGAACCTAATTAGTGCGGGTCTAATAAGTGTTGCCTAGTGAATAATTTTAAAGCCCAATTAAGTATCTAGTTCCTTTTCAACTAAGTCTATCTATATATAAGTCATGGCGAACTTGTGTACTTAACTAATTCAATGTTAGGTAACTAATGGATGATTAACGTCAACATTGTAAATACATGTGGTCATGCTTGTGTGGTCATGCTTGTATTGGTTAAGTAAAGTAAGCGTCGTCGTCTTTCCAGTGGTAGTAGCTACGTATGCCCGAGGACGTGTAGATAAGTAAAGCTAACATGTGGTTGTCTGCGGCGTCTTCCACTGTAATGTTTAGTTCGCCACGGTATCTTTTTATATCTTGTGCTATTTTTGTGCTACTTTCATTATATTCATACATATGCATCTTGCATCTCATTTAGGACCGAGAGGTGACGATCGAGCAAATGATGTGGTGCCAACCACAAGCTGCAATTGGTGGACGACCTGAAGAATGGACTTAACCAGTGGATGCTCGCCAAGCGAGTACCTCCCTCCCCTAGCAAACACTATCTAAGTGTTAAAATAAAGGCAAGCCCCGGTTTTATGCATAACCGTTTATATATGCTATTTTACTACACTTAATGTTTGTAGGCTTGTACTGTGCACTTAAGTGTAGGAGTTGTTTGGAACCTTAGTTGCATGAACTCAGGATTCCCTTTTGAGATGGATACTAGTATGCTAGGTCGAGTAGCTGCTTTATTAATTAGGATCTCGGTAGAAGTCGAGTGATTTTTCTAGCACTCGCGCGAGGTCAGGAATTGGTTGTATCCACCTTCTTATCATATTGATGTTGGTTTGTGGGCAACAATCCATGGGGATTGGTTGTTCACGGGATAAAAAGTTGATTAAGGATTAAGGTGTGGTACCGTGTGTCAAGCGTTTGAACGTACTAAACACATACCGAGAAATATGGTAAATCGGTAAGCCTAGTACCTGAGTGAACCTGGCAGTGGACATACCCCCTCACGCGACCTGAGACGTAGTCTCCCATTCCGGTTATGGTGGGTACAAGTGCGGTCACTGCACGACGGCCAGTCGGGGTCAGTGAGGCATTGTACGCCAAGGCGGTGAGACCTGATCTGCTGACGGGGAATCGATGGGGACGGTTGATGTGTGTGGGGACGGAGTGCCCCGGCATGTCGTGTGTTTAGGTTTACCTTGCAAGGATAAAAACTCGATTCGAATCGTCTGTTTCTCGCAGCTAATGAGACTGCTTGATCCATGCTGCTACATTGAGTAACAAGTGGAACTGTGTTGAGATGATACAAACTGTTGATTGCTAAAAATGCTTGCTACTATGTATGAGTAGATAGTACACTTTTAGCCTTAAGAGAGTCACACTTAATCTTGACAAAGTTAAAATCTGATTTAGAAACTCAGCTAGTGCTTTTGGCAACCAAACCCCACAGCCAAACAGCTGCATGTCTAGAGGTAGAGGAGTATAGACTCCTCACACCGGGTAAGTCTAGCTGAGTATTAGTATACTCAGCCTTGCTTGTGGCACAATTTTTGCAGGTACTTCTTAGGATGATTGGTTGATGGTGTGACTTGGCCTCCCTCCCTGCCACCGGGATAGACGGTCGAGTGGGTTACTGCTTCCGCAGGAGAGGACCAGGAGGAGTAGCGTGGCCAGGCTTCGCCATGTTGCTCGGTTCTTCTCCGTTAGTTATTTCCGCTGCATTAAAATTTATGATTATTATTTCTGAAACTCCGATAATGTAATCACTAATGATACTTATTAAATTTGTGGTATTATGTTTTATTGCATTTCTCTGTGCCTCACCTTCGAGTGGGCTAGTGGTATTCGATCCTGGATAAGTGGCTTTATCGGACTAGATCCGAGGGACTGACGGGTTATTCCTGTTTAAGTGTGTTGCTACCCTTAAGGGTGCGACTTGGGCACTTAAGCTGGAATAATTCGGGCGGTTCCGCCACAGCTGGTATCGGAGCGAATACCATCACAGAGAAGTCAATAAGTCATGATTACCAACCTCTTTTAAAGTAAAACTTGCTAGAAACCAATGTTGGATAGACCGTCAGGACGATAAGGATAGATCTAAAACGCGAAGCCTTAGGAAATAGATGGGTAGCTAGGTGGCTATGTATATAGGCCATAAAGGCTCCTACTACTATTAATAGGGATGCTATAGCAGCACCCGAAGACTTAGTTAGGTCTGAGAAGACGACTAGAATGAGCATGCATCCTGATTGTCGCATTATAATTGTCTCTTGCGCATCAACATGCTTCTCTCACCTTTATTCCAATAATAAAAACTTGTGAATAATGTGATGTACTGTTATGTTAGAAATGTCGTACCTCATGTCAGATTGGTAAGTCTTGTTAGGTTGTGTTATGTGTTTCTCTTGCCTTGCTATCTAGGTGGTATTGAATTTGTTCAACCCTTTTTGCAAAAAAATGTGTTGTTTGTTTCCTCACAAAAATACACCCCCACTTTAAAAAACCTAGTGGTTAGCGAATGAGACCCTTAAAAAAATCAAATCACATGCTTGTGTTGGTGTTTTCTAGCCCTTGTGTGTTGCACTATTGATAATGCACCCGCACAACCTATAGATGCCCATAGCTTGACCACTAGACCAGCCCAAGTCTCCTTGTGCACTTGTGTCAAAAAAAAATAAATAAATATATAATTGTTGTTGGTGTCTAGTTGCGCAAACCCTATCAAGGCCATGTTTCTTTCCATAAATCCTTGCCCCTAAAACTTCATAGTATTTCTGTTGATCATCCTAATCGATTCTGTTTGCCTACCTCTCCTTTGTCCGAATCTGGTAATCATTTTCCTTGTGAATCATGTTGTGGCTTTATCATCCAAATTTCCGGATCCCTTATTGACCCTGTTCCGTTATCTGGTTATCTGCTATGACCCGTTCTCAAGTATCGAATGTCGATCTTGCCTAAATCTCTCATTTCTGGTCATTCTCATACCCCTTCTCTGAGGATCATGACGCTGTTTTATCGATTCTATCTCTAAGCAGTGTACCCATTTGGTTCAATGGATTATGCTGTTGTCCTTGGTTCTCTCATGTCTCTAAAAGCTCAACAATCTATTTTGATCTCATGGTCGGTTCATCCTCATATTAAATATCATGCTAATTTCTTTCCTGATAATCTCCATGTTGATCAAAAAAAAAATAATTCTCTGAGTTCAAGAAAATTCTCACGTGATGCTCTTTCGCCAAAAATCTATGTTTCAACTCCTGTCATGATCTTATTTTTCTGAGCCATACTCTCATGGGCTCCATCTAATTATGCCAAGTAAATTTTTCATTGGCTACGTTTAGTAATGGTGTCATGACTAACGACTAATGGTGCCGCGACGAAACCGAGAGCCTACTATGGTGCACACATGGTTGAGCTGCTCGGCACGCGATGGTATCGTGGTTAATAGTCGTGATCCGTTACGAGACTATGCTGATGTGCTATCTTTTGTGAACATTCTCTTAGAGTGATCGCTGCATTTTGTCTCAGCATGCCGCGATATTCTATCTGAATCTATCTTCACTATCTTGCCAGATCCCATCTAATGAATTTGCATCTATCTCTAGCCTGGGAGTTACATGTTTCTCCACCCTTGAAGATCCTCATTCGAATCTCGGGACGAGATTCTGTTTAAGGGGGAAGGCTGTGACACCCTAGGTGTCTATTTCGTGTTATGTCGGAAGATTAATCCTAATCTTGGATGCTCAGTGAAAATTCCTAATTCTCGATCGTGCCTATCTCTGTTTATCAGGCTTTCTCTCGGAAGTTCACCGAATTCAGAGTTAATCGATCGCGAGAAACAGCCAATTTCGGAGCGTGTTAAAACTTTTAATTCTCGGAACTCATGCAGACTCGAAGATCATTCTCGAATTTTAAATCTCATCTGAAGCTCTTTAAATCAAACTCTCGACGACTATTATCTGATTTGAGCCCGAGTCTAATTCCTCGAACCCCCGATCGATGTCCGGCTATTTTAATCTGACTCCGTACCCTCAAACGGAATACTCAGTACGTCGTCCTCTAATTATTTCTTACTCGACTCGGCCGGAAATCTCTATGTCCAAACCGAATTCAAAACCCCGTACCGACAGCGATTTTAAAATGCCACGATTCACCTTCTCCGACTAAAAATCCGAATGCCGATCAAATATCAGGATGATTTATTTTCAAATCTTGCGTAGCGAATTATTTCTGAGCAAATTCAAATCAGACTCTCGGTCGAATTAATCGCTCAATCGTCCGTTCGTCAGAACTCTATTTCGCTCTGTTTCTGCGTACAGACGGATTCCGCAGAAGCATTTTTGTTCCGGAAATAATTTAACGCAGCTCGCTTTCATGTTTCGGGCCAAGCCCATTTAAAACCCAGCCCATTGGGCCCACTTGAAACCCTAACCCTAGGGTTTCTCTATAAATACGGATCCCTCTCCCTTGCCCTTGGTCATTTTGCATTCCCACCCCTATTGTTTTTCCAGCCGCCATCAGCCTTTTCTCCCCCACGCCTTCTTCCCCAACGCGCAGGGAGCTCGGCTCCCTTCCTCCCAGGGCGCTGGCCTCTCTCCCATGGCCGGCCCTCTGCTCCTGGCGCTCGGCATCCCTGCAGCGACGCCCTTCTTCCCCAATAGAGTGGAGCAGTGGTTTCCCTCTCCCAGCTCGGCCTCGCCATCGCGTAGGGAAGAACAGACGCCCAGCTCAGCTTCCTCCCTCGGCCAGCCATGGCGCGATGCCCTCCTCCTTCCTGCTCCTCGCGCACGCCACATCTCCCTGCAAGCGACCCCCCCTGCGAGCTCCCCTCTTTCCCATGGGCGAGCAGCAGCTCTGCTCGCCCCCTTCCATGGCGTCTTCACCTCCCTGCGTGCCCTCTGCCCTTCTTCACTCCCCTGCAATTTTTCTCTCCATGGCCGGCGCCCAGCACAGCTCGGCTCCTCTGCTCTTCTTCCCTGTGGTCGCGATGTTGCACAGAGATGTGAGCAGGAGCATGCCATGGCCGGATCTGCCCCCTCCATGGGCGCCCCTTGCTGTTCCCTGCGCTCAGCCTCCCCAACTCGGCGCCCTTGCTGCAGGCGAGCAGCAGCTCCCTGTCCATGGCGCCCCTGCAAATCTTCCCCTTCCTCCCCCTGCTCCTCTCCTTGTTGCAGCGCCGGGAACGCAGCAGCACCCCTGCGCGAGCCCCCTTCCTCGCTGTTCGTCGTGGTGCCCGCCGACTGTTCGTCAAATTGCGCAGCAAGCCGCGCGCTGCCGGCTCGCTGTTTCGTGAAGCGCAGTGAACAGCACGCCGTCGACACTCGCCGGTGTTTGCTGTTTTTGCGCAGCCCCGTCGTCGTCGTCGTTCACCCCGGTGAGACCGCGACGCTCCTTGTTCGATTCCGCATCGACATTATTTTTCCTATGATTAATTAGGTATGTGTGCTGCTTTGTTTTATTTTTGTGGAGGAGAGAACCCCGTGTTTTGCGTGGAGAAGGCAAGTCGTTCAACGCTCGTCGATGTGCGAAGCTATGCACAAATCGGAATCACCGTCGTTCTTGCAAACACCGATTGGGTTTGTTTATGGTGAGCCGATGCATGTCGCTCTTGATCTACTCGTTTAATTAATTTGAATGGATGTGTGTAAAATGTTTCGATTATGCGCATTGGTGGGATCGCGTCTGCGATTGGAGAACAAAAGGTTATGTGAGGTAGGCGGTTCGTAGTTGTCTAATGATGTTGGTCGATGTGGTGCATGTTTAAGAATTGTATTGGTATAGATTGAATTTGGTGGTGAAAGGAAAAGAAGTAGAAAAGAACTCAGATGTTTTTATATTTTGATAGGAAAATATATGGTGTGTTGTTTGATGCGAAGGCTAAGTTCTACATATGGATTATGTTTTGGGAGGTGTATCGATAGGCGTCTAGGTGAAAAGTGTAATTGTTTTATGCATGTGATCGATGATTGTGTTAGTCGATGCGAATGAGGAGTATGAGCAATCCGGTTGGAGTCACTTGTGCGGTTGATGCCTTGTGCGTATTTTAGGGACTCGTAGGTGCGTGGGTGAGCCGAGGTTATTTTGTTGTTGGATTGGATAGATATGTGGCTGCGATAGTTCCTTGGTGTGTCGTAAGGGTTGGTCGCAAATGTGTTAATGAATTGCTAACATGCTTCATAGTAGATTAATGTGTTAGTGCGGCAAAAATTTGGTAAATCCTAAAGCATGCTTGGTGTCTCCCGCACTCGGCTAGTGAGTCAGTCTAGGATAATTATATTTATGTATTCATCATTGGTGTAGGATAAATTAGGCGAAAAACGTAAATTACGTGGCATATATTTAGTGTTTGGAAGATGAAATAGATTAATTTAGGAAGATGTGTTATCAAACATGTGTGCCGAAGTGTGTTGTAGTAGTAATGACGTTAACTTGAACAAAGAGTCTCAAGTGCATGCCGTGCTATGGTTGTGTTTGAGGTAGTAAATTATAAGAGTTGCGCAATATGAGGTTCGATCGATGTAGTTAATAATTGGATTAACTTAAATAGAGAGATGGTGACATGCCAAAGTAGTCATCGCTTCTCCATATTTATAAGTCGAGTCAATGCGCATTTTGTGTTCGTAAATTATGCTTGCGTATAGTATATGGTTGTGCTCACGAATTCTAGTAGTTACGGTAATTTGCTTGTTATGGTCTAAATGTGTATGGTTATGATCGCGGATGAAAAGTAGTAGTGCTCATGTGATGTCTAAGTTGAAATGCGAATTATTGGGTGATTATCGTGAAGAATGCGTGGTTAATTGGTTGTAGTAGTTTTGGTGCACTAAATGACTTGAATAAAAATTGGTAAGTTGATGTGTTGGTTCTGATTTGATTGTCTTAACTTAATTAATTAGTAAAGCGTTAGAATAAATCGAGTCCCTAGAACGCGACAATTTTAGAAGTAAATGGAAGCTGAATTTTGAGGATTGCTGTTTTGGACTGCACACACTGTTTTCATTGTGCTGTTTGTTTGATGAATTAAATTATGTTTTCTGTAGAAAAGTTGTATAGAAGAGTTGTAGATAACCTTATTATCTTGCTGGTACTAAAATTTTACAGCCCAAAACCTGATCGTTTAGGAGTTATGATTTTTACAAATTCAGTAACTGAATCTGTCCAAATTCTGTACAGATTTCAGAAACTGCATTGTTTGCCTAATGTAATGTTAGAATCAGTCCTTGTCGATTATAAGAAAGTTGTAGATGCTTTTCTCATCTTGCTTGTGTTAAAATTTCATGACCATAGGCCTGATAGTTTAAGAGTTATGAATTTTACAAACTGGTTGCTGTGTTCTGTCCTCTGTCAGAACAGATTTCGAAAACTGTAATGTTGATTTGATTAAAACAGGAATCACTTCTTGATGATTACAAAAGTTATGTAGTGCTTTTTCGAAGCTTTCCAAAAAGTCTTGGATCACTATTTTTGGTGATCTGAAGGTTAAGTTATGGATGTTTAAAGTCTGAAGACTGAATCTGTCCAATTCTGGACAGCAAAGCCTTCTAGTGTATTTTATCCTTAGTTAAATATTGAATCACCTTGAGATGTTTATAAATGATGTGTAGACAATTTTATTACCTTTCCAGAAAGTCTAGGAGCACCTTGTTTGGATGTTTGAATCTTCAGTTGTGAATTTTTGAAGTTGCAAGTCTGAATCTGTCCAAATCTGGACAGATCTGTTGTGTTAGCAAGTTTTGACCTTGCTAAGTGTTGGATCATGTTGTGATGAAAATACCAAAGTTGTAGTCCACTTTCTAAGCTTTCCAGAAAGTCCTAGTTTACTATTTTTGGATTAATATTTGAAAAGTTATGACTGAAACAAACAAGTGCTGTGCTGCTGTCCTGAATTTGTTATGTTTGGTGAATGCTCTACTCTGTTGTGTTTGACTCGAGTCGACTGTTTTCTTCGTTTGATGATTGGTTGAACCTGCAGTGCTGATAATATAACTAATACAATTGTTCCTAATTATATAAGTAACAAGTATACATCCCGCTAAGTTAGTGAACCTAATTAGTGCGGGTCTAATAAGTGTTGCCTAGTGAATAATTTTAAAGCCCAATTAAGTATCTAGTTCCTTTTCAACTAAGTCTATCTATATATAAGTCATGGCGAACTTGTGTACTTAACTAATTCAATGTTAGGTAACTAATGGATGATTAACGTCAACATTGTAAATACCTGTGGTCATGCTTGTGTGGTCACGCTTGTATTGGTTAAGTAAAGTAAGCGTCGTCGTCTTTCCAGTGGTAGTAGCTACGTATGCCCGAGGACGTGTAGATAAGTAAAGCTAACATGTGGTTGTCTGCGGCGTCTTCCACTGTAATGTTTAGTTCACCACGGTATCTTTTTATATCTTGTGCTATTTTTGTGCTACTTTCATTATATTCATACATATGCATCTTGCATCTCATTTAGGACCGAGAGGTGACGATCGAGCAAATGATGTGGTGCCAACCACAAGCTGCAATTGGTGGACGACCTGAAGAATGGACTTAACCAGTGGATGCTCGCCAAGCGAGTACCTCCCTCCCCTAGCAAACACTATCTAAGTGTTAAAATAAAGGCAAGCCCCGGTTTTATGCATAACCGTTTATATATGCTATTTTACTACACTTAATGTTTGTAGGCTTGTACTGTGCACTTAAGTGTAGGAGTTGTTTGGAACCTTAGTTGCATGAACTCAGGATTCCCTTTTGAGATGGATACTAGTATGCTAGGTCGAGTAGCTGCTTTATTAATTAGGATCTCGGTAGAAGTCGAGTGATTTTTCTAGCACTCGCGCGAGGTCAGGAATTGGCTGTATCCACCTTCTTATCATATTGATGTTGGTTTGTGGGCAACAATCCAAGGGGATTGGTTGTTCACGGGATAAAAAGTTGATTAAGGATTAAGGTGTGGTACCGTGTGTCAAGCGTTTGAACGTACTAAACACATACCGAGAAATATGGTAAATCGGTAAGCCTAGTACCTGAGTGAACCTGGCAGTGGACATACCCCCTCACGCGACCTGAGACGTAGTCTCCCATTCCGGTTATGGTGGGTACAAGTGCGGTCACTGCACGACGGCCAGTCGGGGTCAGTGAGGCATTGTACGCCAAGGCGGTGAGACCTGATCTGCTGACGGGGAATCGATGGGGACGGTTGATGTGTGTGGGGACGGAGTGCCCCGGCATGTCGTGTGTTTAGGTTTACCTTGCAAGGATAAAAACTCGATTCGAATCATCTGTTTCTCGCAGCTAATGAGACTGCTTGATCCATGCTGCTACATTGAGTAACAAGTGGAACTGTGTTGAGATGATACAAACTGTTGATTGCTAAAAATGCTTGCTACTATGTATGAGTAGATAGTACACTTTTAGCCTTAAGAGAGTCACACTTAATCTTGACAAAGTTAAAATCTGATTTAGAAACTCAGCTAGTGCTTTTGGCAACCAAACCCCACAGCCAAACAGCTGCATGTCTAGAGGTAGAGGAGTATAGACTCCTCACACCGGGTAAGTCTAGCTGAGTATTAGTATACTCAGCCTTGCTTGTGGCACAATTTTTGCAGGTACTTCTTAGGATGATTGGTTGATGGTGTGACTTGGCCTCCCTCCCTGCCACCGGGATAGACGGTCGAGTGGGTTACTGCTTCCGCAGGAGAGGACCAGGAGGAGTAGCGTGGCCAGGCTTCGCCATGTTGCTCGGTTCTTCTCCGTTAGTTATTTCCGCTGCATTAAAATTTATGATTATTATTTCTGAAACTCCGATAATGTAATCACTAATGATACTTATTAAATTTGTGGTATTATGTTTTATTGCATTTCTCTGTGCCTCACCTTCGAGTGGGCTAGTGGTATTCGATCCTGGATAAGTGGCTTTATCGGACTAGATCCGAGGGACTGACGGGTTATTCCTGTTTAAGTGTGTTGCTACCCTTAAGGGTGCGACTTGGGCACTTAAGCTGGAATAATTCGGGCGGTTCCGCCACAAACTCAAGCATCTCCTGGAAGGCGCTGCGGCCCGGCGGGCCGAGAGCTCTGCCTCCCGAAGGCAGGGATACCCCTCGGAACCTCGTGCCGCGACTTCCCGACTCACGCGGGAAGCCTCGGTCTACACCGGGCGCACGCGCAACACCGCGCCTGTGGCCCCGGGCCACCTCGGCGACGAGCACCCTCATCGCGACCGTCGGGCACGCCTCGACGAAAGGGTGCGCCGAGGCTATCACCCCAGGCGTGGGGGACGCTACGACAGCGGGGAGGATCGGAGTCCCTCGCCCGAACCACCCGGTCCGCGGGTCTTCAGCCGAGCCATTCGGCGGGCACCGTTTCCGCCCCGATTCCGACCCCCGACCACTATCACGAAGTACTCGGGGGAAACAAGACCGGAATTGTGGCTCGCGGACTACCGCCTGGCCTGTCAACTGGGTGGGACGGACGATGACAACCTCATCATCCGAAACCTCCCCCTGTTCCTCTCCGACACTGCTCGTGCCTGGTTGGAGCACCTGCCTCCGGGGCAGATTTCCAACTGGGAGGATCTGGTCCAGGCTTTCGCCAGCAACTTCCAGGGTACATACGTGCGCCCCGGGAATTCCTGGGATCTCCGAAGCTGTCGGCAACTGCCGGGAGAGTCTCTCCGGGACTACATCCGGAGGTTCTCGAAGCAGCGCACCGAGCTGCCCAACATCACCGACTCCGATGTCATCGGCGCGTTCCTCGCCGGCACCACCTGCCGTGACCTGGTGAGCAAGTTGGGTCGCAAGACCCCCACCAGGGCGAGCGAGCTGATGGACATCGCCACCAAGTTCGCCTCCGGCCAGGAGGCGGTAGAGGCCATCTTCCGAAAGGACAACCAGCCCCAGGGCCGCCCGTCGGAAGATGCTCCCGAGGCGTCTGCTCCGCGCGGCGCCAAGAAGAAAGGTAGGAGGAAGTCGCAAGCGAAACGCGACGTTCCCGATGCAGACCTTGTCGCCACCGCCGAGCACAAGAACCCTCGGAAGCCCCCCGGAGGTGCTAACCTCTTCGACAAGGCACTCAAGGAGACGTGCCCCTACCATCAGGGGCCTGTCAAGCACACCCTCGAGGAATGCGTCATGCTTCGGCGCCACTTCCACAGGGCCGGGCCACCCGCAGAGGGTGGCAGGGCTCACGACGACGGCAAGAAGGAAGATCGCCAAGCAGGAGAGTTCCCAGAGGTCCGCGACTGCTTCATGATCTACGGAGGGCATGCGGCGAATGCCTCGGCTCGGCATCGTAAGCAAGAGCGTCGGGAGGTCTGCTCGGTGAAGGTGGCGGCGCCAGTCTATCTAGACTGGTCCGACAAGCCCATCACCTTCGACCGGGACGACCACCCCGACCACGTGCCGAGCCCAGGGAAGTACCCGCTCGTCGTCGACCCCGTCATCGGCAACGTCAGGCTCACCAAGGTCTTGATGGATGGGGGCAGCTGCCTCAACATCATCTACGCCGAGACCCTCAGGCTCCTGCGCGTCGGTCTGTCATCCGTCCGAGCAGGCGCTGCGCCCTTCCATGGGATCATCCCCGGGAAGCGCGTCCAGCCCCTCGGGCAGATCGACCTTCCTGTCTGCTTCGGAACATCCTCCAACTTCCGAAGGGAGACCTTGACGTTCGAGGTGGTCGGGTTCCGAGGAACCTATCATGCAGTGTTGGGCAGGCCATGCTACGCGAAGTTCATGGCCGTCCCCAACTACACCTACCTAAAGCTCAAGATGCCGGGCCCCAACGGGGTCATCACCGTCGGCCCCACGTACAAGCACGCATTCGAATGCGATGTGGAGTGCGTGGAGTACGCCGAGGCCCTCGCCGAGTCCGAGGCCCTCATTGCCGACCTGGAAAGCCTCTCCCGAGAGGTGCCGGACGTGAAGCGACATGCCGGCAACTTCGAGCCAGCGGAGACGGTTAAGGCCGTCCCTCTCGACCCCAGTGGCGACACCTCCAAGCAGATCCGGATCGGTTCTGGGCTCGACCCCAAATAGGAAGCAGTGCTCGTCGACTTTCTCCGCGCAAACGCCGACGTCTTTGCGTGGAGTCCCTCGAACATGCCCGGCATACCGAGGGATGTCGCCGAGCACTCACTGGATATTCGGGCCGGGGCCCGACCGGTCAGACAGCCTCTGCGCCGATTCGACGAGGAAAGGCGCAGGGTGATAGGCGAGGAGATCCACAAGCTGATGGCAGCAGGGTTCATTAAAGAGGTATTCCACCCTGAGTGGCTTGCCAACCCTGTACTTGTGAGGAAAAAAGGGGGGAAATGGCGGATGTGTGTAGACTATACTGGTCTCAACAAAGCATGTCCGAAAGTCCCCTACCCTCTACCTCGCATCGATCAAATCGTGGACTCCACTGCAGGGTGCGAAAACCTGTCTTTCCTTGATGCCTACTCAGGGTATCATCAAATCAAGATGAAAGAGTCCGACCAGCTCGCGACTTCTTTCATCACGCCCTTCGGCATGTACTGTTATGTCACAATGCCGTTCGGTTTGAGGAACGCGGGTGCAACGTACCAGCGGTGCATGAACCATGTGTTCGGCGAACACATCGGTCGCACGGTCGAGGCCTACGTCGATGACATCGTAGTCAAGACGAGGAAAGCCTCCGACCTTCTCTCCGACCTCGAACTGACATTCCGGTGTCTCAAGGCGAAGGGCGTCAAGCTCAATCCCGAGAAGTGCGTCTTCGGGGTGCCCCGAGGCATGCTCTTGGGATTCATCGTCTCCGAGCGGGGCATCAAAGCCAACCCGAAGAAGATCGCAGCGATCACGAACATGGGGCCCATCAAGGACTTAAAAGGCGTACAGAGGGTCATGGGATGCCTCGCGGCCTTGAGCCGTTTCATCTCGCGCCTCGGCGAAAGAGGCCTGCCCCTGTACCGTCTCTTAAGGAAGGCCGAGTGCTTCACTTGGACTCCCGAGGCCGAGGAAGCCCTCGGGAACCTGAAGGCGCTCCTCACCCAGGCGCCCATCTTGGTACCCCCAGCTGATGGAGAAGCCCTCCTGGTCTACGTCGCCGCAACCACTCAGGTGGTCAGCGCCGCGATCGTGGTCGAAAGGCAGGAAGAGGGGCATGCTTTGCCCATTCAGAGGCCAGTTTACTTCATCAGCGAAGTGCTGTCCGAGACCAAGATCCGCTACCCACAAGTCCAGAAGCTGCTATATGCAGTGATCCTGACGAGGCGAAAGCTGCGACATTACTTCGAGTCTCATCCGGTGACTGTGGTGTCATCCTTCCCCCTGGGGGAGATCATCCAGTGCCGAGAAGCCTCAGGACGGATCGCAAAGTGGGCGGTGGAAATCATGGGCGAGGCAATCTCGTTCGCCCCTCGGAAGGCCATCAAGTCCCAGGTACTGGCGGATTTCGTAGCCGAATGGGTCGATACCCAGTTGCCAACGGCTCCGATCCAACCAGAGCTCTGGACCATGTTTTTCGACGGGTCGCTGATGAAGACGGGAGCCGGCGCGGGCCTGCTCTTCGTCTCGCCCCTCGGGAAACACCTGCGCTACGTGCTCCGCCTCCATTTCCCGGCGTCCAACAACGTGGCTGAGTACGAGGCTCTGATCAACGGATTGCGAATCGCCATCGAGCTAGGGGTCCGACGCCTCAATGCACGCGGCGACTCGCAGCTCGTCATCGACCAAGTCATGAAGAATTCCCTCTGCCACGACCCGAAGATGGAGGCCTACTGTGAGGAGGTCTGACGCCTGGAAGACAAGTTCTACGGGCTCGAGCTTAACCACATCGCCCGGCGTTACAACGAGACTGCGGATGAGCTGGCGAAGATAGCCTCGGGGCGAACAACGGTTCCCCCGGACGTCTTCTCCCGGGATCTGCACCAACCCTCCGTCAAGATAGGCGACGCGCCCGAGCCCGAGCCACCCTCGGCCTCGTCCGAGGTGACCTCGGCCCAGCCTGAGCCATCCTCGGCTCAACCCGAGGAACCCTTGGAGCCCGAGGGCGAAGCGCTGCGCATCGAGGAAGAGCAGAGCGGGGTCATGCCAGATCAAGATTGGCAAACCCCGTACCTGCAATATCTCCGCCGAGGGGAACTGCCCCTCGACCGAGCCGAGGCTCGGCGGGTAGCGCGACGCGCAAAGTCGTTCGTCTTGCTAGGCGATGAGAAGGAGCTCTACCACCGCAGCCCCTCGGGCATCCTCCAGCGATGCATCTCCATCACCGAGGGTCAGGAACTCCTGCAGGAAATACACTCGGGGGCTTGCGGTCATCATGCGGCACCTCGAACCCTCGTCGGGAACGCTTTCCGCCAAGGCTTCTACTGGCCGACGGCGGTGGCTGACGCCACTAGAATTGTCCGCACCTGCGAAGGGTGCCAATTCTATGCGAAGCAGACCCACCTGCCCGCTCAGGCTCTGCAGACGATATCCATCACCTGGCCCTTCGCCGTGTGGGGTCTGGACCTCGTCGGCCCTCTGCAGAAGGCGCCCGGGGGCTACACGCACCTGCTGGTCGCCATCGACAAATTCTCCAAGTGGATCGAGGTCCGACCCCTGAACAGCATCAGGTCCGAGCAGGCGGTGGCGTTCTTCACCAACATCATCCATCGCTTCGGGGTCCCGAACTCCATCATCACCGACAATGGCACCCAGTTCACCGGCAAAAAATTCTTGGATTTTTGCGAGGATTACAACATCCGGGTAGACTGGGCTGCCGTAGCTCACCCCATGTCGAATGGGCAAGTGGAACGTGCCAATGACATGATCCTACAAGGGCTCAAGCCTCGGATCTACAACGACCTCAACAAGTTCGGCAAGCGGTGGATGAAGGAACTCCCCTCGGTGGTCTGGAGCCTGAGGACGACGCCAAGCCGGGCCACGGGTTTCACGCCTTTCTTCCTGGTCTACGGGGCCGAGGCCGTTCTGCCCACGGACCTGGAATACGGCTCCCCGAGGACGAGGGCCTACCACGAAGAAAGCAACCAAGCTAGCCGAGAAGACTCGCTGGACCAGCTGGACGAGGCTCGGGACAGGGCCTTACTACACTCGGCGTGGTACCAGCAGTCCCTGCGACGCTACCACGCCCGAGGGGTCCGACCCCGAGACCTCCAGGTGGGCGATCTGGTGCTTCGGCTTCGGCAAGACGCCCGAGGGAGACACAAGCTCACGCCCCCCTGGGAGGGGCCATTCATTGTCGCCAAAGTTCTGAAGCCCGGAACGTACAAGCTGGCCAATAGTCAAGGCGAGGTCTACGGCAACGCTTGGAACATCCAACAGCTACGTCGCTTCTACCCTTAATATGTTTCCAAGTTGTTCATATACCCCGCACCCACGCAAAGTTTAGTCAACGAGGAAGGGTCGGCCTCGCCTCGGCAAAGCCCAACCCTCCCTCGGGGGCTAAAAGGGGGGAAGCCCCCTCTGCGTCAAAATTTTCCTCGAACAAAAAATCTCTTTTACCAGAATATCTTTCGTGCTTTCTGACTACTTCGAAAAGTGGGTCCTGGAAACGACGGGGTACATGTAAGCAGTCAAGGCTGACCGAGCCGAGGGACTCCTACGCCTCCGGGATACGGATACCTCACTCATCACCTTCTGCGATAAGTAACTCGCGCTCGGATAAGGTGAATCCGCGGATCGAACGAGTCTTTACGTACGGAAGCTCTTCTGCCGAAGCGATTCTTCGAGCCTTCTCGACCGAGTCGGTGACAGGGCCTCATGGACGGGTGAAAGTACGCGTAAGCGGCAAGGCCGACCGAGCCGAGGGACTCCCACGCCTCCGGGATACGGATACCTCACTCATCACCTTCCGCGAGAAGCAACTCTCGCTCGCACTAACATCCCTGCTACCGACAAAAAGTCCAGATACTCGAAACAAGAGGAAAAGAGACGCAGCTTTATAACGAAGCAAGGGTGTGTGTTCTGGCCTCGATGGCCGCACAAGGCCCACGCTACAAGACGATTTGACCCTGCAGGCTCGGATCTTGACGTTGGAAGAGGGCGATGACACCCTCGGCGTCGACAGCACCTTCGGCAAGGCCCGACCTAGCCTCGGACGGCGACGCGGTCCGAGGGCCCCCGCTCCGAAGGACAACGTCATCACCACGCTCGAGCAATCTCTGCTAGGGACTTCTCCGAGAACCCGGCCCGAGCGGACGGCTCGGCCGGCCACCTCCGGGGCCTCGGCCGACCTCCTTCCGAGGGCGCCAGCTCGGTCCGAAGCCTCGGCTGATCAGCTCCGACGTCGATCCTGCCAACGGACAACCCGGCTAGGCTCCGGCCAACCAGGTTTTATCTCTCGAGCCAACTCCGCCTCTGCTCGTGCTGATATCGCTACCCCTGGCCTCGGCTCGTCGAAGAGCGGCCGAGGGGTCTCTTTAACTAAGCTAGAGGAGCCTCGGACAACAGGTCCGACCGAGCCAAGGGATTCCTACGCCTCCGGGATACGGATACCTCACTCGTCACCTTGACACGGGGCGACTCACGCTTGGTGAAGCGGTTCAGGCAAACAACAGGCGAGTCTTAGTGCTCAGAAATGAGGAAAAAACACGGCTTTGTGCCGAAGTTACATACATGTTCAGGCCCCGAAAGCCGAAATGAACAAAAAACCCGGCACTCGAAGTGCCATTACAAACGGAACTCCGGTTCCCCCCCCCCCCCCCCGCAGGTACGAACAACCCCACTCGATGGGGGTGGGCCTGCGGGGCAGCAGAAGGCCGACGAACGGCACGTCGCCGCCCGCCCCGGCAGCGGCGACGATGAAGACGTCTGTCCTGGGGGGCCCAACAGCAGCAGTGATGGCCTCAGGGCGGATGCTGCCGCTGGGAGGCCCCCGCCCTTGCCCAAACTCGAGAGGCAAGGACGGACAGAAGGCCGTAGAGTCGGAGGTCAGTCCGTGGCCAACCTCGGCTGTCGCGCCGGCGGAAGAACCTCTTCCAGCTGCCGTGGCGGGAGGCGGCACCGGGGGCGGCTCCGAGAGTGCTTGACTCAGAGAGTCGGGCAAGCTGCAGCTGTTGGCGCCACGGACGACTCCCGCCCTTCCCCCCGATCACTGAGGAAAGGAGCGGGTCACCGCCCGCGCAGGGGCCAACCCCGACTCGGCACACGCCCCTCCTCAGCCCTGGTGATGAAAATCCTTGAGGCTGAGGGAGGGGCAGAGGCCGCAGCCCGGCTCGCTTTCCCCCACCATCAAGCCGGAGGTCGCCCTCTTGGGTGACCGCCGGTGGAGGGGTGCAGCCGGGCTGCATGATGAAAATCCTTGAAGCCGAACGATGGCTGAAAGGTACCAACTCCCACGGAGTTGCGTTCCTCCAGCGATGGAGCGAAAAGACGGCGGTTCCCCCCATCCGGGGGCTTGGAAGATGGAGAGACACAATGCATAGGGAAGGAAGGAGACATGGTCACCCTGCGAAGAGGGTCGCCCTCCTTTTAAAGGCAACTTCCCCTGCTTGCACCCTCAACCGTCACGGGCTGAGTCTTCTCCAACACGCCTCCAAAGTCCTCCCCTGCGGCGCGGGGGCTGGGGCCCGCCTGTCATGCAGACCGGCTCCAAGCAGAAGAAGCCGAACCGCCGCGCACGACGCACGCAACCGCCCAGCGGTTACAAGTAACCCTCCACTTTTGCCCAGACCGGCGGGCAAAAGGGGCAGGCGGCCATGCAGGCGGCATGCAACCGCGCCAAGTGGACGCGCCTCTCCGACTCCTGACAAGCCAGCGCGACGGCTCAAGCCCACGCGTCGTGCAACTGGCGCGCCGGGTGCTGCATGCGAACCGCTGTGCCACTCGCTCCACCACCGCACCTCCTCGATCGCGGAACCGATACCGCGATTCGAGGCGACCCAGCCCGCGACCCAGCAGCGCCAGCCTGGCGCAGCGGTCAAACGCGGTCAAAAATGGGCCGGCAGTAATGACGGTGGCAGGCGCGCGAGGGCAGCGGTCACGCCATCTGCCAGGCTCATGTCCCATCCGAAGGCAGCAAGAGAACCACCTCTCACGGCGTGAAGACGACGCGCCCGTGACCCGTACCTCGAACGGCTCGCGCACGCGCAACGGCAACCTCGCCAACTACTCACCCCGGCGCATTAACTCCGCGGCTCGACGGACAGCGCTACGAGCGGGAGAGGCTGGCGACGTTTCGCCTTCGCCAAAACAACCACGCCGAAAAAGGTACGCCACGACGTTCAATTTCGAATCTTTTTTCCCTTTTCCTTCTTTCTCTATCTCTTGCAACAGGGACCGGGAAAGGGGATACCCCCAAAGGGATCCTTCCCCGTGAAGGAACTAGGCTCCGAGCCTCCTTACTGATCAGGGGTTCGAAGGCTGGCCCCCCGAAGGGTTCAACAGCCGCCTCAGATCGCGTGGGCCCGACACCCACTACTGGTCAGGGGTTCGAAGGTCGGCCCCCGAAAGGTCCCACGACCGCCTCAGGCTACTCGGGCTCCGTGCCCCCTACTGATCAGGGGTTCGAAGGCTGGCCTGTCGAAGGGTTCACAGTCGCCTCAGACGCCGAGCGAGGGATGACCAGGGGTACGTTCGATACATAACCAAGGCTCGGGCTGCGCTCCCGAGGTACCCTAGGACATTTCCGAGACCAGCGGGAACGACTCTGTAACGGAATCCCATCGGAGGGAGGCAACGAGCCCTCGGACCCCGTCGCTAGGGGACCGGGTCCGGCAGATCACCCGCAGGTACTTTTGGGCGTGCCTCCGGGCCCCTAGCCGACCCCCAACGAACGGGGCATGGACGTCCACTCGGATTACCCGATTGCAGCTCACCGGAGACACCATGTTCGGTGCCCATCGAGGGTAACATGGCGCACTCCCCCCCTCCTCCTTGCGGAAAGGCGACGTAGGGGCGTATATAAAAAAGCCGAGTCTGTCCCTGATCGTCCTCTCGCTCCGTGTGGAGGCTCGGGGGCTGCTCTCGCAAACCCGGCTCCGGCCAAACCGTTGACAGCGTCAACATACCAGCCCGAGAACTTGGGCCCCGACAGTGCACCTGGGCTACGCCCTGCTCGCATGAGGGAACCGCCAGACCAGCCGAGGCATTACGCAAGGCATTAAGACCTCGAAGGAGTGAAACCACTCCTCCGAGGCCTCGGGGGCTACACCCGGCGGGTGCGCTCGCGCGCACCCACCGGAATAAAGTACCTCCGAGAAAGGCTGGTCCCCTTGCAAAAAAGTGCGACGCAAGCCTCCAAGCGAGTGTTAACACTCTCTTCGAGGCTCGGGGGCTACTGTCGGGGACCATAATTAGGGGTACCCTCAAGACGCCTAATTCTCAGCTAGTAACCCCCATCAGCATAAAGCTGCAAAGGCCTGATGGGTTTGATTAAGTCAGGGATCAGTCCATACGAGTGACTCGATCACGCCACGCCCGAGCCTAGCCTCGGGCGAGGGCAGCCAACCCTAAGATGACTCCGTCTCGCCTGAGGTCTCCTCTTTCACGGCAGACGCATCACCGGCTCGCCCGAGGCCCCGCCTTCGATAAGAAGTAACCCTGACTAAATCACCGCGCCAACCGACCGAATCACCGGGGCGTTTAACGCAAAAGGTAAGACCGACGGGCGACCAAACTCCGCTCCGCCCGACCCAGGGCTCGGACTCGGGCTAAGGCCCCGGAAGACGGCGAACTCCGCTCCGCCCGACCCAGGGCTCGGACTCGGGCTAAGGCCCCGGAAGACGGCGAACTCCGCTCCGCCCGACCCAGGGCTCGGACTCGGGCTAAGGCCCCGGAAGACGGCGAACTCCGCTCCGCCCGACCCAGGGCTCGGACTCGGGCTAAGGCCCCGGAAGACGGCGAACTCCGCTCCGCCCGACCCAGGGCTCGGACTCGGGCTAAGGCCCCGGAAGACGACGAACTCCGCCTCGCCCGACCCAGGGCTCGGACTCCGCCTCGGCCCCTGCCGAACGACCTCCGCCTCGCCCGACCCAGGAGTTCGGGCTCGGCCTCTGTCTTGCAGGATGGACTCGACCTCGACTTCGGAGGAGCCCCCACGACGCCCGACCTAGGACACAAGACCGCCACGTCAACAGGAAGCGTCATCATCACCCTGCCCTGAGCCGACTTGGGTCACAGAGAACAAGACCGGCGTCCCATCTGGCCAGCTCCGCCAGATAGGCAATGATGGCGCCTCACTAGACCATGACGACGGCGGCTCCCAGCTCCCTTACGAAAGCAGGAGGACGTCAGCAAGGGCCCAGCCACTCCGACAGCTGTCCCTCCGTCCGGCTCCGTTACTCCTCCAACAGCCACGACGCCACACCAACAGGGTGCCAAGATCTCTCCGGCTGCCACCTTGGCATGTACTTAGGGCGCTAGCTCTCCCTCACTAGACACGTAGCACCTTGCTACACCCCCATTTTGTACACCTGGATCCTCTCCTTATGACTATAAAAGGAAGGACCAGGGCCTTCTTAGAGAAGGTTGGCCTCGCGGGGACGAAGGGCAGGGGCAGGCGCTCTCTCGGGGCCGCTCGCTCCCCTCACCTCGCGCGGACGCTTGTAACCCCCTACTGCAAGCGCACCCGACCTGGGCGCGGGACGAACACGAAGGCCGCGGGAATTCTCCGACTCCCTCGTCGCGACCCGGCTCCGGCCACCGACCTCTCGCTCTACTCCCCCCTTCGCGCTCGCCCACGCGCTCGACCCATCTGGGCTGGGGCACGCGGCACTCTCACTCGTCGGCTCGGGGACCCCCCGGTCTCGGAACGCCGACAGTATGTGATGCACCTGAATCAAAGAGAATAAGTGCAGGGTGGTTGGCTACGAGGAACATACCCATCATCACCGGTTCGCCTTCCGGTGTGGTAGCCACTTGAGTGTAATAAACTCGTCCTATTTTCTTTGTATTCCGGCCCGTAGTATTATTGCCTGCATTTCCCTTGGAGCTTCCAGAACTCTGTTGATTATTTGCTTGATTTTTCCTTGGGTACGGACAGTCTTTAATGAAATGTCCGGACTTCCCGCAGTTGAAGCAGCCGGTAGCTGAGCTTGGAAGAGCAGGAAAACGAGTGCCAGGGGCACCCGGCTGATTTGTAGTAGTGGAGGCAGGGGTAGGACGGATAAACACTGGTTGCTTGAATGGGAAGGAGGGTGGGCGTGATGAAGAACGACCCTGATTAAAAGGCTGGATAACTAACCGTTGCCTTTTCTCGGGGCCCTGATTAGGCATGTTGCCTCCATTCCCCTTGGACTTTCCGGAACTTGTACAATTAGCTTCAATTGCCAGCTCTGTGCTGACAGCCCTTTCGTATGTGAGGTCGATGCAGGTAGCCATTTTTCTTTGCATCCGATCATTTAAACCCCTCATGAAGCAGTTCTTCTTCTTTATGTCGGTGTTGACTTGGTCGATTGCATACTGAGATAAGTGATTAAATTTATTGAGATATTGGGTGACAGTATCTCCGCCTTGCTTCAATTTCATGAATTCCTCCTGCTTCATGTGGAGGACTCCTTGAGGTATGTAATGTTCACGGAAGGCCAACTTGAATTCATCCCCCATGTAATCTGATGATTGGCCGACTGAACGGCCACAAAGTTTCCCCACCACGTGCTGGCAGGGCCACACAATTACTGAGCTGCAAACAGGGGCTTCTGAGTTTCAGAACACCGAAGAAGTCCAAATTTTTGTTCAATGATGCAGATCCATTCATCTGCCTCTAGAGGGTCTTCTGCCTTGACGAACAATGGAGGACGCGTCTCGGAGAAGTCCAGATAAGATGTCTCATGAGGGCCTTGCGTATAGGCCTGCCCGCCTTGTTGTTGAAGTTGTTGACCTGCCATCTCCCGCAGGAAGCGGGTATTATCTGCTGTGGCGTTTACCAAGGCAGCGATGGCCTCGGCAAGCGTCAAGGGTACTGGAGGTGGATTTGGGGTCGCCTCCCTCCCACGGGATGTACCGGCCCCATCCTGAGCGCGAGTCCTGGAAGGCATCTGAGGCAAAGAAAATTTGGAGCAATATGATATGCCATACAAACCATCCATTTCACGTTACTTAAAAAGGTAATGTTATAGACTCGTGCTTTACAATAGGCTTACACCACCTATTACACAATAGTACTACTTCTATACTATACTATTCTTGCTTCCTGTCACTCTTAGTAGCCTCACTGTCGGGCGTAGGAGACCACTCATTGACCAACTGCATAGAGAGAGGGAGCCTGAAAAGGTCCAATTCGCCACCAAAAGCTTCACCCGCTACTTGAGAAGGTCCGGCATCTGTCCCGACAGGATCCGCAGGTACACTGGGTGTAGTTGTGAGTACAATACATGAACTTCTTCATGTAGAGTATTACAATAAGCCTGCAAGTTATCAATAGCTGAGCTAAGCTCTTCTACTCGGGCTCGAGCTTTCGCCTCCTTAGCCCAGGCAAGCGAACGAGAGTAAACCACCCAGTCGAGCACTAGATCTCTATCCGCGAGCTGAGCTTGCAGGCGGCGGATGTCGCTTCTCAATTCATTGATCCTTTCGCCATCTGCGACCCATATGTTATTCCTGCGACGGATTTCTGTTTGAAGCTGATTCACCTGAGCCTCTAGATCCCCGATCGGATCATTACTACCGCTACTGCTGTCGTCATGTCTCGGGGCAAGTTGGTGATGAGGTACACCGATCGGCCCGGTTGACTTGCGTGCAGTCTTTCTTGTACGCGGCGGCATTTTTCTATGGGGGAAATCTTATTAGCATAATTTTTAGCATGATGCATGTATAATTACAGAATCAACCTTAGTTTATTCACACCTTCTATACATTGCACTCTTCCTATCTGGTCTTTCATATAAACTCTTCAGAGATACTAGGTAAGAAGGGAAGAAATTTTCTAGATAAGTCTTTAGAAAAATTCTTTTGAAGATGCCTCATAATATCTGCAGAGATGGGCTTCGCTCCGATACCAGCTGTGACGGAACCTCCCAAGTCATTAGGCCCACCTATAGTTGTCCTTGTCCAACAGACCTCAGACAACCCTGCAGGTACCCCTGAATCACTTGTCAAGTTCGGTATCTGCTTATCTTACCTTTCCTAAGAGCGTTTCACCTGTCACTCAAACATTACAAATCATCGGAGACACGGAAATGCGGAAGCAGTTACATAAACTTACCTTTATTTAAAAGTAAGATAGAGTTATAATATTACAGACCAGGATATAATTAAATGAGTGTAGAGTATTATTATTATTACAGAACCAAGGGAGGCAAAAACCCCTCCTGATAAGTTTCAAACAAAAAGTTTTTTATGGAGGATCCTTTCCTCCCGCCGCTTCACTCCTGATGTTCTTCCTTCGGTACCACCTTAGAACAGAAGCAACAAAAGTTTGTCGCTTCTTCACCTAAAAACAATGGGGAATAAAACCCTAAGTATGGAATTACTCAGCAAGTCTTACCCGACTAAAGAAAAGATTTTCAAGGGTATGCTGGCTAGAGGGATTCAAGGAAAGGCTTATCAAGAATCAAGGACTCTATTTTGCAAAAAAGCTTACTATGAGTGGATCCTTAAAATCCAATTTTATTGTCAGGTTAG
The DNA here is from genome assembly GCA_029449295.1 of Zea luxurians. Classification (NCBI taxonomy): domain Eukaryota; kingdom Viridiplantae; phylum Streptophyta; class Magnoliopsida; order Poales; family Poaceae; genus Zea; species Zea luxurians. Next base: position 3,964,959 of record JAOPSE010000018.1, on the reverse strand, counting down.
GTAAAGTTACCTGCATCTAGATCGAGTTCTTTCTACCCTAGTTCAATCACTTGACCTGCACTAGCCAATTTCTTAACAACCCTTCATCTTTACTGGAGTTCTACGTGTAAGTCAGTGACCAAGTCTTCATAACTGCGAAGGTACGGCAATCCGAATCGATTATACTCAGCTGAGGATCTCTAATCACACGACATATGTAGCACTTAACCCTTGCATATGTCAACTCGCCACCAGGGTTCTTAAGACCAGATCAGGTTCACGCCAACCGAGAGCACTGATACACCACCGTCTAGCCTCTTGCCACGGAGGGTACACGCTACTCTCGCCATCTCTCCACTCCCATTGCGTGGTATCTTATTCTGGCCTTAGTCTGCCCAAGGCAGAGCTTACCCATGACGAGGCATGTGACCAGTTAAAGGGTCCTCGGTCATCAATCCTACATCGAGACAGTCCTTAATCGACTCAGACGGAGACACTACACCGAGACTCTCCTTCTCGTGCAAGTCACCCGCCTGGTCTCAGCTTAATCATTTCCAATCCCAAAGTTTGGTACCTAGCAGAGGTACATCTTTTCCGATGTTAAACCCATCATGGCCATGATGGATCCACCATCAAATTTTATTTTCAAAAACACCCCTCCCACTTTGCCACATCATCTTTTGTAAAAACAAAACCTTTTTCTTTGCTAAAGCCAGACTAAGCATAGTAAAAACTTTTTATAAAGCAGGGATTCAAAGTAAGGTTATCAAATTCAAGGAAGGTAATGCAGGAATTGTTTTATCAATCAACTCCTATCACCTAATGCATCAAGCAAGTGAGAAAGATTTTAAAAGAGTCAAGGAGGTGGCAAATGCACCGGGGCTTGCCTTGCTTTACAGGTGATTCAGGCTTAGTTCCACAGATGTCAAAATAAAAACAGCTGTCGGCCTGATGTTCCTGAGGTGGTGGTGAAGTCTTCTCTCCTTCTACTTCAACTTCTTCTTTGTTTTCTAAAGTTAACCAGACATAATAATGAATGCCCATGAAATGTTCATGAGAATTCAAAGATAATAAGAGTTTATTATCTAAGGTCTTGAATACAATTTTCCTTCACGGTTCTCCAAGAAACTAGGGTTTCCAGAGTCAGTAAAGGAATTCAAAGGGCAGGGGTAGGGTTTTCGGTTCTAGTTATCAAACAAGGTACAAATCAAAACAAACTCTACCCAAGGCTTCTAAATAATGTTTAGAGTTCATATAAAAAGTTTGGGGATTTTTGGAATTATCATCTATTTTATAAAAATCCAGACACAATGTTTTAGGCTATTATAAATGCTCCAAAATTCCCTATTTGATCTAAAAATCATGAAACTATTTTTATTAAATACTATGCAAAATTAGGAATCTAGTAAAATTGGTTTGACATTTTTAGGATTTTTCTACAATTTTCTACAGATTTCCAAAGTTTCACTAAAAAAGAAAAGGGAAAAGCTTAAACAGTGCTGGGCCGAATTCAATCCAAGCGGCCCAAATCCAGGGGAAATTGCGCAGGCCCGTGCCTGCGCTGCTGTCTTTGCAAAAAGGCCCTTGGCTTACTAAATAACTAGAAGCGGGCCCGACACACTATTTAGATGAGTCACTGACGGTTTCTAAAAAGACCCTTCAAGTTCTGTTCCTTCACAGACCAAGGTCCCCGACGGCGAGCGGCGCGGTAGAGCTCCGGCGAGCTCGTAGATCGGCCGAACGGGGCAAGGATTGGTGCCCTACTTTGACATAGATCAAATCCGAGAACTAATGAGGGTTTCCCCTCAATTAATTTCTCAATTGATGATCTATCTAGCTCTGCCCACGATGACAGCGGGCAGCGAGGACATTCACTCGTGTTCATGACTACCCAGGGTGGTTTAGCGCAATTGGATAGGTTCACGAGCAACAAGGGACTTAACAGAGGCTAGAACATTAAGTAATTGGGTATGTTTTAACCTGAGGCACGCTGGCCACAGAGAGGTTGCTGTTACGGTGTTCTTGAGCGGATTTGAGGAAAGTCCGAAATTCAGGCTCTTGGTTGCAAGATTGGAGGCAATACTGGGTGGTGTGGTGCGTGATGATACTACGGAGCTTGCAGTGTCTTCAATTTATAGCATTAGCGAGCGGTGGCCGGTGAATTTAGGGAAGACGTGCGGTGGTCGGAGGAGGGGGAGCTTACTGGCGCACTGGATTGGTGTCCTATTACCATGGCAGTCACTTCGGTGATCAACGAAGAGCGAGAGCATGTCACGGCGATGCAGTGGAAATGCCTAGACACGTGGCACAAGGCCGGAAGGCGGCGGTCACCGGCGTGCTTATCGGGTTCCACCGTGGCGAGCTCTGTACGGTGGCCGGAATACTTTACTGGCCGGAACTTATCCACGGTGATGATCTTTACACGACTTCAAGTGTTATCCAGTTGATCGAATCACGAATCACAACGGTGAGGGCACGAATCGCGGCGGGGGATCGTCGGCGGTGAGATGCGCTGGTGTTCTGATCTTATTCAGGCATTGTACCATGGGAGTCACCATCAGCCGACCGGACAGAGCAAGTTCAGGTCCAGATTTCTCCAAATCTTCTATGGTACCAAGCCCAAACATCTATAGCAAAGTTGTTCTACTACAAAATATCTACAACTTTGCTATATCAACTTGGGGCAAATTCCTTGAAGTTCTTGATCTGTAGAGCTCCAAAGATGACCCAGTACCACTGTTAGTCTGAATTTCAGACTCCAATAACCTGACAGCTCGACTTTGAGTGTGTTTTTCTCCCATTTCTTCATAACAACTATGCTTACACTATTAAGCAAAGTTATTCTCCTTTGATAGGTTTACAAATTTGATGTGGTGACCTAGGGTAAATTCCCACAATTTTGGAAGATATAGAGCTCCAAAGTGGAGTCAAAATCACTGAATTTTCAGACTTAGCCCTAGAACACCCATGGGGTATTTTTTGCAAATAGATCCAAAATTCATGGTTTAGCTTGCAAAGCTTCATGATTGTGAACCAATTGACTTTATATGTCTTGACATCATAGTTTTTACACTTTAGTCCAAAAGGGCACTAATTTTGCACTAAACCCCTAGGGTTTAGGTTTAAGGTTTTCCAGGGTCCTAATTAGGATTTTTGATATCTCAGGGGTGTGAATGTAATGTAGGTCCATTCTTAGGAACATTTTATGACTATTTCACTTAAACTTTAGGTTTTTTTCTATTTAGCTCTTGTTCACCCTTCAGAACCCTATTTAAGGTTAAGTACCCTACACTAGGGTCTTATTTGCAAAATGCCATAACAATACAACTTGCTTGAAATTTTTACTTAGTAAATGCATCTTAGGTGTGTCACACATATGAAATGCTGATGCTTATGATGTTATGCTTAGGTTTTAGTAACAGTAACACCAAGGGTGTTACACAAAGTTTGGTACCTGGCAGAGGTACATCTTTTCCGATGTTGAACCCATCATGGCCATGATGGATCCACCATCAAATTTTATTTTTGAAACGTCCCACCCACTTTGAAGCATCATCTTTTGTAAAAACAAAACATTTTGTTTTCTAGATCAAAGCTAAGCACAAGAAAACCTTTTGTAAATCAGGGGATTAAGGAGAAGTAATCAACTCCAAGGAAGGAAATGCAGCAACTGTTTTAGCACACAACTCCTATCACCTAATGCATCAAGTAAGTGAGAAAGATTTTAAAATAACAAGGGGGTGGCATATGCACCGGGGCTTGCCTTGTGTGATAGGTTAATCAGGATCTGTTCCGTAGATATCAAAATAAAAGCAGTTTCCTGCCTGAGGTTCTTTAGGTGGTGGTGGTGGTGAAGTTCTCACTTCTTCAACTTCTATTTCCTCTTCGTTCTCTAGATATAACCATATACAATCATGAATGCTCATGTAATGCTCATGAAAATGCTAAGATAATAAAAGTTTATTATCTAATATCTTGAATATAACTTTCCTTCATAGATCTCCGAGAACTTAGGGTTTTCGGAGTCTATAGTGAAGTTCATTGGGCAGGGGGCTAGGGTTTTGGGTTCTAAGTATCAAACATGGTCCAAATCTTACCAATCTTTACCCAAGGTTTCTAAATATTATTTAAAGCTCATCTAAAAAGTTTGGTGAATTTTGGAATTATTACTTATTCTCTAAAATTCCAGAAGTATGGATTTTGGCTATTTTAAATGTCCCAAAATTCCCTATTGAAACTAAAAATCATGAAACTATTTTTATTAAACACTATAAGAAATTAGAAGCCTAGCAAAATTGGTCTGGTATTTTTAGCATTTTTCTTCAATTTTCTAGAAATTCTTAAACCTTGACAGAAAAAAGAAAAGGAAAAGAAATGAACACTGTTGGATCTGAACTGGCCCAAGTCGGCCCAACCTGAACAGAAAACGGGGACGCGCCCGCGCGCGCGCCCACGTTGGCGATTTTGCGCTGAGAGACCTGATGTTTTGAAATTCTTTAAAGAGTCCCTCCCACTATTCCTCTGTCTCGCTAACACTTGCAGAAACACCCCTGCGCTTTTCTCTCTTCACAACCTCCAGTCCACGACGGCAAACGGCGGGGAATCGAGCTCCGGTGAGCTTGTACTGGCTGATTTACTCGATGACTGGCGTTCTACTTTGGTAGAGACCGAATTCAAGCTCTAATGAGAGTTTCCCCTCAACTAATTTCACTAATGACACACTAACATGCCCTGTCCATGGTGACAGCGGACACTACGGGCAATCAAGCGCGTTCCCGGTGATCTAAGGGGTCCTAGTCCAATTGGTAGGGTCGGGGAGCATCAGGAGAACCCAAGGATGTTGAAACAAGACAGCAGGGAGTAGGAACAGACCTAGGATTCGCTGACCACGGTGAGGGCTCAAGGCACGGTGTTCTTGGTTGATTTGGGGGAAATCTCAAATTGGAGAGCTCTGGCGGACGATCAGAGGTGAGAGTTGGTTTACTGGAAGCACAATTACATAGCGGAGCAGGCGGGGGCAGCAATTTATAGGCTCCAACAGCGGTGGCGTCCAATTTCACGAAGACGCGGTGGCGGCCGGAGATGGAAGGGGTTACTGGCGCTCGGGATTGGTGGCATTTACCGTGGCAACCTCACCGGCGAGGACCTGACGTGCTAGAGCGAGTCACTATGACAAAGTACTGCGTCTAGGCACGTGTCATCCCAGCGGCAGATGGCTAACTCCGGTGAACTTATCCACATCGGCCGTGGCATGCTCATGTACGATGGCCGGAGTAGAATAGTGGCCGGGGTTTATCTCCCGCGCGATATTTCTTATCGAGGAGCGCTTATCTAAGTTCGGTCAGGCGTGAATCGCGACACCGGCGCGGATCTGAGCGCAAGATCACCGGCGACGAGGTCTCTGAGTTGGTGTCCTGATCAATACTCTGTACCATCGCGCAGCTCTATCTGTCAGCCTGACAGACCATTTTGTAGGGCTCGAATCTCCATTTTTCATGTGATGACTTGCTAATCTACCAGTAACGAAATTGTTGCCTAATGATCTAGCTACAATCTTACTACAACAGTTACTCCAAAATTCTTACTAGATCATGCTTGAATCCTAGCTCAAAGATGGCTTAATCATACTGTCAGTCTGAATTCAGACTTAAGGCAGTCTGACAGTCCACCTTTGGGCACATTTTTCTCCAAATTTTTCATGTGACCATGGTTTAATCCCTATAGCAAAGTTGTTCTCCTTACATAGCTTTACAAACTTGATGTGTTGATCTATGGCAAAATCTTCATAATTTGGAAGATATAGGGCTACAAAGTTGGCCCTATACCACTGCAATTCAGACTTAGCCCATGGAGCCCAAATGTGGCTTTTTGCAAATAGGCCCAAAACCTAGGGTTTCATTTGCAAATCTCCAAATATGTGAACCATATGACCTAAGGTACCCTAATTTCATGGTTTTTGCACTTAGGTCCAAAAATATGCACATTTTGCATATAACCCCTTAGGGTTTCAGTCCAGGGTTTTCCAGGGTTCTATTTAGGGTTTTAGGTACTTCTAGGGTTTGGATATCACCTAAGTTTATTAATGGTGATATTTTATGATTATATACCACTAAGTTTTGAAGTTTTCTCTTATTTACGCTTTGCTTATTCTTCTAAGCCCCATTTAGGGTTAAGTATTCTACTCTAGGGTTTCACCCATGAAATGCCACATTAATACAACTTGTTTGAAATTTTGCCTAGTGAATGCACTCTAGGTGTGACAAACACATGATATGTCAATGCTTATGATGTTATGTTCAAATTTTAGTGGCAGTAACACCAGAGGTGTTACAGTGCAGGTCCGGGTCCCAGTCGAGATTACCTCTTGGGGGCCATGTCATTAATTCCTTCTTAAGAATACTGGCATCCAGCCTCGACACGTTGAGTCCACATCCCAGGGGGGCCAAGTACCAGGGAAGAAGTTGGTAACAACGCACACAGCAAAGGAAAAGTAGCATGCAGATAAGTTGTAATATTGCTTGATAAGTAGTACTTAAAGAGTATCTTACAAAATCAAGATATATTACAACCCGCTCCCCAGCGGGACCCTTGCTTTCTCTATGCAGGCCTGGCTACTCATCGTCGACGAGATCCCGCTGGAAGCGCTCGGCCACCACATCCACAGCATCCTGTATGCCCTCCCAGGCGGCGTCTTCGGTATCGGCCACCGGACCTACGATCACCGGCTCCAAGGAGGTGGCCGGGTCGTGGCTTCGGAAGCACGTCAGGATGTACTCTATTACCGACCGGTAGAGTCTACTGCCCTCGGCCTCCAGGCGGGCGCCAAGGATCTGGTCCAGGTGTCGAAGGCGGTCGGCGGCGGAATCCAGCACTGGGAGCGCATCGGAGATGGACGCCGGCTGTTCCGACACCGGGATGGGGCTCACCCCCAGCGGCACCAGTGCCGAGCTCGCCTCGCCGGCCCAAGCGGTGATACATTGGATCCCCGCAATACTCCATCCGGAGATCTTCAGGTGTCTCCCTCATTGCCTCCATAGCTTGGGAGCCTGGGGCCACCTACGCCGCCTAGGCTGCCTGCGCCATCTCGAACTAGCGGACCCACTCCCCTAGCATCCGCTCCTTCTCCTCCAGTGCCCGCTCCTTCTCCTCTGCCTTGAGCTCATAATCGGCCAGCAGCTTATCCCGCCTCTCAAGCATTTCCTCCCTGAAGGCGAGGTCCTTCTCCCGCCAGGCGAGATCCGCCACCCGCTTATCCAAGGAGGCATCCTTCTCCTTGAGGTTCTCTTCAGCTAGGGCAAGGCTGCTGGCCCAATCATCAAGCCCCTACTGCACCTTCTTCAGGTCCTCAACAGCCACGGACTGTTGGTCCCGCTGCTCCTCCAGCATCTTGTTGTAGGCACTCAACTTTGCCTAGAGCTCCGTGATGACCTCCTCCCTCTGGTCAAGTGCACCTCCTTCTTGGCCAGCCTTGTCTCCTTCCGGGTCACCTCCAGCTCTCGGGCGAACACCTTCTAGAGGTCATCCCGGTAGCCTTGAGGTCCCACTCAAGCTCGGACCGCTCGAAGGTGAACTGGCGGGATGCTGCCTTGGTGCGCTCCTCCAGCTGGGTGCGCCAGTCACTGAGGCGCTGGTGTTCGGCCTCAAGCGCCTCCCACTCTTGTAGGATTGTCGTCCCAGTCACTTCGAGGGCCTGATGGGCGCGAGACAGCACCCGGGAGAGGGGAATCTGCGCCGCTTCTGGCTCGGCGCCGGATCGGAGCGGCCGCCCAAAAATTACCTCCATCTCCTCTAGGGTAGGCGGCGGGTTGGAGCTGGATGCGCCTCCTGCATCGACCTCGATAGTGGCGATGGGCGCGACTGGGGCCTCCTTTGCCGCTGCCGACGGAGTACTCGACGGCATCACCGTTGCTGAGGCTGTGACGGCCGTTGGGGCAGCGGGGACCCCCTCTACCGCTGCAGCACCGCTTGGTGTTGGCACTGCTGGAGCTGGATCCACAGCTAGAGCCTGGGGGCCTGGTGGCACTGTCCCGGTGGTAACAACCGGAGGCGAGGGAAGCACGACTTTGGATGCAGAGGGAGAAGAGGCCCTGGTGAGCAAAGGACGGGTTAGTACCCGTTGACATGATAACTAGACCAGCGAAGAAATAAAAAAGGGGCCACCCTTACTTGGGCCCCTGAACCTTCCAGCGACCCTAGAAACGGGACGATCGCTGCCTCGGCTACTGCTGCTGCTGTTGGTGCTGCTGCTGCCCCTAGGGTGGCGGCGGCAAGCCTGATGGTGGCGGTGGCGGCAGTGGCGGTGGGTATGATGATGATGGTGGTGGAGTACTAATGCGCCCCTACGTGCCCTGGGCTTGGGAGCCGGCCTCCATGGCCCCACCGGCTATCTTCTAGCACTTCTGGGGGGTCCGAATCAAGGGGCGGATCCGAGACGAAAGACCCATCGGCGCGGCGCAGTCGGTGTCGCCTCTCTCCCTCCGACCTCCCAGTGGCACCCGAAGCGGAAGAGCAGCTCGCATGCCCTTTGCCCTTGTCAGAGGAGCTGGGGGCCGTGGGGGGAGCTCTGGATCCCACATCAGTGGCCTGGGAACCTCCAATCGGTACACCGGGAATATGGATCCCCGGTGGGGGTCCTGGCCGCCGGTTTGGCAGATCGCCACACCGCTCTCATTGAGGGTCGGCAGCCAGGCCAGCATCGCTGACCATAGCCCTGGATCATCATAGAGCGACGGAATGCCCTGGGGAGGTATCAAGGTTTCGAGGATAAAGGCCTCACCAGTAATCCCCTTCACCAAAATTTCTAGCTGCTCCCAGGACAGGTCAGTCCCTGGCCCACGCTAGATCCTACCAATGTCACTGGGACCGGTGAACCAGCAACACAGACGCGACCTCCCCTGCAACGGCATGACCTGGTGCTTCAAGAAATTGCCAACTATGTGCATCGAGGTCAGACCACCAACCGCTAGTTCCTTGATCCTGTCCAGTACGGGCTCGAACTCCAGCGCGAGGGACGGTTTGGCCCTCCATTGCTTTCGGTCGAGTCTTGGTCCGTCGCTCGGCAGAGCAAGGCGGTCGTTGGCCTCAGCGCTAGCAATCACCCAGTCATTACGCCAGTTCTCCCACCTCGCGCCGCCAAGGGTGGTGATGTAGGCCACGGTTTGATCTGACCTCATCTAGAAATAGTATGCACCAAGGTGGTCCTTGCCCTTCCCAGACCTCACTAGCACGAAGAACTAGCGAAAGAGGGAAGTGCAGGCTACCACACCCACGAACATCTCACAGAGGTGGACGAAGATGGCCACCTGGAGGATGGAGTGGGGCGTGAGGTGCTAGAGTTGGAGTCCGAACTCCTCCAGCAGCAGCAGGAAGAACGGCGATATCGGCAGCACCAACCCGCAGGAGAGATAGGAGACGAAGAGCACGAACTCCCCGGCGGCGAGATCATCGAGGGGAGTAGTGCTGGCCCGGATCCTCTCGGCAAGCGCCAGCGTGCTCCATCTGGGCAGGCGACGCACCATGTCGAGCGCCTTCTCAGTCTGGAAACGCTGGGGACGAACCAGCGTGGCCATGGCGACCGCGGCGGCGGAGAGCTGAAGAGCGCAAATGCAAAGGGGCGCAGAGGGCTCGGAGGCAAAAGGGCGCAACAGTTGAAGAGAATGCGAAAGCGTAACCACTTCACATGGGGAGAACCCCTTTTCAAGGAAGGACTCCCCCATTCGCGCCCCAGGAAAATCCGGCCGACACGCACCTAGCGTCCAGACAACTCAGTCACTGACATGGGGGCCGGGCTCGCAAGTCATGCAACTGGGGCGCTGGTTTCCAAGTGCGAAGAAGGCAAACCGCCACACGAGGAGCGAACCGCCGCGCACGATCCCGTGTCGCCTCGGGGCCGCTGCGGGAGAATATTTTTGACCTAGGCGGCGGCAACAAGGCGCCCCGCGTGCGCGGCCCGACAAAACCGCCATGCGGGGGGCCACACACCAGTCAGCCGCAAAGACAGGCACGCCAGTTGGTGTGGCCGATGGCGGACTGACAACGTGTGTGCGCCGAGTTAATGCGGCGCACGCTAAGGAGGCGCCCCAGCCACCAGTCATGTCGTGCCTACGCAAGATACAGATTTTAGCCCCACCTACAGGCTCGCATCCTCTCCTGAGGTGGGCCCGGGGGCCACTGTCAGTACCCTGAAACAGGGGTACTCCTTGCTACAGTAAGAAGACGCTATAACCGTGCAGCTACCTCTAGTTGCGCGGCGAACAACTCTCTGCCTCGCCGCGTGGATGGCTCCGGGGTCGCCACGTGGCCAGGGAAGGAGACGTACTCCAAGATGCCAATGGTGAGTACGGAACCCCATGGGGAAAGCGCTGGACCCCTGTACATGAAGAACGGACCTCTGGGGCAAGGTCCAGGACCCCCGCGAGTGCGACCCGGACCTCTAGGACGGGTCCAGACCCCTCTGCGTGGGGTCCGGACTACCCACAGCCGGGTCCCGAGACTCTGGGGCAAAGAATACCCAAGCCCTGCTCAGGCAGGGGTCTGGAGCCGACATGTGTCCAGGCCCAGCCTGGTGCAGACCTGTCCGCATAACGCTTCTGCTCCCCGCCCAAGCGGAGACCCGATGCTGCCACATGGCCTACCGTGTGTGACGTGAGCCTACGGACGGAGCCTGAAGTAAGGCCTCTAGGCTGCGCTACCTCTGCATTGATTGCGGAGAAGACATGCCACCTGTCTATCTCGCTGACAAGTGATGTGCCCCTTCAGCATTTAATGTGTCCTGTCCACTCAGCTGGCAGGTGGCGTCCAGGCCATCCAGTAGGCGGCGTGCCTGTCTTTTCCTGTTGGCTAACAGTACGCCTGTGCTGCCGCATGCGCTGCACCCATCATGACTCGCGCGTTACCGAGGACGCTGCCGCAAGATATCAATATTGTATGCACTACGGATATTATGGTGCTCGGAGATCACCCTGTTGTTGTAAGCAGTAGTTCCTTCCTTCCATTTGTCCCTAGGCCCACGTGTCGGGGCTCAGTGTCCTTGTATGTGCCCCCCTTGAACTATAAAAGGGAGGGCACACTGCGATTCAGACTCAAGCCATCCTAGACATAACTCAAGCTCTCGAGCAATACAAACACACAGTGGAGTAGGGTATTACGGTTCCGGTGGCCCGAACCACTCTAAACCCTTATGTGTTCTTGTGTTTGTTCATCGCTTAGCAGACAGGCAAAACGCTTAGGCCCCTCCTCATCTTAGGATTTAGGGCGGGTGCACTCCGCCATCCGACCGGAGAATTTCCTCTCCGATAGACTTTATAGGAGAAATTCATCCTTCATCATCAAAGGGGCATTGATTCGTGTTAGTTGCCACTGACTACTTTACCAAATGGAGCGAAGCCGTTGCTCTGAAGAACATGACACACAGGGAGGTAATTGAGTTCATAACCGAACATATTATTCATAGATTCGACATTCCTCAGACCTTGACCACAGATCAAGGGGCTTCTTTTATGTCAAAGGAGGTACGTGAGTTTGCTGAATTGTATAGAATTAAATTGCTCAATTCGTCTCCGTATTATGCTCAGGCCAATGGACAGGCCGAGTCTAGTAATAAAACATTGATTAACTTAATAAAAAAGAAGATATCTAATAATCCTAAGTATTGGCACAAGATTTTGTCTGAAGCTTTGTGGACTCACAGAATATCTAAACACCGTGCTACTAAAGTTTCTCCATTTGAGCTTGTCTATGGGCAGGAAGCAGTTTTACGTGTAGAGATAAGTTTGAATGCTGTCAGAATCGCCAGGCAAAATGACTTAACTGTCGGTGATTATCATAATTTGATGATGGACAATATTGATGAGGTGACCGATAAAAGAGTGGCAGCCTTAGAAGAAATAGAAAAGGACAAGATCATGGTAGCCAAGGCCTACAATAAGAAGGTTAAAGCTAAATCATTTCAGGTAGGGGACCTGGTGTGGAAGACCATCTTGCCTCTAAGAAACAAAGACCGGAAGTTTGGGAAGTGGTCGCCAAGCTGGGAGGGTCCATACAAAGTAACACAAGTAATATCTGGTAACGCCTATTTACTGCAAACATTGTAAGGCAAAGATTTGCCCAAGGTTTTGAATAGGCGTTTTCTTAAGCAGTACCATCATAGTACGTGACAAGATGCTTAAGAAAATCGATGTGATCACATCGAGTTAGTTGCTTTTGGTTCGCTCAGCCCCACCAAAAAGTAGGGGGTATATGTTGAACACCAAATAAAGGGCGGACGGTCTGGCCCTGGGGCTGGACGGTCCGTGACGCGGGGCCGGACGGTCCGCGCGCGTGCAGAACGGATTAGGGTTCCAAGCTTCTTGCTGTGTTTATTGGCTAGATTAATACATTGTCATTGGGTTGTTACACAGCTGATATTTTATGAACATGATATGGAGATCCCTTTGCCTTCTTGGTTTAGGTGTTACTGTTGTGCCATTCGTCTCATAAGTTATGCCATTTTATTATTTGCACCCAGGCGTAATATATAAATACACCCCGAGCACGCCTCAGCACGTCCTGTTTCGCGCGCCTCCCTGCCCCCCGCCGCTGCCACGCGCATCCCTGTCCCCGCGCCACCGCCGTCTCCTCCTCCTTCCTCCGATCCTCTAACCCTAGATCCCACCGCCGCCGAGCGCCTCCCTGTCCCCGCGCCGCCGCGCGCCTCTCTGTCTACGTGCCTCCTTGTCCCCCGCATTAGGTGGGATTGCAAGTCCGCATTAGGTGGGATTGCAACTGTTGTATAATTTTACCCAAATATCTGTTAAAAAAATGTAAACAAAATGATTGCAACCGATGTTGTGTTGTAATTGCAACTGCTAGTGTAGTGTGGATGCAACTGCTGAGTTGCTCTGATGTGATTGCAAGTACTGAATAACTCTGAGAAATTTTGTTAAAAAATATGATTGCAACTACTGGTCTGGTGTAATTGCAACTGCTGGTCTGGTGTGATTGCAACTTCTATATAACTATGTCCAAAAATCTGTTAAACAAACAAGATTGCAACTGCTGGTCTAGTGTAATTGTAACTGTGGGTCTGTTGTGATTGCAACTTCTATATAACTATGTCCAAAAATATGTTAAACAAACAATGATTGCAACTGCTGTCTGGTGTAATTGCAACTTCTGGTCTGGTGTGATTGCAACTTCTATATAACTATGTCCAAAAATCTGTTAAACAAACAATGATTGCAACTGCTGTATGGTGTAATTGCAACTGCTGGTCTGGTGTGATTGCAACTTCTATATAACTATGTCCAAAAATCTGTTAAACAAAACAATGATTACAATTGTGTCTGGTGTAATTGCAACTGCTGGTCTGGTGTGATTGTAACTTCTATATAACTATGTCCAAAAATCTGTTAAACAAAACAATGATTGCAACTGCTGTCTGGTGTAATTGCAACTGCAAGTCTGGTGTAATTTCAACTTATGTGAAGAGGTTGAGCCGTTCGCGGAGGAGCCGTTCACGGAGAAAGAGGGGCGGGGGCGGAAAAGTGAAAAGGTTCTGTCCGGAGCGTGCGGGAGAGACGAAAACGGTCTGGGTGGGACGGTTGACTCGGACCTGACACGTAGGTTCGGCCTGGGTGCATTCTATATATATATATATATATATATATATATATATATATATATATATATATATATATATATCATATATAAAGCCTTCCTTCACTACAATATGTCCCTGACATCGACGCATCCACTGGCTGAGACACGAAGCCGTGGATAGCTTCCTTTATGGCCTTGTCCACGCTTCCGCATCTTATATTTTTTCTCTCATCAAAAGATGCATCGACGTTCACCGTCACTTTTCCCTCAGGAGGTTTCTATCATTCGTGCTGTATTTTTATTTCTTCGTTGCTTGTTTGTTGCTAGCTTGAAGTAATTTCTTTGTAGAGCTAGAGCTCCCCAGCAATGTCCTTAATATTAACGGCTTCTTTAATCTGAAAACGGAAAAACAAAGAAGAGAGAAACGGGAGAAGAAGAAAAAAAGATGAAGAGCAAGTGGGTTCTGTGGCACGGAGGAACATGGAGCACAGAAAAGAGTAGTAAATATAGAGTTCAGACACGTCCTCTACGCGCCCAGCAAGGTACTCTATATGGCACTCTAAATTTTAGAGGACGCCGCACGCACCCTAGATGTGGAGAATTCCAGACGTCCGGTATCCGGGCGAGGGGTCGGGCTCGCGCGGGGGTGAAAAATCCGAAGACGCTGTTGTGCCGTCGCTGGCGACTTCGATCCATCTCGGCGAGGGGGCCTCGCAGCGCTGCTCCTCGGCGGCGCCGGCCAAGCTGGGATCCAAGAAGCCGTGCGCGAGCGGGTCCGGAGGCGGACCGCTCTCGGTGGCTGGAGGCAAGGAGGTGGGCGCTGACGACTCAAAGATCCAAGGAGCGGGTGAGACCGTCGGTGTTCGTCGCCGTCGAACCGCCATCGCCAAGAAGCTGAGAAGTTCCAAGGCGCCGACCAAGGAAGGTGGGGAGAAACGCAAGCGCATCTCGACGCCGCCATCGTCATCGTCTTCCATTCGGTCGGGTGGTCCAGATCCGAAGAAAATAAGGTAAACATTGAAAGTCGATTTTGCTTTCTATGATTCTAGTACTTGAAATGCTACAACTCGTCCAGATCTAGGGTTAGGTTCACCGAACTTACATTCGATGGATGTAGGATTCCTTGAGCACTAGGGTTTCTGTTCATAAATGTGGTTGGCATTAAGAAAATTTGAGTGTGGTACAAGCTTTCTCTGTTGTAGTCATCGATGTGTATTTACAAATACACATCGACTGCTTTAGACAGATTGAATCATGACGACTATGCTATCTCTTGATAATTGATGTTCACATTAAGCAAATATCTTTGTGGTACAAGCTTTGTTCATATAGGAATCGAGGTGTATTCACAATGACTTGGCCAATGGTTTTGACACACTGTCATGACCACTAGGTTTTATCTTCATAATTGATGTTCATAACTCATGTGCTCATTTAAACTGCCTACTGCCCAGACTAGCTGCTCCCTATTATATTTACCATCAAATAATGTAGCAACTAGGCCATGGTATACATAAAATTTTCACGTACAAATATTAACACAACCATATGTTTTATGTAGACCATGGATTCGGAGAACGCAAAGCTCCGAAGAGCACTCACTCATTTAATCAGAGTAGTGGAGCAATGTTGTGCCGACATCGTCGATGTCATCCACGGTGCCTTCCAACCAGTTAGCGGACCAGTCCTCAATGAAATGAATCGTGCTTTAGTTCAGATCGAGGACCTCGCCAAGGACCTGGATCACCTAGCTCTGGAAAAAGACTGGGAGATGGAGCACATGGCCCCTTCTCCAATTGCTGAATCATCAGAAACAGAGGATGAGCTTCTGCTTGATTATGATTCAGAGTTGAATCCTGACGATATCGTCGGCTACGACGACGGACGCGACTACTCCACCAACGACACCTATCCCTACTAGATTAGCATGCACCTAAGGAATATGTGTATGTGTTAGGTTTATGTTAGTCGAACTAGTCTTTTGTATGTCAACACAACAGATGTGTGGCACAAGTTAGTGGTTTAGTTGATGTCATGTTTATGTTGTCGACACCTATCCAGACGCGATGTTGATGACATGTTTATGGTAACGTGGTCTGCTTAATGTTATGAACTTTCCAATATATCTAGTCTCCAACACTTCTGAGTTTGTTCTGCCTGTCCTGTTTACTTTCACATGGTTGTGCTTTCATTTCAAATGCTTGTCTAAATGTAGTTCACTTATTCAATTTAATCTCATGTTTTTTTATGTGAGTACCTTCAATGTACAGCATGGGTACGGATTGGAACCAAGTTATGGCACAATATGGCAGTTTCCTATCCGAGGATGATGGCACTCAGTTTGACAACACTCCACTTCCTCCTCCGCTTGATATACCAGCCTAGGCCTCACCAGCAGCACCTCCAGTGAAGAAGCCTCCTCAACGCACAAAGCTAGCCAATTTCACGTCTGAAGAGGATATGAGGGTTTGTCAAGCATGGTTGGCTGTGAGTTGTGATCCCATTGTGAACACTGGTCAGAAGCGTCAAGGATTTTGGAATCGGATTACAGAGGCATACAACTCTCGTAAAGGATCAATGCCAGAGAGGTCTACGAAATCTCTCATGAGCAGGTGGAACAGTATCAAAACTCAATGTTCTACCTTTGCTGGATACATGATGGCTGTGCTTCGACAAAACCCAAGTGGCATGACTGATGCAGATAAGGTACGTAAATGTTCGTAAATGTTCACAGGCAGCTAACAGCCTTTTGTTCGTAAATGTTGACAACAAACCAACTGATTTTGTTTTGCAGACTTCGCTTGCGGCTACTCGGTTTGCTGCTGTTGAAAAGAAGCCCTTCCATTTCTTACATTGTTGGTCCATATTGAAGGATCAACCAAAATGGATGGACCAGCACATGGCAACCAAAATCCTCCACCCAACCCAATTGGTACCCAATCAAATACTATTGACTTAGATGCTGCTGAAGACTCAGGTCCATCAAGCTTTACTTCGAAGAGGCCGCTTGGTCGTGATTCAGCCAAGGAAAAGGCAAAGAAGCAAAGATCAGAGAACACATCATCCAATGATTCCGAGTACCTAACACGGATGGGTGAGCTATCTTTGGAACGATTATCTGTCTACAAATCAGTAGCTTCAACTGAGGAGAAGAAGTTGGAGTTCATGAAAAAACAGGAGAGGCAGAAACTGATATTGGAGAGGAAGAAGCTAAATTTAGAGAAGATGAAGATGGAACGACAAAAGGTGAAGGAGGACACGGAACATGAGGTTCTCATATTGAGCATGGATTTGACAAAATGTAACCCCCTACTTCGACAGTACTACGAGGCAAAACAACAGGAGATTCTCGCAAGGGTTACTAGAAGCTCGTCGTCAAACAAGTGAAAGTTGATTCTAGTGGTTGAGGAAGTAGTCTAATTTGTTTTCGAGAACAATTTTATGTTTCTGCACTTGACAATTTTCTGTTGTGTGATATTTGAACTCAGTCATGTTTCTTAATAATAGTAGACTTGTTATATCATTCATGTGATATTTGAACTTCATCTGTTTGCAGTACACATAGTAGAAACATAAACTTCATCATACTTAACACTGATGAACATTGATGTCGTTACAGCTACCGGGCATGCCGAAGTATGCATGCCAAATCCATAGGTCATATGAGGCAACAGCTTCGAGGATCATTGTAAGGTGTTTACCGCGACCGGTAAACATCCCCTTCCATGCAGTTGGGCAGTTACGCCACTCCCAATGCATGCAATCCACACTACCAAGCATACCAGGGAAGCCGCGTGATTCTCCAACTTGGAGAAGCCTAGCGATATCAGCAGGAGTAGGTTTCCTGAGATAGTACCCCCCAAAAGCAGTTTGGATGGCGGTGCAAAAGTGTTTCAAAGCCTCATGTGCTGTAGATTCTCCAATTCATACGTATTCGTCAACGGCATCCGCAGGAACACCGTATGCAAGGATACGTACGACAACAACAACTTTCTGAAGGGCAGAAAGGCCTAGCTCACCGGCACAGTTTGGACGTTGAACGAAGTAGGGGTCCACTTGTTGCACAGCAACAACGAGGCGCTCGAACACATGGCGACGCATGCGAAACCTATATTGCAAACTTTTTTTAGTACAATTGTCTACTACGTACTATGGACGTGAATAGATGTGCGTAGGAATAAACATACCTCCTCCGAAATTGTGCATCCGTGTAAACCGATTGCGCGCAAAAGTAGTCAGCTCGGATTCTTGCATCACCACTGATATGGTCACGATGGATTCGAACACGACCGGGAATGGAACCAGCATACCGACGCTCGTTAAGTGCACGACGCCTACGATGTTGGTACGTCGCAACCTCGAGCTCATGGTCTTCATCTTCCATGTCTTGTGCCATCGTAAGAAAAATATTGGAATCTACGAACCAGTCCATTGTTGTGGAGGAGTGTATGCGAAGTGTGAGTGAAGTGTTGAAGTAGTGATTATTTATAGAAGGGATAGGCTTCGGAGAGAAGCCATGCTCTTGTCGTGCAGCCGAAGCTAGACAATGGCTTGTTGAAGAAGTGTCGTGGCTTACGGTGGAAGCATGTGAATTCCTAAACATTTTATCAGACGATTCAAATACCGTGACACGTTTTTTCGACAATAATTACACACAACATAAAATGCAATGTTATTTATTTTGTACATTTCGAAATTATTAATCAACCATTATTTTTATATTATTATTTCTAAAATTAATCAACACATTTCGAAAATATTTTTACCATCCTTTGAATAGCATGAAATGGGTACAAAACAAAGAAAACAGAAAAAGAAAAGGAAAAAGGAATTCTGTTAACATTGTAGCTTTAGGGGATCGAATTTAGGGGACGTTGCTGGAGACACAGAAGATATAGAGGACAGAATTTTTTAGAGTGTCCTGTAAAGTACAGGGAATATTCTTTTAGGGGACAAAATTTAGGGGACGCTGTTGGAGACAGAATAATATAATGTGATGGAAGGGCCGGAATTGAGATGGGTGGAACGGTTTCCCTCCACAACCACTTGCTCCTCATCTACTCTTCTCCTCCGCCTTCCACTCATCCTTGCTCCTGCCTGCCGTCGTGCATCATCATCTCCGGCCAGGGCCAGGGCATTCGTCTCCGCCTCCGGTCCGGCCTCCTCCACTCCGCGCCCCCCCAGACGCGTCGCTGCGTAGCTGCTGGCCGCCATGGCCACCGTCATGGCCGCGGCCGTCTCGTCCTTCCCGTCCTCCTCGGCCGTCGTCGCCAAGGCGTCGCCGGCGTCCCCCTGTGCCGCCCCGCACTTCCGCCCGAGGGCCGTGCGGGCCGCTATCCGGGCGCAGGCGTCCGCCGTCGAGGCGCCCGCCACGGCCAAGGCCAAGAAGGAGTCCAAGAAGCAGGAGGAGGGCGTCGTCACCAACCTATACAAGCCCAAGGAGCCGTACGTCGGCAGGTGCCTCCTCAACACCAAGATCACCAGCGACGACGCGCCGGGGGAGACGTGGCACATGGTCTTCAGCACCAAAGGTAGGTACTGAAGTTAAAAAAAAAATCTGATTTTTGCTGCCTCGTTCGTTCGTTCAATTGCTGTATTCGTATCGTATGTATATACGCTGATGGACGCACGTACGCAGTCCCTTCTTTGCCTGCGCGAGGTCTCAGAATCCGGGAAGAAAAGAAAAGAAAAGAAAAGAAAAGATGATGACTGCCTCTGCCTCTTTCCGGGCTCCTCCGCTCAAGTCCAGGAGTGCAGTGCGCTGTCCAAGCGCCGCCCCGCCAGGTGCTAGCGGTGCCACCTCCACCTCCAAGGTAAACCCACACCTACTACCTGTGTGCTTCGTAAGGCCTATCTACACTTGGAGGCTGCAGCCACCAGCACAGGGATATGTACCAGCCTGCTCGTTTCAGCTGGAATAGTATTCTCCAGTTTTGGATTGGAACATGGAGCCACAGCCAAAAGTAGCTGAAGCGATTGGAGTTGTAGCTTTTCGGGGATAATCAAATGATAGGAGAGTGGAGGTGGTGGATCATGTGTAAGCTTTAGACTACTGACTGATTCACTTGTCTATCCGGCGCTGGTTGCTTTCCCTGTGTGAAGCTTGTCCTAGAGGTGAAAGAACGGCTAGCAAGGGAGCACCCAGGCCTCCCCACGGGCAGGAACGGGAGGGACGATGACGACATGGTCCTCTGGTTCCTAAAGGACCGCAAGTTCTCCGTCGATGAAGCCGTCTCCAAGCTCACCAAGGCGATTGTATCCTCTAATTCACTCGCTTGTAGCAGTGAAGCACTGAAGCTCACACCTAATAGCTTCTTTACTGGCTCACTAAATTCCTGGTATGGTAACCGAGTTCATATAGCATTGCTATCTTCAGTTTTCCTTTCAACTGCATTAGAAATGGCGTCAGGACTTTGGTGTTGCAGAGTTATCAGAGGAATCAGTGAAAAGCCTGTACCAAACTGGCAAGGCATATGTACATGATTCCTTGGACATTTATGGTCGACCTGTGCTGATTGTAGTGGCAGCCAAACATTTTCCTTCGGTGCGTTCCGTTTGTTTCCCAATCTTGATTTGGAAATGCTCAACAGGATAGTGGCGACACACTGTTTCCAGTTTTTTAGAATAGCACACATAACAAAGGCTGACAGTATGCAGTGGAAAGTATCAGTACTTCACACCTCATAGCAGCTCTAAAATTACATGGCTTGGCTAGCTGACCTGTAACCTATGGATGTCTTAGTATTAAACATGCATTTGTTCTTCATAATAATGATGATCCATGTATAATATGCTACTGCAGACACAGGATCCAGTTGGAAACCAGAAGCTGTGTGCCTATTTGGTTGAGAAGGCAGTCAGCAGACTTCCGCCAGGAGCAGAGAATATACTTGGGATCTTTGATCTGCGAGGCTTTCGGGTTGAAAATGGTGATCTCCAGTTCCTAAAGTTTTTGGTGAGTTTGGTAGCTTCAAGGCATGACTAAGCATCTCTGATTACCTTTTGTGTTGTTCAGTGGTAGACAGGCATATTTTTATTTGTAACGATATGAATGAAACATTGTGTTTATTTGTGACGATATGAATGAAACATTGCAAAAGGAGGGCAGTAATGCCATAGTAAAAAAACTGGTAATCATTCATGTAAGGTATACATCTGTTGCAAAAAGTAATTCCGGCTGAATAAAACAAGAAACTTTTTCCTGGATATGAAAACTCTGTTGATGCATGCCAATTTAAAAAACAAAGAACGTGCATGTTCATGCTCCCAGAAGTCAGAAGGCGAAAAAGTTTATCTAATGGATTAATTCAAATCACATACGGATGGAGTTCTAATTCTTGTTCTATGTTGCAACTAATATACATATAAACATGATTTTTTGGGGTATATGCATCGCAATTAATGGCCCCTCCCATTCCCAGATGGACGTTTTTTACTATTACTACCCGAAGCGGCTTGGCCAAGTTCTTTTTGTCGATGCTCCTTTTGTTTTTCAACCAATGTGGCAGGTTGTTAAACCTCTGTTGAAATCATATGCCTCCCTGGTATGCTCTCCCTCTCTCTTAGGTTAGCGCTTCATCGAACGATATGGATAACCTTACAGTCTACTGCTATGTTGCCCCTGCTAGGTAAGATTTTGTGATGCCGAGACTGTGAGGAAGGAATACTTCAAAGAAGAAACCGTGCCTCCTGATTTCCGCGATTAGGTGACATGATTATTTCTTCAGTAATTGCAAGTCAGTTCTACCTCTGCCTTTGTGTAACGATTGAAATTCTAAATTGTGCAGATTATTTTTAGTTCTTCCAATCTCTCCTAAAAGCTATTTTGCAGAAATGTGCTGGTGGTCTCGGAAACATGGCCTTTAATTGATTGAGAATCGATTGGCACCCAGGGGGGCTGGCGCCTTCCCATACCTTTGGATTAACCTCTCAAAAGTTGCTCAGACGGCAGCAAACGATTGGAGAGTCCAGTAAAAATTGACCCAGTACTTGTATAACTACTGCGAAGTAGAATGCTGAGTTTAGGCTGCTGTCTGGAGTGCTCCTGTACCATATTTTTCTGGTTTTGGATGAAGCTATATGGACCAAATTCATCTCTGTTGAACAATTGCCAATTACATAACTTGTGTTTGCCCAATTCCATGGTGTAGTACCATAACTTCTCAGTGCAGTGCAGACAACACATGGATTCCATTTTTGGATTAAAGTACCATCTGCTATAAATATGAATCATGGCTTAGTTTGTAGACTTCATAAAGAAACACATAGATTAATCAAACCAGTCTTCGAAGAGTTTGATGTGGATAGGAACGTTCCAAAGCAAAGTAAGATGCAAGTTGTATTGCATAAAAACAAGGTACACATCAATCAGCTGCATTCTGGAAGACTAAACTGCAACACAACTACATCTGCAATCATAGAGAAATCAGGTATACGACCAATTGTTATCTGTTGTAAATATTTTTTTAGGTCAACAAAGGAGAGGGTCAAGCGATACCCACGTACAGATGCCAGCATGGTCTTTTATATGGTTCCAAGAGGAGGTAAATTGAGTGTAGCCCTAAAAAGATCTGCCTTGTGCCACTTCAACACTTTAACCCAGATGCAATAAAAACACTTTAATCGAGATGTTGCATTGTGGTGTGGCAAAGGATTGAGAATATGACAATAACAGCTACTCAAAAACTGTTGGTAGGAACATTTATAGCAGCAAAAGAACAAAAGAGAATGTGTGGTTTCTTATCTGCCTTAGATGAGAAAAGATTCCAGACATGTGTATTCATGTTTTTGAGTGATTTGGCACTATGAATGCACTAGATGGTTGGTTGTTTTTTGTTAATTGCTCAGGTGATATATTCTGTCACTAGTGTTGTATTTTTATGCTTGTGGTAAGATGATCTCTTTTGCACTTGTAATAGGGGCCCATTCAAGTACTCTACTGATTGAAAATGGATGGCGTCTGTGATGGTTGATTCTTGTGCACGTCTTCTACACTGGTACATTGACGGTTGATGGAGATGGATGGTGGTGTAGCTGTTTTGTTTAGCACTCTAGGTGTTGGACCACTGTTTTGTTAATAGATGAAATAAGATTTCGGACATGTGTAATGTTTTCTAGTGATTTAGCCCTATGAATGCACTAGATGGTTGGTTGCTTTTTTGTTAATTGCTCAGGTGATATATGGCATATTTCTAGTCACTAGTGTTGTATTGTTTGTGCTTGTGCTAAGATGATCTCTTTTGCACTTGTAATAGGGGCTCATTCAAGTACTCTACTGATCGAAAATGGATGACGTCTGTGATGGTTGATTCTTTTGCACGTCTTCTACCCTGGTACATTGACGGCTGATGAAGATGGATGGTAGTGTAGTTGTTTTGTTTAGCACTCTAGGTGTTGGACCACTGTTTTGTTAATGGATGCTAATATTGTTGAACACCAAATAGAGGGCGGATGGTCCGGTCCTGGGGCCAGACGGTTCGTGCCGCGGGGCCGGACGGTCCACGCGCGCAGAACAGATTAGGGTTCTGAGCTTCTTACTGTGTTTGTTGGCTAGATTCTCGGAATTGGCTTGGGGAGGTTGTTTGTAACAGATCCAGCCCCCCTCCTCTATAAATATAGAGGAATACAGCCGATTTGTAATCATCAATCGAATCAACAACACTTTTATCTCGCATTTATTCCTGTACAATTAGGAGTAGTTCTAGTTCTAGTTTAGCCTCTCAATCCTCAAATTCTCCGCTTCTCTTCGACTTTACGTCGATTAGAGGAGTCTAGGTCGGTCTGCCCGAGCCAATACATCACCTAGGATCTCTCCTCCCCGACGGGGTCCCTCTTGAAGCGAGATCCAGGCACCGCCGGCGATTTCCACTGCCCCTGCGCACGCGTGGACCGTCCGGCCTATAGGCGCGGACCGTCCGGCCGTCAGACAGGGAACCCTAGCCCTGCGCCAGGTCGCGGACCGTCCGGCCCCTGGCCGAGGACCGTCCGCGCCTGACCAGAGAGCACCGCCGACGGTTCTTATTGAGTGTTTGGCGCCTGAAAAAGGTGCCAACACACTTTTTGGCGACTCTGTTGGGGACCAACACATATAGACCTATCAAATCGGCCCTTAATGGCCGGTTCAAGGGATAGCTCTAAAGTCTCTCCCAGCAACATTATAGAGCCGACTTGGGAAATCTTGCCGGTTGACGAACAGCTCCAGTTCGAGGAGCACAAGGAGCAGCTGATTCAAGAGGCAAAGGCGAAGTTCCTGGCCAACTTCAAGGTAGACAGGAACAATAAAGTCGTTTGGCAACGGGCGACGGATCCAGCTTCGCTCCGACCCACACCAGATATCCCTAATGTAAGTAATTCAAATGAGCTACAATCTCTTAAGAATTATGTAGATGAACAGTGAGAACAAATGCAAAATATCATAGGGGGTATGCAAAATGATTATAGAAGGTTAGTACGTGCATTCGATAAATCCACTGTTGCAAATTTTCCGTCGCACGAAGTTGAATTAAGGAAAAACACACGTAATGCATCGACTATAGGTTGTCACAACCAGTCACAACCCCTTTATGGGATGCCGATGGACACGTACCCTGAGCAACCACAAATCGGCAGTGAATCAGTCGATCTGCACATGTCCGGACCATGTGAGCATGGACCGTCCAGGCCAGCAATGGCCGAACCCATTTTTAATGAACTATCCAGACATGCGCCCGAGCCACAACGTACTGCGTAAAATCTAAACTACCTAGTTGAACCATCCGCATACAGCGACGGACGGTCTGCATATAATCACGGACGGTCCGGGCATATATCCGGACAGTCCACGCATACCGCCAGACGGTCCGTGTATCCAACCGGACGGTCCGGCGTAGAGTTTTTTGAGGAGGATTATTACCTGAATCCTCGCCCATCCCAATAACACTTCCCATCACATTATGCAATGCATCTACCCATTAATTCAGAATCTCAAGCCCAGGAAAGCTTTCCGGCCCCGCCTAGAAGGCCGGAAAGGTACGGTCAATCCTATGAGCAATATAGGGCAAATAATAATGCACCATATAACTCAAACCAATAGGGGGAAAGACAACATGTTAATATCCAGCCAACCCCACCTATGTTTGACCAGAGAGCCGGTGGTTTAGCACCAGCTGACATTGATATAGTGAGAGAAGAAATAGCTAGGGCGTTCCGAGATAAGCTCGGAATAAGCATTGGTCCCTAGGGCGCAATCATACCGGAAACCTTATGACAGCTGATTTGATCACCACCTATACCCGCTATAAGGAAAATGGACCCCGACCATTTGGCTAATTGAGTTTTGGTGTTTGATGAACAACACAATCCGTGAACTAATAAGTTTTCTAGTGTTTATGATTGTAGTTCATAGGATGCAAGATTTACTTGGACTAAGTTATTGAGGAAAGCAACACCTCAAAAGAAGACATTAAGAAGATCCAAGAAATGTCCAAGTGTGTTGCTGCGGACTGTCTGTGCGAAGGCGCACCGGACTGTCCGGTGCACCAGGGAACTCCAGCTCCAATGGCTAGTTCCAAGTGGCACTCGGAGAAAAGACCACCGGACTGTCCGGTGGCACACCGGACTGTCCGGTGTGAAAAGCCTGCGCGCACCAATGGTCGACTGCTCTGTCAGAGCAACGGATAGGCGCAACGGACAGGCTACAGTGCGCTGTCCGGTGGTGCACCGGACTGTCCGGTGCACCCAATGACAGAAAGCTGTTGCTTTCTGTTCAACAGCTAGTTTGGGGTGTGGAGGCTATAAATACCACCCCAACCGGCCATTCTCAAGTGTGAGAGCCCAAGCAACATACCAAGGCACATAGTGCACATTTCCAAGAGCTCAAACACCCAAGTGCTTAATAGAATCACTCGGTGATTAGCGTAGGTGCTTTGCGAAGTTCTTAGGTTAGTTAGACCGCTTTAGCGCTTGCTCTAGGTGAATCCTAGTTAGTTGAGTGAGTTTAGAAAAAACACACAACCCCTCGGCTCTTGCGCGAGCCGTTGTAATTGTACCGAGTGGGGCGAGAGTCTTGCGAGACCGTGACAACCGCGTTTGTGTCACGGCCGCCACCGTGTACCGGAGGGAACGAGGCCCGTGGCGTTTCGGCCGGAAGCTCGATAGTGGAAACGGCGGGGAGCGTCCGAGAGGAGCCGGAAGCGGAGCACCACTTGCGCGTGGAGAAGGCCTGCGGCCCTCTACGGAGTTACTCGACCGTGGTGCTTGGCCCTCGCGTGGGCTTCCCTTTGCGTAGGGGCACCAACGAGGATTAGTCGGAACCTTGCGTGGTTCTGGATACCTCGGTAAAAATACCGGCGTCATCCACGAGAGTTTGCATCTCTACTTTGCTCTTTAAGTTTCCCATTTATATTAAGCATTTAAGTTTCAATCTTGTATTCATACTTATTTAGTGTAGATTGAAACTTAGCCTTTGCGGTAGAGATAGCAACACTTAGACAAAACCTAGTTTGCACATTCTAGTTTGATTATTTGCATAGGTTTTGCTCTAGGGATTTTATTGTGGCCTAGTTGAGTAAAAGTTTTAGAAGTCCTAATTCAGCCCCCCCTTAGGCGTCACCCGTTTCCTACACCTGCAGGGAACCAGGATACCCGAATTCACAAAATTTTCGGGTGACCAAGGAAAAAACACACGTGAACATATAGGCCAATATCTTGCACAATTAGGAGAATTGGCCAACACAGAAGCATTCTGCGTACGTTTATTTTCATTATCTTTAACAGGAACCGCGTTCACATGGTATGCCACATTACCTCCTAATTCTATTTTGTCATGGGGGGATTTAGAACAAAAATTTCATGATCACTTTTTCTCCGGTGACTATGAACTAGATTTAGTAGATTTAGTGGCCTTACGACAAGCGAAAGACGAATCAGTTAATGATTACATCCGGAGATTCCGGGATACAAGAAACCGATGCTTTCAGATTCACTTAGCAAAAAAGCAGCTAGCAGGATTAGCCTTTAATGGATTGCGATACTATTTAAAAGAAAGATTAGAAGGCATCCAATTTTTCACGCTAGCACAATTACACCAGAGAGCTTTGGCCTGTGAAAGCCGAAGCAAAGAGACTGCCAAAACCATTCGTCACAATGTCCATATAGTAGAATGTGACCAAAGTAGCTCGGACGACGAATCAACAGAAGTATACGTTGCTGAAATGGTTTGGCCAAAGCAGTCCAAATCTTCGGCTTGTTCCTCCTTGCAGCTGATTTAAAAGAAACGGCAAGAGGAGGTTAAGTTTACATTTAATGTTGGTAAATGTGATCAAATATTTGATGAATTACTAAAAAATGGAAACATTAAAATAAATCATATTGTTCCATCCGCCGACGAACTGAAACGTCGTGCATACTGCAAGTGGCATAACTCATTTTCTTATGCCACTAATGATTGTAATGTATTTTGTCGATAGATTCAATCGGCCATTAACGAAGGACGATTGAAATTTCAGGAGATGCAGGTAGACACGGAGCCCTTTTTGATGAACATGGTCGACTTGGAGGGCAAGAGAGTCCTGATTCGGCCAAGCACAACCGATAAAGACAAAGACGAAGAAATAATCATCGGCAAAGTAAGAGAGGCCGATGGGAATCATCAGATTTCTTACAGGAAAGTGGTAGCTGAGAAGACTCCTGATGGAGAGACTATCAAGGTGATCATCATGACCTCCGGTACTGGGGGGCAAGCACAGACCAAGAGGCAGGAGCAGGAGCTCGTGCTGCGCATCTCGGACGGTCCGATGCACAGGCGCAAAAGGTCCAGGACAACCCCGGACAGTCCAGTGGATTCCAGCGGACGGTCCGGCGACACTCATGACCCGCAACGACCGCGTACCTTCAAACCACGACGACCAGAGATAGGTACGTGGAAAACTAATACGTTTAAGACAGCTGGTCGGTTGGTCAAAACCGACCCGACTTTCGATCAATTTTCATCTAAATATGTGAAAAAGAAGGCCAACCCTAATGACCGGCCAGCAAAGCGACCTCGCTCACCCATTCATGAGAAACATCAGGTAAGACCGATTGGACCACCTCATCAATCGGAAGAAATGAAAGGTCATACTGTCCAATTAAGACCTAACATACTTGCATGGACACCTCCACCCCCATATCCACCTATGCCATATCCATACACATACATACCTCAACCATATGTCCCAAATCAAATGTGGGGCATGCCACCATATCCATTTGGTATGCCACAGTACCCCGCTTGGGGGCACCCCAAACATCTGTATTCAATAGGTTGGCACCTCCAGTACAAGACCGATTGAGCGCCGCTCAATCCGATCACCAGGCACAAGCCAAACAAGATTGCCGAACTACTCGGCCTCAAAGGCCGACCAATTCGGCAGGGGGGCATATACCTGCAGCGACCAAAAGAACGGCAAAGAAGGACATCATCAAAATAGGTACTGCAGATGTCATCATACAAGAAAATAATGAAGGGCCAATGATTTTTGGTGAATCGGCCAACACAACCAAAAGAGAGGATACGATTACCATCAAAACAGTCGATCCAAAATACTCCATGCATCGATGGTGCTCGTCAGGATTGACATGATCCCAAAAGCGAAAATTACAACGCCTAAGAGCAAAGGAGATCCAAGAGAAGGAGGCAGAAAAGATATTCAATGACACACATCCACAATACCCGCCACCACAAAAGAAATGGAGACCAAAGGCCGTTGAAGAAAAGCAAACGACCACAAAAATAGAAAATAAAACAACACTTGTGCAACACCCTGCAGATATGACAGACAGCCTAGCCAAAAGGGCTGAACCATTTGCACCAGGAGTGGACCGTCCGACCCTTGAATCTGGACCGTCCGCACCAAATCAAGGCACCTCCGACGACATGCCGACATCAATGGAGGAGGACGACTTACTGGGAGAGGACCTGGTTGACTACAAAGCCTCTCCAGAGCGCCCAGGTATGGATGTAAATGTTATTACATCTTCCGCTGATTGTACTATTGTCGACGACGATGAACCTGTCGTTGCCCAATTTGATTTTGGTCCTAAAGAAGCCGCCTTCACTAAACCAAAAGAATCGGTAAATCATTTAAAGTTGCTCTTCGTGCACGGCGACATTGATGGGATACCGATTGCTAAAATGTTGGTAGACGGGGGGGACTGTAAATCTAATGCCTTATTCATTGTACAGAAAATTAGGTAAACAAGATGACGAACTGGTCAAGACCAACATGACCCTCAGCGGCGTTGGGACTGATAGTTCGATCAAAGCCAGGGGATTCACGTCCGTTGAATTAACCATCGGGACTAAGACCCTTGATGCTGCATTCTTCGTCGCTGATGTAGAAGGAAATTACAGTCTAATTTTAGGCAGGGATTTGATTCATGCTAATCAATGTATACCTTCTACACTGCATCAAATGCTAATACAATGGGTAGGCGGCGATGTAGAACAAGTGCACACTGATGCATCAGCCTGTATTGCTGTGGCTGATGCTCCTGTACTTTGGACCTATGAGACTGCTATGTGTCTCATAGGAGTAGACTTTTCTGATTATTAGTTCATAAGTATAGATAAGAAGGGTTTCATTCCTGTAATGCTAGAGCCGATGGAGAATCGGCTAAATCCTAAAGAAACTTTAAATAAAGAATACAAATAAAATGCATGAGTCTCTGGTCACGGATGGTCCGGTCCCTAAGGCCAGACAGTCCGGTCTTTCACAAAACAGTTCGGTCTTTAAGACCGAACATCTACCACCTCGTAAAGTCAGTACCACGAATGATCCGGTCCCCGAGACCAGAGAGTCCGCCATCACACAAGGATCATCTAATTCCTCTATGGGAGACATGATAGAGGAATTCAGAGATCTTGATAAATTAGGACATGGGTTTACGTTGGCTGATCCTTTGGAGGAGATCGACATAGGAGATGGTAAAACTCCAAGGCCGACTTTTGTGAACAAGACCTTAAAGACCGATCCTATAAATGAAATGATCGGTCTATTGAAAGAATATTCAGATTGCTTTGCTTGGAATTACACTGAGATGCCGAGATTAAGCCGTGAGATCGTAGAGCATCGGCTGCCCATTAAGTCCGGTTTTAGACCTTTCAAATAGAAAGCTAGAACATTTCGTCCAGACTTTCTCCCACAAATCAAGGACGAAATTCATCGGCTGCTAGAAGCCAATTTTATTAGACCTTGCAGATACGCAGAGTGGGTCTCCAATATTGTGCCTGTGGAGAAGAAGAAGTCTGGTAAGCTTAGAGTATTCATTGATTTTCGCAACTTAAATAGAGCAACTCCTAAAGATGAATATCCCATGCCCATAGCTGACACATTAATCAATAATGCATCAGGGAATAGAATTATTAGCTTTCTTGATGGTAATGCTGGATATAATCAGATTTTCATGGCCGAAGAAGATGTGTCTAAAATGGCCTTTATATGTCTAGGCTTCATTGGTTTATTTGAGTGGGTTGTCATGACATTTGGTCTGAAAAATGCTGGTGCTACTTATCAGAGGGCTATGAATTTGATCTTTCACGAGCTGTTGGGAAACATTGTGGAAGTCTACATTGATGATATTGTAGTCAAATCGATTGAGTTTAGTTCTCATGTGGCTGATTTGCGCAAAGCCTTTGATAAAATGCGTCGGTATGGTTTGAAAATGAACCCACGTAAATGTGCTTTTGGAGTGTCGGCTGGTAAGTTTTTAGGATTTATCATTCATGAACATGGTATATAGATAGACCCTAGCCAAATCAAGTCTATTCGGAATGTGGGACCTCCGACCAGTAAGGTCGAAGTGCAGAAGTTTCTCGGCAAGGTAAATTATTTACGAAGGTTTATTTCTAACCTAGCCGGGAAGATTGATGCCTTCACCCCTATCCTTCGGCTTAAAAATGATGCTGAATTCACTTGGGGTGCAGAACAGCAGGAAGCATTTGATCTCATCAGAAAATACTTATCTTCGACTCCCGTATTAAAAGCACCACAAGTAGGAATACCGTTTCGATTATACATTGTAGTTGAAGATAAGGTTATTAGGGCTTGTCGGAGAGGAAATCTCTGGCCGGGTGGCAGAATGCACCCGCCCTAAATCCTAAGATGAGGAGGGGGCCTAAGCTTTTTGCCTGTTAGATGGATTCAGGATGAACACGCAAGAACACGCAAGAGTTTAGAGTGGTTCGGGCCGCCAGGGCATATTACCCTACTCCACTGTGTGTTGTATTGCTTGTAAGCTTGAGTTGTGTCTAGGATGGCTTGAGTCTGAATGAGCGTGAGTGAGGATGTAGTGTGCCCTCCCTTTTATAGTCCAAGGGGGGCACGTACAAGGGTACTGAGCCCCAACATATGGGCCCAGGAACATAACAGACATAATACTTGGAGCAACTAATGCTAGTTGCCAGTGCAATCTTCCTACGTCCTGGTATCCGCGGTCTGCGTAGTATTGGAATGCAGCGGAAGCTTCCCTGGAAACGTACAAATGATGATGAACACATCGCACGCGGTAGAATGGGCGTATCGCTTGCTATCAGAATGGACAGGCATGCCGCCTGCCAGCGACATGAATAGGTCTCATTAAATGTTGAGGCGGCACATTGCTTGCCAGTAGAGTGGACAGGTCGCTGCCGGATAGTAGAGAGGGCAGGCCTCATTAAATGCCGAGGCGACACATCGCTTGTCAGGCGGCACGCCTTATCCGCAATAAATGTAGGGGCCGCGCAACCCGGGAGCCTTACATCAGGCTTCACCTGCTGGCTTACGTCACGTGTAGTAGGCTGTGTGGCAGCATCGGGTCCCCGCCTGGGCGAGGAGTAGTAGCATTATGCGGATAGGTCCGCACCAGGCTGGGCCTAGACACGTGTCGGCACCGGACCCCTGCCTGAGCAAGGCCTGGGTATTCTATGCCCTAGAGTCCCGGGACCTGGCTGTGGGTAGTTCAGACCCCACACAGAGGGGTCCGGGACCCATCCCGGGGGTCCGGGTCACGCCCGTGGGGGTCCTGGACCTTGCCCGGAGGTCCGGTCTACATGCACAGGGGTCCGACACTTTCCCATGGGGGTCCAGACCCACTGTTGGCATCTTGGAGTATATCGTCTTCTTTGGCCACATGGCGACCCTGGAGCCATCCACGTGGTGGAGTCGGGTGCTGTTCACCACATGACTAGAGATAGTCGCGTGGGCACCGCGTCTTCATACTGTAGTAAGGGGTACCCCTATTTCAGGGTACCGACAGTGGCCCCCGGGCCTACCTCGGGGGAGGATGCGAGCCTGTAGGTGGGGCCAAAACTTGTACCTTGCGTCAGCTTGGCATGACCGATGACTGGGGCGCCACCTCAGCGCGCGCCGCATTAACTCAGCGCGCTCGTGCTATCAGTCTGCCATCCGTCACATCAACTATCGTTTCTATCGTCGCTACCGACTTGACCCATGGCCCCCATACTTGATGGTTTCGCCAGCCCACGCGCGAGGCGCCTCGATACCGCTGCGTTGGTTTAAAAATTCACCTTTTTTGTCCTTTGCAGCGGCCCTGAGGGGGCGCAGTACTGGCGTGAGCGGCGGTTCGACTTCTCTGCACCCAGGGGTCGGCGCCCAAGGAGGATGACTCGTGGGCCCAGGCCCCATGTCAGAGACTAGGCTATTGGTTTCGGCGGGGATGAAGAGGCACGACGGTTCGCTCCTCGCGTGGCGGTTCGCCTTCTTCGCACACGGAGACCGACGCCCAAGGAGAATGACTCGTGGGCCCAGGCCCCCGTGTCAGGGGTTGGATAGCTGCTTTTGGCGGGGATGAAGAGGAACGACGATTCGCTCCTCGCGTGGCGGTTCGCCTTCTTCGCACACGAAGACCGACACCCAAGGAGAATGACTCGTGGGCTCGGGCCCCGTTCCAGGGGCTGGGTCACCTTGGCGTGCGTTAGGTGAGATCTTCCGTGGCGCTTCAAGGCGTCAGTAGGGGAATCTTTCTTGAAAAAGGGGATTCCCCCCCCGAGTGTGGTAGCCATTCTCATCACTCACAGTGCCCTTTCGCCCTTGAGTTCTCCGCGCTCTTCTGCCGTCGTAGCCGCCATGTCCTTGCTAGATCCTCCCGAGCGCCTCCAACCCGAGGTGGCACTCAACTTGGTGCGTAACCTGCCCGGATGGGGTGTGCCAGCGTTCGCTGGAAGGATCCGCGTCGGCGCCTCTCCTTACGGTGATCTCGCCGCCAGAGGGTTCGCGCTCTTCGTCTCCAACCTCCCCAGCAGGTTGGCGCTGTCGATCTTGTCTTTCTTTGTGCTGCTGCTGGAGGAGCTCGTCCTCCAACCTCAGCACTTCGCGCCCTGCTTCATCCTTCAGGCAGCCATCATTGCCTACCTCTGCAAGATGTCCATGGGGGTGACGCTTCTTCCTCCAGCATTCGGCTTCAAGGATGTTCATCAGCCTTGCGGAGGTGGAGAGCGAGTTGAGCTGCAGCTCCATCTTCCGCATGAGCTTCACCAGTGCCTCATGGTGCACAGCCATGAGCTGGTCCAGCTCCAACTCTGTCGGGTGGGAAGCGAGCCGAGCTGCGGCTCCATCTCTTTGGCTTTGATGGCTTCGGTGCCGCCTCCAATGGTGACTGCTGGCCCAGTCGCTGAAGACGCCACCCAGGAGGTCGTACAAGATGTCGCGGAGATGGCGGATGCGTGCTTCCAGCGTGACCCTACTGATGTCGAGTAGGTCATACCTGTAGACATGAGGCTAGGGTCTCGCTTGAAGGCGGATGTAATAACTTTGTTTTTGTAAGGTACTTTTGGGTACTACTTATCGAGCAGTATTAGCACTTATCTGCATACTATTTGTCCTTGTTGTGTGTGGCGTTGCCGACTCTTCTCTGGTACCTGGCCCCCCTAGGATGTAGGCTCGACGTGTCGAGGCTGGATACCAGCATACCTAAAAGAGTTGGCAACGGCTCCAGGAGGTAGCCTCGACTGGGACCAGTACCTGAACACAGCTTTGGCTAGGGAGCGTTAGTAGCACACCCATAGGACCCATCGCCTGATATTAGCCATCCTTTGATACAGGCACGCGACCTGCAGGATTTAGTCTGGGAAGCCAAGTTGTGTGTCCAGACCCCCTGGATCGCGGTTCTAGATACTAGGACACCCATCGCAGAGTAGCGGAGTGTGCAGGCTTACGGTACGGGACCAGGCTAAGCGGCTACACAGCACCGGACCACCCTAGGAGACAAGCATCCATTCTCTAGAACCAGACCCTAGGTTACTGGACCCACAGGACTATAGCTTCAAATACTAGAGTACCTGTCACAGAGTGGTGGAGTGTGTAGGCTTAGGGTACGAAACCGGGCTAAGCGGCTTCACAGCCCCGGACCACCCCATGGAATGAGTTCCCGTTCTTTAGAACTGGCCCCAGACTGTCGGACCACCCTGCCTTTGTAGAGGGGTCCTAAACTACAAGCCTGGCTACTCAATTCGGATGTCGTCATATCAACAGGGATGGGAACTATTTGGGTGGGTTAGATAAAAAATAATACTCCGGAAACTGTAGGATAAAACCATAGAGCACGAGGATAAGACTATCATAAAAGCACATTTGAGGGGGTAATTCTTTTCTTTATAACCTTACATGCATGGATGCAGACCAACAGGCTGGGTTTATGAGGGTGGACCTCACCGAGCTGGCGTACACATATGCATAACCTAGTTACAAAAGAAGAAAACGTAACCCCTCAAACTTGCTCCTACGGGCAGAACTTACAGAGGTGCTCCATGTTCCAGGGGCTAGGAAGAGGTTCTCCTTCTTTTGCAGCAAGACGGATACACCCAGGTCGGCATACTTCCCTCACCTTGAAGGGTCCTTCCCAGCTGGGGGAGAGTTTGTGGACCCCTTCTTGGTTTGGTACTCGCCATAGGACTAGGTCTCGACCCGGGGCTCCTTACAAATGCACGAAACGTTGGTGGTAGCGCCTGGGTGCCTAGTTGCAATGTGCATCTCGGATCACTGCCTGCTATCTGTGTTTGTTGACGGAGTCCATGTCCTCGCGCTGCAGCCGCTCCTTCACATACTAATCAAAAGACTGGACCCACGGGGAGTCCAGGAGGGTTTCCGGGGGAAGGCAGGCCTTAGCCCCGCAGTCCAGGGAGCATGGGGTCCCCCCGGTGGCCCGTCTAGTTGTCGTCACCGGAGTTAGAGTCTCCGGTGAAAACATCCTTCAGGACCCCCTCGAGTGACTGATACCCGAGGTCTGGTTCTCCCACGGCCACCTCACCGCTGTCGACCCTTTCCTTGCCAGGTCGGCGACGAGGAGGGGAGCCATCCCTGGAGGTCTGCTCACGCCGCTCGCTGATGCGCTTCGTGAGCTTGATGATCTCGCGACACTCCGCGGAACTGTGGCGACTATTGGGGTGTATAGGGCATGAGCCGCTATTACCCCTCTACGGCCGTGGGCACTTGTTGCGCTCGCTCCAGCCCCCAGCCGTAGCTGCTACGACCAGAGCGGCAGACGACGGCTTCTCGTGGCCATGGTTCTTTTTCTTCTTTTTGTCGTCCTGAGCGACGGCACCTAAGCCACCCATCTGGGCAGCCTCGCTCTGTGGCGCCGAGTGCAATGCATGGCCCTCGATGGCTCTGGCGCACTTGTCGGCCAGAGCGAAGAGTGTGGTGACAGTCTCCACGTCGTGCGTGGCTAACTTCTCCAACATATTTTCATCACGCACTCCCTAGCAGAAAGCAGTGATAATGGAAGCGTATGAGATACGGGGTGTTGGGGGTCTGCTTCGTCGCCGAAGGTCCTGTGAGAAGAAACACCTTCGGAAGGCCAGAACAGGGACGATGCCGAAGCTACCAGTCAGGGAGCTTCGTAGTATATTTCAAAAGGCACTGACTTAAAGATGAGATGACCAATCGGCCCATGATAACCAGTGTAATGATTGTAATCATTTGTAGAGGACATGAATGTAAATTCACACAGGCTGCGCCCTATGCCTATAAATAGGTGAACAGTACCCCCGTACTGTTCACGCTTTGGCATCACATCTGAATCTTCGTATTCAATCGAGCTCAAGGTATAAATGTAATTTAATTTGACTTTTATGTATTCATGATTATTTGACAATAAACATTCATATTTTGATATTATGTAATTATTTATGTTGTCTTATGTTTCATAACCTTCATCCTCTGATTACATGTGTCATATTTATGAAGGTATGTCTTTTATAACCTTCGTCTGAAGATCATTATGTCCTAAGGGAAGTAATGCTTCGAAGGACGAAGGACATTAACATTTAACATTTTTCTTGTGTGTTGCCTTGTTCTTAATTCGTAGCATTTGAGAACAAGTCCCCAACATTGGCGCCCACCTCCGGTGAACTCACGTGTGGAGCCACAATACGACTGTATCAAGATCAACAGGTTTCACACCATTTAATTTATTGTTCGGTGACGAAGCCATAACCCTTGAAGAGGCTAAAACGGGGTCAATAAGAACAGTAGCTTCAGCCGAAGATGAAGCTAATTATTCTATGACAAAAGATACTATAGAAGGGACCAGACTCCAGGCTGTGGAAAATATCAACAAATATCAAGCCGAAACAGTAAAATGGTGCGATAGAAAAGTTCGATTGAAAGACATTAAGCTAGGACACTTGGTGCTTCGGAGAGTAGCTAACCCTAACACAGTAGGCAAACTTCAGCTGAAGTGGGAAGGGCCCTTTTTGGTAGTATCTTCGTCAAGACCCGGTTCTTAGATGTTAAAGGACATGGACGGCAATGACATTCCCAGATCCTGGAATGCGGATGAGCTTCGGCGATATTATTTATAAATTGATGTAATTTTTTTATTTTTTCTATGGCACCCTTTTCCTTTCCAAAGGGGGAGAAAGGTTTTTAATGGGGCCATAGTCTGTAATTTTTCCTTTTTAATTTAGCCCTACAAGGGCAAAGTCCCCTAAGATATGTAAATGTAAAATCTGAGCATGCACCATCGAGTGCAGAAAAAGGAAAAAAAATAGGAAGAAGCTCGAAAGTCGTCCCTAAGGGGATGCAGAGCACGACGAAGCTACAAAAGTCGTTCCTAAGAGAGCGCAGCGTAAGTTTTCTGCTCAAAAGTCGTTCCTAAGGGAATGTAGAGCCAAATACTGCTAAAATATAAGGTGAAGCACGAAAAGTCAACGCGAATACCGCCGAAATAGAAGGCGAAGAAGTTCAAAAGACGTTCCTAAGGGGATGCAGAACTTACACCGAAAAATAAGCGATGCAGCCGAAATAAAACGGCAAAGAGATTTCAGTCATTCCTAAGGAAATGAAGGTTATGGATGAAGCTTTGTATGTGTGTGACTGAGCATTCACTTGCACGATACATTACATCATACATTGCATTCATAAACATTCATTTAGGCATACATAGGATCATCATCATCATATCATACAGAGAGACAGTTGCTTCGTCTCCAAGAATACGGCTTCAGAAGCAGATCAATGCTTTGTTGCGTACGAAAAGAAGGGAAGGTGTTTTTCGCCTTTGGCTCAAAAAATACAAGTTTCGTCCACATCAAAGCAGTTCACACATTAATGGAAAGGTAAAAATATATTACAAGGTATGGACAAATTTATAGAGTAGAGTCTGATTCTCAAATTACAATATTCTTTACAAAGGATGATACAAGAGTTTTTCTAGAGTTTTTTCACAGCTAGGTTTTCAGCTTCATCATCATCTGCTAAGCTTCGGATCATCTGCTAGGCTTCGGTTCAATGCTCCTCGGCTTCATCATCCTGTGCATATCAAAGCATTATAAGGCAAATTCAAGTTTCAAGGAAAAAGGTAAGCACAAGGTATGAGTTTATTACCGGTTTAAGGTGACTTTGAGCTTCGTCACCAGCCAAGTCTCGCCCGCCCTTTGCCCAGATTTGAGTAACGAATCTATTTCCAATGCTTCGGGCTAGGCCGGGGATGTCGTTCAAGTCTGCCAGTGACAGGCTAAAGTTTGGTCTGTTTATAATATTTCCATGTGTACAGTCAGCCTTCATGAAAGCGACAGCTGTGCCTCGAGAAGCTAACAGGGCACAAAAGTCACCATGTCCAGCTATAATTTCGTCGAGAGCATCAACTTCACCTTCAATATGATCAAGTGTCCTCGGCAGGTCTTCAACCGAAGGTTTAAACTTTTCGGAGCTGGCCCCAACTGAGTTAAAGACCTGTTTTAGTCGTTGAACACACCGGGTGCCGAAGCCTAAGCATTTTTGCTGAAGATCTTTGAGTGATTTCTGAAGATTTGAACTTTTTTCAGCCTCAGCTTCGAGTTTTGTTTGGAAATCATTCTTCTTTTGCTCAAAGTTTTTTGACTGCAGGGAAAGTTCACTGTTTAATCTAGCGATCTCAGCTTGAGCTTCTGCCAGTGAACCTTCCATCGTTTGAAGCACGAAGTCTTTCTTTTCTAGGGCAGCTTCATGATCTTTAATCTTCTTCTCTAAACCCTCAATTATAACTTCGTTTTCTTGTCCTCGAGGTCTTGTTGCATCCTCAAGGCTTCGCTTAGCAGTAGGCTCTAGCAAAATAACCTTCATCAAAAAACATCTTCATATCAAAACAATAAAAAGTAAAGGGAAAAATTTTACCTTAAAGTTAGAATAAAATAGGCTACCGGCGATATGCTACCGCCGGTATCTGCTGAGATCAGCTTCGAGCTTCGGAAAACCAACACTTTTTGATAAAGTGCTGACAACCTTCACCCCAATTCGGTCTCGAAGGCATCCTAAACTCTCTTCGGCAACACCGCCGAAGAGCAGTGCCCCTGGCTGATACCCGCACGATATGGCATAGTCCTTCAGTTCTTCTTTTTCAGCCTTTGACAATTCTTGCCCAATTATGTTTTGAAAGTTAAAATTTTCCTCTTCCGAAGTATCTTTGGCAGGCTCCTTCTCTTTTTTAGGCATTTCCCCCCTTTTTAAGGCACTGCGGCCGGGGTTTTCTCAGCAGCTGCAGCAGTTTCTTCTTCAACCATTTTCAAAATCATTTCATCAATGTCATCGAGTGTGGTTTCCAAATCTGTGGCTTCGGCTGCTGCGGCTTCGGAAGTAGCAGCTTCAGGAGGAGCAGCTTCGGCTGCTGCTGTTTTCGACGGTGAGGCCGGTGGCGGTGTTTCTTCAATAGCCTCAATGACAGTAATGATTCTTCGCTTTTTTGGTTCAGGAGGCTTCTCGGCAGCTGAAGGCTTCTTCTTCTTTTGTAAAAGCTTCATCAGTTCCGGTCCCAGCAGACTTAGCTTATTAGGTAGAGATTCAGTCATTACCTTTAAAATTTCTTCTGCGTCAGTAACAGAAGGCGTTGAGGGAGCTTCTTCTTCTAAATTAGCCTTCGGCTTCGAAGCTAGAGCCTTTCTTTTCTTCGACACAGCTACCTTCGGCTCATGACTAGATTTTTTATTTTTCGCCAAATTCTCATCCTCTTTTATCATCCTGGTAGCTTGTCTTTGTACAATGCTGACAACCCTTTTTTTGTTTTGGCCCTTCGGCACCTTTGCTTAACCTTTCATAGTCTGGGTATTCAAATTTCAAAGCGTCCATTACTCGGTTTAGCCTTCGTTTTGGCCGGGTGCCGAAGGCTGTTGTCATCAGTTGATCTTCTTTTTTCGTATAATTACCCAAGATTTCATTGCACATAACTTCAATTGTATCCAACCATTTCTGGCAGGGTTCTTTGAAATGTTTCTTGAACTTAAAATGATAAGGCAACCGAACGAGTTCATTCTTTTTCTTCTCTCCCTTAAGCTTCGGCATATCCCATTCCTTTAACGTTGGGAATACCATATTGGCTAAATATTCCTGGACTAGATCCCTAGTACCAATATGTTTAGACACAACTCTAAAATCACCCACAACATCTGGGCATGCTGTCCCCGGCGTCATATTGCACTGAGGCCTAGTCAACCCGAAGGTTAGCTCTAGCGAGCTCTAAACTAACTTCTCATTTTTCTCATCAATCTTAACATAAAACCATTCAGTTTTCCAACCGATCGGCCATTTGGTGCGGTAGCTTACCACCGGTGTCTTCATGTCTTTGCGATAAGCAAAAT
The DNA here is from genome assembly GCA_029449295.1 of Zea luxurians. Classification (NCBI taxonomy): domain Eukaryota; kingdom Viridiplantae; phylum Streptophyta; class Magnoliopsida; order Poales; family Poaceae; genus Zea; species Zea luxurians. The sequence continues at coordinate 3,925,337 of JAOPSE010000018.1, read as the reverse complement.
TATAGCAACCAAAGTTCTCGTGCAATACATCTTCTCTAGCCTTCCTTTGATAGTGAAGTTCATGTACCCGGCAAAAGGCTTCGGCAACCGGCTCCGCTCCTTGGCTCCGGAGAGCCCAGATAAAGACGATGAGCCTAATGATAGCGTTAGGAGTCAGCTGATGAAGATAAACTTTGAAATTTTCCAAAACATCTGCAATCATCCCATGCAGAGGAAACCTTAATCCTGCTTTAAAGAAGCTTCTGAAGACTACCACCACATTGTTTTTTGGCTTCGGGGTTGTCTCTTCCCTGCCAAAGCGAACCAGCTTCTTCTCGGCTTCCCCGAAGTAACCTAGTTTTATCATCATCGGCATGTCAGCTTCGAAGACAGTCGACTTTCCAAAATCCAAGTGACTGGGCTTAGATGGCACGACAGAGTAATCATCAATATCTTCCTCGTCAGCCTCACTTTCTGCAATATCTGCCTACTCAGCTTCGGCAGCAGGTGCATCTTTATCAGTAGTACCCTCTGGTATAACCAGTCCCGACTGTCTCATTACTTCGAAGATCGGGGCAGTCCCAGTAGCTTCGGCCTCCTCTTCGTCGCGTGTAACCCTAGCTATTGAACGGACCCTAGCCATTTGATGATTGAATTTCTTACGAAGTTGAATAATTTTTATCTTTGCCGAAGCTCCCTCTTGTGACGAAGCTTTGGTTTGGAGTACGGTGAATAAGCTTCAGCTGTGGTCGAATTTTTCGGCAGCACAACAGTACAATAGTAGTAAATTTTGTAGTAACTTCACACCTACCCGTCTGTATATATAGTGTTGTAGGTGGGAAGGTAAATCGACAGGACGATTGCACCCACTGAACAGCCGCCCACACCCGCTGAACGGTGGACCATACTGCCCAAGGAGACGGATCACCAGATCGAGTGAACCTGTCCTATGGTGGGACTGCCTTGCACTCGGAATATTTAAATCGTTTCTCGGCAACGAGCTTAGGGAAAGTGTTTTTTGGATCTTCGACATTCCGAAGCATAAAAGAATTTTTCACGGGTCGAGCTCGTTACGAAAACGATCTGGCACCATGAAGGGGCTACTGTTGCGGGTCTGCTTCATCGCCGAAGGTCCTATGAGAAGAAAAACCTTCGGAAGGCCAGAACAAGGATGATGCCGAAGCTACCAGTCAGGGAGCTTCGTAGTATATTTCAAAAGGCACCGACTTAAAGATGAGATGACCAATCGGCCCATGATAACCTTTGTAATGATTGTAATCATTTGTAGAGGACATGAATGTAAATTCACACAGGCTGCGCCCTGTTCCTATAAATAGGTGAACAGTACCCCCGTACTGTTCACGCTTTGGCATCACATCTGAATCTTCGTATTCAATCGAGCTCAAGGTATAAATGTAATTTAATTTGACTTTTATGTATTCATGATTATTTGATAATAAACATTCATATTTTGATATTATGTAATTATTTATGTTGTCTTATGTTTCATAACCTTCATCCTCTGATTACATGTGTCATATTTATGAAGGTATGTCTTTTATAACCTTCGTTCGAAGATCATTATGTCCTAAGGGAAGTAATACTTCGAAGGATGAAGGACATTAACATTTAACATTTTTCTTGTGTGTTGCCTTGTTCTTAATTCGTAGCATTTGAGAACAAGTCCCCAACACGGGGTATAGTCCCACGTACCTTGGTGAAGCGGGAGATGAAGGCCCAAAGAGTTTCCCCGGGCTCCTGCCTCACTGCATGGAGGTGGGCCTCCACGCCACGCCGTTGGTAAGCGCTGGCGAAGTTCGATGTGAACCACGCGCAGAGCTCTTCCCAGGAGTAGATCGATCCTGGGGCAAGGTTCATGAGCCAAGTCCGGGCCGGCCCAGATAAGGCAACATGGAAGTATGTTGCCATTACGGTGGTGTCTCCACCTGCTGCCGTGATGGCGGTGACGTATACCTGCAGGAATTCCGACGGGTTCGACGTACCATCGTACTTCTCCGGCAGGTGTGGCCGGAACTTGGATGGCCACGTCGCTGCGTGGAGATGATCCATGAGCGCGGCGCAGCCCACGCCGGCCAACGGGACACTCGTCAAGATCCGAGCGCCCGTCGGGGTGTGCGGAGCAACCGCAGCGAAGTCGTAGTCGAGGTTGCGACCCTCGATGTTTTATCGGTGCTCACGTGCCCTCTCTAGAGAAACACGGGCATCCTCGCCCGCACGCCTACGGTTAAGCTCTGCCTGCAGGTCATCTGGTTCCCTAAGAGAGGTTGTGGCGTCCTGTCCCGCTCGCTGGCAGTTGAGCTCTGCCCGCAAGTCCTCGGTCGGCGCAGCCCTTACAGAGGGCGAGCGCACTGACGCCGATGCCTCATGTTGACGCCAGGACGAGCGGGGCCTAGGCCTGGCCGAGCTAGAGTGCGCCATGCCGAGTAGCTGGTCGACGTCGTCATGCCACTACTTCATGGCCCCTGGCAAGGCCGTGGAGCTAGGAGGGTGGCGCAACAACTCCCTGGCTGCGGACAGCGTGCCGGGAGTGGCCCTTGACGCCTTGGACGACTGCGCAGGAGTGTGCTGCCGCACAGAGCGCACAGCAGCAGCTACCCTGGGTGCAAGGCGGCTGGAGGCCCGTGGTGTGGAAGAGGCAGCTTCCTCCTCCATGGGGAAGTCCTCGGGGACGAAGTCATGGTGCTCGACGATGTGAACCATGGTGTCGAGCAGGAAAGCAAGCAAAAACCTAATGCCAAGCCCCCTACCTGGCGCGCCAAATGTCAGAGAGGAAATCTCCGGCCGGGTGGCGGAATGCACCCGCCCTAAATCCTAAGATGAGGAGGGGCCTAAGCATTTTGCCTGTTAGATGGATTCAGGATGAACACGCAAGAACACGCAAGAGTTTAGAGTGGTTCGAGCCGCCAGGGCATAATACCATGCTCCATTCTGTGTTGTATTGCTCGTAAGCTTGAGTTGTGTCTAGGATGGCTTGAGTCTGAATGAGCGTGAGTGAGGATGTAGTGTTCCCTCCCTTTTATAGTCCAAGGGGGCACGTACAAGGGTACTAAGCCCCGACATATGGGCCCAGGAACATAACGGATGTAATACTTGTTGCAACTAATGCTAGTCGCCAGTGCAATCTTCCTGTGTCCTGGTTTCTGTGGTCTACATAGCATTGGCGTGCAGCGGAAGCTTCCCTGACAACGTACAAGTGATGATGAACACAGACCATGCGGCAGCATGGGCGTATCGCCTGCTATCAGAATGGACAGGCATGCCGCCTGCCAGCGACATGGACAAGTCTCATTAAATGTTGAGGCGGCACACTGCTTGCCAGTAGAGTGGACAGGTCGCTGTCGGACAGCAGAGAGGGCAGGCCTCATTAAATGCCGAGGCAGCACATCGCTTGTCAGGCGGCGTGCCTTATCCGCAATAAATGCAGGGGTCGTGCTACCTGGGAGCCTTACGTCAGGCTCCGCCTGCTGGTTTATGTCACGCGCAGTAGGCCGCGTGGCAGCATCGGGTCCCCGCCTAGGCGAGGAGTAGTAGCATTATGCGGACAGGTCCGCACCAGGCTGGGCCTGGACTCGTGTCGGTACCGGACCCCTGCCTGAGCAAGGCCTAGGTATTCTCTGCCCCAGAGTCCCGAGAACCGACTGTGGGTAGTTCGAACCCCACACAGAGGGGTCCAGGATCCATCCCGGGGGTCCGGGTCGCGCCCGTGGGGGTCCTAGACCTTGCCCGAAGGTCCGGTCCACATGCACAGGGGTCTGGCACTTTTCCATGGGGGTCCAGACCCACTGTTGGCATCTTGGAGTGTATCGTCTTCTCTAGCCACGTGGCGACCCCAGAGCCATCCACGTGGTGGAGTCAGGTGATGTTCACCACGCGACTAGAGATAGTCGCGTGGGCACCACGGCTTCATACTGTAGTAAGGGGTACCCTTGTTTTAGGGTACCGACAGGGCTGTTCTGACACAAGAGACTGGAGGAAAGGAGCATGTGGTGACATATTTAAGTCGGAGGTTGGTGGATGCTGAAACGAGATACACTTTTATTGAGAAGTTACGTTTATGCTTGTTTTATGCATCCACCAAGTGTAGATGTTATTTACTGTCTAGTCATTACACTATTTTTGGTCAAGCCGAAGTAATCAAATACATGTTACATAACCCAATTATGAGTGGTAGAATTGGTAAGTGGGCTTATGCACTCATAGAATATGACTTGGCCTATAAACCATTGAAATCTATGAAAGGCCAGGTCGTAGAAGATTTTATTGTAGAACATCGGATTGATGATACTCATAAATTAGACATATCATACCTCACTATTACTCCTTTGATTTTATATTTTGATTGATTGGTTTGCAATGAAGAACAAGGAATTGGCATCGTGCTTGTTTCACCAAGTAATGTCTCCTTCGACTTCTCTAGCCAATTGAAAACTTATTGCACTAACAACCAAGCCAAATATGAGGCCCTTTTGTTCGGCTTGGAACTTTTAAATTGTATGGGAATAAAACATGTAAAAGCATTTGGTGATTCTCAGCTAGTTGTCCAACAGGTATTAGAAGAATATCAATGTTTTGATGGTACTTTAAATAGTTACCTTGAAAAGTGTTGGGACATAATTCATTCTTTTGACGGATTCAGTATTTGGCACATCTCTAGAGTTGAGAATCACAGGGCTAACAATTTGGCACAAGATGCATCAGGTTATCGGATAAAGCGAGGGAGATTGTGACACCCCAGGTGTCAATTTCGTGTTATGTCGGAAGATTTAGCCAAATCTCGGATGCTCAGTAAAAATTTCTATTTCTCGATCGTGCCTATCTCTGTTTATCAAGCTTTCTCTCGGAAGTTCACCGAATTCAGAGTTAATCGATCGCGAGAAACAGTCAATTTTGGAGCCTGTTAAAACTTTTATTCCTCGACACGAATGCGAACTCGATTGTCCATCTCGATTTATAAATCTCATCTGAAGCTCGTTTAATCAAACTCTCGACGACTATTATCTGATCTGAGCCCGAATCTAATTCCTGAACTTCGATCGATGTCCGACTATTGTAATCCGACTCCGTACTCTCAAACGGAATACTCAATATATCGTCCTCTAATTAATCCTTACTCGACTCGGCCAAATATCTCATGTCCGAACCGAAATCAAAACCCCGTTTCAACGGCAATTTTAAAATGTCACGATTCGTTTTCTCCGACTAAAATTCAAAGCCGATCAGAAATTGGAGAGAAACATTTATTTCTAAAATAGTGCGCGAGGAATTATTTTCGAGCGAAATCAAATCCAACTCTCGGCCGAATTAATCGCTCAATCATCCGTTCGTCGAAACCCAATTTCGCTCTGTTCTCCGTAGAGACGAATTCCGCAGGACCGTTTGTATTCTGGGAAATAATTAGCGATCCGATAATCCGTGTTTAATCAAAACACCATAAAATAAAATGGAAATAATTTAGCGCAGCCCAATAGAGTATTTTGGGCCAAGCCCATTTAAAACCCAGCCCATTTGGCCCACTTGGGAACCCTAACCCTAGGGCTTCTTCTATAAATAGGGGTGCTCACTTGGTCATTTTCCACTCCCACCCCTCCATTTTCCCCTAGCCGCCACTTGCTTTTCTCCCTGGCTCCTTCCTCCCACGCGCTGCAGGCACCCTTCTTCCCCCTGCACGCACGCCAGGGCAGGGAGCCTTCTTCCCACGGCAGCAAGCAGGGAGCAAGGCTTGCAGCCATGGCGTCCCTCTCCTCCAACCGGCGCCTCCATCGCCCACCCTGCCCTCCTCCTGTGAGCGCGCGTCCCCTGCTCCACATCCCAGCCGTGGTGGCCGCCGGCTCCCTGCTCCTTGCTCCACGACCGGCAGTGGTCAGCGGCGCCCTCCCTGCTCCTCCTGGCGAGCGGCTGCAGCAGGGAGCAGGAGCTTCCAGGCCCCCCAGCTCATCCCTAGCGCCCTTCTTCTTCATGGCAGCGAGCTCCATTCCCCCAAGCAGCAGCTCCCTGGATCCATGGCGCCGGTGAGCTCGAGCAGTCAAGCTCCCAGCCATGGCGTCCAGAACATCCTCCAGCCGAGCCCCTTCCCCTTGGTCGCTACCTTCGTTGCGTGTGTGGGTTGCCGGCAGGAGCTCCTCCCATGGCCGGACCTCTACCCTATGCTCGGTACCCCTCCCCAAAATAGCAGCCGCAACAGCTCTTCTCCATACGACGCCCCTGCTTCCATCCCATAGCTGAGCGCCGAACTGTTCTTTTCAATGCCCCTTGGCTGTTCGACGAAATACCCGTGAGAAATAATGTGTTATGCGCAACCCCGTCCGTGATGCCGTCGACCCTCGGTGAGAACCCCATTATCCTCGCTGTTTTTCTGGCGTTTATGATGTTCAAGAACTATCGTCAACAATGTTTTGTGTTATCGCAGCTAGTGGTCGACGCCGCGCTTCGCGCTTGGCCCGTTCGACGAAACGCCGAGCCTTGTGGATAGTCCATGCGGCTAAATCCCGACTCGTTCAGGTTGAATCCATGTGACTGACTTACTTGCGCATTTGTCATTGTCATGTATATATATGTGCGTGAATATGTGTATGCGAACCGAAATTCATGGAGGAGAAAGTGGTACGCGTAGATGTGTTTGCGATTGGAATGTCAATAAGTGTATATGTGGCTGCGATAGTTATTTTGTACGTCGTAGGGATTTGTCGCGGATGTATTATTGGATTGTTAAAATGCTTCGTCGTGAAATATTGTGTTTGCACGGCAAAAATTTACTAAAGCCTAAAGCATGCTCGATGACTTCCGTAGCTGGCTAATGGGTTAGTCTATGTTAAATATATCGTATGTATTCATCGTGGCGTAGGATAGCGTGGGTTGAAAATATAAATTATGCGACAGGTGGTTCGTGTTTTAAAGGCGAGATGTGCGAATGATCGGTTAGTGTTTCGCTTGTCTAGTCGATAAACGTTGTTATAAATAATTGCACTAAAATTTGGTCATGAGAATGCAGTGGTCACGTGGTGTGGTTGGATGCGATAAGTAGACTGGAAGTGTGGGTTTGCCTAAGCACGATGTTGTCGAATGTGTGTATCGAAATGCGATGAAGTAGTGATTGCGTTAAATTAAACGGTAATGTCTCGGGTGCACGCCGCAATATGGTTGTATGCGAGACAGGGTAAAATAAAGTGTGCTCAACATAAATGTTTGGTCGTGGTAGGTAGAAATTGTCTCGGCTTAAGTAGAGAGGTGATGACATGCCGTAAGTAGTCATCACTCCCTCTATAATTAAGTCGAGTCTATATGTGTTAGGCGTTCCTCGAATTATGCTTCACATATAGTGTATAATTGTGCTCACGATTTTGAGTAGACACTTCAAGTAAATCAAGTAGGATCGTGATACAAGTTGTGTAATGAAGTTAGTTGCTTTAGAATAATTATTGAAATGATCTGTTCTTATGGTAAACGTGTATGTGTTCACAGTTTGAGAAGTAAATGCCTGGTGATTGCGAATTGGAGATTGAGGGTCTACAATTCGTATGAGTTGGTCAGTGCGCGAAAATACTTGCGAATATGTGTGTTCATAAAAATGTTGTAGTGTAGGTTGTGTCTCGGGTTTTGATAATAATAGACTAGCCGACGTGTATGACGTATAGCGGCCTATATTGTTGCTCTAGCTAGCCGAATTGTTGGATGACTTAGTTGAGCTCGTAGTCGCGATGAATTGCTTGTTATGGTCTAAGTGTGTATGGTTATGGTCGTGAATGAAAAGTATTAGTGCTCATGTGATGTCTGAGTTAAATTGCAAACTATTGGTGAAAAGCGCTTCGATGTTGATTTTCGTGGAGAACGCGTGGTTAATTGAATTTGGTAAATCTAGCGCACAAAATGACTTGGATAAAATTTATGAGTCGACTTGATGGTCCTAATTTGACTAATTTAACTCTAATCAACGGTGAAGTGTTAGAATAATTTAAGCCTCTAGAACACGACTAATTCTTGAATTATAGAGAAGCTGAAATTTAATGATTGCTGTTTTGGACTGCACGCACTGTTTTAGTTGTGCTGTATGATTGATGAACTAAATTGTGTTTTCTGTAGATATGTGCTATAGAAAAGTTGTAGATAACATGATTATCTTGCTTGTACAAAAATTTGGCAGCCATAAACCTGATCGTTTAGGAGTTGCGCTTTTCACAAGCCCGACACCTGAATATGTCGAATTTCTGAACAGATTTCAGAAATTGCAATGGATGATTAAGTTAATGTTGAAATCAGTTATTGGTGTTCACAAGAAAGTTGTAGACAACTCTATTATCTTACTTGTGTTAAAATTTGACAGATATAGGTTCGACAGTTTAGGAGTTATGTATTTTACAAATTCAGTGACTGAATCTGTCCAAATTCTGTACAGATTTCAGAAACTGCATTGTTTGCTCCATTTAATGTTGCAATCTGTTCATGGTCATTATAAGAAAGTTGTAGATGCTTTTCTGATCTTTCTTGTGTCAAAATTTCATAACTAAAGGCCTGACGGTTTAAGAGTTATGAATTTTATAAACTGCTTGCTGTGTTCTGTCCTCTGTCAGAACAGATTTCAAAAACTGTAATGTTTGATTTGAATAAACCTAGAATCACTTCTTGGTGATTATAAAAGTTATGTAGTACTTTTCCCAAGCTTTCCAAAAAGTCTGGGATCACTATTTTTGGTGGTCTGAAGCTTAAGTTGTGAATGTTACAATTATGAAGACTGAATCTGTCCAGTTCTGGACAGCAAGGTCTTTTAGTGATATTTACGCTTAGTTAAATGTTGAATCACCCTGTGATGTTTATAAACAATTTGTAGAACATTTAATTAGCTTTTCAGAAAGTCTAGGATCACCTTATTTGGATGTCTGAATTTTCAGTTGTGAATTTTTGAAGTTGCTAACCTGAATCTGTCCAAATCTGGACAGCGCTGTTGTATTAGCACGTTTTGACCTTGCTAAGTGTTGAATCATGTTGTGATGAAAATAACAAAGTTGTAAAGCACGTTTTAAGCTTTCCAGAAAATCTTAGTTTGCTATTTTTGGATTAATATTCGAAAAGTTATGATTAAAATAAGTAGCTGTTGTGCTGCTGTCCTAAAAATCTGCATGTGCTCATTTAATTGTTAGTTCACCCTTTGGGCTAAAAATGATTGGTTGACACTAAATTCACATAGAATTGCCATGGCTACGCTTGAGATAATATATGTGTCATGTTTTTATACGTTCTTTCTCTAGTTAAGTGTGATGTAGTATTGTGTTGCGTAAATATCCAAAATGTTTGTCGTCTTTTTAGTGGTGTAATGTTGTGCGCCCGACGATATGTAGTTAGCTAACGCTAGTGGGTGTGGTTGCTTGTGATGTCTCGCTACTTAGTGTTAAATTCGCTAGCGTGTACTTAAAGTATCTTGTGCTATTCCATTATATTCATACATATGCATCTTGCACCTCATATAGGACCGAGAGATGTTGATCGAGCCAGCGATGTGGTGCCAACCACAAGATGCCGTGGTGGACGACCTGAAGGATGGACATAACCAGTGGATGCTCGCCAAGCGAGTACCCCCCCCCCCAGCAAACACTATCTAAGTGTTAAATTAAGGCAAGCCCCGGTCTTATGCATAACCTGTTCTATATGCTATTTTACTACACTTAATGTTTGTAGGCTTGTATTGTGCACTTAAGTATAGGAGTTGTTTGAAACCCTAGTTGCATGAACTCAGGATCCCTTTTGAGATGGATACTAGTATGCTAGGTCGAGTAGCTGCTTTACTAATTAGGGATCTCGGTAGAAGTCGAGTGATTTTTCTAGCACTCGCGCGAGGTCAGGAATTGGCTGTATCCACTTTCTTATCATAATGATGTTGGTTTGTGGGCAACAATCCATGGGGATTGGTTGTTCACGGGATAAAAAGTTGATTAAGGATTAAGGTGTGGTACCGTGTGTCAAGCATTTGAACGTACTAAACACATACCGAGAAATATGGTAAATCGGTAAGCCTAGTACCTGAGTGAACCTGGCAGTGGACATACCCCCTCACGCGACCTGAGACGTAGTCTCCCATTCCGGTTATGGTGGGTACAAGTGCGGTCACTGCACGACGGCCAGTCGGGGTCAGTGAGGCATTGTACGCCAAGGCGGTGAGCCCTGATCTGCTGACGGGGAATCGATGGGGACGATTGATATGTGTGGGGACGGAGTGCCCCTGCATGTCGTGTGTTTAGGTTTACCTTGCAAGGTTTAAAAACTCGATTCGAATCGTCTGCTTCTCGCAGCTAATGAGACTGCTTGATCCATGCTGCTACATTGAGTAATAAGTGGAAATGAGGTGACTGGCAAAATGACGTTGATTGATAAAATGTTTGATACCATGGATGAATAGCTAGGTACACATCTAGTTAAAAGGATCATACTAAATCTTGAAAAGCTAAAACTTGTTTTTAGACTCAGCTAGTGCTTTTGGCAAACCAAACCCCTCAGCCAAACAGCTGCATGTCTAGAGGTAGAGGAGTAGACTCCTCACACCGGGTAAGTCTAGCTGAGTATTAGTATACTCAGCCTTGCTTGTGGCATAATTTTTGCAGGTACTCCTTAGGATGATTGGTTGATGGTGTGACTTGGCCTTCATCCCTGCCACCGGGATAGATGGTCGAGTGGGTTACTGCTTCCGCGGGAGAGGACCAGGAGGAGTAGCGTGGCCAGGCTTCGCCATGATTACTCGGTTCTTCTCCGTTAGTTATTTCCGCTGCATTAAAATTTATGGTTATTATTTCTAAAACTCCGATAATGTAATCACTAATGGTACCTATTAAATTTGTGGTATTATGTTTTATTGTATTTCTCTGTGCCTCACCTTCGTGTGAGTTAGTGGTATTCGATCCTGGTTAAGTGGCTTTATCGGACTAGATCCGAGGGACTGACGAGTTATTCCTATTTAAGTGTGGTCTAGCCTCTAAGGCGGGACTTAGACACTTAAGTTGGAATAATTCGGGCGGTTCCGCCACAGCTGGTATCGGAGCGAATACCATCACAGAGAAGTCAATAAGTCATGATTACCAACCTTTTCTAAAGTAAAACTTGCTAGAAACCAATGTTGGATAGACCGTCAGGACGATAAGGATAGATCTAAGACGCGAAGCCTTAGGGAATAGATGGGTAGCTAGGTGGCTAATTATATAGGCCATAAAGGCTCCTACTACTATTAATAGGGATGCTATAGCAGCACCCGAAGACTTAGTTAGGTCTGAGAAGACGACTAGAATGAGCATGCATCCTGATTGTCGCATTATAATTGTTTCTTGCGCATCAACATGCTTCTCTCACCTTTATTCCAATAATAAAAACTTGTGAAAAATGTGATGTACTGTTATGTTAGAACTGTCGTACCTCATGTCAGATTGGTAAGTCTTGTTAGGTTGTGTTATGTGTTTCTCTTGCCTTGCTATCTAGGTGGTATTGAAATTGTTCAACCCTTTTTGCAAAAAATGTGTTGTTTGTTTCCTCATAAAAATACACCCCCACTTTGAACAACCTAGTGGTTAGCAAGTGAAACCCTTAAAAAAAATCAAATCACATGCTTGTGTTGGTGTTTTCTAGCCCTTGTGTGTTGCACTATTGATAATGCACCCGCACAACCTATAGATGCCCATAGCTTGACCGCTAGACCAGCCTAAGTCTCCTTGTGCACTTGTGTCAAAAAAATAAAATTGTTGTTGGTGTATAGTTGCGCAAACCCTATCAAGGCCATGTTTCTTTCCATAAATCCTTGCCCCTAAAACTTCATAACATTCCTGTTGATCATCCAGCTGATCTTGTTGCCTACCTCTCCTTTCGCATGGATCTGGTGATCTCTTTCCTTGCGAATCATGTTGTGGCTTTATCATCCGAATCTCTGGATCCTTTAATGATTCTGCCCTGTTATCTGGTTATCTACTATAACCCGTTCTCAAGTATCGGATGTTGATCTGCCTAAATCTCTCAATTTTGGTCGATCTCATGCTCTTCCTCCAAGGATCATGACGTCATTTTATCAACTTATCTCTAATCAGTGCATCCATTTAGTTCAATGGATTTCATTGTTGTCCTTGGTTCTCTCATGTCTCTAACAGCTCAACAATCTATTTTGATGTCATGGTCGGTTCATCCTCATATCGAATCTCGTGCTAATATCTGATCTGATAATCTCCATGCTGATCATAAAATGGTTCTTTGAGTTAAATGAAAATTCTCATGTGATGCTCTTTTGTCGGCAGTCTCTGCTTCAACTCTGATCAATTCTTATTTTCTGAGCCATACTCTCATGGGCTCCATCTATTTATGTTATGTGGATTTCTCATTGGTTGCGTTTGGTAATGGCGTCATGACTAACGACTAATGATGCCGTGACGAAACCGAGAGCCTACTATGGTGCACACATGGTTGAGCTACTCGGCACGCGCTGGTATCAGGGTTAGTAGTTGTGATCCATTATAAGACTACACCGATGTGCTCTCTTTTATGAACATCCTCTCAGAGTGATCGCTGCATTTTGTCTCAACATGCCACGATATTCTACCCAAATCTATCTTCCATATCTTATCAGATCCCATCTCCTGAATTTGCATCTATCTCCAGCCTGAGAGTTACATGCTTCTCCACCCTTGAAGATCCTCATTCGAATCTCGGGACGAGATTCTGTTTAAGGGGGGAAGGCTGTGACACCCCAGGTGTCAATTTCGTGTTATGTCGGAAGATTTAGCCAAATCTCGGATGCTCAGTAAAAATTTCTATTTCTCGATCGTGCCTATCTCTGTTTATCAAGCTTTCTCTCGGAAGTTCACCGAATTCAGAGTTAATCGATCGCGAGAAACAGTCAATTTTGGAGCCTGTTAAAACTTTTATTCCTCGACACGAATGCGAACTCGATTGTCCATCTCGATTTGTAAATCTCATCTGAAGCTCGTTTAATCAAACTCTCGACGACTATTATCTGATCTGAGCCCGAATCTAATTCCTGAACTTCGATCGATGTCCGACTATTGTAATCCGACTCCGTACTCTCAAACGGAATACTCAATATATCGTCCTCTAATTAATCCTTACTCGACTCGGCCAAATATCTCATGTCCGAACCGAAATCAAAACCCCGTTTCAACGGCAATTTTAAAATGTCACGATTCGTTTTCTCCGACTAAAATTCAAAGCCGATCAGAAATTGGAGAGAAACATTTATTTCTAAAATAGTGCGCGAGGAATTATTTTCGAGCGAAATCAAATCCAACTCTCGGCCGAATTAATCGCTCAATCATCCGTTCGTCGAAACCCAATTTCGCTCTGTTCTCCGTAGAGACGAATTCCGCAGGACCGTTTGTATTCTGGGAAATAATTAGCGATCCGATAATCCGTGTTTAATCAAAACACCATAAAATAAAATGGAAATAATTTAGCGCAGCCCAATAGAGTATTTTGGGCCAAGCCCATTTAAAACCCAGCCCATTTGGCCCACTTGGGAACCCTAACCCTAGGGCTTCTTCTATAAATAGGGGTGCTCACTTGGTCATTTTCCACTCCCACCCCTCCATTTTCCCCTAGCCGCCACTTGCTTTTCTCCCTGGCTCCTTCCTCCCACGCGCTGCAGGCACCCTTCTTCCCCCTGCACGCACGCCAGGGCAGGGAGCCTTCTTCCCACGGCAGCAAGCAGGGAGCAAGGCTTGCAGCCATGGCGTCCCTCTCCTCCAACCGGCGCCTCCATCGCCCACCCTGCCCTCCTCCTGTGAGCGCGCGTCCCCTGCTCCACATCCCAGCCGTGGTGGCCGCCGGCTCCCTGCTCCTTGCTCCACGACCGGCAGTGGTCAGTGGCGCCCTCCCTGCTCCTCCTGGCGAGCGGCTGCAGCAGGGAGCAGGAGCTTCCAGGCCCCCCCAGCTCATCCCTAGCGCCCTTCTTCTTCATGGCAGCGAGCTCCATTCCCCCAAGCAGCAGCTCCCTGGATCCATGGCGCCGGTGAGCTCGAGCAGTCAAGCTCCCAGCCATGGCGTCCAGAACATCCTCCAGCCGAGCCCCTTCCCCTTGGTCGCTACCTTCGTTGCGTGTGTGGGTTGCCGGCAGGAGCTCCTCCCATGGCCGGACCTCTACCCTATGCTCGGTACCCCTCCCCAAAATAGCAGCCGCAACAGCTCTTCTCCATACGACGCCCCTGCTTCCATCCCATAGCTGAGCGCCGAACTGTTCTTTTCAATGCCCCTTGGCTGTTCGACGAAATACCCGTGAGAAATAATGTGTTATGCGCAACCCCGTCCGTGATGCCGTCGACCCTCGGTGAGAACCCCATTATCCTCGCTGTTTTTCTGGCGTTTATGATGTTCAAGAACTATCGTCAACAATGTTTTGTGTTATCGCAGCTAGTGGTCGACGCCGCGCTTCGCGCTTGGCCCGTTCGACGAAACGCCGAGCCTTGTGGATAGTCCATGCGGCTAAATCCCGACTCGTTCAGGTTGAATCCATGTGACTGACTTACTTGCACATTTGTCATTGTCATGTATATATATGTGCGTGAATATGTGTATGCGAACCGAAATTCATGGAGGAGAAAGTGGTACGCGTAGATGTGTTTGCGATTGGAATGTCAATAAGTGTATATGTGGCTGCGATAGTTATTTTGTACGTCGTAGGGATTTGTCGCGGATGTATTATTGGATTGTTAAAATGCTTCGTCGTGAAATATTGTGTTTGCACGGCAAAAATTTACTAAAGCCTAAAGCATGCTCGATGACTTCCGTAGCTGGCTAATGGGTTAGTCTATGTTAAATATATCGTATGTATTCATCGTGGCGTAGGATAGCGTGGGTTGAAAATATAAATTATGCGACAGGTGGTTCGTGTTTTAAAGGCGAGATGTGCGAATGATCGGTTAGTGTTTCGCTTGTCTAGTCGATTAACGTTGTTATAAATAATTGCACTAAAATTTGGTCATGAGAATGCAGTGGTCACGTGGTGTGGTTGGATGCGATAAGTAGACTGGAAGTGTGGGTTTGCCTAAGCACGATGTTGTCGAATGTGTGTATCGAAATGCGATGAAGTAGTGATTGCGTTAAATTAAACGGTAATGTCTCGGGTGCACGCCGCAATATGGTTGTATGCGAGACAGGGTAAAATAAAGTGTGCTCAACATAAATGTTTGGTCGTGGTAGGTAGAAATTGTCTCGGCTTAAGTAGAGAGGTGATGACATGCCGTAAGTAGTCATCACTCCCTCTATAATTAAGTCGAGTCTATATGTGTTAGGCGTTCCTCGAATTATGCTTCACATATAGTGTATAATTGTGCTCACGATTTTGAGTAGACACTTCAAGTAAATCAAGTAGGATCGTGATACAAGTTGTGTAATGAAGTTAGTTGCTTTAGAATAATTATTGAAATGATCTGTTCTTATGGTAAACGTGTATGTGTTCACAGTTTGAGAAGTAAATGCCTGGTGATTGCGAATTGGAGATTGAGGGTCTATAATTCGTATGAGTTGGTCAGTGCGCGAAAATACTTGCGAATATGTGTGTTCATAAAAATGTTGTAGTGTAGGTTGTGTCTCGGGTTTTGATAATAATAGACTAGCCGACGTGTATGACGTATAGCGGCCTATATTGTTGCTCTAGCTAGCCGAATTGTTGGATGACTTAGTTGAGCTCGTAGTCGCGATGAATTGCTTGTTATGGTCTAAGTGTGTATGGTTATGGTCGTGAATGAAAAGTATTAGTGCTCATGTGATGTCTGAGTTAAATTGCAAACTATTGGTGAAAAGCGCTTCGATGTTGATTTTCGTGGAGAACGCGTGGTTAATTGAATTTGGTAAATCTAGCGCACAAAATGACTTGGATAAAATTTATGAGTCGACTTGATGGTCCTAATTTGACTAATTTAACTCTAATCAACGGTGAAGTGTTAGAATAATTTAAGCCTCTAGAACACGACTAATTCTTGAATTATAGAGAAGCTGAAATTTAATGATTGCTGTTTTGGACTGCACGCACTGTTTTAGTCGTGCTGTATGATTGATGAACTAAATTGTGTTTTCTGTAGATATGTGCTATAGAAAAGTTGTAGATAACATGATTATCTTGCTTGTACAAAAATTTGGCAGCCATAAACCTGATCGTTTAGGAGTTGCGCTTTTCACAAGCCCGACACCTGAATATGTCGAATTTCTGAACAGATTTCAGAAATTGCAATGGATGATTAAGTTAATGTTGAAATCAGTTATTGGTGTTCACAAGAAAGTTGTAGACAACTCTATTATCTTACTTGTGTTAAAATTTGACAGATATAGGTTCGACAGTTTAGGAGTTATGTATTTTACAAATTCAGTGACTGAATCTGTCCAAATTCTGTACAGATTTCAGAAACTGCATTGTTTGCTCCATTTAATGTTGCAATCTGTTCATGGTCATTATAAGAAAGTTGTAGATGCTTTTCTGATCTTTCTTATGTCAAAATTTCATAACTAAAGGCCTGACGGTTTAAGAGTTATGAATTTTATAAACTGCTTGCTGTGTTCTGTCCTCTGTCAGAACAGATTTCAAAAACTGTAATGTTTGATTTGAATAAACCTAGAATCACTTCTTGGTGATTATAAAAGTTATGTAGTACTTTTCCCAAGCTTTCCAAAAAGTCTTGGATCACTATTTTTGGTGGTCTGAAGCTTAAGTTGTGAATGTTACAATTATGAAGACTGAATCTGTCCAGTTCTGGACAGCAAGGTCTTTTAGTGATATTTACGCTTAGTTAAATGTTGAATCACCCTGTGATGTTTATAAACAATTTGTAGAACATTTAATTAGCTTTTCAGAAAGTCTAGGATCACCTTATTTGGATGTCTGAATTTTCAGTTGTGAAGTTTTGAAGTTGCTAACCTGAATCTGTCCAAATCTGGACAGCGCTGTTGTATTAGCACGTTTTGACCTTGCTAAGTGTTGAATCATGTTGTGATGAAAATAACAAAGTTGTAAAGCACGTTTTAAGCTTTCCAGAAAATCTTAGTTTGCTATTTTTGGATTAATATTCGAAAAGTTATGATTAAAATAAGTAGCTGCTGTGCTGCTGTCCTAAAAATCTGCATGTGCTCATTTAATTGTTAGTTCACCCTTTGGGCTAAAAATGATTGGTTGACACTAAATTCACATAGAATTGCCATGGCTACGCTTGAGATAATATATGTGTCATGTTTTTATACGTTCTTTCTCTAGTTAAGTGTGATGTAGTATTGTGTTGCGTAAATATCCAAAATGTTTGTCGTCTTTTTAGTGGTGTAATGTTGTGCGCCCGACGATATGTAGTTAGCTAACGCTAGTGGGTGTGGTTGCTTGTGATGTCTCGCTACTTAGTGTTAAATTCGCTAGCGTGTACTTAAAGTATCTTGTGCTATTCCATTATATTCATACATATGCATCTTGCACCTCATATAGGACCGAGAGATGTTGATCGAGCCAGCGATGTGGTGCCAACCACAAGATGCCGTGGTGGACGACCTGAAGGATGGACATAACCAGTGGATGCTCGCCAAGCGAGTACCCCCCCCCCCAGCAAACACTATCTAAGTGTTAAATTAAGGCAAGCCCCGGTCTTATGCATAACCTGTTCTATATGCTATTTTACTACACTTAATGTTTGTAGGCTTGTATTGTGCACTTAAGTATAGGAGTTGTTTGAAACCCTAGTTGCATGAACTCAGGATCCCTTTTGAGATGGATACTAGTATGCTAGGTCGAGTAGCTGCTTTACTAATTAGGGATCTCGGTAGAAGTCGAGTGATTTTTCTAGCACTCGCGCGAGGTCAGGAATTGGCTGTATCCACTTTCTTATCATAATGATGTTGGTTTGTGGGCAACAATCCATGGGGATTGGTTGTTCACGGGATAAAAAGTTGATTAAGGATTAAGGTGTGGTACCGTGTGTCAAGCGTTTGAACGTACTAAACACATACCGAGAAATATGGTAAATCGGTAAGCCTAGTACCTGAGTGAACCTGGCAGTGGACATACCCCCTCACGCGACCTGAGACGTAGTCTCCCATTCCGGTTATGGTGGGTACAAGTGCGGTCACTGCACGACGGCCAGTCGGGGTCAGTGAGGCATTGTACGCCAAGGCGGTGAGCCCTGATCTGCTGACGGGGAATCGATGGGGACGGTTGATATGTGTGGGGACGGAGTGCCCCTGCATGTCGTGTGTTTAGGTTTACCTTGCAAGGTTTAAAAACTCGATTCGAATCGTCTGCTTCTCGCAGCTAATGAGACTGCTTGATCCATGCTGCTACATTGAGTAATAAGTGGAAATGAGGTGACTGGCAAAATGACGTTGATTGATAAAATGTTTGATACCATGGATGAATAGCTAGGTACACATCTAGTTAAAAGGATCATACTAAATCTTGAAAAGCTAAAACTTGTTTTTAGACTCAGCTAGTGCTTTTGGCAAACCAAACCCCTCAGCCAAACAGCTGCATGTCTAGAGGTAGAGGAGTAGACTCCTCACACCGGGTAAGTCTAGCTGAGTATTAGTATACTCAGCCTTGCTTGTGGCATAATTTTTGCAGGTACTCCTTAGGATGATTGGTTGATGGTGTGACTTGGCCTTCATCCCTGCCACCGGGATAGATGGTCGAGTGGGTTACTGCTTCCGCGGGAGAGGACCAGGAGGAGTAGCGTGGCCAGGCTTCGCCATGATTACTCGGTTCTTCTCCGTTAGTTATTTCCGCTGCATTAAAATTTATGGTTATTATTTCTAAAACTCCGATAATGTAATCACTAATGGTACCTATTAAATTTGTGGTATTATGTTTTATTGTATTTCTCTGTGCCTCACCTTCGTGTGAGTTAGTGGTATTCGATCCTGGTTAAGTGGCTTTATCGGACTAGATCCGAGGGACTGACGAGTTATTCCTATTTAAGTGTGGTCTAGCCTCTAAGGCGGGACTTAGACACTTAAGTTGGAATAATTCGGGCGGTTCCGCCACAGAGATTTCACAACACTAAAAATCTGATAACCTATGTAGGGCCAATCCACCAGGTCGCGGACCGTCTGAGTGAGAACTCCGGACTGTCCAGAGTTGCCAGGAAAGTTTTTCTAATTGATTCGGCTGATAATGAAGCCGATGCAAGTGATTGGAGAACACCCATAAATAATTATTTACGGAATCACAGTGTTAGGACGGATAAGAACATTCGGCGTACAACTTTCAAGTACGTTTTAATGAGTGATGAACTCTACCGCCGAACCGTCGACGATGTCCTGCTTAAATGCATGGGCCAAGATGATGATATATTAGCCATGGCCGAAGTACATGAAGGGATTTGTGGTACCCATCAATTGGCTCCGAAGATGAAGTGGTTGTTGCGAAGGTCTGGCTTCTATTGGCCTAACATGATAGCTGGTTGTTTCAAGTACTAGAAAGGATGCCAAGTATGTCAAAAATTCGACGACTTATAGTTGGTCCCTGCAGCCGAATTACATCCTATCATCAAGCCTTAGCCTTTCAGAGGATGGGGATTGGACTTTGTCAGTACCCTAAAACAGGGGTACTCCTTGCTACAGTAAGAAGACGCTATAACCGTGCAGCTACCTCTAGGTGCACGGTGAACAACTCTCTGCTAGGGTCGCCACGTGGCCAAGGAAGGGGACATACTCCAAGATGCCAATGGTGAGTTCGGAACCCCATGGGGAAAGCGTCGGACCCCTGTACATGAAGAACGAACCTCCGGGGCAAGGTCCAGGACCCCCGCGAGTGCGACCCGGACCTCCGGGACGGGTCCCGGACCCCTCTGCATGGGGTCCGCAGTACCCACAGCCGGGTCCTAGGACTCTAGGGCAAAGAATACCTAGGCCCTGCTTAGGCAGGGGTCCGGAGCCAACATATGTCGAGGCCTAGCCTGGTGCGGACCTATCCGCATAACGCTTCTGCTCCCCACCCAGGCGGAAACCCGATGCTGCCACATGGCCTATCGTGTGTGACGTGAGCCTGCGAATGGAGCCTCACGTAAGGCCTCTGGGCCGCGCTGCCTCTACATTGATTGCGGAGAAGACGCGCCGCCTGTCTATCTCACTGACAGGCGATGTGCCCCTTCAGCATTTAATGTGTCCTATCCACTCAGGTGGCAGGTGGCGTCTAGGCCATCCAGCAGGCGGCGTGCCTGTCTATTCCCGTTGACTCATAGTACGCTTGGCTCCATCATGACTCGCGTGTTACCGAGGACGCTGCCGCAAGATATCAATACTGTATGCACTACGGATATTATGGCGCTCGGAGATCACCCTAGTGTTGCAAGCAGTAGTTCCTTCCTTCCATTTGTCCCTAGGCCCACGCGTCGGGGCTCAGTGTCCTTGTATGTGCCCCCCTTGAACAATAAAAGGGAGGGCGCACTGCGATTCAGACTCAAGCCATCCTAGACACAACTCAAGCTCTCGAGCAATACAAACACACAGTGGAGTAGGGTATTACGCTCTGGCAGCCCGAACAACGTGGATCACCTCCTTGGCATGGCGCACTCTGGCTCGGCTAGGCCCAGGCCTCGATCATCCCGGCGCCAACATGAGGCATCGGCCTCGGTGCGTTCACCCTCTGTGAGGGCTGCGCCGACCAAAATCTATGGGCGGAGCTCAACCACAGACACGCGGTAGAAGAAGCTCAAGCCTTTCTGGAGAGGCCTGAAGACCTGCGAGACGAGCTCAACCGTAGGCGTGCGGGCGAGGATGCCCGTATCTCACTGGAGAGGGCACGTGAGCGTCGCCAAAACCTCGAGGGTTGCAACCTCTAGCAAGACTTCGCTGCGGTCGCACCGCAGACCCCAGGGGGTACCTGATCCCAGACGGGTATTCTGTTGGCTGGTGTGGGCTGCGCCGCTCTAGCGGACCATCTCCGCGCGGCGACGTGGCCATCCAAGTTCTAGCCACACCTGCCGGAGAAGTACGACGGTACGACAAACCCGTCGAAATTCCTGCAAGTCTACGTCACCACCATTACGGCGGCAGGTGGAGACACCGCCGTGATGGCGACCTACTTCCATGTAGCTTTGTCTAGGCCAGCCTAGACTTGGCTCATGAACCTAGCCTCAAGATCCATCTACTCCTGGGAAGAGCTTTGTGCGCGGTTCGTAGCGAACTTCGCCAGCGCTTACCAGCAGCATGGTGTGGAGGCACACCTCCATGTAGTGAGGCAGGAACCCGGAGAGACCCTCCGGGCGTTCATTTCCCGCTTCACCAAGGTACGTGGGACCATCCCTCGTATCTCAGATGCTTCCATCATCACTGCTTTCCGCCAGGGGGTACGTGATGAAAAGATGCTAGAGAAGTTGGCTAGGCATGATGTGGACAACGTCACCACGCTCTTTGCTCTGGCCGACAAATGTGCCAGGACCGCCGAGGGCCGTGCATGGCACTCGGCGCCAAAGACCGGGGTTACCCAGACGGGCGGCTCGGGTGCCGTCGCCCAGGGCAGCGGCAAGAAGAAAAAGAAGAACAAGAACCACGGCCACGAGAAGCCGCAGATTACTGCTCCGGTTGCCACTGCCGCGGTTGGAGGCTAGGGTGAGCGCAACAAGCGCTCACAGCCCTAGGCAGGCAGCAGTGGCACATGCCCAGTGCACCCCAATAGCCACCATAGCGCCGCCACCTGCCGTGATATTATCAAACTCACGAAGTGCGTCAGCGAGTGGTGCGAGCAGTCCTCCAAGGACGGCTCGCCACCTCGTCGTCGGCCCGGCAAGGAGAGGGCCGACGAAGAAGCCGCGGCCCTGGGGGAACGAGACCTCGGGTACCAATCACCCGAGAGGGACCTCAAGAACGTCTTCACCGGAGACTCTGACTCCAGCGACGATAGCGACCACTGCAAGAAGCTGTACGTAATGTACGGCAGAAGCTGGGAACTCACCTCCCGCAGGAACATCAAGTCCCTGCGATGGGAGGTTCTTTCGGCGGTCCCAGGGGTCCCCAAGGCTGCTCCACACCAACAGTGGAGGAGCACTACCATCTCCTTTAGGGCATCCGACTGCCCCGACAAAATGGCGGGGGCCAGCGTACTACCGCTCATCACCGCCCCTGTCATCGCCAACATGCGGCTGCACCATGTGCTGATCGACGGAGGGGCCAGCCTTAACATCATCAGCCATGCGGCATTCAGGCAGCTGCAGATCCTGGGGTCTCGGCTAAGGCCCTCTCGCCCATTCTTCGGGGTGGGCCCACAGCCCGTGTATCCCCTTGGGAGCATCACACTCCCGGTTACGTTCGGGACGGAGGAAAACTTCCGCACGGAGAACGTCTAGTTCGATGTTGCGGATGTCAACCTCCCCTTCAACGCCATCATTGGTAGGCCGGCCCTGTACCGGTTCATGGCCATTGCCCATTACGGGTATTTGGTCCTCAAGATGCCATCCCCCGTAGGGGTCCTCACCGTGCGGGGCGACCGCGCCGCCTCGCTTGCGGTCGTCAAGAAGCTACACGCTCTGGCGACCGAGATTGCTCGGCCGGATGGTGGAGGGAGAAGCCCCTCGACCCCCGGTGCCAAAGCGTCCTCCAAGGCACCGAAGGTACAGCCGTCCGCAGTAGACGGCAGGCCCACGAAGACCATCTAGGTCGGCACGGACCCCTCCCAGACCACCCGCATCGCGGGAAACCTGGAAGAAAAATAGGAACTCGCGCTCGTCGCCTTCCTCCAGGCAAATGCCGGCATGTTCGCTTGGGAGCCATCGCAGATGCCTGGGATCCCCAGGGAGGTGATTGAGCACCTCTGAAGATCTACCCAGACGCCAAGCCGGTGAGCCAGAAGCCTCAGAGACAATCCGTGGAGCGGTAGGACTTCATCCATGAGGAGGTCCAGAAGCTATTACACGCTGGCTTCATCGAAGAGGTTCATCACCCTATGTGGCTGGCCAACCCAGTCATCGTGCCAAAGGCAAACGAGAAGCTTCGGATGTGCATCGACTACACCAGCCTAAATAAGGCATGTCCCAAAGACCCGTATCCACTGCCACGTATAGATCAGACCATGGACTCTACCTCTGGGTGTGACCTTTTGTCCTTCTTGGATGCCTACTCCGGTTTCCATCAAATCCGGATGTCTAGGGAGGATAGGAAGCATACCGCTTTTGTAACAGTGGATGAGCTGTACTGTTATGTTGTAATGCCCTACGGTCTAAAAAACGCCTTGCCAACATTTGTTCGGGCAATGAGTAAGACATTCAGGGACCTGATTCGGGACAAGGTGGAGATTTATGTCGATGACATCATGGTCAAGACTAGGAAGGGGTCGACTCTAGTAGAAGACCTGACCCTGGTTTTCAGCAAGCTGCGGGCAACCCACACCAAGCTAAACCTGGAGAAGTGCGTCTTCGGTATCTCTGCAGGAAAGATGCTGGGATTCCTGGTTTCATGCAGGGGCATTGAAGGTAACCCACAGAAGATCGAGGCTATTGAGGCAATGAGGCCCCTCGCTCGTATCAAGGACGTCCAGAAGCTTACGGGATCATTAGCTGCCCTTAGCCGCTTCATTTCGAGGATGGCCGAGAGGGCACTGCCCTTCTTCAAGCTCCTGTGGAAATCCGGCCCATTTACTTGGACCGAAGAGGCCGAATAAGCCTTCCAAGAGTTGAAGCAGCACCTAGTATCCCTACCGATCCTGGTTGCTCCGAAGCCAAGGGAGCCACTGTGTCTGTACATTGCGGCGGCTGTAGAGGCGGTGAGCATGGTGCTAGTCGCTGAAAGGGCCACACAAGAAGGCCAAGGACCTGAAAGCCTAGAACCAGCTATAGGGGCCCAGACTGTTCAGAAGCCGGTCTACTACGTCAGCGAGGTCCTCCATGAGGCGAAGGCCAGGTACCTCGAGACACACAAACTCCTCTATGTTGTGATGGTTGCATCTAGGAAGTTGCGCCACTATTTCCAGGCACATAGAGTTGTGGTGGTGACCTCCTTCCCGTTGAGGGCCATCCTCCACAACTCTAATGCCACTGGCAACATCGCCAAGTGGGCAGCGGAGCTCGCTGAGTTCCAGCTGGACTTCCAGCCCCGCCACGCTATCAAAAGTCAGGTCCTGGCCAACTTCATCGTGGAGTGGACTCCACCTCCGAGTGCCCCTGGGGGCCCGGACCCCGATCCGGGCCCTACACCTGTGGAGCGCAGGGGTCCGGTCTTCCCCGAGCCCCACTGGATGCTCTTCTTCGACGGATCTGCCCGTCAGCAGAGTGCTGGTGCGAGGGTGGTCCTCATCGACCCAGGCGGAGATCAAGTAAAGTACGTGGTGCGCCTCGAGTTCAAGGCCACCAACAACATGGAGGAGTATGAGGCACTGATCTTTGACTTATCTGTGGCCATATCCCTGGGGATCCGCCAGCTCCTCGTGAAGGGGGACTCTCAGCTAATCATCAAGCAGGTCCGCGGGGAGTGTAGCTGCAACGAGCCTAGACTCGCAGCTTACCTCCTCCATGTAAGGAAGCTGGAGAAGGACTTCACGACCCTGGAACTGCAACATGTTCCTCGGGCCGACAATTCAGCGGCAGATGACCTCTCCCAGAGGGAATCAACTCAGGCACCCGTGCCCAAGGGTGTCTTCGAAAGACGGCTGCTGAGGCCCACCGCCCAGCCTACCGAACTGGGCAAAGGGGGCAAGACTGGAACCTTGAAGCCGGTGGTCCCGGTGGCGTCCCAGAACCCACCTAAGGCTGTGTGTGCTCTGGGGGACTCCGCTGACCCCTTAGCGCCGCAGCCGATAGCCCAGAGTGGTCCCGATGCGTGGATCTCCGAGATCCGGGACTATCTAAATGAAAATATCCTTCCTGAAGACCATGTCTCCGCAGAGCGCATAGTGCGGTTGGCTAAGCGATACACGGTGGTGGAAGGGGATCTCTACCGCTGTGGCGCCAACGGCATTCTCATGCGGTGCATCACCCAGGAGGAGGGTTGTGAGCTACTCACGGAGATCCATGGAGGGGAGTGTGGAAGTCATTCTTCATCCCGCACACTGGTCGGTAAGGCCTTCTGGCATGGTTTTTACTGGCCAACCGCCCTCCAGGATGCGGCCGAGCTGGTAAAGTCCTGCGAAGCGTGCCAGTTCCACGCAAAGCAGATACACACACCGGCACAGGCTCTGCAAATGATTCCACCCTCCTGGCCTTCGCTGTATGGGGGGTGGATATCTTGGGACCATTTCCCAGGGCCATCGGCGGGTACCGATACCTCTTTGTCGCCATCGACAAGTTCACCAAGTGGCTAGAGGCCACCCTTGTGGTCAACATCACCCAGAGTGATGTTGTTGCCTTCCTCAAGTCGATGTTCTGTAGATTTGGGGTCCCAAGTCATATCATTACGGACAACGGGACCCAGTTTACAAGTCGGATCTTCCAAGAGTACTGCGAGGGCATAGGCACCCAGCTCTGCTTCGCATCCGTGGCTCATCCTAGGAGCAACGACCAGGTGGAGAGGGAAAATGCAGAGATCCTCAGGGGACTCAAGACGCGCACCTATGACTGCTTGAAGAAGCATGGTGCAAATTGGGTTAGTGAGCTACCATCCGTGCTACGGGGGAACCGGACCACACCCAGCCGAGCTACCAGGGAGACCCCATTCTTCCTGGTCTACGAGGCCGAAGCTTGCCTTCCCCCGGAAATCATTATGGGCTCCCCACGGGTCCAGTCGTTTGATGAATCTACGCAGGAACAGCTACGGCGTGAGGATGTAGACTTCATTGATGAGCATAGGTGGTGAGCAGCAATCCGAAATGCACGGTACAACCAGGCGCTGAGGCGCTACCACCAACAGTTCGTGCATAGTAGGAAGCTCGAGGTCGGGGACCTGGTCCTAAGGCGAGTACTGAACCGAGAAGGGCTCCACAAACTCTCCCCCAGCTAGGAGGGACCCTTCAAGGTGACGGAAATATGCCGCCCTGGGTGCGTCCGCTTCGCCACAGCTGACGGAGTACCTCTTCCCAATCCTTGGAATATAGAGCATCTCCGTAAGTTTTTCCCATAAAAGCAGAGCTAGGGGATTCGGTTTTCTTCCTTGTAACTAGGTAGCGCATATATGTATGCCAGCCCAGTGAGGTCCACTCTCATAAACCCGGTCTGTTGGCCTATGCTCATGTATATCCAGTTATAAGGAAGGGGTGCGCCCCCACAGATTTGTTTTTCTGATGGTTTTATTCTGCTTAAGTTTACAACCATTATTGTTATCTAACCCACCATACGGTTTCCCTCCCTTGCTGGTATAGCGACATCCGCATTGAGTAGCCAGGCCCGGCAGCCTGAGGGCTAGTTCTAAAGAATGGGTACTCGCCTCCTAGGATGGTACAGAGCTGTGTAGCCACTTAGCTTGGTTCTGCACCCTAAGCCTACACAATCCACCACTCTGTGGTGAGTATCCTAGTATTTGGAACTATAGCCCTGTGGTCCGGGAACCTGGGGTCCGGTTCTAGATACTGGGATGGTCTGGAGCCGTGAAGCCGCTTAGCCTGGTCCCGTATCGTAAGCCTACATGCTCCACCACTCTGCAGTGGGTGTCCCAGTATCTGGAACTGTGGTTCAGGGGGTCCGAGCACATGGCTTTGCTTCCTAGGCCAAGCCCTGCCGGTCCTGTTGCATGAATCAAAGGATAAAAGATACAAGTTAGTGGGTCCTATGGGTGCGCTACTAAAACTTCCTAGCCAAGGCTGTGTGCATGTGACGGAACCTCCCAAGTCATTAGGCCCACCTACAGATGTCCTTGTCCCACGGACCTCAGACAACCCTGCAGGTGCACCTGATCACTTGACAAGATTGGTATCTAAATTCCTTACCTTTCCCAAGAGCGTTCACCCGTCACGTAGACATTACAATACATCGGAGGTACGAAAATGCGGAAGCAGTTACAATAACTTACTTTATTGAAAAGTAAGAAAGAGTAGTATTTATTATAGACCAAGACAAATATAAGAATGCTGAAGTATTATTATTACATAACTGGGAGGCAAAAACCCCTCCCGATAAACATTAAACAAAAGTTTTTAACGGAGGACCCTTCCTCCCGAAGCTTCACTCCTAGTTTTCTTCTTTGGGCACCACCTTTGAACAAAAGCAGCAAAAATTTGCTGCTTCTTCACCTAAAACAACATGGGACAAAGCCCTGAGTACGAAGTGTACTTTCGCAAGTCTTACCCGTCAAAGTAAAAGACTCTCAAGGATATGCTGGCCTTTGGGATTCAAGGTATGGCTTGACAAAAATCGAAGAATCTGTTTGCAACAATGCTTACTAATAGTGGATCCTTAAAACTCCAGTTTTATTAGCAAGTTAAGTTATTACCTGATTTCTAGAGTTCTTTCTACCCTAGTTCAAGCACTTGACCTGTACTAGCCAACTTCTTATCAACCCTTCATATTCACTAGAATGCTACGTGTAGGGCAGTGACCAAGTCTTCATATCCGCGAAGTTACGGCGATCCGAATCGATTATACTCAGCTGAGGATCTCCAATCACATGACATATGTAGCACTTAACCCTTGCATATGTCAACTCGCCACCGGGGTTCTTAAGACCAGATCAGCTTCATGCCAACCGAGAGCACAGATACACCACTGTCCAGCGTCTTGCCACGGAGGGTACACGCTACTCTTGCCATCTCCCCACTCCCATTGCGTGTTATCTTATTATGGTATTAGTCTGCCCGAGGCAAAGCTTACCCATGATGAGGCATGTGACCAGTTAAAGGGTCCTCGATCAGCAAGCCTACATCGAGAAGGTCCTTAATCGACTCAGACGGAGACACTACACCGAGACTCTCTTCTCGTGCAAGTCACCCGCCCGGTCTCAACTTTATCATTTCAGACCCAAAGTTTGACGGAACCTCCCAAGTCATTAGGCCCACCTACAGTTGTCCTTGTCCAACAGACCTTAGACAACCCTGCAGGTGCCCCTGAATCACTTGACAAGTTCGGTATCTGCTTATCTTACCTTTCCCAAGAGCGTTTCACCCGTCACTCAGACATTACAAATCATCGGAGATACGGAAATGCGGAAGCAGTTACATAAACTTACCATTATTTAAAAGTAAGATAGAGTTATAATATTACAGACCAAGATATAATTAAACGAGTGCAGAGTATTATTATTATTACAGAACCAAGGGAGGTAAAAACCCCTCCCGATAAGTTTCAAACAAAAAGTTTTTTATGGAGGATCCTTTCCTCCCGCCGCTTCACTCCTAATGTTCTTCCTTCGGTACCACCTTAGAACAGAAGCAACAAAAGTTTGTCGCTTCTTCACCTAAAAACAACGGGGAATAATACCCTGAGTATGGAATTACTCAGCAAGTCTTACCCGACTAAAGAAAAGACTCTCAAGGGTATGCTGGCTAGAGGGATTCAAGGAAAGGCTTATCAAGAATCAAGGACTCTATTTTAAAGAAAAGCTTACTATGAGTGGATCCTTAAAATCCAATTTTATTGTCAGGTTAGGTAAAGTTACCTGCATCTAGAGTTCTTTCTACCCTAGTTCAATCACTTGACCTGCACTAGCCAATTTCTTAACAACCCTTCATCTTTACTGGAGTTCTACGTGTAAGTCAGTGACCAAGTCTTCATAACCGCGAAGGTACGGCGATCAGAATCGATTATACTCAGCTGAGGATCTCCAATCACACGACATATGTAGCACTTGACCCTTGCATATGTCAACTCGCCACCGGGGTTCTTAAGACCAGATCAGGTTCACGCCAACCGAGAGCACAGATACACCACTGTCCAGCCTCTTGCCACGGAGGGTACACGCTACTCTCGCCATCTCTCCACTCCCATTGCGTGGTTTCTTATTCTGGCCTTAGTCTGCCCTAGGCAGAGCTTACCCATGACGAGGCATGTGACCAATTAAAGGGTCCTCGGTCATCAAGCCTACATCGAGACAGTCCTTAATCGACTCAGACGGAGACACTACACCGAGACTCTCCTTCTCGTGCAAGTCACCCACCCGGTCTCAGCTTAATCATTTCCAATCCCAAAGTTTGGTACCTGGCAGAGGTACATCTTTTCCGATGTTGAACCCATCATGGCCATGATGGATCCACCATCAAATTTTATTTTCAAAAACACCCCTCCCGCTTTGCCACATCATCTTTTGTAAAAACAAAACCTTTTTCTTTGCTAAAGCAAGACTAAGCATAGTAAAAACTTTTTATAAAGCAGGTATTCAAAGG
This sequence comes from Zea luxurians, assembly GCA_029449295.1. NCBI lineage: Eukaryota > Viridiplantae > Streptophyta > Magnoliopsida > Poales > Poaceae > Zea > Zea luxurians. Next base: position 3,896,167 of record JAOPSE010000018.1, on the reverse strand, counting down.
AAGGTAATCAAATTCAAGGAAGGTAATGCAGGAATTGTTTTATCAATCAACTCCTATCACCTAATGCATCAAGCAAGTGAGAAAGATTTTAAAAGAGTCAAGGAGGTGGCAAATGCACCGGGGCTTGCCTTGCTTTACAGGTGATTTAGGCTCAGTTCCACAAATCTCAAAATAAAAACAGCCGTCAGCCTGATGTTCCTGAGGTGGTGGTGAAGTCTTCTCTCCTTCTACTTCAACTTCTTCTTCGTTTTCTAAAGTTAACCAGACATAATAATGAATGCCCATGAAATGTTCATGAGAATGCAAAGATAATAAGAGTTTATTATCTAAGGTCTTGAATACAATTTTCCTTCACGGTTCTCCGAGAAATTAGGGTTTCCGGAGTCAGTAAAGGAATTCAAAGGGTAGGGGGTAGGGTTTTGGGTTCTAGTTATCAAACAAGGTCCAAATCAAAACAAACTCTACATAAGGCTTCTAAATAATGTTTAGAGTTCATATAAAAAGTTTGGGGATTTTTAGAATTATCATCTATTTTATAAAAATCCAAACACAATGTTTTAGGCTATTATAAATGCTCCAAAATTCCCTATTTAATCTAAAAATCATGAAACTATTTTTATTAAATACTATGGAAAATTAGGAATCTAGTAAAATTGGTTTGACATTTTTAGAATTTTTCTACAATTTTCTATAGATTTCCAAAGTTTCATTGAAAAAGAAAAGGGAAAAGCTTAAACAGTGCTGGATCGAATTCAATCCAGGCGGCCCAAGTCCAGGGGAAATCGTGCGTGCCCGCGCCTGCGCTGCAGTCTTTGCAAAAAGGCCCTTGGCTTACTGAATAACTGGAAGCGGGCCCGACACACTATTTAGATGAGTCACTAATGGTTTCTAAAAAGACCCTTCAAGTTCTGTTCCTTCACAGACAAAGGTCCCCGACGGCGAGTGGCGCGGTAGAGCTCCGGCGAACTCGTAGATCGGCCGAACAGGGCAAGGATTGGTGCCCTACTTTGACAGAGAACAAATCCGAGACCTAATGAGGGTTTCCCCTCAATTAATTTCTCGATTGATGATCTATCTAGCTCTACCCACGATGATAGCGGGCAGCGAGGACATTCGCTCATGTTCACGACTACCCAGGGTGGTTTAGCACAATTGGATAGGTTCACGAGCAACAAGGGACTTAACAGAGGCTAGAACATTAAGTAATTGGGTATGTTTTAACCTGAGGCGCGCTGGCCACGGAGAGGTTGCTGTTACGGTGTTCTTGAGCGGATTTGGGGAAAGTCCGAAATTCAAGCTCTTGGTTGCAAGATTAGAGCCAATACTGGGTGGTGTGGTGTGTGATGATACTATGGAGCTTGCGGTGGCTTCAATTTATAGCATTAGCGAGCGGTGGCCGGTGAATTTAGCGAAGACGTGCGGCGGTCGGAGAAGGGGGAGCTTACTAGCGCACTGGATTGGTGTCCTATTACCGTGGCAGTCACTCCGGTGATCAACGGAGAGCGAGAGCAGGTCACGGAGATGTGGTGGAAATGCCTAGACACGTGACACAAGGCCGGAAGGCGGCAGTCACCGGCGTGCTTATCAGGTTCCACCGCGGCGAGCTCTGTACGGTGGCCGGAATACTTTACTGGCCGGAACTTATCCACGGTGATGATCTTTACACGACTTCAAGTGTTATCCAGTTGATCCAATCTTGAATCACGCCGGCGAGGGCACGAATCGCGGCGGGGGATCATCGGCGGTGAGATGCGCTGGTGTTCTGATCTTGTTCAGGCACTGTACCATGGGAGTCACCATCAGCCGACCTGACAAAGCAAGTTCAGGTCCAGATTTCTCCAAATCTTCTATGGTACCAAGCCCAAACAACTACAGCAAAGTTGTTCTACTACAAAAGATCTACAACTTTGCTATATCGACTTGGGGCAAATTCCTTGAAGTTCTTGACCTGTAGAGCTCCAAAGATGACCTAGTACCACTGTTAGTCTGAATTTCAGACTCCAATAGCCTGACAGCTCGACTTTGAGTGTGTTTTTCTCCCATTTCTTCATAACAACTATGCTTACACTCTTAAGCAAAGTTATTCTCCTTTGATAGGTTTACAAATTTGATGTGGTGACCTAGGGTAAATTCCCACTATTTTGGAAGATATAGAGCTCCAAAGTGGAGTCAAAATCACTGAATTTTCAGACTTAGCCCTAGAACACCCATGGGGTATTTTTTGCAAATAGATCCAAAATTCATGGTTTAGCTTGCAAAGCTTCATGATTGTGAACCAATTGAATTTATATGTCTTGACATCATAGTTTTTACACTTTAGTCCAAAAGTGCACTCATTTTTCACTAAACCCCCTAGGGTTTAGGTTTAAGATTTTCCAGGGTTCTAATTAGGATTTTTGATATCTCAGGGTGTGAATGTAATGTAGGTCCATTCTTAGGAACATTTTATGACTATTTCACTTAAACTTTAGGGTTTTCTCTATTTGGCTCTTGTTCACCCTTCAGAACCCTATTTAAGGTTAAGTACCCTACACTAGGGTCTTATTTGCAAAATGCCATAACAATACAACTTGCTTGAAATTTTTACCTAGTAAATGCATCTTAGGTGTGTCACACATATGAAATGCTGATGCTTATGATGTTATGCTCAGGTTTTAGTAACAGTAACACCAGGGGTGTTACATCCTTCCCCCCATAAAAGAATCTCGTCCCGAGATTAAAAGCTCTAGGGTAAGTAGTGGAAAAGGAAATGCTTCACATTTTTATTTCCTGAGTTTTGGTACAAGGTAGGGGTGGTTTGGGGCTCACTCCTTTATTACACATATTACAATTTACATGAGGCTAGAAAGCCTGGGAAGTTCTTTTCTAAAAATTCTTGAGTTTCCCACGTAGCCTCATTTTCGGAATGTTGGTTCCACTGTATCTTGTAAAACTTGAGAGTTTTTCTCCGGGTAACCTTGTCCTTTTGATCCAAGACTTGAATAGGGTGCTCAGAATATGTTAAGTCTGGCTCTAGGACAATATATTTTACTTCGATGGTTTGATCTGGAACCTGAAGACACTTCTTCAACTGAGACACGTGGAACACATTGTGTACAGCAGACAAGGTTTCGGGTAGTTGAAGCCGGTATGCCACCGGTCCATACCTTTCAAGGATAAGAAAAGGACCAATGTATCGAGGTGCAAGCTTACCTTTTACCCCGAAACGTGTTACACCCTTCATTGGGGAGACCTTCAGATAGACATAATCTCCTACCAGAAAATATAAGGGCATTCGTCGTGTGTCTGCATAACTTTTCTGACGAGCTTGGGCTTTCTTCAAATGATGAATTATTCTCTGAACTTTTTCTTCGGTCTCTTTTACTATATCAGGCATGAAGAAGTATCTTTCACCAGGTTCAGACTAGTTTAGCAGAGTGCGACATCGTCGTCCATATAAAGCTTCAAAGGGTGCCATCTTAATGCTTTCTTGATAGCTATTATTATACGAGAACTCCACTAATGGTAAACATTCATCCCATTTTTGTGGGAATTCCAGAACACATGCCCGCAGCATATCTTCAAGTATCTGATTTACCCTCTTAGTCTGCCCACTGGTTTGAGGATGATAGGTCGAACTGTGGAGCAACTTAGTACCCAAGGATTTGTGAAGTGCTTACCAAAACTTGGCTACAAATTGAGGCCCACAATCCGACACTATAGACTTCAGAATACCGTGCAAACTGAGAATGCGAGCAATGTATAATTCCGCATAGGTGAGAACCAGGTAATATGTCTTGACTGGCAGAAAATGAGCAATTTTCGTAAGCCGATCAATAATAACCCAGATAGAATCATATCCCTTGGCGGTTCTGGGCAATCCCACAATAAAGTCCATACTAATATCTTCCCATTTCCATGTTGGTATTGGTAAAGATTGTAATGGACCAGCAGCTTTCAGGTGTACGACCTTGACACGTTTACAAGTGTCACATCTAGCCACATAGCGTGCATTTTCAATTTTCATCTTCGTCCACCAATAATGCGATTTCAGGTCTTGATACATCTTAGTGCTTCCGGGATGAATAGAATAGCGACTAAGATGTGCTTCATCTAGAATTTGCTGGCGGACTTCTTCATTCTTTGGCACAACTATGCGGTTGTTGAACCATACAACACCTTGGTCGTCTTCTCTGAAACAGTTGGCTTTTCCAGCCCTTATCTTCTCACGTACATATTTCATACCCTCAGCAATATTTTGTGCATCAATTATCCTTTGTAGGATGACTGACTCTAGCTTCAAGTGATTTGAAGTCCCCTGTTGAATCATTCCCAGGTTCAGATTTTCCATCTCCTCGCACAATGTAATGTCAGAAGTCCTCATAGTTAAACAATGGCAGGAGGCCTTGTGACTGAGTGCATCTGCCACTACATTTGCTTTGCCTGGGTGATAATGGATCTCCAGTTCATAATCTTTAATAAGCTCGAGCCATCTCCTTTGTCTCATATTGAGCTCTGACTGAGTAAAGATGTATTTCAAACTTTTGTGGTCTGTATAAATATGATAGACATTCCCCAGTAGATAATGACGCCATATCTTTAGGGCATGGACCACTGCAGCTAGCTCCAGATCATGAGTGGGATAATGCTCCTCATGCTGGCGCAACTGCCTTGAAGCATACGCGATTACTCGGCCCTCTTGCATTAATACGCAGCCGAGACCACTGCCTGATGCGTCACAATACACATCAAAGGGCTTATTAATGTATGGTTGAGCCAATACCGGAGCAGTGGTTAATAATATCTTCAATTTCTCAAAGGCTTCATTACACTTTGAAGACCAATTGAATTTAGTCTCATTCTTCAATAGACTTGTGATTGGCTTCACAAGCTTAGAAAAATCCGGTATAAATCGGCGGTAATAGCCAGCTAGTCCAAGGAAGCTTCGGACTTGATGAACAGTGGTTGGGGGTTTCCACTCCAAAATATCCTTGACTTTGCTGGGATCTACCACAATCCCCTTGGCAGATAACACATGTCCCAAGAATTGGATTTCTTCTAGCCAGAACGCGCATTTACTGAACTTAGCATATAATTGATGTTCCCTTAAGCGCGTCAATACGATCCGAAAGTGTTGAGCATGCTCCTCTTTATTCTTGGAATATATTAATATATCATCTATGAAGACCACCACAAATTTGTCCAACTCGGGCATAAATACCGAGTTCATCAGATAAGTGAAGTGGGCAGGAGCATTCGTCAGTCTGAAAGACATTACCAAGTATTCAAATAAACCATACCACGTAGTGAATGCAGTTTTGGGTATATCCTTGGGCCTAATACGGATCTGATGATAGCCCGACCTGAGATCAATTTTAGAAAATACCCTCGCTCCAGTCAGTTGATCAAACAAAATATCAATCCGAGGAAGAGGATACTTATTCTTGATAGTGACCTTATTAAGGGGTCAATAATCCACGCACATTCGCAATGTTTGATCCTTCTTCTTGACGAATATGGCTGGACAACCCCATGGTGACGAGCTTGGCCGGATGAATCCTTTTACAAGTAGATCTTGCAATTGAATCTTGAGTTCTACCAATTCAATTGGAGGCATCCGGTATGACCTTTTAGAAATGGGAGCCGTACCGGGCTTCAATTCAATTACAAACTCTACATCTCTTTCGGGCGTCAATCCAGGAAAATCTTCTGGAAAGACATCTGGGAACTCACATACTACCAGAATATCCTTGATCTCTGGTATAATGGCTTCATTAATTCTGCCAATTGGCCTAGCTGGAATAGCTATGGGGTTAGACAAAAGAATTTCTTCTTAGCCATAACTCAACCTGATTGTTCGTAGATCAGGGTTGAGAATTGCCTTATGTTGGGCCAACCAATTCATGCCCAAGATTACATCTATGTCTTGGCCTTTCAGAACAATCATCTTAGTAGGAAAGTCCTGTCCAGCCAATGTTACGGGCACTTGGTAAGCCACTTCTTTGGTAAAGATTTGTCCCCCAGGCGAATGTATTTTAAACCCTTCCCTTGATTCAGTATATGGAATGTAGTGTTTCTCCACGAACTTTTTGCTTATGAAAGTATGTGATGCACCCAAATCAAAGAGAATAAGTGCAGGGTGGTTGGCTACGAGGAACATACCCATCATCACTGGTTCGCCTTCCGGTGTGGTAACCACTTGAGTGTAATAAACTCGTCATGTTTTCTTTGTATTCTGGCATGTAGTATTATTGCCTGCATTTCCCTTGGAGCTTCCAGAACTCTGTTGATTATTTGCTTGATTTTGCCTTGGGTACGGACAATCTTTAATGAAATGTCCGGACTTCCCGCAGTTGAAGCAGCCAGTAGCTGAGCTTGGAATAGCAGGAAAACGAGTGCCAGGGGCACTCGGCTGATTTGTAGTAGTGGAGGCAGGGGTAGGACGGATAAACACTAGTTGCTTGAATGGGAACGAGGGTGGGCGTGATGAAGAACGACCCTGATTAAAAGGCCAGATAACTAACCGTTGCCTTTTCTCGGGGCCCTGATTAGGCCTGTTGCCTCCATTCCCCTTGGACTTTTCGGAACTTGTACATTTAGCTTCAACTGCCAGCGATACAGCCCTTCCGTATGTGAGGTCGATGCAGGTAGTCATTTTTCTTTGCATCCGATCATTTAAACCCCTCATGAAGCAGTTCTACTTCTTTATGTCGGTGTTGACTTGGTCGATTGCATACTGAGATAAGTGATTAAATTTATTGAGATACTGGGTGACAGTATCTCCGCCTTGCTTCAATTTCATGAATTCCTCCTGCTTCATGTGGAGGACTCCTTCAGGTATGCAATGTTCACGGAAGGCCAACTTGAATTCATCCCATATAATCTGATGATTGGCCGGCTGAACGGACACAAAGTTTCCCCACCACGTGCTGGCAGGGCCACGCAATTGCTGAGCTATGAACAGGGGCTTCTGAGTTTCGGAACACCGAAGAAGTCCAAATTTTTGTTCAATGACGCGGATCCATTCATCTGCCTCTAGAGGGTCTTCTGCCTTAACGAACAACGGAGGGCGCGTCTCGGAGAAGTCCAGATAAGATGTCTCACGGGGGCCTTGCGGATAGGCCCGCCCGCCTTGTTGTTGAAGTTATTGACCTGCCATCTCCCGCAGGAAGCGAGTATTATCTGTTGTGGCGTTTACCAAGGCAGCGATGGCCTCGGCAAGCGTCGGGGGTACTGGAGGTGGATTCGGGGTTGCCTCCCTCCCACGGAAAGTACCAGCCCCATCCTAAGCGCGAGTCCTAGAAGGCATCTAAGGCAAAGAAAATTTGGAGCAATATGATATGCCATACAAACCATCCATTTCACATTACTTAAAAAGGTAATGTTACAGACTCGTGCTTTACAATAGGATTACACCACCTATTACACAATAGTACTACTTCTATACTATACTATTCCTGCTTCCTGTCACTCTTGGTAGCCTCACTGTCGGGCGTAGGAGACCACTCATCGACCAACTACATAGAGGGAGGGAGCCTAAAAAGGTCCAATTCGCCACCAAAAGCTTCTCCCGCTACTTGAGAAGGTCTGGCTTCTGTCCCAATAGGATCCGTAGGTACACTGGGGTGTAGTTGTGAGTACAATACATGAACTTCTTCATGTAGAGTATTACAATAAGCCTGCAAGTTATCAATAGCTGAGCTAAGGTCTTCTACTCGGGCTCGAGCTTTCGCCTCCTTAGCCCAGGCAAGCAAACGAGAGTGAACCGCCCAGTCGAGCGCTAGATCTCGATCCGCGAGCTGATCTTGCAGGCGGTGGATGTCGCTTCTCAATTCATTGATCCTTTCGCCATCCGCGACCCATATGTTATACCTACGACGGAGTTCTGTTTGGAGCTGATTCACCTGAGCCTCTAGATCCCCGATCGGATCATTACTACCGCTACTGCTATCGTCATGTCTTGGGGCAAGTTGGTGAAGAGGTACACCGATCGGCCCGGTTGACTTGCGTGCAGTCTTTCTTGTACGCGGCGGCATTTTTCTAAGGGGGAAATCTTATTAGCATAATCTTTAGCATGATGCATGTATAATTACAGAATCAACCTTAGTTGATTCACACCTTCTATACATTGCACTCTTCCTATCTGGTCTTTCATATAAACTCTTCAGAGATACTAGGTAAGAAGGGAAGAAATTTTCTAGATAAGTCTTTAGAAAAATTCTTTTGAAGATGCCTCATAATATCTGCAGAGATGGGCTTCGCTCCGATACCAGCTGTGACAGAACCTCCCAAGTCATTAGGCCCACCTACAGTTGTCCTTGTCCTGCAGACCTCAGACAACCCTGCAGGTACCCCTGAATCACTTGACAAGTTTGGTATCTGCTTATCTTACCTTTCCCAAGAGCGTTTCACCCGTCACTCAGACATTACAAATCATCGGAGATACAGAAATGCGGAAGCAGTTACATAAACTTAACTTTATTTAAAAGTAAGATAGAGTAATAATATTACAGACCAGGATATAATTAAACGAGTGCAGGGTATTATTATTATTACAGAACCAAGGGAGGCAAAAACCCCTCCCGATAAGTTTCAAACAAAAAGTTTTTTTATGGAGGATCCTTTCCTCCTGCCGCTTCACTCCTGATGTTCTTCCTTCGGTACCACCTTAGAACAGAAGCAACAAAAGTTTGTCGCATCTTCACCTAAAAACAACGGGGAATAAAACCCTGAGTATGGAATTACTCAACAAGTCTTACCCGACTAAAGAAAAGACTCTCAAGGGTATGCTGGCTAGAGGGATTCAAGGAAAGGCTTATCAAGAATCAAGGCCTCTGTTTTGCAGAAAAGCTTACTATGAGTGGATCCTTAAAATCCAATTTTATTGTCAGGTTAGGTAAAGTTACCTACATCTAGAGTTCTTTCTACCCTAGTTCAATCACTTGACCTGCACTAGCCAATTTCTTAACAACCCTTCATCTATACTGGAGTTCTATGTGTAAGTCAGTGACCAAGTCTTCATAACCGCGAAGGTACCGCGATCCGAATCGATTATACTCATCTGAGGATCTCCAATCACACGACATATGTAGCACTTAACCCTTGCATATGTCAACTCGCCACCGGGGTTCTTAAGACCAGATCAGGTTCACGCCAACCGAGAGCACAGATACACCACCGTCCAGCCTCTTGCCACGGAGGGTACATGCTACTCTCGCCATCTCTCCACTCCCATTGTGTGGTATCTTATTCTGGCCTTAGTCTGCCCGAGGCAGAGCTTACCCATGACGAGGCATGTGACCAGTTAAAGGGTCCTCGGTCATCAAGCCTACATCGAGATAGTCCTTAATCGACTTAGACGGAGACACTACACCAAGACACTCCTTCTCGTGCAAGTCACCCGCCTGGTCTCAGCTTAATCATTTCCAATCCCAAAGTTTGGTACGTGGCAGAGGTACATCTTTTCCGATGTTGAACCCATCATGGCCATGATGGATCCACCATCAAATTTTATTTTCAAAAACACCCCTCCCACTTTACCACATCATCTTTTGTAAAAACAAAACCTTTTTCTTTGCTAAAGCAAGACTAAGCATAGTAAAAACTTTTTATAAAGCAGGTATTCAAAGGAAGTTAATCACATTCAAGGAAGGTAATGCAGGAATTGTTTTATCAATCAACTCCTATCACCTAATGCATCAAGCAAGTGAGAAAGATTTTAAAAGAGTCAAGGAGGTGGCAAATGCACCGGGGCTTGCCATGCTTTACAGGTGATTCAGGCTCAGTTCCACAGATGTCAAAATAAAAACAGTTGTCAGCCTGATGTTCCTGAGGTGATGGTGAAGTCTTCTCTCCTTCTACTTCAACTTCTTCTTTGTTTTCTAAAGTTAACCAGACATAATAATGAATGCCCATGAAATGTTCATGAGAATGCAAAGATAATAAGAGTTTATTATCTAAGGTCTTGAATACAATTTTCCTTCACGGTTCTCCGAGAAACTAGGGTTTCCGGAGTCAGTAAAGGAATTCAAAGGGCATGGGGTAGGGTTTTGGGTTCTAGTTATCAAACAAGGTCCAAATCAAAACAAACTCTACCCAAGGCTTCTAAATAATGTTTAGAGTTCATATAAAAAGTTTGGGGATTTTTGGAATTATCATCTATTTTATAAAAATCCAGACACAATGTTTTAGGCTATTATAAATGCTCCAAAATTCCCTATTTGATCTAAAAATCATGAAACTATTTTTATTAAATACTATGAAAAATTTGGAATCTAGTAAAATTGGTTTGACATTTTTAGGATTTTTCAACAATTTTCTATAGATTTCCAAAGTTTCACTGAAAAAGAAAAGGGAAAAGCTTAAACAGTGCTGGGCCGAATTCAATCCAGGCGGCCCAAGTCCAGGGGAAATCGCGCGCGCCCGCGCCTGTGCTGCGATCTTTGCAAAAAGGCCCTTGGCTTACTGAATAACTGGAAGCGGGCCCGACACACTATTTAGATGAGTCAGTGACGGTTTCTAAAAAGACCCTTCAAGTTCTGTTCCTTCACAGACCGAGGTCCCCGACGGCGAGTGGCACGGTAGAGCTCCGGCGAGCTCGTAGATCGGCCGAACAGGGCAAGGATTGGTGCCCTACTTTGACAGAGATCAAATCTGAGACCTATTGAGGGTTTCCCCTCAATTAATTTCTCGATTGATGATCTATCTAGCTCTGTCCACGATGACAGCGGGCAGCGAGGACATTCACTCGTGTTCATGACTACCCAGGGTGGTTTAGCACAATTGGATAGGTTCACGAGCAACAAGGGACTTAAAAAAGGCTAGAACATTAAGTAATTGGGTATGTTTTAACCTGAGGCGCGCTGGCCACGGAGAGGTTGCTGTTACGGTGTTCTTGAGCGGATTTGGGGAAAGTCCGAAATTCAAGCTCTTGGTTGCAAGATTAGAGGCAATACTGTGTGGTGTGGTGCGTGATGATACTATGGAGCTAGCGGTGGCTTTAATTTATAGCATTAGCAAGCGGTGGTTGGTGAATTTAGCGAAGACACGCGGCGGTCGGAGGAGGGGGAGCTTACTGGCGCACTAGATTGGTGTCCTATTACCGTGGCAGTCACTCCGGTGATCAACGGAGAGCGAGAGCAGGTCACGGTGATGTGGTGGAAATGCCTAGACACGCGGCACAAGGCCAGAAGGCGGCGATCACCGGCGTGATTATCGGGTTCCACCGCGGCGAGCTCTGTACGGTGGCCGGAATACTTTACTGGCCGGAACTTATCCACGGTGATGATCTTTACATGACTTCAAGTGTTATCCAATTGATCCAATCGCAATTCACGCCAGTGAGGGCACGAATCGCGGCGGGGGATCGTAGGCGGTGAGATGCGCTGGTGTTCTGATCTTGTTCAGGCACTATACCATGGGAGTCACCATCAGCCGACCTGACAGAGCAAGTTCAGGTCCAGATTTCTCCAAATCTTCTATGGTACCAAGCCCAAACATCTATTGCAAAGTTGTTCTACTACAAAAGATCTACAACTTTGCTATATCGACTTGGGGCATATTCCTTGAAGTTCTTGATCTGTAGAGCTCCAAAGATGACCCAGTACCACTGTTAGTCTGAATTTCAGACTCCAATAGCCTGACAGCTCGACTTTGAGTGTGTTTTTCTCCCATTTCTTCATAACAACTATGCTTACACTCTTAACTTCTTAAGCAAAGTTATTCTCCTTTGATAGGTTTACAAATTTGATGTGGTGACCTAGGGTAAATTCCCACTATTTTGGAAGATATAGAGCTCCAAAGTGGAGTAAAAATCACTGAATTTTCAGACTTAGCCCTAGAACACCCATGGGGTATTTTTTGCAAATAGATCCAAATTCATGGTTTAGCTTGCAAAGCTTCATGATTGTGAACCAATTGAATTTATAAGTCTTGACATCATAGTTTTTACACTTTAGTCCAAAAGTGCACTGATTTTGCACTAAACCCCCTAGGGTTTAGGTTTAAGGTTTTCCAGGGTTCTAATTAGGATTTTTGATATCTCAGGGGTGTGAATGTAATGTAGGTCCATTCTTAGGATCATTTTATGACTATTTCACTTAAACTTTAGGGTTTTATCTATTTGGCTCTTGTTCACCCTTCAGAACCCTATTTAAGGTTAAGTACTCTACACTAGGGTCTTATTTGCAAAATGCCATAACAATACAACTTGCTTGAAATTTTTACCTAGTAAATGCATCTTAGGTGTGTCACACATATGAAATGTTGATGCTCATGATGTTATGCTCAGGTTTTAGTAACAGTAACACCAGGGGTGTTACATCCTTCCCCCCATAAAAGAATCTCGTCCCGAGATTAAAAGCCCTAGGGTAAGTAGTGGAAAAGGAAATGCTTCACATTTTTATTTCCTGAGTTTTGGTACAAGGCTGGGGTGGTTTGGGGCTCACTCCTTTATTACACATATTACAATTTACATGAGGCTAGAAAGCCTGGGAAGTTCTTTTCTAAAAATTCTTGAGTTTCCCACGTAGCCTCATTTTCGGAATGTTGGTTCCATTGTATCTTGTAAAACTTGAGAGTTTTTCTTCGGGTAACCCTGTCCTTTTGATCCAAGACTTGAATAGGGTGCTCAGAATATGTTAAGTCCGGCTCTAGGACAATATCTGTTACTTCGATGGTTTGATCTGGAACCCGAAGACACTTCTTCAACTGAGACACGTGGAACACATTGTGTACAGCAGACAAGGTTTCGGGTAGTTGAAGCCGGTATGCCACCGGTCCATACCTTTCAAGGATAAGAAAAGGACTAATGTATCGAGGTGCAAGCTTACCTTTTACCCCGAAACATGTTACACCCTTCATTGGGGAGACCTTCAGATAGACATAATCTCCTACCAGAAAATATAAGGGCATTCGCCGTGTGTCTGCATAACTTTTCTGACGAGCTTGGGCTTTCTTCAAATGATGAATTATTCTCTGAACTTTTTCTTCGGTCTCTTTTACTATATCAGGCCTGAAGAAGTATCTTTCACCAGGTTCAGACCAGTTTAGCGGAGTGCGACATTGTCATCCATATAAAGCTTCAAAGGGTGCCATCTTCATGCTTTCTTGATAGCTATTATTATATGAGAACTCCGCTAATGGTAAACATTCATCCCATTTTTGTGGGAATTCCAGAACACATGCCCGCAACATATCTTCAAGTATCTGATTTACCCTCTCAGTCTGCCCACTGGTTTGAGGATGATAGGCCGAACTGTGGAGCAACTTAGTACCCAATGATTTGTGAAGTGCTTCCCAAAACTTAGCTACAAATTGAGGCCCACGATCCGACACTATAGTCTTTGGAATACCGTGCAAACTAAGAATGCAAGCATTGTATAATTCCGCATAGGTGAGAAACGGGTAATATGTCTTGACTGGCAGAAAATGAGCAATTTTCGTAAGCCGATCAATAATAACCCAGATAGAATCATATCCCTTGGCGGTTCTGGGCAATCCCACAATAAAGTCCATACTAATATCTTCCCATTTCCATGTTGGTATTGGTAAAGATTGTAATGGACCAGCAGCTTTCAGGTGTATGGCCTTGACACGTTTACAAGTGTCACATCTAGCCACATAGCGTGCAATTTCAATTTTCATCTTCGTCCACCAATAATGCGATTTCAGGTCTTGATACATCTTAGTGCTTCTGGGATGAATAGAATAGCGACTAAGATGTGCTTCATCTAGAATTTGATGGCGGACTTCTTCATTCTTCGGCACAACTATGCGGTTGTTGAACCATACAACACCTTGGTCGTCTTCTCTGAAACAATTGGCTTTTCCAGCCCTTATCTTCTCACGTACATGTTAAATACCCTCATCATTCTTTTGTGCGTCAATTATCCTTTGTAGGATGACATACTCCAGCTTCAAGTGATTTGAAGTCCCCTGTTGAATCATTCCCAGGTTCAGATTTTCCATCTCCTGGCACAATGTAATGTCAGAAGTCCTCATAGTTAAACAATGGCAGGAGGCCTTGCGACTGAGTGCTTCTGCCACTACATTTGCTTTGCTTGGGTGATAATGGATCTCTAGTTCATAATCTTTAATAAGCTCGAGCCATCTCCTTTGTCTCATACTGAGCTCTGACTGGGTAAAGATGTATTTCAAACTTTTGTGGTCTGTATAAATATGACAGACATTCCCCAACAGATAATGACGCCAGATCATGAGTGGGATAATGATCCTCATGCCGGTGCAACTGCCTTGAAGCATACGCGATTACTCGGCCCTCTTGCATTAATACGAGCCGAGACCACTGCCTGATGCGTCACAATACACATCAAAGGGCTTATTAATGTCCGGTTGAGCCAATACCTGAGCGGTGGTTAATAATATCTTCAATTTCTCAAAGGCTTCATTACAATTTGAAGAACAATTGAATTTAGTCTCATTCTTCAATAGACTTGTGATTGGCTTCACAAGCTTAGAAAAATCCGGTGTAAATCGGCAGTAATAGCCAGCTAGTCCAAGGAAGCTTCGGACTTGATGAATAGTGGTTGGGGGTTTCCACTCCAAAATATCCTTGACTTTGCTGGGATCTACCGCAATCCCCTTGGCAGATAACACATGTCCCAAGAATTGGATTTCTTCCAGCCAGAACGCGCATTTACTGAACTTAGCATATAATTGATGTTCCCTTAAGCGCGTCAATACGATCCATAAGTGTTGAGCATGCTCCTCTTTATTCTTGGAATATATTAATATATCATCTATGAAGACCACAACAAATTTGTCCAACTCGGGCATAAATACCGAGTTCATCAGATAAGTGAAGTGGGCAGGAGCATTCGTAAGTCTGAAAGACATTACCAAGTATTCAAATAAACCATACCGCGTAGTGAATGCGGTTTTGGGTATATCCTCGGGCCTAATACGGATCTGATGATAGCCCGACCTAAGATCAATTTTAGAAAATACCCTCGCTCCAGTCAGTTGATCAAACAAAATATCAATCCGAGGAAGAGGATACTTATTCTTGATAGTGACCTCATTAAGGGGTCAATAATCCACGCACATCCACAATGTTTGATCCTTCTTCTTGATGAATATGGCTGGACAACCCCGTGGTGACGAGCTTGGCCGGATGAATCCTTTTACAAGTAGATCTTGTAACTGAATCTTAAGTTCTGCCAATTCATTTGGAGGCATTTGGTACGACCTTTTAGAAATGGGAGCCGTACCGGGCTTCAATTCAATTACAAACTCTACATCTCTTTCGGGCGGAAAATCCAAGCAAATCTTCTAGAAAGACATCTGGGAACTCACATACTACCAGAATATCCTTGATCTCCGGTATAATGTCTTCATTAATTCTGCCAATTAGCCTAGCTGGAATAGCTATGGGGATAGACAAAAGAATTTCTTCTTGGCCATAACTCAACCTGATTATTCTCAGATCAGTGTTGAGAACTGTCTTATGTTGGGCCAACCAATTCATGCCCAAGATTACATCTATGTCTTGGCCTTTCAGAACAATCATCTTAGTAGGAAAGTCCCGTCCAGCTAATGTTACGGGCACTTGGTAAGCCACTTCTTTGGTAAAGATTTGTCCCCAGGCAAATGTATTTTAAACCCTTCCCTTGATTCAGTATATGGAATGCAGTGTTTCTCCATGAACTTTTTGCTTATGAAAGTATGTGATGCACCTGAATCAAAGAGAATAAGTGCAGGGTGGTTGGCTACGAGGAACATACCCATCATCACCGGTTCGCCTTCCGGTGTGGTAGCCACTTGAGTGTAATAAACTCGTCCTATTTTCTTTGTATTCCGGCCCGTAGTATTATTGCCTGCATTTCCCTTGGAGCTTCCAGAACTCTGTTGATTATTTGCTTGATTTTTCCTTGGGTATGGACAGTCTTTAATGAAATGTCCGGACTTCCCGCAGTTGAAGCAGCCGGTAGCTGAGCTTGGAAGAGCAGGAAAACGAGTGCCAGGGGCACCCGACTGATTTGTAGTAGTGGAGGCAGGGGTAGGACGGATAAACACTGGTTGCTTGAATGGGAAGGAGGGTGGGCGTGATGAAGAACGACCCTGATTAAAAGGCTGGATAACTAACCGTTGCCTTTTCTCGGGGCCCTGATTAGGCCTGTTGCCTCCATTCCCCTTGGACTTTCCGGAACTTGTACAATTAGCTTCAACTGCCAGCTCTGTGCTGACAGCCCTTCCGTATGTGAGGTCGATGCAGGTAGCCATTTTTCTTTGCATCCGATCATTTAAACCCCTCATGAAGCAGTTCTTCTTCTTTATGTCGGTGTTGACTTGGTCGATTGCATACTGAGATAAGTGATTAAATTTATTGAGATATTGGGTGACAGTATCTCCGCCTTGCTTCAATTTCATGAATTCCTCCTGCTTCATGTGGAGGACTCCTTGAGGTATGTAATGTTCACAGAAGGCCAACTTGAATTCATCCCCCATGTAATCTGATGATTGGCCGACTGAACGGCCACAAAGTTTCCCCACCACGTGCTGGCAGGGCCACACAATTACTGAGCTGCAAACAGGGGCTTCTGAGTTTCAGAACACCGAAGAAGTCCAAATTTTTGTTCAATGATGCAGATCCATTCATCTGCCTCTAGAGGGTCTTCTGCCTTGACGAACAATGGAGGACGCGTCTCGGAGAAGTCTAGATAAGATGTCTCATGAGGGCCTTGCGGATAGGCCCGCCCGCCTTGTTGTTGAAGTTGTTGACCTGCCATCTCCCGCAGGAAGCGGGTATTATCTGCTGTGGCGTTTACCAAGGCAGCGATGGCCTCGGCAAGCGTCAAGGGTACTGGAGGTGGATTCGGGGTCGCCTCCCTCCCACGGGATGTACCGGCCCCATCCTGAGCGCGAGTCCTGGAAGGCATCTGAGGCAAAGAAAATTTGGAGCAATATGATATGCCATACAAACCATCCATTTCATGTTACTTAAAAAGGTAATGTTATAGACTCGTGCTTTACAATAGGATTACACCACCTATTACAAATAGTACTACTTCTATACTATACTATTCTTGCTTCCTGTCACTCTTAGTAGCCTCACTGTCGGGCGTAGGAGACCACTCATCGACCAACTGCATAGAGAGAGGGAGCCTGAAAAGGTCCAATTCGCCACCAAAAGCTTCACCCGCTACTTGAGAAGGTCCGGCATCTGTCCCGACAGGATCCGCAGGTACACTGGGTGTAGTTGTGAGTACAATACATGAACTTCTTCATGTAGAGTATTACAATAAGCCTGCAAGTTATCAATAGCTGAGCTAAGCTCTTCTACTCGGGCTCGAGCTTTCGCCTCCTTAGCCCAGGCAAGCGAACGAGAGTAAACCACCCAGTCGAGCACTAGATCTCTATCCGCGAGCTGAGCTTGCAGGCGGCGGATGTCGCTTCTCAATTCATTGATCCTTTCGCCATCTGCGACCCATATGTTATTCCTGCGACGGATTTCTGTTTGAAGCTGATTCACCTGAGCCTCTAGATCCCCGATCGGATCATTACTACCGCTACTGCTGTCGTCATGTCTCGGGGCAAGTTGGTGATGAGGTACATCGATCGGCCCGGTTGACTTGCGTGCAGTCTTTCTTGTACGCGGCGACATTTTTCTATGGGGGAAATCTTATTAGCATAATTTTTAGCATGATGCATGTATAATTACAGAATCAACCTTAGTTTATTCACACCTTCTATACATTGCACTCTTCCTATCTGGTCTTTCATATAAACTCTTCAGAGATACTAGGTAAGAAGGGAAGAAATTTTCTAGATAAGTCTTTAGAAAAATTCTTTTGAAGATGCCTCATAATATCTGCAGAGATGGGCTTCGCTCCGATACCAGCTGTGACGGAACCTCCCAAGTCATTAGGCCCACCTATAGTTGTCCTTGTCCAACAGACCTCAGACAACCCTGCAGGTACCCCTGAATCACTTGTCAAGTTCGGTATCTGCTTATCTTACCTTTCCTAAGAGCGTTTCACCTGTCACTCAAACATTACAAATCATCGGAGACACGGAAATGCGGAAGCAGTTACATAAACTTACCTTTATTTAAAAGTAAGATAGAGTTATAATATTACAGACCAGGATATAATTAAATGAGTGTAGAGTATTATTATTATTACAGAACCAAGGGAGGCAAAAACCCCTCCTGATAAGTTTCAAACAAAAAGTTTTTTATGGAGGATCCTTTCCTCCCGCCGCTTCACTCCTGATGTTCTTCCTTCGGTACCACCTTAGAACAGAAGCAACAAAAGTTTGTCGCTTCTTCACCTAAAAACAATGGGGAATAAAACCCTAAGTATGGAATTACTCAGCAAGTCTTACCCGACTAAAGAAAAGATTTTCAAGGGTATGCTGGCTAGAGGGATTCAAGGAAAGGCTTATCAAGAATCAAGGACTCTATTTTGCAAAAAAGCTTACTATGAGTGGATCCTTAAAATCCAATTTTATTGTCAGGTTAGGTAAAGTTACCTGCATCTAGAGTTCTTTCTACCCTAGTTCAATCACTTGACCTGCACTAGCCAATTTCTTAACAACCCTTCATCTTTACTGGAGTTCTACGTGTAAGTCAGTGACCAAGTCTTCATAACTGCGAAGGTACGGCAATCCGAATCGATTATACTCAGCTGAGGATCTCTAATCACACGACATATGTAGCACTTAACCCTTGCATATGTCAACTCGCCACCAGGGTTCTTAAGACCAGATCAGGTTCACGCCAACCGAGAGCACTGATACACCACCGTCTAGCCTCTTGCCACGGAGGGTACACGCTACTCTTGCCATCTCTCCACTCCCATTGCGTGGTATCTTATTCTGGCCTTAGTCTGCCCAAGGCAGAGCTTACCCATGACGAGGCATGTGACCAGTTAAAGGGTCCTCGGTCATCAAGCCTACATCGAGACAGTCCTTAATCGACTCAGACGGAGACACTACACCGAGACTCTCCTTCTCGTGCAAGTCACCCGCCTGGTCTCAGCTTAATCATTTCCAATCCCAAAGTTTGGTACCTAGCAGAGGTACATCTTTTCCGATGTTAAACCCATCATGGCCATGATGGATCCACCATCAAATTTTATTTTCAAAAACACCCCTCCCACTTTGCCACATCATCTTTTGTAAAAACAAAACCTTTTTCTTTGCTAAAGCAAGACTAAGCATAGTAAAAACTTTTTATAAAGCAGGGATTCAAAGTAAGGTTATCAAATTCAAGGAAGGTAATGCAGGAATTGTTTTATCAATCAACTCCTATCACCTAATGCATCAAGCAAGTGAGAAAGATTTTAAAAGAGTCAAGGAGGTGGCAAATGCACCGGGGCTTGCCTTGCTTTACAGGTGATTCAGGCTTAGTTCCACAGATGTCAAAATAAAAACAGCTGTCGGCCTGATGTTCCTGAGGTGGTGGTGAAGTCTTCTCTCCTTCTACTTCAACTTCTTCTTTGTTTTCTAAAGTTAACCAGACATAATAATGAATGCCCATGAAATGTTCATGAGAATTCAAAGATAATAAGAGTTTATTATCTAAGGTCTTGAATACAATTTTCCTTCACGGTTCTCCGAGAAACTAGGGTTTCCAGAGTCAGTAAAGGAATTCAAAGGGCAGGGGTAGGGTTTTCGGTTCTAGTTATCAAACAAGGTACAAATCAAAACAAACTCTACCCAAGGCTTCTAAATAATGTTTAGAGTTCATATAAAAAGTTTGGGGATTTTTGGAATTATCATCTATTTTATAAAAATCCAGACACAATGTTTTAGGCTATTATAAATGCTCCAAAATTCCCTATTTGATCTAAAAATCATGAAACTATTTTTATTAAATACTATGCAAAATTAGGAATCTAGTAAAATTGGTTTGACATTTTTAGGATTTTTCTACAATTTTCTACAGATTTCCAAAGTTTCACTAAAAAAGAAAAGGGAAAAGCTTAAACAGTGCTGGGCCGAATTCAATCCAAGCGGCCCAAATCCAGGGGAAATTGCGCAGGCCCGTGCCTGCGCTGCTGTCTTTGCAAAAAGGCCCTTGGCTTACTAAATAACTAGAAGCGGGCCCGACACACTATTTAGATGAGTCACTGACGGTTTCTAAAAAGACCCTTCAAGTTCTGTTCCTTCACAGACCAAGGTCCCCGACGGCGAGCGGCGCGGTAGAGCTCCGGCGAGCTCAGTAGATCGGCCGAACGGGGCAAGGATTGGTGCCCTACTTTGACATAGATCAAATCCGAGAACTAATGAGGGTTTCCCCTCAATTAATTTCTCAATTGATGATCTATCTAGCTCTGCCCACGATGACAGCGGGCAGCGAGGACATTCACTCGTGTTCATGACTACCCAGGGTGGTTTAGCGCAATTAGGATAGGTTCACGAGCAACAAGGGACTTAACAGAGGCTAGAACATTAAGTAATTGGGTATGTTTTAACCTGAGGCACGCTGGCCACAGAGAGGTTGATGTTACGGTGTTCTTGAGCGGATTTGAGGAAAGTCCGAAATTCAAGCTCTTGGTTGCAAGATTGGAGGCAATACTGGGTGGTGTGGTGCGTGATGATACTACGGAGCTTGCAGTGTCTTCAATTTATAGCATTAGCGAGCGGTGGCCGGTGAATTTAGGGAAGACGTGCGGCGGTCGGAGGAGGGGGAGCTTACTGGCGCACTGGATTGGTGTCCTATTACCATGGCAGTCACTTCGGTGATCAACGAAGAGCGAGAGCATGTCACGGCGATGCAGTGGAAATGCCTAGACATGTGGCACAAGGCCGGAAGGCGGCGGTCACCGGCGTGCTTATCGGGTTCCACCGTGGCGAGCTCTGTACGGTGGCCGGAATACTTTAGTGGCCTGGAACTTATCCACGGTGATGATCTTTACACGACTTCAAGTGTTATCCAGTTGATCCAATCACGAATCACAACGGTGAGGGCACGAATCGCGGCGGGGGATCGTCGGCGGTGAGATGCGCTGGTGTTCTGATCTTATTCAGGCATTGTACCATGGGAGTCACCATCAGCCGACCGGACAGAGCAAGTTCAGGTCCAGATTTCTCCAAATCTTCTATGGTACCAAGCCCAAACATCTATAGCAAAGTTGTTCTACTACAAAATATCTACAACTTTGCTATATCAACTTGGGGCAAATTCCTTGAAGTTCTTGATCTGTAGAGCTCCAAAGATGACCCAGTACCACTGTTAGTCTGAATTTCAGACTCCAATAACCTGACAGCTCGACTTTGAGTGTGTTTTTCTCCCATTTCTTCATAACAACTATGCTTACACTCTTAAGCAAAGTTATTCTCCTTTGATAGGTTTACAAATTTGATGTGGTGACCTAGGGTAAATTCCCACAATTTTGGAAGATATAGAGCTCCAAAGTGGAGTCAAAATCACTGAATTTTCAGACTTAGCCCTAGAACACCCATGGGGTATTTTTTGCAAATAGATCCAAAATTCATGGTTTAGCTTGCAAAGCTTCATGATTGTGAACCAATTGACTTTATATGTCTTGACATCATAGTTTTTACACTTTAGTCCAAAAGGGCACTAATTTTGCACTAAACCCCTAGGGTTTAGGTTTAAGGTTTTCCAGGGTCCTAATTAGGATTTTTGATATCTCAGGGGTGTGAATGTAATGTAGGTCCATTCTTAGGAACATTTTATGACTATTTCACTCAAACTTTAGGTTTTTTTCTATTTAGCTCTTGTTCACCCTTCAGAACCCTATTTAAGGTTAAGTACCCTACACTAGGGTCTTATTTGCAAAATGCCATAACAATACAACTTGCTTGAAATTTTTACTTAGTAAATGCATCTTAGGTGTGTCACACATATGAAATGCTGATGCTTATGATGTTATGCTTAGGTTTTGGTAACAGTAACACCAAGGGTGTTACACAAAGTTTGGTACCTGGCAGAGGTACATCTTTTCCGATGTTGAACCCATCATGGCCATGATGGATCCACCATCAAATTTTATTTTTGAAACGTCCCACCCACTTTGAAGCATCATCTTTTGTAAAAACAAAACATTTTGTTTTCTAGATCAAAGCTAAGCACAAGAAAACCTTTTGTAAATCAGGGGATTAAGGAGAAGTAATCAACTCCAAGGAAGGAAATGCAGCAACTGTTTTAGCACACAACTCCTATCACCTAATGCATCAAGTAAGTGAGAAAGATTTTAAAATAACAAGGGGGTGGCATATGCACCGGGGCTTGCCTTGTGTGATAGGTTAATCAGGATCTGTTCCGTAGATATCAAAATAAAAGCAGTTTCCTGCCTGAGGTTCTTCAGGTGGTGGTGGTGGTGAAGTTCTCACTTCTTCAACTTCTATTTCCTCTTCGTTCTCTAGATATAACCATATACAATCATGAATGCTCATGTAATGCTCATGAAAATGCTAAGATAATAAAAGTTTATTATCTAATATCTTGAATATAACTTTCCTTCATAGATCTCCGAGAACTTAGGGTTTTCGGAGTCTATAGTGAAGTTCATTGGGCAGGGGGCTAGGGTTTTGGGTTCTAAGTATCAAACATGGTCCAAATCTTACCAATCTTTACCCAAGGTTTCTAAATATTATTTAAAGCTCATCTAAAAAGTTTGGTGAATTTTGGAATTATTACTTATTCTCTAAAATTCCAGAAGTATGGATTTTGGCTATTTTAAATGTCCCAAAATTCCCTATTGAAACTAAAAATCATGAAACTATTTTTATTAAACACTATAAGAAATTAGAAGCCTAGCAAAATTGGTCTGGTATTTTTAGCATTTTTCTTCAATTTTCTAGAAATTCTTAAACCTTGACAGAAAAAAGAAAAGGAAAAGAAATGAACACTGTTGGATCTGAACTGGCCCAAGTCGGCCCAACCTGAACAGAAAACGGGGACGTGCCCGCGCGCGCGCCCACGTTGGCGATTTTGCGCTGAGAGACCTGACGTTTTGAAATTCTTTAAAGAGTCCCTCCCACTATTCCTCTGTCTCGCTGACACTTGCAGAAACACCCCTGCGCTTTTCTCTCTTCACAACCTCCAGTCCACGACGGCAAACGGCGGGGAATCGAGCTCCGGTGAGCTTGTACTGGCCGATTTACTCGATGACTGGCGTTCTACTTTGGTAGAGACCGAATTCAAGCTCTAATGAGAGTTTCCCCTCAACTAATTTCACTAATGACACACTAACATGCCCTGTCCATGGTGACAGCGGACACTACGGGCAATCAAGCGCGTTCCCGGTGATCTAAGGGGTCCTAGTCCAATTGGTAGGGTCGGGGAGCATCAGGAGAACCCAAGGATGTTGAAACAAGACAGCAGGGAGTAGGAACAGACCTAGGATTCGCTGACCACGGTGAGGGCTCAAGGCACGGTGTTCTTGGTTGATTTGGGGGAAATCTCAAATTGGAGAGCTCTGGCGGACGATCAGAGGTGAGAGTTGGTTTACTGGATGCACAATTACATAGCAGGAGCAGGCGGGGGCAGCAATTTATAGGCTCCAACAGCGGTGGCGTCCAATTTCACGAAGACGCGGTGGCGGCCGGAGATGGAAGGGGTTACTGGCGCTCGGGATTGGTGGCATTTACCGTGGCAACCTCACCGGCGAGGACCTGACGTGCTAGAGCGAGTCACTATGACAAAGTACTGCGTCTAGGCATGTGTCATCCCAGCGGCAGATGGCTAACTCCGGTGAACTTATCCACATCGGCCGTGGCATGCTCATGTACGATGGCCGGAGTAGAATAGTGGCCGGGGTTTATCTCCCGCGCGATATTTCTTATCGAGGAGCGCTTATCTAAGTTCGGTCAGGCGTGAATCGCGACACCGGCGCGGATCTGAGCGCAAGATCACCGGCGACGAGGTCTCTGAGTTGGTGTCCTGATCAATACTCTGTACCATCGCGCAGCTCTATCTGTCAGCCTGACAGACCATTTTGTAGGGCTCGAATCTCCATTTTTCATGTGATGACTTGCTAATCTACCAGTAACGAAATTGTTGCCTAATGATCTAGCTACAATCTTACTGCAACAGTTACTCCAAAATTCTTACTAGATCATGCTTGAATCCTAGCTCAAAGATGGCTTAATCATACTGTCAGTCTGAATTCAGACTTAAGGCAGTCTGACAGTCCACCTTTGGGCACATTTTTCTCCAAATTTTTCATGTGACCATGGTTTAATCCCTATAGCAAAGTTGTTCTCCTTACATAGCTTTACAAACTTGATGTGTTGATCTACGGCAAAATCTTCATAATTTGGAAGATATAGGGCTACAAAGTTGGCCCTATACCACTGCAATTCAGACTTAGCCCATGGAGCCCAAATGTGGCTTTTTGCAAATAGGCCCAAAACCTAGGGTTTCATTTGCAAATCTCCAAATATGTGAACCATATGACCTAAGGTACCCTAATTTCATGGTTTTTGCACTTAGGTCCAAAAATATGCACATTTTGCATATAACCCCTTAGGGTTTCAGTCCAGGGTTCTATTTAGGGTTTTAGGTACTTCTAGGGTTTGGATATCACCTAAGTTTATTAATGGTGATATTTTATGATTATATACCACTAAGTTTTGAAGTTTTCTCTTATTTACGCTTTGCTTATTCTTCTAAGCCCCATTTAGGGTTAAGTATTCTACTCTAGGGTTTCACCCATGAAATGCCACATTAATACAACTTGTTTGAAATTTTGCCTAGTGAATGCACTCTAGGTGTGACAAACACATGATATGTCAATGCTTATGATGTTATGTTCAAATTTTAGTGGCAGTAACACCAGAGGTGTTACAGTGCAGGTCCGGGTCCCAGTCGAGATTACCTCTTGGGGGCCATGTCATTAATTCCTTCTTAAGAATACTGGCATCCAGCCTCGACACGTTGAGTCCACATCCCAGGGGGGCCAAGTACCAGGGAAGAAGTTGGTAACAACGCACACAGCAAAGGAAAAGTAGCATGCAGATAAGTTGTAATATTGCTTGATAAGTAGTACTTAAAGAGTATCTTACAAAATCAAGATATATTACAACCCGCTCCCTAGCGGGACCCTTGCTTTCTCTATG
Organism: Zea luxurians; assembly: GCA_029449295.1. Classification (NCBI taxonomy): domain Eukaryota; kingdom Viridiplantae; phylum Streptophyta; class Magnoliopsida; order Poales; family Poaceae; genus Zea; species Zea luxurians. The sequence continues at coordinate 3,871,135 of JAOPSE010000018.1, read as the reverse complement.
CAGGCCTGGCTACTCATCGTCGACGAGATCCCGCTGGAAGCGCTCGGCCACCACATCCACAGCATCCTGTATGCCCTCCCAGGCGGCGTCTTCGGTATCGGCCACCGGACCTACGATCACCGGCTCCAAGGAGGTGGCCGGGTCGTGGCTTCGGAAGCACGTCAGGATGTACTCTATTACCGACCGGTAGAGTCTACTGCCCTCGGCCTCCAGGCGGGCGCCAAGGATCTGGTCCAGGTGTCGAAGGCGGTCGGCGGCGGAATCCAGCACTGGGAGCGCATCGGAGATGGACGCCGGCTGTTCCGACACCGGGATGGGGCTCACCCCCAGCGGCACCAGTGCCGAGCTCGCCTCGCCGGCCCAAGCGGTGATACATTGGATCCCCGCAATGCTCCATCCGGAGATCTTCAGGTATCTCCCTCATTGCCTCCATAGCTTGGGAGCCTGGGGCCACCTGCGCCGCCTAGGCTGCCTGCGCCATCTCGAACTAGCGGACCCACTCCCCTAGCATCCGCTCCTTCTCCTCCAGTGCCCGCTCCTTCTCCTCTGCCTTGAGCTCATAATCGGCCAGCAGCTTATCCCGCCTCTCAAGCATTTCCTCCATGAAGGCAAGGTCCTTCTCCCGCCAGGCGAGATCCGCCACCCGCTTATCCAAGGAGGCATCCTTCTCCTTGAGGTTCTCTTCAGCTAGGGCAAGGCTGCTGGCCCAATCATCAAGCCCCTACTGCACCTTCTTCAGGTCCTCAACAGCCACGGACTGTTGGTCCCGCTGCTCCTCCAGCATCTTGTTGTAGGCACTCAACTTTGCCTAGAGCTCCGTGATGACCTCCTCCCTCTGGTCAAGTGCACCTCCTTCTTGGCCAGCCTTGTCTCCTTCCGGGTCACCTCCAGCTCTCGGGCGAACACCTTCTAGAGGTCATCCCGGTAGCCTTGCGGTCCCACTCAAGCTCGGACCGCTCGAAGGTGAACTGGCGGGATGCTGCCTTGGTGCGCTCCTCCAGCTGGGTGCGCCAGTCACTGAGGCGCTGGTGTTCGGCCTCAAGCGCCTCCCACTCTCGCAGGATTGTCGTCCCAGTCACTTCGAGGGCCTGATGGGCGCGAGACAGCACCCGGGAGAGGGGAATCTGTGCCGCTTCTGGCTCGGCGCCGGATCGGAGCGGCCGCCCAAAAATTACCTCCATCTCCTCTGGGGTAGGCAGGCGGGTTGGAGCTGGATGCGCCTCCTGCATCGACCTCGATAGTGGCGATGGGAGCGACTGGGGCCTCCTTTGCCGCTGCCGACGGAGTACTCGACGGCATCACCGTTGCTGAGGCTGTGACGGCCGTTGGGGCAGCGGGGACCCCCTCTACCGCTGCAGCACCGCTTGGTGTTGGCACTGCTGGAGCTGGATCCACAGCTAGAGCCTGGGGGCCTGGTGGCACTGTCCCGGTGGTAACAACCGGAGGCGAGGGAAGCACGACTTTGGATGCAGAGGGAGAAGAGGCCCTGGTGAGCAAAGGACGGGTTAGTACCCGTTGACATGATAACTAGACCAGCGAAGAAATAAAAAAGGGGCCACCCTTACTTGGGCCCCTGAACCTTCCAGCGACCCTAGAAACGGGACGATCGCTGCCTCGGCTACTGCTGCTGCTGTTGGTGCTGCTGCTGCCCCTAGGGTGGCGGCGGCAAGCCTGATGGTGGCGGTGGTGGCAGTGGCAGTGGGTATGATGATGATGGTGGTGGAGTACTAATGCGCCCCTACGTGCCCTGGGCTTGGGAGCCGGCCTCCATGGCCCCACCGGCTATCTTCTAGCACTTCTGGGGGGTCCAAATCAAGGGGCGGATCCGAGACGAAATACCCATCGGCGGCGCAGTCGGTGTCGCCTCTCTCCCTCCGACCTCCCAGTGGCACCCGAAGCGAAAGAGCAGCTCGCATGCCCTTTGCCCTTGTTAGAGGAGCTGGGGGCCGTGGGGGGAGCTCTGGATCCCACATCGGTGGCCTGGGAACCTCCAATCGGTACACCGGGAATATGGATCCCCGGTGGGGGTCCTGGCCACCGGTTTGGCAGATCGCCACACCGCTCTCATTGAGGGTCGGCAGCCAGGCCAGCATCGCTGACCATAGCCCTGGATCATCACAGAGCGACGGAATGCCCTGGGGAGGTATCAAGGATTCGAGGATAAAGGCCTCACCAGTAATCCCCTTCACCAAAATTTCTAGCTGCTCCCAGGACAGGTCAGTCCCTGGCCCACGCTAGATCCTACCAATGTCACTGGGACCGGTGAACCAGCAACACAGACGCGACCTCCCCTGCAACGGCATGACCTGGTGCTTCAAGAAATTGCCAACTATGTGCATCGAGGTCAGACCACCAACCGCTAGTTCCTTGATCCTGTCCAGTACGGGCTCGAACTCCAGCGCGAGGGACGGTTTGGCCCTCCATTGCTTTCGATCGAGTCTTGGTCCGTCGCTCGGCAGAGCAAGGCGGTCGTTGGCCTCAGCGCTAGCAATCACCCAGTCATTACGCCAGTTCTCCCACCTCGCGCCGCCAAGGGTGGTGATGTAGGCCACGGTTTGATCTGACCTCATCTAGAAATAGTATGCACCAAGGTGGTCCTTGCCCTTCCCAGACCTCACTAGCACGAAGAACTAGCGAAAGAGGGAAGTGCAGGCTACCACACCCACGAACATCTCACAGAGGTGGACGAAGATGGCCACCTGGAGGATGGAGTGGGGCGTGAGGTGCTAGAGTTGGAGTCCGAACTCCTCCAGCAGTAGCAGGAAGAACGGCGATATCGGCAGCACCAACCCGCAGGAGAGATAGGAGACGAAGAGCACGAACTCCCCGGCAGCGAGATCATCGAGGGGAGTAGTGCTGGCCCGGATCCTCTCGGCAAGCGCCAGCGTGCTCCATCTGGGCAAGCGACGCACCATGTCGAACGCCTTCTCAGTCTGGAAACGCTGGGGACGAACCAGCGTGGCCATGGCGACCGCGGCGGCGGAGAGCTGAAGAGCGCAAATGCAAAGGGGCGCAGAGGGCTCGGAGGCAAAAGGGCGCAACAGTTGAAGAGAATGCGAAAGCGTAACCACTTCACGTGGGGAGAACCCCTTTTCAAGGAAGGACTCCCCCATTCGCGCCCCAGGAAAATCCGGCCGACACGCACCTAGCGTCCAGACAACTCAGTCACTGACATGGGGGCCGGGCTCGCAAGTCATGCAACTGGGGCGCTGGTTTCCAAGTGCGAAGAAGGCAAACCGCCACGCGAGGAGCGAACCGCCGCGCACGATCCCGTGTCGCCTCGGGGCCGCTGCGGGAGAATATTTTTGACCTAGGCGGCGGCAACAAGGCGCCCCGCGTGCGCGGCCCGACAAAACCGCCATGCGGGGGGCCACACACCAGTCAGCCGCAAAGACAGGCACGCCAGTTGGTGTGGCCGATGGCGGACTGACAACGTGTGCGCGCCGAGTTAATGCGGCGCACGCTAAGGAGGCGCCCCAGCCACCAGTCATGTCGTGCCTACGCAAGATACAGATTTTAGCCCCACCTACAGGCTCGCATCCTCTCCTGAGGTGGGCCCGGGGGCCACTGTCAGTACCCTGAAACAGGGGTACTCCTTGCTACAGTAAGAAGACGCTATAACCGCGCAGCTACCTCTAGTTGCGCAGCGAACAACTCTCTGCCTCGCCGCGTGGATGGCTCCGGGGTCGCCACGTGGCCAAGGAAGGAGACGTACTCCAAGATGCCAATGGTGAGTACGGAACCCCATGGGGAAAGCGCTGGACCCCTGTACATGAAGAACGGACCTCTGGGGCAAGGTCCAGGACCCCCGCGAGTGCGACCCGGACCTCTAGGACGGGTCCAGACCCCTCTGCGTGGGGTCCGGACTACCCACAGCCGGGTCCCGAGACTCTGGGGCAAAGAATACCCAAGCCCTGCTCAGGCAGGGGTCTGGAGCCGACATGTGTCCAGGCCCAGCCTGGTGCAGACCTGTCCGCATAACGCTTCTGCTCCCCGCCCAAGCGGAGACCCGATGATGCCACATGGCCTACCGTGTGTGACGTGAGCCTACGGACGGAGCCTGAAGTAAGGCCTCTAGGCTGCGCTACCTCTGCATTGATTGCGGAGAAGACGTGCCACCTGTCTATCTCGCTGACAAGTGATGTGCCCCTTCAGCATTTAATGTGTCCTGTCCACTCAGCTGGCAGGTGGCGTCCAGGCCATCCAGTAGGCGGCGTGCCTGTCTTTTCCCGTTGGCTAACAGTACGCCTGTGCTACCGCATGCGCTGCACCCATCATGACTCGCGCGTTACCGAGGACGCTGCCGCAAGATATCAATATTGTATGCACTACGGATATTATGGTGCTCGGAGATCACCCTGTTGTTGTAAGCAGTAGTTCCTTCCTTCCATTTGTCCCTAGGCCCACGTGTCGGGGCTCAGTGTCCTTGTATGTGCCCCCCTTGAACTATAAAAGGGAGGGCGCACTGCGATTCAGACTCAAGCCATCCTAGACATAACTCAAGCTCTCGAGCAATACAAACACACAGTGGAGTAGGGTATTACGGTTCCGGTGGCCCGAACCACTCTAAACCCTTATGTGTTCTTGTGTTTGTTCATCACTTAGCAGACAGGCAAAACGCTTAGGCCCCTCCTCATCTTAGGATTTAGGGCGGGTGCACTCCGCCATCCGACCGGAGAATTTCCTCTCCGATAGACTTTATAGGAGAAATTCATCCTTCATCATCAAAGGGGCATCGATTCGTGTTAGTTGCCACTGACTACTTTACCAAATGGAGCGAAGCCGTTGCTCTGAAGAACATGACACACAGGGAGGTAATTGAGTTCATAACCGAACATATTATTCATAGATTCGACATTCCTCAGACCTTGACCACAGATCAAGGGGCTTCTTTTATGTCAAAGGAGGTACGTGAGTTTGCTGAATTGTATAGAATTAAATTGCTCAATTCGTCTCCGTATTATGCTCAGGCCAATGGACAGGCCGAGTCTAGTAATAAAACATTGATTAACTTAATAAAAAAGAAGATATCTAATAATCCTAAGTATTGGCACAAGATTTTATCTGAAGCTTTGTGGACTCACAGAATATCTAAACACCGTGCTACTAAAGTTTCTCCATTTGAGCTTGTCTATGGGCAGGAAGCAGTTTTACATGTAGAGATAAGTTTGAATGCTGTCAGAATCGCCAGGCAAAATGACTTAACTGTCGGTGATTATCATAATTTGATGATGGACAATATTGATGAAGTGACCGATAAAAGAGTGGCAGCCTTAGAAGAAATAGAAAAGGACAAGATCATGGTAGCCAAGGCCTACAATAAGAAGGTTAAAGCTAAATCATTTCAGGTAGGGGACCTGGTGTGGAAGACCATCTTGCCTCTAAGAAACAAAGACCGGAAGTTTGGGAAGTGGTCGCCAAGCTGGGAGGGTCCATACAAAGTAACACAAGTAATATCTGGTAACGCCTATTTACTGCAAACATTGTAAGGCAAAGATTTGCCCAAGGTTTTGAATAGGCGTTTTCTTAAGCAGTACCATCGTAGTACGTGACAAGATGCTTAAGAAAATCGATGTGATCACATCGAGTTAGTTGCTTTTGGTTCGCTCAGCCCCACCAAAAAGTAGGGGGTATATGTTGAACACCAAATAAAGGGCGGACGGTCTGGCCCTGGGGCTGGACGGTCCGTGCCGCGGGGCCGGACGGTCCGCGCGCGTGCAGAACGGATTAGGGTTCCAAGCTTCTTGCTGTGTTTATTGGCTAGATTAATACATTGTCATTGGGTTGTTACACAGCTGATATTTTATGAACATGATATGGAGATCCCTTTGCCTTCTTGGTTTAGGTGTTACTGTTGTGCCATTCGTCTCATAAGTTATGCCATTTTATTATTTGCTTATATATATATATATATATATATGGCGCTGCTAAAATGCACCTGGGTGCATTCTCTATATTGAATGCACCCAGGCGTAATATATAAATACACCCCGAGCACGCCTCAGCACGTCCTGTTTCGCGCGCCTCCCTGCCCCCCGCCGCTGCCACGCGCATCCCTGTCCCCGCGCCACCGCCGTCTCCTCCTCCTTCCTCCGATCCTCTAACCCTAGATCCCACCGCCGCCGAGCGCCTCCCTGTCCCCGCGCCGCCGCGCGCCTCTCTGTCTATGTGCCTCCCTGTCCCCCGCATTAGGTGGGATTGCAAGTCCGCATTAGGTGGGATTGCAACTGTTGTATAATTTTACCCAAATATCTGTTAAAAAATGTAAACAAAATGATTGCAACTGCTAGTGTAGTGTGGATGCAACTACTGAGTTGCTCTGATGTGATTGCAAGTACTGAATAACTCTGAGAAATTTTGTTAAAAAATATGATTGCAACTACTGGTCTGGTGTAATTGCAACTGCTGGTCTGGTGTGATTGCAACTTCTATATAACTATGTCCAAAAATCTGTTAAACAAACAAGATTGCAACTGCTGGTCTAGTGTAATTGTAACTGTGGGTCTGTTGTGATTGCAACTTCTATATAACTATGTCCAAAAATATGTTAAACAAACAATGATTGCAATTGCTGTCTGGTGTAATTGCAACTTCTGGTCTGGTGTGATTGCAACTTCTATATAACTATGTCCAAAAATCTGTTAAACAAACAATGATTGCAACTGCTGTATGGTGTAATTGCAACTGCTGGTCTGGTGTGATTGCAACTTCTATATAACTATGTCCAAAAATCTGTTAAACAAAACAATGATTACAATTGTGTTTGGTGTAATTGCAACTGCTGGTCTGGTGTGATTGCAACTTCTATATAACTATGTCCAAAAATCTGTTAAACAAAACAATGATTGCAACTGCTGTCTGGTGTAATTGCAACTGCAAGTCTGGTGTAATTTCAACTTATGTGAAGAGGTTGAGCCGTTCGCGGAGGAGCCGTTCACGGAGAAAGAGGGGCGGGGGCGGAAAAGTGAAAAGGTTCTGTCCGGAGCGTGCGGGAGAGACGAAAACGGTCTGGGTGGGACGGTTGACTCGGACCTGACACGTAGGTTCGGCCTGGGTGCATTCTATATATATATATATATATATATATATATATATATATATATATATATATATATAGATATAGTATTTAGAGCCCTGGGCTCTATTTAACTACAGGAAGCCCTGACCAGGTGTGCAGACCGCACCGGAGCCCTGGGCTTATTGTACCTACCTGTGCTTACGCTAAATTATAATACGAGTTATGCTGATGTGTGTATCAGTTTATGCAAATATAGTCTGCGCATATTACGTGAATCGGGCCCACGCCGTCACTATAAAAACACCCCCCACGCCGCCAGAGATTAGGTTTTAGCGGCGGCGGCGGTTCCCTCGGGCGTGCGAGGAGGCGCCCGTGAGCAGGAGAGCCCCGGCCGCCGTGGCGCTCTCCAGCCGGCGGATTGGCGGTCGTGGAGGGGGCGCGAGGAGGAGCCTCAGCGTCCGCGGCGGTACAGCTTCAGGAGGCACCGGTCAGGCGCGGCGGAGTGGGCGGCGGTGGTGCTGTTCATGGTGCTTGCGGTCGTGGTGCTGCTGGGCGCCGTGGCCGTCCTTGTGGTGGTGGTGCTGCTGCAGCCCCGCGTGTCGTACGTGGCGATGCGGGCGGGCTGGCGGTGCTCTGCGCCTACCCGTTCCGTGTGCCCGCCAGGGGCGTCCTCCCGCTAGCGTACGTGGCGCGCGCGCAGGGCGCCCCGCTGGGCGACGCCGGCAGCGCCGCCATGGAGGCCGCGCTCCACGACGGCGTGGTGCCGTTCCGGGTGGATGGGGAGGCCCGGACGCGATGGAAGGTCGCGGGGATCATCGGCGTCGACCAGTGGACGCGCCTGGCGTGCCAGCTCCGCTTCTTCTGGCCCAACGGCACCGTACTCCCCTTCAGATGCATCTCCAAGTCCAAGTTCTTGTTCTTCTGACCGCCGTGCCCTCTGTATTGTCTAGTGGCTACTCTTCTGACCTCAATTCCATGGCCGAGCGTGAGCGTGACGGATCAAGATTTAGGAACAGCAAATGGCTTCATCGTTTTCTTTCTTGTCTTGGATTCGTTCAGTTATTAATTCACCCCCATGTGGCCATGTCGCATGTATAGGTCGGCAAAAAAAGATTTTGTCTTGGGTTCTTTCTTATTGCATTTTACGTTTCCACTAAAAAGCAAGTTCCACATTCGTTGTTTTAAAACAGATCATTGATTTACGCTAAAATTCGTATCCATTTACGCTGTTTCGGATCACGTCTTACGCTTAAATCCACCTGACCTAGAACCCGAGCACGATCGGAGCACGATTTTGACGTCGTAATTTAGGCCACATTCGTTGTTACGAAATAGATTGATGATGTACGATAAAATTTGTACTCATTTACGCTGTTTGGTTCACGTTTTACGCTAAAATTTGACCAAGCCAAAATCCGTGCACGATCGAACGTGATCAATCTACGCTGTTTTAGCTAATATAGGATTTACGCTAAATTTCGTATTCATTTACGATGTTTTAGCTCATGTTTTACGCCGGAATCTGCCCTAGCCAGAACCCGCGCACGATTGGGTGCACGCGATTTTCACGCCGTAATTTTGGGCTTCGTTTGCTGTTACAAAACAGATATATGATTTACGCTAAATTTCATACTCATTTACGATGTTTTAGCTCACGTTTTACGCTGGAATCCGCCCGAGCAGAACCCGCGAACTGCGGCTGTAAATTAAAATTTATTTCCTTCTACTAATGCTCCTCGAACCGTAACTGTCCCTTTATTTACGCGATTATGCAGCACGTATTTCCTTATATCAAACTGGTCAAGATTTATATAATGCATGGTTTATGCTATCATGTTACACATCGTTATGCAGTCGTAAACGGTGTGCACATGGTAATATTCGTTTCCGTGAGTCAAGGTACAAAATATCCCTTCTATGCATGATTTATGCACATTACTACATATATTTATGTGTGCGTATTTGTTTTCTCCCGTAACTGCGCCTTTATTTACGCGCACGAAGAGCACGTCTTTCCTTATCTCAAAACCGGTGGGAGATTTTAAATGTTTGCATGGTTTACGCTATCATGTATCACAGCGTTATGCAGTCGTAACCGGCAAGCACATGCAAATATTCGTTCCCGTGATTCGTGGCATAAAAGATTCCATTTATGCATGAGTTATGCACATTTGTACATATATTTATGCGTGCGTATATCGCATGTCGCGTCTCAGCCGGGATACGTGGCTATCCTATGCATGGCTGACGCAAGCTGACGTCCAGTGGGCTGAACGTGACCTGATCGGCCTCCTGGCTGGGGCTTCGCCAACTAACGGAAGCCCAGGGCTTCCATTACCTCTTCCCTATATATATATATATATATATATAAAGCCTTCCTTCACTACAATATGTCCCTGACATCGACGCATCCACTGGCTGAGACACGAAGCCGTGGATAGCTTCCTTTATGGCCTTGTCCACGCTTCCGCATCTTATATTTTTTCTCTCATCAAAAGATGCATCGACGTTCACCGTCACTTTTCCCTCAGGAGGTTTCTATCATTCGTGCTGTATTTTTATTTCTTCGTTGCTTGTTTGTTGCTAGCTTGAAGTAATTTCTTTGTAGAGCTGGAGCTCCCCAGCAATGTCCTTAATATTAACGGCTTCTTTAATCTGAAAACGGAAAAACAAAGAAGAGAGAAACGGGAGAAGAAGAAAAAAAGATGAAGAGCAAGTGGGTTCTGTGGCACGGAGGAACATGGAGCACAGAAAAGAGTAGTAAATATAGAGTTCAGACACGTCCTCTACGCGCCCAGCAAGGTACTCTATATGGCACTCTAAATTTTAGAGGACGCCGCACGCACCCTAGATGTGGAGAATTCCAGACGTCCGGTATCCGGGCGAGGGGTCGGGCTCGCGCGGGGGTGAAAAATCCGAAGACGCTGTTGTGCCGTCGCTGGCGACTTCGATCCATCTCGGCGAGGGGGCCTCGCAGCGCTGCTCCTCGGCGGCGCCGGCCAAGCTGGGATCCAAGAAGCCGTGCGCGAGCGGGTCCGGAGGCGGACCGCTCTCGGTGGCTGGAGGCAAGGAGGTGGGCGCTGACGACTCAAAGATCCAAGGAGCGGGTGAGACCGTCGGTGTTCGTCGCCGTCGAACCGCCATCGCCAAGAAGCCGAGAAGTTCCAAGGCGCCGACCAAGGAAGGTGGGGAGAAACGCAAGCGCATCTCGACGCCGCCATCGTCATCGTCTTCCATTCGGTCGGGTGGTCCAGATCCGAAGAAAATAAGGTAAACATTGAAAGTCGATTTTGCTTTCTATGATTCTAGTACTTGAAATGCTACAACTCGTCCAGATCTAGGGTTAGGTTCACCGAACTTACATTCGATGGATGTAGGATTCCTTGAGCACTAGGGTTTCTGTTCATAAATGTGGTTGGCATTAAGAAAATTTGAGTGTGGTACAAGCTTTCTCTGTTGTAGTCATCGATGTGTATTTACAAATACACATCGACTGCTTTAGACAGACTGAATCATGACGACTATGCTATCTCTTGATAATTGATGTTCACATTAAGCAAATATCTTTGTGGTACAAGCTTTGTTCATATAGGAATCGAGGTGTATTCACAATGACTTGGCCAATGGTTTTGACACACTGTCATGACCACTAGGTTTTATCTTCATAATTGATGTTCATAACTCATGTGCTCATTTAAACTGCCTACTGCCCAGACTAGCTGCTCCCTATTATATTTACCATCAAATAATGTAGCAACTAGGCCACGGTATACATAAAATTTTCACAGTACAAATATTAACACAACCATATGTTTTATGTAGACCATGGATTCGGAGAACGCAAAGCTCCGAAGAGCACTCACTCATTTAATCAGAGTAGTGGAGCAATGTTGTGCCGACATCGTCGATGTCATCCACGGTGCCTTCCAACCAGTTAGCGGACCATTCCTCAATGAAATGAATCGTGCTTTAGTTCAGATCGAGGACCTCGCCAAGGACCTGGATCACCTAGCTCTGGAAAAAGACTGGGAGATGGAGCACATGGCCCCTTCTCCAATTGCTGAATCATCAGAAACAGAGGATGAGCTTCTGCTTGATTATGATTCAGAGTTGAATCCTGACGATATCGTCGGCTACGACGACGGACGCGACTACTCCACCGACGACACCTATCCCTACTAGATTAGCATGCACCTAAGGAATATGTGTATGTGTTAGGTTTATGTTAGTCGAACTAGTCTTTTGTATGTCAACACAACAGATGTGTGGCACAAGTTAGTGGTTTAGTTGATGTCATGTTTATGTTGTCGACACCTATCCAGACGCGATGTTGATGACATGTTTATGGTAACGTGGTCTGCTTAATGTTATGAACTTTCCAATATATCTAGTCTCCAGCACTTCTAAGTTTGTTCTGCCTGTCCTGTTTACTTTCACATGGTTGTGCTTTCATTTCAAATGCTTGTCTAAATGTAGTTCACTTATTCAATTTAATCTCATGTTTTTTTATGTGAGTACCTTCAATGTACAGCATGGGTACGGATTGGAACCAAGTTATGGCACAATATGGCAGTTTTCTATCCGAGGATGATGGCACTCAGTTTGACAACACTCCACTTCCTCCTCCGCTTGATATACCAGCCTAGGCCTCACCAGCAGCACCTCCAGTGAAGAAGCCTCCTCAACGCACAAAGCTAGCCAATTTCACGTCTGAAGAGGATATGAGGGTTTATCAAGCATGGTTGGCTGTGAGTTGTGATCCCATTGTGAACACTGGTCAGAAGCGTCAAGGATTTTGGAATCGGATTACAGAGGCATACAACTCTCGTAAAGGATCAATGCCAGAGAGGTCTACGAAATCTCTCATGAGCAGGTGGAACAGTATCAAAACTCAATGTTCTACCTTTGCTGGATACATGATGGCTGTGCTTCGACAAAACCCAAGTGGCATGACTGATGCAGATAAGGTACGTAAATGTTCGTAAATGTTCACAGGCAGCTAACAGCCTTTTGTTCGTAAATGTTGACAACAAACCAACTGATTTTGTTTTGCAGACTTCGCTTGCGGCTACTCGGTTTGCTGCTGTTGAAAAGAAGCCCTTCCATTTCTTACATTGTTGGTCCATATTGAAGGATCAACCAAAATGGATGGACCAGCACATGGGCAACCAAAATCCTCCACCCAACCCAATTGGTACCCAATCAAATACTATTGACTTAGATGCTGCTGAAGACTCAGGTCCATCAAGCTTTACTTCGAAGAGGCCGCTTGGTCGTGATTCAGCCAAGGAAAAGGCAAAGAAGCAAAGATCAGAGAACACATCATCCAATGATTCCGAAGTACCTAACACGGATGGGTGAGCTATCTTTGGAACGATTATCTGTCTACAAATCAGTAGCTTCAACTGAGGAGAAGAAGTTGGAGTTCATGAAAAAACAGGAGAGGCAGAAACTGATATTGGAGAGGAAGAAGCTAAATTTAGAGAAGATGAAGATGGAACGACAAAAGGTGAAGGAGGACACGGAACAGGAGGTTCTCATATTGAGCATGGATTTGACAAAATGTAACCCCCTACTTCGACAGTACTACGAGGCAAAACAACAGGAGATTCTCGCAAGGGTTACTAGAAGCTCGTCGTCAAACAAGTGAAAGTTGATTCTAGTGGTTGAGGAAGTAGTCTAATTTGTTTTCGAGAACAATTTTATGTTTCTGCACTTGACAATTTTCTGTTGTGTGATATTTGAACTCAGTCATGTTTCTTAATAATAGTAGACTTGTTATATCATTCATGTGATATTTGAACTTCATCTGTTTGCAGTACACATAGTAGAAACATAAACTTCATCATACTTAACACTGATGAACATTGATGTCGTTACAGCTACCGGGCATGCCGAAGTATGCATGCCAAATCCATAGGTCATATGAGGCAACAGCTTCGAGGATCATTGTAAGGTGTTTACCGCGACCGGTAAACATCCCCTTCCATGCAGTTGGGCAGTTACGCCACTCCCAATGCATGCAATCCACACTACCAAGCATACCAGGGAAGCCGCGTGATTCTCCAACTTGGAGAAGCCTAGCGATATCAGCAGGAGTAGGTTTCCTGAGATAGTACCCCCCAAAAGCAGTTTGGATGGCGGTGCAAAAGTGTTTCAAAGCCTCATGTGCTGTAGATTCTCCAATTCATACGTATTCGTCAACGGCATCCGCAGAAACACCGTATGCAAGGATACGTACGGCAGCAACAACTTTCTGAAGGGCAGAAAGGCCTAGCTCACCGGCACAGTTTGGACGTTGAACGAAGTAGGGGTCCACTTGTTGCACAGCAACAACGAGGCGCTCGAACACATGGCGACGCATGCGAAACCTATATTGCAAACTTTTTTTAGTACAATTGTCTACTACGTACTATGGACGTGAATAGATGTGCGTAGGAATAAACATACCTCCTCCGAAATTGTGCATCCGTGTAAACCGATTGCGCGCAAAAGTAGTCAGCTCGGATTCTTGCATCACCACTGATATGGTCACGATGGATTCGAACACGACCGGGAATGGAACCAGCATACCGACGCTCGTTAAGTGCACGACGCCTACGATGTTGGTACGTCGCAACCTCGAGCTCATGGTCTTCATCTTCCATGTCTTGTGCCATTGTAAGAAAAATATTGGAATCTACGAACCGGTCCATTGTTGTGGAGGAGTGTATGCGAAGTGTGAGTGAAGTGTTGAAGTAGTGATTATTTATAGAAGGGATAGGCTTCGGAGAGAAGCCATGCTCTTGTCGTGCAGCCGAAGCTAGACAATGGCTTGTTGAAGAAGTGTCGTGGCTTACGGGGGAAGCATGTGAATTCCTAAACATTTTATCAGACGATTCAAATACCGTGACACGTTTTTTCGACAATAATTACACACAACATAAAATGCAATGTTATTTATTTTGTACATTTCGAAATTATTAATCAACCATTGTTTTTATATTATTATTTCTAAAATTAATCAACACATTTCGAAAATATTTTTACCATCCTTTGAATAGCATGAAATGGGTACAAAACAAAGAAAACAGAAAAAGAAAAGGAAAAAGGAATTCTGTTAACATTGTAGCTTTAGGGGATCGAATTTAGGGGACGTTGCTGGAGACACAAAATATATAGAGGACAGAATTTTTTAGAGTGTCCTGTAAAGTACCGGGAATATTCTTTTAGGGGACGAAATTTATGGGACGCTGCTGGAGACAGATTAATATAATGTGATGGAAGGGCCGGAATTGAGATGGGTGGAACGGTTTCCCTCCACAACCACTTGCTCCTCATCTACTTTTCTCCTCCGCCTTCCACTCATCCTTGCTCCTGCCTGCCGTCGTGCATCATCATCTCCGGCCAGGGCCAGGGCATTCGTCTCCGCCTCCGGTCCGGCCTCCTCCACTCCGCGCCCCCCCCCCCAGACGCGTCGCTGCGTAGCTGCTGGCCGCCATGGCCACCGTCATGGCCGCGGCCGTCTCGTCCTTCCCGTCCTCCTCGGCCGTCGTCGCCAAGGCGTCGCCGTCGTCCCCCTGTGCCGCCCCGCACTTCCGCCCGAGGGCCGTGCGGGCCGCTATCCGGGCGCAGGCGTCCGCCGTCGAGGCGCCCGCCACGGCCAAGGCCAAGAAGGAGTCCAAGAAGCAGGAGGAGGGCGTCGTCACCAACCTATACAAGCCCAAGGAGCCGTACGTCGGCAGGTGCCTCCTCAACACCAAGATCACCAGCGACGACGCGCCGGGGGAGACGTGGCACATGGTCTTCAGCACCAAAGGTAGGTACTGAAGTTAAAAAAAAAAATCTGATTTTTGCTGCCTCGTTCGTTCGTTCAATTGCTGTATTCGTATCGTATGTATATACGCTGATGGACGCACGTACGCAGTCCCTTCTTTGCCTGCGCGAGGTCTCAGAATCCGGGAAGAAAAGAAAAGAAAAGAAAAGATGATGACTGCCTCTGCCTCTTTCCGGGCTCCTCCGCTCAAGTCCAGGAGTGCAGTGCGCTGTCCAAGCGCCGCCCCGCCAGGTGCTAGCGGTGCCACCTCCACCTCCAAGGTAAACCCACACCTACTACCTGTGTGCTTCGTAAGGCCTATCTACACTTGGAGGCTGCAGCCACCAGCACAGGGATATGTACCAGCCTGCTCGTTTCAGCTGGAATAGTATTCTCCAGTTTTGGATTGGAACATGGAGCCACAGCCAAAAGTAGCTGAAGCGATTGGAGTTGTAGCTTTTCGGGGATAATCAAATGATAGGAGAGTGGAGGTGGTGGATCATGTGTAAGCTTTAGACTACTGACTGATTCACTTGTCTATCCGGCGCTGGTTGCTTTCCCTGTGTGAAGCTTGTCCTAGAGGTGAAAGAACGGCTAGCAAGGGAGCACCCAGGCCTCCCCACGGGCAGGAACGGGAGGGACGATGACGACATGGTCCTCTGGTTCCTAAAGGACCGCAAGTTCTCCGTCGATGAAGCCGTCTCCAAGCTCACCAAGGCGATTGTATCCTCTAATTCACTCGCTTGTAGCAGTGAAGCACTGAAGCTCACACCTAATAGCTTCTTTACTGGCTCACTAAATTCCTGGTATGGTAACCGAGTTCATATAGCATTGCTATCTTCAGTTTTCCTTTCAACTGCATTAGAAATGGCGTCAGGACTTTGGTGTTGCAGAGTTATCAGAGGAATCAGTGAAAAGCCTGTACCAAACTGGCAAGGCATATGTACATGATTCCTTGGACATTTATGGTCGACCTGTGCTGATTGTAGTGGCAGCCAAACATTTTCCTTCGGTGCGTTCCGTTTGTTTCCCAATCTTGATTTGGAAATGCTCAACAGGATAGTGGCGACACACTGTTTCCAGTTTTTTAGAATAGCACACATAACAAAGGCTGACAGTATGCAGTGGAAAGTATCAGTACTTCACACCTCATAGCAGCTCTAAATAACTACATGGCTTGGCTAGCTGACCTGTAACCTATGGATGTCTTAGTATTAAACATGCATTTGTTCTTCACAATAATGATGATCCATGTATAATATGCTACTGCAGACACAGGATCCAGTTGGAAACCAGAAGCTGTGTGCCTATTTGGTTGAGAAGGCAGTCAGCAGACTTCCGCCAGGAGCAGAGAATATACTTGGGATCTTTGATCTGCGAGGCTTTCGGGTTGAAAATGGTGATCTCCAGTTCCTAAAGTTTTTGGTGAGTTTGGTAGCTTCAAGGCATGACTAAGCATCTCTGATTACCTTTTGTGTTGTTCAGTGGTAGACAGGCATATTTTTATTTGTAACGATATGAATGAAACATTGTGTTTATTTGTGACGATATGAATGAAACATTGCAAAAGGAGGGCAGTAATGCCACAGTAAAAAAACTGGTAATCATTCATGTAAGGTATACATCTGTTGCAAAAAAGTAATTCCGGCTGAATAAAACAAGAAATTTTTTCCTGGATATGAAAACTCTGTTGATGCATGCCAATTTAAAAAACAAAGAACGTGCATGTTCATGCTCCCAGAAGTCAGAAGGCGAAAAAGTTTATCTAATGGATTAATTCAAATCACATACGGATGGAGTTCTAATTCTTGTTCTATGTTGCAACTAATATACATATAAACATGATTTTTTGGGGTATATGCATCGCAATTAATGGCCCCTCCCATTCCCAGATGGACGTTTTTTACTATTACTACCCGAAGCGGCTTGGCCAAGTTCTTTTTGTCGATGCTCCTTTTGTTTTTCAACCAATGTGGCAGGTTGTTAAACCTCTGTTGAAATCATATGCCTCCCTGGTATGCTCTCCCTCTCTCTTAGGTTAGCGCTTCATCGAACGATATGGGTAACCTTACAGTCTACTGCTATGTTGCCCCTGCTAGGTAAGATTTTGTGATGCCGAGACTGTGAGGAAGGAATACTTCAAAGAAGAAACCGTGCCTCCTGATTTCCGCGATTAGGTGACATGATTATTTCTTCAGTAATTGCAAGTCAGTTCTACCTCTGCCTTTGTGTAACGATTGAAATTCTAAATTGTGCAGATTATTTTTAGTTCTTCCAATCTCTCCTAAAAGCTATTTTGCAGAAATGTGCAGGTGGTCTCGGAAACATGGCCTTTAATTGATTGAGAATCGATTGGCACCCAGGGGGGCTGGCGCCTTCCCATACCTTTGGATTAACCTCTCAAAAGTTGCTCAGACGGCAGCAAACGATTGGAGAGCAAACGATTGGAGAGTCCAGTAAAAAATGACCCAGTACTTGTATAACTACTGCGAAGTAGAATGCTGAGTTTAGGCTGCTGTCTTGAGTGCTCCTATACCATATTTTTCTGGTTTTGGATGAAGCTATATGGACCAAATTCATCTCTGTTGAACAATTGCCAATTACATAACTTGTGTTTGCCCAATTCCATGGTGTAGTACCATAACTTCTCAGTGCAGTGCAGACAACACATGGATTCCATTTTTTGATTAAAGTACCATCTGCTACAAATATGAATCATGGCTTTGTTTGTAGACTTCATAAAGAAACACACAGATTAATCAAACCAGTCTTCGAAGAGTCTGCTATGGATAGGAACGTTCCAAAGCAAAATAAGATGCAAGTTGTATTGCATAAAAACCAGGTACACATCAATCAGCTGCATTCTGGAAGACTAAACTGCAACACAACTACATCT
The DNA here is from genome assembly GCA_029449295.1 of Zea luxurians. Classification (NCBI taxonomy): domain Eukaryota; kingdom Viridiplantae; phylum Streptophyta; class Magnoliopsida; order Poales; family Poaceae; genus Zea; species Zea luxurians. The sequence continues at coordinate 3,853,426 of JAOPSE010000018.1, read as the reverse complement.
GCAATCACAGAGAAATCAGGTATACGACCAACTGTTATCTGTTGTAAATATTTTGTTTTTAGGTCAACAACGGAGAGGGTCAAGCGATCCCCATGTACAGATGCCAGCATGGTCTTTTACATGGTTCCAAGAGTTGGTAAATTGAGTGTAGCCTTAAAAAGATCTGCCTTGTGCCACTTCAACACTTTAACCCAGATGCAATAAAAAAACATTTTAACCCAGATGCTGTATTGTGGCAAAGGCTCGAGAATATGACAATAACAGCTGTTCAAAAACTGTTGGTAGGAACATTTATAACAGCAAAAGAACAAAAGGGAATGTGTGGTTTCTTATCTGCCTTATATGAGATAAGATTTCGGACATGTGTATTCATGTTTTTGAGTGATTTGGCACTATGAATGCACTAGATTGTTGATTGCTTTTTTTTTTGTTAATCTCTCAGGTGATATATGCTGTATTTCTTGTCACTAGTGTTTTATTGTTTGTGCTTGTGCTAAGATGATCTCTTTTGCACTTGTAATAGGTGCTCATTCAAGTACTCTACTGATCGAAAATGGATGGCGTCTGTGATGGTTGATTCTTTTGCACGTCTTCTACACTGGTACCATTGACGGCTGATGGAGATGGATGGTGGTGTCGCTGTTTTGTGTTTTGTTTAGCACTCTAGGTGACACATTGTTATGGGGTTGTTACACAGCTGATATGTTATGAACATGATATGGAGATCTTTTTGCGTCCTTTGTTTGGGTGTTACTGTTGTGCCATTCGTCTCATAAGTTATGCCATTTTATTACTTGCTTTTGGATCGATATATATTCGTCTCTGAAGCCTTCCTTCAATACAAATACAATATGTCTCTGTCATCGACGCATCCACCGGCTGAGACACGAAGCCGTGGATATCTTCCTTTATGGCCGTGTCCACGCTTCCGCATCTCATATTTTTCTCATCAAAAGATGCATCGACGTTCACCGTCACTTTTCCCTCAGGAGGTTTCTATCATCCGTGCTGTATTTTTGTTTCTTCGTTCCTTGTTTGTTGCTAGCTTGGAGTAATTTCTTTGTAGAGCTGGAGCTCCCCAGCAATGTCCTTAATATTAACGGCCTCTTTAATCTGAAAACGGAAAAATAAAGAAGAGAGAAACGGGAGAAGAAGAAGAAAAAAAGGATGGAGAGCAAGTGGGTTCTGTGGCACGGAGGAACATGGAGCACAGAAAAGAGTAGTAATATAATGTGATGGAACGGCCGGAATTGAGATGGGTGGAACGGTTTCCCTCCACAACCACTTGCTCCTCATCTACTTTTCTCCTCCGCCTTCCACTCATCCTTGCCCCTGCCTGCCGTCGTGCATCATCATCTCCGGCCAGGGCCAGGGCATCCCGGTCCGGCCTCCTCCACTCTGCGCCCCCCAGACGCGTCGCTGCGTAGCTGCTGGCCGCCATGGCCACCGTCATGGCCGCGGCCGTCTCGTCCTTCCCGTCCTCCTCGGCCGTCGTCGCCAAGGCAGTCGACGGCGCCCCCCTGTGCCGCCCCGCACTTCCGCCCGAGGGCCGTGCGGGCCGCTATCCGGGCGCAGGCGTCCGCCGTCGAGGCACCCGCCACGGCCAAGGCCAAGAAGGAGTCCAAGAAGCAGGAGGAGGGCGTCGTCACCAACCTATACAAGCCCAAGGAGCCGTACGTCGGCAGGTGCCTCCTCAACACCAAGATCACCGGCGACGACGCGCCGGGGGAGACGTGGCACATGGTCTTCAGCACCGAAGGTAGGTACTGAGGTTCAAAAAAAAATCTGATTTTTGCTGCCTCGTTCGTTCGTTCAACTGCTGTATTCGTATCGTATGTATATACGCTGATGGACGCACGTACGCACCGCACGCAGGCAAGATCCCGTACAGAGAAGGCCAGTCCATCGGCGTCATCGCCGATGGCGTCGACAAGAACGGCAAGCCGCACAAGGTCAGGCTCTACTCCATCGCCAGCAGCGCGATTGGCGACTTCGGCGACTCCAAGACAGTCAGTAGCTAGCCAATCTCTCCTGCTCTCTCTCTCTCTCTCTCAAGTCTGAACCGACCATTCTCCGTCATTTTCTTGAGCATTTCTGCCTGCAGGTCTCGCTGTGTGTCAAGAGGCTCATCTACACCAACGATGCTGGAGAGATCGTCAAAGGAGTCTGCTCCAACTTCTTATGTACGTCTACGTCTCTTCACATCCCGCGCTGCACCAGAGCACCACACTGCATTCTTCTTCTACAAATCCTGATCTGACTTGATTGGCACCCGAATGTTTGATCCAGCTTGTTCCCCTGTGCGTGCTCATACCATAATGCAGGTGATCTTCAGCCAGGTGATAACGTCCAGATAACAGGACCAGTCGGCAAAGAAATGCTGATGCCCAAAGACCCCAACGCTACCATTATAATGGTAAGCTTCAGAGAGCCGACTCCAGTCCAGTACCTTACGTACACACTGACGAACAGCCAGAGATTTTACTTACAGTCATGCTTGCCGATTGCTTGCAGCTTGCCACCGGTACAGGTATCGCTCCGTTCCGATCGTTTCTGTGGAAGATGTTCTTTGAGAAGCATGACGACTACAAGGTACAGGGCAGGCAGCGGTGTTGTAAAGTTCACACACTGGACAGAGAATGGCAAATAATGTGTGAGCCGCTCTTGTGCAGTTCAACGGTCTGGGCTGGCTCTTCCTGGGTGTTCCAACGAGCAGCTCGTTGCTCTACAAGGAGGTCAGTACATCGATCTGTACAAGCTAGGAGGTCAGTACATCGATCTCTACAAGGTGCTCTTGTGCATTATTCAGGAGTTCGGGAAGATGAAGGAGAGAGCGCCGGAGAACTTCCGGGTCGACTACGCCGTCAGCCGAGAGCAGACGAACTCGGCGGGGGAGAGGATGTACATCCAGACCCGAATGGCGGAGTACAAAGAGGAGCTGTGGGAGCTCCTGAAGAAGGACAACACCTACGTCTACATGTGTGGGTTGAAAGGCATGGAGAAGGGTATCGATGACATTATGGTGTCACTGGCTGAAAAAGACGGTATGCAGATAATCTTTCATTCTGAACCTTTAGTTCCACTTCCAACTGCTCTTGATGGTGGTGTTTCATGTATTGCTTGCTTAAATGTCAGGAATCGACTGGTTCGACTACAAGAAGCAGCTGAAGAGGGGAGATCAATGGAATGTGGAGGTCTACTAACCGCTGAATTTTGCAGCTGACATTTTGTGTTGTGCGTATCTCTAAGTGAGGCCAGGATGTATTGCGTATATAATCATGTAGATAGCGAGTGTGTTCTGCGTTTTTTTACTATGGCCGTCTCTGTTTATAGATTTGTATAAGTACTCTTAATATTATGCCTATTCGATTTTTGATATGAGTAATGTGATCAAGTGCCCAAGAATTTCTGTCCCCATATTTTTTGATTTGCAAATAAATATTATGCTTAAATTTTATTTTATTTTACATCGAAACTGATACCCTACACAATGAACATTTGCCCCTGACAAGTGACAACCAACAGTTACACAACAAACTTACTGCAATAGCATAGACCGTACTGTCTCTCTCTCTTTTTTCACTGCACATTTATCGTATTTCTTCTATTTTCCTGTGCAGTAAATAAATATTTATTATACTAATGCAGAAGCATGCATAAGAAAAAGGCGAACAGCAACTGCGTACTATATTTGCAGGAATATTCTGCTCTCCAGTATTGCGCGCGCACACACACTCTACTCTGTATTTCTCCAGAGGCCTAGTTGGTAGTGGTGTTGCTATCATCAGTAAGCAGGAGTACTGTATTTAAGACCATTCTACTGTTTTGGATTAGAATCTAAACACTTTGTTGGTGATCGATCTGAGAAGGAAGGAACATTGCCCACCCCCCCTGAGACACCAAAAGAAAAGAAAAGAAAAGGAGGCAGAGAGATCTTCAGCTTGTTCGCTGCGGCTTTAATCCGGCTGCGGCTGCGGCTTCTACAGTATTTTTCTCTCTATGGATTGCAGCTGCAGCAGTCCAAACGGCTTTAATCCAGCCGCAGCGAACAAGCCCCTTATTGCTGGCACTGTTACAACCAAACGACCAACAGTCAGAGGATGCTGTCCGTCTTCAGTTGTGCTGCACTTGCTGCTGCTCTTTGTCAGCAGCGTCTTCTTCGGCAACCTTTGGAGGAGGAGGAGGAGGACAGTGCAGGGCCTCCTGCCTCTTGCCCCACAGCAGAAGGTAAAGGCCACCTATCACTAGCACTGATCCCAGCACGCTGCACAGCACAAAGGGGGGAAGCAGAGCAGAGCAGAGCAGAGCAGGTGACTTCACTTTCGATCAGGTCGATTGCCATTCAGTGATGGCATGGTACCGTGTCCGTGCGTACCTTCCGAGGTAGAGCTGCTCGTGCAGGATGGAGAAGTCGATGACGGAGACGATGATCTGCACCACCGGTATGAAGGCGGCCACGAACACGGCTCCTCTCTTCTCGATGCACCATGTCACCAGCACGAACGAGACGCCGCAGCCAACGATGCCCTGATCGAGGATCATTTCAGAGATGAGAGGAAGGGCAAGTTGGCAACGAATGAAGGAGCAGCTGGCAGTTACGGCGTATAGGACGGTGAGGATGTTGAACTTGCTGGTGACGATCCAGGGGGAGATGCTGCGCTGGGTGCAGAGGCCGACGACGGCGACCTGGAGGAAGCTGAGCAAGGACATGAGAGCGTTGCAGGAGTAGACGTGCGGGTACTTCTTGGCGAGGCGGCCGTGGAGCAGGAACCAGCAGGAGAGGCAGACGCAGTTGCCCAGGATGGCCACGGTGCCCAGCGTCCACTTGCCGCGGCTGTCGGCGGCGCTCGGCGGCAACCGGCCGTGGGAGTGCTGCTGGTGGTCCTGCGACTGCGAGGCGGCCGCCGCGTGGGTGAGCGCCACGCCCTTGTAGAGGGTGAGCACCATGGCGCCGGCCAGCGACACCAGCGTGCCCAGCAGCTTGGCCACCCCCGTCCTGCTCTTGAGGTCCAGCGCTTCGGACCGCGTGGCGACGGCCAGGAGGAAGGTGAGCACGGGGGCGATGTTGGAGAAGGCGGTCACGAAGGTGGCCGTGGTGTAGCGCAGGGCCACGAAGATCATGTACTGACGAAGAGCTGCCCTGCAAATACATGGCGCAGGCTGGTACGTCAATGTGCTAAGCTAGCTTCGTGTCAGATTCAGCCATGGTGGAGTGGAATGAATGGAAGATACCCGAGCGCCGCACTGACGAAGATGTAGGCGAAGATCTCCAGCGTCAGCTTTGGCCTCGACTTCCTGGAATTTAAATACCCATGCTAGCTCATCTCATCAAGGCTTCTCTTTTTCTTGAAAAAACAAAGAATTAGAAAGCTATGGTGGGTGGGTGCGTGGGTGGGTGTGGGTCAGCAGCGGTCTTCAGCCTTGTTGGATCGTCTTGCTACCATCATATATGCTTACCTCTCCTTGAAGAATGCGATTGGCGCGAGGAAGACGGCGGCGGTGAGCTGCTGCAGGGTGACGATCACGAGCGGTTTCATGCCGCCGTCCATGGCCACCTTGACGAGCGACACCATGACCGCCGCCACCACGTTGAGGCAGAGCATGACCGCCACCGGCAGCAGGCCGCCGCCGAGGCACGACCGCATCATCATCACCATGGCCGGCTCTCGCCCTCCACCCCCGGATCGGCCTTGCGCTTTAATTTGCTTGCAACACGGCCCAGTCGCAGTCGCAGGCGGCGGGAGGTCTTTTATAGCTAGTGTCGCTCGCCTGCCCCGAGTCCCCGGCCGACCAGGCGATGCGATGCGACCCGGGCGGGCGGCGGGCGGCCCTCCCCCCTCGGCCTCTTGGGTCGGCGATGGATGGAATGGATCGATAGAGGAGGAGGACGCAGGAGCAGGAGCAGGAGCAGGAGGGATGAGATGCAATGCAAGTATGCAGCGGAATGGAATGCAGGGAATCGTTTCAGGTACGCTTTTCTCCCCTTCTCCGACGAAGGAAAGAAAAGATGGGTGAGATTGGTTACAGAACCCTAGCTAGCTACCATAGCTGCTGGGCTGGGGGGTAGTGCACGGGAGCTGTTCTCCCTTTATTTCTCCCTTGCTTAGCTTTCGGTGTGTGGGCAATGATGCAGTCGCCATTGGTGTTGGCCTGCCTGGCCACAAACCCAGCAGCAGCACAACACTGAACACAGATCAGGATGTGGCTGTGGCCACCTCTCTCTCTTTCTTTCTCAAAGGCGCCCCCGGCCTGCTCCTTTATTTGTCACTGTTTGACATGGTTGATATACATATGCCTTTATCCGCTGCACTTGCAATGATAAGTATACATAGCATTGTCATAACAATTTTTTTTCAGAAAAAATAGACAATTTCCCATAAATTCAGAATATAAATCATGATTATCTCATATACTAGCGGTATAACTCTAGCATGGTAGTTAGATTGAACAGCACGAACAAATATGTGAGCACGTAGCACTATCCAACTTAAATCATAGACGACCCGTCGACTGTAGTGGAAGTTGAAAGCAGTCGCAGGAAGCAAGCTGAATGGGCACCGGGGTCTCTACAGTGATCCATACATCGAAAAGACGGGATAGCACACCATACCGAGTGTACGCCGCCTACTCATATTGACCGGTGACAAAGGGCTCATGACGACAAAAGAAGCCATGCCACGTACGACCTCCCCATAAGACTGATCCATAGGACCCACCGCGCACCACTACAAAGACATCAGCGATAAACTCGTTACAGGAGCCAGAGTTACAGACGATGTCATATCGGGAAGTACGGCTACACATGACCCTACAGAGGACCCATCGCGACGACTCGGGGAGCCAATCTCTCTCTCTCACACACACTCTAGTAGAATATAAGTCCCACTGTAAGGTCCAACCATTGAGATATAAAAGGGCAGGGGGCCCTCCTTCGAGGGAGAGGCACATGACCACACAAGCACTCCAGTTGTAACATGTTTTACTGCAATACCACGATTAACACTACACTAGACTAAGGCTTCGGCTTGAACCAGTATAACCCAGTGCCTCAGTTCTTTGCTTGGACCTCTATGATCCACCATTCGGAGCGAGTCCACACTTGTATCTCCACCAAACACAAATCTATTGCCCCCGGTTTTCGACACCACGACAATTGGTGCGCCAGGTAGCGGACCATGAGCATGCCAAAGCGACTTTTTTTCACTCTGATGGCTAGTTCATCAGTACCTACCGGGGTCAAAACCTCCCCGGGAGCAGCATCAAGTTTGGTTCTCTCGACTTCCTTGCCACCACCACCGGTGAACCTTGCCTCGTCCACACCGACAGCATCCTGGGTGGCTCGCCGACATCGAGCGCGCCAGGGGTTGCAAGGGCAGCGCCAAGATCTGCGTAGCCCACCATGATGATCATCAGCCGAGCCCCGTTGTAATACTCAAAATTGTATAAAAGCATTATATGGTGATATTCTTATTTTATGTGGTATATTTGCATCATGAAAAGAGCATACATGTAATTAAGAGGGATTAATCGAAGCAAATGATTCTAAAAATAAAAATAAAGTGCATCTTATTGGAGTTTTTGTTTGTGCACTTAATAAAATAATAACATGGATAAAATATATAAAAAAATGAAAAATGAGTTGGAGATTGGACTAAAACATAAATTGAGTTTGGAATATAAAAATGGTAGAGGAGGAAGAATATAAATATAAAGGAAATTTATATATTTCCAAAATTAATATTTTTAAAGTCACATTATAAATTGAGAATAAACTTGACACAAGTTTGAATTCAAGATCAAAATTCAAATTGAACTTGAAAATAAGAAAGAAAAGGGAAATCAGAAAAAGAAAAAGAAAAAAAAAGAAAACTACATGGGCCGACTGCCCCCTCTCCGGCCCACTCCCCTAACTCCTCTCCGTGCGGCCCAACTCCCAAATTCTCCACGCGCGCGCTTGACACCCACTGCCATGCGGGCCCACCTTGCCAGTCCATCGCAACCGCGTGCGGCCCGATCAGCTCCACTGCACCTGAGCCACTTACGCGTGGGACCTGCGCGTCATACGCTGCGGCGCACCTGTGCTTCGGTTGCTCCACTGAGCAGTCGGGCCCACTGGCCAGAAGCTCCTTCCTCCACGCGCGGACTCCGTCCTCCACCCCGTCAACCGTCTCCGTGCATGGCGGCCGCGTCCCGGGATCCTCTTCGTGCGCGACCACCTGCCCATAAAAGCTCTTCCTGAGACTCGTTCTTCCCCTGCTACTCTACCGCACGTGCGCCGAGCCAAACCCTCCACCAGTAGACACACCACCGTCGAGCTCTTGGAAGTACGCCGCTGCGCTGTGCCTTCCCATCCATTCATCGCCACCTGGTGTTGTTAGAAGGGTTGGGGGTCTGCACCGAGCTTCTGCGAAGCCGTCCGTGGTGTTTGCAGGCGGAATCGTCCATCGCGCGGCCCTTAATTGCTCGTCGTAGTCAAGCTCTGCCGCGGAAGCCCCTGTTCCGCGTGGTCGGGCCTCGTCGTCGCGCCAACCTCTTGGTATGTTCCCCGACCACTTTCACCGTGTTGTTAGGAGTGCGTTGCACCTGTCCGTAGTGATTCAGAGTAGCGTAGCGCCGAGTTGGGGGAACTCGCCGGACTTCTCGGTCGTAGGAGCGGCGGCGCCGCCGTCGCGGGGTAGGAGGAGAAGGGTGTGCCGCTCGGCCGTTAGATGGCCAACGGGCGGTTATGATTAGAACGCAGATGTACCGATTCACGGGATTGATCGGGTGCGTCTGTTTTGGATCGAACGCTTGTGCTTCGATCGGGATTCATAAAACGCTGGCCGCTGATCTTTGATCTGACGATTGCAAACGCATACCGGTTCGCAGTTGCGCCGATCTAATCGTAGTTATCCCTAGTTGATCTCATGGCCAGGATTAGTTGATACCCTTTCGCCCTGTCGTTTTTGCATAAGAACCCTCGGAAAACTAAGAAACCAACCCACCGTCCACTCGGGTTATTCACTGAGTCTTAGAAAACTTCGGTTTAGGCCCCTGACCTTTCTGGAAATTGAGGCCCAGTCCATGACAGTATTAAATCAGAGAAAATAAATTATAAATGGATTTTTAATATGGAAAAAAATACTAGAACTTGATAAATCCATAGGAAATTCATTTTTATCCAAATCACTCCATTCCAATTTCTAAATTTTTGTAATATTATTCTCTATCATTTAGTGTCTCTGTTTTGACATGAAAACAGTAAGAAAATTAATTTCTCATTTAATCCTATTTCAAGCACATTAAACCTTAGGAAATTCATAACTTGAAATCTATAACTCCAAATTTAATGATTCCAGTACCTATGATCTCATTTTAATATGTAGATTTTCATTGTGTATTTTATTAACATGTTTGGTGCAATGTTAATTTTTGCTATACTATGTATGTCTTGTGTTGATGCGAGTAGACGAGCAAGCCACTGTGGATTCTGAGGTTCAGCAAGTAGAAGTAGCTGAGCAGGAGCTCATTGAAGGCAAGTTGTGCCCTTGATTACTTACTTTTCCTAGCCATGTTCTTATTAATTATAATGATCTGCATAGGTTAATTTTGATGGGACCCGTTAGGTCACCCCAGTTTTGATTATCTTTATACCTTGTTCACCACTGAAATATTTTTGGGTAGTACCTGCTATTGCTTTTTATGGATTTGGGTATGGAGATACACTATTTATGATTACTCTTTTATTATCTTTTTATTATTACTGTTCATGTTAAGATCATTAAGTTAATGGGAACATGGAGCGACCACCCGGGAAAACAGTGCTACCACAAGGGTTTAATGGGACGCCCTTGGCTGATTAACTAGGAAAGCTAGTGGATGTCTTCCTTACCCGAAAGGGGTAAGGGCAGTAGGAGAGTGGTCAAGTGAAGGGAGGTCCTTGGATTGATTTTGCTGCGATGGCGGTCAGGCGAGGGATTCCTGCACTAGAGCTTCCTATAAACTGTAGCGGGATTTCTGAAGCTAGTGGAACTTTGTAAAGGCCTCGTAGTGTTACCCTGTCTCGCCTCCTCGGTAGAGGTGTATGGGATTGGACGTCTCTTGGCAGATGGGTAACATGACTTGTGGGTTAAGATGCGCAACCTCTGCAGAGTGTAAAACTGGTATACTAGCCGTGCTCACGGTCATGAGCAGCTCAGACCCTCACATGATTAATTTATGGAACTTAAATTTAATTTGACATTTGCATCGCATTTGTGATTATTTTATTAGTACTTTTCTTTATTTTTATTAAGGTTTGGTATTTACTTGCACTTAGTAATTGCTAATAAAATTTTGACCAACTTATAAAAGCAATGCTCAGCTTCAGCCCTTATTTTGTTGATCAGCCTTACACTTCACATGAACTCCCACCTTTGGTGAGTTCATGCACATTATTCCCCACGACTTGTTGAGCTATGAACGTATGTGAGCTCACTCTTGCTGTCTCACACCCCCACAGGAGAAGAACATGTGGTCGAAGAGGAGCCGCCTAACACTGAAGCATTCGACTTGATCTAGGTGGCGTCTCCCAGTCAGCTTTGTGGTGCTAGGAAATAATAATTAGTTCATTTTATTTTATCATTTATTTTTGTAAGACTTCCGCTATGTAATAAGTACATTTATGATATTTATGACATTTATCTCTATGCACTCTGTTATTATGTGTGTTGATCTTCCTTGGCGCACATATGAGATGCACCCGGATTTGTCCTTTAAATCCGGGTGTGACAGAAGTGGTATCAGAGGAATGTTGACTGTAGGACGAAACCTAGATAGAAATGGACAAAACTCTTACCTACTTACCTTATTTTGATTCCTTCTATACTTACCTTACTCTGATTCTTTCTATACTTATCTTGATCCTGTCTCACCTTCTATTGTTCTACCCTGATCATGCTTACCTTTTCTACTCTGAGACAAGATGGATTTCACACCTTGGAATCCTACATTTATGACCTTTTAAGAGATAGGAGGCCTAAGACAAAATCAAAACTATTTTATCTATTTTAAAATGTTGTTTGATTGTTCTGATGATAAAATGTCTGATTAGCTTTTTTGATTGATTGAAATATTATATATGGACATCTTAGTATGTGTGTCACACCCGGTTTTAGAAGGTAAACCGAATGCGAACCATGTACGTGCCAGGATTAGAAATTCACGTACACAGTGATTACATAAATGACTCATCATAGCACAATGCTTCGAATTACAATAAAGAGTAAGTAATAATATTACAGACTAGAGCCATTTACATAATATAAATCAAAGTACACAGAATCAAAACGTAGCCAACGTAAACAACCCACCACAGGCAGCTGACTGGGGGAGGTCGCTAGCCTAATCCTCGAACTCGTCGAAGTCCTAGAACTCCTGGAGATCCGCCTCGACACCGTTCTCCTTCTTCTTTATCTGAGCATAGATTGCACCAAAGGCAACCTGGTGTTTTGTGAAAGCAAGGGTGAGTACACATCAACGTACTCAACAAATGTCCTGTTTGGCTTTAGTGGACTAGCTTTATGTGGGGTTAAGTCAAGCAGTTGCTTTTAGTTGGTCAGGTTATTATTACTAGTAGAAAGCCAGGTTTTAGCATTAACCCATGTTCTTAATCTAAAGTACCCTTTCCAAATGGAAAGAATACCACTTACCATTACCATAATCATAATCATAAACCATCGTCCTCATCACCACCTATAAACCAAACATCTCTGATCCAGTATCACTAATCAATGGAGCTCCCTTGGCCGCTCATAACCGCGAGCACGGCTGATATATCAGTTTCATAACACTCTGCAGAGGTTGCGCACTTTACCCATAAGCCATGATTCCCTCTTGCCTCGGGCCGATCAAACCCTTAAACACCACCAAGGTGAGTAGGCAGGGTCTCACTACGTAGCCTTTACAAAGATTCCCTGGGGCTATAGTCGCCCGTTAGGTTTCCTAAATGCACCGCACTCCTCCCCAAGGGGCGAACCAACCTTGGCAGAGCGAGCCGCATACACCGAGCCCCATTAACGGCACGACGGCGAAGCGAACTACACCCCAGTTCCACTAATTACTCAGCTAAGGGCATCCCTGAAAGGGAATTAGGCTTACACCTATTTCCTAAATTGATTTTGGTGGTAGAATTGCCCAACACAAATAATTGGACTAACTAGTTTGCTCTAGTCTATAAGTTCTACAGGTGCCAAAGGTTCACAACAAGCCAATAAAAAGACCAAGAAAAAGGGTTCAAACAAAAGAGCCAAGGGACAACCAAAGGCACCCTGGTCGGGCGCACCGGACTGTCCGGTGTGCCACCTGACAGTGTCCGGTGCACCACCGGACAGTGTCCGGTGCACCAGGGGATTTCAAGCTGAACTTCGCACCTTCGGGAATTTTCAGAGGCGCTTCGCTATAATTCACCGGACTGTCTGGTGCAACACCGGACAGTGTCCGGTGCTTCAGAGAAGAGCGACTCTGAACTTGCCAGCTTCGGAAATCCGCTCCGCTATAATTCACCGGACATGTCCGGTGCACACCGGACTGTCCGGTGTAACGGCGGAGCAACGGCTACTTCGCGCCAACGGTCACCTGCAGAGTCATTTAATGCGCGCTAGAGCGCGCAGAAGTCAGGCACGCGCGAGGTGGTGCACCGGACAGCCTACAGGGCCTATCCGGTGCACCACCGGACAGCCAGGCGGGCCCACTCGTCAGAGCTCCAACCAGGGGCGAAGCCAGGATCCGAAGATAGAAGGGGCAGACTTAGCCTCTAAGCGACCAAATCAGAAAGGACACAATATAAAAATGGCAAGGGAACCAACCACAATGTATATATTGGTATATAATCTTCATTAAAAAAAGTATAATGAAACAACATCTATTTTGTCAAACAAAATAAAATTACATCTCAGTTATTTTGAATTTAGCTCTACGTGTATTAGTTAGATCATAGGCCTTGATAATATCATCAGAACAAATCATTGCCGCTAATTTCCTTTTAATATAAACGATCAGATAATCCCGTAAATAGGCATCTCCCATTTTTCTTCGAAGACGTGTCTTCACAAATTTCATAGCTGAAAAGGCTCTCTCTGTTGTCGCAGTTGACACAGGGAGAGTTAAGAGTAATCTTAATAATTTATCTACCATCAGATAAGAAGAATCTTTACCCAGCTTAACTAATCCATTTGGTTGGGCAAAAAATTAAGGGTTTCAGACTACCAAATAATAAACTGGCAGCAAAATAATGGGCTATGGATACATTATTAATCTGACTTGGTTGGGCCATTGAGGGTGCCAGGCCCACTCTGGCCCCCCTGGTGGCTTCGCCACTGGCTCCAACGGTCGAACCCTAACGGTCGGGTGACGTGGCTGGCACACCTGACACTGTCCGGTGGCGCACCGGACTGTCCGGTGCGCCCGTCGACAGCAGCCTTCACCAAACGGCTAGTTTGGTGGTTGGGGTTATAAATACCCCCAACCACCCCACATTCAAGTCATCCAAGTTTTCACACTTCTACACCTTACAAGAGCTCTAGCATTCAATTCTAGACACACCCAAGTGATCAAATCCTCTCTAATTCCACACAAGGCCTTAGTGATTAGTGAGAGAGATTTGTTGTGTTCTTTTGAGCTCTTGCGCTTGGATTGCTTCTTTTCTTTCTCATTTGTTCTTGTGATCAAAACTCAATTGTAACCGAGGCAAGAGACACCAATTGTGTGGTGGTCCTTGCGGGGAAGTTTTGTTCCCGGTTGATTTGAGAAGAAAAGCTCACTCGGTCCGAGGGACCGTTTGAGAGAGGGAAAGGGTTGAAGATAGACCCGGCCTTTGTGGCCTACTCAACGGGGAGTAGGTTTGCGAGAACCGAACCTCGGTAAAACAAATCCTTGCGTCTCACTTCTTCACTCACTCGCGATTTGTTTTTACGCCCTCTCTCGGACTCATTTCTATTTCTAACGCTAACCCGGCTTGTAGTTGTGATTAATTTTATAAATTTCAGTTTCGCCCTATTCACCCCCCCTCTAGGCGACTTTCAATTGGTATCAGAGCCCGGTGCTTCATTAGAGCCTAACCGCTCGAAGTGATGTCGGGAGATCACGCCAAGAGGGAGATGGAGACCGGCGACAAGCCCACTACAAGCCACAGGAAGACTTCATCGGAAGAGTCCCGCAACAAGGGGAAGGGGGAGGAGAAGAAACCCTCTTCCCACAAGTCGCATCGGAGAGGAGACAAGCACAAGAAGATGAGGAAGGTGGTCTACTACGAGACCGATACTTCATCACCTTCCACCTCCGGCTCCGACGCGCCGTCCGTAACTTTTAAGCGCCATGAGCGCAAGAAGTTTAGTAAGATCCCCCTATGCTATCCTCGCATTCCTAAACATACTCCATTCCTTTCCGTCCCATTAGGCAAACCACCGACATTTGACGGTGAAGATTATTCTAGGTGGAGTGATTTGATGAAATATCACCTAACCTCACTCCACAAAAGCATATGGGAAGTTGTTGAGTTTGGAGTACAGGTACCATCCGTAGGGGATGAAGATTACGATGAGGACGAGGTGGCCCAAATCGAGCACTTCAATTCCCAAGCCTCCACTATACTCCTCCAAGCTCTAAGTCGAGAGGAGTATAACAAAGTACAAGGGTTGAAGAGCGCCAAAGAGATTTGGGACGTACTCAAGACCGCGCACGAAGGAGACGAGGTGACCAAGATCACCAAGCGGGAGACGATCGAGGGGGAGCTCGGTTGCTTCCGTCTTCGCCAAGGAGAGGAGCCACAAGATATGTACAACCGGCTCAAAACCTTGGTGAACCAAGTGCGCAACCTCGGGAGTAAGAAATGGGATGACCATGAGGTGGTTAAGGTTATTCTTAGATCACTTGTTTTCCTTAACCCCACTCAAGTTCAATTAATTCGTGGTAATCCTAGATATACACAAATGACCCCCGAGGAAGTAATAGGTAATTTTGTGAGCTTTGAGTTGATGATCAAAGGCTCAAAGAAGATCATCGAGCTAGATGGCCCCTCCGCGCCCGAAGCGCAACCGGTTGCATTCAAGGCAACAGAGGAGAAAAAGGAGGAGTCTACATCAAGTAGACAACCAATCGACGCCTCTAAGCTCGACAATGAGGAGATGGCTCTCATCATCAAGAGCTTCCGCCAAATCCTCAAGCAAAGGAGGGGGAAAGACTACAAATCTCGCTCCAAGAAAGTTTGCTACAAGTGTGGTAAGCCCGGTCACTTTATAGCAAAATGTCCTATTTCTAGTGACAGTGACAGGGGCGATGACAAGAAGAGGAGAAGAAAGGAGAAGAAGTACTACAAGAAGAAGGGCGGCGATGCCCATGTTTGCCGGGAATGGGACTCCGACGAGAGCTCCACCGACTCCTCCTCCGACGAGGACGCCGCAAACATCGCCATCACCAAGGGTCTTCTCTTCCCCAACGTCGGCCACAAGTGCCTCATGGCCATGGACGGCAAAAGGAAGAAGGTAAAATCAAGATCCTCCACTAAATATGAAACCTCTAGTGATGAGGATAATGCTAGTAATGAGGAGGATAACTTACATATTCTTTTTGCCAATCTAAACATGCAACAAAAAGAAAAGTTAAATAAATTAATTAGTGCTATTCATGAGAAGGATGATCTCTTGGACTCCCAAGAGGACTTCCTTATTAAAGAAAACAAAAGGCATGTTAAGGTTAAAAATGCTTATGCTCTAGAAGTAGAGAAATGTGAAAAATTATCTAGGGAGCTAAGCACTTGCCATGAGACTATTGACAACCTTAGAAATGAGAATGCTAATTTGTTAGCTAAGGTTGATTCAAATGTTTGTGATGTTTCAATTCCCAATCTTAGAAATGATAATAATGATTTGCTTGCTAAGATTGAAGAATCAAACATTTCTCTTGATAGCCTTAGATGTGAAAATGAAAAATTGAATGCTAAGGCTAAAGACTTAGATGTGTGCAATGTTACAATTTTCGATCTTAGAAATAACAATGATATTTTGCGTGCTAAGATTGTTGAACTTAATTCTTGCAAACCCTCTACATCTACCATTGAGCATGTTTCTATTTGCACTAGATGTAGAGATGTTGATTGTCGGCGTTCCGAGACCGGGGGGTCCCCGAGCCGACGAGTGAGTGTGCCGCGTGCCCCAGCCCAGATGGGTCGAGCGCGTGGGCGAGCGCGAAGGGGGGAGAGAGATAGAGCGAGAGGTCGGTGGCCGGAGCCGGGTCGTGAGGGAGTCGGAGAATTCCCGCGGCCTTCGTGTTCGTCCCGCGCCCAGGTCGGGTGCGCTTGCAGTAGGGGGTTACAAGCGTCCGCGCGGGTGAGGGGAGCGAGCGGCCCCGAGAGAGCGCCTGCCCCTGCCCTCGTTCCCGCGAGGCCAACCTTCTCTAAGAAGGCCCTGGTCCTTCCTTTTATAGTCATAAGGAGAGGGTCCAGGTGTACAAAATGGGGGTGTAGCAAGGTGCTACGTGTCTAGCGAGGGAGAGCTAGCGCCCTAAGTACATGCCAAGGTGGCAGCCGGAGAGATCTTGGCACCCTGTTGGTGTGGCGTCGTGGCTGTTGGAGGAGTAACGGAGCCTGATGGAGGGACAGCTGTCGGAGTGGCTGGGCCCTTGCTGACGTCTCCCTGCTTTCGTAAGGGAGCTGAGAGCCGCCGTCGTCATGGTCTAGCGGGGCGCCATCATTGCCTATCTGGCGGGGCTAGCCAGATGGGACGTCGGTCCTGTTCCCTGCGGCCCGAGTCGGCCCGGGGTAGGGTGATGATGACGCTTCCTGTCGACGTGGCGGGCTCGTGTCCTAGGTCGGGCGTTGTGGAGGCTCCTCCGAAGTCGAGGTCGAGTCTGTCCTGCATGACAGAGGCCGAGCCCGAACTCCTGGGTCGGGCGAGGCGGAGGTCGTTCAGCAGAGGCCGAGGCGGAGTCCGAGCCCTGGGTCGGGCGAGGCGGAGTTCGTCGTCTTCCGGGGCCTTAGCCCGAGTCCGAGCCCTGGGTCGGGCGGAGCGGAGTTCGCCGTCTTCCGAGGCCTTAGCCCGAGTCCGAGCCCTGGGTCGGGCGGAGCGGAGTTCGCCGTCTTCCGGGGCCTTAGCCCGAGTCCGAGCCCTGGGTCGGGCGGAGCGGAGTTCGCCGTCTTCCGGGGCCTTAGCCCGAGTCCGAGCCCTGGGTCGGGCGGAGCGGAGTTCGCCGTCTTCCGGGGCCTTAGCCCGAGTCCGAGCCCTGGGTCGGGCGGAGCGGAGTTCGCCGTCTTCCGGGGCCTCAGCCCGAGTCCGAGCCCTGGGTCGGGCAGAGCCTCCTATGGCACCTCTGGCGAAGTCTGGTCGCCCGTCGGTCTTACCTTTTGCGTTAAACGCCCCGGTGACTTGGTCGGTTGGCGCGGTGATTTAGTCAGGGTTACTTCTTATCGAAGGCGGGGCCTCGGGCGAGCCGGTGATGCGTCTGCCGTGAAAGAGGAGGCCTCAGGCGAGACGGAGTCATCTTATGGTCGGCTGCCCTCGCCCGAGGCTAGGCTCGGGCGTGGCGTGATCGAGTCGCTCGTATGGACTGATCCCTGACTTAATCAAACCCATCAGGCCTCTGCAGCTTTATGCTGATGGGGGTTACCAGCTGAGAATTAGGCGTCTTGAGGGTACCCCTAATTATGGTCCCCGACAGTAGCCCCCGAGCCTCGAAGAGAGTGTTAACACTCGCTTGGAGGCTTGCGTCGCACTTTTTTGCAAGGGGACCAGCCTTTCTCGGTGGTACTTTGTTCCGGTGGGTGCGCGCGAGCGCACCCGCCGGGTGTAGCCCCCGAGGCCTCGGAGGAGTGGTTTCACTCCTTCGAGGTCTTAATGCCTTGCGTAATGCCTCGGCTGGTCTGGCGGTTCCCTCATGCGAGCAGGGCGTAGCCCAGGTGCACTGTCGGGGCCCAAGTTCTCGGGCTGGTATGTTGACGCTGTCAACGGTTCGGCCGGAGCCGGGTTTGCGAGAGCAGCCCCCGAGCCTCCGCACGGAGCGAGAGGACGATCAGGGACAGACTCGACTTTTTACATACGCCCCTACGTCGCCTTTCCGCAAGGAGGAGGGGGGGAGAGCGCCATGTTACCCTCGATGGGCACCGAACATGGTGTCTCCGGTGAGCTGCAATCGGGTAATCCGAGTGGACGTCCGTGCCCCGTTCGTTGGGGGTCGGCTAGGGGCCCGGAGGCACGCCCAAAAGTACCTGCGGGTGATCTGCCGGACCCGGTCCCCTAGCGACGGGGTCCGAGGGCTCGTTGCCTCCCTCCGATGGGATTCCGTTACAGAGTCGTTCCCGCTGGTCTCGGAAATGTCCTAGGGTACCTCGGGAGCGCAGCCCGAGCCTTGGTTATGTATCGAACGTACCCCTGGTCATCCCTCGCTCGGCGTCTGAGGCGACTGTGAACCCTTCGACAGGCCAGCCTTCGAACCCCTGATCAGTAATGGGCGCGGAGCCCGAGTAGCCTGAGGCGGTCGTGGAACCTTTCGGGAGGCCGACCTTCGAACCCCTGACCAGTAGTGGGTGTCGGGCCCACGCGATCTGAGGCGGCTGTTGAACCCCTCGGGGGGCCAGCCTTCGAACCCCTGATCAGTAGGGAGGCTCGGAGCCTAGTTCCTTCACGGGGAAGGATCCCTTTGGGGGTACCCCCTTTCCCGGTCCCTGTTGCAAGAGATAGAGAAAGAAGGAAAAGGGAAAAAAGGATACGAAATTGAACGACGTGGCGTACCTTTTTTGGTGTGGTCGTTTTGGCGGAGGCGAAGCGTCGCCAGCTGCCCCTGCCAGAAACGTCACCTGTCCAGCCGCGGAGTTAATGCGCCGGGGTAAGCGGTCGGCGAGGCTGCCGTTGCGTGCGCGAGCCGTTCGAGGAACGGCTGTTTCGCTTCGCGTTTTTTGAACCCCGCGTCCGGTTCGGGCGGTACGTTGGAACCGTCTTGACCTTGGTCTTTATGTACCCCGGAGAGGGTCCGGTGACGGTTCTCGACTCCGCTTCTCGCCTCCTTCTCAGGTTTTTTGCAGCCTGAGAGATCTAGCCAGGAAAAGGAAACCGCCCTCCCCTGTCCTTCACGCCGCCACCCCTTCTGCCTTGGCGATGGCTGACCGGGTGACCATCCTCCCGCCGCGCGACCCGTGGCCCTTCTCCACGGGGACGGCGGGTGATCTGGAGGACCTCGTCGGCGAGGGTTTGCTCCGCCCCCTCACCGATAAGCAGCGGCCGGAATGGATTCCTCCTGCGGGCGGAGTCGCTCCATCCCCTCCGCCGGGGTATGTCGTGAGCTTCATTTCCTTCCATGAGCGGGGATTTGGTGTGCCGTCGAGCCGCTTCATGCGGGCCATCCTGTTCCACTACGGGGTGGAACTGCACAACCTCACTCCCAACTCCATCGCGCAGGCCGCTATCTTTGTAGCGGTGTGCGAGGGGTATCTGGGGATCGCCCCCCATTGGGATTTATGGACTCATCTCTTCTTTGCCGAGCTTTTTGCTTCGTCGACGGGGGAGAGGAAGGTCCGTGCGGCGGTGCGGGCCGGCGGCTGCACCCTCTTGCTGAGGCAGTTGCGGTCGTCGCAGTATATCCCTGCCGTCCTTGCATCCTCAAACAAGGGTTGGCAGCGCTGGTGGTTCTACCTCCGGAATGACGGGGAGTCGCTCCCGCCGTTCTCTCAGCGGGTTGTCACCGCCGCTCCCGACGCCTGGCGCCACGGGACTCCACACGAGAGGCAGAAGAACCTCGAACCTCTTCTCCAGGCCCTGAAGGCTTTGCGGGAGGAAGGGCTCACCGCCGCGGGAGTGGTTGCCGCCATCCACTGCCGGAGGGTGCTCCCTCTGGCGGAGCGGCGGCTATCGCTTTGGGAGATGACCCAGGAGGCCGACTGGGAGGGGTCACGGATGTCCCCTGATCCTCTTCCCCACGACGCCCTCCACTGGCGGGTGTCATCCGCGATGGGGAAGCCGGACCCCCGCGCCTTTTCCCAGCCTCGAATGCGCCCCGACCAGGGGTGCGTCGCTCTGGTGAGTGTTCGTTCCTTCCTTCTTCACATACCAGGTTGCTTCTGATTCTTATGATTGGGTTTCTTTCTCCCCCCTTTTTAGGAGGTGGGGCGGCACAAACCCTCCCTGCCGCGGGTCCCGGAGGACGCGGTGGGTCGGGCGGCGCGGCGGGTCGCCGCGGAGGAGGAGAAGAAGAGAAAGGATGCGGAGAAGGCCCGGGCCCGCAGGCGGAGGCGGGCTCGGGACACCCTGGAGAAACGTCGTCGCCAGCAGGAGAGGGAAGGACTTCCCAGGGAGCTGTCGCCGGAGACGTCCGACGATGACGACGACGACGACGACGAAGAGGAGGAGGACGACATGGCCGCCCGTCTCGGTCTCAGCCCCGGCTTGGGGTGTGGCCGGGAGTCGTCGAGTCGGCCCCCGAGCGGGCCTACGTCGTCGGTCCCTAGAGCCGAGGCGCCGGATCCCCGACCTGAGGGGCGGGGGCAACCCGAGAGGGTTCTTGACCCCTCGGCTGGAGGAGCTGACGCGACTCCAGGGAGCCGGGCCGAGGGGTCCGTTCCTCGGGAACCGTCGCCCGCGCCGGCAGCATGGGGGAGCGGTCCTCAGGTTGCCATGGCGGCGCCTGGGCAGTCCGCCTCCCGGGCCTCAGGGGCGTCCGAGGCGAGGGCGGCGCCGGGGCTGTTGGCGAGGCGGACCTCGGCGATGGTTCCAGGAAGCGGGAGCCAAGAGACCTCCCCCCAGGCACCGTGGATCATGGTCCGGAGCGGGTAGGTACCTTGGAATGTCTCCGTCCCGGCGCTTCATTCATACGTCTGGGCCGTGATTTTCCCTTTCTTGTTTTTTCCAGCAAACGGAGCCATGGCCCTACCGACCTGGCACCTCGGAAGGCCCTCAAGACGGCGTTGGTTCAGGCAGCTGGCGCCACCTCGGGCCCTGCCGCTCAGCCGACCCTTTCGCAGGGTGCTCCGCCGCACGGGGCTCAGGCGTCGCATGTTCCGGGGGAGCAGGTCCCCGAGGCGGGCTCCTCTGCCGAGGTGGCCATCGTGATCGGGGAGGCGGCCGGCGCCGACGTGGTCCCGAGCTCGCCTGCCATGTCGGCCATGCCGGCGTCTGCCGCTATCGCAGTCGGCACCGTCCCAGTCGAAGAGCGTACGGTTGCCGCCGGCGTCGAGACGGCCGCAGCGTCGGCGCCCGGAGCCTCGGAAGAGGTGGGCGCGGACGCGCAATGCTTCTGGGCGGGCGGCAGCCTTGTCGCTGTGCGGCGGAGCCCCGAGGCCCGGGGCCAGTTGCTCCGATTCTGGACCCGCGAGGCTTCGGGCCCTATCTTCGTTCTTGACGACGAAGAGGAGGACCAGTCCTGGGACGAGCTCCGCAAGCGTGCGGAGGCGACAGTGGGGTTGCTCCGATCGTCGCTGGAGGTTCTCTGCGGGGACGTCCCCAAAATCCTTCAGGTAATGGTTTCAGGCATACCTTCTCGCTTCTGCGAGCGAGGCGTTCGTCGTGATGTCTTGCTTTCCTTTCCAGGATCTGACGGACCGGAGCGCTGCCAAGTCGTCGTTCATCCGCCGCGAGGTCGACGTCTGGGGCTCGCTGCGGTCCCTAAGGACTTCGCTCGCCGGGGCTACCGCGCGCCTTTCTCAGCAGGACGCTAAGATAGCGGACCTCCAGTTGCTCTGCGCTGACCTGAGGGCCGAGGCGGCGGCAGCGCGCACGGAGGTGCTACAACAGCGGTCGGAGCTCGCCCAGGTTGCCGAGGAGCGGGACCAAACTCGGGGCCGGGCCGCCGAGGCTGAAAACCGGGCCAAGACCCTCGCGGCCGATCTGGCCGCGGCCCAGGTTGTGGCCTCGGAGCAATGCGTCCGAGCCGGAGGTGCGCCCCGTCCGTCCTCGGTTCTCGTTCTTGCCCGTTTCTTTCGCTTGAGTTTGAGGTCTTTCTTTCGGTTGTTCGCAGAGCTCGAGTCTGCTCTTGACGAGTCTGCCAAAGCGCTCGCCGAGGCACTCGCTGGAGCTGCTGAGCAGAGGGAGGTCGATCTCGCGGCCATGTCCGAGGCCGTCTCGGAGGTCTATCGGAAACTCGGTCCCGGCGACGTCCCTTCAGGAAGCTTTCCCCAAAGCCGTCTTCAAGCCCTAGGTGATTACGCGCGCGGTAAAGTCCGCGGGGCGCTACACCACGGCGTCAGGCGGGCCTTCGCCGTGCTCGCTTCCCACTACGTCGTGGACTTGGAGCGGGTGAGTGGGGGGTACTGCCTTCCTGACGAAGACGAGGCGGCCCTGGCGGAAGTTCAGCGGCTCGACGCGGTCGCTGCGGGTCCGAGCGCGGCGCTGGCGACCGTCTTCGAAGCGGAGATTCTTCCTCCTGCGCCGCCGCCGGAAGCGGAGGTGGACCTTACCGACGACGGGGATGGAGTTGAGGGCGCGGCGCCTTCCCGAGGCGACGCCTGATTTTTGTTGGGACAATTTCTGTTGGATGTGTGATTTGCCGCGGTCACCGAGGCCTGGACATTTTACTTCTCTTCCGTGAAGTCATGCTCCTTTTCGTTTCGATTTTCGCGCCTGGCCCGTAGTGTCGACAACAGGGTGATTTCCCGAGCTGGGTCCTTTTTCGTGGCAGGCGACGAGTGAGGTGTCCCTAGCCCGGAGGCATAGGTGTTCCCCAGCTCAGTCGGTCTCGCCATTTACTCGTACCCAAGTTCGCTCCTCGGGACCCTGCTTCTGACGCATCCGGGAGAACGCAAAAAACCCTTCTTGACCGAGAAAAGAGTTTCTTTGACGCGGAACGGTACGCCCGAACTCGACGAGAGGGGTTCCCCCTTTTTAGCCCCCGAGGGAGGGTCGGGCTCTGCCGGGGCGAGGCCGACCCTTCCTTGATGACTGATTCTTATGTGTGAGTGGGGAAAGGGCGCAGCCCCCGGGCGTCGTTCGCGCAAAGGCCGTTTGGCGAGTCGGGCTCCTGCCCAGATATCCGGCGAGTGCTCGGTGACATCCCTCGGTATGCCGGGCATGCCCGAGGGACCCCACGCAAAAATGTCGACGTTTGCGCGAGGAAAGTCGACGAGTACTGCTTCTTATTTGGGACCGAGCCCAGAACTGATCCGGACATGCTTGGAGGCATCGCCACTGGGGTCGAGAGGGACGGCCTTTACCGTCTCCGCTGGCTCGAAGTTGCCGGCATGTCGCTTCACGTCCGGCACCTCTCGGGAGAGGCTTTCCAGGTCGGCAATGAGGGCCTCGGACTCGGCGAGGGCCTCGGCGTACTCCACGCACTCCACATCGCATTCGAATGCGTGTTTGTACGTGGGGCCAATGGTGATGACCCCGTTGGGGCCTGGCATCTTGAGCTTCAAGTAGGTGTAGTTGGGGATGGCCATGAACTTCGCGTAGCATGGCCTTCCCAACACTGCATGGTAGGTTCCTCGGAACCCGACCACCTCGAACGTCAAAGTCTCCCTTCGGAAGTTGGAGGGTGTTCCGAAGCAGACAGGGAGGTCGAGCTGTCCGAGGGGCTGGACGCGCTTCCCGGGAATGATCCCGTGGAAGGGCGCAGCGCCTGCTCGGACGGATGACAGATCGACGCGCAGGAGCCTGAGGGTCTCAGAGTAGATGATGTTGAGGCAGCTGCCCCCATCCATCAAGACCTTGGTGAGCCTGACGTCGCCGATGACGGGGTCGACGACGAGCGGGTACTTCCCTGGGCTCGGCACGTGGTCGGGGTGGTCGTCCCGGTCGAAGGTGATGGGCTTGTCGGACCAGTCTAGGTAGACTGGCGCCGCCACCTTCACCGAGCAGACCTCCCGACGCTCTTGCTTACGATGCCGAGCCGAGGCACTCGCCGCATGCCCTCCGTAGATCATGAAGCAGTCGCGGACCTCTGGGAACCCTCCTGCTTGGCGATCCTCCCTTTTGTCGTCGTCGTGAGCCCTGCCACCTTCTGCGGGTGGCCCGGCCCTGTGGAAGTGGCGCCGAAGCATGACGCACTCCTCGAGGGTGTGCTTGACGGGCCCCTGATGGTAGGGGCACGTCTCCTTGAGTGCCTTGTCGAAGAGGTTAGCACCTCCGGGGGGCTTCCGAGGGTTCTTGTGCTCGGCGGCGGCGACAAGGTCTGCATTGGGAACGTCGTGTTTCGCTTGCGACTTCCTCCTGCCTTTCTTCTTGGCGCCGCGCGGAGTAGACGCCTCGGGAGCATCTTCCGACGGGCGGCCCTGGGGCTGCTTGTCCTTTCGGAAGATGGCCTCTACCGCCTCCTGGCCGGAGACGAACTTGGTGGCGATGTCCATCAGCTCGCTCGCCCTGGTGGGGGTCTTGCGACCCAACTTGCTCACCAGGTCACGGCAGGTGGTGCCAGCGAGGAACGCGTCGATGACATCGGAGTCGGTGATGTTGGGCAGCTTGGTGCGCTGCTTCGAGAACCGCCGGATGTAGTCCCGGAGAGACTCTCCCGGCAGTTGCCGACAGCTTCGGAGGTCCCAGGAATTCCCGGGGCGCACGTACGTGCCCTGGAAGTTGCCGGCGAAAGCCTGGACCAGATCCTCCCAGTCGGAAATCTGCCCCGGAGGCAGGTGCTCCAACCAGGCACGAGCAGTGTCGGAGAGGAACAGGGGGAGGTTTCGGATGATGAGGTTGTCATCGTCCGTCCCACCCAGTTGACAGGCCAGGCGGTAGTCTGCAAGCCACAATTCCGGTCTCGTTTCCCCCGAGTACTTTGTGATAGTAGTCGGGGGTCGGAATCGGGGCGGAAACGGCGCCCGCCGAATGGCTCGGCTAAAGACCTGCGGACCGGGTGGTTCGGGCGAGGGACTCCGATCCTCCCCGCTGTCGTAGCGTCCCCCACGCCTGGGGTGATAACCTCGGCGCACCCTTTCGTCGAGGCGGGCCCGACGGTTGCGATGAGGGTGCTCGTCGCCGAGGTGGCCCGGGGCCGCAGGCGCGGTGTTGCGCGTGCGCCCGGTGTAGGCCGAGGCTTCCCGCGTGAGTCGGGAAGTCGCGGCACGAGGTTCCGAGGGGTACCCCTGCCTTCGGGAGGCAGAGCTCTCGGCCCGCCGGGCCGCAGCGCCTTCCAGGAGATGCTTGAGTTCTCCCTGGATTCGCCGACCCTCGGTGGTTGGTGACTCCGGCATCGCGCGGAGGAGCATCGCTGCGGCGGCCAGGTCCTGACCGGTTCCGCCGGATGCGGGTGGCGGTCTGTCCCTGGCATCGTTGGCGATGCGGTGCTGGAGACCTTGGGGCAGGTGACGTATTCCTCCGGCTAGAGGCTGGCCCACCCATACCTGCCCGATGTTCTGGCGGATTGCCTCGAGCGCTCCTGCTCCCTCATCGAGCCCGGCCTGCGCCCCGCGGACTTGCTCGAGCTGTGGGTCGTGACCCCCCGCCGGAACGGGGACCACAGCTAGCTCCCGTGGGATGTCGGCGCGAGGCGCTGGCCCAGGGGGATCACCATCCTCCGGCATGCCGAGACAGCCGCCTCCGGAGGGATCCCCTAGCTCGATGTGGAAACATTCGCGGCTCGGGCCGCAGTCCTTGTCGTCAAGGCTGCGGCTGCCGTCGGAACAGTCGGAGAGGCAGTAGTCACATGCGGTCATGAAGTCCCGCATGGCACTGGGGTTGCCAAATCCGGAGAAATCCCAGCAGATGCTGGGGTCGTCATCTTCCTCGGACCCAGAGGGTCCGTAGGTCGAGACACCCGTCAATCGGTCCCAAGGCGACCGCACACGAAACCCCAGAGAGGTTGCACTCGCCTCAACGTGAGCGCCCGCCAAAGCGAGGTCGCCAGGCGGGCTGAGGCCGAGTCGAAATGACGAAAGATGGGTAGCAGTCGGTACCTTTTTGTCGACGAGGAGCGATGAAGTCACGTCGGGGGCTGATCGCGCCGTCGTCTTGGGTACGAGGGCGACGTCCTGCAGGCCCTCCGTGAGCGTGCTGGTGTCGTCCATCTGCTCGGAGTCGACGTGCTGCGGGGGGATGGCGCTCGCCTTTGCCTCGAACGCGAGGGTGACGCGTAGCGTGTCCTCCGTTGGGGCACTGGGGATGTCGATTTGCTCGACAGCTGTCGGAGCGCGGCCTCCCGCTCGGCCTTGGTTGCCCCGCCTCCTCCTCCGATGACGAGGGAGAGGACGGAGCGAGCTCGAAAGTTGTCCTTCCCCCACGCGGGAAAGGCGTCGTCGATTCCGCCGCCGGCGGGCGGGCTGTCCGCCACCATTGTCGCTGTCGCACGGCGGTGGAAGGAGTACCATGTCGTAGCCGCTGTCGAGAGACACGAACTCGAGACTCCCGAAACGGAGCACCGTCCCGGGTTGAAGAGGTCGTTGGAGACTGCCCATCTGGAGCTTGACGGGAATCTACTCGTCAACACGCAGCAGTCCCCTACCTGGCGCGCCAACTGTCGGCGTTCCGAGACCGGGGGGTCCCCGAGCCGACGAGTGAGTGTGCCGCGTGCCCCAGCCCAGATGGGTCGAGCGCGTGGGCGAGCGCAAAGGGGGGAGAGAGAGAGAGCGAGAGGTCGGTGGCCGGAGCCGGGTCGTGAGGGAGTCGGAGAATTCCCGCGGCCTTCGTGTTCGTCCCGCGCCCAGGTCGGGTGCGCTTGCAGTAGGGGGTTACAAGCGTCCGCGCGGGTGAGGGGAGCGAGCGGCCCCGAGAGAGCGCCTGCCCCTGCCCTCGTTCCCGCGAGGCCAACCTTCTCTAAGAAGGCCCTGGTCCTTCCTTTTATAGTCATAAGGAGAGGGTCCAGGTGTACAAAATGGGGGTGTAGCAAGGTGCTACGTGTCTAGCGAGGGAGAGCTAGCGCCCTAAGTACATGCCAAGGTGGCAGCCGGAGAGATCTTGGCACCCTGTTGGTGTGGCGTCGTGGCTGTTGGAGGAGTAACGGAGCCTGATGGAGGGACAGCTGTCGGAGTGGCTGGGCCCTTGCTGACGTCTCCCTGCTTTCGTAAGGGAGCTGAGAGCCGCCGTCGTCATGGTCTAGCGGGGCGCCATCATTGCCTATCTGGCGGGGCTAGCCAGATGGGACGTCGGTCCTGTTCCCTGCGGCCCGAGTCGGCCCGGGGTAGGGTGATGATGACGCTTCCTGCCGACGTGGCGGGCTCGTGTCCTAGGTCGGGCGTTGTGGAGGCTCCTCCGAAGTCGAGGTCGAGTCCGTCCTGCATGACAGAGGCCGAGCCCGAACTCCTGGGTCGGGCGAGGCGGAGGTCGTTCGGCAGAGGCCGAGGCGGAGTCCGAGCCCTGGGTCGGGCGAGGCGGAGTTCGTCGTCTTCCGGGGCCTTAGCCCGAGTCCGAGCCCTGGGTCGGGCGGAGCGGAGTTCGCCGTCTTCCGGGGCCTTAGCCCGAGTCCGAGCCCTGGGTCGGGCGGAGCGGAGTTCGCCGTCTTCCGGGGCCTTAGCCCGAGTCCGAGCCCTGGGTCGGGCGGAGCGGAGTTCGCCGTCTTCCGGGGCCTTAGCCCGAGTCCGAGCCCTGGGTCGGGCGGAGCGGAGTTCGCCGTCTTCCGGGGCCTCAGCCCGAGTCCGAGCCCTGGGTCGGGCAGAGCCTCCTATGGCACCTCTGGCGAAGTCTGGTCGCCCGTCGGTCTTACCTTTTGCGTTAAACGCCCCGGTGACTTGGTCGGTTGGCGCGGTGATTTAGTCAGGGTTACTTCTTATCGAAGGCGGGGCCTCGGGCGAGCCGGTGATGCGTCTGCCGTGAAAGAGGAGGCCTCAGGCGAGACGGAGTCATCTTAGGGTCGGCTGCCCTCGCCCGAGGCTAGGCTCGGGCGTGGCGTGATCGAGTCGCTCGTATGGACTGATCCCTGACTTAATCAAACCCATCAGGCCTCTGCAGCTTTATGCTGATGGGGGTTACCAGCTGAGAATTAGGCGTCTTGAGGGTACCCCTAATTATGGTCCCCGACATTGATATTAATGCTATTCATGATCATATGGTCTTAATTAAACAACAAAATGATCATATAGCAAAATTGGATGCTAAAATTGCCGAGCATGAACTTGAAAATGAAAATTTTAAATTTGCTCGTAGTATGCTTTATAGTGGGAGACGCCCTGGCATTAAGGATGGCATTGGCTTCCAAAAGGGGGACAATGTCAAAATTAATGCTCCTCCTAAAAGATTGTCTAATTTTGTTAAGGGCAAGGCTCCCATGCCTCAGGATAACAAGGGTTACATTTTGTACCCTGCCGGTTATCCCGAGAGCAAAATTAGGATAATTCATTCTAGGAAGTCTCACTCTGGCCCTAACCATGCTTTTATGTATAAGGGTGAGACATCTAGCTCTAGGCAACCAACCCGTGCTAAGTTGCCTAAGAAGAAAACTCCTAGTGCATCAAATGACCATAGCATTTCATTCAAAACTTTTGATGCATCATATGTTTTAACTAACAAATCCGGCAAGGTAGTTGCCAAGTTTGTTGGGGGCAAACACAAGGGCTCCAAGACTTGTGTTTGGGTACCCAAAGTTCTTGTTTCTGATGCTAAAAGACCCAAGACCGTTTGGGTACCTAAAGTCAAGAACTAAATTTGTTTTGTAGGTTTATGCATCCGGGGGCTCAAGTTGGATCATCGATAGTGGGTGCACAAACCATATGACAGGGGAGAAGAAGATGTTCTCCTCCTACGAGAAAAACCAAGATCCCCAACGAGCCATCACATTCGGGGATGGAAATCAAGGTTTGGTCAAAGGTTTGGGTAAAATAGCTATATCTCCTGACCATTCCATTTCCAATGTTTTTCTTGTTGATTCATTAGATTACAACTTGCTTTCCGTTTCCCAATTATGTCAAATGGGCTACAACTGTCTATTTACTGATGTAGGTGTCACTGTCTTTAGAAGAAGTGATGATTCAATAGCATTTAAGGGAGTGTTAGAGGGTCAGCTATACTTGGTAGATTTTGATAGAGCTGAACTCGACACTTGCTTAATTGCCAAGACTAATATGGGTTGGCTCTGGCACCGCCGACTAGCCCATGTTGGAATGAAGAATCTTCATAAGCTTCTAAAGGGAGAGCACATTTTAGGATTAACAAATGTTCATTTTGAGAAAGATAGGATTTGTAGCGCATGCCAAGCTGAGAAGCAAGTTGGTGTTCATCATCCACACAAGAACATCATGACGACTGACAGGCCACTGGAGCTCCTTCACATGGATTTATTCGGCCCGATTGCTTACATAAGCATCGGCGGGAGTAAGTACTGTCTAGTTATTGTGGATGATTATTCTCGCTTCACTTGGGTGTTCTTTTTGCAGGAAAAATCTCAAACCCAAGAGACCTTAAAGGGATTCTTGAGACGAGCTCAAAATGAGTTTGGCTTAAGGATCAAGAAAATAAGAAGCGACAACGGAACGGAGTTCAAGAACTCTCAAATTGAAGGCTTCCTTGAGGAGGAGGGCATCAAGCATGAGTTCTCTTCTCCCTACACCCACAACAAAATGGTGTAGTGGAGAGGAAGAATCGAACTCTATTGGACATGGCAAGAACCATGCTTGATGAGTACAAGACGCCGGATCGGTTTTGGGCCGAGGCAGTCAACACCGCCTGCTACGCCATCAACCGGTTGTATCTACACCGAATCCTCAAGAAGACATCATACGAACTCCTAACCGGTAAAAAGCCCAATATTTCATATTTTAGAGTCTTTGGTAGCAAATGCTTTATTCTTGTTAAAAGATGTAGAAAGTCTAAATTTGCTCCTAAGAGTGTAGAAGGCTTTTTACTAGGATATGATTCAAACACAAGGACATATAGAGTCTTTAACAAGTCCTCAGGACTAGTTGAAGTTTCTTGTGACGTTGTGTTTGATGAAACTAATGGCTCTCAAGTAGAGCAAGTTAATCTTGATGAGATAGGTAATAAAAAGGCTCCATGCATCATGCTAAGGAACATGTCCATTGGGGATATGTGTCCTAAGGAATCCCAAGAGCCTCCAGATGCACAAGATCAACCATCCTCCTCCACGCAAGCATCTCCACCAACTCAAATTGAGGATGAGGCTCAAGTTGATGAAGGAGAAGATCAAAAGGATGAGCCACCTCAAGATGACGGCAATGATCAAGGGGGAGATACAAATGATCAAGACACGGAGGATGAAGAACCAAGGCCGCCACACCCAAGAGTCCACCAAGCAATCCAACGAGATCACCCTGTCGACACCATCCTCGGCGACATTCATAAGGGGGTAACCACTAGATCTCGTGTTGCACATTTTTGTAAGCATTACTCTTTTGTTTCCTCTATTGAGCCACACAGGGTAGAGGAAGCACTCCAAGATTCGGATTGGGTGATGGCGATGCAAGAGGAGCTCAACAATTTCACTAGGAACGAGGTATGGCATTTAATTCCACGTCCTAATCAAAATGTTGTAGGAACCAAATGGGTCTTCTGCAACAAGCAAGATGAGCATGGTGTGGTGACAAGGAACAAAGCTCGACTTGTGGCCAAGGGATACTCTCAAGTCGAAGCTTTGGATTTTGGTGAAACCTATGCACCCGTAGCTAGGCTTGAGTCAATTCGTATATTATTAGCCTATGCTACTTACCATGGCTTCAAGCTTTATCAAATGGACGTGAAGAGTGCCTTCCTCAATGGACCAATCAAGGAAGAGGTCTATGTTGAGCAACCTCCCGGCTTTGAAGACAGTGAGTACCCTAACCATGTCTATAGGCTCTCTAAGGCGCTTTATGGGCTCAAGCAAGCCCCAAGAGCATGGTATGAATGCCTAAGAGATTCCTTATTGTTAATGGCTTCAAAGTCGGCAAGGCCGATCCTACTCTATTCACTAAAACTCTTGACAATGATTTGTTTGTATGCCAAATTTATGTTGATGATATTATATTTGGGTCTACTAACAAATCTACATGTGAAGAATTTAGTAGGATCATGACACAGAAATTCGAGATGTCGATGATGAGGGAGTTGAAGTATTTCTTGGGATTTCAAGTAAAGCAACTCCAAGAGGGCACCTTCATCAGCCAAACGAAGTACACTCAAGACATTCTAAACAAGTTTGGAATGAAGGATGCCAAGCCCATCAAGACACCCATGGGAGCCAATGGGCATCTCGACCTCGACACGGAAGGTAAATCCGTCGATCAAAAGGTATACCGGTCGATGATAGGTTCATTACTCTATTTATGTGCATCTCGACCGGACATTATGCTTTCCGTATGCATGTGTGCAAGATTCCAAGCCGACCCTAAGGAATCTCACCTTACGGCCGTAAAACGAATCTTGAGATATTTGGCTTATACTCCTAAGTTTGGGCTTTGGTACCCTCGGGGATCCACTTTTGATTTAATTGGTTATTCGAATGCCGATTGGGCGGGGTGTAAGATTAATAGAAAGAGCACATCGGGGACTTGCCAGTTCTTGGGAAGGTCCTTGGTGTCTTGGGCTTCAAAGAAGCAAAATTCGGTCGCTCTTTCAACCGCCGAAGCCGAGTACATTGCCGCAGGCCACTGTTGCGCGCAATTGCTTTGGATGAGGCAAACCCTGCGGGACTATGGTTACAAATTAACCAAAGTTCCTCTTCTATGTGATAATGAGAGTGCAATCCGCATGGCGGATAATCCCATTGAGCATAGCCGCACTAAACACATAGCCATTCGGTATCATTTTCTTAGGGATCACCAACAAAAGGGGGATATCGAGATTGCATATATTAACGCTAAAGATCAATTAGTCGATATCTTTACCAAGCCACTAGATGAACAAACTTTTACCAAACTTAGGCATGAGCTAAATATTCTTGATTCTAGGAATTTCTTTTGATGTCTTGCATACATAGCTCATAAATATACCTTTGATCATGTCCCTTTTATATATGCTATGACTAATGTGTTTTGAAGTGTATTTCAAACCAAGTCATAGGTATATTGAAAGGGAATTGGAGTCTTCGACGAAAACAAAGGCTTCCACTCCACTCTATAACTCATCCTTCGTCGTCGCTCCGAGCAATTCTTTGTCTTTGGTATAATCTTCACTCATATGTTTTATTTGCCAAAGGGGAGAAAGTAGTTAGTAAAGGGCTTATATTTCACTCTAAGTATTCCTTTTTGGCGATTCATGCCAAAGGGGGAGAAAGTATTAGCCCAAAGCAAAAGGACCGCACCACCACCCTAATTTTAAAACTAATGATTTTCATTGGTAAATTTCAAATTGGTATCTTATTGTGTTCAAAAAGGAGAGAAAGTAGTATTTTCAAAATTGATATCTTAAAACCCTCTTGAACACTAAGAGGAGAATTTATTTGAGGGGGAGTTTTGTTTAGTCAAAGGAAAAGCATTTGAAACAAGGGGAGAAAATTTCAAAACTTGAAAATGCTTCGCAAAATCTTATTCATTTACCTTTGACTATTTTGCAAAAGGACTTTCAAAAGTATTTACAAAAAGAATTTGCAAAAACAAAACATGTGGTGCAAGCGTGGTCCAAAATGTTAAAAATAAAGAAACAATCCATGCATATCTAGTAAATAAGATTTATTGGCTCAATTCTAAAAGTAACCTTTGCACTTACATTTTGCAAACTAGTTCAACTATGCACTTCTATATTTGCTTTGGTTTGTGTTGGCATCAATCACCAAAAAGGGGGAGATTGAAAGGAAATTAGGCTTACACCTATTTCCTAAATTGATTTTGGTGGTTGAATTGCCCAACACAAATAATTGGACTAACTAGTTTGCTCTAGTCTATAAGTTCTACAGGTGCCAAAGGTTCACAACAAGCCAATAAAAAGACCAAGAAAAAGGGTTCAAACAAAAGAGCCAAGGGACAACCAAAGGCACCCTGGTCGGGCGTACCGGACAGTGTCCGGTGCACCACTGGATAGTGTCCGGTGCACCAGGGGACTTCAAGCTGAACTTCGCACCTTCGGGAATTTTCAGAGGCGCTTCGCTATAATTCACCGGACTGTCCGGTGCACCACCGGACAGTGTCCGGTGCTTCAGAGAAGAGCGACTCTGAACTCGCCAGCTTCGGGAATCCGCTCAGCTATAATTCACCGGACATGTCCGGTGCACACCGGACTGTCCGGTGTAACGGCGGAGCAACGACTACTTCGCGCCAACGGTCACCGGCAGAGGCATTTAATGCGTGCCAGAGCGTGCAGAAGTCAGGCACGCGCGAGGTGGCGCATCGGACAGCCTACAGGGCCTGTCCGGTGCACCACCGGACAGCCTGGCAGGCCCACTCGTCAGAGCTCCAACGGTCGAACCCTAACGGCCGGGTGACGTGGCTGGCACACCGGACACTGTACGATGGCGCACCGGACTGTCCGGTGCGCCTGTCGACAGCAGCCTTCACCAAACGGCTAGTTTGGTGGTTGGGGTTATAAATACCCCCAACCACCCCACATTCAAGTCATCCAAGTTTTCACACTTCTACACCTT
The DNA here is from genome assembly GCA_029449295.1 of Zea luxurians. Classification (NCBI taxonomy): domain Eukaryota; kingdom Viridiplantae; phylum Streptophyta; class Magnoliopsida; order Poales; family Poaceae; genus Zea; species Zea luxurians. The sequence continues at coordinate 3,820,066 of JAOPSE010000018.1, read as the reverse complement.
ACAAGAGCTCTAGCATTCAATTCTAGACACACCCAAGTGATCAAATCCTCTCCAATTCCACACAAGGCCTTAGTGATTAGTGAGAGAGATTTGTTGTGTTCTTTTGAGCTCTTGCGCTTGGATTGCTTCTTTTCTTTATCATTTGTTCTTGTGATCAAAACTCAATTGTAACTGAGGCAAGAGACACCAATTGTGTGGTGGTCCTTGCGGGGAAGTTTTGTTCCCGGTTGATTTGAGAAGAAAAGCTCACTCGGTCCAAGGGACCGTTTGAGAGAGGGAAAGGGTTGAAATAGACCCGGCCTTTGTGGCCTCCTCAATGGGGAGTAGGTTTGCGAGAACTGAACCTCGGTAAAACAAATCCTTGCGTCTCACTTCTTCACTCACTCACGATTTGTTTTTACGCCCTCTCTCGGACTTATTTCTATTTCTAACACTAACCCGGCTTGTAGTTGTGATTAATTTTATAAATTTTAGTTTCGCCCTATTCACCCCCCTCTAGGCGACTTTCAGTCCCATTCCACCCTCATGGTTGCACTGTTTTCCCGGGCGGTCATCCAATGAACAGGTCCTTATGGAGAGGCACTCGAGAAACCGCTCGAGCCCCCTAAACTATCACCAGTCCAACATCATAATCATAATGATAACATCGTATCATAAGTGTTCACATCATGTTCATTGATTAAAGTAAAGCAATAGCATGAATCTAACCATAGTAACCCAAAAGGTAATCAAGGACAAGGTAAATAGAAAAAGCTAGTCAATCCTTAGGTTGTTCATAGTATGCGGGACAACGAATTATAAATTAAATGGGACATAATGGGTCAGAGGACACTTGCCTTCACCAAACAGATGCTCAGGGTCTTCAAACTTGTAGAACTTGAAGAGCTAGATTGCTTGGTCGCTAGCGCTTGATCGTCGATTCCTCGAAGCTCGGAAGAGAACCACGATCTAATCGCAACACGGAGCGAAGACGAACAGGCACAAGGAAACAAACATATGTGCATAATAACATTACACCATACAAGGTAAAACGCTATAAAAACGAGCAAAAATAAAGAGCGCTTCTACAGTTATGCGAGGAAAAGAACCGCGGTAGTCGAAGCTAGGGTCGAGAAGTTATAACATTTACGCTACAAAGTATTAGTTAGAATATTTAATTCGACGCAATCACCTTAATTGACATCAAATGTAGATTAAAACTACTATATAGTTATGACTAACTTACTAGTTTAATAGTGGACGATTAAATAGTTAATTAACCGCCATGAGTGATTATAAACAAATGGCTTAACCTCTCGCGCGGATAACATGCGATACGCGCGAAAATCGAGCGACAATGCGTGCGGACAGCACACGCGACACTCGCGAACGACACGCGTGAAATAGCACGTGCAACATGGGCGAGCAACACGCGGTGAGACGCGCGAAAGGCACGTGACAAACACATAATTAACATTATAAATTTGATTCGATTGAGTTGTTAATTGAATGATCGACAAATAAATAGGAAATCACTTATTTAACATTAACGAAGTGACACAACGATTTTATTAAAGTGCATGAATAGCGACTCCCGCTAACAACGCGACGATATGTAAGAATCGCTAATCGATACCACATTCCTATTAAATTAGAATGTCATTTTATTAACCATTAGACAAGCAAACAATACACTAGTTAGCCAAAACCTGTGATGCGACAACATACTATTATTACATGCATTCGGCATGATTACGAAGTTATCACAATTAGAACATGATCAGATGTATCTGTTATGCATACACATTGAATATGTACTCGTTCACGATTCGATATGATGGGATCTCACGCGGCCACAACCCATCTCACCCACGAACTGGTCCTACGTGACGTGCAAGGGCGCGAGCAGCCGTGCTGAGGCTGCTCGAGCCACGCTGGTTGAGCGAGGGCGCTACGAGTTATGCCATGGCCGCTCCTGGGCAAGCCATGAGCACACAGGCCACGCCGCGCACAAGGGGGGCTCGGCCACTATGCACACCCGAGGAGAACCGGCCGGGGAGGCCGCGGCTGGGCCGCGCGAGGGCGTGCCGGGCCACCATGCAGGCTAACCGCGCCGGGCCGAACCGCGCAATGCCGGGGCCAAGCCGCACGCGCCGGGCGCCATGGCCGAAGGCACTTCGCGTGCCCTGCCGGGGACACCACGGGCTGGCCACACCGCGGACACCGCGAGCCTGCGCGTCGGGGCTGCTCGCGCACCGGGAGGGCCGCCGTGCTGCGGACATGGGGCAGGAGTGGCTGGCTTGGGAAGCTCGTCGGGGCCGCGCCAGGGCCGCGCGCCCGCGCAGCTGAGCTGGGACCACACCGGAGCCGTGCGGCCGCGCTAGGCCGCGCCCGCGCCGGGGCCATGCCCGCGCCGGGGCCACGCCCGCACCGGGGCCGCGCCCGCGCCAGGGTCGGTTCGGGCGAGAGGCGAGGTGGGGAGAGGAGAATGGCGAGCTCCTTGCAACGTGGGCGTCCGAGGGTGAGGAGGGACGGTTTGAGAAGTTGAACAGGGAGGGGCAGCTTGGTGGGTGGGCGGCGGCGCTAGGGTTTTGGGGGATGGGCGCGTTGCGCCGGGTGGGCCGCTGATAGTCGCCTAGAGGGGGGGTGAATAGGGCGAAACTGAAATTTACAAATATAAACACAACTACAAGCCGGGTTAGCGTTAGAAAAATAAACGAGTCCGCGAGAGAGGGCGCAAAACAAATCGCAAGCAAATAAAAGTGTGACACACGGATTTGTTTTACCGAGGTTCGGTTCTCGCAAACCTACTCCCCGTTGAGGAGGCCACAAAGGCCGGGTCTCTTTCAACCCTTCCCTCTCTCAAACGATCCCACGGATCGAGTGAGCTTTCTCTTCTTCTCAATCAAACGGGAACAAAGCTTCCCCGCAAGGGCCACCACACAATTGGTGCCTCTTGCCTTGGTTACAATTGAGTTTGATCACAAGAACAAGTGAGAAAGAAAAGAATGCGATCCAAGCGCAAGAGCTCGAAAGAACACAAGCAAATCACTCTCTCTAGTCACTATGGTGTTGTGTGGAATTTGGAGAGGACTTGATCTATTTGGTGTGTCTAGAATTGAATGCTAGAGCTCTTGTAGTAGTTGAGAAGTGGAAAACTTGGATGGCAATGAATGTGGGGTGGTTGGGGTATTTATAGCCCCAACCACCAAAAGTGACCATTGCTGGAAGCTGTCTGTTCGATGGCACACCGGACAGTCCAGTGCACACCGGACAGTCCGGTGCCCCCGCCACGTCACCATTGCCGTTGGATTCTGACCGTTGGAGCTTCTGACTTCTGGGCCCTCCTGGGTGTCCGGTGCACACCGGACATGTACTGTTTGATGTCCGGTGCACCGGTATGGGCACGTCTGACGTCTGCGCGCGCTGCGCGCGCATTAAATGCACCGCAGGGAGCCGTTGGCGCCGAAAAGAGCCGTTGCTCCGCTGGCACACCGGACAGTCCGGTGCACACCGGACAGTCCGGTGAATTTTAGCGGAGCGGCTGCCGCGCGAACCCGAGGCTGGCGAGTTCCGGAGACCGCGCTTCCTTGGAGCACCGGACATGTCCGGTGCACACCGGACAGTCCGGTGAATTATAGCGCGCCGGCTTCCGAGAATTCCCGAGGGCGAAGAGTTTGAGTTGGAGTCCTCTGGGTGCACCGGACACTGTCCGGTGCACACCGGACAGTCCGGTGCCCCCAGCCAGAGGTGCCTTCGGTTGCCTCGTTGCTCCTTTGTCGAATCCAAAACATGGTCTTTTTATTGGCTAAGTGTGAACCTTTTGCACCTGTATAACTTAAGTACTAGAGCAAACTAGTTAGTCCAATATTTGTGTTGGGCAATTCAACCACCAAAATTATTTAGGAACTAGGTGTAAGCCTAATTCCCTTTCAATCTCCCCCTTTTTGGTGATTGATGCCAACACAAACCAAAGCAAATATAGAAGTGCATAATTGAACTAGTTCACATAATGTAAGTGCAAAGGTTGCTTGGAATTGAGCCAATATAAATACTTATATGAATGCGCATGGATTGTTTTCTTTGTTTTTGACATATTGGACCTCATTTGCACCAAAAAGTTTTGTTTTTGCAAACTCTTTTGTAAATCCTTTTCAAAGTCATTTTGCAAGATAGTCAAAGGTAAATGAATAAGATTTTGCAAAGCATTTTCAAGATTTGAAATTTTCTTCCTTTGTTCAAATGCTTTTCCTTTTGACTAAACAAAACTCCCCCTCAAATAAGGTCTCCTCTTAGTGTTCAAGAGGGTTTTAAGACATCAATTTGAAAATACTAGTTGCTCCCCCTTTAGAACACAAAGAGATACCAATTTTGAAATTTACCAATTTAAAGTCATCAAATTTATAAAATTAGGTGGTGGTGCGGTCCTTTTGCTTTGGGCTCATATTTTCTCCCCCTTTGGCATGAATCGCCAAAAACGGAATTATTAGAGCCCTATGAAGTTCTTTCTCCCCTTTTGGTCATGAAATGAGTGAGTGAAGATTATACCAAAGTTGGAGAGATGATGTGGAGCGACGGCGAAGGATGAGTAGTCGAGTGGAGTGGAAGCCTTTGTCTTCGCCGAAGACTCCAATTCCCTTTCAATATACCTATGACTTGGTTTGGAATACACTTGAAAACACATTAGTCATAGCATATATAAAAGAGACATGATCAAAAGTATATTTATGAGCTATGTGTGCAAGACTAGCAAAAGAAATTCCTAGAATCAAGAATATTGAGCTCATGCCTAAGTCTGGTAAAAGATTGCTCATCAAGAGGCTTGGTAAAGATATCGGCTAATTGATCTTTAGTGTTTATGTAAGAAATCTCGATATCCCCCTTTTGTTGGTGATCCCGAAGAAAATGATACCGAATGGCTATGTGCTTAGTGCGGCTATGCTCGACGGGATTGTCGGCCATTTTGATTGCACTCTCATTGTCACATAGCAAGGGGACTTTGGTTAATTTGTAACCGTAGTCCCGCAGGGTTTGCCTCATCCAAAGCAATTGCACGCAACAGTGACCTGCGGCAATATACTCGGCTTCGGCAGTAGAAAGAGCGACTGAATTTTGCTTCTTTGAAGCCCATGACACCAAGGATCTTCCCAAGAACTAGCAAGTCCCCGATGTGCTCTTCCTATTAATCTTACACCCCGCCCAATCGGCATCCGAATAACCAATCAAATCAAATGTGGATCCCCGAGGGTACCAAAGCCCAAACTTAGGAGTATAAGCCAAATATCTCAAGATTCGTTTTACGGCCGTAAGGTGTGATTCCTTAGGGTCGGCTTGGAATCTTGCACACATGCAAACGGAAAGCATAATGTCCGGTCGAGATGCACATAAGTAAAGCAATGAACCAATCATCGACCGGTATACCTTTTGATCCACGGACTTACCTCCCGTGTCGAGGTCGAGATGCCCATTGGTTCCCATGGGTGTCTTGATGGGCTTGGCATCCTTCATTCCAAACTTGCTTAGGATATCTTGAGTATACTTTGTTTGGCTAATGAAGGTGCCCTCTTGGAGTTGCTTGACTTGGAATCCTAGAAAATACTTCAACTCCCCCATCATTGACATCTCGAATTTCTGTGTCATAATCCTACTAAATTCTTCACATGTAGATTTGTTAGTAGACCCAAATATAATATCATCAACATAAATTTGGCATACAAACAAATCATTGTCGAGAGTCTTAGTGAATAAAGTAGGATCGGCTTTGCCGACTTTGAAGCCATTTGCAATAAGGAAATCTCTAAGGCATTCATACCATGCTCTTGGGGCTTGCTTGAGCCCATAAAGCGCCTTAGAGAGCCTATTAACATGGTTAGGGTACTTACTGTCTTCAAAGCCGGGAGGTTGCTCAACGTAGACCTCCTCCTTGATTGGTCCATTGAGGAAGGCACTCTTCACGTCCATTTGATAAAGCTTGAAGCCATGGTAAGTAGCATAGGCCAATAATATGCGAATTGACTCAAGCCTAGCTACGGGTGCATAGGTTTCACCAAAATCCAAACCTTCGACTTGTGAATATCCCTTGGCCACGAGTCGAGCTTTGTTCCTAGTCACCACACCATGCTCGTCTTGCTTGTTGCGGAAGACCCACTTGGTTCCTACAACATTTTGATTAGGACGTGGAACTAAATGCCATACCTCATTCCTTGTGAAATTGTTGAGCTCCTCTTGCATCGCCATCACCCAATCCGAATCTTGAAGTGCTTCCTCTACCCTGTGTGGCTCAATAGAGGAAACAAAAGAGTAATGTTCACAAAAATGAGCAACACGAGATCGAGTAGTTACCCCCTTATGAATATCGCCGAGGATGGTGTCGACGGGGTGATCTCGTTGTATTGCTTGGTGGACTCTTGGGTGTGGCGGCCTTGGTTGTTCATCCTCCTTGTCTTCATCATTTGCATCTCCCCCTTGATCGTTGCCGTCATCTTGAGGAGGCTCATCTTCTTGATCTTCTTGTCCAATATCTTGAGGCTCATCCTCACTTTGAGTTGGTAGAGATGCTTGTGTTGAGGAGGATGGTTGATCTTGTGCATGTGGAGGCTCTTCGGATTCCTTAGGACACACATCCCCAATGGACATGTTCCTTAGCGCTATGCATGGAGCCTGTTCTTCACCTATATCATCAAGATCAACTTGCTCTACTTGAGAGCTGTTAGTCTCATCAAACACAACGTCACAAGAAACTTCAACAAGTCCTGAGGACTTGTTAAAGACTCTATATGCCCTTGTGTTTGAGTCATATCCTAGTAAAAAGCCTTCTACAGTTTTAGGAGCAAATTTAGATTTTCTACCTCTCTTAACAAGAATAAAGCATTTGCTACCAAAAACTCTAAAATATGAAATATTTGGCTTTTTACCGGTTAGGAGTTCATAGGATGTCTTCTTGAGGATTCGGTGAAGATATAACCGGTTGATGGCGTAGCAAGCGGTGTTGACCGCTTCGGCCCAAAATCGATCTGGTGTCTTGTATTCATCAAGCATGGTTCTTGCCATGTCCAATAGAGTTCGATTCTTCCTCTCCACTACACCATTTTGTTGTGGAGTGTAGGGAGAAGAGAACTCATGCTTGATGCCCTCCTCCTCAAGGAAACCTTCAATTTGAGAGTTCTTGAACTCCGTCCCATTGTCGCTTCTAATTTTCTTGATCCTTAATCCGAACTCATTTTGAGCCCGTCTCAAGAATCCTTTTAAAGTTTCTTGGGTATGAGATTTGTCCTGCAAGAAGAACACCCAAGTGAAGCGAGAATAATCATCCACAATTACAAGACAATACTTACTACCGCCGATGCTTATGTAAGCGATCGGGCCGAATAGATCCATGTGTAGGAGCTCCAGTGGCCTGTCGGTAGTCATGATGTTTTTGTGTGGATGATGGACACCAACTTGCTTCCCGGCTTGGCATGCGCTACATATCCTGTCTTTCTCAAAATGAACATTGGTTAGTCCTAAAATGTGCTCTCCCTTTAGAAGCTTATGAAGATTCTTCATCCCAACATGGGCCAGTCGGCGATGCCATAGCCAACCCATATTAGTCTTAGCAATTAAGCAAGTGTCGAGTTCAGCTCTATCAAAATCTACCAAGTATAGCTGACCCTCTAACACTCCCTTAAAAGCTATTGAATCATCACTTCTTCTAAAGACAGTAACACCAGTATCAGTAAAAAGACAGTTGTAGCCCATTTGACATAATTGGGATACGGAAAGCAAATTGTAATCTAAGGAATCTACAAGAAAAACATTGGAAATAGTGTGGTCAGGTGATATAGCAATTTTTCCCAAACCTTTGACCAAACCTTGATTTCCATCCCCGAATGTGATAGCTCGTTGGGGATCTTGGTTTTTCTCATATGAGGAGAACATCCTTTTCTCCCCTGTCATGTGGTTTGTGCACCCGCTATCGAGTATCCAACTTGAGCCCCCGGATGCATAAACCTGCAAAACAATTTTAGTTCTTGATTTTAGGTACCCAAACGGTTTTGGGTCCTTTAGCATTAGATACAAGAACTTTGGGTACCCAAACACAAGTCTTGGAGCCCTTGTGTTTGCCCCCAACAATTTTGGCAACTACCTTGCCGGATTTGTTAGTTAAAACATAAGATGCATCAAAAGTTTTAAATGAAATGGCATGATCATTTGATGCATTAGTAGTTTTCTTTCTAGGCAACTTGGCACGGGTTGGTTGCCTAGAACTAGATGTCTCACCCTTATACATAAAAGCATGGTTAGGGCCAGAGTGAGACTTCCTAGAATGAATTTTCCTAATCTTGCTCTCAGGATAGCCGGCAGGGTACAAAATGTAACCCTCGTTATCCTGAGGCATGGGAGCCTTGCCCTTAACAAAGTTAGATAAGTTCTTTGGAGGGGCATTAATTTTGACATTGTCTCCCCTTTGGAAACCAATGCCGTCCTTAATGCCAGGGCGTCTCCCATTAAAGAGCATGCTTCTAGCAAATTTAAATTTTTCATTTTCTAAGTCATGCTCACTAATCTTAGCATTAAGTTGTGCTATGTGATCATTTTGTTTTTTAATTAAGGCTAGGTGATCATGAATAGCGTCAACATTAATATCTCTACATCTAGTACAAATGGAAACATGCTCAACATTAGATGTAGAGGGTTTGCAAGATTTAAGTTCAACAACCTTAGCATGCAATATATCATTTTTAGTTCTAAGGTCGGAAATAGTAGCATTGCAAACATCAAAATCTTTAGCCTTAGCAATTAGTTTCTCATTCTCATTTCTAAGACTAGCAAGAGAAATATTCAAATCTTCAATCCTAGCAAGCAAATCATCATTATCATTTCTAGGATTTGGAATTGAAACATTGCAAATATGAGAATCAACCTTAGCTATCAAATTAGCATTTTCATTTCTAAGGTTGTCTATAGTCTCATGGCAAGTACTTAGCTCACTAGACAATTTTTCACATTTTTCTATTGCTAGAGCATAAGCATTTTTAACCTTAACATGTTTCTTATTTTCCTTGATTAGGAAGTCCTCTTGGGAGTCCAAGAGATCATCCTTTTCATGGATGGCACTAATTAGTTCATTTAATTTTTCCTTTTGTTCCATGTTAAGGTTAGCAAAAAGAATGCGCAAGTGATCCTCCTCATTTTTATCATTATCCTCATCACTAGATGTTTCATATTTGGTGGAGGACCTTGATTTTACCTTCTTTTTGCCGTCCTTGGCCATGAGACACTTGTGGCCGACGTTGGGGAAGAGAAGGCCTTTGGTGACGGCGATGTTGGCGGCGTCCTCGTCGTCGGAGGAGTCGCTTGAGCTTTCGTCGGAGTCCCACTCCCGACAAACATGGGCATCGCCGCCCTTCTTCTTGTAATACTTCTTCTTCTCCTTTCTTCTTCCCTTCTTGTCGTCGCCCCTGTCACTGTCACTAGACATAGGACACTTTGCAATAAAGTGACCGGGCTTACCACACTTGTAGCAAACCTTCTTGGAACGGGATTTGTAATCCTTCCCCTTCCGTTGCTTGAGGATTTGCCGAAAGCTTTTGATGATTAGGGCCATCTCCTCATTGTCGAGCTTGGAGGCGTCAATTGGTTGTCTACTTGGTGTAGACTCCTCCTTCTTCTCCTCCGTTGCTTTGAAGGCCACCGGTTGCGCCTCGGATGTGGAAGGTTCATCAAGCTCGTTGATCTTCTTGGAGCCCTTAATCATGCATTCAAAGCTCACAAAATTCCCGATAACTTCCTCGGGGGTCATTAGTGGATATCTAGGATTGCCACGAATTAATTGAACTTGTGTGGGGTTAAGGAAAATAAGGGCTCTTAGAATAACCTTAACCACCTCGTGGTCATCCCATTTTGTGCTCCCGAGGTTGCGCACTTGGTTCACCAAGGTCTTGAGCCGGTTGTACATGTCTTGTGGCTCCTCCCCTTGGCGAAGACGGAAGCGACCGAGCTCCCCCTCGATCGTTTCCCGCTTGGTGATCTTGGTGAGTTCATCACCTTCGTGCGCCATCTTGAGTAGGTCCCAAATCTCCTTTGCATTCTTCAAGCCTTGCACTTTGTTGTATTCCTTCTTGCTTAGAGAGGCAAGAAGAATGGTTGCGGCTTGGGAGTTGAAGTGCTCGATTTGGGCTACTTCGTCCGTGTCATAGTCCTCATCCCCTACGGATGGTACCTGTACACCATACTCAACAACATCCCATATACTTTTGTGGAGAGAGGTTAGATGAAATCGCATTAAATTACTCCACATAGCATAATCTTCACCATTAAAAGTTGGTGGTTTGCCTAATGGGACGGAAAGTAAAGGTGTATGTTTAGGAATGCGAGGATAGCGTAGGGGGATCTTACTATACTTCTTACGCTCTTGGCGTTTAGAAGTGACGGACGCCGCGTCGGAGCCGGAGGTAGATGTCGATGAAGTGTCGGTCTCGTAGTAGACCACCTTCCTCATCCTTTTGTGCTTGTCCCCACTCCGATGCGGCTTGTGAGAAGAGGATTTTTCCTTCTTCTCCTTGTGGTGAGAAGAGGAAGATCTTTTCTCCTTCCGCTTGGAGGAGTTCTTCTTCTTCTCCCTTCTCTTGGTGCGGGACTCTTCCGATGAAGTGCTCCCTTGGCTTGTAGTGGGCTTGTTATCGCCGGTCTCCATCTCCCTCTTGGTGTGATCTCCCGACATCACTTCGAGCGGTTAGGCTCTAATGAAGCACCGGGCTTTGATACCAATTGATAGTCGCCTAGAGGGGGGGTGAATAGGGCAAAACTGAAATTTACAAATATAAACACAACTACAAGCCGGGTTAGCGTTAGAAAAATAAACGAGTCCGCGAGAGAGGGCGCAAAACAAATCGCAAGCAAATAAAAGTGTGACACGCGGATTTGTTTTACCGAGGTTCGGTTCTCGCAAACCTACTCCCCGTTGAGGAGGCCACAAAGGCCGGGTCTCTTTCAACCCTTCCCTCTCTCAAACGATCCCACGGATCGAGTGAGCTTTCTCTTCTTCTCAATCAAACGGGAACAAAGCTTCCCCGCAAGGGCCACCACACAATTGGTGCCTCTTGCCTTGGTTACAATTGAGTTTGATCACAAGAACAAGTGAGAAAGAAAAGAATGCGATCCAAGCGCAAGAGCTCGAAAGAACACAAGCAAATCACTCTCTCTAGTCACTATGGTGTTGTGTGGAATTTGGAGAGGACTTGATCTATTTGGTGTGTCTAGAATTGAATGCTAGAGCTCTTGTAGTAGTTGAGAAGTGGAAAACTTGGATGGCAATGAATGTGGGGTGGTTGGGGTATTTATAGCCCCAACCACCAAAAGTGACCGTTGCTGGAAGCTGTCTGTTCGATGGCACACCGGACAGTCCGGTGCACACCGGACAGTCCGGTGCCCCCGCCACGTCACCATTGCCGTTGGATTCTGACCGTTGGAGCTTCTGACTTCTGGGCCCTCCTGGGTGTCCGGTGCACACCGGACATGTACTGTTTGATGTCCGGTGCACCGGTATGGGCACGTCTGACGTCTGCGCGCGCTGCGCGCGCATTAAATGCACCGCAGGGAGCCGTTGGCGCCGAAAAGAGCCGTTGCTCCGCTGGCACACCGGACAGTCCGGTGCACACCGGACAGTCCGGTGAATTTTAGCGGAGCGGCTGCCGCGCGAACCCGAGGCTGGCGAGTTCCGGAGACCGCGCTTCCTTGGAGCACCGGACATGTCCGGTGCACACCGGACAGTCCGGTGAATTATAGCGCGCCGGCTTCCGAGAATTCCCGAGGGCGAAGAGTTTGAGTTACTGTCCGGTGCACACCGGACAGTCCGGTGCCCCTAGCCAGAGGTGCCTCGGTTGCCTCGTTGCTCCTTTGTCGAATCCAAAACATGGTCTTTTTATTGGCTAAGTGTGAACCTTTTGCACCTGTATAACTTAAGTACTAGAGCAAACTAGTTAGTCCAATATTTGTGTTGGGCAATTCAACCACCAAAATTATTTAGGAACTAGGTGTAAGCCTAATTCCCTTTCAGCCGCGCGCGCGCGAGGAGTTGGGCCGCGGGGTGGGCTAGGCGCTGGCTGGGATGGTTGGGGGCTTTTCCCTTTTTATTATTCCGATTTTCTTCTTTCTATTTGAATATAGCTTTAGCTTTTAGATTCAAAACTAAACATGCTTCATGAGTTTAAATGGAGGCACGACAACACCAAACATCATACAAAATTAGATGGTCCCGCATGTGATGCAACCACAATAATTCCCCTAGGGTTTTGAGCATACTACGATTAATGCTAATATGATACGAAATAATTTCTCAATATTTAAAAAAAGAGAAGTAAATCCAAGAAAGGAGAGGGTAACACCTGAATTTGGTGGATATTAGAAAAGAAATTTTATACCCCCAAATTCAGGGTGTTACAATGTGCCACCATAAGGTAATGAATTAGCTATGGTAGGTAAAACATTAATCTGCTTAGCTAATAAATCCCCCAAAGTAACATAATTCGTAATTACTGCCTTGTCTACTATTCTCTCTTACCATATGTATCTAACTCAGATGGTCAATACCAGGAGGGGTGGTGGAATTGATTTACCTCCCAGACGACACACTCAGAGGATATTTAGACAACCCCAGCCACAACCAACGGAGATGAATCCCCCTAATCCTCCACCAGGCGGAGTTGACCCATTGATTACAGCTCAGATGAGGATGATGCAGCAAATGGCGGACACTATGGCATATATGCGGGCTCAGATGCAGCAAGAACGCCAGGAAATGCGCCAGGAAAGAGAAGAGATACGCAGGAGTTGCGCCAGGAGCAAGAAGAGATATGCTAGGAGAGAAGGGCGCAACAGCAGCTGCAACAGCAAATTCAACAACAACAGCAACAGCAGCAGCAACAACAAGTACCATTGCCTCCACCACCACCACCAGTTCCACCCCGTGATAAGCACTGGGAGTTTATGAGCCATGAGCCACCGACCTTCGCCAGTTCGCCAGATCCACTTGATGCAGATGATTGGTTGAAGTCAGTTGAGAAGATGATCAACATCGCCCAATGCTCAGACCGGGAGAAAGTTCTTTATGCCTCTGGTCGTCTGACAGGTCCTGCTGCTGATTGGTGGGATTCTTATACTGCTGCCCATGATGCTGCTGATATTATTACTTGGGCGGAATTCAGTACATAGTTCAGAAACTACCACATTCCAGGTGGATTGATGAAGATCAAGAAGGAGTTTCTGTCATTGAAGCAAGGCAACATGTCTGTCAGCGAGTATAGAGATAAGTTCATTCAGCTATCGAGGTATGCTCCGGATGAGGTTGCTGAGGATGAGAGAAAGCAGGAGCACTTTATTGAAGGACTTAATGGACCCCTATAGTATGCACTGGTTGCACACACATTTCCATCATTTCAGAGGCTACTGGATAAGGCTCTTGCTATTGAACACAAGCGTGTTCAATTGGGAGACTTGAAGAGGAAGGCTATCTCACAGGGACAGGGTAGCAGCAGTGTTCGTCCCCGCTACGTTTCGCCATAGGGTACACCTAGTCGTCCAGGAGGAGGACCACGTCTAGCTCAGTACGCTCCACAGGGGTCTCCACGGACACCTCCTACTCATCAGGCTACTCCCACTGCACCCCAACAAGGTCTGCTGGACAGAAGACCGGCCCTACATGCTTCAAGTGCAGTCAGATTGGGCACTATGCTAATGCTTGTCAGATGGGGAATTCTGGTACACCAGCTAAGAACAAGCAACAGACTCCTGGCAAGGGATATTCTATAGCCTAGGTTAATTAAGTCAGCCTCGATGATACTCCTGATGGTGCTGACATCGTACTCGGTATGTTTTACATTAATGCAATTCCTGCAACAATACTATTTGATTCTGGTGCTACACATTCATTCATGTCTGCTCAATATGCAAACACAAATGAGATACCACTGCTAAATATGAGGAAACCAATGATAGTAATCACACCTAAAGGGCCTATTGAGGCAAATCAAATGACACGTAGATTGACATTATCAATTATGGGAAGAGAATTTGGAGCTACTGCTATAATATTAGAGGCCAGCAGTATAGATCTGATCCTTGGTATGTCATGGTTAAGAAAGGCAAAGCCCATTATAGCATGTGGTAGAGGTACTATAGAACTCACTAGCCCTAAAGGATAAACATTTCAAGTTCAAATTGCAGTAACCACCTCTTCCAAACGGGCGATATACTTTATAGCGGAGGAGTTTGTTGGTGACAACATTCAGGTGGTTAGATATTTTCCGGATGTCTTTCCAGAGGAGTTACCAGGGATGCCACCATTTAGGGAAGTTGAGTTTGTCATTGATCTTTTACCTGGAACTGCCCCTATTTCTAAACGACCATACAGGATGGTTGTAGAAGAACTAAAGGAGCTTAAGAAGCAGTTAACTGAGTTACAGGAAGCAGGGTACATTTGTCCGAGTTCCTCACCTTGGGGAGCATCGGTACTATTTGTACAGAAGAAGGATGGATCACAGAGGATGTGTGTGGATTATAGATCACTTAATGATGTTACTGTGAAAAACAAGTATCCATTACCCCATATTGAGGATTTGTTTGATCAGATGAGAGGTGTCAGGGTATTTTCGAAGATTGATCTCCGATCGGGATACCATCAAATGAAGATTAGACCATCGGATATTCCTAAGACGGCTTTCTCAACCCGATATGGATTATATGAGTTCACTGTTATGTCATTTGGATTAACCAATGCACCAGCTTATTTTATGAAGTTGATGAATAAGGTGTTTATAGAGTATTTGGACAGATTCGTCGTGGTGTTCATCGACAATATTCTTATCTATTCTAAGAGTGAAAGTGATCATGAAGAACATCTAAGGTTGGTGCTACAGAAGCTACGAGATAATCAACTCTATGCCAAGTTTAGCAAGTGCGAATTTTGGATTGACAAGGTGTCTTTCCTTGGACATATTATTTCTAATGGAGGAATAGCAGTGGATCCTGCTAAAGTGAAGGAGATAATGGAGTGGAGAGTGCCCACTACAGTTACTGAGATTCGGAGTTTCTTGGGACTCGTAGGATATTATCGGAGATTTATTGAAGGGTTCTCTAAGATTGCCAAGCCTATGACCTCGCTTTTGGAGAAATGAAGAGAATTCAAGTGGGATGAGAAATGCCAAGACAACTTTGATCAATTGAAGAAGAGATTGATGTCACCACCGGTGTTGATTATGCCAGATCTACAGAAGGGATTTGACATTTATTGTGATGCATGTGGCCAAGGATTGGGATGTGTGCTCATGCAAGAAGGACATGTGATCGCCTATGCGTCTCGTCAGTTGCGGAAACATGAATTGAACTACCCCACTCATGACTTAGAACTGGCAGCCATTGTGCATGCACTTAAGATTTGGAGACACTACGTTATGGGAACTAAGTGCCAAGTATACACAGATCATAAGAGTTTGAAGTACATATTCACTTAGAAGGATCTCAACCTTAGGCAATGCCGTTGGTTGGAGCTTCACTACCACCCAAGCAAGGCAAATTTGGTCGCAAATGCCTTGAGTCAAAAAGAGCACATTCATTCCGCTATTGTTGTCCAACTACCCGATGAATTAGCAAAAGATTTTGAGAGGCTCAACCTAGGAATTGTTACACATGCAGAAGGAGTTACCATTGAATTGGAACCTACCTTGGAGCAAGAAATTCGTAAAGGTCAGGTTGGTGATGCTAAGATTTAGGAGATCAAGGATCTGATAACAGAAGGTAGAGGCCCAGATTTCATAGAGGATGAGCAAGGCACGATATGGTTCAAGAATCGGATCTGTGTTCCCGATATTGATAGTCTTCATGAAACCATATTGAAGGAGGCACATGACTCAGATTATTCTATCCACCCTGGGAGTACTAAGATGTATCAGGATTTGAAGCAAAAATATTGGTGGTATGTGTCGGCGGGGAAATCTCTCCGGCCAGGTGGCGGATTGCACCCGCCCTAAATCCTAATAAGAGGAGGGGCCTAAGCGTTTTGCTTGTTACGAGACTGGTGGACGAACACACGAGAGCACGCGAGGGTTTAGAGTGGTTCGGGCCGCTGGAGCGTAATACCCTACTCCACTATGTGATGTATTGCTTGAGAGCTTGTATGAATTTGTGAGTGTCTGAGTGAGCCTAAGATTCGATTTCCTTGTAACGCCGCATGCCTCCCCTTTTATAGCTAAAGGGGGCATGCACAAAGGTACTGAGCCCCGACATGCGGGCCCAGGAACATGGCAAATGGATTCACAAATGTCCGCTGCTGGGGCGATCTTCTAGTATCCTGACACCCGAGATCTGCATATCCTCGGCGTGCAGGGGAGGCTTCTTGTAGAAGGGATGATGAGTACAGTGCGCCGCTCGGCATGGGCGCACTGTTCGCCAACAGACCAGTCAGGCGCGCCGCCTGCTGGGTGACCCTGACGCCGTCTGCCAGCGGATTGGACAGGACGCATTAAATGCTGGGATGGCACGTTGCCCATTAGCGTGGTGGCTCCGCAATAAATGCATAGGCTGCATGGCTTTACGGGCTTTATGTCAGGCTTGACCCGTTGGCTTCTATCACGGGCCATAAGCCGCACGCCAGCAGCGGGGAGCGTAGGGCAAGGCTTGGACACGTGCCAGCACTGGACCCCTACTCATGCCAGGGTCCTTCTCGTCCCGGGACCTTGCTAAGACTCGGACCCTACTCGGAGGGGGACTAGGGCCCTCCCAAGGGACCCGGCGTGCCTTCTTGGGGGCTCCGGACTTGTACGCATAGGGGTCCGGTGTCCTTCCGTGGAGGATCAAACCCAACGATGAATACTGGGATGTACTACCTTTCCTTGCCACGTGGTGCCCTTGGACCTGCCCATGTGGTGGGGTTAGGCGCCATTCTCCGCGCGGCCTTGAGGTGTTGCACGGGTGCACGGCTACCTTATACTGTAGTAGAGGGTACCCCTGATTGAGGGTACTGACAGTGGCCCCTGGGCCTGCGTCAGGGGAGGATGCGAGCCTACAAGTGGGGCCAGAGTCTGATTGGCGATCTGCCTGCTGTTCTTGCGTGCCTGTTGGTGCGATTACTGTCGGCCCGCCTATGGCTACGCCGACTGTCACGCCCGTTCCCATGGCTGTCTGGCCCGTGACCTTCGTACTTAATGTCACTGTTGGGCCATGCGCGGGGTGCCTCGAGTCGCTGCATCGGTTCTGAAAACTTATCTTTTCAGTCTTCTGCGACGGCCTCGAGGGGACACGGCATTGGCGCAAGCGGCGGTGCGATTTTTCCGCACCCCATAACCGACGCGCCGGTTGCATGACATGTGGGCCTGGGTCCGCATGTTGGACTGTCGATTGTAGCGAAGCTGAGGGAGCGCACAACCGTGGGGCGGTTGTTCACTTCCTGCGTGGCGGTTCGCCTTCTTGACCGCTGGTTTTGGCGAAAATGGAGAGGCGCATAACCATGGGGCGGTTGCACATTCCTTGTGCAGCGGTTCGTCTTCTTCGTGCTTTGGGCCAGCCTATATGACGCGTGCGGCTTGGCCCCTGTGTCATAGGGTGGAATCATTAGTGCACACCGAGGGAGACTTTGCCCGTGACGCTCCGGGGCGCAAGAGGGGAAATCTCCCTTTAAAAAGGGATCGATCTCTCGGGTAGTAGTCATGCCTTGCTCCTCTTGCACCCTTCACGCCCTTCCGCCTTCTGGGCCTCTGGATGGGGCGCGCCGGTGTTCGCTGGAGGGAAACGCGTCAGAGCCATCCCCTCTGGCGGTCCCATCGTCGGAGAGCCCGTGCTCGCAGTGGGGCTATCGATCTTGTCTTCATCTTGCTGCTTTTAGAAGAGCGCAACCCCGTGGGGGTCGGTGCTCTTTCGCCATTGCTCGGCTTTAAGGATTTTCATCATGCAGCCCAGCTGCAGTCCCCCGCCAGTGGTCATCCAGGAGGATGACCACCAGCCTCGTGGTGGGGAGAAGCAAGCTGGGCTGCGGCCTCCACCCCACCCTCAGCTTCAAGGATGTTCATCATCCTCGCTGGGGTGGAGGGCGAGCCAAGTCGGGGCCCTGCCCTCCATGTGGGCTGGTGATCCGCTTCTTCCTCCAGCATTCGGAGGCGGAGGATGTTCACCAGCCTTGCGGAGGAGGTGAACCTCAGCTACGCGGTGCCGGCTGGTCGCAGGTCGTTAGAGGCAGTGTGCCTGGCCCTTTGGGCTGGGTGGCTTCGGCGCCGCCTCCGACGCTGCCTCCTGTCGTCTGGCCGGGGCATGGCTGTCCGTCCACCGCACGGGCGACGGTCGTGCCGTGCGCGGGTCCGCCACATCCACAGCTTCTCCTGCCTGCCGGCCGCACTGGGGGGTTGAACAAGACGTCGTACGCCGTGGGGGTGGTGCCGTGTTCTTGGATGGTCTTGTCCTCACTCCCGTGGGAGAACAGGAGCGAGGACCCCTTCGTGCGTGCTGAGGCAGCCGCCGCCGACCGGTGCAGAGGTGGTCGCTGTCGTCGGTGCTGAGGTGGTCGCTACCGCTGGTGAGGCTACCCACTGCAGAGGTGGTTGCCTCCGCTAGTGGGACCATCAAAGCCTCCTGCCGCCGAGTCCCTGACTTTTTGGCTTTAATGGCCTCATTGTCACCCCCTGTAGGAGGATGGGGGCGAGGACCTCCTTGCAATGGCGCACACCCTGGGGTGGTCGCCACCTGGTAAGCCGCTCGGAGTGGAGGTCGTTGTCGCTGCTGGTGTAGAGGTGGTCGCTGCCGCCGGCTATCCGCTGATGTAGAGGTGGTCGCCGCCGCTGGTGAGGTTGCTCGGAGCTAGCTTCCAGCGCGACTCCTTCTGGTGCAGCGCAGCTCATTCCTGCAAAAATGGAGCTAGGGCCCCGCTTGTAAGGGAATGTAATAACATATGTTTGCTCGGAAGCAAAATGTAATAACATATGTATGCAGGATCTTAGTCTGGGAAGCCAAGTTATGCGTCTGAACCCCCTGGATGGTGGTTCTAGGTACTAGGACACCTGCCGCAGGGTGGTGGAGTGTGCAGGCCCACGGTACGAGACCAAGCTGAGCGGCTACACGGTTTCGGACCACCCCAGGAGACAAGCATCTCTTCTCTAGTCCTGGACCCCAAGTTGTCGGACGCACAGGACTTATAGTTCCAAATACTAGGGCACCCGTCACGGAGCGATGGAGTGTGCATGATTTCAAGTACGGAACCAGGCTAACCGGCCACACAGGCCCTGGACCACCCCATGGAACGGGCACCCGTTCTTTGGAACCGCCCCCCAGGCTTTTTCCTGTTTTTGCAAGGTACTCCTGAGTATTATTTATAAAGCAGTGTTTAACACTTATCTGTGTATCGCTCGTTCATGCTATGTGAGGTGCTACGCTGTTGACTCCCCCTAGTACCTGGCCCCCCGCCTAGGATGTAGGCTTGATTTGTCGAGATTGGATACCAGCGCGTCTGAAAGAGTTGTCAAGAATTCTCGGGAGGCAGCTTCGCCAAGACCTGGATCTGTACACAGCTTTAGCTAAGGAGCGTTAGCTGTACACCTGTAGGACCCGCCATCTGACACTAGCCATCCTTTGATACATGCTCGGGACTTACAGGGTCTAGCCTGGGGGAGCCAAGTTGTGCGTCCGGACCCCCTGGATGGTGGTTCTAGGTACTAGGACACTTGCCGCAGGGTGGTGGAGTGTGCAGGCCCATGGTACGGGACGAGGCTGAGCGGCTACACGGCTCCGGACCACCCCAGGAGACAAGTATCTCTTCTCTATTTTCGGACCCCAGGTTGCCGGACCCACAGGACTTATAGCTCTAAGTACTAGGGTACCCGTCACGGAGTGGTGGAGTGTGCAGGATTTCGGGTACGGAACCAGGCTAACCGACCACATAGGCTCCGGACCACCCCATGGAACGGGCTCCCATTCTCCAGAGCCGGCCCCCAAGTTGTCGAGCCCTCCTGCTTTCGCATAGAGGCCCTAAACCGCAAGTCTGGCTGTTCAATTCAGATGTCATCATGCCTAATAGGATGGGAACTGGCCGGGTGGGTTAGATAAAATACAATCCGGAAACTGTAGGAAAAGACCTTGGAGCAGTAGGATAATACTATCATAGAGGTACATCTGAGAGGGTAGTTTTCCTTTATAACTTATCATGCATGGGTGCTTACCAACAGGTCGGGTTTATGGGGACAGACCCCACCGGGTTGGCGTACACGTATGTGTTACCTAGTTACAAAAGGGAAACACTTCGACCCCTCAGACTTGCTCTATAGATAAAACTTACAGAGATGTTCCGGCACCGGGGGAGGCACTCCTTCCGTCGTACCTAGACAGTTGCCCTCGGGTCGGAGTATTCCCGTTACCTTGAAGGGTCCTTCCCAGCTGGGGGAGTGTTGCGGAGCCCTAACTTGGTTTGGTACTTCCGTAAGATTAGGTCCCGACCCCGAGTTTCTATCTACGTTTGTTAAAGGAGCCCCCGTCTTTGGCTACGGTCATTCCTAGATTAACCTGTCAGAAGTCTGGACCCGTGGGGAATCTAGAAGGGTTTATGGAGGAAGGCAGGCTACAGCTCCATAGGCCGGGGGACATGGGGTCCCGCCGGCGGTCCGTCTAGTCGTCGCCATCGGAGTGGGAGTCCCTAGTGAAGACGTCCTTTAGGTCCCCTTCGGGTAACTGATACCCGAGGTCTCGCTCAGCCGTGGCTACCTCACTGTCGTCGACCTTTTCCTTGCCAAGGCGGTGACAAGGTGGGGAGTCGTCCTTGGAAGACTGCCCACGCCGCTCGTTGATGCGTTCGCTGACACGCTTTGCGAGATCAATGATCTCGCGACACTCCGTGACGTTGTGGCGACCGTTGGGGTGTACAGGGCACGAGCCACTGTTACCCCTTTGTGGCCGTGGGCGTTTGTTGCAGTCGCCCCGGCCCCCAGTCGTAGCTGCAACGACCAGCACGGTAGACTGTGGCCTTTCGTAGTCGTAGCCCTTCTTTTTCTTTTTGCCGCCCGGGGGACGGCACCCGAGCCACCCGTCTGGGTAGTCCCGGTTTGTGGGGCCGAGTGCCATGCACGGCCCTCGGTGGCTCTGGCGCACTTGTCAGCCAGAGCAAAGTGCGTAGGGACAGTCTCCACGTCATGTGTGGCCAACTTCTCCAACATTTTCTTATCACGTACCCCCTGTCGAAAGGTTGTGATGATGGAGGCATCAGAAATACGAGGTATAGTACCTCGTACCTTAGTGAAGCGGGAGATAAACGTCCGGAGGGTCTCTCCGGGCTCCTGCCTCACTGCATGTAGGTGGGCCTCCACACCATGTTGCTGGTAAGCGCTGGCGAAGTTCGCAACGAACCGTGCACAGAGCTCTTCCCAGGTGTAGATTGACCCTGGGGCGAGGTTCATGAGCCAAGTCCGGGCAGATCTAGACAAGGCGACATGAAAATACGTTGCCATCACAGCGGTGTTTCCACCTGCTGCCGTGATAGCAGTGACGTACAACTGCAGGAACTCCGACGGGTTTGATGTTCCATCGTATTTTTCCGACAGGTGTGGCCAGAACTTGGGTGGCCTTGACGCCGCGGGAAGATGATCCACGAGGGAGCGCTTCCCACGCCGGCCAAGGGGACACCCGTTTGGGACCGGGTGCCCGTTGGTGTCTGCGGTGCTGCCGCAGCAAAGTCTTGATCGAGGTTACGGCTCTCGATATTTTGGCGGCGTTCGCGCGCCCTTTCCAAAGAGATCCGGGTGTCCTCCCCCGTACGCCTGCGGTTGAGTTCTGCCCGGAGGTCGTCGGTCTGTGCACCCCTTACGGAGGGTGAGCGTACAGACGCCGTCGCCTCGCGTTGGCACCGGAATGACCGAGGCCTGGACCTGGTTGAGGTAGAATGTGCCACGCCGAGTAACCGGTCAATGTCGTCAAGCCACTGCTTCATGTCCTCCGGTGAAGCCGTGGAGCTAGGGGGGTGGCGTAGCAACTCCTTGGCTGCAGACAGCGCCATAGGCGCTGCTCTTGACGGAGTCCGGGAGACCTATGCTAGTGTGTGCTGCTGCACGGCGTGTACAGCAGCAGTCCCAGACTCAGGGCGGTCGGGTACTCGCGGCGCGGAGGATGCAACTTCTTGCTCCATCACCAAATCTTCTGAAGTTTTGGCGCGGTGCTCGATGATCCGTACCATCATACTGAGCGAGAAAACAAGCAAAAACTTCAAGCCTAGTGTAATACTCAAAAGTGTAATAAAAGAGGATAGAGATAATCTCAATAGTTTGTGGCCTCTACTATTCATTACATGTGATCAACACTAGTTAAAAGTGGATAATGAGAACCAAGAATACATAAATAACTTGTGCATCTTGCTGGATCTTACTTTGTGTGCATTTTGTGATGATATAAAAATATAGTAAAAATAATAATAATAATAATTATTATTATTATTATGTTAATACCCCAATGGGAAATTAAATCCTAAAAGAAATTCTAGAGTTTGGAAAAGAAGAAAGGAAATTCTAGAATTGAAACCAAAAGGAGAAAAGATATAAAAATAATATATATAATATATCTTCAAAGTAGTACTGTTTATGGCACAATATCATCTGACAATAATTGGTCACAATAGTTTGAATTAAATTTGAATACAACTTGAATTTGAAAAGAGAGAGAAAAGAAAATAAAAGAAAAAGAAGAAGAAACCCTGTTTGGGCTGGCTTCCATGAATTCGGCCCACCAAGGAAGTTACTCGCGCGGCCCAGCTGCGATTATCACGCGCCGACAGGTGGGCCCTGCTCGCCCGTCTCTCATGCGCACGGAGTCACTGCCTCGCTGCCCCACCGGGCAGGCTCTCTCTCTCGGCGTGTGTGTCTGGCGTGTGGGGCCGGGAGGTCGGATCCGCCATCTCCGCGAAATCAGGCGCGGACGTCGTCTCGTTCAGCGTGAAGCTCGCTCGGGCTGTTGGAGGAGTGGACCCTATAAGCGCTCGCGCCGGTGTCCCGTAGCAACCCATCGCCAAACCCAACTGCACCGCGCCCTAGTTGATCCTCTGCGTGCCCACCACTGGGAAGAAAAGAACTCCGTTGGGGGCATCGTCGTCGCGCCGCGTAGGATTCACCACTCCCTCCATGTTCGGCCATCCAGGAGGACGGTGACAAGTCGCACTTGCTACACCGTGTGAATTCGTGGCGTTTCGGGGTGGAATCACCGGCCCGGTCACCGGGAAAACTCTCTGCATCGCGCGCCGCCGTCATGGATCCGCCGCTTCACGTGAACAGCTCGCGTTGGTGACTATTTCCACTGGTATGTTGGCCCATTGTGCTCGACCTGTTTCCCCCTTCGTGTAGCGCCGTTTAATTTGAGGTTAGGACCGGGGGAGCGCTTAACCGCTTGATTCCGGTGAACTCCGCCGCCGCGGGCCGGTGGGTGCCGCCAGGGGTGGTCAAGAGATGGAAGATGGCTCAGGGACCGTCGATCTAGTCTTAAACGGTTAGGATTGATTGGAGCTGGCGTTTTGGGTTGGAACGCGATGGCGCGTCCGATCGCGATCGAACGATCCCTGATGCGCTCGCGTTTATTTAAATCAGAACCGTTCGCGCGTGATCCAACGGCTTGGATCCGAAGATACACCTTCGGCCGCAAGATTTACATAAGAGCCCCTCAGTTATTAGATAAGTAACCCGCAGTCCACTCGGGTGTTCCCCTGAGTCTGTGGAATATTTACGCCAGAACCCCTATACTTTCTAGAAAATAGTGCCCAGTCCAGATAATTAATAATACCAGGAAAATCATTTAGAAAATGGTTTTTAGTACAAATTTAATTGCAGAAACTTGTTTAAATTGTAGAAAATTCATATGAACTCCAATTTGGTCCATTCCGGTTCCTAAATTTTTATAATATTATTGTCTAACCATTAGTGCCACTGTTTTGCATGAAAGACTCATTAAAATTTATCTAGTGCTTAATCTTGTTTTAATTGCATAAAACCTTTAGAAATTCATATCTCAAAATCCATAACTCCAAAATTAATAATTCCAGTTCCTATGATCTCATTTTAGTGTCTAGATTATTACTGTGTATTTTATTTATATGTTTGGTGTAATATTAATTTTTGCTATACTATGTATGTATTGTGTTGATGCGAGTAGACGAGCAAGCTACACAGGATTCTGAGGTTCAGCTGGTAGAGACTGCTGAGCAGGAGCTCGTGGAAGGCAAGTTGTGCCCTTGATCACTTCTTTTACCTATTCATGTTCTTATTAATCATAATGATCTGCATAGGTTAATTTTGATGGGACCCAATAGGATACCCTAGATTTTGACTATCTTTATGCCTTGTTTCACCACTGGTTATACTACTAAACTTTTGGGTAGTACATGCTATTGCTTTATGTGGCTTTGGGTATAGAGATATTCATCACTCATTTTTATACTTGATATTATCTGTTCATTATTTTCTGTTCATGATAAGATCATTATGTTAATGGGAACATGGAGAACCACCCGGGAAAACAGTGCTACCACAAGGGTTTAATGGGACGCCCTTGGCTGATTAACTAGGAAAGCTAGTGGAGGGCTACCTTACCCGAAAGGGGCAAGGGCAGTAGGGGAGTGGTCAGTGTAGGGAGATCCTTGGGTTGATTTTGCTGCGATGGCGGTCAGGCGAGGGATTCCTGCACTGGAGCTTCCTATAAACTGTAGCGGGTAGTGCCGGGGACCATAATTAGGGGTACCCCCAAGACTCCTAATCTCAGCTGGTAAACCCCATCAGCACAAAGCTGCGAAGGTCTGATGGGCGCGATTCAGGCCAAGGCTCCGCTCAAGGGACACGATCCCGCCTCGCTCGAGCTCGACCTCGGGCAAAGACAGCCGACCCCGGAAGATTCACGCCTCGCCCAAGGGTCCCCTCAAGCAACGGACGCACCTTCGACTCGCCCGAGGCTCAGCTCGGGTAGGCTTCGCGGAGAAGCAACCTTGGCCAGATCGCCACGCCAACCGACCGTATCGCAGGAGCATTTAATGCAAGGATCGCCTGACACCTTATCCTGACGCGCGCTCTTCAGTCGACAGAGCCGAAGTGACTGCAGTCACTTTGCCGCTCCACTAACCGACCTGACAAGAAAACAGCGCTGCCTGCCCCGCTCCGACTGCCGTGCCACTCGCTAGAGTGAGGTCGACAGCGGCTAAGTCCAGCCTCGGGCGACATAGGAAGCTCTGCCTCGCCCGACCCCAGGGTTCGGCCCCCGTCTCGGCCTCGGAAGATGGACTTCGCCTCGCCTGACCCTAGGGCTTGGACTCAACCGAAGACGACGAACTCCGCCTCGCCCGACCCCAGGGCTCGGACTCAACCGAAGACGACGAACTCCGCTTCGCCCGACCCCAGGGCTCGGACTCAACCACGACTTAGAAGATGACGAACTCCGCCTCGCCCGACCCCAGGGCTCGGACTCAACATCGGCTCCAGAAGACGACGAACTCCGCCTCGCTCGACCCCAGGGCTCAGACTCAGCCTCGGCTCCAGAAGACGATGGACTCCGCCTCGCCCGACCCCAGGGCTCGGATTTAACCTCGACCTCGGAGGAATCGCCATCTCGCCCAAACTCGGGTCCGGACCGGCCACGTCGCCAGGGGGGCCATCATTACCCTGCACCTAGCTAGCTCAGGCTACGGGGGACAAGACCAGCGTCCCATCTAGCTCGCCCTTGCAAACAAGTAATGATGACACACCGCACGCTCCATGACAACGGCAGCTCCCAGCCCCTTACGTCTGCCAGGAGACGTCAGCAAGGATCCGACAGCCCCGACAGCTGTACTTCCACAGGGCTCCAGCGCTCCTCCGACGGCCACGACATCACATGAACAGGGTGCCAAAACCTCTCCGACTGCCACGGCGGCATGTACTTAGGGCTCTAGCTCCTCTCTGCTAGACACATTAGCACACTACTACACCCCCATTGTACACCTGGACCCTCTCCTTACGCCTATAAAAGGAAGGTCCAGGGCTCTCGTACGAAAAAGGTTGGCCACGCGGGAGAACGGGCCGACGCATAAGGCTCTCGCTCTCTCTCTCTCTCCCACGCGAATGCTTGTAACCCCCTACTGCAAGCGCATCCATCCGCCCTGGGCGCAGGACAACACGAAGGCCACAGTTTCCCCTTACAGTTCTCCCCCCTTTGTGTCCCGTCTCGCGCCGACCCATCTGGGCTGGGACACGCAGAGACAATTTACTCGTCGGTCCAGGGACCCCCCTGGGGTCGAAACGCCGACAGTTGGCGTGCCAGGTAGGGGCCTGCTGCGTGTTGACGAACAGCTTCCCGTCAAGCTCCAGATGGGTTGTCCCCAGCAACCTTTCCAACCCGGTACGATGCTCCGTTTCGGGAGTCTTGAGTTCATGTCCCTCGACGGCAGCTACGACATGATACTCCTTCCTCCGCCGCGCGACAGCGACAATGGCGGCCGTCAGCCCGCCCGCCGGCGGCGGAATCAACGGCGTCTTCCCCGCATGGCGGAAGAACAACATCCGGGTTTGTCCCGTCACCTCCCCCATCGACGGAGGAGGAGGCGGGGCAGCCATGGCCAAGCAGGAGGCGGCACCTCGTCGGTTGTCGAGCAAGTCGACGACGCCGGCGCCCCAGTGGGGGGCACGTCGGGCTTCAACCTTGCGTCTGAGACGAAGACGAGCGTCGTTTTCCCGCAACACTCCAACCCCAAGCAGATGAACGACGCCAGCACGCTCGTGAAGGACTTGCTGGGCGTCACCCTCGTACCTGAGACAATGGTGCAGTCCGCCCCTGACGCGACTTTGTCACTGCCTGTCGACCAAGAGGTACCAACCGATTCCCATCTCGTGCCTTTTGGATTCAGCTTCGACCCACCAAGCGACCTCGCTTCGGTGGAAGCCTCCATAGAGGCATGTACCAACCCTCCGGGGTACCATATGCGGTCGCCCTGGGACAGACTGATGGCCGTCTCGACCTACGGACCCTCGGGTTCCGAGGAAGATGCCGAGCCCGACTTTTGTTGGGATTTCTCTGGGCTCGGTAACCCCAGTGCCATGCGGGACTTCATGACCGCATGCGACTACTGCCTCTCCGATTGTTCCGATGGTAGCCGCAGCTTCGGCGACGAGGACTGTGGCCCAAGTCGTGAATGTTTCCACGTCGATCTAGGGGGTCCCGGCGAAGGCAGCCATCTTGGTATGCCGGAAAACGGCGATCCCCCTAGGCCTGCGCCTCGTGTTGACATCCTTCGGGAGCTAGCTGTGGTCCCAGTCCCTGCGGGGGGTTAGGACACACAGCTCGAGCAAATCCGCGAGATGCAGGCCAGGCTCGACGAGGGAGCAGGAACACTTGAGCAGTTCCGGCGGAACACCGGGCAGGAATGGGCAGACCAAGCTCCGGCCGGAGAAGCGCGTCATGTACCCCAGGGCATCTAGCACCGCATTGCCGACAATGTCAGGGCAAGGCCGCCACTGGCTTACAGTGGGGTCGGCCAGAACATGGCTGCAGCAGCAATACTACTCCGCGCGATGCCGGAACCATCGACCACCGAAGGGCGGCGTATCCAGGGAGAGCTCAAGAATCTCCTGGAGGATACCGCGGTCCGACGGACCGAAATCTCTGCCTCCCGAAGGCAGGGGTACCCCTCGGAGCATCGCGCCGCGACTTCCCGATTCGTGCGGGAAGCATTGGTCCACACCGGGCGCACGCGCAACACGGCGCCTGTGGCCCCAGGTCGCCTCGGCAACGAGCACCACCACTGCAACCGTTGAGCCCACCTCGACGAGAGGGTGCGCCGAGGCTACCACCCCAGGCATGGGGGATGCTATGACAGCGGGGAGGATCGGAGCCCCTCGCCCGAACCACCCGGTCCGCAGGCTTTCAGCCGGGCCATACGACGGGCACCGTTCCCGACCCAGTTCCGAACCCCGACTACCGTCACAAAGTACTCAGGGGAGACGAGGCCGGAACTGTGGCTCACGGACTATCGACTAGCCTGCCAGCTGGGTGGAACGGACGATGACAACCTCGTCATCCGCAACCTCCCCCTGTTCCTCTCTGACACCGCTCGAGCCTGGCTAGAGCATCTGCCTCCGGGGCAGATCTCCAACTGGGACGACCTGGTCCAAGCTTTCGCCGGCAACTTCCAGGGCACGTACGTGCGCCCTGCGAACTCCTGGGATCTCCAAAGCTGCCACCAGCAGCCGGGAGAGTCTCTCCGGGACTACATCCGGCGATTCTCGAAGCAGCGCACCGAGCTGCCCAACGTCACCGACTCGGACATCATCGGCGCGTTCCTCGCCGGCACCACCTGCCGCGACCTGGTGAGCAAGCTGGGTTGCAAGACCCCCACCAGGACGAGCGAGCTGATGGACGCCGCCACCAAGTTCACCTCTGGCCAGGAGGAGGTTGAGGCCATCTTCCGAAAGGACAAGCAGCCCTAGGGCCACCAGCCGGAAGACGTCCCCAAGGCGTCCGCTCAGCGCGGCACCAAGAAGAAGAACAAGAAGAAGTCGCAAGCGAAACGCGACGCCACCGACGCGGACCTTGTCGCCGCCGCTGAGTACAAGAACCCTCGGAAACCTCCCGGAGGTGCCAATATCTTCGATAAGATGCTCAAGGAGTCGTGGCCCTATCATCAGGGGCCCGTCAAGCACACCCTTGAGGAGTGCGTCATGCTTCGGCGCCACTTTCACAAGGCCGGGCCACCTGCGGAAGGTGGCAGGGCCCACAACAACGATAAGGAGGAGGATCACAAGGCAGAGGAGTTTCTCGAGGTCCACGACTGCTTCATGAATTACGGTGGGCAAGTGGCAAACGCCTCGGCTTGGCACCGCAAGCAAGAGCATCAGGAGGTCTGTTCGGTAAAGGTGGCGGTGCCAGTCTACCTAGACTAGTCCGACAAGCCCATCACCTTCGACCAGGGCGACCACCCCGACCGCGTGCCGAGCCTGGGGAAATATCCGCTCGTTGTCGACCCCGTCATCGGCAACGTCAGGCTCACCAAGGTCCTTATGGACGGAGGCAGCGGCCTCAACATCATCTACGCCGAGACCCTCGGGCTCCTGCAGATCGATCTGTCCTCGATCCGGACAGGTGCGGCGCCTTTTCACGGGATCATCCCCGGAAAACGCGTCCAACCCCTCGGACAACTCGATCTGCCCGTCTGCTTCGGGACTCCCTCCAACTTCCGAAGGGAAACCCTCACGTTCGAGGTGGTCGGGTTCCGAGGAACCTACCACGCAGTACTGGGGAGGCCATGCTACACCAGGTTCATGGTCGTCCCCAACTACACCTACCTCAAGCTCAAGATGTCGGGCCCCAACAGGGTCATCACCGTCGGCCCCACGTACCGACACGCGTACGAATGCGACGTGGAGTGCGTGGAGTACGCCGAGGCCCTCGCTGAATCCGAGGCCCTCATCGCCGACATGGAAAACCTCTCCAAGGGGGTGCCAGATGCGAAGCGCCACGCCGGCAACTTCGAGCCAACAGAGACGGTTAAGTCCGTTCCTCTCGACCCCAGCAATGACGCCTCCAAGCAGATCCGGATCGGCTCCGAACTCGACCCCAAATAGGAAGCAGTGCTCGTCAACTTTCTCGCGCGAATGCCAAGGTTCTTGCATGGAGTCCCTCGGACATGCCTGGCACACCGAGGGAAGTCGCCGAGCACTCACTGGATATCCGAGCTGGAGGACAAGTTCTACGGGTTCGAGCTCAACCACGTCGCTCGACGATACAACAAGACTGTGGGCGAGCTAGCTAAGATAGCCTCGGGGCGGACAATGGTTTCTCCGGACGTCTTCTCCCGAGACCTACATCAACCCTCCGTCAAGATCGACGACATGCCCGAGCCCGAGAAGGTCTCGGCCCTGCCCAAGGCGCCCTCGGCCCCCGAGGGTGAGGCACTGCGCGTCGAGGGAGATTGGAATGGGGTCCCGCCTGATCGAGACTGGCAGACCCCGTACCTGCAATATCTCCACCGAGGAGAGCTGCCCCTCGACCGAGCCGAAGCTCGGCGACTGGCGCGGCACGCCAAGTCATCTGTCTTGCTGGGTGATGGGAAGGAGCTCTAACACCACAGCCCCTCCGGCATCCTCCAGCGATGCATATCCATCACCGAAGGCCAGGAGCTCTTACAAGAAATACACTCGGGGGCCTGCGGTCATCACGCAGCGCCTCGAGCCCTTGTTGGAAACACTTTCCGACAAGGTTTCTACTGGCCGATCGCGGTGGCCGACGCCACTAGAATTGTCCGCACCTGCCAAGGGTGTCAATTCCACGCAAGACAGACGCACCTACCCGCTCAGGCTCTGCAAACAATACCCATCACCTGGCTGTTTGCTGTGTGGGGTCTGGACCTCATCGGTCCCTTGCAGAAGGCACCCGGGGGCTGCACGCACCTGCTGGTCGCCATCGATAAATTCTCCAAGTGGATCGAGGTCCGACCCCTAAACAGCATCAGGTCCGAACAGGCGGTGGCATTCTTCACCAACATCATCCATCGCTTCGGGGTCCCAAACTCCATCATCACCGACAACGGCACCCAGTTCACCGGCAGAAAGTTCCTGGACTTCTGCGAGGATCACCACATCCGGGTGGACTGGGCCGCCGTGGCACACCCCATGACGAATGGGCAGGTAGAACGTGCCAACGGCATGATTCTGCAAGGACTCAAGCCGAGGATCTACAACGACCTCCGCAAGTTCGGCAGGCGATGGATGAAGGAACTCCCCTCAGTGGTCTGGAGTCTGAGGACGATGCCAAGCCGAGCCACGGGCTTCACGCCGTTTTTTCTAGTCTATGGGGCTGAGGCCATCTTGCCCACAGACTTAGAATACGGTTCCCCGAGGACGAGGGCGTACGACGACCGACGCAACCAGACCAACCGAGAAGACTCACTGGACCAGCTGGAAGAAGCTCGGGACGTGGCCTTACTATACTCGGCGCGATATCAGCAGTCCCTGCGACGCTACCACGCCCGAGGGGTTCGGTCCTGAGACCTCCAGGTGGGCGACTCGGTGCTTCGACTATGACAAGACGCCTGAGGGCGCCACAAGCTCACGCCTCCCTGGGAAGGGCCATTCATCATCGCCAAGATTTTGAAGCCCAGAACATACAAGCTGGCCAACAGTCAAGGCGAGGTCTACAGCAACGCTTGGAACATCCGATAGCTACGTCGCTTCTACCCTTAAGATGTTTTCAAGTCGTTCATACACCTCGTTTCCATTAAAGTCTAACCATCAAGGAAGGGTCAGCCTTGCCTCGGCAAAGCCCGACCCTCCCTCGGGGGCTAGAAGGGGCGAACCCCCTCCAGGTCAAAATTTTCCTCGAAAAAAGTCTTCCATCAAAACGACTTTCGCGTCTCCCGGCTATATCAGTAACAGGACCCCAAGAAACGAATAAGAGTGCATGTAAGTGGCAAGGCCGACCGAGCCGAGGGACTCCTACGCCTCTGGGATACGGATACCTCACTCGTCGCCTACCACGAAAAATAACTCTTACTTGGGTAAGCAATCCTGCTACTAACGAACGAGTCCGGATTCGCAAAACAGGAGGAAAAGAGACACAACCTTATATCACGATGATAAAGTGTTCGGGCCCCGATAGCCACAATGAACAAACACTGGCACTCAAGGTGCCATTACAAACGGAACTCCGGTTCCACTCCCGCAGGTACGAAAAACCCCCCACATTGGAGGGCCTGCGGGACAACGAAACGCCGACAGGTGGCGCGCCTCTGCCCACTCCGGCAGCAGCGACAACGACCTCCGCTCCGGGCGGCCAAACAGCAGCAGCGATGACCTCAGGGCAGACACTGCTGCGACAAGGCCCTCGCCCACAACCCCACTCAAGGGGCGAGGATAGGCTACCAAGGCTGTGGAGCCGGAAGTCAGTCCGCGGGTGGCGCCGACTATCTCGTCGGCAGAGAAACCTCTTCCGGCTGCCTCGGTGGGAGGTGGCACCGGAAGCGGCGCCGAACCCACTCAAGCCGGAGAAGCCGGACACGCGGCAGCTGCCAGTGCCACGAACGGCGAACGCCCTTCCCCCCGATCACTGAGGGAAGGAGCGGGCCGCTGCCCGCGCGGAGACAGGCCCCAACTCGGCACACTCCCCTCCCCAGCACTGATGATGAACATCCTTGAAGCTGAGGGAGGGGCGGAGGCCGCAGCCCGGCTCGCTTCTCCCCACCATCAAGCTGGTGGTCACCGTCTTGGGTGACCACCGGCAAGGGGATGCAGCCAGGCTGCCTGATGAAAATCCTTGAAGCCGAACGATGGCTGAAAGGTACCAACTTCCGTGAAGTTGCGTTCCTCCAACGACAGCAAGACGAAAGCGACGCGAGCGCTCCCCATCCGGGGGCTCGGAAGGTGGAAGGGCGCGATGCATGAGGAGAGTGAGAAGACATGGTTGCCATCCAAGGGGGTCGCCCTCTTTTAAAGGCAACTCTCCCCACTTGCGTCCTCAGCCGGCGCGGACTGAGTCTTCTCCAACACGCTCCAAGGTCCTCCCCCTATGACACGGGGGCTGGGTCCCACGCGTCATGCAAGCTAGCCCAGGACGGAAGAGGCCAAACCGCCACGCGCGGTATGCGTAACTGCCCAGCGGTTACAAGCGCTCCTCCGTTTTCGCCCAGACCAGCGGGTGAAAGGACGGACCGCCATGCAGGCGGCATACAACTGCACCAAGGGGGCGCACCCTTTCGACTTCGACGCGTCCAGCATGGAGGCCCAGGCCCACACGTCATGTAACCGGCACGCTGGTTACTACGTGCGAGAAACTGCACCGCCACTCGCGCCAGTACCACGCCTTCTCGGCTGCGAAACCGGTGCCGCGACTCGAGGTGACCCTGCGCATGGCCCAACAGTGCTAACCGAGCACATCGGTCATGGGTCAGTCAGCCGCGGGAGAAGGCGTGACGATCGATACGGCCAAAAGTGGGCCGGCAGTAATGGTGGCGGTAGGTGGGCGGAAGCAGCAGTCAAATCGCCTGCAGGCTCACGTCCCCTCCTGGGATAGCGAGAGAGCCCTCTCCCACGGCGTGAAGACGACGCGCCCGTGTTCCGTTTCTCGAACGGCTCACGCACACACAACGGCTGCCCCGCGAACCACTTGTCCCGTCGCATTAACTCTACGGCAGGGCAGGCGGCACCTTTGGCAGGCAAAGCAGGTGACACTTCACCTCCGCCATAATGACCGCGTCAAAAAAGGTGCGCCACGTAGCTCAATTTCGTATCCTTTTCCTCTTCCCCTTTCTCTCTCTTGCTACAGGGACCGGGAAAGGGGATACTCCGAAAGGGATCCTTCTCCGCGAAGGAAGCGGGCCTCGAGCCCCCCTACTGATCAGAGGTTCGAAGGCTGGCCCCTCGGAAGGGTTCAACAGCCGCCTCAGAGCACTCGGGCTCTGTGCCCACTACTGGTCAGTGGTTCGAAGGCTGGCCCTTCGGAAAGGTTCAACGGCTGCCTCAGGCCACTCGGGCTCCGCGCCCACTACTGATCAGGGGTTCGTAGGCTGGCCCCCGAAGGGTTCGACAGCCGCCTTAGAGCACGCAGAGCGAGGGATGACCCTGGGTACGTTCGATACATAACCAAGGCTCGGGCTACGCTCACGAGGTACCCTAGGACATTTCCGAGACCGACGGGAACGATCTTGTAACGGAATCCCACCAGAGGGAGGCATCGAGCCCTCGGACCCCGTCAAAAGGGGACCGGGTCCGGCGAATTACCCGCAGGTACTTTTGGAGCGCGCCTCCGGGCCACTAGCCGACCCCTAACGAATGGGGCATGGGCGTCAACTCGGATTACCCATTAGCAACTCACTGGAGACACCATGTTCGGCGCCCTCCGAGGGCAACATGGCGCTTCCCCCCCCCCCTCCTCCTTGAGGAAAGGCGACGCAGGGGCGTATGAAAAAAGCCGAGTCTGTCCTTGATCGTCCTCTCGCTCTGTGCGGAGGCTCGGGGGCTGCTCTCGCAAACCCGGCTCCGGCCAAACCGTTGACAGCGTCAACATACTAGCCCGAGAACTTGGGACTTGACTAAGCACCCGGGCAACGACCAGTTCGCATGAGGGAACAACCAAACCGGCCGAGCCATCACGAAAGGCACTAAGACCTCGAAGGAGTCAAAACACTCCTCCGAGGCCTCGGGGGCTACACCCACCGGAACAAAATGCAACCGAGAAAGGCCGGTCCCCTTGCAAAAAAGTGCGACAAAAGCCTCCAAGCGAGTGCCAACACTCCCTTTGAGGTTTGGGGGCTACTGTCGGGGACCATAATTAGGGGTACCCCCAAGACTCCTAATCTCAGCTGGTAAACCCCATCAGCACAAAGCTGCAAAGGCCTGATGGGCGCGATTCAGGCCAAGGCTCCGCTCAAGGGACACGATCCCGCCTCGCCCAAGCCCGACCTCGGGCAAAGACAGCCGACCCCGGAAGATTCACGCCTCGCCCGAGGGTCCCCTCAAGCAACGGACGCACCATCAACTCGCCCGAGGCTTAGCTCGGGTAGGCTTCACGGAGAAGCAACCTTAGCCAGATCGTCACGCCAACCGACCGTATCGCAGGAGCATTTAATGCAAGCATCGCCTGACACCTTATCCTGACGCGCGCTCTTCAGTCGACAGAGCCGAAGTGACCACAGTCACTTTGCCGCTCCACTGACCGACCTGACAAGAAAACAGCGCCGCCTGCCCCGCTCCGACTGTCGTGCCACTCGCCAGAGTGAGGTCGACAACGGCTAAGTCTAGCCTCGGGCGACATAGGAAGCTCCGCCTCGCCCGACCCCAGGGTTCGGCCCCCGTCTCGGCCTCGGAAGATGGACTTCGCCTCACCCGACCCCAGGGCTCGGACTCAACCGAAGACGACGAACTCCGCCTCGCCCGACCCCAGGGCTCGGACTCAACCGAAGACGATGAACTCCGCCTCGCCCGACCCCAGGGCTCGGACTCAACCACGACTTAGAAGACGACGAACTCCGCCTCGCCCGACCCCAAGACTCGGACTCAGCCTCGGCTCCGGAAGACGACGAACTCTACCTCGCCCGACCCCAGGGCTTGGACTCAGCCTCGGCTCCAGAAGACGATGGACTCCTCCTCGCCCGACCCCAGGGCTCGGACTCAACCTCGACCTCGGAGGAATCGCCATCTCGCCCAAACTCAGGTCCGGACCGGCCACGTCGCTAGGGGGGCCATCATTACCCTGCCCCTAGCTAGCTCAGGCTACGGGGGACAAGACCGGCGTCCCATCTGGCTCGCCCTCGCAAACAAGTAATGATGACACCGCGCACGCTCCATGACAACGACAGCTCCCAGCCCCTTACGTCAGCCAGGAGACGTCAACAAGGATCCGACAGCCCCGACAGCTGTACTTCCGCAGGGCTCCAGCGCTCCTCCTACGGCCACGACATCACATGAACAGGGTGCCAAAACCTCTCCGACTGCCACGGCGGCATGTACTTAGGGCTCTAGCTCCTCTCTGCTAGACACGTTAGCACACTGCTACACCCCCCATTGTACACCTGGACCCTCTCCTTACGCCTATAAAAGGAAGGTACATGGCTCTCGTATGAAAAAGGTTGGCCGCGCGGGAGAACAGGCCGACGCATAAGGCTTTCACTCTCTCTCTCTCCCACGCGAACGCTTGTAACCCCCTACTGCAAGCGCATCCATCCGCCCTGGGCGCAGGACAACACGAAGGCCGCGGTTTCCCCTTACAGTTCTCCCCCCTTTGTGTCCCGTCTCGCGCCGACCCATCTGGGCTGGGACACGCAGCGACAATTTACTCGTCGGTCCAGGGACCCCCCGGGGTCGAAACGCCGACAGGTAGTCTAAAGCTAGTGGAACTTTGTAAAGGCCTCGTAGTGGTACCCTGCCTCACTTCCTTGGTAGAGGTGCATGGGGTCTGATCAACTCCGTGGCAAATGGGTAACACGACTTGTGGGTAAAGATGCGCAACCTCTGCAGAGTGTAAAACTGGTATACTAGCCGTGCTCACGGTCATGAGCGGCTCGGACACTCACATGATTAATTTATGGAACTTAAACTTAATTTGTCATATCATTGCATGTGGGATTATTTTATTATTACTTTTACTTATTATTACTATGGTTTGGAATTTACTTACACTTAGTAACTGCTAATAAAATTTTGACCAACTTCTAAAAGCAATGCTCAGCTTCAGCCTTTATTTCATTGATCAGCCTTACACTTCATGACCTCCCACCTTTGGTGAGTTCATGCCACATTATTCCCACGACTTGTTGAGCTATGATCGTATGTAAGCTCACTCTTGCTGTCTCACACCCCCCACAGGAGAAGAACATGTGGTCGAAGAGGAGCCGCCTAACACTGAGGCTTTCGACTTGATCTAGGTGGCGTCTCCTAGTCAGCTTTCTGGCGCCAAGGATAGATTTTAGTTCCTGCGATATTCATATTTTATTTTTGTAAGACTTCTGCTATGTAATAAGTACTCTGATTTTATTATGACATTTATCTCTATACTCTCTGTTATTATATATGTTGTCTTCTTGGCGCATGTATGAGATGCACGTGGCTTTGTTCCTTAAAGCCGGGTGTGACACCTAGCCCCTACCTGGCGTGCCAAATGTCGGAGGGGAAATCTCTCCGGTTGGGTGGCGGATTGCACCCGCCCTAAATCCTAATAAGAGGAGGGGCCTAAGCGTTTTACTTGTTATGAGACGGACGAACACGCGAGAGCACGCGAGGGTTTAGAGTGGTTCGGGCCGCCGGAGCGTAATACCCTACTCCACTGTGTGATGTATTGCTTGAGAGCTTGTATGAACTTGTGAGTGTCTGAGTGAGCCTAAGATTCGATCTCCTTGTAACGCCGCATGCCTCCCCTTTTATAGCTAAAGGGGGGCAAGCACAAAGGTACTGAGCCCCGACATGCGGGCCCAGGAACATGGCGAATGGATTCACAAATGTCCACTGCTGGAGCAATCTTCTAGTATCCTGACACCCGAGATCTGCATATCCTCGACGTGCAGGGGAGGCTTCTTGTAGAAGGGATGATGAGTACAGTGCGCCGCTCGGCACGGGCGCACTGTTCGCCAATAGACCAGTCAGGCGCGTCGCCTGCTGGGTGACCCTGACGCCGTCTGCCAGTGGATTGGACAGGACGCATTAAATGCTGGGATGGCACGTCGCCCGTTAGCGTGGTGGCAGGCGGCGCGTCCTCTCCACAATAAATGCAGAGGCTGCACGGCTTTACGGGCTTTACGTCAGGCTTGACCCGTTGGCTTCTATCACGGGCCACAAGCCGCACGCCAGCAACGGGGAGCGTAGGGCAAGGCCTGGACACGTGCCAGCACCGGACCCCTACTCATGTCAGGGTCCTTCTCGTCCCGGGACCTTGCTAAGGCTCGGACCCTACTCGGAGGGGGACTAGGGCCCTCCCAAGGGACCCGACGTGCCTTCTTGGGGGCTCCGGACTTGTACGCATAGGGGTCCGGTGTCCTTCCGTGGAGGTCCGGACCCAACGATGAATACTAGGATGTACTACCTTTCCTTGCCACATGGCGCCCTTGGACCTGTCCATGTGGTGGGGTTAGGAACCATTCTCCGCGCGGCCTTGAGGTGTTGCACCGGTGCGCGGCTACCTTATACTGTAGTAGAGGGTACCCCTGATTGAGGGTACTGACAGTATGGATTGAATAGAGATGTGGCTGCACATGTGGCTATGTGCGATGTGTGTCAAAGAGTTAAGGCTGAACACCAGAGGCCAGCCGGACTACTGCATCCAGTTAAGATACATGAGTGGAAATGGGAAGAGATTGGCATGGACTTCATTGTTGGATTACCCCGCACATCTGCTGGGTATGATTCTATTTGGGTGATTGTGGACAGGCTAACTAAAGTAGCCCACTTTATTCCAGTGAAGACAACATATTCAAAAGCCAAGCTAGCAGAGTTGTACATGGCACGGATTGTCTGCCTACATGGTGTGCCAAAGAAGATTGTGTCAAACCGGGGATCACAGTTTACTTCTCGGTATTGGAAGAAGTTGCATGAGTCCTCGGATACAAGATTGAATTTTAGTTCGGCTTACCATCCCCAGACTGATGGGTAGACTGAGAGGACCAACCAAGTGCTGGAAGATATGTTAAGAGCTTGTGCCCTTAAGTATGGTGGTAGTTGGGATAAGAGTCTACCGTATGCGGAGTTCTCATATAATAATAGCTATCAGGCCAGTTTGAAGATGTCACCGTTTGAGGCTTTGTATGGCAGGAAGTGCAGGACTCCACTGTATTGGGATCAAACTGGTGAAAGGCAGTTATTTGGGCTAGAGATTATACAAGAAGCAGAGGAGCAAGTCCAGCAAATAAGGGAGAATTTGAGAACTGCGCAGTCAAGACAGAAAAGCTATGCTGATACCCGGAGAAGACTGCTAGAGTTTAAGGAGGGTGATTATGTCTATTTGAAGGTGTCACCACTCAGGGGTATGAGAAGATTTAAAGTCAAAGGAAACTTGTCCCCTCGCTTTATTGGACCCTTCTTAATCTTAAAGCGAGTGGGAGAGGTTGCATACCAATTGGATTTACCTGATCATCTTGCGGATGTTCATGATATATTCCATGTATCTCAGCTGAAGAAATGTCTCAGGGTACCTGAAGAGCAGTTACCAATGGAGGACCTTAGTGTTCAAGATGATCTGACTTATGCTAAGTACCCCATCAAGATTCTGGATACACTGACTCGTGTCACGAGGAACAAGGTTATAAAGATGTGCAAAGTGCAATGGAGTCACCACGGAGAAGATGAAGCTACTTGGGAGAGAGAAGAATAGTTTCATATAGATTTTCCCCATCTTTTCCCCAGATCTTCTTAAATCTCGAGGATGAGATTATTTTTAAGGGGGATAGGATTTGTAATACTCAAAATTGTATAAAAGCATTATATGGTGATATCCTTATTTTATGTGGCATATTTGCATCATGAAAAGAGCATACATGTAATTAAGAGGGATTAATCGAAACAAATGATTCCAAAAATAAAATAAAGTGCATCTTATTAGAGTTTTTGTTTGTGCACTTAATAAAATACTAACATGGATAAAATATATAAAATATGAAAAATGAGTTGGAGATTGGACTAAAACATCAATTGAGTTTGGAATATAAAAATGGTAAAGGAGGAAGAATATAAATATAAAGCAAATTTATATATTTCTAAAATTAATGTTTTAAAGTCACATTATAAATTGAGAATAAACTTGACACAAGTTTGAATTCAAGATTGAAATTCAAATTGAACTTGAAAATAAGAAAGAAAAAGGAAATCAGAAAAAGAAAAAGAAAAAAAGAAAACTACATGGGCCGACTGCCTCCTCTCCGGCCCACTCCCCTAACTCCTCCCCGCGCGGCCCAACTCCCAAATTCTCCACGCGCGCGCTTGAAACCCACTGCCATGCGGGCCCACCTTGCCAGTCCATCGCAACCGCGCGTGACCCGATCAACTCCACTGCACCTGAGCCACTTACGCGTGGGACCCACGCATCATACGCTGCGGCGCACCTGTGCTTCGGTTGCTCCACTGAGCAGTCGGGCCCACTAGCCAGAAGCTCCTTCCTTCGCGCGCGGACTCCGTCCTCCACCCCGTCAACCGTCTTCGTGCATGGCGGCCGCGTCCCGGGATCCTCTCCGTGCACGACCACCTGCCCATTAAAGCTCTTCGTGAGACCCGTTCTTCCCCTGCTACTCTACCGCACGTGCGTCGAGCCAAACCCTCCACCAGTAGACACACCACCGTCGAGCTCTTGGAAGTACGCCGCCGCGCTGTGCCTTCCCATCCATTCATCGTCGCCTGGTGTTGTTAGAAGGGTCGGGGGTCTGCACCGAGCTTCTGTGAAGCCGTCTGTGGTGTTTGCGGGCGGAATCGTCCATCGCGCGGCCCTTAATTGCTCGCCGTAGTCAAGCTCTGCCGTGGAAGCCCCTGTTCCACGTGGTCGAGCCTCGTCGTAGCGCCAACCTCTTGGTATGTTCCTGAGAGCACCTAGAGGGGGGTGAATAGGTGATCCTGTAAAAAACGAATACTTGTAGCCACAAAATTTGGTTAATTGTTAGCTCAATGGAATCAAATGGCTACGGACCAAGCTCTTGTGAAACACAATGGACACGAAGAACACAAGCACAAGAGACACGGTGATTTATCCCGTGATTCGGCCAAGTAGCACTTGCCTACTCCACATTGTGGCGTCCCAACGGACAAGGGTTGCACTCAACCCCTTTCAAGTGATCCAATGATCAACTTGAATACCACAGTGTTTTTCTCTCTTTTACTTTCTCCTGTTCGCGAGGAATCTCCACAATTTGGAGCCTCTCGCCCTTACAAATCATGATCACAAAGAAGCACGAAAGTAAGGGAGGGAAGAGCAACACACAAGACTCAAAGCACGAGCACAATCACGCACACAAGCCACAACTTGAGCTCACAACACAATGCGAGGAGTTCTCTACTCAAATAGAGCTCAAGTCACTATCACAAGGAATCAAAGGCGCGAGAATGGAGTCTTGGTGCTTAGAGATGATCAAAGAATGCTTGGTGTACTCCTCCATGCGCCTAGGGGTTCCTTTTATAGCCCCAAGGCAGCTAGGAGCCGTTGGAAGCAATCTGGGAAGGCAATTCTTGCCTTCTGTCGGGTGGCGCACCGGACAGTCTGGTGCACCACCGGACAAGCACTGTTCATGGTCCGGTGCAGATTGCCTTCCTAAAATAGCACAGCCAACCGTTGCAGAATTGGAGCCGTTGGCGCACTGGACAGTCCGGTGCCCCTACCGATAGTTAGCGCGGCCATGCGTCGCGCGCGGATTGCGCGGCCGACCGTTGGTGCAGTCGACCGTTGGCTCACTGGACGGTCCGGTGCCTCACCGGACCGTCCGGTGAATTTTAGTCGTACGTCGTTGAACGATTCTCGAGAGCGACGACTTCGCCGCAGAGGGCTCACCGGACAGTCCGGTGCACCACCGGACAGTCCGGTGAATTGTAGCTGTACACCGCCGTCAGTTCCCGAGAGTGGCCTATTCACCGGAGGCTGGCCTGGCGCACCGGACACTGTCTGGTGCACCACCGGACAGTCCGGTGTGCCAGACTGCGCTGAGTCTTGGCTGCTTCGAGCCAAGTTCTTTTCTTCTTCTCTTTTCTCTGATTCCAGCACTTAGACAAATATATTAGTACACAAAAACCAAAGTGCTAAGTCTAGAATCATACCTTCTTGTTGATTTGCACTTCATCAATCATTTGGCACAAGATTACTCACTCAATATGTGTTGGGCACTTAATCACCAAAACTATACTAGAAATGGCCCAAGGGCACATTTACCTTTCAATCTCCCCCTTTTTGGTGATTTACGCCAACACATCAAAAAGCAACTAAAAGAAGTGCAATATCAAAGCAATTGAGAACAAAAATTGTTTTTGATTCAAATTTGGCATATTTGGATCATTCTTTGCCACCACTTGGTTTGTTTTTGAAATCAAACTCAATTTCCTATCTCTAAGTCAAACACACTTGTTTAGGCATAAAGAGAGGTATTCCATGAGAAAAAATTGATCAAGAGCCAAAAACTCCCCCTTTTCCCATAATCCTACATTCTCCCCACAAGAGGCCAAATTTTTGCACATAAGAGTATTTTGACAAAACACAAGTTCTAACTCTACTATTTTCAAAATTCTCAAGTGGTAGTTGATCCATTTGCTTTGGCCTTAATTTCTCCCCCTTTGGCATTAAGCACCAAAACGGGATCATTATTGGCCCTTAAACCCCATTGCCTCACCAAATCATTCAATTAAGAGTAAAAAGGCAATAAGAGCATGGAGATGAACTTGGAGTAAATTACCCTCTCATCAGAGTGCAGTGGAAGTCTTGCATGGTCCAAGTTCACCTTTTTCCTTTCAATTCACATTTGAGACTAAATTAAGAAAACTCAAGCACACGATTAGTCTCAAAGGGTCAAGTTGTAACATTTCTCCCCCTAAATATGTGCATCATTCACACATGGACTTGTGAGGTCCGGGGATCCCTTGCACAACTTGAGCACCATAAATGTGCAATAACATGCATAAAGGAACATGATCAAAGGCATAAAACACATGTATGCTCTAGATCAATCCAAGTTATGTGAATCTAAGACATTTAGCTCACTATGCAGCCTGCAAAAGGTCTTCTCATCTAAAGGCTTGGTAAAGATATCGGCTAGCTGGTTCTCGGTGCTAACATAAAACACTTTGATATCTCCCTTTTGCTGGTGGTCTCTCAAAAAGTGATGCCGGATGTCTATGTGCTTTGTGCGGCTGTGTTCAACAGGATTGTCCGCCATGCGGATTGCACTCTCATTGTCACATAGGAGTGGGACTTTGCTCAGATTGTAGCCAAAGTCCCGGAGGGTTTGCCTCATCCAAAGTAGTTGCGCGCAACACTGTCCTGCGGCAACGTACTCGGCCTCAGCGGTGGATAGGGCAACGGAAGTTTGTTTCTTAGAACTCCAAGACACCAGGGACCTTCCTAGGAATTGGCACGTCCCTGATGTACTCTTCCTATCAACCTTACATCCAGCATAGTCAGAGTCTGAGTATCCAATTAAGTCAAAGGTAGACCCCTTTGGATACCAGATCCCGAAGCAAGGCGTAGCAACTAAATATCTAAGATTCGCTTAACGGCCACAAGGTGACACTCCCTTGGGTCGGATTGAAATCTAGCACACATGCATACGCTTAGCATAATATCCGGTCTACTAGCACATAAATAAAGTAAAGACCCTATCATAGACCGGTATGCCTTTTAATCAACAGACTTACCTCCTTTGTTGAGGTCGACATGTCCGTCGGTTCCCATTGGAGTCTTTGCGGGCTTGGCGTCCTTCATCCCGAACCGTTTGAGCAAGTCTTGCGTGTACTTCGTTTGAGAGATGAAGGTGCTGTCCTTGAGTTGCTTCACTTGGAACCCAAGGAAGTAGTTCAACTCGCCCATCATCGACATCTCGAATTTCTGTGTCATCACCCTGCTAAACTCTTCACAAGACTTTTGGTTAGTAGAACCAAATATTATGTCATCGACACAAATTTGGCACACAAATAGGTCACCATCACAAGTCTTAGTGAAAAGAGTTGGATCGGCTTTCCCAACCTTGAAAGCATTAGCAATTAGAAAGTCTCTAAGGCATTCATACCATGCTCTTGGGGCTTGCTTAAGTCTATAGAGCGCCTTAGAGAGCTTACACACATGGTCGGGGTACCGTTCATCCTCAAAGCCAAGGGGTTGCTCTACGTACACCTCCTCCTTGATTGGCCCGTTGAGAAAAGCGTTCTTCATGTCCATTTGGAACAACCTGAAATAATGGTGAGCGGCATAGGCTAACAAAATGCGAATTTACTCTAGCCTAGCTACAGGAGCAAAAGTCTCCTCAAAGTCCAAACCTGCGACTTGGGCATAACCTTTTGCCACAAGTCGAGCCTTGTTCCTTGTCACCACCCCGTGCTCGTCCTGTTTGTTGCGACACCCACTTGGTTCCCACAACGTTTTGCTTGGGACGTGGCACTAGTGTCCAAACTTCATTTCGCTTGAAGTTGTTGAGCTCTTCCTGCATGGCCAACACCCAGTCCGGATCTAGCAAGGCCTCTTCTACCCTGAAAGGCTCAATAGAAGAGACAAAAGAGTAATGCTCACAAAAATTAGCTAATCTAGAGCGAGTGGTTACTCCTTGCTTATATCACCCAATATCTGGTCGACGGGACGATTCCTTTGAATCGTCGCTCGAACTTGAGTTGGAGGGGCCCGTGGTGCTTCTTCCTCCACAACTTG
This sequence comes from Zea luxurians, assembly GCA_029449295.1. Classification (NCBI taxonomy): domain Eukaryota; kingdom Viridiplantae; phylum Streptophyta; class Magnoliopsida; order Poales; family Poaceae; genus Zea; species Zea luxurians. Next base: position 3,776,290 of record JAOPSE010000018.1, on the reverse strand, counting down.
ATCGTCTTGAGCTCCCCTTGATCACACGCCTCCTCTTGAGGAACCTGCTCTTCATCTTGAGTTGGGGGATGCACCATCGTTGAGGAGGAAGGTTGATCTTGCCCTTGGTGTTCTTGTGGTCGCACATCTCCAATCGCCATGGTGCGAATTGCGTCCGTTGGAACATCATCTTCATCTATATCATCAAGATCAACTTGCTCTCTTTGAGAGCCATTAGATTCATCAAATACAACGTCGCTAGAGACTTCAACCAAACCCAATGATTTGTTGAAGACTCTATACGCCTTTGTATTTGAGTCATATCCTAGTAAAAACCCTTCTACAGCTTTGGGAGCAAATTTTGAATTCCTACCTTTCTTCACTAGAATATAACATTTACTCCCAAATACACGAAAATAAGACACGTTGGGTTTGTTACCGGTTAGAAGTTCATACGACGTCTTCTTGAGGAGGCGATGAAGGTAGACCCGGTTCATGGCGTGGTAAGCTGTGTTCGCCATGTCTATAAGCGTCCTGTTCTTCCTCTCTACCACACCGTTTTGCTGTGGTGTGTAGGGAGCGGAGAACTCGTGCTTGATTCCTTCCTCCTCAAGAAACTCCTCCACTTGAAGGTTCTTGAACTTGGACCCGTTGTCGCTTCTAATCTTTTTCACTTTGAGTTCAAACTCATTTTGAGCTCGTCTTAGAAAGCGCTTGAGGGTCCTGTAGGAAATGGGTGACGCCTAAGAGGGGGTGAATTAGGACTTCTAAAACTTTTACTAAACTAGGCCACAATTAAATCCCTAGAGCAAAACCTATGCAAATAATCAAACTAGAGAGCGCAATATAGGTTTTGTCTAAGTGTTGCTATCTCTACCGCAAAGGCTAAGTTTCAATCTACACTAAATGAGTATGAATAAAAGATTGAAACTTAAATGCTTAATGGAAACTTAAAGAGCAAAGTAGAGAAGCAAACTCTCGTGGATGACGCTGGTATTTTTACCGAGGTATCCGGAACCACGCAAGGTCCCGACTAATCCTCGTTGGTGCCCCTACGCAAAGGGAAGCCCATGCGAGGGCCAAGCACCACGGTCGAGTAACTCCGTAGAGAGCCGCGGGCCTTCTCCACGCACAAGTCGTGCTCCGCTTCCGGCTCCTTTCGAACGCTCCCCGCCGTCTCCACTATCGAGCTTCCAGCCGAAACGCCGCGGGCCTCGTTCCCTCCGGTACATGGTGGCGGCCGTGATACAAACACGGTTGTCACGGTCTCGCAAGACTCTCGCCCCACTCGGTACAATTACAACGGCTCACGCAAGAGCCGAGGGGTTGTGTGGTTTTACAAAACTCACTCAACTAACTAGGGTTCACCAAGAGCAAGCGCTAAAGCGGTCTAACTAATCTAAGCACTTCGCAAAGCACCTACGCTAATCACCGAGTGATTCTATTAAGCACTTGGGTGTTTGAGCTCTTGGAAATGTGCACTATATGCCTTGGTATGTTGCTTGGGCTCCCACACCTGAGAATGGCCGGTTGGGGTGGTATTTATAGCCTCCAAACCCCAAACTAGCCGTTGGACAGAAAGCAGCAGCTTTCTGTCGTCGGGTGCACCGGACAGCCACTATGCAGTGTCCGGTGCACGCCACGTCAGCCGACCGTTGGCGCCTGTAGCAGTCAACCATTGGATCCGACCGTTGCCGTCTGTCCGGTGCACACCGGACAGTCCAGTGCTGACTGTCCGGTGCCCCACCGGACAGACCGGTGCTACAGCCAGAGAGCGCCTGTCTATGGCCTCTCTGCGCAGACTGTCCGGTGCCACACCGGACAGTCCGGTGCACACCGGATAGCACTATCCAGTGCGCCACCAGGTGCTGGCTGACAGCCCGCTTCTTGGGTTGCTTCGCTGATTTCTTTGGGCTTCTTTTGTTCTTGAGTATTGGACTCCTATGCACCTTTTTATGTCTTCTTTTGAGGTGTTGCATCCTCATTTCCTTGGTCCAATTCTCTTCGCATCTTGTGAACTATAATTATAAACACTAGCAAACATATTAGTCCACAGGTTGTGTTAATCATCAAACACCAAATCTCAATTAGCCAAAAGGCCTGGGGTCCATTTTCCTTACAATCTCCCCCTTTTTGGTGATTGATGACAACACAACCAAAGCAAGCAAATAATACAAGTATTTGAATTAAAATATGCAATCTACTTGCTAAGATGCATGATTGTCCCTACAATGTGATATTATGGACTTAAACCTCCCCCTAACTCCATAATTCACTTACTTCCTATTTTTGGACCAAATAACCAAAACCACTTGAAAACCCATTTGTAGATATAAAATTTTAAATTGGTGGTGTTTGGTGTTTGATATAGTTTTCATTGCTTTGGTCCCTAAACTTCTCCCCCTTTGGCATCAACCACCGAAAAGGAAGACATTAAAAGCATGTAGGAAGTAAATAAAAGCTTGCCCTCATAAAGAATTTTATCAAATGATACCACTAGAAGAATATTAAATTAAACCACATGAATGATACTAGTTGAAAGGATTACTCCCCCTAAATGAGTGTTCTCTTTAGAAAGAAGTTTCTCCCCCTTTTTAGAGATGAAGAAATACTCCCCCTGACAGAGATCCTCTACTTAGGAAAAAGCATGTGAAAATTAAAGGTGCAAGACATGATTTGAAAAGACTAACTTCCCTTATGCATAGGTAATAGAATATGAGTTAACTACTTATGCATTTTAGCAACATGGAAGCATATGATATGAAATATAGTCTAATCAAATTTTGGAGAAGACATGCAAATGATACTAGATATAGTCTCAAAAGATATCAATTGAAAGTCAATGGCGAGCTTGAGAGACATGAGAGTTCTTGGAGATTTTGCAGTGGAAGATTGTTGTCTTTCTCCCGGGACCTTATTTTCCTTACAATGAGACTATCACATGAAATAGACTTGAGAAGGTGTTAGTCTCAAAGTGTTAGATTATAGAGTAACCTCCCCCTAAAGGTGTGCATACAAGTTTTGAATACTTGTAGGAGACATGCACTTTGATTTGATATCAAGAGGGGCAAATTATCCATAATCCGAACTTTGGCACATATAAGTTAAATGATACAACTTGTAGAAATCAAAAAATTTCAATTGATGCATCATTTACTATGGAGTGATATAGAAGCTATGTGCCGTGCTTAACTAAACATTTTAAACCATGTAGGTTTGCTTAAGTATATGAATTGAAAGCAAGCAATCCTACCATGTGATGTACCTAGTATGCATAATTTTTAAACAAAAGTAAATAACAAATGTAATACTAGGCAAGAAAGGTAAATAGATACGCATATCTAAAAACAAGAAATACAATTAATCTAGTTACCTTAGTCATGGGTGGGAAATTTGGGTCCAAAATATTCACTAACCCACTTGGCAATAAACTTGATCCAATATGATGTATCCCATGATATACATCTCAACTTTGCCAAGTCTCCAAATTTCCCGTAGACCTTCGGTCCACTCACTTCCCTTTCGGGATCCAAACCTTCTTGGTGCTTTTCATGGTTGAAATTATTTCCTTTGGCACCCAGATGCGTTTGGCCCCCTTTCCTTTGTTGGCTTGCTTGTTGGCCTTAATTGCTATCACCTTTCCATTCTTTTTCTTCTTGATCAAATATGGTGTAGCATCCTTTTTGTTCACCTTTTTGATGTAGGTGTTGGAGATTTTGCTTGATGGCTTTTGCTTGAGCTTTTGCCTTTGTTTATCCCCGGTCATTGCCTTGCATTGGAAAGACTTGTGGCCTTCCATGTGGCATAGCCTACAAATCACAGTTTCTCCCTCTACAGGCTTGTTCACTCCCGCAGTGGTGTTATCCTGTGGAGGTCGGATTTGTTTGGCTTTGCCTTTCTTGTCATACAAAGCTTTGCCAAGGCGAGCCACTTCTTGCTTTAATTGTTCATTTTCCTTTGCAACCTCATCCGAACATGTCTCTACAACAATATTCTTAATAACGACTTGGTTGCAGGGGTTAGAATCATCAATTAAATCAAAACAGGAAGTAGAAGCATCTTTCTTAATTATTTCAGGTATTTCACTTAAAGATGCTGCTGGGGTGCTACCAATGTTTTCTAGCTTAGTAGTTAGCTCATTATTGTGTATGCTAAGAATTTCCATTTTCTCTAGCAAATTTTCAATAGCTTCTTGGGAGCTAGCTAACTTCGCCTTAAGTTTTCATTCTTTTTAACAAGGCTGTCATCGGTAGCAGTGGATGGAGCACTAGATTTTAATAGCTCAATTTTAGTTGATAGCTCACAGTTTAAGTTTGCAAAAGTTTCAAATTTTTCTAGCAAACCATTGTAATCATTTTGAGAGCTAACCAACTTATTTTTCAAAGTTTTAAGTTGAGCTTTTTGCTTAGTGCAGACATCCTGGAAAAAATCTACGGCTTCCGCAAGCTCATCTAGAGAGGGCTTTCCCTCACCTTCATCATCACTACTATTTTCATCACTAGAGGATGGAATGCTTTTGTTACCTCTTGTCATAAGGCACTTGTGTGATGACCGAGATGAGCGTGATGAGGACCAGTGGCTGCGCGTCCTTGGAGGTTCATCTTCACTTGAAGAATCATCCCAAGTTCTAACACTTGTTAGCGCCTTGCCTTTGCTCTTCTCCTTTTTGGGTTTGGCCATATTTGGACAGTTGTCCCTGAAGTGGCCCTTCTCCCCATATGCGAAGCATCCTCTCTTCCTTTGCTTTTTCCTGTCAATGTTAAAGAGAAGATCCTCGACCTGCAGGGGCACACCCATTAGATTAATCTTGTGGATCATCCTCATTACCTTTCCGACGCGTTGGATTGTTTCTTCGTCCTCGGAGGATGATGTGCATGGTTGATTATCTTCATCATCATCACTTTCTTCTTCTTCCTCTTCTTCACTTGAGGAACTTGGAGTGGGAGCCTTCTTTTTGCCCTTTCTTTCATCACATGCAAAAGCGTATTGCCTTGAGGAAGTTGGCTCCTCTCCCCGACTCATTTTTCGCGACATCTCAAAGGCCGCGATTTCCCCAATCACAATGGTCGGGGTCATGTTGCTCAAGTCCTCCATGTTGTGAAGGATGGTGATGATGCTCCCATATCTTTGTTGTGGTAGCAGGGAGATAATCTTCCTCACAATGTCTGCATCACCTAACATATTAATGCCAATAGAATTGAGCTCATTGATAATTAGATTCAAACGAGAATACATGTCTCTAACAAGCTCATCATCTTTCATAGCAAAAGAATTATACTCATTTAAGACTAGGCAATATTTTTGCTCACGGACATTGGATGTGCCATCATGGAGCTCATGCAATTTAAGCCAAATCTCATTAGCAGTTTTCAAGGTAAATACTTAATTAAAAATATCCATGCTAAGAGATTCATACAAGCAATTTTTGGCTCTAGCATTTAAATGAATTTCTTTTTCCTCACTCGTGGTGGGTTTCTCGGGATTTTTGAGGGGTTTCATCCCGTCACGAGTGACTCTCCAAACACCTAGATCAACGGCCTCTAGGTAACAAGCCATTCTAGCACTATAATATGGGAAGTTAGTGTCGTCGAAGTGTGGTGGCCTATGGGTATCCATCCCTTCCTCTAAGAAGCGTCGGCTCTTTTAGCGGTGAAGCTAAAGCGTTTCAAATGAGCCAAACCGGCTCTGATACCACTTGTAGGAAACGGGTGACGCCTAAGAGGAGGGGGTGAATTAGGACTTCTAAAACTTTTACTAAACTAGACCACAATTAAATCCCTAGAGCAAAACCTATGCAAATAATCAAACTAGAGAGTGCAATCTAGGTTTTGTCTAAGTGTTGCTATCTCTACCGCAAAGGCTAAGTTTCAATCTACACTAAATGAGTATGAATATAAGATTGAAACTTAAATGCTTAATGGAAACTTAAAGAGCAAAAAAGGTAGAAGCAAAGAGGAGGGAAGAAGAGGATTCTGTGTAAAGGTGTTGTCGCTTGATTCTGTGCAAAGAGGAGGGACACGAGCGGCGTCCTCACTTGGTCCCGCTTCGCTGAGTTCACCCATATGCGGTTTGCACCACCTCTACGGACCAACGGTATGGCTGATCTCAAGGACCTTCGGTGCACCGGCACTGTCGAAGACTATCAACGTCAGTTTCTGTCCATTCTCTATCGCTTCAAGGATATGACACAGCTCCAGCAAGCTCAGATGTTTACCGCAGGCTTGGGTGAACCACTTCAGACTAATGTTGAACTACTAACTCCAACTACATTGCAGCGGGCCATGCACCTGGCACGCGCCTATGAACGTCGTATGGATCTGTCCTCGACCCCATCAAGGACGTCATATGCTACATCAAAACCAACGGCATTTGCAACTGCAGCAAAACCCTCGTCATCGGCTACCAGCAGACCACGTTTGTGCACGCTCTGACCGGAGGAGGTTGCCGCCAAACAGGCCAGCGGTGAATGCTACCACTGATCTGAAAAATATACAGTCGATCACAAGTGTGCTGCTCGCGGAGTTTTTCTATTGGAAATGGATGGAGAAGGTATCGAGACAACTGATACACTGGCAGAGGAGCTAGGCATACCACTTCATGCTCTCACTGGGATTGACATCGCCGACACACTGAAACTGAAAGTTTCTATCAATGGTGTGGCTCTCATTGCTCTTGTGGATTCAGGATCCACCCATACATTCATCAGCGATGCTATTGTGCCAAGACTAAGACTGCATGTGACTCCAACAGCAGGACTGTCTGTCAAGGTTGCAATGGTGAGAAGGTGTTGAGTGGGGGCATGGCAGTTCAAATTCTTCACTCTATGTCAAGCTTATCAACCGGCTCAACACAAGTCTCTTCCACTCCCTTGCCTCCTAGAAGCACACACACTCTTCTGGACCAGCTCAAGTAATTCTTGTTGCCCTCTAGTTTCACATCATTTGGCACAAGTTCCAATTTCAACTCAAATGAGCCTGTATTGGCCTTGACACCAATCAACCCCAACGTCATGAGCTCATGGATCATACTGCTCATCTCACTCTTTGTAATTCCATCTAAACCACTACCACTAAATGTTGCCTTCATTGCATCCTCTTCTTCCCTCCTCTTTGCTTCTACCTTTTTCTGTACTCATCCGGCTCCTCTCGAACGCTCCCCGCCGTCTCCACTATCGAGCTTCCGGCCAAAACACCGCGGGCCTCGTTCCCTCCGGTACACGGTGGCGGCCGTGACACAAACGCGGTTGTCATGGTCTCGCAAGACTCTCGCCCCACTCGGTACAATTACAACGGCTCACGCAAGAGCTGAGGGGTTGTGTGGTTTTACAAAACTCACTCAACTAACTAGGGTTCACCTAGAGCAAGCGCTAAAGCGGTCTAACTAACCTAAGCACTTCGCAAAGCACCTACGCTAATCACCGAGTGATTCTATTAAGCACTTGGGTGTTTGAGCTCTTGGAAATGTGCACTATATGCCTTGCTATGTTGCTTGGGCTCCCACACCTGAGAATGGCCGGTTGGGGTGGTATTTATAGCCTCCAAACCCCAAACTAGCTGTTGGACAGAAAGCAGCAGCTTTCTGTCCTCGGGTGCACCGAACAGTCCGGTGCACCACCGGACAGCCACTGTGCAGTGTCCGGTGCACGCCACGTCAGCCGACCGTTGGCGCCTGTAGCAGTCGACCGTTGGATCCGACCGTTGCCGTCTGTCCGGTGCACACCGGACAGTCCGGTGCCGACTGTCCGGTGCCCCACCGGACAGATCGGTGCTACAGCCAGAGAGCGCCTGTCTGTGGCCTCTCTGCGCAGACTGTCCGGTGCCACATCGGACAGCACTGTCCGGTGCGCCACCAGGCGCTGGCTGACAGCCCGCTTCTTGGGTTTCTTCGCTGATTTCTTTGGGCTTCTTTTGTTCTTGAGTATTGGACTCCTATGCACCTTTTTATGTCTTCTTTTGAGGTGTTGCATCCTCATTGCCTTGGTCCAATTCTCTTCGCATCCTGTGAACTATAATTATAAACACTAGCAAACATATTAGTCCACAGGTTGTGTTAATCATCAAACACCAAAACTCAATTAGCCAAAAGGCCTGGGGTCCATTTTCCTTACAGGTCCCTTGGGTTTCTGATTTATCCTGCAAAAAGAATACCCAAGTGAAGCGGGAAAAATCATCAACAACAACAAGACCATACTTACTTCCCCCTATGCTGAGGTAGGCGACGGGTCCGAAGAGGTCGATGTGAAGTAGCTCCAAAGGTCTTGATATGGTCATCACGTTCTTGCTGTGATGAGCGCTTCCCATCTGTTTGCCTGCTTGACAAGCTGCACAAGGTCTATCTTTTTCGAAAAACACATTTGTTAGACCTAACACATGTTCTCCCTTTAGAAGTTTGTGAAGGTTCTTCATCCCAACATGCGCTAGACGGTGATGCCACAGCCAGCCCATGCTAGTCTTAGCAATTAAGCATGCATCTAGACTGGCCTCCTCTTTCGAAAAATCCACTAAGTAGAGTTTGTCGTCTAGTACACCCTTAAAAGCTAATGAACCATCACTCCTTCTAAAGACAGACACATCTACATTGGTGAATAAGCAATTGTAACCCATATTACATAGTTGACTAACGGACAACAAGTTGTACCCGAGCGATTCAACTAAGAACACATTAAATATGGAATGCTCGGATGAAATAGCTATCTTCCCTAGTCCTTTAACCTTGCCTTGATTCCCATCTCCAAAGATGATCGAATCTTGGGAATCTTTGTTCTTGACGTAGGAGGTGAACATCTTCTTCTCCCACGTCATGTGGTTTGTGCATCCGCTGTCGATAATCCAGCTTGAGCCCCCGGATGCATAAACCTGCAAGGCAAATTAGGCTTGGGTTTTAGGTACCCAACTCTTGTTGGGTCCTACAAGGTTAGTTACAACATCCTTTGGGACCCAAATGCAAGTCTTGTCTCCCTTGCATTTGGACCCCAGCTTTGTAGCAATCACTTTTTCATTTCTACATGAAAGTACATACTTAGTGTTGCAAGCATGAAAGATAGTGGCAGGTTTGTTACACACTTTCCTAGGAGCATGAGACACAACATTTCTCCTAGGCCTATCATTAAAATTAGAACATGAAGGAATCATGGCATGTGAGTTAAAAGCATTATAACTCCTATTATAATGAGAGTTTCTAGAAATATTTCTATCATGGTACATGAAAGCATGATTCTTTTGACTAAAACTAGCCATAGGGGCCTTCCCTTTCTCCTTGGCGGAGATGGGAGCCCTTTGACTTGTTAAGTTCTTGGCTTCCCTTCGAAAGCCAAGCCCATCCTTAATAGAGGGGTGTCTACCAACAGTGTAGGCATCCCTTGCAAATTTTAGTTTATCAAAATCATTTTTGCTAGTCTTAAGTTGGGCATTAAGACTAGCCACTTCACCATTTAGTTTAGTAATGAATGCAAGATGTTCATTACAAGCATTAACATCAAAATCCTTGCACCTATTACAAATTACGACATGTTCCACACTTGAACTAGATTTTTTAGCTACTTCTAACTTAGCATTTAACTCATCATTAACACTCCTCAAGCTAGAAATAGATTCATGGCAAGCAGAAATTTTAGAAGATAAAATCTGATTCCTTTTAGTTTCCAAAACAAGAGATTTTTGTACACTAATAAACTTATCATGTTCTTCATACAATAAATCCTTTTGCTTTTCTAGGAGTCTATTCTTTTCATTTAATGCATCAATCAATTCATTGATTTTTTTCTACCTTGGCTCTATCTAGACCTTTAAACAAGCTAGAATAGTCTACTTCATCATCACTAGACTCTTCATCGCTAGAATAAGCATACGTAGAGTTATCTCGAGCGCTTACCTTCCTCTCCTTTGCCATGAGGCAGGTGTGATGCTCGTTGGGGAAGAGGGATGACTTGTTGAAGGCCGAGGCGGCGAGTCCTTCATCGTCGGAGTCGGATGAAGAGCAATCCGAATCCCACTCTTTGCCAAGGTGCGCCTCGCCCTTCGCCTTCTTGTAGGACTTCTTTTTCTCCCTCTTCCCGCTCTTTTCTTGTCCCTAGTCACTATCATTATCGGGACAGTTAGCAATAAAGTGACCAGTCTTACCACACTTGAAGCAGGAGCGCTTTCCCTTCGTCTTGCTCTTGTTGGGATGCTCCTTGCGACCTTTTAGCATCATCTTGAAGCGCTTTATGATGAGGGCCATTTCATCCTCGTTTAGCCCGGCCGCCTCAACTTGCGCCACCTTGCTAGGTAGCGTCTCCCTGCTACTTGTTGCCTTGAGAGCGACGGGTTGAGGCTCATAGATAGGCATTGGGCCATTCAATGCCTCATCAACATATCTTGCCTCTTTGATCATCATACGCCCGCTTACAAACTTTCCGAGTATTTCCTCGGACGTCATCTTTGTGTACCTAGGATTCTCACGGATTGAATTCACAAGATGAGGATCAAGAATTGTGAAGGACCTGAGCATAAGCTGGATGACGTCATGATCGGTCCATCTCGTGCTTCCATAGCTCCTGATTTTGTTGACCAAGGTGTTGAGCCGGTTGTACGTTTGCGTTGGCTCCTCTCCCCTGATCATTGTGAACCTCCCTAGTTCGCCTTCCACCAACTCCATCTCGGTGATCATGGTGGCGTCGTTCCCCTCATGAAAGATCTTGAGGGTGTCCCAGATGTGCTTGGCGTTGTCCAAGCCGCTCACCTTATTGTACTCGTCCCTGCACAAGGATGCTAACAAAACAGTGGTAGCTTGTGCATTTTTATGGATTTGCTCATTGATGAAAATGGGGTTGTCAGTACTATCAAAAAGCATTCCGTTTTCAACAATCTCCTAAATTCTTGGATGGAGAGAGAATAGATGACTACACATTTTGTGACTCCAAAATGGGTAGTCTTCTCCATCAAAGTACGGAGGTTTCCCAAGTGGAATTGAAAGTAGATGAGCATTAGAATTGAATGGAATACGAGAATAATCAAAAGAAAAATTCGAATTAACTGTTTTCTTTTTCTCTTCGTATTCCTCATCTCTTGGGGGAGAAGAAGACTCGTCGCTGTCGTAGTAGACGATCTTCTTGATGTGCCTCTTCTTCTTCCCGTCCTTCTTCTTATGACTCGAGCCAGAGTCTGAAGGCTTATCATCTCTTGGCTCATTGACGATGGACTCCTTTGTCTTGTCGTTGACCACCATCCCCTTTCCCTTAAGATCCATCTCTTCGGGCGATTAGTCCCTTGCGTGAAGAGAACGGCTCTGATACCAATTGAGAGCACCTAGAGGGGGGGTGAATAGGTGATCCTGTAAAAAACGAATACTTGTAGCCACAAAAATTGGTTAATTGTTAGCTCAATGGAATCAAATGGCTACGGACCAAGCTCTTGTGAAACACAATGGACACGAAGAAAACAAGCACAAGAGACACGGTGATTTATCCCGTGGTTTGGCCAAGTAGCACTTGCCTACTCCACGTTGTGGCGTCCCAACGGACAAGGATTGCACTCAACCCCTTTCAAGTGATCCAATGATCAACTTGAATACCATGGTGTTTTTCTTTTTTTTACTTTCTCCCGTTCGCGAGGAATCTCCACAATTTGGAGCCTCTCGCCCTTACAAATCATGATCACAAAGAAGCACGGAAGTAAGGGAGGGAAGAGCATGTAACACCCAGTTTTAAGGAACAAAGCCGGGTGCATCTCATACATGCTCCAAAGAAGACAACATATATAATAACAGAGTGTATAGAGATAAATGTCATAAAACATCAGAGTATTTATTACATAGCGGAAGACTTATTACAAAATAAAATAATGAATATAAAACGAACTAAGGATCGTTGGCGCCAATGTTAACTGAGAAACGCCACCTAGATCAGATCATACTCCTCGCCTTGTGGCTCCTCCTGAACCACCTGTTCTTCTCCTGTGGGGGGGTGTGAGACAGCAAGGGTGAGCTCACACATGTTCATCGCTCAACAAGTTGTGGGGAATAATGTGACATGAACTCACCAAAGGTGGGAGTTCATGAAGTGTAAGGCTGATCAATGAAATAAAGGCTGAAGCTGAGCATTGCTTTTATAAGTTGGTCAAAATTTTATTAGCAGTTACTAAGTGTAAGTGAATACCGAACCATAGTAATAATAAGTAAAAGTAATAATAAAATAATCCCAAATGCAATGAGATGACAGATTAAGTTTAAGTTCCATAAATTAATCATGTGAGTGTCCGAGCCGCTCATGACCGTGAGCACGGCTAGTATACCAGTTTTACACTCTGCAGAGGTTGCGCATCTTTACCCACAAGTCGTGTTACCCATTTGCCACGGAGTTGATCAGACCCCATACACCTCTACCAAGGAAGCGAGGTAGGGTACCACTACGAGGCCTTTACAAAGTTCCACTAGCTTCAGACTACCCGCTACAGTTTATAGGAAGCTCCAGTGCAGGAATCCCTCGCCTGACCGCCATCGCAGCAAAATCAACCCAAGGACCTCCCTACACTGACCACTCCCCTACTGCCCTTGCCCCTTTCGGGTAAGGTAGCCCTCCACTAGCTTTCCTAGTTAATCAGCCAAGGGCGTCCCATTAAACCCTTGTGGTAGCACTGTTTTCCCGGGTGGTTCTCCATGTTCCCATTAACATAATGATCTTATCATGAACATAAAATAATGAACAGATAATAACAAGTGTAAAAATGAGTGATGAATATCTCTATACCCAAATCCACATAAAGCAATAGCATGTACTACCCAAAAACTTAGTAGTAAAACCAGTGGTGAAGCAAGGTATAAAGATAGTCAAATCTAGGGCATCCTATTGGGTCCCATCAAAATTAACCTATGTAGATCATTATGATTAATAAGAACATGAATGGGTAAAAGAAGTGATCAAGGGCACAACTTGCCTTCAACGAGCTCCTCCTCAGCAGTCTCTACTTGCTGAACCTCAGATTCCACAGTGGCTTGCTCGTCTACTCGCATCAACGCAATACATACATAGCATAGCATAAATTAACATCACATCCAACATGCATATGGAATATACAGTAATAAACTAGACACTAAAATAAGATCACAGGAACTGGAATCATTAAATTTGGAGGTATAGATTTTAAGTTATGGATTGTCTAAGGTTTTATGCATTTAATATAGGATTAAGTGGGAAATAAATTTAAATGTGTATTTCATGTAAAAACAGTGGTACTATTTAATAGAGAATACCATTACAAAATTATAGGAACTGGAATGGGTCAATTTGGAGTTCATATGCATTTTCTATAAATCAAACAAGTTTCTGCATTTAAATATGTACTAAAAACTATTTTCTAAATAGTTTTCCTGGTTTTATCAACTATCAGGACTGGGCGCAGATTTCTGGGAAGTGCAGGGGGTCTCGGGTAAGAATTCCCCAGACACAGTGAATAGTTCCTGTGGATGGCGGGTTGATTCTTAAATAACTGAAGGACTCATGTGCAAAACTGACGCGGCTGACGGGTTTCAGTGGATTTGCACCGTCCGATCCACGATGGATGGTACAGATTAGATCGCCAAATGGGCGAAGCGGTATGCCGTGCAGGCCACTGGATCAGAGATCTATGGTCCAGATTCTAAATAGCCGAGGTTGATTCTCACCCATTAGATTATAGCTCTACGGTTTGGATCTAACGTGTCGAAACGGTACGCCCGATCTAATCTGGATCGTCCCTGACACATCCAACGGTCCTCACGTGTCTTCCCACCTCACAGATAAAACACGGCGGTGCCGCCCCGCACGCTCGGCGGAGCATGCCGGCGAGGCTGCCAATCACCCGTTCCCGAGCGCCAAACCTAAATTGAACCGAGCTACGCGTAGAGGAGGTCAAGGCGAATCCGTTGGTGGGCGCATTACCTCGGTATGAAGCAGAGATGGCCCTGCCCACGCGTTCAGGCGGCACGGCGGCAGCACGACTATGCCAGTGAGCAATTGACGGGCGCACGGTTGATGATTCCCCCCGCCAGCGCCACCACCAACTTCCCGATGGTCCGCGCAAGCCCTTGACCCGACCCAAGGTTCCGGCAACGGCGAGGAAGTAGCTACGGCAGAACACCTCGACCTCACCTATGTCCGACGGTGGTGGCCAGGTTCGATGGATGGGAGAAGGGGTGTTGGGATAGAGGAGGAGGTGCGGCGCGGAGTAGTTGAGGAGGAGACGGCTGATTCTTCTTATGCGCAGGGTTGGTCAGCAACGAAGCCCGAGATCTCCGGCGAGCTCCATCGCAAGACGGGCGCGATCCGCGCAGGGCTTGGGCACGACCCGTACTGACGCAGGGGCCCCGCCAGCCAGCGAACGAGCGAAGAAAGAGGACGCGAGAGAAAAGCGGGGAAAGGACGGTCTCTTACACGCGGGCCCCGCATCACAGTGGTTAGCGCGCGCTTAAGCTGAATGACAGGTGGGGCCGTGGTGTCGGCGCCGTGTTACCGGGTGGGCTGCGCGAGTTCAGAGTTAGGTGGGCCGATTTCAGTAGATTGAGCCCACACGACCCCCCTTCTTTATTCTTTTTATTTTTCCTTTCTCCTTTTGAATTTCAAATTCAAATTTGAATCAAACTTTAAATGTGAACTCATATTCATTTTGAATGTACAAATTGAACCCAATAATATGGATGGTTTAACTATATTTTATATATATATATATATATGTATATATATACTGTATAACCTTTTTCTTCCTCTATTCTAAACTCCAATTTGCAAATTAGGGTCAACTCTCCAAATTTGGATTTTAACCTATTTCTTTTTATATTATTTTTATATTATCACAAAATGTACACAAAATGGAAACCTCAGCATGATGCATGTATTATTTTTTTGGGTGTCCTTTGTTATTTATTTATTTGTTTTCATGTGATGTTCTCATGAAATGACAAATATAGATAACACACATATATACAAAGGGATATCATTTTCTCCTTTTAGGTTATCTTCCACTAATTACAAGTTGGGTATTACAAATCCTACCCCCCTTAAAAATAATCTCGTCCTCGAGATTTAAGAAGATCTAGGGAAAAGATGGGGAAAATCTATGTGAAGTTCTTCTTCCCTCTCCCAAGTTGCTTCATCTTCTCCATGGTGATTCCATTGTACTTTGCACATCTTGATTACCTTATTTCTTGTAACTCGAGTCAAAGTGTCTAGAATCTTGATAGGGTACTCCGCATAAGTCAGGTCATCTTGAACACTAAGGTCCTCCATTGGTAGCTGCTCCTCAGGTACCCGGAGGCACTTCTTTAGCTGGGACACATGGAATACATCATGTACATCTGACAGATGATCGGGTAACTCCAGTTGATATGCAACTTCACCCACTCGCTTTAAGATCAAGAAAGGTCCAATGAAGCGAGGGGACAACTTTCCTTTAACTTTAAATCTCCTCATACCCCGGAGTGGTGACACCTTCAAATAGACATGATCACCCTCCTTAAACTCCAGTAGTCTTCTCCTATTATCAACATAGCTCTTTTGCCTGGATTGTGCAATCCTCAAATTCTCCCTTATCATTCGAACTTGTTCTTCTGCCTCTTGTATAAGTTCAGGCCCAAAGAACTGTCTCTCTCCAGTTTGATCCCAATACAGTGGTGTCCTGCACTTTCTGCCATACAGAGCCTCAAATGGTGACATCTTCAAACTGGCCTAGTAGCTATTATTATAGGAGAATTCTGCATATGGTAAGCTCTTATCCCAACTTCCACCATGTTTAAGAGCACAAGCTCTTAACATATCTTCTAGCACTTGGTTGGTCCTCTCTGTCTGTCCATCAGTCTGGGGATGGTAGGCTGAGCTAAAATTCAACTTTGTATCCAAGCTCTCATGTAACTTCTTCCAAAACCGAGAGTAAACTGCGATCCTCGATCAGACACGATCTTCTTAGGTACTCCATGTAAACAAACTATCCGAGTCATATACAATTCTGCTAGCTTGGCTCCCGTGTAATTTGTCCTCACAGGTATGAAATGAGCCACTTTTGTCAATCTGTCCACAATCACCCAAATAGAGTCATATCCTGCTGGAGTGCGGGGTAGTCCAACAATGAAATCCATACCAATTTCTTCCCATTTCCA
Source organism: Zea luxurians (assembly GCA_029449295.1). Lineage (NCBI taxonomy): Eukaryota > Viridiplantae > Streptophyta > Magnoliopsida > Poales > Poaceae > Zea > Zea luxurians. Next base: position 3,760,207 of record JAOPSE010000018.1, on the reverse strand, counting down.
CTCGGGTATCTTCAATGGGTGCAATAATCCAGCGGGTCTTTGATGTTCGGCCTTAACTCTTTGACACACATCACACTTAGCCACATGGGCAGCAACATCTCTCTTCAGTCCATACCACCAATACTTTTGCTTCAAATCTTGATACATCTTAGTGCTACCAGGGTGGATAGAATAATCAGAATCATGGGCTTCTTTCAATATCGTCTCACGAAGGCTATCAATATCTGGAACACATATCCGATCCTTGAACCATATAGTACCTTGCTCATCCTCCGTGAATTCTGGGACTCTTCCTTCAGTAATCAGATCCTTAATCTCTTGGATTTTAGCATCACCCACTTGGCCTTTACGAATTTCTTGCTCCAAGGCAGGTTCCAATTCAATGGTGACTCCTTCAGTATGAGTAACAATTCCCAAATTGAGTCTCTCAAAGTATTTTGCTAATTCATCGGGTAGTTGGACGACAAAAGCGGAGTAAACATGCTCCTTCCGACTCAAGGCATCTGCAACCAAATTCGCCTTGCCCGGGTGATAGTGAATTTCCAAATCATAATCCTTAATGAGCTCCAACCAACGGCGTTGCCTAAGGTTGAGATCCTTCTGAGTGAATATATACTTCAAACTCTTATGATCCGTATATACTTGGCACTTAGTTCCCATAATATAATGTCTCCAAATCTTAAGTGCATGCACAACTGCTGCCAGTTCCAAGTCATGAGTGGGGTAGTTCAATTCGTGTTTCCGCAACTGACGAGACGCGTAAGCGATCACATGTCCTTCTTGCATGAGCACACATCCCAATCCTTGGCCACATGCGTCACAATAGATATCAAATCCTTTCTGTAAGTCTGGCATTACCAACACCAGTGGAGACATCAATCTCTCCTTCAATTGATCAAAGCTTTCTTGGCATTTCTCATCCCACTTGAATTCTCTTCCTTTCTCCAAAAGCGATGTCATAGGCTTGGCAATTTTAGAGAACCCTTCAATGAATCTCCGATAATATCCTGCGAGTCCCAAGAAACTCCGAATCTCAGTAACTGTAGTGGGCACTCTCCACTCCATTATCTCCTTCACTTTAGCAGGATCCACTGCTATTCCTCCATTAGAAATAATATGACCAAGGAATGGCACCTTGTCAATCCAAAACTCGCACTTGCTGAACTTAGCATAGAGTTGATTATCTCGCAACTTCTGTAGCGCCAACCTTAGATGTTGTTCATGATCACTTTCATTCTTAGAATAGATAAGAATATCGTCGATGAACACCACGACAAATCTGTCCAAATACTCCATAAACACCTTATTCATCAAATTCATGAAATAAGCCGGTGCATTGGTTAATCCAAATGACATAACGGTAAACTTATATAATCCATATCGGGTTGAGAAAGCCGTCTTAGGAATATCCGAGGGTCTAATCTTCATCTGATGGTATCCCGATCGGAGATCAATCTTCGAGAATACCCTGGCTCCTCTCATCTGATCAAACAAATCCTCAATACGGGGTAATGGATACTTGTTCTTCACCGTGACATCATTAAGTGATCTATAGTCCACACACATCCGTTGCGATCCATCCTTCTTCTGCACAAATAACACCGGTGCTCCCCAAGGTGAGGAACTCGGACGAATGTACCCCGCTTCTTGTAACTCAGTTAACTGCTTCTTAAGCTCCTTCAGTTCTTCTACAGCCATCCTGTATGGTCGCTTAGAAATAGGGGCAGTTCCAGGTAAAAGATCAATCACAAACTCAACTTCCCTATCTGGTGGCATCCCCGGTAACTCCTCTGGAAAGACATCCGGAAAATCTCTAACCACCCGGATGTTGTCACCAACAAACTCCTCAGGTATAAAGAACATTGCACACATGGATGAGGTGGTTACTGCAATATTAACTTGAAATGTTTCTCCTTTAGGACTAGTGAGCTCTATAGTACCTCTACCACATGCTATAATGGCCTTTGCCTTCCTTAACCATGACATACCAAGAATCAGATCTATACTGTTGGCATCTAATATTATAGCAGTAGCTCCAAATTCTCTTCCCATAATTGATAATGTCAATCTACGTGTCATTTGATTCGCCTCAATAGGCCCTTTAGGTGTGATTACTATCATTGGTTTTCTCATATTTAGCAGGGGTATCTCATTAGTGTTGGCATATCGAGCAGACATGAATGAATGTGTAGCACCAGAATCAAATAATATTGTTGCAGGAAGGGCATTAATGTAAAACATACCGAGTACGATGTCAGCACCATCAGGAGTATCATCAACGCTGACTTGATTCACCCTGGCTATAGAATATCCCTTGCCAGGAGTCTGTTGCTTGTTCTTAGCTGGTGTACCAGAATTTCCCATAGGACAAGCATTAGCATAGTGCCCAATCTGACTGCACTTAAAGCATGTAGGGCCGGTCTTCTGTCCTGTAGGCCTCGTCGGGGTGCCAGTGGGAGTGGCCTGACGAGTAGGTGTCCGTGGAGACCCCTGTGGAGCATACTGAACTGGGCGTGGTCCTCCTGGTCGAGTCGGTGTACCCTGTGGTGGAACGTAGCGGGGACGAACACTGCCTCTACCCTGTCCCTGCGAGATACCTTCCTCTTCAAATCACCCAGTTGAACACGCTTGTGTTCAATGGCAAGAGCCTTATCCAGTAGCCTCTGAAACGACGGAAATGTGTGTGCAACCAGTGCATATTGTAGGGGTCCATTAAGTCCTTCAATGAAGTGCTCCTGCTTCCTCTCATCCTCAGCAACTTCCTCCGGAGCATATCTCGACAGCTGAATAAACTTGTCTCTATACTCGCTGACTGACATGTTGCCTTGCTTCAATGACAGAAATTCCTTCTTCTTGATCTTTATCATACCAGCTGGAATATGGTAGTTCCTGAACTGTGTACTGAACTCTACCCAAGTGATAGTATCAGCTGCATCGTGGGCAGCAGTATATGAATCCCACCAGTCAGCAGCGGAACCTGTCAGACGACCTGAGGCATAAAGAACTTTCTCCCTGTCTGAGCATTGGGCAATGTTGAGCATCTTCTCAACTGCTTTCAGCCAATCGTCTGCATCTAGTGGATCTGGCGAGCTGGCAAAGGTCGGTGGCTTATGGCTCATAAATTCCCGGTGCTTATCACGAGGTGGAACTGGTGGTGGTGGTGGAGGCAATGGTAATTGTTGCTGTTGCTGCTGTTGTTGAAGTTGTTGTTGCAGCTGCTGTTGTTGCGCCCTCCTTTCTTGGCGTATCTCCTCTCTCTCCTGGCGCAACTCCTGGCGTATATCTTCTCTTTCCTGACGCATCTCCTGGCGTTCTTGCTGCATCTGGGCACGCATATCAGCCATAGTGTCCGCCATTTGCTACATCACTACCATCTGAGCTGCAATCAGTGGATCAACTCCGCCTGGTGGAGGATTAGGAGGATTCATCCCTGCTGGTTGTGGCTGAGGTTGTCTATATATCCTTCGAGTGTGTCGATTAGAAGGCAAATCAATTCCACCACCCCTCCTGGTATTGACCATCTGAGTTAGATATATATGGTAAGAGAGAGTAGCAGACAAGGCAGTAATTACGAATCGTGTTACTTTGGGGGATTTATTAGCTAAGCAGATTAATGTTTTTCCTACTAAAGCTAATCCAATACCTTATGGTGGTACATACTAAGATGCCCATATATAATATTTCAATCAATCAAAAAATCAAGTATTTTTCATCAGAACAATCAAACAACATTTTTAAATATAGAAAATGGTTTTGGTTTGGTCTTAGGCCTCCTTTCTCTTAAAAATGTCATAGGGGTAGGGATTCCAAGGTGTGAAATCCATCTTGTCTCAGAGTAGAAAAAAAAGAATAATCAGAGTAGAACAGTAGAAGGTGAGACAGGATCAAGGTAAGTGTAGAAAGAATCAGAGTAAGGTGAGTTTAGAAGAATCGGAATAAGATAAGTAGGTAAGGGTTTATCCATTTCTAACTAGGTTTCGTACTACAGTCAACATTTCCTCTGATACCACTTCTGTAACACCCGGTTTTAAGGAACAAAGCCGGGTGCATCTCATACATGCGCCAAAGAAGACAACATATATAATAACAGAGTGTATAGAGATAAATGTCATAAAACATCAGAGTATTTATTACATAGCGGAAGACTTATTACAAAATAAAATAAAGAATATAAAACAAACTAAGGATCGTCGGCGCCAATGTCAACTGAGAAACGCCACCTAGATCAGATCATACTCCTCGCCTTGTGGCTCCTCCTGAACCACCTGTTCTTCTCCTGTGGGGGGTGTGAGACAGCAAGGGTGAGCTCACACATGTTCGTCGCTCAACAAGTTGTGGGGAATAATGTGACATGAACTCACCAAAGGTGGGAGTTCATGAAGTGTAAGGCTGATCAATGAAATAAAGGCTGAAGCTGAGCATTGCTTTTATAAGTTGGTCAAAATTTTATTAGCAGTTACTAAGTGTAAGTGAATACCAAACCATAGTAATAATAAGTAAAAGTAATAATAAAATAATCCCAAATGCAATGAGATGACAAATTAAGTTTAAGTTCCATAAATTAATCATGTGAGTGTTCGAGCCGCTCATGACCGTGAGCACGGCTAGTATACCAGTTTTACACTCTGCAGAGGTTGCGCATCTTTACCCACAAGTCATGTTACCCATTTGCCACGGAGTTGATCAGACCCCATACACCTCTACCAAGGAAGCGAGGCAGGGTACCACTATGAGGCCTTTACAAAGTTCCACTAGCTTCAGACTACCCGCTACAGTTTATAGGAAGCTCCAGTGCAGGAATCCCTCACCTGACCGCCATCGCAGCAAAATCAACCCAAGGACCTCCCTACACTGACCACTCCCCTACTGCCCTTGCCCCTTTCGGGTAAGGTAGCCCTCCACTAGCTTTCCTAGTTAATCAGCCAAGGGCGTCCCATTAAACCCTTGTGGTAGCACTGTTTTCCCGGGTGGTTCTCCATGTTCTTATTAACATAATGATCTTATCATGAACATAAAATAATGAACAGATAATAACAAGTGTAAAAATGAGTGATGAATATCTCTATACCCAAATCCACATAAAGCAATAGCATGTACTACCCAAAAACTTAGTAGTAAAACCAGTGGTGAAGCAAGGTATAAAGATAGTCAAATCTAGGGCATCCTATTGGGTCCCATCAAAATTAACCTATGCAGATCATTATGATTAATAAGAACATGAATGGGTAAAAGAAGTGATCAAGGGCACAACTTGCCTTCAACGAGCTCCTCCTCAGCAGTCTCTACTTGCTGAACCTCAGATTCCACAGTGGCTTGCTCGTCTACTCGCATCAACGCAATACATACATAGCATAGCATAAATTAACATCACATCCAACATGCATATGGAATATACAGTAATAAACTAGACACTAAAATAAGATCACAGGAACTGGAATCATTAAATTTGGAGGTATAGATTTTAAGTTATGGATTTTCTAAGGTTTTATGCATTTAATATAGGATTAAGTGGGAAATAAATTTAAATGTGTATTTCATGTAAAAACAGTGGTACTATTTAATAGAGAATACCATTACAAAATTATAGGAACTGGAATGGGTCAATTTGAAGTTCATATGCATTTTCTATAAATCAAACAAGTTTCTGCATTTAAATATGTACTAAAAACTATTTTCTAAATAGTTTTCCTGGTTTTATCAACTATCAGGACTGGGCGCAGATTTCTGGGATGTGCAGGGGGTCTCGGGTAAGAATTCCCCAGACACAGTGAATAGTTCCTGTGGATGGCGGGTTGATTCTTAAATAACTGAAGGACTCATGTGCAAAACTGACGCGGCTGACGGGTTTCAGTGGATTTGCACCGTCCGATCCACGATGGATGGTACAGATTAGATCGCCAAATGGGCGAAGCGGTATGCCGCGCAGGCCACTGGATCAGAGATCTACGGTCCAGATTCTAAATAGCCGAGGTTGATTCTCACCCATTAGATTATAGCTCTACGATTTGGATCTAACGTGTCGAAACGGTACGCCTGATCTAATCTGGATCGTCCCTGACACATCCAACGGTCCTCACGTGTCTTCCCACCTCACAGATAAAACACGGCGGCGCCGCCCCGCACGCTCGGCGGAGCATGCCGGCGAGGCTGCCAATCGCCCGTTCCCGAGCGCCAAACCTAAATTGAACCGAGCTACGCGTAGAGGAGGTCAAGGCGAATCCGTTGGTGGGCGCATTACCTCGGTATGAAGCAGAGACGGCCCTGCCCACGCGTTCAGGCGGCACGGCGGCAGCGCGACTATGCCAGTGAGCAATTGACGGGCGCACGGTTGATGATTCCCCCCGCCAGCGCCACCACCAACTTCTCGATGGTCCGCGCAAGCCCTTGACCCGACCCAAGGTTCCGGCAACGGCGAGGAAGTAGCTACGGCGGAACACCTCGACCTCACCTATGTCCTACGGTGGTGGCCAGGTTCGGTGGATGGGAAAAGGGGTGTTGGGATAGAGGAGGAGGTGCGGCGCGGAGTAGTTGAGGAGGAGACGGCCGATTCTTCTTATGCGCAGGGTTGGTCAGCAACGGAGCCCGAGATCTCCGGCGAGCTCCATCGCGAGACGGGCGCGATCCGCGCAGGGCTTGGGCACGACCCGTACTGACGCAGGGGCCCCGCCAGCCAGCGAACGAGCGAAGAAAGAGGACGCGAGAGAAAAGCGGGGAAAGGACGGTCTCTTACACGCGGGCCCCGCATCACAGTGGTTAGCGCGCGCTTAAGCTGAATGACAGGTGGGGCCATGGTGTCGGCGCCGTGTTACCGGGTGGGCTGCGCGAGATCAGAGTTAGGTGGGCCGATTTCAGTAGATTGAGCCCACACGACCCCCTTCTTTATTCTTTTTATTTTTCCTTTCTCCTTTTGAATTTCAAATTCAAATTTGAATCAAACTTTAAATGTGAACTCATATTCATTTTGAATGTACAAATTGAACCCAATAATATGGATGGTTTAACTATATTTTATATATATATATGTATATATATACTGTATAACCTTTTTCTTCCTCTATTCTAAACTCCAATTTGCAAATTAGGGTCAACTCTCCAAATTTGGATTTTAACCTATTTCTTTTTATATTATTTTTATATTGTCACAAAATGTACACAAAATGGAAACCTCAGCATGATGCATGTATTATTTTTTTTGGGTGTCCTTTGTTATTTATTTATTTGTTTTCATGTGATGTTCTCATGAAATGACAAATATAGATAACACACATATATACAAAGGGATATCATTTTCTCCTTTTAGGTTATCTTCCACTAATTACATGTTGGGTATTACAGAGCAACACACACAAGACTCAAAGTACGAGCACAATCACGCACACAAGCCACAACTTGAGCTCACAACACAATGCGAGGAGTTCTCTACTCAAATAGAGCTTAAGTCACTATCACAAGGAATCAAAGGCGCGAGAATGGAGTCTTGGTGCTTAGAGATGATCAAAGAATGCTTGGTGTACTCCTCCATGCGCCTAGGGGTCCCTTTTATAGCCCCAAGGCAGCTAGGAGCCATTGGAAGCAATCTGGGAAGGCAATTCTTGCCTTCTGTCGGGTGGCGCACCGGACAGTCCGGTGCACCACCGGACAAGCACTGTTTATGGTCCGATGCAGATTGCCTTCCTAAAATAGCACAGCCGACCGTTGCAGAATTGGAGCCGTTGGCGCACCGGACAGTCCGGTGCCCCCTGCTGACCGTTGGCGCGGCCACGCGTCGCGCGCGGATCGCGCGGCCGACCGTTGGCGCAGTCGACCGTTGGCTCACTGGACGGTCCGGTGCCTCACCGGACCGTCCGGTGAATTTTAGCCGTACGCCATTGAACGATTCCCGAGAGCGACGACTTCGCCGCAGACGGCTCACCGGACAGTCCGGTGCACCACCGGACAGTCCGGTGAATTATAGTCGTACACCATCGTCAGTTCCCGAGAGTGGCCTGTTCACCGGAGGCTGGCCTGGCGCACCGGACACTGTCCGGTGCACCACCGGACAGTCCGGTGTGCCAGACTGCGCTGAGTCTTGGCTGCTTCGAGCCAAGTTCTTTTCTTCTTCTCTTTTCTCTGATTCTAGCACTTAGACAAATATATTAGTACACAAAAACCAAAGTACTAAGTCTAGAATCATACCTTCTTGTTGATTTACACTTCATCAATCATTTGGCACAAGATTACTCACTCAATATGTGTTGGGCACTTAATCACCAAAACTATACTAGAAATGGCCCAAGGGCACATTTCCCTTTCAGTTCCCCGACCACTTTCACCGTGTTGTTAGGAGTGCGTTGTACCTATCCGTAGTGATTCAGAGTAGCGTAGCGCCGAGTTGGGGGAACTCGCCGGACTTCTCGGCCGTAGGAGCGGCGGCGCCGCCGTCGCGGGGTAGGAGGAGAAGGGTGTGCCGCTCGGCCGTTAGATGGCCAACGGGCGGTTATGATTAGAACGCAGATGTACCGATTCACGTGATAGATCGGGTGCGTCTGTTTTGGATCGAACGCTTGTGCTTCGATTGGGATTCATAAAACGCTGGCCGCTGATCTTTGATCTGACGATTGCAAACGCATACCGGTTCGCAGTTGCGCTGGTCTAATCGTAGTCGTCCCTAGTTGATCTCTCGGCCAGGATTAGTTGATACCCTTTCGCCCTGTCGTTTTTGTACAAGAACCCTCAGAAAACTAAGAAACCAACCCGCCGTCCACTCGGGTTATTCACTAAGTCTTAGAAAACTTCGGTTTAGACCCCTGACCTTTCTGAAAATTGAGGCCCAGTCCATAACAGTATTAAATCAGAGAAAATAAATTATAAATGGATTTTTAATATGGAAATAAATACTAGAACTTGATAAATCCATAGGAAATTCATTTTTAATCCAAATCACTCCATTCCAATTTCTAAATTTTTGTAATAATATTCTCTATCATTTAGTGTCTCTGTTTTGACTTGAAAACAGTAAGAAAATTAATTTTAATCCTATTTCAAGCACATTAAACCTTAGGAAATTCATAACTTGAAATCTATAACTCCAAATTTAATGATTCCAGTACCTATGATCTCATTTTAATGTGTAGATTTTCATTGTGTATTTTATTCACATGTTTGGTGCAATGTTAATTTTTGCTATACTATGTATGTCTTGTGTTGATGCGAATAGACGAGCAAGCCACTGTGGATTCTGAGGTTTAACAAGTAGAAGTAGCTGAGCAGGAGCTCATTGAAGGCAAGTTGTGCCCTTGATCACTTACTTTTCCCAGCCATGTTCTTATTAATTATAATGATCTGCATAGGTTAATTTTGATGGGACCCGTTAGGTCACCCAGTTTTGGTTATCTTTATACCTTGTTCACCACTGAAATATTTTTGGGTAGTACCTGCCATTGCTTTTTATGGATTTGGGTATGGAGATACACTATTTATGATTACTCTTTTATTATCTTTTTATTATTACGGTTCATGTTAAGATCATTAAGTTAATGGGAACATGGAACGACCACCCGGGAAAACAGTGCTACCACAAGGGTTTAATGGGACGCCCTTGACTGATTAACTAGAAAAGCTAGTGGATGTCTTCCTTACCCGAAAGGGGCAAGGGCAGTAGGGGAGTGGTCAGTGTAGGGAGGTCCTTGGGTTGATTTTGCTGCGATGGCGGTTAGGCGAGGGATTCCTGCACTGGAGCTTCCTATAAACTGTAGCGGGATTTCTGAAGCTAGTGAAACTTTGTAAAGGTCTCGTAGTGTTACCCTGCCTCGCCTCCTCGGTAGAGGTGTATGGGATTGGACGTCTCTTAGCAGATGGGTAACATGACTTATGGGTAAAGATGCGTAACCTCTGCAGAGTGTAAAACTGGTATACTAGTCGTGCTCACGGTCATGAGCAGCTCGGACCCTCACATGATTAATTTATGGAACTTAAATTTAATTTGACATTTGCATCGCATTTGGAATTATTTTATTATTACTTTTCTTTATTTTTATTAAGGTTTGGTATTTACTTACACTTAGTAATTGCTAATAAAATTTTGACCAACTTATAAAAGGAATGCTCAGCTTTAGCCCTTATTTTGTTGATCAGCCTTACACTTCACATGAACTCCCACCTTTGGTGAGTTCATGCACATTATTCCCCATGACTTGTTGAGCTATGAACGTATGTGAGCTCACTCTTGCTTTCTCACACCCCCATAGGAGAAGAATAGGTGGTCGAAGAGGAGCCGCCTAACACTGAGGCATTCGGCTTGATCTAAGTGGCGTCTCCCAGTCAGCTTTGTGGCGCCAGGAAATAATAATTAGTTCGTTTTATTTTATCATTTATTTTTGTAAGACTTCCGCTATGTAATAAGTATATTTATGATATTTATGACATTTATCTCTATGCACTCTATTATTATGTGTATTGTTCTTTCTTGGCGCACATATGAGATGCACCCGGATTTGTCCCTTAAATCCGAGTGTGACACCCTTGGCATGCGAGGTTGTCATCATCGACCACCAGCCAAGCTCTACCCTCGACACCTATGAGGACGACCCAAGTCGCCACCTAACCGAAGAAGTTTGACGCCCGTCTTGCTCGGGCAGTTGGCGAGGCGCCTGCACCATTCATCCAAAAGGTATCATGAGAGCGAACTCTTCCTTTGTAATAGGTTAACATTCACCTGTGATCCAGCCAGTGAGGTCTGCCCTTATAAACCTGGACTCTGTAATCCATCGCACAGTTCTTTTGTACCCGGTGAGGTCCACCCTCATAAACCTAGTCTATGGCGTCCATCGCCTAACTCATATGTATCCAGTTATAAATAAATATTTTGCTCTCAGTTCAATCCTTTTCCTGCTTTGATTTACATATATTATTTCCTCTAACCCCTACGCGGCGGCTTCTGACTTCTGTTGTGATCATGTAACTAGCTTTTCGCTTAGTTTGGGTTTCCTTTGGTGCTAAATGAGGATTGAACTCTTAGGGACCTACAGCCAGGGGAAAGGACCACGTTCTCGGGGGTGGTCCAGAGCTAGGTAGCCGCTTAGCATGGTTCCATACCGTAAGCATACACCCTCCAACACCCTAGAACGGCTATCCTAGTACCTCGGACTAGGTCCCTAAAGGTTCGAACCTTGAACAAACTTAAGTGTTGGTTCCTAAAACTCTTGTCACACCCGGGGGCTTTAAAGGAACAAAGCCGGGTGCATCTCATACATGCGCCAAGAAGACAACATATATAATAACAGAGTGTATAGAGATAAATGTCATAAAACATCAGAGTATTTATTACATAGCGGAAGACTTATTACAAAATAAAATAATGAATATAAAACGAACTAAGGATCGTCGGCGCAAATGTCAACTGAGAAATGCCACCTAGATCAGATCATACTCCTCGCCTTGTGGCTCCTCCTGAACCACCTGTTCTTCTCCTGTGGGGGGGTGTGAGACAGCAAGAGTGAGCTCACATACGTTCATAGCTCAACAAGTCGTGGGGAATAATGTGGCATGAACTCACCAAAGGTGGGAGTTCATGAAGTGTAAGGCTGATCAATGAAATAGAGGCTGAAGCTAAGCATTGCTTTTATAAGTTGGTCAAAATTTTATTAGCAATTACTAAGTGTAAGTAAATACCAAACCATAGTAATAATAAGTAAAAGTAATATTAAAATAATCCCAAATGCAATGAAATGACAGATTAAGTTTAAGTTCCATAAATTAATCATGTGAGTGTTCGAGCCGCTCATGACCGTGAGCACGGCTAGTATACCAGTTTTACACTCTGCAGAGGTTGCGCATCTTTACCCACAAGTCGTGTTACCCATTTGCCACGGAGTTGATCAGACTCCATACACCTCTATCAAGGAAGCGAGGCAGGGTACCACTACGAGGCCTTTACAAAGTTCCACTAGCTTCAGACTACCCGCTACAGTTTATAGGAAGCTCCAGTGCAGGGTTCTTGCCTGACCGCCATCGCAGCAAAATCAACCAAGGACCTCCCTACACTGACCACTCCCCTACTGCCCTTGCCCCTTTCGGGTAAGGTAGTCCTCCACTAGCTTTCCTAGTTAATCAGCCAAGGGCGTCCCATTAAACCCTTGTGGTAGCACTGTTTTCCCGGGTGGTTCTCCATGTTCCCATTAACATAATGATCTTAACATGAACATTAAATACTGAACAGATAATAACAAGTGTAAAAATGAGTAATGAATATCTCTATACCCAAAGCCACATAAAGCAATAGCAAGTACTACCCAAAAATATTTCAGGGGTGAACAAGGTATAGAGGTAATCAAAACTGGGGTAACATAAAGGCTCCCATCAAAATTAACCTATGTAGATCATTAAAATTAATAAGAACATGGCTGGGAAAAGTAAGTGATCAAGGGCACAACTTGTCTTCAATGAGCTCCTGCTCAGCTATCTCTACTTGTTGAACCTCAGATTCCACAGTCGCTTGCTCGTCTATTCGCATCAACACAATACATATATAGTATAGCATAAATTAACATTACATCAAACATGTAAATAAAATACACAGTAAAAATCTATACATTAAAATGAGATCATAGGAACTGGAATCACTAAATTTGGAGTTATAGATTTCAAGCTATGAATTTCCTAAGATTTAATATGATCAAAATAGGATTAGATGATAAATTAATTTTCTAACTGTTTTCATGCCAAAACAGTGATACTAAATGATAGAGAATCTCATTATAAAATTTTAGAAATTGGAATGGCTCAGTTTGGAGTAAAAATGAATTTTCTATGCATTTTACAAGTTTCTGGAATTGTTTTTGTATTAAACATGAATTTCTAATATTATTTCTCTGTTTTTAAACGCCTCTGGACTGGGCCTCAATTTCTGAAAAGTGCAGGGGCTACGGTGCAAATATTTCTAAGACTCAGAGAGTCCTCGGCGTGGACGGCGGGTTGTTTTTAAGTAAATTGAGGGGTCCATTTGCGAATTTGCCTCACGAAGGGGGTACGGTGAGATTTGGGCCGTCAGATTACCATCCAACGGATCGGATTAAATAATGAAGGGGTACGCTATGCTGTTCGCTCGATCTGGATCCCACGGTCGCGATAGATGAAATAGATCCGAGCCATCCATTCGACCACCAACGCGACAGATTTAACTACTCGAAGGCTATTTGCTCGACCTAAATCCAGCAGTCCATTGACAGATCAACGGCTCCACAAACCCTGACCCGATTGCATCGACAACGGTTGGATTACGATCCCACGGCCAGAGGTTATCTCCTCCAACCAAAAGACCTGGCCACGGCGGCGCTGCCCACCAGGGATGGTGGTGGCTCACCGGAGCTATTGGCTCCCGCCACACCAGTGCCCCAAACCCGACCAGAACAGTGTTACACATGGAAGAGAGCTAGGGGAACACGACGGACGAAGACTTACTGACGATTGGTGTGGTAGAAGCCCTGGCCACGGTGACGAGTGAAACCGCGGCACACACACAGCTCCGATGAGCAATTAGGCCCGAATTAGCGCCCAATCCACCTGTGTGAGGGTCGGATAGGCACCGAGGGGCATCGAAGAAGGTACTGGACTCACAATCGAGCCGCCGGTGCCAACGTATGCGAGCGGTCACGGAGGCGGCGCGGCTTCTCTTTCTCGGCGGTGGTTTAGGAGGACGGAGAGGTGAAAAACTTGACTTGGACCCTTTATGTAGTGCTCGCCGGTCAACTCTAGATTATCGGGAGGTTCCCGAGCCCTCCGGGGTTCAGTTTCAACGGCCTCCGCGAGATCCGCGGGTGGAATTTCCATGGCGGAGATCTAGCGCGAGCTCGGTTTGGTACGCGAGTGCGGATGAAGGAGATGACATGCAGGGCCCACCTGTAAGTGACCGCGCGTGGAGTGGACAGAGACGGCTGGCGCGGTGAATGGGCCGCAGGGGAGGATGGGGAAGTGGGCCGATTTGAAGGCAGTCGGCCCAGGGTTCCTTTATTTTTTTTATTTTCCTGATTTCCTTTTCTCTCTTATTTTCAAGTTCCATTTGAATTTCGAATTAGAATTCAAACTTGTATCAAGTTTATTCTCAATTTATATTGTGACTTTAAAAGTATAAATTTTGGAAATATATAAATTTCCTTTATATTTATATTCCTCCCCTTTACCATTTTTATATTCCAAACTCAATTTATGTTTTAGCCCAACCTCCACTTATTTTCATTTTTTTTCTATATACTTTTATCCATGTTATTATTTTATTAAGTGCACAAACAAAAACTCCAATAAGATGTACTTTATTTTATTTTTGTATCGTTTGTTTTTAATCAATCACTATTAATTATATGTGTGCTCTTTTTATGATGCAAATAAGGCACAGAAAATTGAGGATGTCTTTCTATTATTCTTGGTATACAACTTTGAATATTACAAATCCTACCCCCCTTAAAAATAATCTCGTCCTCGAGATTTAGGAAGATCTAGGGAAAAGGTGGGGAAAATCTATACGAAGCTCTTCTTCTCTTTCCCAAGTTGCTTCATCTTCACCGTGGTGACTCCATTGAACTTTGCACATCTTTATAACCTTATTCCTCGTGACTCGAGTCAAAGTATCCAAAATCTTGATGGGGTACTCAGCATAAGTCAAATCTTCTTGAACACTAAGGTCCTCCATTGGTAATTGTTCCTCAGGTACCCTGAGACATTTCTTCAGCTGAGATACATGGAATACATCATGAACATCCGCAAGATGATCCGGTAACCCCAATTGGTATGCAACCTCTCCCACTCGCTTTAAGATTAAGAAGGGTCCAATAAAGCGAGGGGACAACTTTCCTTTGACTTTAAATCTTCTCATACCCCGGAGTGGTGACACCTTCAAATAGACATAATCTCCCTCTTTAAACTCAAGCAGTCTTCTCCGGGTATCAGCATAACTTTTCTGCCTGGACTGTGCAGTTCTCAAATTCTCCCTTATTTGTTGGACTTGTTCCTCTGCTTCTTGTATAATCTCAGGCCCAAACAACTGCCTTTCACCAGTTTGATCCCAATACAGTGGAGTCCTGCACTTTCTGCCATACAAAGCCTCAAACGGTGACATCTTCAAACTGGCCTGATAGCTATTATTGTAAGAGAACTCCGCATACGGTAGACTCTTATCCCAACTACCACCATGCTTAAGGGCACAAGCTCTTAACATATCTTCTAACACTTGGTTAGTCCTCTCAGTCTGCCCATCGGTCTGGGGATGGTAAGCTGAACTAAAGTTCAATCTCGTATCCATTGACTCGTGCAACTTCTTCCAATATCGAGAGGTAAACTGTGATCCCCGGTCTGACACAATCTTCTTTGGCACACCATGCAGGCATACAATCCGTGCCATGTACAACTCTGCCAACTTAGCTCCTGAATAAGTGGTCTTCACTGGAATAAAGTGGGCTACCTTAGTTAGCCTGTCCACAATCACCCATATAGAATCATACCCAGCAGACGTGCGGGGTAGTCCAACAATGAAGTCCATGCCAATCTCTTCCCATTTCCACTCAGGTATCTTTAGTGGATGCAGTAGTCCGGCTGGCCTCTGGTGTTCAGCTTTAACTCTTTGGCACACATCGCACATAGCTACATGTGCAGCCACATCTCTCTTTAGTCCATACCACCAATATTTTTGCTTCAAATCCTGATACATCTTAGTACTCCCAGGATGAATAGAATAAACTGAATCATGTGCCTCCCTCAATATGGTTTCCCGAAGACTATCGATATCGGGAACACAGATCCGATTCTTGAACCATATAGTGCCTTGCTCATCCTCCGTGAACTCTGGGCCTCTACCCTCCGTTATCAGATTCTTGATCTCCTGAATCTTAGCATCACCAACCTGACCTTTACGAATTTCTTGCTCCAAGGTAGGTTCCAATTCAATGGTAATTCCTTCCGTATGTGTAACAATTCCCAGGTTGAGTCTCTCAAAATCTTTTGTTAATTCATCAGGTAGCTGGACAACGAAAGCGGAGTGAACATGCTCCTTCCGACTCAAGGCATCTGCAACCAAATTTGCCTTGCCTGGGTGATAGTGAATCTCTAAATCATAATCCTTAATGAGCTCTAACCAACGGCGTTGCCTAAGGTTGAGATCCTTCTAAGTGAATATATACTTCAAACTCTTATGATCCGTATATACTTGGCACTTAGTTCCCATAATATAGTGTCTCCAAATCTTCAGTGCATGCACAACTGCTGCCAGCTCTAAATCATGAGTGGGGTAGTTTAATTCATGCTTCCGCAACTGACGAGATGCATAGGCAATCACATGACCTTCTTGCATAAGCACACATCCCAATCCTTGGCCACATGCATCACAATAGATATCAAATCCTTTCTGTAAGTCTGGCATAACCAACACCGGAGGTGACATCAATCTCTCCTTCAATTGATCAAAGCTTTCTTGGCATTTCTCATCCCACTTGAATTCTTTTCCTTTCTCCAGAAGCGATGTCATAGGCTTGGCAATCTTAGAGAACCCTTCAATGAATCTCCTATAATATCCCGCGAGTCCCAAGAAACTCCGAATCTCCGTAACTGTAGTGGGCGCTCTCCACTCCATTATCTCCTTCACTTTAGCAGGATCCACTGCTATTCCTCCATTAGAAATAATATGTCCAAGGAATGGCACCTTGTCAATCCAAAACTCGCACTTGCTAAACTTAGCATAGAGTTGATTATCTCGCAGCTTCTGTAGCACCAACCTTAGATGTTCCTCGTGATCACTATCACTCTGAGAATAAATAAGAATATCATCGATGAATACCACGACGAATCTGTCCAAATACTCCATAAACACCTTATTCATCAAATTCATGAAATAAGCCGGTGCATTGGTCAATCCAAACGACATAACAGTAAACTCATATAATCCATATCGAGTCGAGAAAGCCGTCTTGGGAATATCCGATGGTCTAATCCTCATCTGATGGTATCCCGATTGGAGGTCAATCTTCGAGAATACTCTGGCTCCTCGCATCTGGTCAAACAAATCCTCAATACGGGGTAAGGGATACTTGTTCTTCACAGTAACATCATTAAGAGATCTATAGTCCACACACATCCATTGCGAACCATCCTTCTTCTGTACAAATAGAACCAGTGCTCCCCAAGGTGAGGAACTCGGACGAATGTAACCAGCCTCTTGTAACTCCGTCAACTGCTTCTTAAGTTCCTTCAACTCCTCTACGGACATCCTATATGGCCGTTTAGAAATAGGGGCGGTTCCAGATAAGAGATCAATAACAAACTCAACTTCTCTATCAGGTGGCATCCCTGGTAACTCCTCTGGAAAGACATCCGAAAAATCTCTAACCACCCGGATGTTGTCTCCAACAAACTCCTCAGGCATAAAGAACATTGCACGCATGGATGAGGAGGTTACTGCAATATTAACTTGAAATCTTTCTCCTTTAGTGGTAGTGAGTTCTACGGTACCTCTACCACATGCTATAACGGCCTTTGCCTTTCTTAGCCATGACATACTAAGGATCAGATCTATACTGCTTGACTCTAATATTATGGCAGTAGCTCCAAATTCTCTACCCATAATGGTCAATGTCAATCTGCGTGTCATTTGATTCGCCTCAACAGGCCCTTTAGGTGTAATTACTCTCATGGGTTTTCTCATATTGTCCAACACATATGCACAAACCAAAATCTCAACATGACGCATGATTTTATTAGCAACACATGGGGTCAGATAGACCTTTTTATTCCTCCTAAAATAGTATCATACCGAATACTAACTAAAGGAACATGTAGATCTTACAAATAGTAGTAATTTATATATATGTTTATGTAGCTTGGTGGAGCTGGTGGTGGTGGAGATGGTGGTTGTTGTCGTTGTCTCTCCAACCGTGATTGCCTTATTTCTTGATGTATCTCCAGACGGGCCTGACGTATTTCCTCGCGTTCTTGTCTTATCTGGTTTTGCATTTCGGTCACCATGTCTGTCAATTGTTGTATTACCAGCCTTTGGGCTGCAATCACTTGATCGTTTTCAACAGGTGAAGGATTTGGAGGATTCATTTCTGTTTGCTGTTGCGTGATAATCTTTCCTTTCCTGGTATCGACCATCCGAGTTAGATACATATGGTAAGAAAATAGTAGACAAGGCAGTAATTACAAATCATGTTACTTTGGGGGATTTATTAGCTAAGCAGTTTAGTGTGTTATCCACTAAAGCTAATACATTACCTTATGGTGGTACATGCTAAGATGCCCATATATAATATTTCAATCCATCAAAGAAGCAAATCAGGCATTGATCATCAGAACAATCAACCAACATTTTTAATAGAGAAAATAGTTTTAATTTTGTCTTAGGCTTCCTATCCCTTAAAAATGTCATATGGGTAGGGATTCCAAGGTGTGAAATCCATCTTGTCTAAGAGTAGAAAAGGTAAGAATGATCAGAGTAGAACAGTAGAAGGTGAGACAGGATCATGATAAGTATAGAGAGATTTAGAGTAAGGTAAGTATAGAATGAATCAGAATGAGATAAGTAGGTAAGGGTTGTCCATTTCTATCTAAGTTTCGTCCTACAGTCGACATTTCCTCTGATACCACTTCTGTCACACCCGGGCTTTAAAGGAACAAATCCGGGTGCATCTCATACATGCGCCAAGAAGACAACATATATAATAACAGAGTGTATAGAGATAAATGTCATAAAACATCAGAGTATTTATTACATAGCGGAAGACTTATTACAAAATAAAATAATGAATATAAAACGAACTAAGGATCGTCGGCGCAAATGTCAACTGAGAAACGCCACCTAGATCAGATCATACTCCTCGCCTTGTGGCTCCTCCTTAACCACCTGTTCTTCTCCTGTGGGGGGGTGTGAGACAGCAAGAGTGAGCTCACATACGTTCATAGCTCAACAAGTCGTGGGGAATAATGTGGCATGAACTCACCAAAGGTGGGAGTTCATGAAGTGTAAGGCTGATCAATGAAATAGAGGCTGAAGCTGAGCATTGCTTTTATAAGTTGGTCAAAATTTTATTAGCAATTCCTAAGTGTAAGTAAATACCAAACCATAGTAATAATAAGTAAAAGTAATAGTAAAATAATCCCAAATGCAATGAAATGACAGATTAAGTTTAAGTTCCATAAATTAATCATGTGAGTGTCCGAGCCGCTCATGACCGTGAGCACGGCTAGTATACCAGTTTTACACTCTGCAGAGGTTGCGCATCTTTACCCACAAGTCGTGTTACCCATTTGCCACGGAGTTGATCATACTCCATACACCTCTACCAAGGAAGCGAGGCAGGGTACCACTACGAGGCCTTTACAAAGTTCCACTAGCTTCAGACTACCCGCTACAGTTTATAGGAAGCTCCAGTGCAGGGTTCTTGCCTGACCGCCATCGCAGCAAAATCAACCAAGGACCTCCCTACACTGACCACTCCCCTACTGCCCTTGCCCCTTTCGGGTAAGGTAGCCCTCCACTAGCTTTCCTAGTTAATCAGCCAAGGGCGTCCCATTAAACCCTTGTGGTAGCACTGTTTTCCTGGGTGGTTCTCCATGTTCCCATTAACATAATGATCTTAACATGAACATTAAATACTGAACAGATAATAACAAGTGTAAAAATGAGTAATGAATATCTCTATACCCAAAGCCACATAAAGCAATAGCAAGTACTACCCAAAAATATTTCAGGGGTGAACAAGGTATAGAGGTAATCAAAACTGGGGTAACATAAAGGCTGCCATCAAAATTAACCTATGCAGATCATTAAAATTAATAAGAACATGGCTGAGAAAAGTAAGTGATCAAGGGCACAACTTGTCTTCAATGAGCTCCTGCTCAGCTATCTCTACTTGTTGAACCTCAGATTCCACAGTGGCTTGCTCGTCTATTCGCATCAACACAATACATACATAGTATAGCATAAATTAACATTACATCAAACATGTAAATAAAATACACAGTAAAAATCTATACATTAAAATGAGATCATAGGAACTGGAATCACTAAATTTGGAGTTATAGATTTCAAGCTATGAATTTCCTAAGATTTAATATGATCAAAATAGGATTAGATGATAAATTAATTTTCTAACTGTTTTCATGCCAAAACAGTGATACTAAATGATAGAGAATCTCATTATAAAATTTTAGAAATTGGAATGGCTCAATTTGGAGTAAAAATGAATTTTCTATGCATTTTACAAGTTTCTGGAATTGTTTTTGTATTAAAAATGAATTTCTAATATTATTTCTCTATTTTTAAACACCTCTGGACTGGGCCTCAATTTCTGAAAAGTGCAGGGGCTACGGTGCAAATATTTCTAAGACTCAGAGAGTCCTCAGCGTGGACGGCGGGTTGTTTTTAAGTAAACTGAGGGGTCCATTTGCGAATTTGCCTCACGAAGGGGGTATGGTGAGATTTGGGCCGTCAGATTACCATCCAACGGATCGGATTAAATAATGAAGGGGTACGCTATGCTGTTCGCTCGATCTGGATCCCACGGTCGCGATAGATGAAATAGATCCGAGCCATCCATCCGACCACCAACGCGACAGATTTAACTACTCGAAGGCTATTTGCTCGACCTAAATCCAGCAGTCCATTGACAGATCAACGGCTCCACAAACCCTGACCCGATTGCATCGACAACGGTTGGATTACGATCCCACGGCCATAGGTTATCTCCTCCAACCAAAAGACCTGGCCACGGCGGCGCCGCCCACCAGGGACGGTGGTGGCTCACCAGAGCTATTGCCTCCCGCCACACCAGTGCCCCAAACCCGACCAGAACAGTGTTACACATGGAAGAGAGCTGGGGGAACACGACAGACAAAGACTTACTGACGATTGGTGTGGTAGAAGCCCTGGCCACGGTGACGAGTGAAACCGCGGCACACACACAGCTCCGATGAGCAATTAGGCCCGAATTAGCGCCCAATCCACCTGTGTGAGGGTCGGATAGGCACCGAGGGGCATCGAAGAAGGTACTGGACTCACAATCGAGCCGCCGGTGCCAACGTATGCGAGCGGTCACGGAGGCGGCGCGGCTTCTCTTTCTCGGCGGTGGTTTAGGAGGACGGAGAGGTGAAGAACATGACTCGGACCCTTTATGTAGTGCTCGCCGGTCAACTCTAGATTATCGGGAGGTTCCCGAGCCCTCCGGGGTTCAGTTTCAACGGCCTCCGCGAGATCCGCGGGTGGAATTTCCATGGCGGAGATCTAGCGCGAGCTCGGTTTGGTACGCGAGTGCGGATGAAGGAGATGACATGCAGGGCCCACCTGTAAGTGACCGCGCGTGGAGTGGACAGAGACGGCTGGCGCGGTGAATGGGCCGCAGGGGAGGATGGGGAAGTGGGCCGATTTGAAGGCAGTCGGCCCAGGGTTCCTTTATTTTTTTTATTTTCCTGATTTCCTTTTCTCTCTTATTTTCAAGTTCCATTTGAATTTCGAATTAGAATTCAAACTTGTATCAAGTTTATTCTCAATTTATATTGTGACTTTAAAAGTATAAATTTTGGAAATATATAAATTTCCTTTATATTTATATTCCTCCCCTTTACCATTTTTATATTCCAAACTCAATTTATGTTTTAGCCCAACCTCCACTTATTTTCATTTTTTTTCTATATACTTTTATCCATGTTATTATTTTATTAAGTGCACAAACAAAACCTCCAATAAGATGTACTTTATTTTATTTTTGTATCATTTGTTTTTAATCAAGCACTATTAATTATATGTGTGCTCTTTTTATGATGCAAATAAGGCACAGAAAATTGAGGATGTCTTTCTATTATTCTTGGTATACAACTTTGAATATTACAACTCTGCTCGACAAGCTTCAGCTACATGATTCAAAAGATTGAGCACAACAAGGTAGGAGCCCTGAGGGTATAGTACTAAATGTTGATCTTGAGTTGCGTTTAGGATCATTTTCTGGTATGTTCACGACTTCAGAAGTGCATCACCGTAGGGGGTACACCAGTAACAAGCAAGGCGGTTAACCACCCCATCAAGCCACATGCGCACGATACGGTGAACGGGTCGTTTCACGTCCCATCACGCCAACCGTGCCGAACGTCGTCATGATGGCCACTACAAAGACGTCAGCGATGGATTCACTACAGGAGCCAGAGTAACAGGCGACGCCATACTGGGAGTACGACTACAAATGACCCTACAGAGGACACACTGCGACGACCCGGGGGAACCACTCTCTCTCTCTCTCTAACTGAATACAAGTCCCATTGTAAGGTGCAACCTTGAGATATAAAAGGGTAGACCCCCTTCTCCTTAGGGGAGACACATGACCACACAAGCACTCCCGCTGTAACATGTTCTACTGCAATACCACGATCAACACTACACTAGACTATGGCTCCGGCCTAAACCAGTATAACCTAGCGTCTCAGTTCTTTGCTCGGACCTCCGTGATCCACCATTCGGGATGAGTCCACGCTTGCATCCCACTGAACACAAATCTATTGTCCATCGATTTCCAAAACCACGTTAGTTTTATAATTGGATTATAATTAATACTTCTAACTAGCATCAAATAATTTAGTTAGGGTAACCTAGGGTGAGCACTAACCCTTGCGCTACGCCACAGTTGCACAGGTGAGGCGTGGGTGTGCGGCTTGGTGGAAGGCAATTCGTAGTGGTGCCGTGTTGCTCTCTGTCCCAAATTAAACTTTGTTTTAGATAATCAATAGATGCATACAATTTTTGATGTATGTGTTATATATGTGTCTAGATTTATTATCATCTATTTGAATATAGATGTAAAAATTAAGAGCTAAAATAACCACTATTTTAGGACGGATGGAGTATACGATTTGTGAGTATACAATCTGTAAGCACTAGTACTGAGATGCAAAACTAGGATAAGCTTAGGGAGTAGAATATGCAATTTGCAGGTACTAAATCAATCTAAATTAGAAAGAGAACTGGCCAAACAAGAACAGAATAAGGACTGACTGCTGTGAGTTTTAGTGTCTTTAATATATAGTTATTATATATTCCTCTTTTGAGTAGCTGTGCTTGACATGCAGAAGCATCTGTACTTGTTGATGAGGCAGGGCAGCGGTTAAAGTGAGCGAGTGAGCAAAGGGTTAAAGTGAGCAAGTGAGCAAAGGGAATTTATATATAAGCATCTCTGCTCTCCTGCATGCACTCGTGGAGCTGGAATAATAAATATAAATATAAAACCCACATAGACTAGGGCTAATAGTAACATTTACCAGAAAATAAAGTTGATGGGTGATTCGATCCCTTGTGGCGTCATGTTGTCGGCGAAACATTAGATTATTGCTGTACGTACTGGAGATGGAATTGTCCAGCTCAAGAAGAAAAGAAAGCGACTGTGGGAGAGGTGAGAAAAGAATGGTAGCATAGCATAGCATAGCAGAGTGGGTGTGGGAGGAGGGAAAAAGGAGGAGACCTTGTAGCTACTGTCTGACCCTAGCATTTGCGTGTGGTGTGTGGAGAACTGAAGATGAGATGATGACCTGAGATGAAAACAACCCGATGATGAACAGCATGCATGGGCTATGCTAGTGCATGAGCATGAGAGAATCCAATCATCGTCAGTCAGTCAGTCACTGGCCGCATGCATGCAGCTAGCCGCTGTTTTGCTGTCACTCAGCTATCTATTCTCCACATCGATGGGGACGCCATGGATCTGATGCTACGACATACAGTGCTCTCTCTTTTTTTTTCTCTCTCTCTCTCCCTCTCTTTAATTTCTTTAGCCGGGATGGATGGTCAGTCATGGAAAGGAAAAGGATGAGGAAGAGGAGTCAGCCGAAACGACGTCTTCGGTCCATGCTTAAATCGCTGCACTGTCATCTCATCTATCAGACTATCTATCTATCTATCATTCATTCGCTCGTTCATGCATGAATAATCCGTCGTCGTCGCCTCTGATCTCTTCTCTCCCCAGCCCAGGCCCCGGCCCCGGCGGCGGCCTCCCCCCCTTGCCTTCTTTATTAAACGCAGGAACATGACTCCTTGATCTCGATTGCTTTGTTGGAGAGCAACACCGATCGTTTCCAGGACTAGTAATTTGATTCGAGCTAATTAAGCGGCGCCTTTGCTTTAATTTGTTGCCGTCGTCTGAAAGTAACGACGACCTTTTGCTCCGATTCAGATTCACCACCGACTCGACGAGCAAAACAGCTAGTAGTGATAGATAGATAGATGTGCGATTTTTGTTTTGTTTTGTTTTGATTTATCTTCTTCTTTGTGGGAAAGGATTTTATTCTCTCTCCGTGAGACTGAGACTCCGTAGTGTGTGCTGTCTGTGCTCAATAAAAAGATAATCTTTTTTCAATTATTGGTGCTATGTTTCATGACTAATAAATAGTTTAGTGTTTCCACCTAACTACTACTAAGCAGTACCACCTTCTTCATTTTTGGAGTGTGATCTTGGACATGGGGCAGGCAATGCAGCACAGCAGCAGCAGCAAGTCAAGCAGTACGTGTATATGCATTGCAATTCTCTGCATGCATCTCTCTTTTGCATATGCGACTCCTCTTTTGCCCAGCAAAATATCCTGGGGGGGTGGATTCGGCACACAGACAGAGACGACGACAGCTACCTGTGCAAGAACATGCATGCATGTGTAGTAGTAGTAGTAGTGTACAGTTAGTTGCCGTGCTGCTGCGCGTAGGTGATCGTCGTCGACCCGACCACTCTCTCTGTCTCTCTGTTCATTCAGCCGCACCGCAGCTAGCAGGTTCAGTCCATGCAGGCCCACATCGCACTGCGTCCGCTCGTTTTTTCCAGCGAGGCATCAACCTTCGCCTGCCTCGATCGCACAGCAAGCGGCAGTACGCCACACATAAAAGAAAGAAAGAAAGAAAGAAAAAAAAGAGAGAGAGAGAGAGTGAGTCGATCATGTATATCAGGCGGCAAAAAGCTGTATACGTCTGTGACTTTACTACTTTCAGGAGGGATATGATCGTTGAAGGTGAAAGGTCGTTTAATTTGTCGATGGTGATGAGTCACACAATGTGAACCTCCGATCTATATAGGAGCCGAATCCCTGTTATAGGAGGAGGCCTAACAGTTTTCTTGCAAAAGTAGACAAATTGCATCCACCGGTAGAGACATCCATTCTGCGGCCCATCTGATGGTACGAAGGCCTGAAGAAGCCCAGACAAATGGGCCAGTGCTAGTACTGCCCCACCTGACCTCTTGGGCCTGCAAGCAAACCCTAAGCCACCGATCCGACGGCGGGGATCGCCCGATCAAACCACAGGCAGAACCATACCCGTCACCTTACCACCTCCTCAACCCTTTACATAAAAAAGGCTCTCCCTCAGCGCGCCGTCCTCCTACGCGGTACGCGCACACAGCCAAACCATCCCCCCCCCCCCTCTCCGCCGCCCGCCGCTGCTGCAGCACCCACCGGGCAAGATGAAGACGATCCTGGCGTCGGAGACGATGGACATCCCGGAGGGCGTCACGGTCACGGTGGCCGCCAAGCTGGTCACGGTGGAGGGCCCCCGCGGCAAGCTCACCCGCAACTTCAAGCACCTCAACCTCGACTTCCAGCTGCAGGAGGCCGGCCGCAAGCTCAAGGTGGACGCCTGGTTCGGCACCCGCCGCACCATGGCCGCCATCCGCACCGCCATCTCCCACGTCCAGAACCTCATCAAGGGGGTCACCAAGGGCTACCGCTACAAGATGAGGTTCGTCTACGCCCACTTCCCCATCAACGCCTCCATCACCAACGGCAACACCGCCATCGAGATCAGGAACTTCCTCGGCGAGAAGAAGGTAGGTACCCATCTCTGTTTCTGTCTGTTTGTTTGTTTGTTTGTTTGTTTCCACACGAGATCTTCGCTGGGTTCATCATGTGTCGTGTATGACTTAACTCGGTTGGTGTCGTTCAGGTCAGGAAGGTGGACATGCTTGATGGCGTCACCATCCTCCGGTCCGAGAAGGTCAAGGATGAGCTCATCCTTGACGGAAACGACGTCGAGCTCGTATCTCGCTCCGCCGCCCTCATCAACCAGGTGAATACTTACCTACCTACTTACGAGTGCCTGCTATATGCAGTGTCAGATGTGCTTTGATGTGGTAGATCATGATCCTTACATTTATTCCTTGTTATTGCTCTGGGATATGAAGCATGCTGAATTATAGTCATCTGAATCCGATATGGAATGGTAAAGTCGTAGCACATAGGCTGTGCTTGAATGATAGTGTGTCCAGGGGATTTTGGCTTCAAATGTGTAGGCAGATCACACTTTCAACTACTGCCCCGGCCGTGTCGAGATGTCCAGGTTTCCATCATCCATGTGTTAGCAATTTTAGTTTATGATTGTGCTCTCAACAACTAAGTGCAGCGCTTTTATGTTTGGTGTATTTAATAACAGCAAACACCTAACACCCTGTGAATCCTATGGTTGGTCATGCTCCTAACTTGGGTGGAAATGCTCATGCTGTAGAATACCAACGTGATCGATCAGGGTATATTATTGCCTTTTGTCTAGTACGATTCTTGTGCCTTCGGTTCCTGCGTGTGTATAGATATTCACATCACTATTGGTGGATTGATGTGCTACGATTTGTGTGACTGCCATCATGAATCTCTATTAGTTTTGCTGATTGCTGTTATATAACGTCTACTGGTGGATCGATGCACTATTGATTTGTGTGACTGAACAAGTTTTCTCCGTTCGTCTACAGAAATGCCATGTGAAGAAGAAGGATATCCGAAAGTTTTTGGACGGTATCTATGTGAGCGACAAGGGCGTCATCGAAGAGGAGCAGTGAGCAACAGAGTAGCCGAAATGCCAGGAGATGAATATGGATGTCGTTTGAGTTGCAATTTTGTGAGACTGAATGTGAACCTTTTTCTCATTCCTTAAATAGTTGACTGCCAGTGTTCGTGGTTTCAAACGAAATTGAGTCTTATTAACTGAATTTGCGTATTCAAATGGATTGCGTGGCTGCCTGGTTATGTTTTGAATTTTGCGTCGCGGTTCAATAATTCGTGGACACTGATATGTTGTTTTTTTCTTTGCTTTGATTCCTTTCAAATTTCAAATTGACATAGAATATTTAAACCCTAAACCTCCACAAGCTGAACTCAAGCGAAACCTCTTTAATTCAGCAGCTCTATAAAGCGAGCATTGTTCTATGGTCTAGCTAGCGCGCGACAGCCACTTAAGGACACATCTCGGAATCAAGAAGAAATTGTTCAGCCGCAGATCCTTCTGAGCACGAACATGCCATATCCGATGCCAAGAAACGTGGCAATGGAGATCCCGAAGATGCCGACGAGGATCCCGGGCACGACGAGCGAGGTCCAGCCTTTGGCCGTGGCCATGGCGGCCGCGGTGGTGGGGCCGCCTATGTTGGCGTTGGAGGCGATGAGCAGCGGCTTCCTGTCGATCCCAATAACCCTGCCGGCGGCGAGCACCACGGCCAGGTGGACGGACACCTGCACGAGCGCGAAGGCGAAGACGCTGGGCGCCCGGGTGACGGCGTCCACGACGTTGCCGTTGGCACCGACGACGGCGAAGAAGAGCTGCATGAGGATGAGCGCCAGGGTCTCGCCGGCCGGCGCCAGCCTGCCGAGCGGCGCCGGGAACGCCGTGGCCAGGAACACGGCCAGCGCCGTGACGCAGGGCAGCGTGCCGCCCTGGAGCCCCAGCCGCGCGGCCATGGCCGACCCGGCCTTGCAGATGATGAAGGACAAAGCGACCGCCGCGCCGCCGTTCAGCACCGACAGCCGCTCGCCGTCCTTCTGCGGACTCGCCGTCGCCGTCTTGGGCTCTGCTGGGATGTTTGACGCCAGTGAGAAGAGCGCCATGAAGTAGAGCGCCGAGATGAGGTTGTCCGCTGCGACGCCGGCGGCAAGGACGGACGGCGTGAGGCCTAGAGCTTCCGAGATGGCGACGTAGTTCACCGCTGTTCGTCGCAGTCGGTGATGTCATCAAGTGGGCAGTGGCACTGGTGTGTGAGTGAGTAAGCGAATCAAAGCACTTACCTCCGCCAATGTAGCTGCCCATGAGTGCAGCTGCGATCTTCCAGCTATCTTGGCCCAGCGATCTCATGGGGATCAGCAGATAGGCCACCGTCGTGCCGATTACAGTTGCAACTGCACGTCAAAATGTTCAGCATTCACTACGAAACGAAATGGTAAGAGACAAAAAAAAGGGGGGGTCAGCAGCAACCAGATCCGAGCAGGAATGCCTTGAGGAGGTCGCCGGTGGTGCGGACGACGCGGCGGAGGTCGGCGCCGAGGAGCAGCAGCGGGACGGCGGCCGGCAGCAGGTACTCCATGACGGCGTCGTGCGCGGGCGCCCCAGGGGTCACGAGGCCGACGGCCGTGGCAGCCAGGCCGGCCATGATGCTGACCAGCGCCCCGCTGAGCGCGGCGCCCCACGACGTGTTCTCCTCCGCCCTTCATATATTTGCCATTCAATCCGTTCCGTCATCGTCACACGGGGCGTAGGGCGAGCTCCGGTCATCGGTGGCTTACCATGTGCCGAACGCGGCGGCGGAGAGGAGGAAGGCCCAGTTTCCCCAGTGGTCGCCGGGCGCGATGGCCACGGCGGCGGCGGCGGGCGGGCGGAGGGCGTGGCGAAGGCGAGTGGAGGAGGAGGAGGCGTACTTGTCGTGGCCGTGGTGGTGCCGGATGGCGCAGGTGTGTGAGCGAGGGGGCGGTCCGCCGAGGAGGCGACGACGTTGCGGCGGCGACAGCAACGGCGAGGGGTGGTTGGAGAGGAGGAGCTGAGCCTGAGCGGCGGGTGGCGCCATGCCGCCCCCCACCTCACCCGAAACAAAATCCTTTCTGTTGGGGCGCACCGTGCAGGGCACTTGTGCTGCCAGCCAGCCGGCCGGCCCTTTGGCCTTTCTTCCTACCCCTACTGTATTTTTCTTGACATTTTTTATGCCGGTATGACTATGGAGGAGATCCTTTATTATTATTATTATTATTATTAAAAAAAGGGACAGAGAGAGTCCAGGAAGCTTCTTCTTCTCCATTGGATCCAGAGTCGCTCAGGCAGTCAAGGAATCAAGGGCTGCAAGTCTGCAACTGCCACACAAGGATCATGGCAAAACTAATGCAAATGATGGAGACACCCTGACCCTCTTGTAGGTTGTAACTGTTCCTGCAATCAACAAGCATGCATTATCCCAAATGCATGTCTCTCTCGTGCAGCGGCAAAGCACTCAGGTCCTGGGGGCACCACAGCCTGGCACCATTTCTCTGCTCCTCACAAGCTCATCTCAATCAGCTGACACCAAGAAAAATATAGTCACAAATGCGTCTTCTGTTCATCAACACAAGTATTCAGGTTTTGGGGACATGCCAGGTCGGCAACAATTCCATGCATATAGGAGTAGATGACATCAGAGGTGAGGCGCCAAATGCCACACTACCATTCAAGCCAATCATTTGTTCTTCATAGGATGCATACGTATCTGCTCCGAAGAGACGCGTATGGACATCACCAAGTCAAAGATCTGAAGATTCGGCCACACGGACGAACAGACCAATCATGATTACTAACACACACACACACAAACACCAGCTGAGGTTTCTCATACCTACAGACACTGCAGGATTATTATAACGAACAGAATTCTGTTGATACTACACAGAAAAAAGAATCTAGCTGTCATGTCTTATGTTCAGATAAACTCCTCGACGTCTATAAATAGACCACAGTAGCATGAAACTAAGCATAAGTGCAACCAGGCTCTCTAACATCTCCTCCACCGTCAGCTTCTACTCGCTACAGAAGAAACATCTCCTTCGTTTGACAAGGATGGCAGAGAAAGCGAGCACAACCCGTCTCACCAGAGTTCACAGGGCTGAAAGGCAAAGGAGGGCTCGCCCGCTCCCACGGCGCGGGCAAATCAAGCTCAAGATTGCACGCATTGTGGTGCGCTCCATCGCCTCCGCACTCCTCAGGGCCCTTTCGCCGCTCCCAGCCCTCAACCAGAAATGAACATAATTGTAAAGTTAGTTCCTGCTGTAGGTCTGCTCCCTGTGTAATCTGTTTATCAGAAAACGGCAGCATGTAGAGGTCTTTCCTCTCTCTGCAGTATTGGTGTGAGTGAGCTTCATGAATGGCAATGTGGTCCGTTATTCTTTTTTTTCGTGCCTCGCTCCTGCTTCACGTCTTTAGCTTGTCGCTGAGCGTTGTCATCGCTGTTGGGCCGATCGCCATCTGATTCTGATTCGCTCCCGGAGCTGTCACTATCTGAACTATCTACGCAGACTAGGCTCTTCGACGGCTTCATTGTCATACCGATGATACTTCGGATCCATGCCCCCTCGAAGAGGGAATTTCCTGTCGAGGTTGAGCCACCCGTATCCTCCGCATTTGAAGAGGTGCTTGACGACGTGCCGGTCAAAAATGTTGAGGCTGCTTTGCATGCGGTCACGATTTCCTTTTTCGCTTGTTTCAGCTGAGTGCAGAGCAAAAAGAATGATGGAATTAAATATGTGCCGATTTTACAAACTAATTTTGTTTGGACAGTATTGCCGATGGATAAGGCTATCGCTACTGTTTCACATAATGGCATAAATTCCTTTGCATAAAGATTTCGAAGAAATATATATTTCCAACACAATCTGACACTGACAGTGCTATAAAGAAGATTAGTTTCTGGGTCTTCATTCTGTTTCAGATGGTTAACATGATGGCATTGTCCACTTGCTATCGAGTTTGCAAAAAGTGTGATGCTGAACACAAAAGTCTAGAAGATACACATAACTTAAGGGGAAATACTTAAAATTCCAATGCTACAACAGGAGATGACAAAAATAAAAGAGAAAAACGCAAAACTAGCAGAAAAGTTCAGAATGCATACCTTTCCTGCTGTGGTTTCAGCGACCTCTAGAGCAGCGTCACCCGCATTTGCAAAGCGATTGACCCAACCTGCACATAACCAATCACTTTGGAGTCATAAAACAGTTTAATTTTGAAAATGTTTCATGATTGGCCTTCAGTTCAAAATAAAGGGTTTAGTTTCAGTAGCCATTACAGATAAGGAACGAGGAAATAATTTGTTTAGTCAAATGGTAAGAAATCATAAGAACCTGGAAGCTTCGGTACTTCAAGCTTTTCGCAGAAGGTATTGCAGAAGTGATTGCAGTTTCTTGACAGGAGTTCATATGAATGTCCAGGCCACTCCCAGCTCAGCTCCCTTAGTATCTGATTTACCTTGAGGATACAGCAGTTGGTCTTCCCCAGCACTATGGACTCGCGATAAGTGTACATGGGATTTTTGCATGGGGGACAGCTAAAAACCCCAGTGCCACGTTCACAGTAGCCAAAGGACCATTCTTCATCACCGTAGACCTGTTAGCCGAGATGCTCAGGAGTTGATCACAACAGAGCCTCAACTATAAGCACCTACTAATGATTAGCCAGTTGCTAGGAATCCAATCACAAATAAGCTCATTGATACCATGAAGGACTAGTTTTGTGGGATGAATCTACAATATTTTCGTTAAAAAGAGCAGTAAACGAGCCTAATAATCAGTGCTCATTCTAGAGCAGTAAAGCAGCCTAACAAGCAGTTCGCAGAACAAGGAGCAGAATGGCTATAAAGAATAAAGAGTTTTTTTCTTTCGCAATCCGTGGCATCATCCTTAGGACGATACAGGGGTCTCTTTTACCACAAGGCTGCATTCAACCCTAGTGGCCTCATAGGAAATCTCCAAGCTCCCATTGAGAATTACAGTTTGAACTTTGAAGTCACACCCACTTCCAGGGGCACGGTATCAGGCTAAATGGTAACTATGGCTAGCAGTTACATACACGTATCAGAAGCACAGTTTGTCAATCCCAAGGAAAGATCAAGTTAGATTATTCACAGGAGCAATAAAAAGATAATCGCCCCCATTCATTCAGTAGCAACAGCATTGAATTAAGATTTGGGGGGGTTAAAAACTGATTGGACGCATTAACCAACGCCACTATATATAAAAGGAACGATTCTCCCGAACACTAAACCGCTGGCGTCGAGATCCAATCTTTGCGGGCGTTGCAGGCATTCAAAAAATGGTGGTGGGATTTGGAGAAAACGGATGACCTGGATGGCGGTGTGGAAGATGCCGCCGAGGCCGATGGCGTCCTTAAAGAAGCGGTTGATGTGGAGCACGGTGGTGTCGGAGCCGGCGGTGGCGACGTCGTAGACGTGCGCGACCACATCCTGGCCCATACCCCGGTGCGGCGCCTCGCCGCCGGAGATCAGTCGCAGAGAGGCAGGCCTTTTGCCGTACTCCCACCCTTCTGCCGGAGCTGATGACGGGCCGGGACCACCTGTCGGACGATCAACGGCTGGGTCCAGGCAGTCTAAACTTTGGATGGCACCGTTCTGCTTTGCGTTTTCGTTTTCTTTTTTAGTTTTTTCTTCATAGAAAACGGCTTGTTTTTTTCTCTGTCTATATGACGGTTCACGCTCTATGCGCTTTGAGTTCATTGTGAACTTGAAAAGGTAATGTTTTGAGAAATAATTAGAAATTTGCCACTTAAAACATTACCTTCTTATTGTAATTACTCATGTGTCTATAAATTATAGCTCTATCCGTTTTTATAAAGAAAGTGTTTAGAATCACTCCAGATTCTAGCTTCAGTGTGAGGCTGTAGTTTATAATACCAATTTAAATAGTATTAAAAATATTTTTAACCTAAATAATAAATAAAATAATTTATTTAAATGCCTTCTAAAAGTTTACAGCTCCACGATTATTTGGAACACCTAATGGCATGCTCTATCAACTCCATCAAAATTTCTAGAGCTAAGTTATCTTAGAGCCAAAATATAGGTCTCATGATAATTTTGCGAACATGTTTCGTTGCAACGGCAGATATCAGATTCTCTCAATGTTTTGACCCACTCAATCGCCATTCGATTTTCTGATTTTACGTTTGGTGCATATTCATCCTCGCACTTACTATTCTAAAATTAAAGTATAAGAGAATTTATATTTTTTCTATATGCATTATAATTTGCTTTACTCTTATATGAATTATATCTAGATATATAGTAAAAATAATGTGTATGAAAAAGACATCTTGTAATTTTGAAATGGTAAGAATACTTTTATAAACTTCGCTTATATATATATACCATGGACAGGGCCGCCTCTGAGGCCATGTGACCGAGGTGACGGGTGGGGGACCAAAAAATTAATAGGGACCTAATATTTAATATTTATATATCTCTACTACTAATTATGTGTCTATTGTAGGCGTCCACAGTTTGCATGGCGCACGGTTCTGCCATCTCCCTTCGCCACCCTCCACGCTCCATCCGCGTTGCATCAACACCCGCGGGTTCTGCCTCTCCCTCTCACTGTCGCCTACCCCCGCCGCACCCCTCCATCGCGCCCCTTCCCCCGTCGCGGATCTCGCCCGAAGGCGCCGTGGATCCACCGTACCCCCGCCCGGGCGCCGCGGTTCCCCGCCATGGACGCCCTAGATCCACCACCTCCTCCTCCTCTCCCCATCACTACGCCGCACACCTCCACCGCGCCCCCGTCCCCGTCTCCGGCGCCGGTTGCGGGGCCTAGGCCGGCGGCAGTGAGGTCCGGGAGCGAGACCGCCATGGCGGTAGAGAGGCCCGCGGCGGCAGTGAGGTCTGGGAGCGAGACCCCCACGGCGTCCCCGTCCCCGTCTGTGTCCCCGTCCCCATCCGCGCCCGGGACGCCCACGGCCGCGACAGCGGCTCCCTCAAATCCCGCCCGCGGATCCCGATCCGGACGCGGAGGATGACCTCGATCCCGCGCCCGGCCGCGGACGCGGCAGACGCCCGCGTCGACGCATCGACCTCCGCGGCGAGCTCCAGATCCCGCTGGGCTTCGGTCGCGAGGAGGCGGTGCCGGGGTCGGCGGAGCCAGACGCGCGGAGGGGAGGCACGCGCGGGGACGCCACCCGGAGGAACGACGGCGTCGAGAGAGGCCAGGCGCCAGCCAATGCCGGCCGGAACGGCAACGGAGCGCTCGCAGACGCGGACACGAGGAAGAAGGCCGAGGACGCAGAGGCAAAGCGGAAGGCGGAGGAGGCCGAGGCCGAGGCGAGGAGGAAGAAGGAGGACAAGGAGAGGGATGTCGAGCTGGCTGCGTACTACCAGGAGCAGTGGCGACTGAGGATGAAGGAGCTGCGGGCGCTGCCGCCGCCGCTGCTGAGACGACCCCGCTGTATGAGGCGTCGGGACTCCGGTGTGGTGTAACCGAGAACCCCGGATGGGGTGAGTTCGCTGCTCTCAACTTTGTGTTGCTTCATATAATGGAGAATTGCAGCCTGCATTTTGCTCACCAGATGTTTTCTTGGTCGAGCCTTGATGATACTGATGTTCTAGGAATAATCAATAGCCCTCCTGATAGTGATAGCCGACATACTTATACTTCGTTAGTGTCCAATTATTTTCTACTCGTCGAAGTCAGTTTTTGTCAAATAATTGTCAATGTCGCCAGTTTCCACTGGTGCTGAGTAATGAAAAAGGGCTCAAAATGGAATGAGGTCTGTAGTGTGAGTTGACTAAACTGGTTTTTTCTTAAAGCAATCTCTACTACAACATTACTACAACATCATTTCCTTAGCTCCTGTTAGTGTCCATGAACATAAGTTACCCATGGTCTGAGATGTTACATCCTCCTGAGCTATTTTCTTTTGTTGTGTACTTCTGTTAGTATCCCTGGCACCATATCATTCATTTGGAGATATTCAATCAGCTGTATAGCTATGTAAAATTGGTTGCATTTTAGGTGATTTGTGGGCATTAAATTGCAATGTGCCAGAAATCGATCTTAATTTATGAAATGGATTATATGGGAAAAACCATACCCTGGATTGGATCTAGGCTGAAACCAGTTACTTTATCTAGGCTAAAATTGTTAGTTCTCTACAAAAGGTAGTCTAATTAGGCTTTGATACCCGAATTCAATGTTTATCACCTACTTTTAGAAGAAAAAAGTTAGTCATCTTCATAATCCAGTTGATACATGATAGTCGCCTAGAGGGGGGGTGAATAGGGCGAAACTGAAATTTACAAAAATACTCACAACTACAAGCCGGATTAGCGTTAGAAATAAAGACGAGTCCGCAAGAGAGGGCGCAAAACAAATCGCAAGCGAATAAGAGTGTGACACGCGGATTTGTTTTACCGAGGTTCGGTTCTCGCAAACCTACTCCCCGTTGAGGAGGCCACAAAGGCCGGGTCTCTTTCAACCCTTCCCTCTCTCAAACGATCCCACGGATCGAGTGAGCTTTCTCTTCTTCTCAATCAACCGGGAACAAAGCTTCCCCGCAAGGGCCACCACACAATTGGTGCCTCTTGCCTTGGTTACAATTGAGTGATGATCTCAAGAACAAGTGAGAAAGAAAAGAATGCGATCCAAGCGCAAGAGCTCGAAAGAACATAAGCAAATCACTCTCTCTAGTCACTATGGAGTTGTGTGGAATTTGGAGAGGACTTGATCTCTTTGGTGTGTCTAGAATTGAAAGCTAGAGCTCTTGTAGTAGTTGAGAAGTGGAAAACTTGGATTGCAATGAATGTGGGGTGGTTGGGGTATTTATAGCCCCAACCACCAAAAGTGACCGTTGCTGGAACCTGTCTGTTCGATGGCGCACCGGACAGTCCGGTGCACACCGGACAGTCCGGTGCCCCTGCCACGTCACCATTGCCGTTGGATTCAGACCGTTGGAGCTTCTGACTTCTGGGCCCTCCTGGGTGTCCGGTGCACACCGGACATGTACTGTTTGATGTCCGGTGCACCGGTATGGGCGATCCTGACGTCTGCGCGCGCTGCGCGCGCATTAAATGCACCGCAGGGAGCCGTTGGCGCCGCAGGGAGCCGTTGCTCCGCTGGCGCACCGGACAGTCCGGTGAATTTTAGCGGAGCGGCTGCCGCGCGAACCCGAGGCTGGCGAGTTCCGGAGACCGCGCTTCCTTGGAGCACCGGACATGTCCGGTGCACACCGGACAGTCCGGTGAATTATAGCGCGCCGGCTTCCGAGAATTCCCGAGGGCGAAGAGTTGGAATTGGAGTTCTCTGGGCGCACCGGACAGTGTCCGGTGTACACCGGACAGTGTCCGGTGTACACCGGACAGTCCGGTGCCTTCAGCCAGAGATGCCTTCGGTTGCCTCGTTGCTCCTTTGTTGAATCCAACACTTGGTCTTTTTATTGGCTAAATGTGAACCTTTTGCACCTGTATAACTTATGCACTAGAGCAAACTAGTTAGTCCAATATTTGTGTTGGACAATTCAACCACCAAAATTATTTAGGAACTAGGTGTAAGCCTAATTCCCTTTCAATCTCCCCCTTTTTGGTGATTGATGCCAACACAAACCAAAGCAAATATAGAAGTGCATAATTGAACTAGTTTACATAAAGTAAGTGCAAAGGTTGCTTGGAATTGAGCCAATATCAATATTTATATGATGCGCATGGATTGTTTCTTGGTTTTTGACATATTGGACCACATTTACACTAAGAGTTTTGTTTTTGCAAATTCTTTTGTAAATTCTTTTCAAAGTCCTTTTGCAAGATAGTCAATGGTAAATGAATAAGATTTTGCAAAGCATTTTCAAGATTTGAAATTTTTTCCTTTGTTCAAATGCTTTTCCTTTGACTAAACAAAACTCCCCCTCAAATAAGGTCTCCTCTTAGTGTTCAAGAGGGTTTTAAGACATCAAATTTGAAAATACTAGTTGCTCCCCCTTTAGAACACAAAGAGATACCAATTTTGAAATTTACCAATATAAAATTATTAAATTTATAAAATTAGGTGGTGGTGCGGTCCTTTTGCTTTGGGCTCATATTTTCTCCCCCTTTGGCATGAATCGCCAAAAACGGAATCATTAGAGCCCAATGAAGTACTTTCTCCCCCTTTGGTCATGAAATGAATGAGTGAAGATTATACCAAAGTTGGAGAGATGATGCGGAGCGACGGCGAAGGATGAGTAGTAGAGTGGAGTGGAAGCCTTTTTCTTCGCCGAAGACTCCTATTCCCTTTCAATATACCTATGACTTGGTTTGAAATACCCTTGAAAACACATTAGTCATAGCATATATAAAAGAGACATGATCAAAGGTATATTCATGTGCTATGTGTGCAAGTTTAGCAAAAGAAATTCCTAGAATCAAGAATATTGAGCTCATGCCTAAGTCGGGTAAAAGATTGTTCATCAAGTGGCTTGGTAAAGATATCGGCTAATTGATCTTTAGTGTTAATGTAAGAAATCTCGATATCCCCTTTTTGTTGGTGATCCCGAAGAAAATGATACCGAATGGCTATGTGCTTAGTGCGGCTATGCTCGACGGGATTGTCGGCCATTTTGATTGCACTCTCATTGTCACATAGCAAAAGGACTTTGGTTAATTTGTAACCGTAGTCCCGCAGGGTTTGCCTCATCCAAAGCAATTGCGCGCAACAATGGCCTGCGGCAATATACTCGGCTTCGGCAGTGGAAAGAGCGACCGAATTTTGCTTCTTTGAAGCCCATGACACCAAGGATCTTCCCAAGAACTGGTAAGTCCCCGATGTGCTCTTCCTATTAATCCTACACCCTGCCCAATCGGCATCCGAATATCCAATCAAATCAAAAGTGGATCCCCGAGGGTACCAAAGCCCAAACTTAGGAGTATAAGCCAAATATCTCAAGATTCGTTTTACGGCCGTAAGGTGTGATTCCTTAGGGTCGGCTTGGAATCTTGCACACATGCAAACGGAAAGCATAATGTCCGGTCGAGATGCACATAAATAAAGCAATGAACCAATCATCGACCGGTATACCTTTTGATCCACGGATTTACCTCCCGTGTCGAGGTCGAGATGCCCATTGGTTCCCATGGGTGTCTTGATGGGCTTGGCATCCTTCATTCCAAACTTGCTTAGAATATCTTGAGTATACTTTGTTTGGCTGATGAAGGTGCCCTCTTGGAGTTGTTTGACTTGAAATCCTAGAAAATACTTCAACTCCCCCATCATTGACATCTCGAATTTTTGTGTCATGATCCTACTAAATTCTTCACATGTAGATTTGTTAGTAGACCCAAATATGATATCATCAACATAGATTTGGCATACAAACAAATCATTATCAAGAGTCTTAGTGAATAAAGTAGGATCGGCCTTGCCGACTTTGAAGCCATTTGCAATAAGGAAATCTCTAAGGCATTCATACCATGCTCTTGGGGCTTGCTTAAGCCCATAAAGCGCCTTAGAGAGCCTATAGACATGGTTAGGATACTCACTGTCTTCAAAGCCGGGAGGTTGCTCAACATAGACCTCCTCCTTGATTGGTCCATTGAGGAAGGCACTCTTCACGTCCATTTGATAAAGCTTGAAGCCATGGTAAGTAGCATAGGCTAATAATATGCGAATTGACTCAAGCCTAGCTACGGGTGCATAGGTTTCACCAAAATCCAAACCTTCGACTTGTGAATACCCCTTGGCCACGAGTCGAGCTTTGTTCCTAGTCACCACACCATGCTCGTCTTGCTTGTTGCGGAAGACCCACTTGGTTCCTACAACATTTTGGTTAGGACGTGGAACTAAGTGCCATACCTCGTTCCTCGTGAAATTGTTGAGCTCCTCTTGCATCGCCATCACCCAATCCGAATCTTGAAGTGCTTCCTCTACCCTGTGTGGCTCAATAGAGGAAACAAACGAGTAATGTTCACAAAAATGCGCAACACGAGATCGAGTAGTTACCCCCTTATGAATGTCACCGAGAATGGTGTCGACGGGGTGATCTCGTTGTATTGCTTGGTGGACTCTTGGGTGTTGCGGTCTTGGTTGTTCATCCTCCTTGTCTTCATCATTTGCATCTCCCCCTTGATCGTTGCCGTCATTTTGAGGTGGCTCATCTTCTTGATCTTCTTGTTCACCATCTTGAGCCTCATCCTCAATTTGAGTCGGTGGAGATGCTTGCTTGGAGGAGGATGGTTGATCTTGTGCACTTGAAGGCTCTTCGGATTCCTTAGGACACACATCCCCAATGGACATGTTCCTTAGCGCTATGCATGGAGCCTGTTCTTCACCTATATCATCAAGATCAACTTGCTCTACTTGAGAGCCGTTAGTCTCATCAAACACAACGTCACAAGAAACTTCAACAAGTCCTGAGGACTTGTTAAAGACTCTATATGCCCTTGTGTTTGAGTCATATCCTAGTAAAAAGCCTTCTACAGTTTTAGGAGCAAATTTAGATTTTCTACCTCTTTTGACAAGAATAAAACATTTGCTACCAAAAACTCTAAAATATGAAATATTGGGCTTTTTACCGGTTAGGAGTTCATAAGATGTTTTCCTGAGGATTCGGTGAAGATATAACCGGTTGATGGCGTAGCAGGCGGTGTTGACCGCCTCGGCCCAAAACCGATCCGGTGTCTTGTACTCATCAAGCATGGTCCTTGCCATGTCCAATAGAGTTCGATTCTTCCTCTCCACTACACCATTTTGTTGTGGAGTGTAGGGAGAAGAGAACTCATGCTTGATGCCCTCCTCCTCAAGGAAGCCTTCGATTTGAGAGTTCTTGAACTCCGTTCCATTGTCGCTTCTAATTTTCTTGATCCTTAAGCCGAACTCATTTTGAGCCCGTCTCAAGAATCCCTTTAAGATCTCTTGGGTTTGTGATTTTTCCTGTAAAAAGAATACCCAAGTGAAGCGAGAATAGTCATCCACAATTACAAGACAATACTTACTACCGCCGATGCTTATGTAAGCGATCGGGCCGAATAAATCCATGTGTAGAAGCTCCAGTGGCCTGTCGGTAGTCATGATGTTTTTGTGTGGATGATGTATGCCAACCTGCTTCCCGGCTTGACATGCGCTACAAATCCTGTCTTTCTCAAAATGAACATTGGTTAGTCCTAAAATGTGTTCTCCCTTTAGAAGCTTGTGAAGATTCTTCATTCCAACATGGGCTAGTCGGCGGTGCCAGAGCCAACCCAAGTTAGTCTTAGCAACTAAGCAAGTGTCGAGTTCAGCTCTATCAAAATCTACCAAGTATAGCTGACCCTCTAACACTCCCTTAAATGCTACTGAATCATCACTTCTTCTAAAGACAGTAACACCTGTATCAGTAAAAAGACAGTTGTAGCCCATTTGACATAATTGGGATACAGAAAGCAAATTGTAATCTAAAGAATCTACAAGAAAAATATTGGAAATAGTATGGTCAGGAGATATAGCAATTTTACCCAAACCTTTGACCAAACCTTGATTTCCATCCCCGAATGTGATAGCTCGTTGGGGATCTTGGTTTTTCTCATATGAGGAGAACATCTTTTTCTCCCCTGTCATGTGGTTTGTGCACCCGCTGTCGAGTATCCAACTTGAGCCCCCGGATGCATAAACCTACAAAACAAGTTTAGTTCTTTGTTTTAGGTACCCAAACGGTTTTGGGTCTTTTGGCATTAGATACAAGAACTTTGGGTACCCAAACACAAGTCTTGGAGCCCTTGTGTTTGCCCCCAACAATTTTGGCAACTATCTTGCCGGATTTGTTAGTTAACACATAAGATGCATCAAAAGTTTTAAATGAAATGGCATGGTCATTTGATGCATTAGTAATTTTCTTTCTAGGCAACTTAGCACGGGTTGGTTGCCTAGAACTAGATGTCTCACCCTTATACATGAAAGCATGGTTAGGGCCAGAGTGAGACTTCCTAGAATGAATTTTCTTAATCTTGCTCTCAGGATAGCCGGCAGGGTACAAAATGTAACCCTCGTTATCCTGAGGCATGGGAGCCTTGCCCTTAACAAAGTTAGATAAGTTCTTTGGAGGGGCATTAATTTTGACATTGTCTCCCCTTTGGAAGCCAATGCCGTCCTTAATGCCAGGGCGTCTCCCATTATAGAGCATGCTTCTAGCAAGTTTAAATTTTTCATTTTCTAAGTCATGCTCTCTAATCTTAGCATTAAGTTGTGCTATGTGATCATTTTGTTTTTTAATTAAGGCTAGGTGATCATGGATAGCATCAACATTAATATCTCTACATCTAGTACAAATGGAAATATGCTCAACATTAGATGTAGAGGGTTTGCAAGATTTTAGTTCAACAACCTTAGCATGCAACATATCATTTTTAGTTCTAAGGTCGGAAATAGTAGCATTGCAAACATCAAAATTCT
Organism: Zea luxurians; assembly: GCA_029449295.1. Classification (NCBI taxonomy): domain Eukaryota; kingdom Viridiplantae; phylum Streptophyta; class Magnoliopsida; order Poales; family Poaceae; genus Zea; species Zea luxurians. Next base: position 3,719,062 of record JAOPSE010000018.1, on the reverse strand, counting down.
TAGCCTTAGCAATCAATTTCTCATTCTCATTTCTAAGGCTAGCAAGAGAAATGTTCAATTCTTCAATCCTAGCAAGCAAATCATCATTATCATCTCTAGGATTTGGAATTGATACATTGCAAATATGAGAATCAACCTTAGCTAACAAATTAGCATTTTCATTTCTAAGGTTGTCTATAGTCTCATGACAAGTGCTTAGCTCACTAGACAATTTTTCACATTTTTCTCTTTCTAGAGCATAAGCATTTTTAATCTTAACATGTTTCTTATTTTCCTTGATTAGGAAGTCCTCTTGGGAGTCCAAGAGATCATCCTTTTCATGGATGGCACTAATTAGCTCATTTAGTTTTTCCTTTTGTTCCATGTTAAGGTTGGCAAAAAGAATGCGCAAGTTATCCTCCTCATTTTTATCATTATCCTCATCACTAGATGTTTCATATTTAGTGGAGGACCTTGATTTTACCTTCTTTTTGCCGTCCTTGGCCATGAGACACTTGTGGCCGACGTTGGGGAAGAGGAGGCCCTTGGTGACGGTGATGTTGGCGGCGTCCTCGTCGTCGGAGGAGTCGCTTGAGCTTTCGTCGGAGTCCCACTCCCGACAAACATGGGCATCGCCGCCCTTCTTCTTGTAGTATCTCTTCTTCTCCTTCCTCTTGCCCTTCTTGTCGTCGCCCCTGTCACTATCACTTGATAATGGACATTTAGCAATAAAGTGACCGGGCTTACCACACTTGTAGCAAACCTTCTTGGAACGGGATTTGTAGTCCTTCCCCTTCCGTTGCTTGAGGATTTGCCGAAAGCTTTTGATGATTAGGGCCATCTCCTCATTGTCGAGCTTGGAGGCGTCAATCGGTTGTCTACTTGGTGTAGACTCCTCCTTCTTCTCCTCCGTTGCCTTGAAGGCCACGGGTTGCGCCTCGGATGTGGAGGGTTCATCAAGCTCGTTGATCTTCTTTGAGCCCTTAATCATGCATTCAAAGCTTACAAAATTCCCGATGACTTCCTCGGGGGTCATTAGTGGATATCTAGGATTGCCACGAATTAATTGAACTTGTGTGGGGTTAAGGAAAATAAGGGCTCTTAGAATAACCTTAACCACTTCGTGGTCATCCCATTTTGCGCTTCCGAGGTTGCGCACTTGGTTCACCAAGGTCTTGAGCCGGTTGTACATGTCTTGTGGCTCCTCCCCTTGGCGAAGACGGAAGCGACCGAGCTCCCCCTCGATCGTTTCCCGCTTGGTGATCTTTGTGAGTTCATCACCCTCGTGCGCCGTCTTGAGTAGGTCCCAAATCTCCTTGGCGTTCTTCAACCCTTGTACTTTGTTGTATTCCTCCTTGCTTAGAGAGGCAAGGAGGATGGTTGCGGCTTGGGAGTTGAAGTGCTCGATTTGGGCCACTTCGTCCGTGTCGTAGTCTTCATCCCCTATAGATGGTACCTGTACACCATACTCAACAACATCCCATATACTTTTGTGGAGAGAGGTTAGATGAAATCGCATTAAATTACTCCACATAGCATAATCTTCACCATTAAAAGTTGGTGGTTTGCCTAATGGGACGGAAAGTAAAGGTGTATGTTTAGGAATGCGAGGGTAGCGTAGGGGAATCTTACTATACTTCTTACGCTCTTGGCGTTTAGAAGTGACGGACGCCGCGTCGGAGCCGGAGGTGGATGTCGATGAAGTGTCGGTCTCGTAGTAGACCACCTTCCTCATCCTTTTGTGCTTGTCCCCACTCCGATGCGGCTTGTGAGAAGAAGATTTTTCCTTCTTCTCCTTGTGGTGAGAAGAGGAAGATCTTTTCTCCTTCCGTTTGGAGGAGTTCTTCTTCTTCTCCCTTCTCTTGGTGCGGGACTCTTCCGATGAAGTGCTCCCTTGGCTTGTAGTGGGCTTGTTATCGCCGGTCTCCATCTCCCTCTTGGTGTGATCTCCCGACATCACTTCGAGCGGTTAGGCTCTAATGAAGCACCGGGCTCTGATACCAATTGATAGTCGCCTAGAGGGGGGTGAATAGGGCGAAACTGAAATTTACAAAAATACTCACAACTACAAGCCGGGTTAGCGTTAGAAATAAAGACGAGTCCGCAAGAGAGGGCGCAAAACAAATCGCAAGCGAATAAGAGTGTGACACGCGGATTTGTTTTACCGAGGTTCGGTTCTCGCAAACCTACTCCCCGTTGAGGAGGCCACAAAGGCCGGGTCTCTTTCAACCCTTCCCTCTCTCAAACGATCCCACGGATCGAGTGAGCTTTCTCTTCTTCTCAATCAACCGGGAACAAAGCTTCCCCGCAAGGGCCACCACACAATTGGTGCCTCTTGCCTTGGTTACAAGTGAGTGATGATCTCAAGAACAAGTGAGAAAGAAAAGAATGCGATCCAAGCGCAAGAGCTCGAAAGAACACAAGCAAATCACTCTCTCTAGTCACTATGGAGTTGTGTGGAATTTGGAGAGGACTTGATCTCTTTGGTGTGTCTAGAATTGAAAGCTAGAGCTCTTGTAGTAGTTGAGAAGTGGAAAACTTGGATTGCAATGAATGTGGGGTGGTTGGGGTATTTATAGCCCCAACCACCAAAAGTGACCGTTGCTGGAACCTGTCTGTTCGATGACGCACCGGACAGTCCGGTGCACACCGGACAGTCCGGTGCCCCTGCCACGTCACCATTGCCGTTGGATTCAGACCGTTGGAGCTTCTGACTTCTGGGCCCTCCTGGGTGTCCGGTGCACACCGGACATGTACTGTTTGATGTCCGGTGCACCGGTATGGGCGATCCTGACGTCTGCGCGCGCTGCGCGCGCATTAAATGCACCGCAGGGAGCCGTTGGCGCCGCAGGGAGCCGTTGCTCCGCTGGCGCACCGGACAGTCCGGTGCACACCGGACAGTCCGGTGAATTTTAGCGGAGCGGCTGCCGCGCGAACCCGAGGCTGGCGAGTTCCGGAGACCGCGCTTCCTTGGAGCACCGGACATGTCCGGTGCACACCGGACAGTCCGGTGAATTATAGCGCGCCGGCTTCCGAGAATTCCCGAGGGCGAAGAGTTGGAATTGGAGTTCTCTGGGCGCACCGGACAGTGTCCGGTGTACACCGGACAGTCCGGTGCCTTCAGCCAGAGATGCCTTCGGTTGCCTCGTTGCTCCTTTGTTGAATCCAACACTTGGTCTTTTTATTGGCTAAATGTGAACCTTTTGCACCTGTATAACTTATGCACTAGAGCAAACTAGTTAGTCCAATATTTGTGTTGGACAATTCAACCACCAAAATTATTTAGGAACTAGGTGTAAGCCTAATTCCCTTTCAATACATATTCACAAATTTGTACATGAGTAAAAGGCAACAACTTTTCTCAATTTATCCAGAAAATGACTTATTTTTAGGAACCAATACTTAGCATGGGGGGCTGGTGTATTTATTTTTAGGAATCAAAGGTGGAGAAACTTGCAAAGTTGGAACTTGCAGTCTCTGCTTTTTCTTTGACAAATCTATTTTATTTGATTCTATGATTGCAGATAGAAGAAGGTGCAATAAAGTCTCTTGGGCTTGATGGATTCAAAATGTAAGCATGCTAGCATGCATATATCCTGGTGTGTGTGTATACATTACTCTTGCACATTCGCCACAATCGTTTTTCACTGATATACTCTGGTGTGTGTGTGTGTATACACTACATGTACAGTGGTAGTAGATATCTGAGGGTTGAAAGGTGTAGGGTGACGGCCACCTCAAATAAGAAAAGGAGGCAGAGTTCCAAACTGACCCCAAGAAGTTCGAAGACTTGCGAGATTTCTTCAGCTCATCGAAGATTGCATTAGTAAGGTTCGTCGTTGACAAAAGAACTGGGGGTTCCCATGGCTTCTGTCATGTTGATTTTCAAGACGATGAGGCGCTCGAGATAGCTATTGTGTTGGATCAGTCCAAACTGGAGGGTAAGCCTATCAAAGTCACGTATTCAGTCAATAAGGAACCAGGGCGCTCGACATGTACCATGTGCGCGTCGTGCGCCGGCTCCACGTGTTGCTCACCACCAAGTTCCCACCGGGGACTTTCCCAATAAAGGTAACATAGCTCTCCTGCTCAATAAGAAACCACAAAATTACATATATTTTTTCATTTTCGGATTCAGTGGCTGATCAACGTAGCTTTGCATTCAGCTCATTATTCATGTTTGCCATTCATGCAGATTGCAATCCCCGTTGTGCCAACAGTGAGGGTGGTTATCACTTTCACCAAGTTCGTCCCCCTCATCGAGCCTGTGGAGTTCTTCACCCCAATGTCGAGCCCCAACCTCTTGGCGAGCTCAGGGCCAGGAAGCATCATGGTGAAGCCTGACACCCAAAAGAGCTCCTACCTGAAGTGGATCTTGAAGAATTCAAGACCAAAGGCCATGAACCTGTCACAAGTCGCGGACAACGCTGGCCCTTTCTTGTGCATCCAATATACTCTAAGCATTATGGGATCCGTAATGGATGCGCTTGTTGTGGTTCGTAGGGTGTCGGTGGAGCTTGGGTGCTGCACAAGATGGTCAGTGAGCATCATGTGTGGCTTTCATCCTTATGATGTACACAAAGGTTGGACTCTTTGACCCTATTACTAGCTCTGTTGACGTTACTGAATTCATAGTAAGTGCTTTTGTATCCTTTGTGTTCAAGTCTCTATGCCTAGGTAGCAAAAGGATCTAGTGAGGACATATGTTTCATGAATGCCAACTACTTACAGAATATTACACTTATATAATTATTCCACTATTGACTAATGAAGTTATTTTTAGAAACAATGGTCAAGGACCCCACTCTAGCTCTATAGTATATAACAGAAGCTCACCACACAAGATCGATAACCCTTTCAGATCATAATGTACCAAGCTGCTACTTCACTTCATTAGAACAATTGATCAAACACAAGAAGTTCAGATCAGAAAATGTAGGCTGTCGCTACTCCCATCAGGTTCTCGGATGTGTTCCCATCAAGGGCTGACAGTGGAGAAGAGCATGGTGGTGGTTAGTGTCCCTGTTGTTGTCATGGCTAAGACTGTTGAGATCGACTATAGCTCGAGCTTCTCGTAAGTGTCCCCTAATCCCTAGCTTTGATCAGCGATTGGTTTGTGTAGAGCTAGCTAATTCTAATGGTTAGAGTTTGGATCGGTAACACGCACGTGTGTGTTGGTGATGCTGCAGGGTGTTCACAATGGAGGCCTACGACCTACTCGGTGGCGACGTGTGCAACGCGCAGATGTACTCGGAGGCCAAGCTTGCCTCAGTGGCAGCAACAGTGAGCAGGAGGGTGGAGAAGGTGGAGAGGGACTACCTGTCGTACGACAAGCCAAGAATGAAAAGAATGGTGCATCTGTTTTTTCTGCTAACACATGAGTTGTCAAGTTCATTTTTAAGATGATAGTACTACACAAGGTTGAAATGCTAAAGGATATATGGCATCTGTTCCGGTTCATAAAGGTAGTAACTTTGATGTAGTGTCACTTTTCAGTTTTGTGCTATAATAACTATTACTTGTACATACCCACCCAAAAAAATCTTTGTGCCTGTTTATGTTTGACCCTCTGAAAGGGAATTAGGCTTACACCTATTTCCTAAACTAATTTTGGTGGTTGAATTGCCCAACAAAAATAATTGGACTAACTAGTTTGCCCTAGTTTATAAGTTCTACAGGTGGCAAAGGTTCACAACAAGCCAATAAAAAGATCAAGAGAAAGGGTTCAAACAAAGGAGCAAAGGGACAACCGAAGGCTGCCCTGGTCTGGCGCACCGGACTGTCCGGTGTGCCACCGGACATGTCCGGTGCACCAGGATTCTCCACGCGCTAAACTCCTCGCCTTCGGGAAAACGCAGAGTCGCTCCGCTATAATTCACCGGACTGTCCGGTGTACACCGGACAGTGCCGGTGCTCCAGGGATGAAGCGACTCTGAACTCGCCAGCTTCGGGAATTCGCAACGGCTCTCCGCTATAATTCACCGGACATGTCCGGTGTACACCAGACTGTCCGGTGTATCTGCGGAGCAACGGCTACTTCGGCGCCAACGGTCACCTGCAGGCGCATTTAATGCGCGCCAGAGCGCGCAGAAGTCAGGCACACGCGAACAGGCGCACCGGACACTCTACAGTGCATGTCCGGTGCGCCACAGGACATCCAGGCGGGCCCAGCGTCAGAGCCCCAACGGTCGGAACCCTAACGTTCGGGTGACGTGGCTGGCGCACCGGACATGTCCGGTGTGCACCGGACTATCCGGTGCACCATGCGACAGACAGCCTCCACCCAAACGGCTAGTTTGGTGGTTGGGGCTATAAATACCCCCAACCACCCCACATTTAAGTCATCCAAGTTTTCCACTTCTCAACCACTTACAAGAGCTAGGCATTCAATTCTAGACACACTCAAGTGATCAAATCCTCTCCAATTCCACACAAGGCTTTAGTGATTAGCGAGAGAGATTTGTCGTGTTCTTTTGAGCTCTTGCGCTTGGATTGCTTCTTTCTTTCTCACTTGTTCTTGTGATCAAAACTCCATTGTAACCAAGGCAAGAGACACCAATTGTGTGGTGGTCCTTGCGGGGAAGTTTTGTTCCTGGTTTTGATTTGAGAAGAGAAGCTCACTCGGTCCGAGGGACCGTTTGAGAGAGGGAAAGGGTTGAAAAAGACCCGGCCTTTGTGGCCTCCTCAACGGGGAGTAGGTTTGCGAGAACCGAACCTCAGTAAAACAAATCCACGTGTCACACTCTCCATTCTCTTGCAATTTGTTTTGCGCCCTCTCTCTCGGACTCATTATTATTTCTAACGCTAACCCGGCTTGTAGTTGTGATTAATTTTGTAAATTTCAGTTTCGCCCTATTCACCCCCCCTCTAGGCGACTTTCAATTGGTATCAGAGCTCGGTGCTTCATTAGAGCCTAACCGCTCGAAGTGATGTCGGGAGATCACACCAAGAGGGAGATGGAGACCGGCGACAAGCCCACTACGAGTCACGGGAGCACTTCATCGGAAGAGTCCCGCACTAAGAGGAAGGAGAAGAAGAAGAGCTCCTCCAACAAAGGGAAGGGGAAGGAGAAGAAATCCTCTTCCCACAAGTCGCATCAGAGAGGCGACAAGCACAAGAGGATGAGGAAAGTGGTCTACTACGAGACCGACACTTCATCAACGTCGACCTCCGACTCCGACGCACCGTCCGTTACTTCTAAGCGCCAAGAGCGCAAGAAGTATAGTAAGATCCCCCTACGCTACCCTCACACTTCAAAACGTACTCCTTTACTCTCCGTTCCATTAGGCAAACCACCGGTTTTTGACGGTGAAGATTATAATATGTGGAGTGACAAAATGAGACACCATCTAACCTCACTCCACACAAGCATATGGAATGTTGTTGAGTTTGGTGTACAGGTACCATCCGTAGGGGATGAAGACTATGACTCGGACGAGGTGGCCCAAATCCACCACTTTAACTCCCAAGCAACCACTATACTCCTCGCCTCTCTAAGTCGAGAGGAGTATAACAAGGTGCAAGGGTTAAAAAGTGCGAAGGAGATTTGGGACATACTCAAGACCGCGCACGAAGGAGACGAGGTGATAAAGATCACCAAGCGGGAAACGATCGAGGGGGAGCTCGGTCGCTTCATGCTTCACCAAGGGGAGGATCCACAAGCTATGTACAACCGCCTAAAGACCTTGGTGAACCAAGTGCGCAACCTCGGGAGCGAAAAATGGGATGACCATGAGATGGTCAAGGTTATTCTTAGATCCTCGTATTTCTTAACCCTACACAAGTTCAATTAATTCGAGGTGATCCTAGATATAAGCTAATGTCTCCCGAGGAGGTTATAGGAAAATTTGTGAGCTTTGAGCTAATGATTAAGGGCTCAAAGAAAATCATCGAGCAAGGCACCTCCTCCACGCCCGAGGCACAACCGGTCGCTTTCAAGGCGACGAAAGAAAAGAAGGAGGAGGCTACTCCAAGTCGAACACCCATCGACGCCTCCAAGCTCGACAACGAGGAGATGACGCTCATCATCAAGAGTTTCCGTCAAATCCTCAAGCAAAGGAGGGGGAAAGACTACAAGCCCCGCTCTAAGAAAGTATGCTACAAATGTGGTAAGCCCGGTCATTTTATTGCTAAATGTCCATTATCTAGTGATAGTGACAGGGGTGGCGACAAGAAGGGGAGAAGAAAGGAGAAGAAGAGACACTACAAAAAGAAGGGCGGCGATGCCCACGTGTGCCGCGAGTGGTACTCCGACGAGAGCTCCACCGACTCCTCCTCCGACGAGGACGCCGCCAACATCGCCGTCACCAAGGGACTTCTCTTCCCCAACGTCGGCCACAAGTGCCTCATGGCCAAGGACGGCAAATGGAAGAAGGTTAAATCCAAATCCTCCACTAAATATGAGTCCTCTAGTGATGATAATGCTAGTGATGAGGAGGATAATTTGCGTACCCTTTTTGCCGACCTAAACATGCAACAAAAAGAAAAATTAAATGAATTGATTAGTGCTATTCATGAGAAGGATGATCTCTTGGACTCTCAAGAGGACTTCCTTATTAAAGAAAACAAAAAGCATGTTAAGGTCAAAAATGCTTATGCTCTACAAGTTGAAAAATGTGAAAAGTTGTCTAGTGAGCTAAGCACTTGCCATGAGACTATTGACAACCTTAGAAATGAAAATGCTAGATTAATTGCTAAGGTTGATTCTCATGTTTGTGATGTTTCAATTCCCAATCTTAGAAATGATAATGATGATTTGCTTGCTAAGATTAAGGAATTGAATGATTCTCTTGCTAGTCTTAGGATTGAAAATGAAAAATTAATTGCTAAGGCTAAAGATTTTGATGTTTGAAATATTACTATTTCTAACCTTAGAAGTGAAAATGATATATTACATGCTAAGGTTGTTGAATTAAAATCTTGCAAACCCTCTACATCTACTGTTGAGCATGTTTCTATTTGCACTAGATGTAGAGATGTTGATATTGATGCTATTCATGATCATATGGTCTTAATTAAACAACAAAATGATCATATAGCAGAATTAGATGCTAAAATTGCCGAGCATAACTTGGAAAATGAAAAGTTTAAATTTGCTAGAAGTATGCTCTATAATGGGAGACGCCCTGGCATCAAGGATGGCATTGGCTTCCAAAGGGGAGACAATGTCAAACTTAATGCCCCTCCTAAAAATTTGTCTAACTTTGTTAAGGGCAAGGCTCCCATGCCTCAGGATAACGAGGGTTACATTTTGTACCCTGTCGGTTATCCCGAGAGCAAAATTAGGAGAATTCATTCTAGGAAGTCTCACTCTGGCCCTAACCATGCTTTTATATATAAGGGTGAGACATCTAGCTCTAGGCAACCAACCCGTGCTAAGTTGCCTAGAAAGAAAACTCCTAGTGCATCAAATGATCATGACATTTCATTCAAAACTTTTGATGCATCATATGTTTTAACTAACAAATCCGGCAAGGTAGTTGCCAAGTTTGTTGGGGGCAAACACAATGGCTCCAAGACTTGTGTTTGGGTACCCAAAGTTCTTGTTTCTAATGCCAAAGGACCCAAAACCGTTTGGGTACCTAAAGTCAAGAACTAAACTTGTTTTGTAGGTTTATGCATCCGGGGGCTCAAGTTGGATCATCGATAGCGAGTGCACAAACCACATGACAGGGGAGAAGAAGATGTTCTCCTCCTACGAGAAAAACCAAGACCCCCAACGAGCTATTACATTCGGGGATGGAAACCAAGGTTTGGTCAAAGGTTTGGGTAAAATTGCTATATCTCCTGACCATTCCATTTCCAATGTTTTTCTTGTAGATTCTTTAGATTACAATTTGCTTTCCGTATCTCAATTATGTCAAATGGGCTACAACTGTCTATTTACTGATGTAGGTGTCACGGTCTTTAGAAGAAGTGATGTTTCAATAGCATTTAAGGGAGTGTTAGAGGGTCAGCTATACTCGGTAGATTTTGATAGAGCTGAACTCGACACTTGCTTAATTGCTAAGACTAACATGGGTTGGCTCTGGCACCGCCGACTAGCTCATGTTGGAATGAAGAATCTTCATAAGCTTCTAAAGGGAGAGCACATTTTAGGACTAACAAATGTTCATTTTGAGAAAGACAGGATTTGTAGCGCATGCCAAGCCGGGAAGCAAGTTGGCACTCATCATCCACACAAGAACATCATGACAAGTGACAGGCCACTGGAGCTCCTACACATGGATTTATTCGGCCTGATCGCTTACATAAGCATCGGCGGGAGTAAGTACTGTCTAGTTATTGTGGATGATTATTCTCGCTTCACTTGGGTGTTCTTTTTGCAGGAAAAATCCCATACCCAAGAGACCTTAAAGGGATTCTTGAGACGGGCTCAAAATGAGTTCGGCTTAAGGATCAAGAAAATTAGAAGTGACAACGGGACGGAGTTCAAGAACTCACAAATAGAAGGCTTCCTTGAGGAGGAGGGCATCAAGCATGAGTTCTCTTCTCCCTACACCCCACAACAAAATGGTGTAGTGGAGAGGAAAAATCGAACTCTATTGGACATGGCAAGAACCATGCTTGATTAGTACAAGACACCGGATCGATTTTGGCCCGAGGCGGTCAACACCGCCTGCTACGCCATTAACCGGTTATATCTACACCGAATCCTTAAGAAGACATCCTATGAACTCCTAACCGGTAAAAAGCCCAATATTTCATATTTTAGAGTTTTTGGTAGCAAATGCTTTATTCTTGTTAAAAGAGGTAGAAAATCTAAATTTGCTCCTAAAACTGTAGAAGGCTTTTTACTAGGATATGACTCAAACACAAGGGCATATAGAGTCTTTAACAAGTCCTCAGGACTAGTTGAAGTTTCTTGTGACGTTGTGTTTGATGAGACTAACGGCTCTCAATTAGAGCAAGTTGATCTTGATGAGATAGGTGAAGAACAGGCTTCGTGCATCGCGCTAAGGAACATGTCCATTGGGGATGTATGCCCTAAGGAATCCGAAGAGCCTCCACATGCACAAGATCAACCATCCTCCTCCACACAAGCATCTCCACCAACCCAAAATGAGGACGAGGCTCAAGTTGATGAAGGAGAAGATCAAAGAGATGAGCCACCTCAAGATGACGACAATGATCAAGGGGGAGAGGCAAACGATCAAGACAAGGAGGATGAAGAACCAAGGCCGCCACACCCAAGAGTCCACCAAGCAATCCAACGAGATCACCCCGTCGACACCATCCTCGGCGACATTCATAAGGGGGTAACCACTTGATCTCGTGTTGCACATTTTTGTGAGCATTACTCTTTTGTTTCCTCTATTGAGCCACACAGGGTAGAGGAAGCACTTCAAGATTCGGATTGGGTGATGGCGATGCAAGAGGAGCTCAACAACTTCACTAGGAATGAGGTATGGCATTTAGTTCCACGTCCTAATCAAAATGTTGTAGGAACCAAGTGGGTCTTCCGCAACAAGCAAGATGAGCATGGTGTGGTGACAAGGAACAAAGCTCGACTTGTGGCCAAGGGATACTCCCAAGTCGAAGGTTTGGATTTCGGTGAAACCTATGCACCCGTAGCTAGGCTTGAGTCAATTCGCATATTATTAGCCTATGCTACTTACCATGGCTTCAAGCTTTACCAAATGGACGTGAAGAGTGCCTTCCTCAATGGACCAATCAAGGAAGAAGTCTACGTTGAGCAACCTCCCGGCTTTGAAGACAGTGAGTAACCTAACCATGTTTATAGGCTCTCTAAGGCGCTTTATGGGCTCAAGCAAGCCCCAAGAGCATGGTCTGAATGCCTTAGAGATTTCCTTATTGCTAATGGCTTCAAAGTCGGCAAGGCCGATCCTACTTTATTTACTAAAACTCTTGACAATGATTTGTTTGTATGCCAAATTTATGTTGATGATATTATATTTGGGTCTACTAACGAATCTACATGTGAAGAATTTAGTAGGATCATGACACAAAAATTCGAGATGTCTATGATGGGGGAGTTAAAATATTTTCTAGGATTCCAAGTCAAGCAACTCCAAGAGGGCACCTTCATTAGCCAAACAAAGTATACTCAAGACATTCTAACCAAGTTTGGAATGAAGGATGCCAAGCCCATCAAGACACCCATGGGAACCAATGGGCATCTCGACCTCGACACGGGAGGTAAGTTCGTGGATCAAAAGGTATACCGGTCGATGATTGGTTCATTACTTTATTTATGTGCATCTCGACCGGACATTATGCTTTCCGTATGCATGTGTGCAAGATTCCAAGCCGACCCTAAGGAATCACACCTTACGGCCGTAAAACGAATCTTGAGATATTTGGCTTATACTCCTAAGTTTGGGCTTTGGTACCCTCGGGGATCCACATTTGATTTGATTGGTTATTCGGATGTCGATTGGGCGGGGTGTAAGATTAATAGAAAGAGCACATCGGGGACTTGCCAGTTCTTGGGAAGGTCCTTGGTGTCTTGGGCTTCAAAGAAGCAAAATTCGGTCGCTCTTTCTACCGCCGAAGCCGAGTATATTGCCGCAGGCCATTGTTGCGCGCAATTGCTTTGGATGAGGCAAACCCTGCGGGACTATGGTTACAAATTAACCAAAGTTCCTCTTCTATGTGATAATGAGAGTGCAATCCGCATGGCGGATAATCCCGTTGAGCATAGCCGCACTAAACACATAGCCATTCGGTATCATTTTCTTAGGGATCACCAGCAAAAGGGGGATATCGAGATTGCATACATTAACACTAAAGATCAATTAGCCGATATCTTTACCAAGCCACTAGATGAACAAACTTTTACCAAACTTAGGCATGAGCTCAATATTCTTGATTCTAGGAATTTCTTTTGCTAAACTTGCACACATAGCTCATAAGTATACCTTTGATCATATCTCTTTTATATATGCTATGACTAATGTGTTTTCAAGTGTATTTCAAACCAAGTCATAGGTATATTGAAAGGGAATTGGAGTCTTCGGCGAAGACAAAGGCTTCCACTCCACTCTACTACTCATTCTTCGTCGTCGCTCCGCTTCACTCTCCGTCTTTGGTATAATCTTCACTCATATGTTTTATTTGCCAAAGGGGAGAAAGTAGTTAGAAAAGGGCTTACATCTCACTCAAAGTATCCGTTTTTGGCGATTCATGCCAAAGGGGGAGAAAGTATGAGCCCAAAGCAAAAGGACCGCACCACCATCCTAATTTTAAAAATTGATGATTTTCAATTGGTAAATTTCAAATTGATATTTCTTTGTGTTCTAAAGGGGGAGAAAGTATTATTTTCAAAATTGATATCTTAAAACCCTCTTGAACACTAAGAGGAGAATTTATTTGAGGGGGAGTTTTTTTGTTTTAGTCAAAGGAAAAGCATTTGAAACAAGGGAACAAAATTTCAAATATTGAAAATGCTTCGCAAAATCTTATTCATTTACCTTTGACTATTTGCAAAAGGACTTTGAAAAGAATTTACAAAAGAATTTGCAAAAAACAAAACTTATGGTTCAAGCGTGGTCCAAAATGTTAAAAATAAAGAAACAATCCATGCATATCTAGTAAGTAATATTTATTGGCTCAAATTCTAAGTAACCTTTGTACTTATATTTTGCAAACTAGTTCAATTCTGCACTTCTACATTTGCTTTGGTTTGTGTTGGCATCAATCACCAAAAAGGGGGAGATTGAAAGGGAATTAGGCTTACACCTATTTCCTAAACTAATTTTGGTGGTTGAATTGCCCAACACAAATAATTGGACTAACTAGTTTGCCCTAGTTTATAAGTTCTACAGGTGGCAAAGGTTCACAACAAGCCAATAAAAAGATCAAGAGAAAGGGTTCAAACAAAGGGGCAAAGGGACAACCGAAGGCTGCCCTGGTCTGGCGCACCGGACTATCCGGTGTGCCACCGGACATGTCCGGTGCACCAGGATTCTCCACGTGCTGAACTCCTCGCCTTCGGGAAAACGCAGAGTCGCTCCGCTATAATTCACCGGACTGTCCGGTGTACACCGGACAGTGCCGGTGCTCCAGGGATGAAGCGACTCTGAACTCGCCAGCTTCGGGAATTCGCAACGGCTCTCCGCTATAATTCACCGGACATGTCCGGTGTACACCGGACTATCCGGTGTATCTGCGGAGCAACGGCTACTTCGGCGCCAACGGTCACCTGCAGGCGCATTTAATGCGCGCCAGAGCACGCAGAAGTTAGGCACGCGCGAACAGGCGCACCGGACACTCTACAGTGCATGTCCGGTGCGCCACAGGACATCCAGGCGGGCCCAGCGTCAGAGCCCCAACGGTCGGAACCCTAACGTTCGGGTGACGTGGCTGGCGCACCGGACATGTCCGGTGTGCACCGGACTGTCCGGTGCACCATGCGACAGACAGCCTCCACCCAAACGGCTAGTTTGGTGGTTGGGGCTATAAATACCCCCAACCACCCCACATTCAAGTCATCCAAGTTTTCCACTTCTCAACCACTTACAAGAGCTAGGCATTCAATTCTAGACACACTCAAGTGATCAAATCCTCTCCAATTCCATACAAGGCTTTAGTGATTAGCGAGAGAGATTTGCCGTGTTCTTTTGAGCTCTTGCGCTTGGATTGCTTCTTTCTTTCTCACTTGTTCTTGTGATCAAAACTCCATTGTACCAAGGCAAGAGACACCAATTGTGTGGTGGTCCTTGCGGGGAAGTTTTGTTCCCGGTTTCGATTTGAGAAGAGAAGCTCACTCGGTCCGAGGGACCGTTTGAGAGAGGGAAAGGGTTGAAAAAGACCCGACCTTTGTGGCCTCCTCAACGGGGAGTAGGTTTGCGAGAACCGAACCTCGGTAAAACAAATCCGCGTGTCACACTCTCCATTCGCTTGCAATTTGTTTTGCGCCCTCTCTCTCGGACTCATTATTATTTCTAACGCTAACCCGGCTTGTAGTTGTGATTAATTTTGTAAATTTCAGTTTCGCCCTATTCACCCCCCTCTAGGCGACTTTCACCCTCCATCATGACAAAAATAATTCGGTTTGATTAAGGTAATGTGATGAATGCATGATTGAAGGCTTTATGGAAGCATATTATTTAACACCAATGATTGGTTCTGCTCATTATCTATTATTATTTTGTTAAAAAAAGTCTTCTGGTACCCATTTTTTCTAGCTATCTGGTTATGATTCTCTCCATTTGCAGCAACATGCTAAAGAGCAAAATGACACCAAACTAATGGAAAATGTAATCCATGTTCTATCAAGATATTTCTTACCGCTGCAACCAGGCACAACTGACATAGTCTTCAGGTATCTCATTGTCTGTTCTCAGTTAGTTATATTAATGATGTTTACTATAGGTTTCGTTTGTTGTTTTTATATTACTGTAGACCATGATCTAGCCTCTATAAAATTTATTTTAGTGATTCATTGCATCATATTACTCCTATCTTTTTGCAATATAGTCGATGCCATGCAGACGGACATGGAGGTTGTGTTCGAGGTGCTGAAGAGCCTAGAGGACGTTGAGGAGCTGGACCCCGAGTGGCTGCATGATCCTCACAAGCTGCACACGTGCGTGGAGAAGGACACCTCCTTGTCGGATTCGTGCGACATCGGCCCATTCTGGTTGGTGGTGATGGCGCCCGAAGGCATGCAGAACAGGAGCAGATCACCGAATTCTTCAGGGAGTGACCAAGATCTTAGCTTCTCGATCTATGCTTCTTTGTGATTTCTCTTCTAATTTGTCTACCTCCTTTTTCTGCCCGCAGATTGAAGCAAGAGCAAGGTGGTCAGATCTAGATCGAAAGTCAGTGAGACGAAAGCCGTTTTACCTCACTGGTCAAGCAACACTATTCACTCTTTGATGCAACATGAAGCTTTATTTCCTAAAGCACTAGCTGGGAAGTCAGTGAGACGAAAGCTCACAAGGGCAGGTCCAAGGGCACTGATCTTCCCAGCACCTGCAAACACTGCCTCAATGTCCATGCGCCTCTTGAAGATCACCTGGGCAGAGCTGGCACTGTTTGCAACATCTGCCTTCACTTCATTGACATGACCGTATTGGCTAAAGATCTTGATAAGGTCACACTTTGTAGGAGAAATGCATGGCCTGCTGAAGTGCAGCACCAGATTTTCTCTCTCTGCTGAAGACCACATGCTGCTACAGAGAGCTGCCATAGCATTTCTCCACAAGATGCAAGTCCAACCATTCTGTTCTTCCAAGAAAATACTGGCAGTATCCTTTTTCCCCTATGTACATATAAACCATACTTCATATGATAGGTCAAATTTTATCAGACTCATTCTATTAAATCCTTTACTGTTAGACATCGCTCACGATGACGCAGCAACTACAGTGCAATGTTTTTATGCTTTCCTATAGAGGGCATGCTATTTCTTACTTCTATTATATTTATGCCATTCAAACTTGTAGCTCTCAATATTTTGTGGGTTTAAATGTTCTTGTTTTCTTTATTTGTGATACATCTAAATCTGTTTTTCTTTGTAGGTATGGTGAGAGTGATGGTTATCCTTCTCAGAAAGGGAGAGATCAAGAAAGATGAGATATAAATTCATATGCTACCAGAATAAGAAAGATGAGAGCGATTGGTGGCCAAGGCTCCTGAAAAAGGACCTGTGTTCTTGAAGGTTGACTGGACAAATGGTATGACAAGGATGTCGAAGATGTTGGATGTTAGAATTTCACTTTTGGTTGATTATGTTTTTTCTTATGCGCCTGGCAAATCTAGATATGCAACCAGACATGCTTTATTCTTGTTCCTGTTTTGTTTTCCTTATGTATTAATTCCTTAACTTGTAATGCACATGATGTTTTCCTTATGTATTAATTCCTTAACTTTTAAAGCACATGATGAAGGCTGGTTGTCGGGTAAGTTCTCTTAAACTTTGGTAAGCTTATGTACTATCGCTATGGACCTTTTGAATCAATTACAAGTGTCGGGGACCATAATTAGGGGTACCCTCAAGGCTCCTAATTCTCAGCTGGTAACCCCCATTAGCATGAAGCTGCAAAGGCCTGATGGATGCGATTAAGTCAGGGATCAGTCCATTCGAGGGACACGATCACGCCTCACCCGAGCCTAGCCTCGGACAAGGGCAGCCGACCCCGGAGGATTTCCGTCTCGCCCGAGGCCCCCCTTCAGCGGCGAACATATTCCCGGCTCGCCCGAGGCCCCGCCTTCGCTAAGAAGCAACCCTGACCAAATCGCCGCACCGACCGACCAAGTCGCAGGAGCATTTAATGCAAAGGTGGCCTGACACCCTTATCCTGGCGCGCGCCCCCCGCCGGCAAAGCCGAAGTGACCGCCGTCACTTCGCCGCTCCACTGACCGGCCTGACAGAAGGACAGCGCCGCCTACGCCACACCGACTGCAGTGCCACTGGACAGAGTAAGACTGACAAGCAGTCAGGCCCTGCCAGAGGCACCATAGGAAGCTCCGCTTCGCCTGACCAAGGGCTCGGACTCGGGCCAAGTCCCGGAAGACGGCGAACTCCGCCCGACCCAGGGCTCGGACTCGGGCTAGGCCCCAGAAGACGACGATCTCCGCCCGACCCAGGGCTCGGACTCGGGCTAAGTCCCGGAAGACGGCGAACTCCGCCCGACCCAGGGCTCGGACTCGGGCTAAGTCCCGGAAGACGGCGAACTCCGCCCGACCTAGGGCTCGGACTTGGGCTCGGCCCCAGAAGACGACGATCTCCGCCTCGCCCGACCCAGGGCTCGGACTTGGGCTCGGCCCCAGAAGACGACGATCTCCGCCTCGCCCGACCCAGGGCTCGGACTTGGGCTCGGCCCCAGAAGACGACGATCTCCGCCTCGCTCGACCCAGGGCTCGGACTTGGGCTTGGCCGCAGAAGACGGCAATCTCCGCCTCGCCCGACCCGGGGGCTCGGACTCGACCTCGGCTTCGGAGGAGCTTCCACATTGCCCAACATAGGGCGTAGACCAGCCACGTCAACAGGAGGCGCCATCATCACCCTACCCCGAGCTGACTCGGGCCGCAGGGAACAAGACCGACGTCCCATCTGGCTCGCTCCGCCAGATAGACAATGATGGCGCCCCGCATGCTCTGTGACGACGGCGGCTCTCAGCCCCCTTACGGAAGCAAGAGGACGTCAGCAAGGACTCAATGAAAGGGAATTAGGCTTACACCTAGTTCCCAAATAATTTTGGTGGTTGAATTGCCCAACACAAATATTGGACTAACTAGTTTACTCTAGTGCATAAGTTATACAGGTGCAAAAGGTTCACACTCAGCCAATAAAAAGACCAAGTGTTGGATTCAACAAAGGAGCAATGAGGCAACCGAGGGCACCTCTGGCTGAAGGCACCGGACTGTCCGGTGTGCACCGGACATGTCCGGTGCGCCCAGAAGACTTCGACTCCAACTCTTCGCCCTCGGGAATTCTCGGAAGCCGGCGCGCTATAATTCACCGGACTGTCCGGTGTGCACCGGACATGTCCGGTGCTCCAAAGGAACGCGGCCTCCGGAACTCGTCAGCCTCAGGTTCGCTCGGCAGCCGCTCCGCTAAAATTCACCGGACTGTCCGGTGTGCACCGGACTGTCCGGTGTGCCAGCGGAGCAACGGCTCTCTGCGGCGCCAACGGCTCCCTGCGGTGCATTTAATGCGCGCGCAGCGTGCGCAGACGTCAGGATCGCCCATACCGGTGCACCGGACATCAAACAGTACATGTCCGGTGTGCACCGGACACCCAGGAGGGCCCAGAAGTCAGAAGCTCCAACGGTCAGAATCCAACGGCAATGGTGACGTGGCAGGGGCACCGGACTGTCCGGTGTGCACCAGACTGTCCGGTGCGCCATCGAACAGACAGCTTCCAGCAACGGTCACTTTTGGTGGTTGGGGCTATAAATACCCCAACCACCCCACATTCATTGCCATCCAAGTTTTCCACTTCTCAACTACTACAAGAGCTCTAGCATTCAATTCTAAGACACACCAAATAGATCAAGTCCTCTCCAAATTCCACACAACTCCATAGTGACTAGAGAGAGTGATTTGCTTGTGTTCTTTCGAGCTCTTGCGCTTGGATCGCATTCTTTTCTTTCTCACTTGTTCTTGAGATCATCACTCAATTGTAACCAAGGCAAGAGGCACCAATTGTGTGGTGGCCCTTGCGGGGAAGCTTTGTTCCCGGTTGATTGAGAAGAAGAGAAAGCTCACTCGATCCGTGGGATCGTTTGAGAGAGGGAAGGGTTGAAAGAGACCCGGCCTTTGTGGCCTCCTCAACGGGGAGTAGGTTTGCGAAAACCGAACCTCGGTAAAACAAATCCTCGTGTCACACTCTTATTTGCTTGCGATTTGTTTTGCGCCCTCTCTCGCGGACTCGTTTCTTTATTACTAACGCTAACCCGGCTTGTAGTTGTGATTATTTTTGTAAATTTCAGTTTCGCCCTATTCACCCCCCCTCTAGGCGACTATCAATTGGTATCGGAGCCCGGTGCTTCATTAGAGCCTAATCGCTCGAAGTGATGTCGGGAGATCACGCCAAGAAGGAGATGGAGACCGGCGACAAGCCCACTACAAGCCAAGGGAGCACTTCTTCGGAAGAGTCCCGCACCAAGAGAAGGGAGAAGAAGAAGAGCTCCTCCAAGCGGAAGGAGAAAAGATCCTCCTCTTCTCACCACAAGGAGAAGAGGGAAAAATCTTCTTCTCACAAGCCGCATCGGAGTGGGGACAAGCACAAAAGGATGAGGAAGGTGGTCTACTACGAGACCGACACTTCATCGACATCTACCTCCGGCTCCGACGCGGCGTCCGTTACTTCTAAACGCCAAGAGCGTAAGAAGTATAGTAAGATTCCCCTACGCTACCCTCGCATTCCTAAACATACACCTTTACTTTCCGTCCCATTAGGCAAACCACCAACTTTTAATGGTGAAGATTATGCTATGTGGAGTAATTTGATGCGATTTCATCTAACCTCTCTCCACAAAAGATTATGGGATGTTGTTGAGTATGGTGTACAGGTACCATCCGTAGGGGATGAGGACTATGACACGGACGAAGTGGCCCAAATCGAGCACTTCAACTCCCAAGCCACAACCATCCTTCTTGCCTCTCTAAGCAAGGAGGAATACAACAAAGTACAAGGGTTGAAGAACGCCAAGGAGATTTGGGACCTACTCAAGACGGCGCACGAGGGTGATGAACTCACCAAGATCACCAAGCGGGAAACGATCGAGGGGGAGCTCGGTCGCTTCCGTCTTCGCCAAGGGGAGGAGCCACAAGACATGTACAACCGGCTCAAGACCTTGGTGAACCAAGTGCGCAACCTCGGGAGCGCAAAATGGGATGACCACGAGGTGGTTAAGGTTATTCTAAGAGCACTTATTTTCCTTAACCCTACTCAAGTACAATTAATTCGTGGTAATCCTAGATATCCACTAATGACCCCCGAGGAAGTTATCGGGAATTTTGTGAGTTTTGAATGCATGATTAAGGGCTCCAAGAAGATCAACGAGCTTGATGAACCCTCCACATCCGAGGCGCAACCCGTGGCCTTCAAGGCAACGGAGGAGAAGAAGGAGGAGTCTACACCAAGTAGACAACCAATTGACGCCTCCAAGCTCGACAACGAGGAGATGGCCCTAATCATCAAAAGCTTCCGGCAAATCCTCAAGCAACGGAAGGGGAAGGATTACAAATCCCGTTCCAAGAAGGTTTGCTACAAGTGTGGTAAGCCCGGTCATTTCATTGCAAAATGTCCAATGTCTAGTGACAGTGACAGGGGCGACGACAAGAAGGGAAAGAGGAAAGAAAAGAAGAAGTACTACAAGAAGAAGGGCGGCGATGCCCATGTTTGTCGGGAGTGGGACTCCGACGAAAGCTCAAGCGACTCCTCCGACGACGAGGACGCCGCCAACATCGCCGTCACCAAGGGCCTCCTCTTCCCCAACGTCGGCCACAAGTGTCTCATGGCCAAGGACGGCAAAAAGAAGGTAAAATCAAGATCCTCCACTAAATATGAAACATCTAGTGATGAGGATAATGATAAAAATGAGGAAGATAATTTGCGTATTCTTTTTGCCAACCTTAACATGGAACAAAAAGAAAAATTAAATGAGCTAATTAGTGCCATCCATGAAAAGGATGATCTCTTGGACTCCCAAGAGGACTTCCTAATCAAGGAAAACAAGAAACATGTTAAGGTTAAAAATGCTTATGCTCTAGAAGTTGAAAAATGTAACAAATTATCTAGTGAGCTAAGCACATGCCATGACACTATTGCCAACCTTAGAAGTGAAAATGTTAAATTAATTGCTAAGGTTGATTCTCATGTTTGCATTGATCCTAGAAATGATAATGTTGATTTGCTTGCTAGGATTGATGAGTTGAATGTTTCCATTGCTAGCCTTAGAAATGAAAATGAGAAATTAATTGCTAAGGCTAAGGATTTTGATGTTTGCAATACTACCATTTCCGACCTTAGAACTAAAAATGATATGTTGCATGCTAAGGTTGTTGAACTTAAATCTTGCAAACCTTCTACATCTAATGTTGAGCATGTTTCCATTTGTACTAGATGTAGAGATATTAATGTTGATGCTATCCATGATCACCTAGCCTTAATTAAAAAACAAAATGATCACATAGCACAACTTAATGCTAAAATTAGAGAGCATGACTTAGAAAATGAAAAATTTAAACTTGCTAGAAGCATGCTCTATAATGGGAGACGCCCTGGCATTAAGGATGGCATTGGCTTCCAAAGGGGAGACAATGTCAAAATTAATGCCCCTCCAAAGAACTTATCTAACTTTGTTAAGGGCAAGGCTCCCATGCCTCAGGATAACGAGGGTTACATTTTGTACCCTGACGGCTATCCTGAGAGCAAGATTAGGAAAACTCATTCTAGGAAGTCTCACTCTGGCCCTAATCATGCTTTTATGTATAAGGGTGAGACATCTAGATCTAGGCAACCAACCCATGCCAAGTTGCCTAGAAAGAAAATTCCTAATGCATCAAATGATCATAGCATTTCATTTAAAACTTTTGATGCATCTTATGTTTTAACTAACAAATCCGGCAAGGTAGTTGCCAAAATTGTTGGGGGCAAACACAAGGGCTCCAAGACTTGTGTTTGGGTACCCAAAGTTCTTGTCTCTAATGCTAAAGGACCCAAAACCGTTTGGGTACCTAAAACAAAGAACTAAACTTGTTTTGTAGGTTTATGCATCCGGGGGCTCAAGTTGGATACTCGACAGCGGGTGCACAAACCATATGACAGGGGAGAAAAGGATGTTCTCCTCATATGAGAAAAACCAAGATCCCCAACGAGCTATCACATTCGGGGATGGAAATCAAGGTTTGGTCAAAGGTTTGGGTAAAATTGCTATATCTCCTGACCATTCTATTTCCAATGTTTTTCTTGTAGATTCTTTAGATTACAATTTGCTTTCCGTATCCCAATTATGTCAAATGGGCTACAACTGTCTTTTTACTGATACTGGTGTTACTGTCTTTAGAAGAAGTGATGATTCAATAGCATTCAAGGGAGTGTTAGAGGGTCAGCTATACTTGGTAGATTTTGATAGAGCTGAACTCGACACTTGCTTGATTGCTAAGACTAACTTGGGTTGGCTCTGGCACCGCCGACTAGCCCATGTTGGAATGAAGAATCTTCATAAGCTTCTAAAGGGAGAACACATTTTGGGACTAACCGATGTTCATTTTGAGAAAGACAGAATTTGTAGCGCTTGCCAAGCCGGGAAGCAAGTTGGTGTCCATCATCCACACAAAAACATCATGACTACCGACAGGCCACTGGAGCTCCTACACATGGATTTATTCGGCCCGATCGCTTACATAAGCATCAGCGGTAGTAAGTATTGCCTTGTAATTGTGGATGATTATTCTCGCTTCACTTGGGTGTTCTTTTTACAGGAAAAATCACAAACCCAAGAAACCTTAAAAGGATTCTTGAGACGTGCTCAAAATGAGTTCGGCTTAAGGATCAAGAAAATTAGAAGCGACAATGGGACGGAGTTCAAGAACTCTCAAATAGAAGGCTTCCTTGAGGAGGAGGGCATCAAGCATGAGTTCTCTTCTCCCTACACTCCACAACAAAATGGTGTAGTGGAGAGGAAGAATCGAACTCTATTGGACATGGCAAGAACCATGCTTGATGAGTACAAGACACCGGACCGGTTTTGGGCCGAAGCGGTCAACACTGCCTGCTACGCCATCAACCGGTTATATCTTCACCGAATCCTCAAGAAGACATCTTATGAACTCCTAACCGGTAAAAAGCCCAATATTTCATATTTTAGAGTTTTTGGTAGCAAATGTTTTATTCTTGTCAAAAGAGGTAGAAAATCTAAATTTGCTCCTAAAACTGTAGAAGGCTTTTTACTAGGATATGACTCAAACACAAGGGCATATAGAGTCTTTAATAAGTCCTCAGGACTTGTTGAAGTTTCTTGTGACGTTGTGTTTGATGAGACTAACGGCTCTCAAGTAGAGCAAGTTGATCTTGATGATGTAGGTGAAGAACAGGCTCCATGCATAGCGCTAAGGAACATGTCCATCGGGGATGTGTGTCCTAAGGAATCCGAAGAGCCTCCAAATGCACAAGATCAACCATCCTCCTCCACGCAAGTATCTCCACCAACTCAAGTTGAGGATGAGGCTCAAGATGTTGAACAAGAAGATCAAGAAGATGAGCCACCTCAAAATGACGGCAACGATCAAGGGGGAGATTCAAATGATGAAGACAAGGAGGATGAACAACCGAGGCCGCCACACCCAAGAGTCCACCAAGCAATACAACGAGATCACCCCGTCGACACCATCCTCGGCGACATTTATAAGGGGGTAACTACTCGATCTCGTGTTGCTCATTTTTGTGAACATTACTCGTTTGTTTCCTCTATTGAGCCAACCAGGGTAGAGGAAGCACTACAAGATTCGGATTGGGTAGTGGCGATGCAAGAGGAGCTCAACAATTTCACTAGGAACGAGGTATGGCACTTAGTTCCACGTCCTAACCAAAATGTTGTAGGAACCAAGTGGGTTTTCCGCAACAAGCAAGACGAGCATGGTGTGGTGACTAGGAACAAAGCTCGACTCGTGGCCAAGGGGTATTCACAAGTCGAAGGTTTGGATTTTGGTGAAACCTATGCACCCGTAGCTAGGCTTGAGTCAATTCGTATATTATTAGCCTATGCTACTTACCATGGCTTCAAGCTCTACCAAATGGACGTGAAGAGTGCCTTCCTCAATGGACCAATCAAGGAGGAGGTCTATGTTGAGCAACCTCCCGGCTTTGAAGACAGTGAGTATCCTAATCATGTTTATAGGCTCTCTAAGGCGCTTTATGGGCTCAAGCAAGCCCCAAGAGCATGGTATGAATGCCTTAGAGATTTCCTTATTGCAAATGGCTTCAAAGTCGGCAAGGCCGATCCTACTTTATTTACTAAAACTCTTGACAATGATTTGTTTGTATGCCAAATTTATGTTGATGATATTATATTTGGGTCTACTAACAAATCTACTTGTGAAGAATTTAGTAGGATCATGACACAGAAATTCGAGATGTCAATGATGGGGGAGTTGAAGTATTTTCTAGGATTCCAAGTCAAGCAACTCCAAGAAGGCACCTTCATTAGCCAAACGAAGTATACTCAAGATATCCTAAGCAAGTTTGGAATGAAGGATGCCAAGCCCATCAAGACACCCATGGGAACCAATGGGCATCTCGACCTCGACACGGGAGGTAAGTCCGTGGATCAAAAGGTATACCGGTCGATGATTGGTTCATTGCTTTATTTATGTGCATCTCGACCGGACATTATGCTTTCCGTTTGCATGTGTGCAAGATTCCAAGCCGACCCTAAGGAATCACACCTTACGGCCGTGAAACGAATCTTGAGATATTTGGCTTTTACTCCTAAGTTTGGGCTTTGGTACCCTCGGGGATCCACATTTGATTTGATTGGATATTCGGATGCCGATTGGGCGGGGTGTAGAATTAACAGGAAGAGCACATCGGGGACTTGCCAGTTCTTGGGAAGATCCTTGGTGTCTTGGGCTTGAAAGAAGCAAAATTCGGTCGCTCTTTCTACCGCCGAAGCCGAGTATATTGCCGCAGGACATTGTTGCGCGCAATTGCTTTGGATGAGGCAAACCCTGCGGGACTACGGTTACAAACTAACCAAAGTCCCCTTGCTATGTGACAATGAGAGTGCAATCAAAATGGCCGACAATCCCGTCGAGCATAGCCGCACTAAGCACATAGCTATTCGATATCATTTTCTTCGGGATCACCAACAAAAGGGGGATATCGAGATTTCTTACATTAACACTAAAGATCAATTAGCCGATATCTTTACCAAGCCACTTGATGAGCAATCTTTTACCAGACTTAGGCATGAGCTCAATATTCTTGATTCTAGGAATTTCTTTTGCTAGTCTTGCACACATAGCTCATAAATATACCTTTGATCATGTCTCTTTTATATATGCTATGACTAATATGTTTTCAAGTGTATTTCAAACCAAGTCATAGGTATATTGAAAGGGAATAGGAGTCTTCGGCGAAGACAAAGGCTTCCACTCCACTCGACTACTCATCCTTCGCCGTCTCTCCAAGCATCTCTCCAACTTTGGTATAATCTTCACTTATTCATTTTATGACCAAAGGGGGAGAAAGTACTTCATTGGGCTCTAATGATTCCGTTTTTGGCGATTCATGCCAAAGGGGGAGAAAATATGAGCCCAAAGCAAAAGGACCGCACCACCACCTAATTTTATAAATTTGATGATTTTATATTGGTAAATTTCAAAATTGGTATCTCTTTGTGTTCTAAAGGGGGAGCAAGTAATATTTTCAAAATTGATATCTTAAAACCCTCTTGAACACTAAGAGGAGGATCTCATTTAGGGGGAGTTTTGTTTAGTCAAAGGAAAAGCATTTTGGAATAAAAGATGAATCTTTCAAAACTTGAAAATGCTTTGCAAAATCTTATTCATTTACCTTTGACTATCTTGCAAAATGACTTTGAAAAGAATTTACAAAAGAGTTTGCAAAAACAAAACTTATGGTGCAAATGTGGTCCAATATATCAAAAACAAAGAAAACAATCCATGCGCATCACATAAATATTTATATTGGCTAAATTCCAAGCAACCTTTGCACTAACTTTATGTAAACTAGTTCAATTATGCACTTCTATATTTGCTTTGGTTTGTGTTGGCATCAATCACCAAAAAGGGGGAGATTGAAAGGGAATTAGGCTTACACCTAGTTCCCAAATAATTTTGGTGGTTGAATTGCCCAACACAAATATTGGACTAACTAGTTTACTCTAGTGCATAAGTTATACAGGTGCAAAAGGTTCACACTCAGCCAATAAAAAGACCAAGTGTTGGATTCAACAAAGGAGCAATGAGGCAACCGAGGGCACCTCTGGCTGAAGGCACCGGACTGTCCGGTGTGCACCGGACATGTCCGGTGCGCCCAGAAGACTTCGACTCCAACTCTTCGCCCTCGGGAATTCTCGGAAGCCGGCGCGCTATAATTCACCGGACTGTCCGGTGTGCACCGGACATGTCCGGTGCTCCAAAGGAACGCGGCCTCCGGAACTCGTCAGCCTCGGGTTCGCTCGGCAGCCGCTCCGCTAAAATTCACCGGACTGTCCGGTGTGCACCGGACTGTCCGGTGTGCCAGCGGAGCAACGGCTCTCTGCGGCGCCAACGGCTCCCTGCGGTGCATTTAATGCGCGCGCAGCGCGCGCAGACGTCAGGATCGCCCATACCGGTGCACCGGACATCAAACAGTACATGTCCGGTGTGCACCGGACACCCAGGAGGGCCCAGAAGTCAGAAGCTCCAA
The DNA here is from genome assembly GCA_029449295.1 of Zea luxurians. Taxonomy (NCBI): domain Eukaryota; kingdom Viridiplantae; phylum Streptophyta; class Magnoliopsida; order Poales; family Poaceae; genus Zea; species Zea luxurians. Next base: position 3,692,231 of record JAOPSE010000018.1, on the reverse strand, counting down.
CGGTCAGAATCCAACGGCAATGGTGACGTGGCAGGGGCACCGGACTGTCCGGTGTGCACCAGACTGTCCGGTGCGCCATCGAACAGACAGCTTCCAGCAACGGTCACTTTTGGTGGTTGGGGCTATAAATACCCCAACCACCCCACATTCATTGCCATCCAAGTTTTCCACTTCTCAACTACTACAAGAGCTCTAGCATTCAATTCTAAGACACACCAAATAGATCAAGTCCTCTCCAAATTCCACACAACTCCATAGTGACTAGAGAGAGTGATTTGCTTGTGTTCTTTCGAGCTCTTGCGCTTGGATCGCATTCTTTTCTTTCTCACTTGTTCTTGAGATCATCACTCAATTGTAACCAAGGCAAGAGGCACCAATTGTGTGGTGGCCCTTGCGGGGAAGCTTTGTTCCCGGTTGATTGAGAAGAAGAGAAAGCTCACTCGATCCGTGGGATCGTTTGAGAGAGGGAAGGGTTGAAAGAGACCCGGCCTTTGTGGCCTCCTCAACGGGGAGTAGGTTTGCGAAAACCGAACCTCGGTAAAACAAATCCTCGTGTCACACTCTTATTTGCTTGCGATTTGTTTTGCGCCCTCTCTCGCGGACTCGTTTCTTTATTACTAACGCTAACCCGGCTTGTAGTTGTGATTATTTTTGTAAATTTCAGTTTCGCCCTATTCACCCCCCCTCTAGGCGACTATCACTCAACCGCTCCGACAGCTATCCCTCCGCCAAGCTCCATCGCTCCTTCGACGGCCACGACATCACACCAGCTGGGTGCCAAGATCTCTCCGGCTGCCACAACGACATGTACCTAGGGCGCTAGCTCACCTCCGCTAGACACGTAGCACCCTGCTACACCCCCCATTGTACACCTGGATCCTCTCCTTACGCCTATAAAAGGGAGGACCAGGGCCCTCTTAGAGAGGGTTGGCCGCGTGGGGACGAGGACGAGAACAGGCGCTCGCTTGGAGCCGCTCGCTCCCTCTCCCGCGTGGACGCTTGTAACCCCCTACTGCAAGCGCACCCGACCTGGGCGCGGGACGAACACGAGGGCCGCGGGATTCCCACCTCTCTCACGCCGGTCTCCGGCCGCCTCGCTCTCCCCCCTTCGCGCTCGCCCTCGCGCTCGACCCATCTGGGCTGGGGCACGCGGCGACATTCACTCGTCGGCCCAGGGACCCCCCGGTCTCGGAACGCCGACAACAAAGTAATTCATTTAAAAAATCATAGTAACACATGTGTACCTAAATATCATATATAAAAGTCTGTATGATACTGATGGTTGCAATGTAGTGGTGAAACAACTAGATTAAAATAACAAAATTTATGTATGGATAGGATCATAAATGTATTAAGAAACCTTTTCTCATAACAGTACCGTGGTATTATGTGTTTCCGTTGCAACGCACGGGCACTCACCTAGTTACTATATAATTCATCAATTTAAATTTTGCAAAAATCATCCAACCAAATAACCTATACACCGATAATATGCACTACTTCTACCAAATAAATTACACACATACTTAACATAATATAAAAACAACCAATCATTGAATAACCTCATCTCCCTTGGACCCTTGCTCATTTAAATCTACACAATCTACACGAGAAGAAGGCCGGCCTGCCAATCGTTAAAGTGATTTGTGATTTGTATGCACTTGGTTGCCTGCCCTGCCAGTGCCACCACATAGCCGGCCTGTCATCCTATCAACGAAGGCTTTCATTTCGTGACGGGCCGAAACTCCCAGACAAAACACGGGAGAGGGAGAATGCAAGCCCAAGGCAGGCAAAGCAAAGGCTATGTGGGGCCGCGTGCTAGAGTGCGAAGAAGAAACTTGTGGCCAGGAGAGGAGCCGCGCGACCGCGAAGTTGAGTCATCGTCTCCGGCTGCTGTCTTGCTCTTCCCCGCCAGCACCAGCACGCAGCACGCACCACCAGCCACCACACCACCCGTCACATCACTACTGCTTCTTCCTTTGTCCTCTCCTGCCTCACGTCTCACGCCAGCAGAAGCGCCAAACACCAGCAGCGGACGACCACGCCAACTCTAGGTCTACGAGGAAGTAGGGGGGGGGGGGGGGGGGCGGGAGCAGCGCAGCGGCAGCCGATGGTGTCGATGAGCTCGACGCCGCACTCGCTGGATCCGGCCGTCGTGGGGGGCGGCAAGGAGGAGGAGGAGGCGGTGGAGTCTTGTGCCGCCGCCGCGCCCTTGCCGCCGGTTGGGATCGACGACGACGAGGAGGGCCCCCGGAGAGTGCGCAAGCCCTACACCATCACCAAGTCGCGCGAGAGCTGGACCGACCCCGAGCACGACAAGTTCCTCGAGGCACTGCAGCTGTGAGTCGACCCACTCTCTCCCTCCCTCCCTCCCCCATCGCCTCCGGCGGCGGCGGCGGCGGCGGCGGCGGCGGCTTACCTCTGCTTTGTCTCACTGGCGCTGACATCTCCTGCTGCCTCACCTGCTCTTCCTTCCTCTCCGTTGCCGGGGGTTAGTTAATCTGCGAATTGTGCTCAAGTGTGTCTTCCTGTGCTTTAGTGGTCGGTCGTCGGTCAAATGGTAGATCTAAGGGTATGTTTGGATACGACAGCTAATTGCTAGCTAACTAAAAACTAGCGAAAAATTGGCTTAGGCGGGCAAGTCTTCAACTAGTTGTTAGCCAACTAGCTAGCTAACCCCGCCTAATTTGATCTGATTTTTTAGTCCAACTACTAACTAGCGCTGCCTCATACAAAGAGCCCCCAAACATCGGAGGTTCCTCACTGATTGAATCCTGCAGTGTGGTTAATAAGTGCCTGTGTTCACGCGTAGCTGCTGCTAAATCTGTATAAATATAGCCAGAATCCAAACCATGGTTTCAAAGGCGTAGGCGACGCCTAGGCGTCCAGGTGGCCAAAAAGTCTAGGCGTCCCCGTCGCCTAGCCAAGAGTCAGCAAGAGAGGCAAGAGGGGAGGGGGAAGAAGCCTAGCAGAGACTTTGGGGAGCGGGATCGGCGGCGCAGAGCTCGGGGGAGCGGAGGTGCAGAGCTCGGGGGAACGGCGACGCTGAGACTCGGGGGAGCGCCGAGCTTGGGGGAGCAGGAGCAGCGATGCTGTGACAGACAGGAGCGGTGACAGTGAGATGGGAGCAACCCTAACCATCAGGGATGATATATGGGCTGCCTGCCTGGTGGGCTGGGCCATCTCTTCTACCCCTTCTTTTTTTTTCTTTCTCCCTTTTTCTTTTTCTTCCTCATATATGTTGTTGTTCTGTTGTTTCTTTAATTGTTAAGGCGTCGCCTTGCTCGCCTTAGTAAGCGCCTAGGCGTCCAGGCGGTGGCCCAACGCCTTGTCTCGCCTTACCGCCTTAAGGACTATGATCCAAACTTATTAGAACTCGATCCTTACGAACCATTCCACTGATACTGGATCTGTGTATAGGCTTTGCCTAGTTCTGTACCACCTGTAGGGGTTGTTGGGGTTGATGTAGTAGTTGAGTTCCCAAGTGCCTCAAGTAAAAGATCCTGATGGCAAATCATCTTTCCTTTGCACATTGTCTTGCATGTCAATTTTTTGGTTTTCTGTGTTCTGATTTAGTTGGTTGAATGCTGTAAGGCAGAAACTGGGTTACTTCATTATCTTAATGAAATAAAACCCCTTCATCACGATATGTCTGTTGGGATTCTTCCTTGTTGTCTTTTATGATTTCAACCTACTAAGTTATTCTGAATGGAAATGCCTTACCCTAAGGATAGAATAGATGTTAGGATTTTGGGCACATGATAATCCATTGTGGAATATGCATCCCGGTCACATAGATGACTTATCACCTAAACTGATGCTTTAGCAGTTTAACGACATTTCATTCTTGTAGAATGCCTCATGTCACACATCTGGAGCAGCTTTCTTACATATTATGCTATAAATCCTTCTTTCTTTTCGTGTAACAGCTTTGACCGTGACTGGAGAAAGATCGAAGCATATGTTGGCTCCAAGACAGTAATACAGGTCTAGTTAAATCTGCTCTTTGGCACTCAAATTTGTGCCGTTGTTTTCCTGTTTAGTTGGTTGGCTTTGTCACACAGTGTTTTAGGCTAGTTATGGTTTTTGGTCACGCTGTTTTAGGTGAGGAGGTCTACATTTTTGAAGTACCAACTACCAACATAGGGTAAGGGATCATGCAGGCAACATTAAACCTCATGCTTTCTCTAGACCACCCCACCATGTTACTTTTATGTTGCTGCAAAGATTTTATACTACTGGGTTTGAGTTTGAACTGGCCACTGCTGAATACCTGTGTTATTGGGGAGACTAAAAAAATTGATTATTTCGATATTGGTATTTTCTCCAACCGCTGTCGACTTGCTACTCCAAGACGTCAATTGGTTCCTGATTTTTTTGTTATGTTGTCTAATGAACTGTGCATGATCTAAACAACAGCTCTTTTAACAGATTAGGAGTCACGCACAGAAGTACTTTTTGAAGGTTCAAAAGAATGGAACTGGTGAGCATTTGCCCCCGCCTAGGCCAAAGCGAAAGGCTGCCCATCCATATCCGCACAAGTCCTCAAAAAAGGGTAAGCATTTTTCCTTAATTTTCATCTGGTTGCATGAAATTACAATGTATGTCTAATTACGGAAGCCGGGAAACATGCAGCCCTTCAAGTTGTCTTACCACAACAAGTTTCGCACATAATGGAGCAAGGCTGTGGTACACCTATGGATGTAGCTACTGTTGCTACAGACTCTAATGTAAATAATGCTTTTCCTGTTCAACATTTCAGTCCGAGGCATACACAAGGTTTGTACTGTTCCTTTGTTGTGAACTCCATTTTGGAACAATTTCTTTGTAGGAGATACTTATCACAGATGCTACATGCTCAGGTGCAACATATAATAACTCTAGTAGCATAGGTAGCCAATCTGGAACTTGGCCAACTTCTGAAAACACAGAACAAGACATCAGGCATCCGATACTGAGTGGTGGGGTTTCTCTTTCAATTCTGTGTCAGTTTAATGTCTTCCTAAGTATCTTGGACACACTCCACATTATCAGTGCAGATTGGTTTCCACCCCCCCCCTCTGATTAGGTGGTTTAATATAATTTGTGTAATTGTGTTAGATAACCTACAAGAAGTAAACCTGGTTCATTTTTTCTTGTGTTAAATGAAATGTACCTTTGCTGGTATACTTTCAAGGTCTATAATCTAAATTTGATCCTATGTATCATTGCTTCGGATGTGAACAGAATGTGCTTAATTTAAGGACTTATTGCTCTATGCACTGTTTTTTTCCATAAGTTACTCTAGCCTTGCTTAAACTCTTTGCACACATTGCAACCTTGCTGCTATCTTTTAATCTCCGTCTTGACTGCTCTGCTTGCTTTAACGAAAAAATATATATTATGTTAGATCCATCTTCTGTTTGCATATCATAACCATAATGGGTCCTTCAAATTTTAGATGTGGTCTTAATGCTTTGATGTTTGATTGGTAAGGGTCTACAGGCTCTTATGGCCTTGTTACGTCACAGTGCAAATGGGATCCTTACCCTGATACTTTGTATTTCGGTTTGGAGGTAGCATTGATATTGTCAATTGTACGTGTGTCATGTGTGCCCCCTTATTCTTCAGATTCATACTGACAACTTTCTCCCCTCCCTATTCTGATGAAACATGCAGCCATGCCAGACTTTGTTCGTGTATACAACTTCCTGGGAAGCATATTTGATCCAGAGACAAATGGGCATTTGCAGAAGTTGAAGGAAATGGATCCCATTGATGCTGAAACGGTATTCCCTTCACTCAGTTTCCATTTAAAATCTACCCAGATGTCCTTTTGTTACTCTTGTCTGCAGGCATGAAAGCTCATACTTTAATAACCTTTTTTCTGTATAGATCCATCTTTTGCATGGACAGCATACTTGATCTTGTTTTATGTGTTGAATGGAGACCTGGCTATGGTTCTAGCGCAAGGTTGTCTATAAGCTCCTCCTCTTAGCAGGGGCGAAGCCATGATCTGAGATTAGAGGGGACCAAATTAGATTTTTTTGGGGGGGGGGGGGGTGTGCAGTTAGAACGATTTTTTTGTATCATTTACATGAGAATTAGTTAAAAAAAACTAATAGCTCCTATACAATTAGGGGGGACATTGCCCCTGCCTCTTAGAACCATGATTTTGGCAGTTCCTTTTTTTTTTTGAATATTGAGCTGTCCAGTACATGTGTTATATCTATCACATATGCAGTCTAGTGTAATGTTAATACATTTGAGCTTAATTCTTGTAATTTATGCATACTAGTAATACGATGCATGGCCAAAATGAAATCATTGCCAAATGGATAGCGTTCTATCACAAAGAAAGGATTTGTGTCTGATCTTTTGGACATAACTACTGGCACTTGTCATGCTTATTTTGTATGAAACTAAGTTGCCCTAACTAGCTGTGTATGGTGTTTTTTGATCTCCAGGTACTGTTGCTGATGAAAAATCTGTCAGTCAACCTAACTAGCCCAAAATTTGAGGAGCATGTAAGTACCAGTTGTTTTTGACCTCATTTTCTTTAAAACTGGCTTTCAGAATGTTTGTCGTTGGTGTACCCAGGTTTTGAATGTAGCGTCTGGTGGTAGTGTATATTTCATTTGTGATTCCTGTATCCGATTAATTAGTGCACCCATCCCATAATGAAGCTAGCTGATCCGGTTAAGCCTGGTAGAAAAAATGCAATATGTTGTTCGTTGGATTCTGACTCCCCCTACTGGGCGCCCCTTTCTACTGCAGAGGAGGTTGCTCTCTTCGGAAGCCTCAAGAAGCATGGATCAAGAGACGGGCTCTTCCCGCGTTCATCTCCCGTTCATGTAATTCTAACCCGTTCCCGATATTTCGTCGATTTGACCCCTCCTTAAATCGCTTTGCACTAAAGAAACGATCTATAGGATAACGAGCAAGTGAGAGAAGCAGCTGGCTGGTTGGAGTCGTCACACTCAGGAGCAAGGCGATGCGTATGTACATATATCTTAATAAGCAGCTTTAGGAAGGATAGCTTGGTTTGCTCGACCGACATGTTGCAAGTTTATGCGCCTTTTTCTTTATTTATCTGCCCTTCCAGTTTTGCCCATTGTAGTACGGAACTTATAACATGCGTGCTTTATGCCGTATCTTACAATTTTTTTGTCCCATCACAAGGATGAACGGGTAGGGCATGTGTGTGTTTTTGCCGTGTGTGTACAGCATGCGGCTGTATGTGTAGATCAGGCTATATATATAACAGACTGTGTGCTGGTGTATTATTGCCCTCGTTTCAAATACTTATTTTTTTGCCGTTATTAATATTATTATTACATGGAGTATGATATTAATATATATCTTGGTGTACTTGTGTGACAAACTGGTTGCATTGCAATTTGCATCGATCGTCAATGAGCAATACTGTACTGAGTACTCTGTTCGATTGCTTTTGCTTGGAAGCGAGACGTGAGAAAGAAATAAGACGACGACGACGACGACGACGACGACGACTGCGCGTGCGGTTGCTGTTGCTTGGCTTGCAATTGAGATGTGCAATCATGGATGCTCTGTCGCGTGTCCGAGACCGAGTGACACAGATGCAAGCATGTCGGATGCATGGGGATGAACAACAACTCCCAGCCTATAAGCTAGCTAGCAAGCAAGCTTGGCCATGCAGAGGCAACCAGAAGCGTGACGGTAAAGCCTAACCATATGCCATGATGCATGGAGTGCAAGCAACACAGGCCTTGTGAGACATGTGACAAGTACGTGACAATGCATGCAGTACAGCAGTCTCCAAGAGTGGTGGTCGACCAATTGCAGTAGTACAGTGCCTTTGTACACGTTGCACTGCATGTGAGCTCTACCTACACAGTTCCAGACAGAGCTATCTATATATGTCAACAGTACCGGCCGGTGGATGTGGAGTAGGGTAGGGTACGGTACGTGTCGTCTCCCCCGCGCGAGTCAAGCATGGACGTTGCAGCTGACCGTACGAAAGCCAAAAAAAAGTGCAGCGCCACCTGCGCCCTTCGTGCCAGTGTCAGCAGTGCAGGTCTTCTCCACGCGTCACGTTTCCAACTCCCAACTGAAACTAGCTACTGCCCACGCGTCACCACCATCTCCATCTCTCTTCGCTTCCCTTCGTCCTCAGATGACATCCGTCCGTCCTTCCAGAACCGGTACGGTAAATACAATACATTTTAGTCTCTAGATTACTAAATTTTTAGTTTTGATGATTTATTTAGAGACTAAACCGGAATAAATCGGAGAGACTGATTTTTTTCCCAACCAACCCTTAAGATCAAGACATTGTAAATTTTAAACAATACTGTACTTATTTTCATTCAATAATACTAGCATAGCCTAACTTGTACTAGCTAGGGTTTCGAATTTATTTAACTAGCTAGTACTTGAGAGTTCGTAGAGTTGATGCTGAATGGGTGGTGGACGGGTGCCGCTCCTCCCTCCTATATATATAAATAACTATATTGTACGCCCTTTGAGTTGGAGTCCCCCCTCTCTCTCTCTATACCTTTCTTGCACAAGCAGTCAATCAAGCTGGGAAACTTAAACAGAAAGCGAAGAAATTAAAGGCCACCACCGCCTTCTTTTGGTTATTTTCCTCTTGCTGTGGCTTAACTTGACAAGAAGAGGAAGAAGATGCTACGTCGGCAAGGCCGAGGTGGAAAATTGGTGGAGGAGGTGCTCATCGTCGGCGGGCTCCTGCTTGTGCAGTGCGTGCTCTCCGGCTACGTGGTCTTCACCGACCACCTGCTCGCCCTCGGCGCCGACCCGCTGGCCGTCGTCGTCGTCGCCGGAGCCGCCTACGCCGCCTTCTGCTTTCCCTTCGCCGTCGCCCTCGAGAGGTACGTGCGGTCTCGATCGGTTTCCTCCGCAGCATATGAATGGATGGATTATATTATAATATATTATGAATGAATACGATACGTACGATTACATCATGCTACTGCTACGTACGTACAGGAAGCGATGGCCTTCCACGGTTTCGGGGACTCTGGTGGCGCAATACCTGCTCATTGCTCTTGGAGGGTACGGTAGCGCCCATCATCCGATCCATCCATCAACCATATCTGCTGCTGCTGCTCATTCTGTAATTCAATTCATCCATCAGGACAACCGCGTTCCAAGCGCTGATGCTGCTGGGGATCAAGAAGACCACGCCGGCCATCGCTTCCGCCATGCCCAACCTCAGCCCCGGCCTCATCTTCATCGTCGCAGCCTGTTTCAGGTACATTAATTAATTAATTTATTTATTATACTCCAGTGAGCGAGCCCGGTTGCCTTCGAAGTCACTTCCTTTTTTTTTAACCAAAAAAATAAAAAGACACTGAATGATAAAAGAAAGAACGTACAGGCTGGAGAGGTTCGACATGGCGTGCAAGTACACGCAGGCGAAGATGGCGGGGACGGTGGTGTGCCTGGCGGGAGCGCTGGCCATGGGCTTCCTGCACAGCCCAACTTCTACGTCCTCCTCTCTGCAGGCAGCAGCAGCAGCAGCAGGAGGTGGCGACTACTACTACGACTGGATCGTCGGCTGCTGCTGCCTCGTCGCCGCCGTCACCGTCTTCGCGCTCGTCACCGTCCTGCAGGCCGCCACGCTCGCCGCCTTCCCCGCGCCGCTCACCATGTGCTGCGCCACCTCCGCGACGGGCGCCGCTCTCACCGCCGTCCTGCGGCTCGTCCTGGAAGGGAGGTTCCTCGGCATGGGGTCGCCCAGGATCGACGCCACGCTCGTCGCGGGGATCGTCGTCCTCGGCGGCGCCGCGGTGGGCGCGTGCATGGCGTTCCAGGCGTGGTGCCTGGGCAGGAAGGGCCCGCTGTTCGTCTCCGTCTTCGGGCCCGTCCAGACCGTCTGCACAGCCATCCTCTCCGCGGCTCTCCTCCGCCAAGTCCTCAGCCTGGGAAGGTATATATGTATGCTCTGTTGTGCATGAAAAAAAGACATTATGCTGTTTTACTGAATTTTTTTAAAAGGCACTCGTGGAAATGGAAATATATGCAGCCTCGCAGGGATCGTGCTCATGTTCACTGGGCTCTACATTGTCCTATGGGCCAAGAGCAACGAGGACCAGTTGCAGTTGCAGGGTGGCGACGACGCCGAGAAGGCACTCCTAGCCTAGCAAAATCCGGACCGGAGCCAACATCACCGCACTCTCTCTGTATTTGTAAAAACGTACCTATATACATACTCGAGAGGATTTAGAAAAAGGACATGGCTACGTTTGTTCATAATATGTATATACTGGAAACTACTCCCTCCCAACTGTGCACTTCTTTTATACGTACGTGGACTTTCAAGCACGTCTGTGCCTAAAAAAGGAAACAAGAAAAGCACCTGTCATGTGATGTGTGTCTACAGGTAGATAACGAAAAACTAATTTAACTGCATACAAAGTCCAATTTTATCTCTACATTTTTCCCAAGTTAATTTGGCGCTAATTACCTCGCGAGAAGCCTACTCTTGCCATTCTTTCGTGTCGTCATCCTGTTCCTGTGAGCCACGAATTCATCTCCATCGTACGTAATACCTTTTATTATGTCGAGACATCACCAGAGAGCCACTACCGGCTTTGCTGAGTGCTTGATGTACTCAGTACAGCTTTAAAAACACTCACTACCGGCTTTGCTGAGTGCTTGATGTACTCAGTACAGCTTTAAAAACACTCGGCAAAATCTTTACCCACACACACTCGGTCAGGGGCGGAGCTACGTGCTCTTATAGGGGTCAGCTGACCCCTATAAAATTTGGAAAATACTATACAAATGTAGTGTTAGTTAGTATATTTAGATGATAAATAATGGAACTGACCCCGATGATTTTGTTGTCTGGCTTCGCCCCTGCACTCGGTAAAGAGGACTCGGCATACAGTGCATCGGCAAAGCCGTCTTTGCCGAGTATTTTTTCTCGGCAAACCTCTTTACCAAGTGTGACACTCGGCAAAGAGGGCTCGACATACAGTGCATCGGCAAAGTCTTCTTTGCCGAGTACTTTTTCTCGGCAAGCACTCGGCAAAGAAAAGCAGACGTTATGGTGATGGGTGATGGAGACGAAGTCTTTGCCTTTTGCCGAGTGTCCCGAGCGACACTCGGCAAAGAAGTTCACTTTGTCGAGTGTCTGCCAGACAGCACTTGACAAAAAATCAATCTTTACCGAGTGCCACCTAGGACACTCGGCAAAGAACCCGTCAGAGAGGGTCTCCATGTCAGGCTCTTTGCCGAGTGCTCGGTACAGCATTCTTTGCCGAGTATCAGAGACATTGCACTCAGCAAATAACCTATACCGGTGCCCAGGTCTTGATTCTTTGCCGAGTGCTATGACCTTGACACTCGGCAAAGTGAGCAGTAGACACCTTTTTTATTTGTTTTTTATATTCTATCCAAACAAACAAAAAATATCACATATACATCACATATATACATCACAGATATCATCACAAACATAAATAGCCAACGCAAACATAAATAGCCAACGCAAACTTAAGTTTCAACACGAGTATCCAACACAGACATAAGTCTCATACGTCTCAAGCTCTGACATAAGTATTCAACACAAGTTCTGAAGTCTAAACACTGAAAACATAACACTCATGGAGGTGGGCAGTTCGACTGGTGCTGCGTTGGGTTGAACCCTTCCGGAGGGTTGTTGGATGCTGCCGCAGATTGACCCTGCACAGAGAAGAGATTGCATGTGTTATACCAGATGCATTACCAATATATAACTACAATTTTGATACTCACAGGAGTATGGAACTGAGCAGGGTCAATGGGAGGGAACAATGGAGGTGGCGGAGCGAAACCCTGTGCGGCGCCAAGGCTCTACATGTACTGGAACATCTCCGCCATCCTCTGATCAGCCGCGAGGCGAGCCTCCCGCTCCGCCATTATCCTCGCCTCCATCTCTTGACATTCCCTCCTCTCTTCTTCTACTTGGGTCTGTAATATTACAAGCCAACGTTATAGTAACTCAAAGAGAAGTTATATAACTCAAGGAAGGACGAGTTACAGAAGTGAAAGTAGCCTAGAGGGGGGTGAATAGGCTACACCTGAAATTTTTCAACTAAAAACTTCGGAAAAGGTTAAATTAAAGTTGCACTGGTGCAAACTGGTTCAGTTGATTTTGTTTACAACTGAACAAGTTTGAACCTGCTCAACTTAGATAAACAAATATTGCGAAGTAGTGAAAGATTTTGCTAATGACTTGCCCTACGCAAGATCTACTCGAATAGATAATATGAACCAATCAACAAATTTAAAGTGCTTAACAAGAACACACAAGAACACGCGATATACCCCGAGGTTCGACAACCACCACAAAGGTGTCCTACTCCTCGTTGAGGAGCCCACAAAGGGTCGGGTCTTTTCTAACCCTAATCCTCCACAAACCGACCACAAAGGTCAAGGCAATCTCTTCTCAAATATGCTCAAAGAGCGGGTGATACAAACCTCTTGGGGTCGTCCACAAATTTAGAGACTCTCAAGCAACCTCTAACCGTCAAGGAACACGAGGTTCCAAGAGTAACAAATCCGCACAAGGTTAAGTTTGCAACGAGCTCAAGAACAAAGAGAATAGGAGAATCGAGATGAAAATGACAGCGTGTTAGATCGAGTTCACCTCTGTCGGTGTTTTGGGTCCGACCGCACACCCGGGGTTGCCCCTCAAGGTGCTTTAGGAGTAGGACGGTATCGACAACTGTAGCAAAATGGTTCGTGCTGATCGCACGAGGGACAGTGGACAAGTTTTACAGGTTCGGGCCGCTTAGAGATGCGTAACACCCTACGTCCTGATGAGTATGCTTGATGGATGTGGCTACAAAAGAGCTCTCTGGATTGAGAATACAGAGAGTTGATGTGGGTGGCTAAGTAAAGGGTCGATCGTTCTGAAGGGGTGCCCCCTAGGCCTTATATACTCGACCGTGGGGCAGTACACGTGGATAAGATAGCAACGAGTAGCTAAAAGATAGTGAACATCTTGTGATTATCCCTACGTAACCCTCGCCGACTTATCCTCGCGTGGCTTCGTTGCATGGAGGCTCCAGCGCGGGAAAGTTGGATCTCTGTTGCAGTTATTCGCTCAGTGCTGCGGGCCGTCTGGGCGTATACCAATCCGGCCCCATGTCGTTCTGCTTCACTGGCTGTTTCTCCCCAGGCCCACGAAAGAATGACCTTACGATTTATTGGGCCCTTGGGCCTTTCGTGAGGTCCTTTACTCTTTTAGTGGACCCAGGGGATATCTATCCCCCACAAGCCCCCGATCTTTGGGTTAATTTAGAGATAATCAACCCGAAGATCTCAGGTCCAGCTTGTAGGTGATTTTGAAGAAAAATGGCTTCCTGTTGTCTTCTCCTGCTCCGATCACTCGTTGACCCAAACCCGGCATCGTGCCTGTGCCTTAGAGGTCGGCATTCCAATTTGTGAGATTCTGAGCTTCATTGGGTGCACCGGAGGTGCACCCAATGGGTGTAGCCCCCGAGCTTCGAGTAGATTTTAGAAAATAATCTACTCGAAGGTCCTCAGTAGAGATCATTTCTATTTGCGCTTGCTCATTTTGGGTGAGGGCTGGCTTTTTTAATCTTGTCCCATGCTTTAGAAATCGGCACGATCTCGGCTTGGAATGATAATCCATAGGGTGCGCCGAAGGTGCACCCAATGGGTGTAGCCCCCGACCTTCAAGTGGATTTTTGAGGATAATTCACTTGAAGGTCTTCTTTTTATGTCCTTTTGCTGAAGATTACCCTTTCTGCTTGTGAAAAAGTTGGCATGATGTCATCCGTGCTATGTCATCAATATTATGCTTCAGAGGTCAGCATGTATTTTGTCTTTTGCAACCGAGTTTGCAATCCTTCCGTATCTCGCTAGGTAGTGTAATTTATTTGCTCTGTGACTGATTGGACATTTGATGGACGTTCTCTGTCTAGTCTTCAAGTCGTGTCTGTCGACCATATTTTGCACTCTGCTGGCTATATTTGGCTTCCCTCTAACTCTTGTTGATATCTCATTTTTGTCTTGAGGCATTCACTGCATGCTCTGCATAGATGTGACCATTTTGAAAAATATACTGATAATTCCTGGGCGTCCCCCCCAATGGGTGTGGGCAAGGGACGACTTGGTACGCTGAGTGTTTTAGCCGGCTGCTTCTGAGTTGTAATGTGATGGGACGGCGAGTGTAATCATATCCTTTGCGCTGTTGACTGGAGTCCCAATGGGTGTAGTGTTGCATGAAACGGCGTCAGCCGCCTGACGTGTCCCCAGACGGGTGGAAGTGCTTATTGAATGCTTTGCGACTGTTCAGTGACCGCGGTTGGAGGTGAACGGTTGCCTTCCCCTTCTATAAATAACGCTGTTGCCCCTCTGGTTTCTTCACATCTCTTCGCTGTTCTTTTACTGCTTCCTTCTCTTCTTTCCCGCTTGCTTCCACCATGGGCAAAAGCAACAAGCGCAAGCGCGAACCGACTCCTCCATCGGAGGACTTCGGTGACTCGGAATACTCGGAGGAGGAGTTCTCCTCCGAGTCCGAGGGATCTCCGGCTCCCGTCTCTCCCCCGGCGTCGTCCGATGACTCGGACGACTCCCAGGGGATAGCCGCGGAGGTCTGGACGTACATCCGGGCCGTCGAGCGCTCCGGGCTCGAAGGCTCGGATGAGTCGGAGTACTCCTCGGATGAGGAGGACTCTGACGGCGGTGGCGAGGACGAGGACGACGACGACGACGACGACGATGGCGACGACGGTGGTGACGGCGACGGCGGCGGCAGCGGCAGGAGCAGCGGCAGGAGCAGCGGCGACGGCGACGGCAGCAGGGGCAGCACCAAGGGCGGCAGCAGCAGGGGCAGCACCAAGGGCGGCGGCGGCGGCAGGGGCAGGGCCAGTGGCTAGACGCCACTGGTCTTCTTAGATATTAGTATAGTTTAGTATAGTTAGAATAATGTAGTAGTAATGTAGAGTAGTGTAGTGTAGTGTAGCAGTAGTGTAATGTAGTATAGTAATAGTAGGGAAGCATCAACTCGCAAAGAGTTGATTTGTAAGCTTATTGACTTCCCTTAATGAAAGAATGTCGTTGGCTTCTTCTTGTTGACTTGCTTTGCTTGATTATAAGGCTGATTCTTTTGAGATAGTCGATGAACAATTTGGACATCATACTGACGCTCCCAGAAGTAGTTGCCGAGTGATCTTGTAGTCTGCATCGACGTTTTAGAGGTAAAGCCGAGCAACCGAATGCTATCCCCACGTTTTAGCGGCAATGCCGAGTGATTGAAGGTCGACGTCGGCATTTTAGAAGCAATGCCGAGCGATTGAACACAAGATCAGCGTTTTAGAGGCAACGCCGAGTGAAAGCAGGCCGACGTCGGCATTTTAGAGGTAATGCCGAGCAATTGAACATGAGATCAGCGTTTTAGAGGCAACGCCGAGTGATTGAAGGTCGCCATCAGCATTTTGGAAGTAATGCCGAGCGATTGAACACGAGATCAGCGTTTTAGAGGCAACGTCGAGTGACAGCAAGTCGACGTCGGCATTTTAGAAGCAATGCCGAGCGATTGAACACAAGATCAGCGTTTTAGAGGCAACGCCGAGTGAAAGCAGGCCGACGTCGGCATTCTAGAGGTAACGCCGAGCAATTGAACATGAGATCAGCGTTTTAGAGGCAACGCCGAGTGATTGAAGGTCGCCATCGGCATTTTGGAAGTAATGCCGAGCGATTGAACACGAGATCAGCGTTTTAGAGGCAACGCCGAGTGATTGAAGGTCGCCATCGGCATTTTGGAAGTAATGCCGAGCGATTGAACACGAGATCAGCGTTTTAGAGGCAACGCCGAGTGACAGCAGGCCGCATGAGCTATTTTGAGGATGATAGCCGAGTGATGAGGTGGCCCATCGTCTTTTTGGAAATAACTGCCGAATGACCACGTAGCATGCTGGGGTTTTGGAAATAACTGCCGGGTGATGACTGGGCACTTTTTGAAACGGTATCTGGCTCGAGAATATCCCATAAGAGCTGCGCTTTTAGCCGCCTTTGCTTTCCGCGCCCTAGTTCTTGCATTCCTACTTCCGAATCCTCTCTGCGCTTGCCTCCAATCTGCTCACTGGTAGAATCGGGATGGCTCCCAAGAGGAAAATCGCGAGCTCGTCCGCAGTAGTGATTCCTCCAATCGATCCCAACAGCCAATTGCCTTTTGCAGGTAACCACATGTCTATCATCTCCGAATCTGAACTCCTCCACCTCGTATCCATCGGGATTCTCCCTCCGCGGGAACTCTGTTCTTGGCGGATTTGCCACGGGACTACTGTCCCGACAGAGGATACCCACGAGTCTGTAGTTTACGCTCCTTTTCTTCTCCGCGGCCTTGGCCTTCCCATCTCTCCTTTTTCCGTGGCCTCCTTGATTTCTACCACATTAACCTGACCCATCTAAACCCTAACTCAATTCTGCAAATCTCCATCTTCGTTCACTTATGCGAAGCCTTTCTTGGCGTGCTACCGCATTTTGGTTTATGGAAATATCTGTATCATTGTCGCCCTGGGATGGCCGGGGGACAACATCAGTTGGTCGGGGGTGCCAGTTTGGAGATGCGCCGAGGACGGAAGACTGAATATCTTGAGATTCCCCTTAAAGACAGCATTAAAGGATGGCGTCTGGAGTGGTTTATAGTTGACAATTATGGAAATTCTCTCCCCCCCCGGTCGGGAAGACAGCCAGACGTTCGTACCCCCAGCTGGACCGAGTCTCCCACAGACGAGGAGGTAGCTGAAGCCAATGTGTTGCTAGCTGAGGTTGGACTGCTGAAAGAGAGAGGTCTAACCGCTGAAGCTGTGGTTGCTGACTTCGTTTTTAAGAACATTCAGCCACTGAAAGATAGGGTCCACCCAGCTTATCTGTATCGAGGGCTAGCCGACTCAACTCGGGTTACCAACAGGAGAATCCCTTCTGCTGACTTGGTGAGCCGACTGGAAATGATTCTCAGGGGCAAGGTGTCCAATGTTGGTGCTCCGATGGCGTACTCGGCCTGGAATTTGCCTCCTGCTAAAGCTTTCACTCATTTCGTGTCAAATCCACCTGCGATTGACGGCAAATTGGGCATTAGGACGCGACCCTCTGATGAAGAAGTCAGCGCTTTGGTTGCCTCGCTTGGGGAGATTCCTGATGACGAGCGACAAGTACATTTTGAAGTGCCTTTGGATCCTAATGATGCAGAAATAAGTGCCATGCTTGATATGCTGGCTGAGGATTCTTCTGATGCTGCTCCTGCTGGGGCATTAGCGGTGGCACCTCTCCTCGAAGCTGGTACATCCTTGGATGTTCAGAGACCTGTTCGTGTTCGCCCAAGACGTCCTTGCCGAGCCAATCAAACTGATCTTTCTGCTGATGAGCAGAAAAAGAAAAAGAGACGCCTTCGGCAAGTATCTAGTTTGGATCGGGGTGCTGGTCCGTCGGTTCCTGCTGCTGAGGAGGTTCCCGTGCCTGAATCTACTGATGCTGACCCCAATGGGTGTGGTATGTCCGTCGTTGATCCCAATGGGTGTGCTCCATCTGTCGCCGATCCCAATGGGGGTGTTGCCTGTGTTGCTGATGAAGACGACAAGGAGGAAGAGGATGAAGTCCCTCTGACTCGGAAGAACAGTCGGCAATTTCTTGCCAGTGGTGAAAGTAGTGGAGTTCCCTCTCCTGCTTTGTCTGCCCTCATTGGTCTGCAAGAGCTGTCCCTGGCCAACTTTGATCAGACTCTTGAGGATATGGTCCCAGAGGACTTGTTATCAGAGCCAGTGGATGATGATGCGATGGAGGTTTGCGTTGCCATGCCTGATGCTGGATTGAGGTCATCCCGTGCCTCGTCGACCTTAGAGCGCGATCTCGAGGGTCTGGATGCTAACTTGGATTGTCCTGGTTCCATGGAAGTGGCTGAGGGCCCGTCAACCTTAGAGGTGGTTATTGCAGGGAGTCTGGACCTCAAGAATGGTGCTGACACATGCCCAGCCCCCGAGGATGTCGCCGGGGATGACTTAGCTCAGATGAAGAGTGTAAGCCACTGCCCAGCCCCCGAGGGTGCTGCCGGGGATGATCCGGCTCAAGTGGGCAGTGCTAACTATGACCCAGCCCCCGAGGGTGCCCAAGCAGGGTCTCCTTCATGCACTTCCATGGACGTTCACGTGGGATCACCTCCACATTCTGGCTGCATGGTGATAGCCCAAACTTTGGACCAGGGGGTCGCTTTAGAGGGCAGCGTCCCCATTGATCGGGCATTTGGCTCTGTTGAAGGCGTTGAGCTGATTCCTACTGATCCATTGCAAGCTGCTTCGGGTGGTGGCCTTGCGCCTGATTATCGGCTGATTTCTCCTGATCTGGGGATCCCTTCGTTCTTTTCCAACCTCCAGGTACTGTGCTGTTTTTAGCTTTATCTTTACGTTGCATGAGCTTTTGTCATTATGCTCATCTGTTCTTCTCATCAGGTTTTGGTGGATGGGATGGCCAGCCAGCTGAGATCGCAGGGTGCTTCCGTTCCAGAAGTGGCTTCGTCTCTTACGTGTTGGAATCCAGTGTCACTTCATCGTCGTGTATCCGAGCTGGAGGCGACTAACACTGGTTAGTGCCCTTTTTCTTTTCTTCGCCTTTGTTGTGGACTGTTTTACCTTCTGACCTCGTTTTGTTTGATTACCTCTTGCTAGGAATGACTCGGCAGATTGCGATTCTTGAGGAAAAACATTCTCGAGATCAGGCTGAATTGGCCCGGCGATGCACTGATTTTGAGGAAAAGTACTCTCAAAGTCAGATTGAGTTGAGTCAGGTCTCCGCTGCCTTAGATGATGCCAATGCACTGAGTTCTTCTCTTCACACTCAGCTCAACTCTGAAAAGGTGATACACGAAACTGTGCTTTGCCTTGCTGTACTCCTATTATTTGCTTGGTTTTTTGAAGGAACCGACTTGTGCTTGCAGGAAGAAAAACGTATCCTTGCTGCTTCTCGTGATAATCTTGACAGGTTGTATCGAGATTCTAGCAATTCGCTGACCATCTTGGAAAGGAGTCATCGCTTCACCATGGAAGAATTAGACCACCAACGTCGTAAGCTGCAGGAATCCATGGAGGAGGTAACCCGGCTTAAGCAGTTGATATCGGCGAAAGATGCTACTATCAAAGGGCTCCGAGCTTCCAAAAACTCTATTGCCCAGGAGTTAGAGAGCGCTCGACTGGCTGCTAAAACTGCTGAAGAAACTTCTGTTACTCTCAAGGCCCAACGCGACAAAGCCCTGGACAAGGCTATTCGGGCGGGACGAATCTTGATGAGGAGACCCGGCGTAGTTATTCCTGAAGACATAAGGGCTGACGTGAACGCCGCCCCTGATTCCTCGAGTCGCCCTTCTTCGTCGGTCGCTCCTGAGAAAGATGTTGCAAAATAGAAAAACATTCCGCGTGCTCCAAGCGGCGGTTTGAATGATTGAATATTTGTTAGAGGACACCAGTTTACCATTCGAATGACATAATTACTCTCTCATTGTATCAGAATTTGTTAGTTAATGAGTTCGGCAGTAATGACGCGTGATGATTATGAATTTTGTTTGCGGGATATGGAAATCATCCCCCGAATTATATAGGCGTGAGCATGTTGTATCGGTCTTAAGTTGCTACCAACTTTAAGTTGATTGCTGCGTTTGTAGGGCATAGTGGTCACCCTAAGTTAAGTACGCGTGAGCATGTTGCACCGCCTTAAGTCGTTGCCGACTTAAGTCGATTGCTCCGTTAGCAGGGCATAGTGGTCACCCCGAGTTAAGTAAGAGTGAGCATGTTGCACCGCCTTAAGTCGTTGCCGACTTAAGTCGATTGCTCCGTTAGCAGGGCATAGTGGTCACCCCGGGTTAAGTAAGAGTGCAAGTCAATCGTGAATGAATTGAGTATCTTTGAGACCTCTTTTTTATTGATGACATATTTCCACTTTACAGAGTACACCATCATCGTCCCAGCAGTTTTGAGGTACAACTAGGGATAAAACTTTCTGAGGTGTTCTATGTTCCAGGAGTTCCCAACTTCCGTGCCATCCATCTGAGTGAGGCGATACGATCCGGGCCGAGTGACTTCTGCTACTACGAAAGGTCCTTCCCATAAGGGTGATAACTTGTGTCGTCCCTCCCCCGTTAGAATTCGGCGGAGGACGAGATCCCCTACTGAGAAGAATCGTTGTCGCACAGCCTTGTCGTGATAGCGCCTTAGAGTCTGCTGGTACCTTGCTGATTGGATTACTGTGTTTAACCGTTCTTCCTCGAGTATATCTATGTCTTCCAGCCTGGTGGTCTCAGCTTCTGCTATGTTTTCAAAGATCAGCCTTGGCGCCCCAAACTTGAGATCAGCAGGTAGCACTGCTTCCGACCCATAGACCATGAAGAAAGGAGTGTTTCCATGCAGAGCTCGACTAGGTTGGGTTCTTAAGCTCCAAACAACATAGGGTAATTCCCTTATCCACTTTCCTGCGAATTTTTCATTCTTATCGAAGACCTTTTTCCTGAGTGCATCCAATATCATCCCGTTGGCTCGCTCAACTTGCTCGTTGGCTCTTGGATGGGCTACAGATGCATACTTGATCTGAATGCCCTTTTGCTCGCAGAAGTCGAAGAATTCTGAACTTGTGAAGTTGGATCCTAAATCAGTTATGATGTTGTTTGGTATCCCGAATCTGAATATTATGTCTTGTATGAATTCCACGGCCTTAGCAGAGGTTAGGGAGGCAACGGGCTTGAACTCTATCCATTTAGTGAATTTGTCGATTGCTACCAATACATGTGTGTATCCCCCTTGAGCTTTCTTGAAAGGTCCAATCATATCCAGTCCCCAGCATGCAAAAGGCCAAGTTACTGGTATGGTCTGCAGTTGCTGTGCTGGCAGGTGTTGTTGCTTTGACAAGTATTGGCAGGCTTCGCACCTCTGAACTAACTCGGCTGCATCGTTCTTTGCTGTTGGCCAATAGAATCCTGACCTGAAGACCTTCCCGACTAGTGTTCTGGAGGCTGCATGTATTCCACACTGCCCAGCATGGACTTCCTCCAGAAGTTGCTTTCCAGTGGATGGGAGAATGCACTTCATGAAGACGCCTGATGCACCCCTTCTGTATAATGTCTCCCCAATAAGTGTATAGTGAGCCGACTGTCTTGCAATGCGCTCTGCCAAATTTTTATCATCTGGTTCCTCTTCATTCTTTATATACTTAATGATCGGCCTTCTCCAGTCATCAGGGTCTGACTCGGTTTGATCTATGACGTTGCACTCTCCTGTTTGATCCATTGAGATACTTGGCTGCAGAATTTCTTGCACGAAAACCCCGGATGGGACCTGAGTTCGACCGGACCCCAGTTTGGACAGTACATCGGCTGCTGTGTTCCGATCTCTTTCTACATGATGAAATTCTAGGCCCTCGAATTTATCTTCCAGCTTTCGGACGGCAGTGCAATATTTTCCCATTGAATCGCTCGAGCAATCCCACTCCTTGTTTATCTGACTGATGACTACCAGAGAGTCTCCGTATACCATTAATCTTTTGATACCCAACGATATGGCAATGTTCAATCCATGGATCAAAGCTTCATACTCGGCTGCATTGTTGGAGGCTGGGAATAGCAACTGGAGGGCGTACTTGAGGTGTTCGCCTCCAGGCGTAGTGAAGAGAATCCCCGCTCCTGCTCCCTGCAGCTTTAGTGAGCCATCAAAATACATTTGCCATACTTCTGCAGTCTCCGGGTTGTCTGGCACTTGTTGTTCAGTCCACTCTGATACGAAATCAACCAGTGCTTGGGTTTTGATGGCGGTGCGAGGTCGGAACTCGATGTCATGAGATCCCAGCTCGCAAGCCCACTTGGCTATTCGACCGATGGCTTCCTTGTTGTGAAGAATATCCCCTATTGGAAAACTTGTGACTACTATGACTTTGTGGTCGTCAAAGTAGTGACGCAGCTTGCGGGCAGTTAGAAGTACTGCATACAATAGCTTCTGAACTTGAGGGTACTTTTTCTTTGAGGGGCCGAGGACTTCACTAATGAAGTAGACAGGATGTTGTATTGGATAGGCATGCCCTTCTTCTACTCGCTCGACTACTAACGCGGTGCTTACCACGTGAGTTGTGCAAGAGATATACAGCAGCAAATCTTCGGCTGGTTGAGTTGACGTAGCTCGCCGAGGTGGTTTCTGCGATCGAGGTGCTTCCATCTTCATGATAGCTTCAATCTTATCTGGATTAGCTTCAATTCCCCGGTGGCTGACAATAAATCCGAGCAACTTTCCGGCTGGTACCCCAAAAACACATTTCTCGGGATTAAGCTTCCATCTATACCGCCTCAGACTGTTGAAAACCAGTTGCAAGTCTTTGATGAAGTCTTCTGAGTCCTGTGTTTTGATTACCACATCATCCACATAGGCTTCCACACGCTTGCCCCAGTGATCTGCTAAGCATGTTTGAATGGCTCTCTGGTAAGTTGCTCCGGCGTTTTTGAGGCCAAACGACATGGAGGTATAACAGAAAGCACCAAACGGGGTAATGAATGCCGTTTTTTTCTTCGTCTTCCTTTGCCAGACTGATCTGATGGTACCCGGAATAGCAATCCAAGAAAGACAGCATAGAACATCCAGCGGTGGAGTCCACCACCTGATCTATCCTTGGGAGCCCAAAAGGATCCTTCGGACAGTGTTTGTTGAGATCAGTATAATCAACACACATGCGCCAATCCACTTTATTCTTTTTGAGTACAAGAACAGGGTTGGCTAACCACTCGGGATGTAATACTTCTCTAATGAATCCAGCTGCGACCAAGTGAGCTAACTCGGCGCGAATGGCCTCTCTCTTGTCAGGCGTGAAACGACGTAATTTTTGCCGAATCGGTCTCGCCTGGGGGAAAACCTTCAATTTGTGCTCGGCCAGTTCTCTTGGGACTCCCGGCATATCCGCAGGTTGCCATGCGAATACATCTCGGTTGTCTTGCAGAAACCGGACGAGCGCGCTTTCCTATTTGTCATCCAAGCTGGAGCTGATGATTGCCGTCTTGCGCTCATCGGCGAACCCCAGGTTGATTCTCTTGGTTTCTTCAGTCGGCCGCATAGAGGTCGCGGTCTGAGCTTCGCTTGCCGGTACTGTGAGGTCCTCCTCAGGCTTAGAGTTCGCCATTGCGGAGGGAGCTGTCGATGGCTTGGCGGTGAGGGCTGCTTGAATAGCCACTCGGAAACATTCTGCGGCGCCTTGGAAGTCGGCGCGCACAGTTATGATCCCTTGCGGCCCTGGCATCTTCAGTATCATGTATGTGTAATGCGGAATGGCCATGAACTTGGCCAATCCAGGCCTCCCGATGATGGCGTTGTACCCGCAGTCAAAGTTCGCCACTTCAAACCTCAGGAACTCGGTTCTGTAGTTCTCCGGAGTTCCGAAGGTGACTGGCATGTAGATGTGGCCCAGCGGGTATTCCCCTTCCGTCGGCACGATGCCGAAGAAAGGAGTGTCCGACTCGTGGAGCTCTTTGAGGTGAACTCCCAAGCCTTGGAGTGTCCGGGGGAAGGTGACGTTGATGCTGCTTCCCTCGTCCACTAACACCTTCTTCACCCGGCTCTCTCGGATCACCGGATCGACGAGAAGCGGGTACTTGCCCGGGTGGTCGAAGTTGAGCCATTGATCTGCCCGAGTGAAGGTGATCGGGTGCTCCGACCACCGGTATGGGGCGGGAGGGCCGGTGGTCGCCACCAGTATTTGGCGATCGTTGAGCTTTTGCTGTCTTTTGCTCTCCTGCGATCCGTGTCCGCCGAAGATGACGTTGACCTCCCTGTCAACGTGTGGAAAAGCTCCTCCTCCTCCTCCCTCCTCCTGCCGATGGGGTTGTCGTGGTTCATCTGGTCCTCCCCTCGGCGGAGGAGGAGGTAGAGGTTGGAAGGGTCGGCCGTGTCCGACGGAGTGCTTGAAGTCTCGGCAGTTACGAAGAGTGTGGCGCATGTCCTTGTGGTACGGGCACTGGGCGTCGAGGATGTCGTCCAGCGTTCGTTCGCCTCCACGAGGTCCTCCTCGGGCGCGAGAGGCAGGTGGTCCGGCAGCGTGCACTTCTTCGCGAGGCCTCTTCTCCCATCGCTTGTCGGGTTGTTGGTTTGTGTCGCGTCGCGGCGCTGCTGGTGCGGGCTTCGCTCCTCCAATGAGGTCCTGGGCTCGCTCGTCGGCGGTGATGTAGAGGTCGGCTTCCCGGAACAACTCCTCGGAGGTGGTCGGCGCCTTCTGTAGTATGGCTCGGACGAAAGCCGAGTCATTGGATCCTCTGTAGAAGTCCTCGATCACGGCCGCTTCTGTGACCTCGGGGATGCGATTTCTCATGGTCTGAAACCTTTTAAGGTATGACCGGAGAGTCTCGTCTCCCCGGCGCTTGATGGATTTGAGGTCCCACGGTTGCGCCGGCTTGTCGGAGAGGGATTGGAAGTTGGCGGTGAAGCGTCGACTGAAGTCGCCCCAGACATCGATGCAGTGTCGGGGTAGATGTCACAGCCATTGCAGCGCGTCTTGCCCAAGGACAATGGGTAAGTACGCGGTCATCACGTCCTCGGACGCCCCGGCGGCTCGAGCAGCGGTGGTGTAGACGGCTAGCCAACCCCATGGATCCTGCTTAGGTTCATATTTGTCAACGTTGGATACCTTGAAGTTGGGAGGCCATTGGATGGCCCTAAGGCGCGGAGTAAGAGCGGACACTCCGCATGTGTCCTCCTGTCGTCGGGGACGATGTCTGTCCCGGGGAGGGGATTTGTGATTGTGGTTCCTCGACCGTCCCCGGGTGATTCAGCTAGTTGAGGCCGTCGCCGACTCAGTTCTGGTAGCCTGGCTCTGGGTCGGGATGCCGTGATCCCGGTCATACTCCTCCCGATGGCGGATCTCGTTCTCATGCCGCCGCTCGCGTGAAGCGTTGATGGAGCTTCGCGCGTCTCGGCGACTGTTGATGGCGTGTCGTAGGTCGTTCGGCGGGTGAGCAAGCGGTAGAAGGTGGTTGGCCGCCTGGGTGAGCAGTCGTCGGTAGCCATCGGCGTCAGGAGTTCGTGGAAGTCCCTCGGCTATCCGAGCCAGTACTCCTCCAACTTCGCTCGGCGTGTTCATAGCTCGGGCGAAGTCGGGATTCAGGTTGCGCCCAAAGAATGGATTCTCTCGACGCTGCCTTGCATCCTGTTCAGCCTGTTCCTGAGCTCGTCGGCGATCACGTCGTCGGGAGTTCCTTCGTTCTCTGAAGATGCGTTCTTCCGGAGTTTCTCCTACCTCCGAGACCTCGTCTCGCGAGACAGGCTGTTCCGGATTCCGCTCTCCGGCTGCGTGATGTCGTCGAACGTTCCTGCGTCGGTTCCTCCGTCGACGGGACTCTCGTTGAGGCGGCTCCTCCCCGGGTACAGTCGGCTCGTCGTCGGAGATAATGGGCGACTCCACTCTCCCGATAAAGAGGACGTCGGGGTAGAACGGCGCTGTTGTGGTGGTGATCTCCTTCCCGTCCCCCTTTGAGGCATGAGGGACGGAAAGAGCAACTTGCTTCCCCCCGGTTACCCTTTTTCTTGTGATCTGTGTCCATTCTTTTGTCGGAGAAGTAGGCAACGGAGTTCTCTGGGTCAGCGAGCCCTCGGCCCCCGGCTTTCCGGAGATGATCCTCATCCGGAGAGCTGGAGGTTGTGCTTCTCCGACATTTTCGGAGTTTGTTGGGGGAGACCTTTTTTCCGGCGGATCTGCGATGCGGTGCAGAATTCCTTCTTCATCCGCTACAAATGAGATTGTTCCGAAGTGGAGCACGGATCCGGGACGCAGGATGATCTTGCTGTTGAAGGAGATGGCCATTGAGCTAGCTTGGATTGTCGACACACCCCCTACCTGGCGCGCCAGCTGTCGGTGTTTTGGGTCCGACTGCACACCCGGGGTTGCCCCTCAAGGTGCTTTAGGAGTAGGACGATATCGACAACTGTAGCAAAATGGTTCACGCTGATCGCACGAGGGACAGTGGACAAGTTTTACAGGTTCGGGCCGCTTAGAGATGCGTAACACCCTACGTCCTGATGAGTATGCTTGATGGATGTGGCTACAAAAGAGCTCTCTGGATTGAGAATACAGAGAGTTGATGTGGGTGGCTAAGTAAAGGGTCGATCGTTCTGAAGGGGTGCCCCCTAGGCCTTATATACTCGACCGTGGGGCAGTACACGTGGATAAGATAGCAACGAGTAGCTAAAAGATAGTGAACATCTTGTGATTATCCCTACGTAACCCTCGCCGACTTATCCTCGCGTGGCTTCGTTGCATGGAGGCTCCAGCGCGGGAAAGTTGGATCTCTGTTGCAGTTATTCGCTCGGTGCTGCGGGCCGTCTGGGCGTATACCAATCCGGCCCCATGTCGTTCTGCTTCGCTGGCTGTTTCTCCCCAGGCCCACGAAAGAATGACCTTACGATTTATTGGGCCCTTGGGCCTTTCGTGAGGTCCTTTACTCTTTTAGTGGACCCAGGGGATATCTATCCCCCACAACCTCACACCAAGGATCCTTCAAGGGATTGAAGGAGATGTGATTGCGGGTGTGAAAGGTGAAATGAATGCACTTGTTGAGAGTTTGGTCAGCCAAGATTTCGTGGGAGAGGCAGAAGTAAATGAGAGAGAGAGAGTGTGAGGGGGTATATAAAGGATCCCCCAAAAGCTGGCAGCCGTTGGGAGAAAAGGAGTAAAAACCGGTTGAACCGGTTTACAAACCGGTTGAACCAGGGGGATCCCGGTTCACTAACCTACTCAGCCGGAGACTCGACCAGTTTC
The DNA here is from genome assembly GCA_029449295.1 of Zea luxurians. Lineage (NCBI taxonomy): Eukaryota > Viridiplantae > Streptophyta > Magnoliopsida > Poales > Poaceae > Zea > Zea luxurians. Next base: position 3,665,471 of record JAOPSE010000018.1, on the reverse strand, counting down.
AAAACCAGTTGAGTAGGGAAAAATCCGGTTGAATCGGTTTTCCCAAAAGATCTGCAGTGACTTTTTCTGACAGCTCTGACTATCAGATAGGTCAGAGCAGGGGTGGCAGAGGAACAGTCCCAAAACCGGTTGAACCGGTTTCAGGACTAGTTGAACCGGTTTCCGGGGCTGAAACCAAATTTTGAGTGTTTTGAGGAGGACAAAAAATGGAGTTTTTGTGGGAAGTAAAATTGGTCTTTCTCAAGGGCATTTATGATCTGGAAGAATATTCTAAAAGATGTTTTCAAAAGGTTTTGAACTTAGCTCATTGCATAACTTAACCATTGCGGATCCCTCTTAATTGTACGGCGATTCCTATAACTCATGAATTATAAAAAGAGTATTGTCGTTGTTTCAACGCACTTGGAGCACGCCATTTGATGAGGAATTTTAAATCTGCTGTGCTTTCTATTTTTATGCTCGTAAGATCTGTGCTTCTCCTGTCTGTAGAATCATTGTGTACATGCTAGGAGCAAACTTGTTAGAATCTCTGTTTGTTTTGTCATTTAATCACCAAAACCCTCAATTAGGGTTGATTGCACTTACAATCTCCCCCTTTTTGGTGATTGATGCCAAAACAAACTAGAGTAGAGATAAAAATTAAAAATTACGAGTACTTGCAAGATACAAGCATTTGTGTATGTGTAGCTCCCCCTAAATATGTGCATGAGTTTTATGATATTAACATTGACTTGATATGTCAATTTGCAACATATTTAGAGAGAGTGAACAATCAACACCATAAATAATGATATCACATACAATCTCATTATTGCATAGCATATGATATGAAAAGTTACTACTGCTATTACAATAATGATATCACATCGCATCACATCATAAAAAGTTTATGGCTACAGTGCCATGCATGTATCACAAGATAGACTAATAATTATTACAAACCGACAAGATAGACTAATAATTATTACAAACCGATGTTCGTTACATAAATAGAAGGTACTGCCATGATAAGAAACCTTCTCCCCCTTTTTGGCAACAAGAACCAAAAGAGGAGAGAGCCACCAACACAAGGTCACCAGTTTGGAGGAGGCTGATGAGGAGCAAAAAAATGGTGCGTCAGGTGAGATGCGAAGTGTTCTTCAGCAGACTGATCCGGGGGAGGAGCACTTCCAAAAGGATCCTAGGGCGGAGGGTGAGAGGAAGATTGACCCGGATCCCCATAGTAGGGAGGCAGGGCAAACTGCTCACGATCATCGAAGTAGGTTTCTTCTTCTTCTTCGTCTTCTGCTGACATGAAGGGCACCCCGTAGGCCTGCTGGTGCCACTCATTGATCTCTGAGGGAGGAGGATGGAGAGGCACGTCAGGCGAGCAAGGGGCAAAGGGCATACCCATGGTGGAAGCTTGACGATGAAGATTGTCGTCCGTCTCCCGCTGACGCCTTGCCAGCTCATGTACATCCGCAGAAATGTTCCGGCACATGGAGAAAAAGGCCGCAAACCCATGGGCCAAGCGTGCACCAATCCCTCGGCCACGACCTCGACCACGACCACGACCACGTGGCGTGGGAGATTCGCGTCCAGGGGAGGGACGCGAGGCACCGACAGCAGCAGCAGCAGCAGCAGGACCAGCAGACGGACCAGCAGAGGTATGTGCACAGGAGCTGGAAGGGGCTTTCCTTAAGCGCCCTACTGGATTGTTGGGATCAATCCAGAAAGGGGTATATGATTGATGTCTTATACTTTTATCATATCGAAACTGCGTCACAACTTCAATCATCTTCATGATAAAAGGAGCATGAAGACATCCCTTCAGTGGAAAGCAGGCCGCATGAATGATTTCCTGCCAGATCATATCAAAGACGTTGATACTCTCTGAGCTGTTGGGCTTCATGAATGAGAGCAAAACCTTGCTCTCTCCAAGGATATTCATCTGATTACCCCCTTTTGGAATGAGGGTCATCCTGCTGAGGGAGTTGATGTACCTATAATACTTGTGTACGTTGGTTGACTCCCAATATTTCCCAGACTCAGAGAGATGAAGGTCTCTGGCTTCATCTCTAGTAGGTTGGCAGAAATCATGGATCTTTATTTTATCTCCAGAAATATCATTGTCAGTGAATCCAAGAATGTGAGCAAACCGACGGTAGCTCACCTTGTACCAGCTTCCCTCAGTGTAGAAGTTAAGATAAGGATAGTTGTATGGACTGTCCTCATCCGCCAGCTTAACCCACAGAGTTGAGTAAAACTGGGCAATCACTTCATCATTCCAATCATATTGGAATGTCATTATATCCTTCATTTTTTTCTTTCACAGGCCCTCAATGCCTGTGTCATCTCTGGGTCCCCAATTGCCTCACATCCTTCCTAGTTGATATAGCGTTGATGAAGTATGGGTTGATGTTTCTTGGGGAGGATCACAGTGTTGTAAAAATCCACATGATGAAGCGTCCAAAAACGGTTCCCACCAATCCTGGCATCATGAATGCGTAATGCAGGATTCTGAAAACGGATGTCCTGCAGAAGAGCAGAACCTCCACTAGCAGTGAAATCAGTCACTGGCTCATTGCCAGCGCGTCGGGCCTCCGCCCGATGGAGGACCAAACCTCGAATAACAGGGGCGTGAGTAGGGGGGAAGATCAACCTCATCATCTTTCCCACCCTCATCATCACTTGTTGCTTCCCATGCATAAGGGTTTGTCGTGGGTCGGGACCGACCGGATGGATTCTGGGCCGTCCGACCACGACCGCCATGAGACCCGGAAGCCTCACCACCCTGCATGACGTTGCCACTCCCTTGCCCACACTTGGATCTAGAGCGTGGGGGAGTATCTCCATGAATCTCTTGGTCGTCAGAGGAGTCAGATTCAACCACAGAAGGATTCCTCCTACGCACCATCCTTAAAAAGAGAAGATAGAACCTATGATGAGCAAGGATCTTAACAAACACGTTTGAGTAGAGACGAGTATGATATTGAGCATGCACTTCAACCGTTCATGCGAGCGGTTCAACTACAACGAACAATATCTAATCGCTAAACTCAAACAATGTTCGTGACAAATGAAGATAATCTAAGTGTTGCAAGCACTTAAACAAAAATGTACCCAACGAATAATACACTAGATAATCAAGAATGGGTGGGATTGAGTAAAAAGAGATGAACTAGGACAATACCTCGATCCGGAGTTTGAATCAAGAAATCCCAACAAGATCGAGGGAGATGATGGAGAACGCCGAGATGAACGAATTTCCAACAAAACTTTCAAAGATTGAAGGGCACAAGTGGGTTGTGGAGTGGAGAAAGTGTGGAGGAGAGAGAGAAACAAGAGTAGGCGGCGTCGGCTAGAATAAGAAACTAAGAAGAAGATAAGAGAGGAAGGGGAGAGAAATAGGGGAGGCGCCGGCCGATCAACAGACAGAAAACCGGTTCAACCGGTTATAAAACCGGTTCAATCGGTTTATGGTCAGACTGCACAGTAAAAGCGCGCAGAAAAAGGGATTGACTGCGCGGATTTTATGGCAGACTGACAGCGCAGACTGCGGCGCTGACTGACAGCACGGACGCGGAGGAGGTCAAAACCGGTTTAACCGGTTTTTATACCGGTTCAACCGGTTTCCACCAGGGGAGAACCGGTTGAGTGACCTACTCAGCCGATTCACTCAACCTGTTTTCAGATATTGCCCGAAAAGGCTATAATAGCACTTAGCAAATATGACATGAGTGATTTTAATGAAACAAATAGTATTTCTCATGACATATTGCGCAAACAATCAATTTATATCCATCAAACTTGATCAAAATTTTAGTTTTTAAGACACGTTTCGAGAATCCAAGATATTTAGTTCACTCCTAAGAAAGCAAAATCTAGTCTCATCAAGGGGTTTTGTGAAGATATCGGCTAGTTGATTTTTGGTGCTCACATGAAACAACTCGATATCTCCTTTGGCTTCGTGGTCTCTCAAGAAATGATGTCTAATGTCAATATGTTTGGTTCTAGAGTGTTGCACTGGATTGTTTGCAAGTTTTATGGCACTCTCATTGTCACACAATAGTGGAATCTTGTTAAACTCACAACCAAAATCTCTCAGGGTTTGCTTCATCCATAACAACTGTGCACAACATGCCCCAGCTGCTATGTACTCAGCTTCTGCAGTGGAAAGTGCAACACAATTTTGTTTCTTGGAACTCCATGACACTAAGGACCGCCTAAGGAATTGGCAAGTCCCAGTAGTGCTTTTTCGATCTACTTTGCAACCGGCATAATCTGAGTCAGAGTAGCCAAGCAAATCGAAAAGGGAGCCTTTAGGGTACCATAAGCCTAGATTTTGGGTGTGCACTAAGTATCTTAGGATTCTCTTAATGGCAACAAGATGACAATCTTTAGGATTAGCTTGAAAGCGAGCACACATGCAAACACTCAACATTATATCAGGTCTAGATGCACACAAATAAAGTAGAGACCCTATCATTGATCTATATAACTTTTCATCTATAGGTTTACCTTCTTCATTTAGGTCGAGGTGTTCATTTGATGACATTGGAGTCTTGGCGTGCTTTGCCTTTTCCATGCCAAACTTCTTGAGCATATCTTGCGTATATTTAGTTTGGCATAGAAAAGTACCTTCCTTGAGTTGTTTGACTTGAAATCCCAGGAAGTATTTAAGCTCGCCCATCATAAACATCTCAAACCTGTTCGTCATTACTTTGCTAAACTCTTCACAAAATTTTTTATTAGTACTACCAAATATAATGTCATCGACATATATTTGGCACACAAATAATTCATTATCAACTTTGTGAGTAAATAATGTAGAGTCAGCTTTCCCTATTGTAAACCCATTCTTAATTAAAAAAATCTTTAAGGCAATCATACCAAGCTCTAGGGGCTTGTTTAAGCCCGTAGAGTGCCTTGTGAAGTAGATAGACATGACTTGGCTTCCTTGGATCTTCAAAGCCCGGCGGTTGCTCTACATAGACCCTCTCTTGTAGTGGACCATTTAGAAACGCGCTCTTGACGTCCATTTGATATAACTTGAAATCATGGTTAGTAGCATAGGCAATTAATATTTTAATTGATTCTAACCTTGCTACTGGCGCATACGTTTCACCAAAATCAAGTCCTTCCACTTGAGTGTAGCCTTGGGCAACCAACCGTGCTTTATTTCTTGTAACCACGCCATGCTCATCTTGTTTGTTCCTAAAGACCCATTTTGTCCCAATCACATTTTGCTTGGGTCTTGGAAACAAGGACCAGACTTCATTCCGGGTGAAGTTGTTCAATTCTTCTTGCATGGCAATTATCCAATCCGGATCACCCAACGCTTCTTCAACCTTAAATGGCTCAAGAGAGGAAACAAACGAGTAAAATTCACAAAAATTTGCTAAACGAGATCGAGTTGTTACCCCTCTCCTGATGCTACCCAGGATGTTGTCCACCAGATGATCTCTTTGAATAGTGTGATGAACTCGAGGATGAGGCACTGATGGTTGTCTTTGAATTTGTTCCTCCTCATCATCTACTTGATCAAGAGCCACTTCACCATCAGTACTTTCATGTTCATCTTCTACCACCGTTGGCATCCTTTGAGGTTGATGATTTTCTTCAAGATTTGGATGACTTGAGGTTGATGGGTTTCCTTGGATGGAGGATTTGCACCCACCACCTTTGCACCCACATCAACAACCTCATTGGTCATCCACAAAGTTCCTTCCTCATCATCCTTTTCTTGAGGTCTCACTTCACCTATTGCAAGTTTCTTTATTGCCTCACAAGGTAGTTTTTCATTTCCTACAGTGCCATTATAAACATGCCCTTGCGAGCCATTATATTCATCAAATGTCACGTCTACCGCTATTTCAACAAGACCAGTGGTATTGTTGAAAACGTGATATCCATGCGCGTTTGATGCGTAACCAAGCAAGAAACCCTCGTCCACTCTAGGAGCAAACTTTGAGCTCTTGACTTTCTTGTTAAGAATAAAACACTTACAACCAAAAACTCTAAAATAATCAACTTTAGGTTTGTTACCAGTGAGAAGCTCATACGCAGTCTTCTTGTAGATCTTGTGAAGATAGAGACGGTTGATTGCATGACAGGCGGTGTTGACCGCCTCTGCCCAAAAGTTGTTAGGTGTCTTGTACTCATCCAACATGGTTCTAGCTGTTTCAATTAAAGTTCGGTCCTGAAAGGGAATTAGGCTTACACCTAGTCCCTAATTAATTTTGGTGGTTGAATTGCCCAACACAAATATTTGGACTAACTAGTTTGCTCTAGTGTATAATTTAAACAGGTGCCAAAGGTTCACACTTAGCCAATAAAAAAACCAAGTAAAGGGTTCAAACAAAGGAGCAAAGGGACAACCGAAGGCACCCTGGTTGGGCGCACCGGACTGTCCGGTGTGCCACCGGACAGTGTCCGGTGCACCAGGGAAGACCGATTTCAAACTCTTCACCTTCGGGAATGTTCGGGGCCAGCGCGCTATAATTCACCGGACTGTCCGATGTACACCGGACATGTCCGGTGCTCCAGGGAAGAGCGGCCTCAGGAACTCGCCAGCCTCGGGATCGTCCAACGGATAGTCCGCTATAATTCACCGGACATGTCCGGTGTGCACCGGACTGTCCGGTGTGCACCGGACTGTCCGGTGTGACATCGGTGCAACGGCTATTTTGGCGCCAACGGCTACCTGCAGCGCATTTATTGCGCGCCAGCGCGCACAGAAGTCAGGCACGCCCATGCTGGCGCACCGGACAGTCTACAGTACATGTCCGGTGCGCCACCGGACATCCAGGCGGGCCCAGAAGTCAGAGCTCCAACGGTCGAAACCCCAACGGCCTGGTGACGTGGCTATCGCACCGGACATGTCCAGTGTGCACCGGACTGTCCGGTGCACCATCGAACAGACAGCTCCACCAAACGGCTAGTTTGGTGGTTGGGGCTATAAATACCCCCAACCCCCACCATTCATTGCATCCAAGTTTTCCAGCTTCCAACCACTATACAAGAGCTAGCATTCATTGCAAAGCACACCAAAAGAGATCAAATCCTCTCCCAACTCCACACGAAGCCTTAGTGACTAGAGAGAGTGATTTGTAGTGTTCATTTGAGCTCTTGCGCTTGGATCGCTTCTTTTTCTTTGGCATTCTTTCTTTGTGATCAAACACTCACTTGTAATTGAGGCAAGAGACACCAATCGTGTGGTGGTCCTTGCGGGAAGTTTGATTCCCAAGTGATTTGAGAAAGAGAAGCTCACTCGGTCCGAGGGACCGTTTGAGAGAGGGAAAGGGTTGAAAAAGACCCGGCCTTTGTGGCCTCCTCAACGGGGAGTAGGTTTGCGAGAACCGAACCTCGGTAAAACAAATCCACGTGTCTCACTCTTTATTCGCTTGCGATTTGTTTTGCACCCTCTCTCGCGGACTCAATTATATTTCTAACACTAACCCGTCTCGTAGTTGTGTTTATTTTTGAGAATTTCAGTTTCGCCCTATTCACCCCCCTCTAGGCGACTTTCAATTGGTATCAGAGCCCGGTGCTTCATTAGAGCCTAACCGCTCGAAGTGATGTCGGGAGATCACACCAAGAGGGAGATGGAGACCGGCGACAAGCCCACTACGAGTCACGGGAGCACTTCATCGGAAGAGTCCCGCACCAAGAGGAAGGAGAAGAAGAAGGACTCCTCCAAACGGAAGGAGAAAAGATCTTCTTCCTCACACCACAAAGAGAAGAAGGAAAAATCTTCTTCCCACAAGTCGCATCGGAAAGGCGACAAGCAAAAGAGGATGAGGAAGGTGGTCTACTACGAGACCGACACTTCATCAACATCAACCTCCGACTCCGATGCGCCGTCCGTAACTTCTAGGCGCCAAGAGCGCAAGAAGTTTAGTAAGATTCCCTTACACTATCCTCGTACACCTAGACATACTCCATTACTTTCCATTCTATTAGGCAAACCGCCAACTTTTGATGGCGAAGATTATGCTAGGTGGAGTGATTTAATGAAATTTCATCTAACCTCACTCCACAAAAGTATATGGAATGTTGTTGAGTTTAGAGCACAGGTACCATCCATAGGGGATGAGGATTATGATACGGACGAGGTGGCCCAAATCGAGCACTTCAACTCTCAAGCTACAACCATACTCCTTGCCTCTCTAAGCAAGGAGGAATACCACAAGGTGCAAGGGTTGAAGAATGCAAAGGAGATTTGGGACCTACTCAAGACCGCGCACGAGGGTGATGAACTCACCAAGATCACAAAGCGGGAAACGATTGAGGGGGAGCTCGGTCGTTTTCGTCTTCGCCAAGGGGAGGAGCCACAAGATATGTACAACCGGCTCAAAACCTTGGTGAACCAAGTGCGCAACCTCGGGAGTAAGAAGTGGGACGACCACGAGGTGGTTAAGGTTATTCTAAGATCTCTTATTTTCCTTAACCCCACTCAAGTTCAATTAATTCGTGGTAATCCTAGATACACACTAATGACTCCCGAGGAAGTAATCGGGAATTTTGTGAGCTTTGAATGTATGATCAAGGGCTCAAAGAAGATCAACGAGCTTGATGAACCCTCCACGTCCGAAGCACAACCAGTGGCATTTAAGGCGACGGAGGAGAAGAAGGAGGAGTCTACACCGAGTAGACAACCGATTGACGCCTCCAAGCTCGACAATGAGGAGATGGCTTTAATCATCAAAAGCTTTCGCCAAATCATCAAGCAACGGAAGGGGAAGGATTACAAATCCTGTTCCAAGAAGGTTTGCTACAAGTGTGGTAAGCCCGGTCACTTTATTGCTAAATGTCCATTATCAAGTGATAGTGACAGGGAGAACGACAAGAAGGGAAAGAGGAGAGAAAAGAAGAGGTACCACAAGAAGAAGGGCGACGATGCCCATGTGTGCCGCGAATGGGACTCCGACGAGAGCTCCACCTCCTCCTCCTCCGACGAGGACACCGCCAACATCGCCGTCACCAAGGGACTCCTCTTCCCAAACGTCGGCCACAAGTGCCTCATGGCAAAGGACGGCAAAAAGAAGAAGGTTAAATCTAATTCCTCCACTAAATATGAATCCTCTAGTGATGATAATGCTAGTGATGAGGAAAATAATTTGCGTACCCTTTTTGCCAACCTTAACATGAAACAAAAAGAAAAATTGAATGAATTAATTAGTGCTATTCATGAAAAGGATGACCTTTTGGATTCCCAAGAGGACTTCCTAATTAAGGAAAACAAGAAACATGTTAAGGTTAAGAATGCTTATGCTCTTGAGTTAGAAAAATGTGAGAAATTATCTAGTGAGCTAAGCACATGCCATGAGACCATTAACAACCTTAGAAGTGAAAATGCTAAATTAATTGCTAAGGTTGATTCTCATGTTTGTATTGTTTCAACTTCCAATCCTAGAAATGATAATGTTGATTTACTTGCTAGGATTGATGAGTTGAATATCTCTATTGATAGCCTTAGAAATGAGAATGAGAAATTAATTGCTAAGGCTAAAGAATTAGATGTTTGCAATGTTACAATTTCCGACCTTAGAACTAAGAATGATATGTTGCATGCTAAGGTTATAGAATTAAAATCTTGCAAACCATCTACATCTACTGTTGAGCACACTTCTATTTGTACTAGATGTAGAGATATAGATATCAATGCTATTCATGATCACATGGCTCTAATTAAACAACAAAATGATCATATAGCATTATTAAATGCGAAAATTGCTGAGCATAACTTGGAAAATGAAAAATTTAAATTTGCTAGAAGTATGCTCTATAATGGGAGACGCTCTGGCATCAAGGATGGCATTGGCTTCCAAAGGGGAGACAATGTCAAACTTAATGCCCCTCCAAAGAATTTATCTAATTTTGTTAAGGGTAAGGCTCTCATGCCTCAGGATAACGAGGGTTACATTTTGTACCCTGCCGGTTATCCCGAGAGAAAAATTAGGAGAACTCATTCTAGGAAGTCTCACTCTGGCCCTAATCATGCTTTTATGTATAAGGGTGAGACATCTAGCTCTAGGCAACCAACCCGTGCCAAGTTGCCTAGAAAGAAAACTCCTATTGCATCAAATGGTCATAGTATTTCATTTAAAACTTTTGATGCATCTTATGTGCTGACTAACAAATTCGGCAAGGTAGTTGCCAAGATTGTTGGGGGCAAACACAAGGGCTCCAAGACTTGTGTTTGGGTACCCAAAGTTCTTGTTTCTAATGCCAAAGGACCCAAAACCGTTTGGGTACCTAAAGTCAAGAACTAAAATTGTTTTGTAGGTTTATGCATCCGGGGGCTCAAGTTGGATACTCGACAGCGGGTGCACAAACCACATGACAGGGGAGAAGAAGATGTTCTCCTCATATGAGAAAAACCAAGATCCCCAACGAGCTATCACATTCGGGGATGGAAATCAAGGTTTGGTCAAAGGATTGGGTAAAATTGCTATATCACCTGACCATACTATTTCCAATGTTTTTCTTGTAGATTCTTTAGATTACAATTTGCTTTCCGTATCTCAATTATGTCAAATGGGCTACAACTGTCTCTTTACTGATATAGGTGTCACTGTCTTTAGAAGGAGTGATGATTCAATAGCATTTAAGGGAGTGTTAGAGGGTCAGCTATACTTGGTAGATTTTGATAGAGCTGAACTCGACACTTGCTTGGTTGCTAAGACTAACTTGGGTTGGCTCTGGCACCGCCGACTAGCCCATGTTGGAATGAAGAATCTTCATAAGCTTCTAAAGGGAGAACACATTTTAGGACTAACAAATGTTCATTTTGAGAAAGACAGGATTTGTAGCGCATGCCAAGCCAGAAGCAAGTTGGCACTCTTCATCCACACAAGAACATCATGACGAGTGACAGGCCACTGGAACTCCTACACATGGATTTATTCGGCCCGATTGCTTACATAAGCATCGGCGGGAGTAAGTACTGTCTAGTTATTGTGGATGATTATTCTCGCTTCACTTGGGTATTCTTTTTGCAGGAAAAATCACAAACCCAAGAAACTTTAAAGGGATTCTTGAGACGGGCTCAAAATGAGTTCGGCTTGAGGATCAAGAAAATTAGAAGCGACAATGGGACGGAGTTCAAGAACTCTCAAATTGAAGGCTTCCTTGAGGAGGAGGGCATCAAGCATGAGTTCTCTTCTCCCTACACTCCACAACAAAATGGTGTAGTAGAGAGAAAGAATCGAACTCTATTGGACATGGCAAGAACCATGCTTGATGAGTACAAGACACCAGATCAGTTTTGGGCCGAGGCGGTCAACACCGCCTGCTACGCCATCAACCGGTTATATCTACACCGAATCCTCAAGAAGACATCCTATGAACTCCTAACCGGTAAAAAGCCCAACATTTCATATTTTAGAGTCTTTGGTAGCAAATGCTTTATTCTTATTAAAAGAGGTAGAAAATCTAAATTTGCTCCTAAGACTGTAGAAGGCTTTTTACTAGGATATGACTCAAACACAAGGGCATATAGAGTCTTTAACAAGTCCTCAGGACTTGTTGAAGTTTCTTGTGACGTTGTGTTTGATGAAACTAATGGCTCTCAAGTAGAGCAAGTTGATCTTGATGAGATAGGTGAAGAACAGGCTCCATGCATAGCGCTAAGGAACATGTCCATTGGGGATGTGTGTCCTAAGGAATCCGAAGAGCCTCCACATACACAAGATCAACCATCCTCCTCCATGCAAGCATCTCCACCAACTCAAAATGAGGACGAAGCTCAAGTTGATGAAGGACAAGATCAAAGAGATGAGCCACCTCAAGATGACGGCAATGATCAAGGGGGAGATGCAAATAATGAAGACAAGGAGGATAAAGAAACAAGGCCGCCACACCCAAGAGTCCACCAAGCAATACAACGAGATCACCCCGTCGACACCATCCTCGGCGACATTCATAAGGGGGTAACCACTCGATCTCGTGTTGCACATTTTTGTGAACATTACTCTTTTGTTTCCTCTATTGAGCCACACAGGGTAGAGGAAGCACTTCAAGATTCGGATTGGGTGATGGCGATGTGAAAGGGAATTAGGCGTACACCTAGTCCCTAAATAATTTTGGTGGTTGAATTGCCCAACACAAATATTGGACTAACTAGTTTGCTCTAGTGTATAAGTTTTACAGGTGCAAAAGGTTCACACTTAGCCAATAAAATGACCATGCGTTGGGTTCAACGAAAGGGCAAAGGAGCAACCAAAAGTCTCCTCTGGTCTGGCGCACCGGACTGTCCGGTGTGCCACCGGACAGTGTCCGGTGCACCAGAGGACTTCAGCTCAAACTCTTCACTCTCGGGAATTTCCAAAGGCCACTCCGCTAAAATTCACCGGACTGTCCGGTGTACACCGGACATGTCCGGTGCTCCAAGGAAGAGCGGCCTCCGGAACTCGCCAGTCTCGGGAATTCGCGAAGACGGCTCCGCTATAATTCACCGGACATGTCCGGTGTACACCGGACTGTCCGGTGCAACCTCGGGGCAACGACTACTTCGCGCCAACGGTCACCTGCAGGCGCATTTAATGCGCGCCAGAACCGCGCAGTTGTCAGGCACGCGGGAGCAGGCACACCGGACATCAAACAGTACATGTCCGGTGTGCACCGGACATCCAGGCGGGCCCAGAAGTCAGAACTCCAACGGTCATATTGCAACGGCTTTGGTGACGTGGCTGTCGCACCGGACATGTCCGGTGTGCACCGGACTGTCCGGTGCGCCATCGAACAGACAGCCTCACCAAACGGCTAGTTTGGTGGTTGGGGCTATAAATACCCCAACCACCCCACATTCAAGTCATCCAAGTTTTCCAACTTCCAACCACTTACAAGAGCTAGGCATTCAATTCTAGACACACCAAAGAGATCAAATCCTCTCCAATTCCACTCAAGCCTTTAGTGACTAGCGAGAGAGATTTGCCATGTTCTTTTGAGCTCTTGCGCTTGGATCGCTTTCTTTCTTTCTCATTTGTTCTTGTGATCAAAACTCAATTGTAACCAAGGCAAGAGGCACCAATTGTGTGGTGGCCCTTGCGGGGAAGTTTTGTTCCCGTTTTGATTGAGAAGAAGAAAAGCTCACTCGGTCCGTGGGACCGTTTGAGAGAGGGAAGGGTTGAAAGAGACCCGGCCTTTGTGGCCTCCTCAACGGGGAGTAGATTTGAGAGAACCGAACCTCGGTAAAACAAATCCGCGTGTCTCACTTCATTATTCGCTTGCGATTTGTTTTGCGCCCTCTCTCGCGGACTCTATTATATTTCTAACGCTAACCCGGCTTGTAGTTGTGATTATTTTTGAGAATTTCAGTTTCGCCCTATTCACCCCCCATCTAGGCGACTTTCAATTGGTATCAGAGCCCGGTGCTTCATTAGAGCCTAACCGCTCGAAGTGATGTCGGAAGATCACACCAAGAGGGAGATGGAGACCGGCGACAAGCCAAGGGAGCACTTCATCGGAAGAGTCCCGCACCAAGAGAAGGGAGAAGAAGAAGAACTCCTCCAAGCGGAAGGAGAAAAGATCTTCTTCTTCTCACAACAAGGAGAAGAAGGAAAAATCTTCTTCTCACAAGCCGCATCGGAGTGGGGACAAGCACAAGAGGATGAGGAAGGTGGTCTACTACGAGACCGACACTTCATCAACATCCACCTCCGACTCCGATGCTCCGTCCGTAACTTCTAAGCGCCAAGAGCGCAAGAAGTTTAGTAAGATCCCCTTAAACTATCCCCGTACATCTAGACATACTCCATTACTTTCCGTTCCATTAGGCAAACCGCCAACTTTTGACGGCGAAGATTATGCTAGGTGGAGTGATTTAATGAAATTTCATCTAACCTCACTCCACAAAAGTATTTGGAATGTTGTTGAGTTTGGAGTACAGGTACCATCAATAGGGGATGAGGATTATGACACGGACGAAGTGGCCCAAATCGAGCACTTCAACTCCCAAGCCGCAACCATTCTCCTTGCCTCTCTAAGCAAGGAGGAATACAACAAAGTGCAAGGGTTGAAGAACGCAAAGGAGATTTGGGACCTACTCAAGACGGCGCACGAAGGTGATGAACTCACCAAGATCACCAAGCGGGAAACGATCGAGGGGGAGCTCGGTCGCTTTCGTCTTCGCCAAGGGGAGGAGCCACAAGACATGTACAACCGGCTCAAGACCTTGGTGAACCAAGTGCGCAACCTCGGGAGCAAAAAATGGGATGACCACGAGGTGGTTAAGGTTATTTTAAGAGCTCTTATTTTCCTTAACCCCATTCAAGTTCAATTAATTCGTGGTAATCCTAGATATCCACTAATGACCCCCGAGGAAGTTATCGGGAATTTTGTAAGCTTTGAATGCATGATTAAGGGCTCAAAGAAGATCAATGAGCTTGACGAACCTTCCACATCCGAGGCGCAACCGGTGGCCTTCAAGGCCACGGAGGAGAAGAAGGAGGAGTCTACACCAAGTAGACAACCGATTGACGCCTCCAAGCTCGACAATGAGGAGATGGCCTTAATCATCAAAAGCTTTCGGCAAATCCTCAAGCAACGGAAGGGGAAGGACTACAAACCCCGTTCCAAGAAGGTTTGCTACAAGTGTGGTAAGCCCGGTCACTTTATTGCAAAATGTCCTATGTCTAGTGACAGTGACAGGGGCGACGACAAGAAGGGCAAGAGGAGAGAAAAGAAGAGGTACCACAAGAAGAAGGGCGGCGATGCCCACGTGTGCCGCGAATGGGACTCCGACGAGAGCTCCACCGACTCATCCTCCGACGAGGACGCCGCCAACATTGCCGTCACCAAAGGCCTCCTCTTCCCCAACGTCGGCCACAAGTGTCTCATGGCCAAGGACGGCAAAAAGAAGGTAAAATCAAGGTCCTCCACTAAATATGAAACATCTAGTGATGAGGATGATGATAAAAATGAGGAGGATAACTTGCGCATTCTTTTTGCTAACCTCATCATGCAACAAAAGGAAAAATTAAATGAATTGATTAGTGCTATACATGAGAAGGATGATCTCTTGGATTCTCAAGAAGAATTCCTTATTAAAGAAAATAAGAAGCATGTTAAGGTCAAGAACGCTTATGCTCTAGAAATTGAAAAATGTGAAAAATTAACTAGTGAGCTAAGCACATGCCATGACACTATTGCCAACCTTAGAAATGAAAATGCTAGATTAATTGCTAAGGCTGATTCACATGTTTGCAATGTTTCAACTTCCAATTCTAAAGATGATAATATTGATTTACTTGCTAGAATTGATGAGTTGAATGAGTCTCTTGCTAGCCTTAAGATTGAGAATGAAAAATTGCTTGCTAAAGCTAAGAATCTTGATGTTTGCAATGCCACTATTTCTGACCTTAGAACTAAAAATGATTTATTACATGCTAAGGTTATTGAACTAAAATCTTGCAAACCCTCTACATCTAATGTTGAGCATGTTTCTATTTGTACTAGATGTAGAGATGTTGATATCAATGCTATTCATGATCACATGGCTTTAATTAAACAACAAAATGATCATATAGCATTATTAGACGCTAAAATTGCCGAGCATAACTTAGAAAATGAAAAGTTTAAATTTGCTAGAAGTATGCTCTATAATGGGAGACGCCCTGGCATCAAGGATGGCATTGGCTTCCAAAGGGGAGACAATGTCAAACTTAATGCCCCTCCAAAGAATTTATCTAACTTTGTCAAGGGCAAGGCTCCCATGCCTCAGGATAACGAGGGTTACATTTTGTACCCTGCCGGCTATCCTGAGAGCAAAATTAGGAGAACTCATTCTAGGAAGTCTCACTCTGGTCCTAACTATGCTTATATGTATAAGGGTGAGACATCTAGCTCTAGGCAACCAACCCGTGCCAAGTTGCCTAGAAAGAAAACTCCTAATGCATCAAATGATCATGCTATTTCATTCAAAACTTTTGATGCATCATATGTTTTAACTAACAAATCCGGCAAGGTAGTTGCCAAAATTGTTGGGGGCAAACACAAGGGCTCCAAGACTTGTGTTTGGGTACCCAAAGTTCTTGTTTCTAATGCTAAAGGACCCAAAACCGTTTGGGTACCTAAAGTCAAGAACTAAATTTGTTTTGTAGGTTTATGCATCCGGGGGCTCAAGTTGGATACTCGACAGCGGGTGCACAAACCACATGACAGGGGAGAAAAAGATGTTCTCCTCATATGAGAAAAACCAAGATCCCCAACGAGCTATCACATTCGGGGATGGAAATCAAGGTTTGGTCAAAGGATTGGGTAAAATTGCTATATCACCTGACCATACTATTTCCAATGTTTTTCTTGTAGATTCCTTAGATTACAATTTGCTTTCCGTATCCCAATTATGTCAAATGGGCTACAACTGTCTATTTACTGATACAGGTGTTACTGTCTTTAGAAGGAGTGATGATTCAATAGCATTCAAGGGAGTGTTAGAGGGTCAGCTATACTTGGTAGATTTTGATAGAGCTGAACTCGACACTTGCTTGATTGCTAAGACTAACTTGGGTTGGCTTTGGCACCGCCGACTAGCCCATGTTGGAATGAAGAATCTTCACAAGCTTCTAAAGGGAGAACACATTTTAGGACTAACCAATGTTCATTTTGAGAAAGACAGGATTTGTAGCGCATGCCAAGCCGGGAAGCAAGTTGGCACCCATCATCCACACAAGAACATCATGACTAGTGACAGGCCACTGGAGCTCCTACACATGGATTTATTCGGCCCGATCGCCTACATAAGCATCGGCGGGAGTAAGTACTGTCTAGTTATTGTGGATGATTATTCTCGCTTCACTTGGGTGTTCTTTTTGCAGGACAAATCTCATACCCAAGAGACCTTAAAGGGATTCTTGAGACGGGCTCAAAATGAGTTCGGCTTAAGGATTAAGAAAATTAGAAGCGACAATGGGACGGAGTTCAAGAACTCTCAAATTGAAGGCTTTCTTGAGGAGGAGGGCATCAAGCATGAGTTCTCCTCTCCCTACACTCCACAACAAAATGGTGTAGTGGAGAGGAAGAATCGAACTCTATTGGACATGGCAAGAACCATGCTTGATGAGTACAAGACACCGGATCGGTTTTGGGCCGAAGCGGTCAACACCGCTTGCTATGCCATCAACCGGTTATATCTTCACCGAATCCTCAAGAAGACATCCTATGAACTCCTCACCGGTAAAAAGCCAAATATTTCATATTTTAGAGTTTTTGGTAGCAAATGTTTTATTCTTGTCAAAAGAGGTAGAAAATCTAAATTTGCTCCTAAAACTGTAGAAGGCTTTTTACTAGGATATGACTCAAACACAAGGGCATATAGAGTCTTTAACAAGTCCTCAGGACTTGTTGAAGTTTCTTGTGACGTTGTGTTTGATGAGACTAACGGCTCTCAAGTAGAGCAAGTTGATCTTGATGAGATAGGTGAAGAACAGGCTCCATGCATAGCGCTAAGGAACATGTCCATTAGGGATGTGTGTCCTAAGGAATCCGAAGAGCCTCCACATGCACAAGATCAACCATCTTCCTCCATGCAAGCATCTGCACCAACTCAATTTGAGGATGAGGCTCAAGATGTTGAACAAGAAAATCAAGAAGATGAGCCACCTCAAAATGACGGCAACGATCAAGGGGGAGAAGCCAATGATGATGACAAGGAGGATGAACAACCAAGGCCGCCACATCCAAGAGTCCACCAAGCAATACAACGAGATCACCCCGTCGACACCATCCTCGGCGATATTCATAAGGGGGTAACCACTCGATCTCGTGTTGCACATTTTTGTGAACATTACTCTTTTGTTTCCTCTATTGAGCCACACAGGGTAGAGGAAGCACTTCAAGATTCGGATTGGGTGATGGCGATGCAAGAGGAGCTCAACAATTTCACAAGGAACGAGGTATGGCACTTAGTTCCACGTCCTAACCAAAATGTTGTAGGAACCAAGTGGGTCTTCCGCAACAAGCAAGACGAGCATGGTGTGGTGACAAGGAACAAAGCTCGACTCGTGGCCAAGGGTTATTCACAAGTCAAAGGTTTGGATTTTGGTGAAACCTATGCACCCGTAGCTAGGCTTGAATCAATTCGCATATTATTAGCCTATGCTACTTACCATGGCTTCAAGCTTTATCAAATGGACGTGAAGAGTGCCTTCCTCAATGGACCAATCAAGGAGGAGGTCTATGTTGAGCAACCTCCCGGCTTTGAAGACAGTGAGTACCCTAACCATGTTTATAGGCTCTCTAAGGCGCTTTATGGGCTCAAGCAAGCCCCAAGAGCATGGTATGAATGCCTTAGAGATTTCCTTATTGCAAATGGCTTCAAAGTCGGCAAAGCCGATCCTACTTTATTCACTAAAACTCTTGACAATGATTTGTTCGTATGCCAAATCTATGTTGATGATATTATATTTGGGTCTACTAACAAATCTACATGTGAAGAATTTAGTAGGATCATGACACAAAAATTCGAGATGTCTATGATGGGGGAGTTGAAGTATTTTCTAGGATTTCAAGTCAAACAACTCCAAGAGGGCACATTCATTTGCCAAACAAAGTACACTCAAGATATTCTAAGCAAGTTTGGAATGAAGGATGCCAAGCCCATCAAGACTCCCATGGGAACAAATGGGCATCTTGACCTCGACACGGGAGGTAAGTCCGTGGATCAAAAGGTATACCGGTCGATGATTGGTTCATTGCTTTATTTATGTGCATCTCGACCGGACATTATGCTTTCCGTATGCATGTGTGCAAGATTCCAAGCCGACCCTAAGGAATCACACCTTACGGCCGTGAAACGAATCTTGAGATATTTGGCTTATACTCCTAAGTTTGGACTTTGGTACCCTCGGGGATCCACTTTTGATTTGATTGGATATTCGGATGCCGATTGGGCGGGGTGTAAGATTAATAGGAAGAGCACATCGGGGACTTGCCAGTTCTTGGGAAGATCCTTGGTGTCTTGGGCTTCAAAGAAGCAAAATTCGGTCGCTCTTTCTACCGCCGAAGCCGAGTATATTGCCGCAGGCCATTGTTGCGCGCAATTGCTTTGGATGAGGCAAACCCTGCGGGACTACGGTTACAAATTAACCAAAGTCCCTCTTCTATGTGATAATGAGAGTGCAATCCGCATGGCGGATAATCCCGTTGAGCATAACCGCACTAAACACATAGCCATTCGGTATCACTTTCTTCGGGATCACCAACAAAAGGGGGATATCGAGATTTCATACATTAACACTAAAGATCAATTAGCCGATATCTTTACCAAGCCGTTTGATGAACAATCTTTTACCAGACTTAGGCATGAGCTTAATATTCTTGATTCTAGGAATTTCTTTTGCTAAACTCGCACACATAGCTCATAATAATACCTTTGATCATGTCTCTTTTATATGCTATGACTAATGTGTTTTCAAGTGTATTCCAAACCAAGTCATAGGTATATTGAAAGGGAATTGGAGTCTGCGACGAAGACAAGGCTTCCACTCCACTCTACTACTCATCCTTCGCCGTCGCTCCGCATCATCTCTCCAACTTTGGTATAATCTTTACTCATTTATTTTATGACCAAAGGAGGAGAAAGTACTTCAAAGGGCTTATGTCTCACTCAAAGTATCCGTTTTTGGTGATTCATGCCAAAGGGGGAGAAAGTATGAGCCCAAAGCAAAAGGACCGCACCCACCCAAATTTTAAAATTAATGATTTTCAAGTGGTAAATTTCAAAATTGGTATCTCTTTGTGTTCTAAAGGGGGAGCAAGTAGTATTTTCAAAATTGATGTCTTAAAACCCTCTTGAACACTAAGAGGAGACTTTATTTGAGGGGGAGTTTTGTTTAGTCAAAGGAAAAGCATTTGGATCAAAGGGAGAAAATTTCAAAAACTGAAAATGCTTTGCAAAATCTTATTCATTTATCTTGCAAAAGGACTTTGAAAAGAATTTACAAAAGAGTTTGCAAAAACAAAACTTGTGGTGCATATATGGTCCAATATGTCAAAAACAAAGAAAACAATCCACGCGCATCATGTAAGTATTTATATTGGCTCAATTCCAAGCAACCTTTGCACTTACATTATGCAAACTAGTTCAATTATGCACTTCTATATTTGCTTTGGTTTGTGTTGGCATCAATCACCAAAAAGGGGGAGATTGAAAGGGAATTAGGCGTACACCTAGTCCCTAAATAATTTTGGTGGTTGAATTGCCCAACACAAATATTGGACTAACTAGTTTGCTCTAGTGTATAAGTTTTACAGGTGCAAAAGGTTCACACTTAGCCAATAAAATGACCATGCGTTGGGTTCAACGAAAGGGCAAAGGAGCAACCAAAAGTCTCCTCTGGTCTGGCGCACCGGACTGTCCGGTGCACCAGAGGACTTCAGCTCAAACTCTTCACTCTCGGGAATTTCCAAAGGCCACTCCGCTAAAATTCATCGGACTGTCCGGTGTACACCGGACATGTCCGGTGCTCCAAGGAAGAGCGGCCTCCGGAACTCGCCAGTCTCGGGAATTCGCGAAGACGGCTCCGCTATAATTCACCGGACATGTCCGGTGTACACCGGACTGTCCGGTGCAACCTCGGGGCAACGGCTACTTCGCGCCAACGGTCACCTGCAGGCGCATTTAATGCGCGCCAGAACCGCGCAGTTGTCAGGCACGCGGGAGCAGGCACACCGGACATCAAACAGTACATGTCCGGTGTGCACCGAACATCCAGGCGGGCCCAGAAGTCAGAACTCCAACGGTCATATTGCAACGGCTTTGGTGACGTGGCTGTCGCACCGGACATGTCAGGTGTGCACCGGACTGTCCGGTGCGCCATCGAACAGACAACCTCACCAAACGGCTAGTTTGGTGGTTGGGGCTATAAATACCCCAACCACCCCACATTCAAGTCATCCAAGTTTTCCAACTTCCAACCACTTACAAGAGCTAGGCATTCAATTCTAGACACACCAAAGAGATCAAATCCTCTCCAATTCCACTCAAGCCTTTAGTGACTAGCGAGAGAGATTTGCCGTGTTCTTTTGAGCTCTTGCGCTTGGATCGCTTTCTTTCTTTCTCATTTGTTCTTGTGATCAAAACTCAATTGTAACCAAGGCAAGAGGCACCAATTGTGTGGTGGCCCTTGCGGGGAAGTTTTGTTCCCGTTTTGATTGAGAAGAAGAAAAGCTCACTCGGTCCGTGGGACCGTTTGAGAGAGGGAAGGGTTGAAAGAGACCCGGCCTTTGTGGCCTCCTCAATGGGGAGTAGGTTTGAGAGAACCGAACCTCGGTAAAACAAATCCGCGTGTCTCACTTCATTATTCGCTTGCGATTTGTTTTGCGCCCTCTCTCGCGGACTCTATTATATTTCTAACGCTAACCCGGCTTGTAGTTGTGATTATTTTTGAGAATTTCAGTTTCGCCCTATTCACCCCCCCCCTCTAGGCGACTTTCACGATGCAAGAGGAGCTCAACAATTTCACGAGGAACGAGGTATGGCATTTAGTTCCACGTCCTAACCAAAATGTTGTAGGAACCAAGTGGGTCTTCCACAACAAGCAAGACGAGCATGGTGTGGTGACAAGGAACAAAGCTCGACTCGTGGCCAAGGGGTATTCACAAGTCGAAGGTTTGGATTTTGGTGAAACCTATGCACCAGTAGCTAGGCTTGAGTCAATTCGCATATTATTAGCCTATGCTACTTACCATGGCTTCAAGCTTTATCAAATGGACGTGAAGAGTGCCTTCCTCAACGGACCAATCAAGGAGGAGGTCTATGTTGAGCAACCTCCCGGCTTTGAAGACAGTGAGTACTCTAACCATGTCTATAGGCTCTCTAAGGCGCTTTATGGGCTCAAGCAAGCCCCAAGAGCATGGTATGAATGCCTTAGAGATTTCCTTATTGCAAATGGCTTCAAAGTCGGCAAGGCCGATCCTACTTTATTCACTAAGACTCTTGACAATGATTTGTTCGTATGCCAAATTTATGTTGATGATATTATATTTGGGTCTACTAACGAATCTACTTGTGAAGAATTTAGTAGGATCATGACACAGAAATTCGAGATGTCTATGATGGGGGAGTTGAAGTATTTTCTAGGATTCCAAGTCAAGCAACTCCAAGAGGGTACCTTCATTAGCCAAACGAAGTATACTCAAGACATTCTAAGCAAGTTTGAAATGAAGGATGCCAAGCCCATCAAGACTCCCATGGGAACAAATGGGCATCTCGACCTCGACACGGGAGGTAAGTCCGTGGATCAAAAGGTATACCGGTCGATGATTGGTTCATTGCTTTATCTATGTGCATCTCGACCGGACATTATGCTTTCCGTTTGCATGTGTGCAAGATTCCAAGCCGACCCTAAGGAATCACACCTTACGGCCGTAAAACGAATCTTGAGATATTTGGCTTATACTCCTAAGTTTGGGCTTTGGTACCCTCGGGGATCCACATTTGATTTGATTGGTCATTCGGATGCCGATTGGGCAGGGTGTAAGATTAATAGAAAGAGCACATCGGGGACTTGCCAGTTCTTGGGAAGATCCTTGGTGTCTTGGGCTTCAAAGAAGCAAAATTCCGTCGCTCTTTCTACCGCCGAAGCCGAGTATATTGCCGCAGGCCACTGTTGCGCGCAATTGCTTTGGATGAGGCAAACCCTGCGGGACTACGGTTACAAACTAACCAAAGTTCCCCTTCTATGTGATAATGAGAGTGCAATCCGCATGGCGGATAATCCCGTTGAGCATAGCCGCACTAAACACATAGCCATTCGGTATCATTTTCTTAGGGATCACCAACAAAAGGGGGATATCGAGATTGCATACATTAATACTAAAGATCAATTAGCCGATATCTTTACCAAGCCACTAGATGAACAGACTTTTACCAAACTTAGGCATGAGCTCAATATTCTTGATTCTAGGAATTTCTTTTGCTAAGTTTGCACACATAGCATACAAGTATACCTTTGATCAAGTCTCTTTTGTATATGCTATGACTAATGTGTTTTCAAGTGTATTTCAAACCAAGTCGTAGGTATATTGAAAGGGAATTGGAGTCTTCGGCGAAGACAAAGGCTTCCACTCCACTCTACTACTCATCCTTCGCCGTCACTCCGCTTCACTCTCCGTCTTTGGTATAATCTTCACTCATTTATTTATGATCAAAGGGGGAGAAAGTACCAAAGGGCCTATATTTCATTCCAAGTATCCGTTTTTGGCGATTCATGCCAAAGGGGGAGAAAGTATTGGCCCAAAGCAAAAGGACCGCACCACCACCCTAATTTTAATTTTTTAAAATTAATGATTTTCAATTGGTAAATTTCAAATTGGCATCTCTTTGTGTTCTAAAGGGGGAGCAAGTAGTATTTTCAAAACCTAATATCTTAAAACCCTCTTGAACACTAAGAGAAGGATCTCATTTAGGGGGAGTTTTGTTTAGTCAAAGGAAAGCATTTCAAACAAAAGGAGAAAATTCAAATCTTGAAAATGCTTCTCAAAATCTTATTCATTCATCTTTGACTATCTTGCAAAAAGACTTTGAAAGGAATTTGCAAAAACAAAACATGTGGTGCAAGCGTGGTCCAAAATGTTAAAAATAAAGAAACAATCCATGCATATCTTGTAAGTATTTATATTGGCTCAATTCCAAGCAACCTTTGCACTTACATTCTGCAAACTAGTTCAATTATGCATTTTTACATTTGCTTTGGTTTGTGTAGGCATCAATCACCAAAAAGGGGGAGATTGAAAGGGAATTAGGCTTACACCTAGTCCCTAATTAATTTTGGTGGTTGAATTGCCCAACACAAATATTTGGACTAACTAGTTTGCTCTAGTGTATAAGTTAAACAGGTGCCAAAGGTTCACACTTAGCCAATAAAAAAACCAAGTAAAGGGTTCAAACAAAGGAGCAAAGGGACAACCGAAGGCACCCTGGTTGGGCGCACCGGACTGTCCGGTGTGCCACCGGACAGTGTCCGGTGCACCAGGGAAGCGATTTCAAACTCTTCACCTTCAGGAATGTTCGGGGCCAGCGCGCTATAATTCACCGGACTGTCCGGTGTACACCGGACATGTCCGGTGCTCCAGGGAAGAGCGGCCTCAGGAACTCGCCAGCCTCAGGATCGTCCAACGGATAGTCCGCTATAATTCACCGGACATGTCCGGTGTGCACCGGACTGTCCGGTGTGACATCGGTGCAACGGCTATTTCGGCGCCAACGGCTACCTGCAGCGCATTTATTGCGCGCCAGCGCGCACAGAAGTCAGGCACGCCCATGCTGGCGCACCGGACAGTCTACAGTACGTGTCCGGTGCGCCACCGGACATCCAGGCGGGCCCAGAAGTCAGAGCTCCAACGGTCGAAACCCCAACGACCTGGTGACGTGGCTGTCGCACCGGACATGTCCGGTGTGCACCGGACTGTCCGGTGCACCATCGAACAGACAGCTCCACCAAACGGCTAGTTTGGTGGTTGGGGCTATAAATACCCCCAACCCCCACCATTCATTGCATCCAAGTTTTCCAGCTTCCAACCACTATACAAGAGCTAGCATTCATTGCAAAGCACACCAAAAGAGATCAAATCCTCTCCCAACTCCACACGAAGCCTTAGTGACTAGAGAGAGTGATTTGTAGTGTTCATTTGAGCTCTTGCGCTTGGATCGCTTCTTTTTCTTTGGCATTCTTTCTTTGTGATCAAACACTCACTTGTAATTGAGGCAAGAGACACCAATCGTGTGGTGGTCCTTGCGGGAAGTTTGATTCCCAAGTGATTTGAGAAAGAGAAGCTCACTCGGTCCGAGGGACCGTTTGAGAGAGGGAAAGGGTTGAAAAAGACCCGGCCTTTGTGGCCTCCTCAACGGGGAGTAGGTTTGCGAGAACCGAACCTTGGTAAAACAAATCCACGTGTCTCACTCTTTATTCGCTTGCGATTTGTTTTGCACCCTCTCTCGCGGACTCAATTATATTTCTAACACTAACCCGTCTCGTAGTTGTGTTTATTTTTGAGAATTTCAGTTTCGCCCTATTCACCCCCCTCTAGGCGACTTTCAATTGGTATCAGAGCCCGGTGCTTCATTAGAGCCTAACCGCTCGAAGTGATGTCGGGAGATCACACCAAGAGGGAGATGGAGACCGGCGACAAGCCCACTACGAGTCACGGGAGCACTTCATCGGAAGAGTCCCGCACCAAGAGGAAGGAGAAGAAGAAGGACTCCTCCAAACGGAAGGAGAAAAGATCTTCTTCCTCACACCACAAAGAGAAGAAGGAAAAATCTTCTTCCCACAAGTCGCATCGGAAAGGCGACAAGCAAAAGAGGATGAGGAAGGTGGTCTACTACGAGACCGACACTTCATCAACATCAACCTCCGACTCCGATGCGCCGTCCGTAACTTCTAGGCGCCAAGAGCGCAAGAAGTTTAGTAAGATTCCCTTACACTATCCTCGTACACCTAGACATACTCCATTACTTTCCGTTCTATTAGGCAAACCGCCAACTTTTGATGGCGAAGATTATGCTAGGTGGAGTGATTTAATGAAATTTCATCTAACCTCACTCCACAAAAGTATATGGAATGTTGTTGAGTTTAGAGCACAGGTACCATCCATAGGGGATGAGGATTATGATACGGACGAGGTGGCCCAAATCGAGCACTTCAACTCTCAAGCTACAACCATACTCCTTGCCTCTCTAAGCAAGGAGGAATACCACAAGGTGCAAGGGTTGAAGAATGCAAAGGAGATTTGGGACCTACTCAAGACCGCGCACGAGGGTGATGAACTCACCAAGATCACAAAGCGGGAAACGATCGAGGGGGAGCTCGGTCGTTTTCGTCTTCGCCAAGGGGAGGAGCCACAAGATATGTACAACCGGCTCAAAACCTTGGTGAACCAAGTGCGCAACCTCGGGAGTAAGAAGTGGGACGACCACGAGGTGGTTAAGGTTATTCTAAGATCTCTTATTTTCCTTAACCCCACTCAAGTTCAATTAATTCGTGGTAATCCTAGATACACATGTCCGGTGCTCCAGGGAAGAGCGGCCTCAGGAACTCGCCAGCCTCGGGATCGTCCAACGGATAGTCCGCTATAATTCACCGGACATGTCCGGTGTGCACCGGACTGTCCGGTGTGACATCGGTGCAACGGCTATTTTGGCGCCAACGGCTACCTGCAGCGCATTTATTGCGCGCCAGCGCGCACAGAAGTCAGGCACGCCCATGCTGGCGCACCGGACAGTCTACAGTACGTGTCCGATGCGCCACCGGACATCCAGGCGGGCCCAGAAGTCAGAGCTCCAACGGTCGAAACCCCAACGGCCTGGTGACGTGGCTATCGCACCGGACATGTCCGGTGTGCACCGGACTGTCCGGTGCACCATCGAACAGACAGCTCCACCAAACGGCTAGTTTGGTGGTTGGGGCTATAAATACCCCCAACCCCCACCATTCATTGCATCCAAGTTTTCTAGCTTCCAACCACTATACAAGAGCTAGCATTCATTGCAAAGCACACCAAAAGAGATCAAATCCTCTCCCAACTCCACACGAAGCCTTAGTGACTAGAGAGAGTGATTTGTAGTGTTCATTTGAGCTCTTGCGCTTGGATCGCTTCTTTTTCTTTGGCATTCTTTCTTTGTGATCAAACACTCACTTGTAATTGAGGCAAGAGACACCAATCGTGTGGTGGTCCTTGCGGGAAGTTTGATTCCCAAGTGATTTGAGAAAGAGAAGCTCACTCGGTCCGAGGGACCGTTTGAGAGAGGGAAAGGGTTGAAAAAGACCCGGCCTTTGTGGCCTCCTCAACGGGGAGTAGGTTTGCGAGAACCGAACCTCGGTAAAACAAATCCACGTGTCTCACTCTTTATTCGCTTGCGATTTGTTTTGCACCCTCTCTCGCGGACTCAATTATATTTCTAACACTAACCTGTCTCGTAGTTGTGTTTATTTTTGAGAATTTCAGTTTCGCCCTATTCACCCCCCTCTAGGCGACTTTCAGGTCCTTTCTTTCCACAACACCATTTTGTTGTGGAGTGTAAGGAACCGAGAACTCATGTTTGATTCCTTCTTCGCCTAAAAATTCTTCGACACCTGTGTTCTTGAATTCTGTCCCATTATCACTTCTCACTTTCTTGATTTTGAGCTCAAACTCATTTTGAGCTCTTCTCATGAATTTCTTCAATGTTTCTTGAGTTTCACCTTTATCACTCAAAAAGAAAACCCAGGTGAAGCGAGAAAAATCATCAACAATGACTAAACCATACTTACTACCACCAATGCTGATGTAAGCCACAGGTCCAAAGAGGTCCATGTGAAGAAGCTCCAATGGCCTTTGTGTTGTAACCACATTCTTTGATTGATGTGGGACTCCATGTTGCTTTCCTGCTTGGCATGCGCCACAAACCCTATCTTTCTCAAACACAACATTTGTTAGTCCAATAATGTGACCATCCTTATGATGTTTGGCCAAGTTCCTCATGCCAACATGAGCTAGCCGGCGATGCCAAAGCCAACCCCTGTTAGATTTTGCCACTAAACAAGTCTCAGGCGTCACTCTACTTGTTGTGAAATCAACAAGATAGAGTTTGCCCTTCAAGCGACCTGTAAAGGCAACAAAGGAATTGAAAGGGAAATGTGCCCTTGGGCCATTTCTAAGTATTTTGGTGATTGGGTGCCAACACAAGTGCTTTTGTGTTAATCTATACAAGTGGTGGACAAAGTGCAAATCATGTCAAAAGGTATGTTTCTAGACTTAGTACATTGTTTTATGGACTAATGTATTGTGTCTAAGTGTTGGAAACAGGAAAAATTGAGTTGGAAATCAGATGGCTTTGTTCTGCCAAAGTCAGCTCAGTCTGGGTGCACCGGACAGTGTCCGGTGCGCCACGGTGGCTCTGGCGAACAGGCTGCTCTCGGGGCTTCGACGGTGGTGTACGGCTATAATTCACCGGACTGTCCGGTGGTGCACCGGACTATCCGGTGAGCCGTTCACAGGCGAAGTTGTCGCTCTCGGGAAATGATTAACGGCGTATGGCTAAAATTCACCGGACTGTCCGGTGAAGCACCGGACAGTGTCCGGTGAGTCAACGGTCGGCCGGGCCAACGGTCGGCCGCACGATCTGCGCGGGACACGTGGCCGAGCCAACGGCTAGAAGGAGGCACCGGACTTTCCAATGTGCACCGGACAGTGTCCGGTGCGCCAACGGCTCTCAAACTCTAACGGTCGGCTTCGCCAAACAAGGAAGGGAATCCGCACCGGATAGTGTCCGGTGCTGCACCGGACTGTCCGGTGCGCCAGTCGGCAGAAGGCAAAAATTGCCTTCCTACAATGCTCTCAACGGCTCCTAGCTGCCTTGGGGCTATAAAAGGGACCCCTAGGCGCATGGAGGAGCACACCAAGCACACTCAAAGCATTCCTAAGTACCAAGGCTTCGATTCCATGCATTTGTTTCTTCATGATAGCATCTAGAGCTCTAGTTGAGTTGTGAACTCATCGGGTTGTGTTGCGAGCTCTCGTTGCGACTTGTGTGCGTGTTGACATTCTGATTTTGTGTCTTGTGTGCGTTTCTCATCCCTCCCTTACTCCGTGCTTCTTTGTGAATTTCAAGTGTAAGGGCGAGAGACTCCAAAGTGTGGAGATTCCTCGCAAACGGGATAAAGAAAAGCAAAGCAAAACACCATGGTATTCAAGTGGGTCTTTGGACCGCTTGAGAGGGGTTGATTGCAACCCTCGTCCATTGGGACGGCACAACATGGAGTAGGCAAGTTTTGTACTTGGCCGAACCACGGGATAAACCACTATGTCTATCTGTGTTGATTCTCTTGTGGTTATCGTGTCTTGCGAGAACTTCTCTCTAGCCACTTGGCGATTATTGTGCTAACGCTTAACTAAGTTTTTGTGGCTTAAGTTTAAGTTTTACAGGATCACCTATTCACCCCCCTCTAGGTGCTCTCAATTGGTATCAGAGCCGTTCTCTTCACGAAGGGACTAATCGCCCGAAGAGATGGATCCTAAGGGGAAGGGAATTGTGATCAACGATAAGGAGAAGGAATCCTTCGTCAACGAGCCCAAGGAGGACAAGCCTACCGACTCGGGCTCGGGCCATAAACGGAAAGATGGGAAGAAGAAGACAAGGCGCATCAAGGAGATCGTCTACTATGACGACAGCGACGAGTCCACTTCTTCCCAAAAGGACGACTACGACTACGAGAAACGAAAAACGGTCAATTCGAACTTTTCTTTCGATTACTCTCGTATTCCGCAAAGTACAAATGCTCATTTGCTCTCTATTCCACTTGGCAAACCTCCTCACTTTGATGGAGAGGACTACGGATTTTGGAATCACAAAATGCGTAGTCACTTGTTCTCTCTCCATCCGAGCATCTGGGAGATAGTTTAGAGTGGAATGAAATTTGATAGAAATAAGGAGCTACGGACGAGTAAATTCATAAAATGCGTAGTCCCATGTTCATTAACGAGCAAATTCATAAAAATGCACAAGCTACTACTGTGTTGTTAGCCTCTTTGTGCAGGGACGAGTACCATAAAGTGAGCGGCTTGGACAATGCCAAGCAAATCTGGGACACCCTCAAGATCTCTCATGAGGGGAACGACGTCACCTTGCTCACCAAAATGGAATTGGTGGAGGGCGAACTTGGGAGATTCGCGATGATAAGGGGCGAGGAGCCAACCCAGACGTACAACCGGCTCAAGACCCTTATCAACAAAATAAGGAGCTACGGAAGCACGCGATGGACGGACCACGACGTCGTTCGTCTAATGCTAAGGTCCTTTACTGTACTAAATCCACATCTGGTAAACAATATTCGTGAAAATCCTAGATACACCAAGATGTCGCCCGAAGAAGTTCTTGGGAAGTTCGTCAGCGGGCGAATGATGATCAAGGAGGCGAGATACGTCGACGATGCACTAAATGGACCAATCAATGAGCCTCAACCCGTTGCTCTCAAGGCAACGAGGAGCAAGGAGGCGCTACCTAGTAAGGTGGCGCAAGTTGAGGCGGCAGGGCTCAATGATGAGGAGATGGCCCTCATCATCAAGCGCTTCAAGACGGCGCTTAAGGGTCGCAAGGGGCAGCCAAGCAAGATCAAGACAAAGGGGAAGCGCTCATGCTTCAAATGTGGTAAGGTTGGTCATTTTATTGCTAACTTTCCCGATAATGATAGTGACCAGGAAAAAGGGAAAAAAGGGAAAAGAAGAAGAATTACAAGAAGGCCAAGGGCGAGGCACATCTCGGAAAGGAGTGGGATTCGGATTGCTCCTCTTCCGACTCCGACAATGAAGGACTCGCCGCCACCGCCTTCAACAAGTCATCCCTCTTCCCAAACGAGCATCACACGTGCCTCATGGCGAAGGAGAAGAAGGTATGCACTCAGAATACCACTTATACTTCTTCAAGTGATGAGGAGTCTAGTGATGACGATGAAATAGACTATTCTAGTTTATTTAAAGGTTTAGATAGAAATAAAATTGATAAAATTAATGAGTTAATTGATGCTTTAAATGATAAGAATAAATTACTAGAAAAGCAAGAGGATTTGTTGTATGAAGAACATGATAAATTTGTAGAAGCACAAAAATCTCATGCTTTAGAAGTTAAAAGAAATGAAATGCTTTCTTGTGAACTATCCACTTGCCATGAGACAATTTCTAGCTTAAAGAGCATAAATGATGATTTGCATGCTAAGTTAGAAAAATCTAGTAAATTAACATCTTGTGTAGAACATGTTGTAATTTGCACTAGGTGTAAAGATTTCAATGTGGATGCTTGTAGTAAATGTTGGGGACTTGTTCTCAAATGCTATGAGTCAAGAACAAAGCAACACGAAGATGTTAAATATTAAATACCCTTCGTCCGCTGAAGCATTATCTCCTCAAGGGTTTAATGAACTTCGGACGAAGGATACCAACATAATATTACGAAGGTGACGAAAATAACATAAGACGATGTAAAGTGTAAAACATTAAAGATAGATATGTTGAAGATAAATGGCACCATTCACATATTTATTTTGAATACCATGTTTAAAGTATGTTTATACCTTTGCCTTGACAAGCAATAATTCCCGAATGATGCTTTTGCAATTACAGGAATCCGTGAACAGTATAGGAATACTGTTCACTATTTATAGGCACAGGACACAGCCTGTGAACAATTACAATCATACCCCTCATAAAAGTTTACAACATCGACTCAAACTCTTATGGACTAAAAGGTCATTTTATCTTTAAGTCGGTTTGTAATTCCGAAGCTTCATGAACAACACCCTTTGGCATTACGTACAGGCAACTTCAACCGAAACTGTTTCTTCCTGCAGGACCTTCGGCGACGAAGCATGGTCCCAACAGTAGCCCCTTCACGGTGCTAGATCGTTTTTCGTAACGAGCTTGATCCGTGAAAAAAGTCTCTCAGGCTTCAGGAAGCCGAAGGTCCGAAAAAACACCTTCCCTGAGCTCGTTGTCGAGAAACGATACAACTTTCGAGCGCGTAGCGGTTCCACCATGTGAGTTCACTATTCTGGTTTTTGCGGTCCACCGTTCAGCGGGTGCGAGTAACCGTTTGCCTGGTGTAAAAATTTCCGACGATCCACCTTCCTTCCTGCAAGACTATGTAAACAGACTGGTAGGTGTAAAGTTACCACAGCATTCATTGCTATTACACTGTTTTGCTGCCAAAATTTTTAACCATAGCCGAAGCCCGACTCTCGGATTCAGACGAAGCTCCAATTTGGTGCCTGCTTCGTCAGAAGAAAAGCTTCGTCAGAAGAAGAGGTTATTTAGTTCTCGAGAAATCTTTCAAGAAATTTAAAATTGAATGGCCAGATTGCGCTCTACTGCTAGAGTTGAGCGTGAGGGAGGCGAAGTAGAAGGTGCAGAGATTGTTCCTATCTCCGAAGCAATACAGCGATCTGAATTGGTGACTTCGGAAAGAAACCCTACTACCGAAACTGCTGCCGAAACAGAACAGGCTGTTGCCGAAGCAGAACGAGGAGATATTGAGGAAGCTGATTCTGACGATGATTACCATATCGCAGTACCGAGCAAGCCTAGCCATTTGGACTTTGGGAAGTCGACTATCTCCAAGACGGATTTCTCGAAAATGGTAAAGGCGGGCTATTTCAGAGAAGATGAGAAGAAGCTACTTCGCTTCGGGGGAGAGGAGACTACCCTGAAACCAGAAAAGGATGAAATAGTTATTTTCAAGAGTTTTTTAAAGGCTGGGTTGAGATTTCCTTTGAATAGAATGATTTCTGATGTGCTGCAAAGGTTTGGGATCTATTTTCATCAACTGACTCCTAACGCCATTGTCAGGCTTAGCGTCTATATCTGGGCTCTCCGAAGCCAGGCGGTGGAGCCGTTTGCCGACAGCTTCTGTCGAGTACACGAGCTGCATTACCAGACTAAGGCCAGAAAGGATGAGTTGCACGAAAATTTTGGTTGTTACAATTTTGCCTATCGGAAGACCACAAAATTTCCTGTGATTAGCTACCGAAGCAAATGGCCGGCAGGCTGGAAATCAGAATGGTTTTATGTTAAAGTTGACGAAGATAGAGAGAAGCTAGTACAAAGCCCTCTTGAACTGATCTTCGGAGAAACAAGACCTCGTTGTAGAATGTCAACCGAAGGTCCAACTTGGGTCGCGCTGGCTGAATTCAAAATTATTGCAGAACAGATTGGCACTAGAGATTTAGTGCAGGAATTTCTGGCCTTCAGAGTATTTCCGACTATGAAGGAGTGGACTATGTCGAAGCTTAAAGGAGAAAAGAAAGAAGGGGAGCTTGTCCGACTACCCTATTATTATAAGTTTAAGAAATATTTTAAAACGCCCTGTCAAGAATGGCTTGATACAATTGAAGTAATGAGTAACGAAATCCTTGGAAATTACTCCAAAAAAGAGGACCAGCTGATGAAAGCAGCCTTCGGCACTCGGCCGAAGCGAAGGCTGAACAGAGTGCTCGATGCCATAGGTTTTGACTATGCTGATTATGATCGCCTGAGCGGAGATGTCGGAGGCCCAAAGCGAAAAAGAATTTCCAGCGCTGCTGACGAGGAGGTCGTCAAGGTAACCAAAAAGAAAAGGGGAGATTCTGAAAAACTTAGCCCTGAAGATTTGAATCCTGAGCCAAAGGTGGCCACTGCAGGAAAAAGAAAAACTGCATCTCCAGAACCAAGAACGTTGGTTCAAGAAGATACTCTTGCAACGCCTTCTACTGTTGAAGTAGAAGAGATTATGAAGGTAATGACTGAACCCTTGCCTGTCAAGCTAAGTCCGCTGGCGTTGGAACTGACGAAGTTTTTCAGAAGGACAAGGCAGCTTCGGCAGAAGAAGGTCCTGCACTGCCGAAAAAACGGAGGATTAGTCAAATAATAGATGTAATTCATGGGACACCGCTACCGACACCGGCATCAAGAATTGCTATTGTCCAGACAGCCGAAACTGCCGAAGCTAAAGGCGCCCCAGCCAAAACCACCAGAGCGGAAACCTTCGAAGCTGAAACTGGCGCAGCCGAAGCTGCCGGAGTTGAAACTGAAGCCGCAGAAGATCTGAACCTGGACGAGACACTTGAAGTTATTGATAACATACTCTTAAAAATGACTGAGGAAGAATCTGCTGTGGCCGCGGCGAGCACAGGCACTGAAAAGGGGAAAAAACAAGCTGAAGACATTTTGGAGGGTGAAGATTTTGAATTTCAAGATCTACTTGGGCAAGAGCTGACAGACGCTGAAAAAGCAGAGCTTAAAAGATGTGCCATGGCCTGCGGATATAAGCCAGGGGCTACACTATTTGGTGGGGTTAATGAAGGAAAGCTGAGGTGCCTTCCGAAACCGCAGCGAAGCTAAAATTGTTAGAACTCTCTGCAAAAACATTGGCTTGCCGAAGCTGGAAGTGGACCTCTGCCGTTACCAACGACACCATATCGCCGGAAGTTTGCTTTATGCTAACTTCAAGGTAACAAATATTTTTGTTATTTTATTATTATTACTATTATTTTTTTTAGGTCGTTTTCTAACGAAGATCGTTTCGACAGAGCATACTGTTAAGTAAAGTTCTAAAAATGCAACAAGATCTCGAAGAAGAGAAGAACAAAGCCGTCATCCAAAATTTGTCTGAAAAAGTTGAAAATTACGAAGCTGATTTGAAAAAGAAGGATTTCACCATCCAAGATCTTGAAATGATGGTCAAAGAGCACGAAGGTGCATTAGAAAAGAAAGATTTTGTTATTCAGACTATGGAGGGTTCTTTGGCTGAAGTCCAAACTGAGAATAATAGCTTAAAGAATGAACTGCTCCAACAGTCAGAAAAATTTGAGCAAGAAAAGAGATATCTCGAAGCAAGGCTGAAAACTGAGGTGGATAAAAATTCAATTTTGCAGAAATCCTTTAAAGAACTTCAAGAGAAATGCCTTAGCTTCGGCAGCCGATGCGTGCTACGGCTGAAGGATGTGTTTCATTCTGTCGGAGCCAGCTCTGCAAAATTTACACCTTCAGCTGATAATCTGCCCAGCACGTTAGAACATATTGAAGACAAGGTTGATGCCCCTGACGAAGTTATTGGTGGGCATGCCGACTTCTACGCCCTGGTAGCTTCTCGGGGCACAGCCACCGCTTTTCTGAAGGCTGGCTGCACGCATGGAAATATTGTGAACAGACCAAACTTCAGCTTGTTAGCATCAGATCTGACAGATATCCCAAGCCTAGCCCGAAGCATTGGGAATAGATTCATGACCCAGATCTGGGTAAATGGCAGGCGAAAAATGGCGGGTGACGAAGCTCGAAGTCATCTTAAGCCGGTAACAAACCTACTTTTGTTACTTTTACCTTCTCTTGAAATTTGCACCTTTCTTATTTTGCTGTTTGATATACGCAGGATGACGAAGCTGGAGAATGACGAAGTTGAAGTTTTACGAAGACTAGCCTGAAGCTTGATAGTTGTTTACAATCTATTTTCCTGCAAAAATTCTGGAGAAACTTTTGTAATATAGTTATGGAACAACTTATGTAAATTTAAATTTGTACATACCTTGTAATATATTTCGTTTCTGCTATCTGCGTTCAAGCTGCTTTGCTGTGGACGAAACTTCTCTTTTGAGCCGAAGGCGAAAAACACCTTCCCTTCTTTTCGTACACAACGAAGCATAAAAAATTCTCTTTCGAGTTTTTCCTCATCACCGAAGCATCTGTGTTTTTGTGCGGTATAATGATGATTCTATATATGTCTAAGTGCATGTTTATGAATGCGAATGACATGATGAGATGTATTGTGCAAATGAATATCAAAATACATAATCATAGTCCTTCAGCATTGACTTTTCGCTGTAAGCCTCCCTTAGGAGCTTCTTCGTCTTTTACTTTCAGCGGAATCAGCGCTTATTTTTCGCTGTAAGCCTCCCTTAGGAGCTTCTTCGCCTTTTACTTTCGGCGGAATCAGCGCTTATTTTTCGTTGTAAGCCCTGCATTCCCTTAGGAACGACTTTTGAGCTTCTCCCTGTTTCCTTTTCTTTTTCCTTTTGCATTTACATTTACATTTTTTGGGGGATATCACTCTCATAAAATTGAAATAAGGAAAATTACATGTCGTGGCCCCATTAAAAACCTTTCTCCCCCTTTGAAAAGGAAAAGGGTGCCACGAAAAAGAATATAAAAATTACATCAAG
The DNA here is from genome assembly GCA_029449295.1 of Zea luxurians. Lineage (NCBI taxonomy): Eukaryota > Viridiplantae > Streptophyta > Magnoliopsida > Poales > Poaceae > Zea > Zea luxurians. Next base: position 3,629,826 of record JAOPSE010000018.1, on the reverse strand, counting down.
CTAAACATAATATCGTCGAAGCTCATCCGCATTCCATGATCTAGGAATGTCGTTGTCGTCCATATCCTTCAATCTGTAGGAGCCGGGTCTTGACGAAGATACTACCAAAAAGGGGCCTTCCCACTTCAGCTGTAATTTGCCTGCTGTCTCAGGGTTGGCTACTCTTCGAAGTACCAAGTGTCCTGGTTCAATGTTCTTCAGCTTGACTTTTCTGTCACGCCATTTTATTGTTTCAGCTTGATATTTATTGATGTTTTCCACAGCTTGAAGTCTGATCCCTTCAATAGCATCTTTTTCTACAGAGCAATCAGCTTCGTCTTTGCCTTCTGCCGAAGCTACTATCCTTATTGATCCTGCTTTGGCCTCTTCTGGGGTTATTGTTTCGTCGCCGAACAATAGTTTAAAGGGCGTAAAACCTGTTGACCTTGACACGGTTGTATTATGGCTCCATACCACTTTGATTAGCTCGTCAGGCCATTTTCCCCTGGGCTGGTTGAAGATTGACTTCATTATTCCTGTCATTATGATCCCATTAGCTCTTTCGACAAGTCCATTTGACTCTGGGTGTCGAACTGATGCAAAATGGATCTTCGTGCCAATTTGATCACAAAATTCTCTGAAGGCTTCAGAATCAAACTGTGTCCCATTGTCCACAGTAATGGCCTTCGGCACTCCGAAGCGACAAACATTGTTCTGCCAGAAAAACTTTTGAATAGTAAATGAAGTTATTGTGGCTAAGGGCTTTGCCTCAATCCATTTGGAAAAATACTCTACTGCCACTACCACATATCTTAACTTCCCCTGTGCTGGTGGTAATGGGCCTAGCAAATCAAGGCCCCACCTCTACAACGGCCAAGTGGGTTGTATTAATTGAGTTAAAGACGAAGGTTGTTTTTGATCTCTTGCACATTTCTGACAACCTTCGCACTTTTGGACTATATCCGCTGCATCCGAAGCTGCCTTTGGCCAATAAAATCCTTGGCGAAAAACTTTCCCAAGCAAGGGCCTAGATCCAATGTGAGATCCACACAGGCCTGCATGTATTTCCTTCATTAATTCTATACCTTCGGATCTGGATAAACACTTGAGCAATGGGGAACAGACCCCACGCTTGTATAACTCCCCTTCTATTATGACATATGGTCGAGCTCTTGCTTCTATTCTCCTGTTATAAGCTTCGTCGTCTGAAAGAAAATTACCCTGAAGGAAAGAGACAATCTCAGTTCTCCAATCCTCGCTATAAACAGGGGATATATTAAGGATTGCTCTTTCAAGAAGCTCGACCGAAGGTGCTTTTATTGTTTCGAAAAATACTTCCGAAGGTATAGGCAGCCCTTGGGCTGCTGACTTGGCCAATAGATCAGCGTATTCATTTTCTCCATGAGGAATATTTTTGACAGAGAAACCTTCGAAGGAAGCCTCAATCCTTCGAACTGTATCTAGATACTTTTCAAGCTTCGGGTCTCTTGCTTTATAGCTCTTGTCAACATGACCAGAAATAACTTGAGAATCAGTTTTAAGAATGGCCCTTGTGATTCCCATTGCCTTTAACTTCCGAAGACCCAAGAGCAGAGCTTCATATTCAGCGATATTATTTGTGCAACTAAAATCAAGTCGTGCCGCATAACAAGTTTTAACTTTGGAAGGTGAAACCAACACAGCAGCCGCTCCTGCTCCGAAGGTTCCCCAAGACCCATCGCAAAACATTGTCCATGCTTCGACATCTTTATTTGTTTCTTCCTCCTGAGCCCCTGGCGTCCAGTCAGCAATGAAGTCTGCTAACGCCTGGGACTGAATCGAGGATCTATGAACATAATCAATACAAAATTCATTGAGCTCTACAGCCCATTTTCCAATCCTTCCAGTAGCTTCTCGGTTCCTCATAATATCCTTCAGAGGTTGCGAAGAAGGAACAATTATGTTGTAAGCTTGAAAATAATGCCGAAGCTTCCTGGAGGCCATCAAAACAGCATACAGTACCTTCTCCAATTCTGTATAATTCTTCTTCGACAAACTAAGAACCTCGGATACAAAATATATTGGGGCCTGCCTCTTAACTTGGCCTTCAAGCTTCTCCTGGACAAGTGCTGCACTTACCGCTGAGTGCGAAGCTGCCACATATAATAACAAAGGAGCCCCTGGCGTTGGTGGAGTTAATGTTGTTAGATTTATCAAATATTGATTCAACTCCTCGAAGGCTTTCTGCTGGACTGGTCCCCATTGAAAGACTTCGGCTGACTTCAGTACTTCGAAGAATGGTAAGTTTCTCTCTGCTGATCTGGATATGAATCTGTTGAGAGATGCCAACCTTCCCGTCAATCTTTGAGCCCCCTTTTTTGTACTTGGTGGTTCCATTCGAAGTATAGCTTCGATTTTACTTGGATTAGCCTCAATTCCCTTTGTTGAAACTAGGCAACCAAGAAATTTCCCCTTCTTTACTCCGAAAACACATTTTTCTGGATTCAGCTTTAAACCAGCCTGTCTAAAATTAGCGAAGGTCTCCTGTAAATTAGCAATGTGGTTATCTTGCTTCGTGCTTTTTACAATAATGTCATCAACATAAGTTAGTACATTCCTGCCTATCTGAGAATGGAGAACCTTCGCTGTCATTCTGTTGAAGCTTCCTCCAGCATTTTTAAGCCCCTTAGGCATCCGAAGGTAGCAATATGTCCCACTAGGGGTTATAAAACTGGTTTTCGGTTCATCCTCCTTCTTCATCCAGATTTGATGATAGCCTGAATAGCAATCCAGCAAACTCATAAGCTCTGACGAAGCTGCTGCATCGACTAAGGAATCTATCCTTGGTAATGGAAACTCGTCCTTCGGACAAGCCTTATTGAGGTTAGTAAAATCAATACACATTCTCCATTTACCATTGGCCTTCTTCACCATAACAGTGTTAGCCAACCATTCTGGGTATTTTACCTCTCTAATAACTCCGGCACTGAGAAGTCTTTTCACTTCATTCCGAGCACCTTCGGCCTTGTCATCAGACATCTTTCGAAGCCTCTGCTTTCTGGGTCTAAAGGATGGATAGACATTGAGCGAATGCTCAATAACATCCCTGTTAACTCCACAAAGATCATTAGCTGACCAAGCAAAAACATCTTTATTGTTGAACAGAAACCTTATCAAGGTTTTTTCCTACTCTTCAGACAATTGAGATCCCAATAGCACCTTCTGATCTGCTATATCCTCACATAAGAGCATGGACTTCGGCTGGTCAGCTGAAGCAGCTTTTTCCCTTCTGAACTTGTATTGCTCACAGGCCTCAGCTCCATCTATGTTATGGATTGCTTTTGAATCTGTCCAATTTCCTTCGGCCCTTCTTGAGAGCACCTAGAGGGGGGGGTGAATAGGTGATCCTGTGAAAACTTAAAACTTAAGCCACAAAAAACTTGTTAAGTGTTAGCACAATAATTGCCAAGTGGCTAAAGAGAAGTCTCAACAAAACACAATACCACAAGAGATCAAGCACAGAGGTGACACAGTGGTTTATCCCGTGGTTCGGCCAAGACCAACGCTTGCCTACTCCACGTTGTGGCGTCCCAACGGACGAGGGTTGCAATCAACCCCTCTCAAGCGGTCCAAAGACCCACTTGAATACCACGGTGTTTTGTTTTTCCTTTCACTATCCCGTTTGCAAGGAATCTCCACAAATTGGAGTCTCTTGCCCTTACATGTATATGATCACAAAGAAGCACCGAGTAAGGGAGGGAAGCAACACACACAAATCCACAGCGAAACGCGCACACACACGGCCAAGAATCGAGCTCACAAGAGTATCACAAAGTTCTTGCTAGAACGGAGCTCGAAACACTTAGAGTGACAAACAAATGCGCAAAGACTGAGTGTGGATGATCAAGAATGCTCAAAGGTTGCTTGTGTGTCTCCTCCATGCGCCTAGGGGCTCCTTTTATAGCCCCAAGGCAGCTAGGAGCCGTTGAGAGCAAATCCGGAAGGCCATCTTTGCCTTCTGTCGTCGGGGGCACCGGACAGTCCGGTGCACACCGGACACTGTCCGGTGCACACCGGACACTGTCCGGTGCCCGATTTGTTTCCATAACTGGCGCTTCCGACCGTTGCCGACCGTTGGCAGATCTGGAGCCGTTGGCGCACCGGACATGTCCGGTGCACACCGGACAGTCCGGTGCCGTCTTCCGACCGTTGGCTCCGCCACGTGTCCCGCGCAGATTGCGCGGCCGACCGTTGGCCCGGCCGACTGTTGGCTCACCGGACAGTCCGGTGCACACCGGACAGTCCGGTGAATTATAGCCGTACGCCGTCGGCCAATTTCCCGAGAGCGGCCAGTTCGGGCCGAGTCAGCCTGGCGCACCGGACACTGTCCGGTGCACACCGGACAGTCCGGTGCTCCAGACCGAGCTGGGTCTTGGCAGCACACAGCCAAGTCTTTTCTTCTCTTCTCTCTTCCTCTTCTTTCTGTTTCTAACACTTATACAAATATATTAGTACACAAAACCAATGTACTAAGGCTTAGAAACATACCTTTACTTCATGATTTGCACCTTGTTCATCCATGTACATAAATTCACAATTAAGCACATGTGTTGGCACTCAATCACCAAAATACTTAGAAATGGCCCAAGGGCACATTTCCCTTTCAATCTCCCCCTTTTTGGTGATTTATGCCAACACAACATAAAGCAACTAGAACAAGTGCAAACTTACTTCAAATAAAACTTAAATTTATTTTGAATCAATTTTGGCATATATGGATCATCCTTTGCCACCACTTGGTTTGTTTTTGAAATCAAACTCAAATCTCTATCTCTAAGTTAAACACACATGTTGAAGCATAAAGAGAGTCATTCCAAAAGAGATTGATCAAAGATTTCAAAAACTCCCCCTTTTTCCCATAATCAATACTTCTCCCCACAAGAAGCCAACTTTGATAAGAGAGACAACACAAAGAGTTTTGACAAACCAAAAGCTCTACTCTACTATTTTTCAAAATCTCTCAAGTGGTAGCTGATCCATTTATTGCTTTGGCCTTTATTTTCTCCCCCTTTGGCATCAAGCACCAAAACGGGATCAATCTTGGCCCTTTAACCCCATTGCCTCACCAAAATCTTCAATTAAGAGCAAATGACAATAAGAGTTAATGAGATGAACTTGGAATAAGTTACCCTCTCATCGGAGTGCAGTGGAAGTCTTTCATGGTCCAAGTCCACCTTTTCCCTTTCAATTCTCCTTTGAGACTAAAACAAGCAAACTCAAGCATATGGTTAGTCTCAAAGGGTCAAGTTGTAACACATCTCCCCCTAAATATGTGCATCACTTTGCAACGGACTTGTGAGGTCCAGGGAGTGGTTGTACAACTTGAGCACCATAATAAGCAACAAAATGCAGAATGAACATGATCAAAGGCATAAACACATGTATGCTACTTTTCAATCCAAGTTTCGCGAATCTAAGATATTGAGCTCACTACGCAGCCTGCAAAAGGTCTTCTCATCTAGAGGCTTGGTAAAGATATCGGCTAGCTGGTTCTCGGTGCTAACATGAAACACTTCGATATCCCCCTTTTGCTGGTGGTCTCTCAAAAAGTGATGCTGGATGTCAATGTGCTTTGTGCGGCTGTGCTCAACAGGATTTTCCACTATTCGGATAGCACTCTCATTGTCACATAGGAGTGGGACTTTGCTCAGATTGTAGCCAAAGTCCCGGAGGGTTTGCCTCATCCAAAGTAGTTGCGCGCAACACTGTCCTGCGGCAACGTACTCGGCCTCAGCGGTGGATAGGGCAACGGAGGTTTGTTTCTTAGAGTTCCATGACACCAGGGACCTTCCTAAGAATTGGCACGTCCCCGATGTACTCTTCCTATCGACCTTACATCCAGCATAGTCGGAATCTGAGTACCCAATCAAGTCAAAGTTAGACCCCTTTGGATACCAGATCCCGAAGCAAGGCGTAGCGACTAAATATCTAAGAATTCGCTTCACCGCCACCAAGTGACACTCCTTAGGATCGGATTGAAATCTAGCACACATGCATACGCTAAGCATAATATCCGGTCTACTAGCACATAAATAAAGTAAAGACCCTATCATTGACCGGTATGCTTTTTGATCAACGGACTTACCTCCTTTGTTGAGGTCGGTGTGTCCGTCGGTTCCCATCGGAGTCTTTGCGGGCTTGGCGTCCTTCATCCCAAACCTCTTTAGCAGATCTTGCGTGTACTTCGTTTGGGAGATGAAGGTGCCGTCCTTGAGTTGCTTCACTTGGAACCCAAGGAAGTAGTTCAACTCGCCCATCATCGACATCTCGAATTTCTGCGTCATCACCCTGCTAAACTCTTCACAAGACTTTTGATTAGTAGAACCAAATATTATGTCATCGACATAAATTTGGCATACGAACAAATCACCATCACATGTCTTTGTAAAAAGAGTTGGATCGGCTTTCCCAACCTTGAAAGCATTAGCAAGTAAGAAATCTCTAAGGCATTCATACCATGCTCTTGGGGCTTGTTTAAGTCCATAGAGCGCCTTAGAGAGCTTACACACGTGGTCGGGGTACCGCTCATCCTCGAAGCCAGGGGGTTGCTCCACGTACACCTCCTCCTTTATTGGCCCGTTGAGGAAAGCGCTCTTCACATCCATTTGGTACAACCTGAAAGAATGGTGAGCGGCATATGCTAGCAAGATACGAATGGATTCTAGCCTAGCCACAGGAGCAAAAGTCTCCTCAAAGTCCAAACCTGCGACTTGGGCATAACCTTTTGCCACAAGTCGAGCCTTATTCCTTGTCACCACTCCGTGCTCGTCTTGTTTGTTGCGGAACACCCACTTGGTTCCCACAACATTTTGCTTGGGACGAGGCACCAGCGTCCAAACTTCATTGCGCTTGAAGTTGTTAAGTTCCTCCTGCATGGCCAACACCCAATCCGGATCTAGCAAGGCCTCCTCTACCCTGAAAGGCTCAATAGAGGAGACAAAAGAGTAATGTTCACAAAAATTAACTAGTCGAGACCGAGTAGTTACTCCCTTGCTAATGTCACCTAGAATTTGGTCGACGGGATGATCCCTTTGAATCATCGCTCGAACTTGGGTTGGAGGTGCCGGTTGCGCTTCTTCCTCCATCACATGATCATCTTGTGCTCCCCCTTGATCACACGCCTCCTTTTGATGAACCTGTTCATCGTCTTGAGTTGGGGGTTGCACCGACGTTGAGGAAGAAGGTTGATCTCGTTCATCTAGTTCCTGTGGCCGAACGTCTCCAATCGCCATGGTTCGTATAGCGGCCGTTGGAACATCTTCTTCATCTACATCATCACAATCAACAACTTGCTCTCTTGGAGAGCCATTAGTCTCATCAAATACAACGTCGCTAGAGACTTCAACTAAACCCGATGATTTGTTGAAGACTCTATACGCCTTTGTATTTGAATCATAACCTAATAAAAACCCTTCTACAGCTTTGGGAGCAAACTTAGAATTTCTACCCTTCTTCACTAGAATGTAGCACTTGCTCCCAAATACACGAAAGTACGATACATTGGGTTTGTTACCGGTTAGTAGCTCATACGAAGTCTTCTTGAGGAGGCGGTGAAGGTAGACCCTGTTGATGGCGTGGCAAGCCGTGTTCACGGCTTCCGACCAAAAGCACTCGGGGGTCTTGAATTCTCCAAGCATCGTCCTCGCCATATCGATTAGCGTCCTGTTCTTCCTCTCTACCACACCATTTTGCTGTGGTGTGTAGGGAGCGGAGAACTCGTGCTTGATCCCTTCCTCCTCAAGAAACTCCTCCACTTGAAGGTTCTTGAACTCGGACCCGTTGTCGCTCCTAATCTTCTTCACCTTGAGCTCAAACTCATTTTGAGCTCTCCTGAGGAAGCGCTTGAGGGTCCCTTGGGTTTCAGACTTATCCTGCAAAAAGAACACCCAAGTGAAGCGGGAAAAGTCATCAACAATAACTAAACCATACTTACTTCCTCCTATGCTTAGATAGGCGACGGGTCCGAAGAGGTCCATATGCAGCAGCTCTAGAGGTCTTGATGTTGTCATCACATTCTTGCTGTGATGTGCTCCTCCTACCTGTTTACCTGCTTGACAAGCTGCACAAGGTCTATCTTTTTCGAAATAAACATTTGTTAGACCTATCACGTGTTCTCCCTTTAGAAGCTTGTGGAGGTTCTTCATCCCCACATGTGCTAAGCGGCGATGCCACAGCCAGCCCATGCAAGTCTTAGCCATTAAGCATGCATCTAGACCGGTCTCTTCTTTTGCAAAATCAACTAAGTAAAGCTTGCCGTCTAGTACACCCTTAAAGGCTAGTGAACCATCACATCTTCTAAAGACAGACACATCTACATTAGTAAAAAGGCAATTATATCCCATGTTGCATAGTTGACTAACAGATAGCAAATTGTAACCAAGAGACTCAACTAAAAACACATTTGAAATTGAGTGCTCATTAGAAATTGCAATTTTACCTAACCCTTTTACCTTGCCTTGATTCCCATCACCGAATATAATTGAATCTTGGGAATCCTTGTTTTTGACGTAGGAGGTGAACATCTTCTTCTCCCCCGTCATATGGTTTGTGCATCCGCTGTCGATAATCCAGCTTGAACCCCCGGATGCATAAACCTGCAAGGCAAATTTAGGCTTGGGTCTTAGGTACCCAACTCATGTTGGGTCCTGCAAGGTTAGCACAAATGTCCTTAGGGACCCAAATGCAAGTCCTGTCTCCCTTGCATTTTGCCCCTAACTTCCTAGCAACTATTTTCCTATCCTTTCTACAAATAGCAAAGGAAGTGTTTAAAGCACAATAAATTATAGACGGTTCATTCACTACTTTCCTAGGAGCATGAATAACATTCTTTTTAGGCACATGAGCAATATTTCTCCTAGGCATATGTACAAAATTTCTCCTACACATATCTTTATCATGCTTATAAGAAGAACTAGAGGCAAACATGGTATGAGAATCATAAACATGTGAATCAAAATCATTATAAGCATTTCTAGCACTTCTTCTATCATTATACATAAAGGCATGGTTCTTTTTCGCACTACTAGCCATAGGGGCCTTCCCCTTCTCCTTGACGAAGATGGGAGCCTTATGGCTTGTTAAGTTCTTGGCTTCCCTCTTGAAGCCAAGCCCATCCTTAATTGAGGGATGTCTTCCAATTGTATAGGCATCCCTTGCAAATTTTAACTTATCAAATTCACTTTTGCTAGTCTTAAGTTGTGCATTAAGACTAGCCAATTCATCACTTAGTTTGGAAATTGAAACTAGGTGTTCACTACAGGCATTAACATCAAAATCCTTACACCTAGTGCAAATTGTAACATTTTCAACACAGGAATTTGATTTACTAGCTACTTCTAGTTTAGCACTTAAATCATTATTAACACTTCTTAAGGTAGCAATGGTTTCATGACAGGAAGATAATTCACTAGAAAGCACTTCATTTCTTTTAATTTCTAGAGCAAGAGAATTTTGTGCACTAACAAATTTATCATGCTCCTCATATAAAAGATCCTCTTGTTTTTCTAGTAATCTATTCTTATCATTCAAAGCATCGATCAACTCATTGATTTTATCTATCTTAGATCTATCTAAGCCCTTGAACAAGCATGAATAATCTATGTCATCATCATCACTAGATTCATTATCACTAGAAGAAGCATAAGTGGAGTCTTGAGTACTCACCTTCTTCTCCCTTGCCATAAGGCATGTGAGACGCTCGTTGGGGAAGAGGGAAGACTTGTTGAAGGCGGTGGCAGCGAGTCCTTCATTGTCGGAGTCGGAGGAGGAGCAATCCGAGTCCCACTCCTTTCCTAGATGTGCCTCGCCTTTTGCCTTCTTGTATTGCTTCTTCTTCTCTCTTTTGTTCCCCTTTTCCTGGTCACTTTCATTATCGGGACAGTTAGCAATGAAATGACCAAGCTTACCGCATTTGAAGCATGAGCGCTTCCCCTTTGTCTTGGTCTTGCTTGGCTGCCCCTTGCGACCATTTAGCGCCGTCTTAAATCTCTTGATGATGAGAGCCATCTCTTCATCATTGAGCCCGGCCGCCTCAACTTGCGCCACCTTGCTAGGTAGCGACTCCTTGCTCCTCGTTGCCTTTAGAGCAATGGGTTGAGGCTCGTGGAGTGGTCCGTTCAACGCGTCGTCGACGTATCTTGCCTCCTTGATCATCATCCGCCCGCTCACGAATTTTCCAAGTACTTCCTCGGGCGTCATCATCGTGTACCTAGGATTCTCACGAATATTGTTCACGAGATGAGGATCAAGAACGGTAAAGGACCTGAGCATTAGGCGGACGACGTCGTGATCCGTCCAACGCGTGCTTCCGTAGCTCCTTATTTTGTTGATAAGGGTCTTGAGCCGGTTGTAAGTTTGAGTTGGCTCCTCTCCCCTTATCATGGCGAATCGTCCAAGCTCGCCCTCCACCAACTCCATCTTGGTGAGCAAGGTGACGTCGTTCCCCTCATGAGAAATCTTGAGGGTGTCCCAGATTTGCTTGGCGTTATCCAAGCCGCTCACTTTATGGTATTCATCCCTGCACAAGGAAGCTAGAAGAACAGTAGTAGCTTGTGCATTCTTATGAATTTGTTCATTAATGAACATAGGACTATCCGAACTATCAAAGTGCATTCCACTCTCTACAATCTCACATATACTAGGATGGAGAGAGAATAGGTGACTACGCATTTTGTGGCTCCAAAATCCGTAGTCCTCTCCATCAAAATGTGGGGGCTTGCCGAGTGGAATGGAGAGCAAATGTGAATGTGAACTTTGCGGAATACGAGAGTAGTCAAAAGAAAAGTTCGAATTAACCGGTTTCTTCCTCTCGTAGTCGCTGTGGTCGTCCTTTTGGGAAGAAGTAGACTCATCGCTGTCGTAGTAGACGATCTCCTTGATGCGCCTTGTCTTCTTCTTCCTCCCTTCCTTCCGTCTATGGCCCGAGCCGGAGTCGGTAGGCTTGTCGTCCTTCGGCTCGTTGACGAAGGTCTCCTTCTCTTTGTCGTTGATCACTATACCCTTCCCCTTAGGATCCATCTCTTCGGGCGGTTAGTCCCTTTGTGAAGAGAACGGCTCTGATACCAATTGAGAGCACCTAGAGGGGGGGTGAATAGGTGATCCTGTGAAAACTTAAAACTTAAGCCACAAAAAACTTGTTAAGTGTTAGCACAATAATTGCCAAGTGGCTAAAGAGAAGTCTCAACAAAACACAATACCACAAGAGATCAAGCACAGAGGTGACACAGTGGTTTATCCCGTGGTTCGGCCAAGACCAACGCTTGCCTACTCCACGTTGTGGCGTCCCAACGGACGAGGGTTGCAATCAACCCCTCTCAAGCGGTCCAAAGACCCACTTGAATACCACGGTGTTTTGTTTTTCCTTTCACTATCCCGTTTGCAAGGAATCTCCACAAATTGGAGTCTCTTGCCCTTACAAGTATATGATCACAAAGAAGCACCGAGTAAGGGAGGGAAGCAACACACACAAATCCACAGCGAAACGCGCACACACACGGCCAAGAATCGAGCTCACAAGAGTATCACAAAGTTCTTGCTAGAACGGAGCTCGAAACACTTAGAGTGACAAACAAATGCGCAAAGACTGAGTGTGGATGATCAAGAATGCTCAAAGGTTGCTTGTGTGTCTCCTCCATGCGCCTAGGGGCTCCTTTTATAGCCCCAAGGCAGCTAGGAGCCGTTGAGAGCAAATCCGGAAGGCCATCTTTGCCTTCTGTCGTCGGGGGCACCGGACAGTCCGGTGCACACCGGACACTGTCCGGTGCCCGATTTGTTTCCATAACTGGCGCTTCCGACCGTTGCCGACCGTTGGCAGATCTGGAGCCGTTGGCGCACCGGACATGTCCGGTGCACACCGGACAGTCCGGTGCCGTCTTCCGACCGTTGGCTCCGCCACGTGTCCCGCGCAGATTGCGCGGCCGACCGTTGGCCCGGCCGACTGTTGGCTCACCGGACAGTCCGGTGCACACCGGACAGTCCGGTGAATTATAGCCGTACGCCGTCGGCCAATTTCCCGAGAGCGGCCAGTTCGGGCCGAGTCAGCCTGGCGCACCGGACACTGTCCGGTGCACACCGGACAGTCCAGTGCTCCAGACCGAGCTGGGTCTTGGCAGCACACAGCCAAGTCTTTTCTTCTCTTCTCTCTTCCTCTTCTTTCTGTTTCTAACACTTATACAAATATATTAGTACACAAAACCAATGTACTAAGGCTTAGAAACATACCTTTACTTCATGATTTGCACCTTGTTCATCCATGTACATAAATTCACAATTAAGCACATGTGTTGGCACTCAATCACCAAAATACTTAGAAATGGCCCAAGGGCACATTTCCCTTTCACTTCTGGTAGTTTCCTGACTTCCATGAATAGCAATAGGCCCTTGGTCCGAAGGTATTTTCATGCAGAGGTAAGCTGGGTGAAGAATTGCTTCAAAGGCATTGAGCGTACCGCGACCAATGATAGCATTGTAAGGATACTCCATGTCAACAATATCAAACACAATTTGCTCAGTCCTTGTGTTGTTAACAAATCCGAAGGTTACTGGTATGGTAATCTTCCCAAGTGCTATAATTTGCCGTCCTCCGAAGCCACAAAGAGGGTGTGTAGCATCATGGATCTTGTCTTCGGGCTCTTGCATTTGTCTGAAAGCTTTAGCAAATATGATATCAGCTGCGCTGCCTGTGTCAACCAAAACATTATGGACCAGAAATCCTTTGATGACACAAGAGATAACCATAGCATCATTGTGTGGGTAATCCTTGAGTTGAAGATCCTCTTGAGAGAAGGTAATTGGAATGTGAGACCATCTTGACTTGATGAAGGGTCCTTACACCCCAACATGTTGTACCCTTCTCTGTGCTTCCTTCCTCTGCTTTTTGTTGGCTGGCTCTGAGCATGAACCACCTGTTATCGGGAGTACCAGCTTCGGGGCCGAAGCAGGTCCAGCTTGATCGTTGAACGAAGCCATCAGCTCAAAAAAGTGGAAGTGTGTTGACCGGAGGTGGGCGCCAATGTTGGGGACTTGTTCTCAAATGCTATGAGTCAAGAACAAAGCAACACGAAGATGTTAAATATTAAATACCCTTCGTCCGCTGAAGCATTATCTCCTCAAGGGTTTAATGAACTTCGGACGAAGGATACCAACATAATATTACGAAGGTGACGAAAATAACATAAGACGATGTAAAGTGTAAAACATTAAAGATAGATATGTTGAAGATAAATGGCACCATTCACATATTTATTTTGAATACCATGTTTAAGGTATGTTTATACCTTTGCCTTGACAAGCAATAATTCCCGAATGATTCTTTTGCAATTATAGGAATCCGTGAACAGTATAGGAATACTGTTCACTATTTATAGGCACAGGACACAGCCTGTGAACAATTACAATCATACCCCTCATAAAAGTTTACAACATCGACTCAAACTCTTATGGACTAAAAGGTCATTTTATCTTTAAGTCGGTTTGTAATTCCGAAGCTTCATGAACAACACCCTTCGGCATTACGTACAGGCAACTTCAACCGAAAATGTTTCTTCCTGCAGGACCTTCGGCGACGAAGCATGGTCCCAACAGTAAACACCTAGTGTCTATTGCTAAGTTAAATGATGAAGTGGCTAGTCTTAATGCCCAACTTAAGACTAGCAAAAGTGAATTTGATAAATTAAAATTTGCAAGGGATGCCTACACGATTGGTAGACACCCCTCAATTAAAGATGGACTTGGCTTCAAGAGGGAAGCCAAGAACTTGACAAGCCATAGGGCTCCCATATCCGCCAAGGAGAAAGGGAAGGCTCCTATGGCTAGTAGTGCTAAAAAGAACCATGCTTTTATGTAACATGATAGGAGACAGTCTAGAAATGCTTATAGGAGTTGTAATGCTTATGATGCTTTTGATTCTCATGCCATGTTTGCTTCTAGTTCTTCCTATATGCATGGTAGAGATATGTCTAGGAGAGATGTTGTTCATCATATGCCTAGGAGAAATGTTGTTAATGTTCCTAGAAAAGTTAATGAACCTTCTACACTATATCATGCTTGCAATGCTTCATTTGCCATTTGTAGAAAGGGTAAGAAGGTAATTGCTAAGAAGTTAGGGGCCAAATGTAAGAGAGACAAAACTTGCATTTGGGTCCCTAAGATTATTGTAACTAACCTTGTAGAACCCAACATGAGTTGGGTACCTAAGACTCAAGCCTAAATTTGCATTGCATGTTTATGCATCCGGGGGTACAAGCTGGATTATCGACAGCGAATGCACAAACCACATGACAGAGGAAAAGAGGATGTTCTCTTCCTACGTCAAGAACAAGGATCCCCAAGATTCAATAATATTCGGTGATGGGAACCAAGGCAAGGTAAAAGGATTAGGTAAAATTGCTATTTCATCCGAGCACTCTATTTCTAATGTGTTTTTAGTTGAGTCGCTTGGATATAATCTGTTATCCGTTAGTCAACTGTGTAAAATGGGATACAATTGTCTATTCACAAATGTAGATGTGTCTGTCTTTAGAAGGTGTGATGGTTCACTAGCTTTTAAGGGTGTACTAGACGACAAACTTTATTTGGTTAATTTTGCAAAAGAAGAGGTCGGTCTAGATGCATGCTTAATTGCTAAGACTTGCATGGGCTGGCTGTGGCATCGCCGCTTAGCACATGTGGGGATGAAGAACCTTCACAGGCTTCTAAAGGGAGAACACGTGATAGGTCTAACTAATATGCATTTCAAAAAAGATAGACCTTGTGCAGCTTGTCAAGCAGGGAAACAGGTAGGAAGCTCTCATCACACCAAAAATGTGATGACCACATCAAGACCCTTGGAGATGCTTCATATGGACCTCTTCGGACCCGTCGCCTATCTAAGTATAGGAGGAAGTAAGTATGGTCTTGATAGTTGATGATTTTTCCCGCTTCACTTGGGTATTCTTTTTGCAGGATAAATCTGAGACCCAAGGGACCCTCAAGCGCTTCCTCAGGAGAGCTCAAAATGAGTTTGAGCTCAAGGTGAAGAAGATAAGGAGCGACAACGGGTCCGAGTTCAAGAACCTTCAGGTGGAGGAGTTCCTTGAGGAGGAAGGGATCAAGCACGAGTTCTCTGCTCCCTACACACCACAGCAAAATGGTGTGGTAGAGAGGAAGAACAGGACGCTCATCGATATGGCGAGGACGATGCTTGGAGAGTTCAAGACCCCCGAGCGCTTTTGGTCGAAAGCCGTGAACACGGCTTGCCACGCCATCAACAGGGTCTACCTTCACCGCCTCCTCAAGAAGACTTCATATGAGCTTCTAACCGGTAACAAACCCAATGTGTCTTATTTTCGTGTATTTGGGAGCAAGTGCTATATTCTTGTGAAGAAAGGTAGAACTTCTAAATTTGCTCCCAAAGCTGTAGAGGGGTTTTTATTAGGTTATGATTCAAATACAAAGGCGTATAGGGTCTTCAACAAATCATCTGGTTTGGTTGAAGTCTCTAGCAACGTTGTATTTGATGAGACTAATGGCTCTCCAAGAGAGCAAGTTGTTGATCTTGATGATGTAGATGAAGAAGACGTTCCAACGGCCGCAATGTGCACCATGGCGATTGGTGATGTGCGACCACAGGAACAATTGGCGCAAGATCAACCTTCTTCCTCAACAATGGTGCATCTCCCAACTCAAGACGATGAACAGGTTCATCAGGAGGAGGCATGTGATCAAGGGGGAGCACAAGATGATCATGTGAGGGAGGAAGAAGCACAACCGGCACCTCCAACCCAAGTTCAAGCGACGATCCAAAGGAATCATCCCGTCGACAAAATTTTGGATGATATTAGCAAGGGAGTCACTACTCGTTCAAGATTAGTTAATTTTTGTGAGCATTACTCTTTTGTCTCTTCTATTGAGCCTTTCAGGGTAGAAGAGGCCTTGCTAGATCCGGACTGGGTGTTGGCCATGCAGGAGGAACTCATTAACTTCAGGCGCAATGAAGTTTGGACACTGGTGCCTCGCCCCAAGCAAAATGTTGTGGGAACCAAGTGGGTGTTCCGCAACAAACAGGACGAGCACGGGGTGGTGACAAGGAACAAGGCTCGACTTGTGGCAAAAGGTTATGCCCAAGTCGCAGGTTTGGACTTTGAGGAGACGTTTGCTCCTGTGGCTAGGCTAGAATCAATTCGTATTTTGCTAGCATATGCCGCTCACCATTCTTTCAGGTTGTACCAAATGGATGTGAAGAGTGCTTTCCTCAACGGGCCGATCAAGGAGGAGGTGTACGTGGAGCAACCCCCTGGCTTCGAGGATGAACGGTACCCCGACCATGTGTGTAAGCTCTCTAAGGCGCTCTATGGACTTAAGCAAGCCCCAAGAGCATGGTATGAATGCCTTAGAGACTTTTTAATTGCTAATGCTTTCAAGGTTGGGAAAGCCGATCCAACTCTTTTCACTAAGACTTGCGACGGTGATCTTTTTGTGTGCCAAATTTATGTCAATGACATAATATTTGGTTCTACTAACCAAAAGTCTTGTGAAGAGTTCAGCAGGGTGATGACGCAAAAATTCGAGATGTCGATGATGGGCGAGTTGAACTACTTCCTTGGGTTCCAAGTGAAGCAACTCAAGGACGGCACTTTCATCTCCCAAACGAAGTACACGCAAGACTTGCTAAAGCGGTTTGGGATGAAGGACGCCAAACCCGCAAAGACGCCGATGGGAACCGACGGACACACTGACCTCAACAAAGGAGGTAAGTCCGTTGATCAAAAAGCATACCGGTCCATGATAGGTTCTTTGCTTTATTTATGTGCTAGTAGACCGGATATTATGCTTAGCGTATGCATGTGTGCTAGATTTCAATCCGATCCTAAGGAGTGTCACTTAGTGGCTGTGAAGCGAATTCTTCGATATTTAGTTGCTACGCCTTGCTTTGGGATCTGGTATCCAAAGGGGTCTAACTTTGACTTGATTGGGTACTCAGATTCCGACTATGCTGGATGTAAGGTCGATAGGAAGAGTACATCGGGGACGTGCCAATTCTTAGGAAGGTCCCTGGTGTCGTGGAACTCTAAGAAACAAACTTCCGTTGCCCTATCCACCGCTGAGGCCGAGTACGTTGCCGCAGGACAGTGTTGCGCGCAAATACTTTGGATGAGGCAAACCCTCCGGGACTTTGGCTACAATCTAAGCAAAGTCCCACTCCTATGTGACAATGAGAGTGCTATCCGAATAGCGGAAAATCCTGTTGAGCACAGCCGCACAAAGCACATTGACATCCGGCATCACTTTTTGAGAGACCACCAGCAAAAGGGAGATATCGAAGTGTTTCATGTTAGCACCGAGAACCAGCCAGCCGATATCTTCACTAAGCCTTTGTAGGAGACGGGTGACGCCTAAGAGGGGGGGTGAATTAGGACTTCTAAAACTTTTACTAAACTAGGCCACAATTAAATCCGTAGAGCAAAACCTATGCAAATAATCAAAACTAGAATGTGCAAACTAGGTTTTGTCTAAGTGTTGCTATCTCTACCGCAAAAGGCTAAGTTTCAATCTATACTAAATAAGTATGACTACAAGATTGAAACTTAAATGCTTAATATAAATGCAGAATGTAAAGAGCTAAGTAGAGAAGCAAACTCTCGTGGATGACGCCGGTATTTTTACCGAGGTATCCGGAACCACGCAAGGTCCCGACTAATCCTCGTTGGTGCCCCTACGCAAAGGGAAGCCCACGCGAGGCCCAAGCACCACGGTCGAGTAACTCCATAGAGAGCCGCGGGCCTTCTCCACGCGCAAGTGGTGCTCCGCTTCCGGCTCCTCTCGGACGCTCCCCGACGTCTCCACTATCGAGCTTCCGGCCGAAACGCCGCGGGCCTCGTTCCCTCCGGTACACGGTGGCGGCCGTGACACAAACGCGGTTGTCACGGTCTCGCAAGACTCTCGCCCCACTTGGTACAATTACAACGACTCACGCAAGAGCCGAGGGGTTGTGTGGTTTTACAAAACTCACTCAATTAACTAGGATTCACCTAGAGCAAGCGCTAAAGCGGTCTAACTAACCTAAGCACTTCGCAAAGCACCTACGCTAATCACCGAGTGATTCTATTAAGCACTTGGGTGTTTGAGCTCTTAGAAATGTGCACTATATGCCTTGGTATGTTGCTTGGGCTCTCACACATGAGAATGGCCGGTTGGGGTGGTATTTATAGCCTCCACACCCCCAACTAGTCGTTGGACAGAAAGCAGCAGCTTTCTGTCGTCGGGTGCACCGGACAGTCCGGTGCACCACCGGACACTGCATAGTGGATGTCCGGTGCACGCCACGTCAGCCGACCGTTGGCGCCTGTAGCAGTCGACCGTTGGATCCGACCGTTGCCGTCTGCCCGTTGGCACACCGGACAGTCCGGTGCACACCGGACAGTCCGGTGCTACAGCCAGAGAGCGCCTGTCTGCGGCCTCTCTGCGCAGACTGTCCGGTGCCTCACCGGACAGTCCGGTGCACACCGGACACCGATGTCCGGTGCGCCACCAGGCGCTGGCTGACAGCCCTCATCTTGGATTTCTTCGCTGATTTCTTCGGGCTTCTTTGTTCTTGAGTATTGGACTCCTATGCATCTTTTTATGTCTTCTTTTGAGGTGTTGCATCCTCATTGCCTTGGTCCAATTCTCTTCGCATCCTGTGAACTACAAACATAAACACTCGAAAACTTATTAGTTCACGGATTGTGTTGTTCATCAAACACCAAAACTCAATTAGCCAAATGGCCCGGGGTCCATTTTCCTTACAATCTCCCCCTTTTTGGTGATTGATGACAACACAACCAAAGCAAGCAAATAATACAAGTATTCGAATGAAAATATGCAATTTACTTGCTAAGATGCATGATTGTCCCCACAATGTGAAGTTATGGACTTAAGCCTCCCCCTAACTCCATAATTCACTTACTTCCTATTTCCGGACCAAATAACCAAAACCACTTGAAAAGCCATTTGTAGATATAAAATTTTAAATTGGTGGTGTTTGGTGTTTGATATAGATTTCATTGCTTTGGTCCCTAAACTTCTCCCCCTTTGGCATCAACCACCGAAAAGGAAGACATTAAAAGCATGTAGGAAGTAAATAAAAGCTTGCCCTCATCAAGAATTGTATCAAATGATATCACTAGAAGGATATTAAATTAAGCCATGAATGATACCACTTGTAGGAGTTTCTCAAAAGATTACTCCCCCTAACTGAGTATTCTCCTTTAGAAAGAGTTTTTCTCCCCCTTTAGAGATGAAGAAATACTCCCCTTGACAGAGATCCTCTACTTAGGAAGAAGCATGTGAAAATTAGAGGTGCAAGACATGATTTGAAAAGACTAACTTCCCTTATGCATAGGTAACAGAATATGAGTTAACTACTTATGCATTTTTAGCAACATGGAAGCATATGATATGAAATATAGTCTAATCAAATATTGGAGAAGACATGTAAATGATACTGAATGTAGTCTCAAAAGATACCAATTGAAAGTCAATGGTGAGCTTGAGAGACATGAGAGTTCTTGGAGATTTTGCAGTGGAAGATTGTTGTCTTTCTCCGGGGACTTTATTTTCCTTACAATGAGACTATCACATGAAATAGACTTGAAAAGATGTTAGTCTCAAAGTGTTAGATTATAGAGTAATCTCCCCCCTAAAGGTGTGCATACAAGTTTTGAATACTTGTAGGAGACATGCACTTTGATTTGATATCAAGAGGGGCAAATTATCTATAATCCAAACTTTGGCACATATAAGTTAAATGATACACTTTGTAGAAATCAAAATTTTCAATTGATGCATCATTTACTATGGAGTGATATTAAAGCTATGTGCCGTGCTTAAATAAACATTTTAAGCCATGTAGGGTTGCTTAGGTATATGAATTAAAAACAAGCAATCCTACCATATGATTTACCTAGTATGCATGATTTTAAACAAAAGTACATAACAAATGTAATACTAGGCAAGAAAGGTAAACTAGATAAAAGATAAATAGATACGCATATCTAAAGACGAAGAATACAATAAAGCTAGTTACCTTAGTCATGGGTGGGAAATTTGGGTCCAAAATTTTCACTAACCCACTTGGCAATCAACTTGATCCAATATGATGTATCCCATGATATACATCCCAAATTTGCCAAGTCTCCAAATTTCCCGATGACCTTCAGTCCACTTACTTCCCTTTCGGGATCCAAACCTTTTTGGTGCTTTTCATGGTTGAAATTATTTCCTTTGGCACCCAAATGCGTTTGGCCCCCTTTCCTTTGTTGGCTTGCTTGTTGGCCTTGATTGCTATCACCTTTCCATTCTTTTTCTTCTTGATCAAGTATGGTGTAGCATCCTTTTTGTTCACCTTTTTGATGTAGGTGTTGGAGATTTTGCTTGATGGCTTTTGCTTGAGCTTTTGCCTTTGTTTATCCCCGGTCATCGCCTTGCATTGGAAAGACTTGTGGCCTTCCTTGTGGCATAGCCTACAAATCACAGTTTCTCCCTCTATAGGCTTGTTCACTCCCGCAGTGGTGTTATCCTGTGGAGGTCGGATTTGTTTGGCTTTGCCTTTCTTGTCATACAAAGCCTTGCCAAGGCGAGCCACTTCTTGCTTTAATTGTTCATTTTCCTTTGCAACCTCATCCGTACATGTCTCTACAACAATATTCTCAACAACGACTTGGTTGCAGGGGTTAGAATCATCAATTAAATCAAAGCAGGAAGTAGAAGCATCTTTCTTAATTATTTCAGGTATTTCAACTAAAGATGTTGCTGGGGTGCTACCAATGTTTTCTAGCTTAGTAGTTAGCTCATTATTGTGTATGCTAAGAATTTCCATTTTCTCTAGCAAATTTTCAATAGCTTCTTGGGAGCTAGCTAACTTAGCCTTAAGTTTTTCATTCTTCTTAATAAGGCTATCATCGGTAGCAGTGGATGGAGCACTAGATTCTAATAGCTCAATTTTAGTTGATAGCTCACTATTTAAGTTTGCAAAAGTTTCAAATTTTTCTAGCAAACCTTTGTAATCATTTTGAGAGCTAACCAACTTATTTTTCAAAGTTTTAAGTTGAGCTTTTTGCTTAGTGCAAACATCCTGGAAAAATTTTACGGCTTCCGCAAGCTCTTCTAGAGAGGCCTTTCCCTCGCCTTCATCATCACTACTACTTTCATCACTAGAGGATGGAATGCTTTTGTTACCTCTTGCCATAAGGCATTTGTGTGATGACCGTGATGATCGTGACGAGGACCGGTGGCTGCGCGTCCTTGGAGGTTCATCTTCACTTGAAGAATCATCCCAAGTTCTAACACTTGTGAGCGCCTTGCCTTTGCTCCTCTCCTTTTTGGGTTTGGCCATATTTGGACAGTTGTCCCTGAAGTGGCCCTTCTCCCCACATGCGAAGCATCCTCTCTTCCTTTGCTTTTTCCTATCAATGTTAAAGAGAAGATCCTCGACCTGCAGGGGCACACCCATTAGATTAATCTTGCGGATCATCCTCATTACCTTTCCGACGCGTCGGATTGTTTCTTTGTCCTCGGAGGATGATGTGCATGGTTGATTATCTTCATCATCATCACTTTCTTCTTCTTCTTCCTCTTCTTCGCTTGAGGAACTTGGAGTGGGAGCCTTCTTTTTGCCCTTCCTTTCATCACATGCAAAAGCATATGGTCTTGAGGAAGTTGGCTCCTCTCCCCGACTCATTTTTCGCGACATCTCAAAGGCCGCGATTTTCCCAATCACAATGGTCGGGGTCATGTTGCTCAAATCCTCCATATTGTAAAGGATGGTGATGATGCTCCCATATCTTTGTTGTGGTAGCAGGGAGATAATCTTCCTCACAATGTCCGCATCACCTAGCTTATTAATGCCAATAGAGTTGAGCTCATTAATTATTAGATTCAAACGAGAGTACATGTCTCTAACAAGCTCATCATCTTTCATGGCAAAAGAATTATACTCATTTAAGACTAGGCAATGTTTTTGCTCACGGACATTGGATGTGCCGTCATGGAGCTCATGCAATTTTAGCCAAATCTCATTAGCAGTTTTCAAGGTAAATACTTGATTGAAAATATCCATGCTAAGAGATTCATACAAGCAATTTTTGGCTCTAGCATTTAAATGGATTTCTTTTTCCTCACTCGTGGTGGGTTTCTCGGGATTCTTGAGAGGTTTCATCCCATCACGAGTGACTCTCCAAACACCTAGATCAACGGCCTCTAGGTAACAAGCCATTCTAGCACTATAATATGGGAAGTTAGTGCCGTCGAAGTGTGGTGGCCTATGGGTATCCATCCCTTCCTCTAAAAAGTGTCGGCTCTTTTAGCGGTGAAGCTAAAGCGTTTCAAATGAGCCAAACCGGGCTCTGATACCACTTGTAGGAGACGGGTGACGCCTAAGAGGGGGGGGTGAATTAGGACTTCTAAAACTTTTACTAAACTAGGCCACAATTAAATCCCTAGATCAAAACCTATGCAAATAATCAAAACTAGAATGTGCAAACTAGGTTTTGTCTAAGTGTTGCTATCTCTACCGCAAAAGGCTAAGTTTCAATCTATACTAAATAAGTATGACTACAAGATTGAAACTTAAATGCTTAATATAAATGCGGAATGTAAAGAGCTAAGTAGAGAAGCAAACTCTCGTGGATGACGCCGGTATTTTTACCGAGGTATCCGGAACCACGCAAGGTCCCGACTAATCCTCGTTGGTGCCCCTACGCAAAGGGAAGCCCACGCGAGGCCCAAGCACCACGGTCGAGGAACTCCATAGAGAGCCGCGGGCCTTCTCCACGCGCAAGTGGTGCTCCGCTTCCGGCTCCTCTCGGACGCTCCCCGCCGTCTCCACTATCGAGCTTCCGGCCGAAACGCCGCGGGCCTCGTTCCCTCCGGTACACGGTGGCGGCCGTGACACAAACGCGGTTGTCACGGTCTCGCAAGACTCTCGCCCCACTTGGTACAATTACAACGACTCACGCAAGAGCCGAGGGGTTGTGTGGTTTTACAAAACTCACTCAATTAACTAGGATTCACCTAGAGCAAGCGCTAAAGCGGTCTAACTAACCTAAGCACTTCGCAAAGCACCTACGCTAATCACCGAGTGATTCTATTAAGCACTTGGGTGTTTGAGCTCTTAGAAATGTGCACTATATGCCTTGGTATGTTGCTTGGGCTCTCACACATGAGAATGGCCGGTTGGGGTGGTATTTATAGCCTCCACACCCCCAACTAGCCGTTGGACAGAAAGCAGCAGCTTTCTGTCGTCGGGTGCACCGGACAGTCCGGTGCACCACCGGACACTGCACAGTGGATGTCCGGTGCACGCCACGTCAGCCGACCGTTGGTGCCTGTAGCAGTCGACCGTTGGATCCGACCGTTGCCGTCTGCTCGTTGGCACACCGGACAGTCCGGTGCACACCGGACAGTCCGGTGCTACAGCCAGAGAGCGCCTGTCTGCGGCCTCTCTGCGCAGACTGTCCGGTGCACACCGGACACCGATGTCCGGTGCGCCACCAGGCGCTGGCTGACAGCCCTCATCTTGGATTTCTTCGCTGATTTCTTCGGGCTTCTTTGTTCTTGAGTATTGGACTCCTATGCATCTTTTTATGTCTTCTTTTGAGGTGTTGCATCCTCATTGCCTTGGTCCAATTCTCTTCGCATCCTGTGAACTACAAACATAAACACTCGAAAACTTATTAGTTCACGGATTGTGTTGTTCATCAAACACCAAAACTCAATTAGCCAAATGGCCCGGGGTCCATTTTCCTTACAGCCTTTAGATGAAAAGACCTTTTGCAGGCTGCGTAGTGAGCTAAATGTCCTAGATTCGCGGAACTTGGATTGATTTATAGCATACATGTATTTATGCCTTCGATCATGTTCCTTATGCATTTTGTTGCTTACTAGTGGTGCTCAAGTTGTACAAACACTCCCTGGACCTCACAAGTCCTTTTTGCAAGTGATGCACATATTTAGGGGGAGCTGTACTACAACTTGACCCTTTGAGACTAACCGTTTGCTTGAGTTTGGTTGTTTTAGTCTCAAAGGAGGTTTGAAAGGGAAAAGGTGGACTTGGACCATGAAAGACTTCCACTGCACTCCGATGAGAGGGTAACTTATTCCAAGTTCATCTCATGTACTCTTATTGCCTTTGTGTTCTTATTTGAAGATTTTGGTGAGGCAATGGGGTTTAAGGGCCAAGATTAATCCCGTTTTGGTGCTTGATGCCAAAGGGGGAGAAAATAAAGGCCAAAGCGATAAATGGATCAGCTACCACTTGAGAGATTTTGAAAATAGTAGAATAGAGATTTTGAAAATAGTAGAATAGAGCTTTTGGTTGAAAATAGTAGAATAGAGCTTTTGGTTTGTCAAAACTCTTTTATTGTCTCTCTTGTCAAAAGTTGGCTTCTTGTGGGGAGAAGTGTTAATTATGGGAAAAAGGGGAGTTTTTTTTGAAATATTGAATCAATTTCTCTTGGAATGACTCTCTTTATGTCTTAACATGTGTGTTTGACTTAGAGATAGAAATTTGAGTTTAATTTGCAAAAACAAACCAAGTGGTGGCAAAGAGTGATCCATATATGTCAAATTTGAATCAAAACAATTTGAGTTCTTATTTGAATTGATTTTGTATTTGTTCTACTTGCTTTATATTGTGTTGGCATAAATCACCAAAAAGGGGGAGATTGAAAGGGAAATGTGCCCTTGGGCCATTTCTAAGTATTTTGGTGATTTAGTGTCTAACACAAGTGCCTAAGTGTAAAATGGTGGACAAAGTACAAATTGAGGATAAAGGTATGTTTCTCAGACTTAGTACATTGTTTTAGAGACTAATGTAGTGTGTCTAAGTGCTGGAAACAGGAAAAGACCAACTAGAAATGTCTTGGCTCGAGCAGCCAAGACTCTGCTCAGTTTGGGTGCACCGGACTGTCCGGTGGCTCACCGGACAGTGTCCGGTGCGCAAGGCTGGCTCGATCGAAGTGGCCGCTCTCGGGAATTCACCGGCGACGTACGGCTATAATTCACTGGACTGTCCGGTGTGCACCGGACTGTCCGGTGAGCCAACGGTTGGCCGCGCAATCTGCGTGGGACACGTGGCCGAGGCAACGGCTAGAAGGGGGCACCGGACTATCCGGTGTGCACCGGACATGTCCAGTGCGCCAACGGCTCTCAGGCTGCCAACGGTCGACTGCGCCATTTATGGAAGGAAATCGGGCACCGGACAGTGTCCGGTGGTGCACCGGACTGTCCGGTGCGCCAATCGACAGAAGGCATGATCTGCCTTCCAAGATTGCTCTCAACGGCTCCTAGCTGCCTTGGGTCTATAAAAGGGACCCCTAGGCGCATGGAGGAGCACACCAAGCATTCCTACAACATTCCTAAGCACCAAGACATCAATTCCGCGCCTTTGATTCTTTGCGATAGCAATTAGAGCTCTAGTTGAGTGGTGAACTCATTGAGTTGTGTTGTGAGCTCTTATTGCGATTTGTGTGCGTGGTGTTGCTGTGATTTCTTGTCTTGAGTGCGTTGCTAATCCCTCCCTTGCTCCGTGTTTCTTTGTGAATTTCAAGTGTAAGGGCGAGAGGCTCCAAGTTGTGGAGATTCCTCACAAACGGGATTGAGTAAAGCAAGCAAAACACCGTGGTATTCAAGTGGGTCTTTGGACCGCTTGAGAGGGGTTGATTGCAACCCTCGTCCGTTGGGACGCCACAACGTGGAGTAGGCAAGCGTTGGTCTTGGCCGAACCACGGGATAACCACCGTGCCATCTCTGTGATTGATTTCTTGTGGTTATTGTGTTTTGACTCCTCTCTAGCCACTTGGCATTTACTGTGCTAACACTTAACCAAGTTTTTTTTGTGGCGTAAGTTTTCAAGTTTTACAGGATCACCTATTCACCCCCCCCTCTAGGTGCTCTCAACATCGATTAAATGCGACTTCATCTTATCGGCCCACTTGTCATAGTTCAACTCACTAAGAGTTGGTAACTTCCCAAGTGGGGCGGAAGAGAAGTTGGGAATAAAATTTCTAGAGTAATCAAATTGAACTTTACTAAAT
The DNA here is from genome assembly GCA_029449295.1 of Zea luxurians. Lineage (NCBI taxonomy): Eukaryota > Viridiplantae > Streptophyta > Magnoliopsida > Poales > Poaceae > Zea > Zea luxurians. The sequence continues at coordinate 3,603,760 of JAOPSE010000018.1, read as the reverse complement.
TCGTTACCTTTGCTTTTGGTAGATGATCCTTCGGTGTTGAGACTTACCTTGCTCAACACCTTCGACACCAAAAGATCCACTAGGTCGTCATTGTAATCAAATTTTCCCTTACCTTTGTCTTCTTCGGCCTTTCTTCTTGATTCTTCTTTTTCGGCCTTTTTCTTAGCATCTTCCTCTTTCATCTTGAGGAACATCCTCTCGGCAATCTTCATGGCGAGGTCGAGGACCTTGGGGTCCACTTCCTCACCGGAGGATGTGACGGGAATATCCTCGAGGATAGGATCCACATGGTCCCGTTGAGTAGACATAATTGTTTCCTCACGCGGTTAAGCGCAAAACGAGGTACGAGGCTCCGATACCAATTGAAAGTAGCCTAGAGGGGGGGGGTGAATAGGTTACACCTGAAATTTTTCAACTAAAAACTTCGAGAAAGGTTAAATTAAAGTTGCACTGGTGCAAACTGGTTCAGTTGATTTTGTTTACAACTGAACAAGTTTGAACCTGCTCAACTTAGATAAACAAATATTGCGAAGTAGTGAAAGATTTTGCTAATGACTTGCCCTATGCAAGATCTACTCGAATAGATAATATGAACCAACCAACAAATTTAAAGTGCTTAACAAGAACACACAAGAACACGCGATATACCCCGAGGTTCGGCAATCACCACAAAAGTGTCCTACTCCTTGTTGAGGAGCCCACAAAGGGCCAGGTCTTTTCTAACCCTAATCCTCCACAAACCGACCACAAAGGTTAAGGCAATCTCTTCTCAAATATGCTCAAAGAGTGGGTGATAGAAACCTCTTGGGGTCATCCACAAATTTGGAGACTCCCAAGCAACCTCTAACCGTCAAGGAACACGAGGTTCCAAGAGTAACAAATCCGCACAAGGTTAAGTTTGCAACGAGCTCAAGAACAAAGAGAATAGGAGAATCGAGATGAAAATGACAGCGTGTTAGATCGAGTTCACCTCACACCAAGGATCCTTCAAGGGATTGAAGGAGATGTGATTGCGGGTGTGAAAGGTGAAATGAATGCACTTGGTCAGCCAAGATTTCGTGGGAGAGGCAGAAGTAAATGAGAGAGAGTGTGTGAGGGGGTATATAAAGGATCCCCCAAAAGCTGGCAGCCGTTGGGAGAAAAGGAGTAAAAACCGGTTGAACCGGTTTACAAACCGGTTGAACCGGTTTCTACCAGGGGGATCCCGGTTCACTAACCTACTCAGCCGGAGACTCGACCGGTTTCAAAACCGGTTGAGTAGGGAAAAATCCGGTTGAACCGGTTTTCCCAAAAGATCTGCAGTGACTTTTTCTGATAGCTCTGACTGTCAGACAGGTCAGAGCAGGGGTGGCAGAGGAACAGTCCCAAAACCGGTTGAACCGGTTTCCGGGGCTGAAACCAAATTTTGAGCGTTTTGAGGAGGACAAAAAATGGAGTTTTTGTGGGAAGTAAAATTGGTCTTTCTCAAGGGCATTCATGATCTGGAAGAATATTCTCAAAGATGTTTTCAAAAGTTTTTGAACTTAGCTCATTGCATAACTTACTTAACCATTGCAAATCCCTCTTAATTGTACGACGATTCCTATAACTCATGAATTATAAAAACAGTACTGCCGTTGTTTCAACACACTTGGAGCACGCCATTTGATGAGGAATTTTAAATCTGCTGTGCTTTCTATTTTTATGCTCGTAAGATCTGTGCTTCTCCTGTCTGTAGAATGATTGTGTACATGCTAGGAGCAAACTTGTTAGAATCTCTGTTTGTTTTGTCATTTAATCACCAAAACCCTCAATTAGGGTTGATTGCACTTACAAGAGGCACTAACCTCGAGTTGTTGTATGCGATGCTGTGAGCTGTCGTGCCGAGGTCGTATGGCTGGACTCGAGCCCATGCTCCTTGCTCTCACCTGAGATAGAGTGAGAGTGGAGGACGAGTCGATTGCCCCATCGGCAATCTAGTATCGCCCATGTCCCTTGCCTCCTCCGACCCTCATGAGCACATCGGGGTCGATCGGCTCGGTGCTCGGATCATAGTTTGGGCCATGGACCTCCTGCGCCATGGCGGTGTAGTCATGAAGGCGGCTGTAGACGGCGGGGTTGGTGTAGGCCTCTGGCCCGTCATCCGTGTTGTAGGCGACGTCGGACGTCGCCTTGCCCTTATGGTCCATAGCATAGGCCGAGAAGGTGGAGCAAGGCCGGCCACCATGTGACGCCGACTGCAAGAAAACCAATGAGATAATTAGAAATAATATCTAATCTAGTGCTATATACCTAAATAAAAAAGAGGGCGTACCAATGCTTCTGCATATTGGCCCAGGCTCCGGCTGCCTTGGTGGTGGGAGGGACCTTGCATCATCGTACGCCGTTCCCGGCTAGCGTTGTGCGCCTCGTCTCACTCAGCCGAATACCACCTATCCACCATCTGCTCCCAGCACAAAGGATGTGCGGCGCACCAATGTGGAATCACCTACAAAGTAAACACGTAAAGTGCATATCAGAAGATAAAATAAAATTCATGCATGGAGTACTGGTACCAAACATGCATGACTTTACCTGCAGGTACTGGTCACTAGTCAACGACATGGTTCGGGCTTGCTGCTTGGTCACCCTCTCCCCAAGGACAGAGCCGTGGTAGGTGACAATGGCCTGGATTCGGGCCTCATAGTGCATGTCGACGACGAGCTTCTTACAGCTCGTGGCGGCCACCACATCCGCCCTAGCCTCGTATCCAGCCTCGCATCTGAAGAAATTCTGCATACAAAAACGATGTATCCATACATTATTTCAATAATTTGCAACGAATGCGACATATTTTACACTATACTAAGACTTACCCACAACTCTTACTTCACCCGCTTCGCCTTGTTATTGAATTCCCGGCCGTCCCGGTCTACTGCATCGGGGGCGACGACGTAGTGGTCGAAGGTGTAGGCTGGGCCCATCACTCCGGCGTATTCAACCAGTCCAGGGAAGTGTTCCCAATATAGCAGCCCCGAGGATGCCATTGGGGAGGCTGTGATAAAAAATTTAGAATGTTTGGAGAAAGTTGTGAGACATTATGTGTAGAAACCTAAGAGAACTACACATGAAATCATAGAGTTTCAATGTGGATCTCTTAGGTTTGTACACATAGTGCGTCACAGCTTTCTCAAAACTTTTTCAAATTTTTATCACATCCTCTACATATGATATCATGACACGTGGACAAGTTTCATGATTTTCTGACTTTGTTTGTGTTTTATACAATTTTTTAACACCTGAATGGCAAGTTCACGACCATGTTGAGTGAGCATGGTGCTCGAAGTTTTCGGTCCGCTCTTGAAATCAGTCGTAACTTGTGCTAACTAGTATGGATATCATTTTTGCATACACGGTTTTTGAAGTTTCGAGTGACCTGCAGTTCAAATCTGAATTTTCCAAAGGAATTCAAATAAACGAACTAAATCTACTAGCTATTGAAAATACTGTTATAATTGTCCCAAAATGGTACATGTAGGTCTACATAGTGTAGGAACATACCACAAAAAGTTTAGTGGCCAAAATAAAAAAAATAAAATCTACTTTGCCGAGTGTCCACAGAAGACACTCGGTAAAGACACTCTTTGCCTAGTGCCAGATATTTGACACTCGACAAAGAAGATCCTTTCGGCACTAGGCAAAGGCTGACAGCCGTCAGCTTTAGAACGGTCGTTAACGACCCTTTGTCGAGAGCTATCTTTGCCGATTGTTTCTTTGTCGAGTGCTTCGCTGTGTCGAGTGTCCTGCACTCGGTAAACAAGCTCTTTACCAAGTGCAGGACTTTACCAAATGCGACTCTCGGTAAAGTCTACTTTGCCGAGTGTCCGATAGAAAGCACTCAGCAAAGCCGTCAACACTCGGCAAAGAACCAGATTCCGGTAGTGAGCATAGCACCTCTTGTGCTGCCATCACCGCGACGACCTCTGTGGACGGCATGTGCATACCGTGATCGTTTGGATAGCCTCGTGATCGTTTGGATAGCCTCGACCTTCTACAATGTTAAGGCCTAAATTTATAATTTAGGGAGTTAAATTTACTTTGTTAAGAACTTTTTAAATTTATATTTAGGCCTTGTTCAGTTATTGATATTACATGTGTATTGGAGTGTATTGGATGAGATTGAGATGTATTTTGACTTATTATAGATTTAAACCGACTCAATCCCACCCAATACATGTAGATTATCACCAAAACGAACAAGCCCTAAACAAGAGTACAAGTCCCACCAAGAGCCAAACAGAAGTTAGTTGGTGGTAGAGATGACAATGGATACTCGAAATCCGAATACCCGACGGGTTTTACCCGATATTAAGGCGGGTACGGGATGATTTCTCTACCCGCGGGTATGTTAATGGGTAAAAACCTCTACCCGTTGGGTAGACGAGTACGGGTACGGGTTGGAACTACCCATACCCGTCTACCTATGGGTAAAATATACCCGCATCAATACAACTATAACCATCTAATAGAGTCTATCTTAGCTAAAATAAAACCCTTCTCTAGCTATCATTTGTCTAGATACCAAGTTATGTAGTCATATAATTTGTTATATGTGAAGTTGAAGCTGTTTTTATATGTTTATTTAATATTTTAAGTGATTGGCATATTGGAATTTAAGACTTTCCTAGCGGGTACGGGTTACCCGACGGGTAAAAATACCCGCGCGGGTATGAGTGGTAAGATTTTATACCCGCAAGTATATATGGGTAACCCGATGAGTAGAATTTTTTTTGATGGGTACGAGTATGAAATGGTACTACCCGACGGGTATATACTCGTTGCCATCCCTAGTTGGTGGGCGTGGCGCAGGCATACGTGAGGCCGTTAATGGGCTGAGTCCATCATAGCTGGGCTTCGTTGGGCTCTTTCTGGACCACCCAGGCCCATATGTCGTGTTACTGAGGCCGCCAGGAGAAGAAGGCAGCTGCCGCCGCCGCCGCGCCGTCCGCCGATGCCGAGCTGCCTCCTCCCTGTCATCGCGCCACGCCCACCGCCGGCCGCTCTCCGCAGCCTCCTCCTCCGCCGCAGCAGAATGGCCTCCTCCGGGCCGGCCGGCGCCTTCCAGCTCCGCCTCAACCCACTCACCGGCGACTCCGAGTGGCTCGTCGTCGACGAGGCGGAAACGGAAGCGGAGGTGCCTGCGCCTGCGCCGACCCACCATAAGCAGCTCCTTGCCGCCACCTCCTACCTCGACATGCTCAACGACGCCTCCCGCAACCGCGCGTACCGCCTCGCCATCGACGCCACGGTAACGGACCCCACCTCTCGCGTCCTCGACATCGGGTGAGCCTCCGTTCTCTTTCAGTTTCAGCGCCCCACCCTAATGTTGGATTGGATTTGGAGATGCTAATGCTCAGGTATGATGAATCCAGAGCTGGGACCGGGTTGCTGTCCATGATGGCGGCGCGAGCTTTGGCAGCTGCTGGAGGTGAAGGTAGGGGAAGCGTGTCAGCATGCGAGTCCTACCTTCCAATGGGCAAACTAACACGGAGGGTACTCAGAGCCAATGGGATGGAAAATAAGATCAAAGTATTTCACAAGCGATCAGATGAGCTCGGAGTTGGAGTCGAGCTTGATTCTCGACCTGATATATTGGTAACCCTCTTAATTCTGTTGTACCCTAGGGGTAGAACACCCACTGATGCTTCTTCAACTTTGCACTTATACATGGTACAAAATTGAATTATCAGCCCCTCTGTTACCCCTGAGCAACAGATCCTCAATTCTCATTCATTAAGTGGCAACATAGTCGTTCATGCAGTTACCGATACCAAGTCATTTGACACCTCTCTGGTTTGTGCAGGTAAGTGAAATTCTTGATTCTGAGCTGCTGGGTGAGGGTCTCATACCTACTCTACAGCATGCGCATGACATGCTATTGGTGAAAAATCCAAAGACAGTTCCATATCGAGCTACTACTTATGGGGTGGTCAGTACTGCCTGCTGCTTTTTTTAGAATACCGTATAAGTTCTTCCCGCTAATACCTCGGGTAAAATCAATCTCATCCTGTTGGTGCCCTAGTTGGTTGAGAGCACGTCCTTGTGGAAGATGCATGATCTGCACAGCAATGAAGCAAATGCTGAAGATGGTGTGAGGCTTATTCCCAGTGGAACAAAAATTGTTCTTTCTGTGAAGTCACAACAACATGCGATGCAATGTGATGCGCTGGCAGATGAAATAAGATTGGTACTGAGTTTTTCTGCGCATGTTGTTTTATTTAATAATGTTGTTCCAAGTCCTAATTTCTTTGCTTTAGCTGTCAGAACCCTTCAAAGTTTTTGAATTTGACTTTTCGGAACGTCCAGATAGTCATCGTGAAACAAAGATTGAGATAAAAGCAACAGCTGATGGGCATGCTCATGCTATTGTTTCATGGTAAAGCACAGGGTCCTGTTGTCTCTCTACTCCTAAATTTCTCTGAATTTGCTTATGTTTGATTGCAGGTGGGTGCTTCAACTGGATTCTTCTGGATCAGTCTTTTACTCAACTGCTCCTAGATGGGTGAGACAATCCAGTGGTGTCGATTTACCACAATATGCCAATGGTTCGAAAAACTATTGTGATTCTCACATTGTGCACTATTTCTTCTTCATCCATTTAAGGAATTTCCCCTGGATTTGTTCTTATACCATGCATGCAGAACTAGTAGTCTATTGTTACTTATATAAGTAAACACTTTTATTGACACGACAACGCAGTGCTGAAATGCAGTATATGCTGTATTTTAAGGAAAAAACACAATGTTACTGTGCCTGCATGGTGGTAATGCTCATATTGCAAACTGTACTGATGCAACCTAGTATCTTGCAGGAGGAATAATTGATTTTGGCATATTAGATTTTTGTGCATGATGTATTTTTTAAAGAGTTTGAATGCTATTTCGATATTTTTAGTGCATAAAAATCCATTTCGAAGTAGACTGTAACTGGCAGTTTCTCCATGCGAAGCTTTCAAGACTTCACTAGTTCATTTCTTTGCCTAGAAACTGGAATAGAATAGCCTTCTAGAAGGGTAACAATATTAGGGCAGGGTGTTTGGAATATTTTAAGCTTATTTACACCATTTGTTCCCCTATTTCCTTTGTTTGCTAGGCACGAAGGATTGGTGTGATCATTGGAAGCAGTGTGTTTGGTTTATACAAGGGACAGGGGCTCCTGCAAAGAAAGATCAAACTCTTTCTTTGAGCGCTAGCCATAACCAAACTAGCATCTCATATCAGTTGAATATAAATGATGAAGGAAGTCGAAGCCCCAAAAGTAACCATCTAACACTGTTACCAGAAAGGGTAGCACTTTATGGTGATAAAGTTTGGAGATCAGCGTTGATAAGTGTAATCAGGAATTATGTAAGTAATCCCTCTATGTACTTGGTATAGTATGTTCTTATCCAACTAGTATTCCATATTATGATTGCTCACTGTAACTTCTGAAGAATTATAATAAATAATTAAACATCCCAATATTCAAAAGCATGTAACCTTTCAATCTGTGATGCAGTTTCCTCATTTTTTAGAAAACAGAACTGTATTGGTCAACACTGTGATTTGACACTATTTGTAGCTGTTCTATCCTGTGCATCTTGTCACCTTAACTTTTCATGTTTAACTTTTCTCTGCCCAGACGAGCGAAAGATCCTCTCCGACCTGCATTGTGGCTGATGACAGCGTGTTCCTAGCTCTCATTGTTTCGGTTCTGTTACCGTCTTCAAAAGTTCTCGCTATGTTTCCATGTCTTAGAGACAGTGGCCTCAACTATCTTCAAGCTGTTGCAGATGCAAATAATTTATCCATGGACCGGATTAAAGTGATTGGTAAAAAGGCATCGTCCCTTACTACAAATGACTTAAATCATGAAAAGGTAGACTGTTCAAGTCCGATATTTGTCATCCTTATTTAATTCCAAAATCCATACTATAGTGTTTATGAATCATGAATCATCAATGATCCTTGATCCTTTATCACTCTAGGTTAATATGTTAGTGGGGGAACCCTTTTATCATGGAAGTGAAGGGATGCTGCCATGGCAAAATCTGCGTTTCTGGTTTGTATAAGATACTTTAACTCATATTAATCATTGTCCATTGAATCAAGTTTTGTGCCGTAACTAATGGCTACCGCTTTTTATTTTCCCTATTCCCCTCCAGTTATTTGCTATAAGGGGTCACCCATTGTAACACTCTAATCCAAGTTGATCCATGTTTGGCTGGAAGTAGTGGTCTAAGGCCCACATGGTTAGTTATAGTTGCACATACAAACCATGGAGACCCATCCATGCCAGCCGGGTTAACCGGTTTAGGAGAAGCAAGAGCAGAAGTTTGAGACTCTTGTACAGGCTGCATAAGTCATGGCTGTTAAGGCATAATAGTCAATGGTATTAGTGTAATCTTCTTTTTTACTCAACTGGATGGTTATATTGAGGCCTAGTGGGGACTGTATATATAAGGGCTAGTTTGGGAACCCCATTTTCCCAAGGGAAAATGAACTAATTTTCTTTGGAAAATAGAAATCCCTTGAGAAAATGGGGTTCCCAAACTAGCACTAAGAATATACGAGGGACACAAGAGGAAAATCCTGGACTTGGAGATTACACTAATTCCCTTGCCTATTATGTCTTACACTCATCCACATTGATGAAATTTCTTAACAATTCAATTTACTGGTATGGAATTTGCCGTTCAAGTCAAAGGGCAACCTGAAGGTTATTTATCTTATATGATATGAAACTCCTTTGTTTTTCATTGTTTCTAGTAAAAAAATTTGTTGTTCTGACACTAGGAATGAAAGGACTCTGCTTGATCCGTTGCTCTCTGAGGATGCATTCATCATGCCTTGTAAGGGAATATTAAGGTTCTGTGCCATGTCACTTCCGGTTAGCCTATCGAATATCTACATTTCCTTTATTTATTTTTTTGCTTGGCCATAAAGTTATTCTTTCTGTGCTGAGAATTACGATGGTGCAGGACTTGTGGAGAAGCCGTCGTAGCCTTAAAGATGTTGAGGGTTTTGACCACTCAGTTGTTAATGATACTTTAGGGGCCTGTGGTGACCTGCCTGGAGAGCAACAAGGCCCTTGCCTACCTTATTTTGTGTGGCAATGCGGTTATACCAAGGTAAAACCAGTGCCACATTTTAAACACATGACAAATATTTGTTTCACTAAAAGGAAACTAATAATCTGTCATTCTTTTTTTACAGAAATTAAGTGAAGTGTACTCTCTCATGGATTTGAACTTTTCGGAGCCTATCCACTCTTGTTTTGGTGAAACAAAGGTATCATTTGTGTCTCTGCTAGTCACTTCAAATATGCAAGATATTGAGTACTAGCCTGGGTGAATTCTGACGGAATTGATAAATATTGGAAAAAGTCTACATAATGCCCTGACCTTAGTGATATCTAACCTTAAAGGTTGCAGCGTTACCAGTGAAAGCAGGCCGGATTGATTGTATATATTGAGCAAATTTAATGACATCAAACCTCAAAGCAGTATGACTAGTAGAATAGTGTCCATGTCCATGTCCATGCGCAAATTTGATACATGAATGATATTTCTTCACATGTTCAGCAAGCATGCAAGCTATTCTGTCTTCGTTCTCCCCTCCCTTATTACTAGATAACCTTACTCTTGGATGCAGCTTTGCTCTCTCAGCTGAAATGTGCATGTAGTTTTTTTGGTGTTTGCCCCCCCCCCCCCCCCCCCCCCCCCAGTCTCCTATGATCCCCTTTATCCTACCATCTTGCTTGCAGGTTGAGTTTGCCCACGATGGAACATGCCATGGGTTCGCTGTTTGGATCGACTGGGTACTTGACAAGGAAAATTCCATAGTGATAAGCACCGGGCCAGGTAAAGATGATGCACATCCATGTGACGCCGTTTAAAAATGAATTGTACTATATGGCCTGGAATTTGGCACGGACGGAGTCTGATGGCCACCTCACCCTGCTATTGACTTGTGGATGCAGAGAGCAGATACTGGAAGCAAGGGGTGCAGCTGCTTAGCACGCCTGTACAAGTGAACCCAGCGAATTCGGTGATGCACGTGGAGGCGAATTTCGATGCTGTCATTGGGGAGCTCACGTTTAAATCCACCACGCTCTCATGATGCCAACTGTAATGTGTGGACAACCAAGCCTCATGCGTGTGTTGTTCTTAAAAGTTAGCATTTGTCGCTGCGTTTTGTTCGTCGGAGCTCCTGATGCGAGTCAAGCTCATGATTACGTGTGTCTTCTGTCATGCTAGCACAAGCAACTGCCTCCTCGGTGGAGCTGTTTTTTCATGGTCTTGTTTGTTAGCCCCTCACGTCGTGAGGAAGATGCTCTAGCTGCTGAGCATGTCTCTGGCCAGTCTCCCTCGACCCTCTTTCCTTCTTCCGTGTGAATATCATTTTCCCAGGTCCTTCTCCGCCTCTTCCTCATCATTATTCTCAGGTCCCTCTCAGCACACAAGTTCAAGGAGAGAATGCAGGCTCCATCCATGTCATGGGTGCTATTTAAGTTAGGTTTGGCCTATTTTTAACTCATTGAATAAAATAAATTCTAAGATGCATATCAAATGCTAACTTAGTAAAGTACAGTATAGTTTTAGTTATATATATATGAGATTTTGACTAAACGTTAGCTCTTAAATAGACTGTGTACTTCAATTGAGAAATTAAATAGACTATGTGTAGTCGTATTGAGAAGTTAAATAGACCATATGCGTACTTGTATTGAGAAATTGAGAGGGCGTCGAGCTACCGTCGGCGTGTGCGTGAAATGCATGTATTAATTGTTATAATGTGGTGTGGGCTGATTGATGATGGAAGGCATCAGTTACCGGTTCATTAGTTTCCTTGGTTTCACGGAGTAATCTCCGTTACTCGTGACAACGCCGTGGGAGTAAGCTTGATTTTGCTGACCAAGGCATCAATTACCGATTTTATGTTAGGCCACAACGATGGAGAATGGGTTTGTGCAGTGTATTCCAATGCCCCCTACTTATATCTAGGGGTAACAATACACTCTAAATTTTACAATATAAAATTTAAGAATCGAATTAGATTAGCATCGGGTCCTATTTCTATTCATTTTTATCTATTAATTATTTAGAACCTTATTATTTTGCGAAGAAGCATTTGGATCACAATCCATTACTGTCCCTACTTATATCCCGTGCTCCCACCTCTTCCCATGCTCTCAATTGAGAAAATTAAAAAAACAAATGTGTCCATAAAATTCCAACATAAATATAAATGGATATATTATTAAAAGGTTTATGTTCATATACAGAACAGATTGATATGTAACAAAAAAAATCAAGAAAGTAACCTCAAACAATATAATCTCCAGCACAACAAATATGCATGATTCCTTATCTTTATTTATGAATACCGATACACATACATGCATTGATACATACGTATTGACAACACAACGGAGTAGGACAAATATATAGGAGAGATCACCAATATACTACTGTTGGGAGCCTATTATGCCGAATATCCCTATTTAACCTTTATTTCGGCACAAGCAAGTGTGTTTCATGTGCTCTTCTATTGATGAACGAAGCTGGCTTTCGGCCGAAGCAACATAGCGAAGGTGTGAACTGGAGTCGGTACCTTTGGAAAAGGAGAAGGGCTTCGAATGCTAGCCGACAGAGAAGCTCTCATGCGACGAAGGCCAAGATCTGCGTAGCAAAGAAAAGGGAAAATACAATACTGCCATGATGTCATTTGTAAACATTGTGTGTAAAACCTTGAGGGGCATGATTGCAATTTTGTACGAAGGCGGTTTATCTTTCATATAAATAGCTGAACAGTGTCCCACATAAAGTATCTTTTTCAAGGGCCATAACTTTGTGCTGCTTAGCCTTCAAAGAACCTTTGTGTTATCCTGTATTAAGGAGCCAAAGGTATATTTGTAAACTTGTTTAGTATCAGGGAAGATAAAATAAAATGCTAAGGCATATATGAGATAAGTTTCATATAAAGCCTCACATTATTTTTTTTCATATTATTTCATTATGATTCTCTTTAAGAACCTTCGTCCTTTGTTCTAACACTCCGAAGAAGTGTTATATCATAGGACAAATGTCTTTATATTTTACTTGTGTTGACTTGATTTTCGATACCTTCAAGGGATTGAAATCAAGTACCAATATTGATGCCCACCTCTGGTGATTTCATGACTACAACAAGCTACACCACATCGGAGAGCATGGCAAGCCGTAAAGCTTCACCAACATCCATGAAGAAGCTTATGCTCCCCATCACTGAGGGCTCGAGCTTCGAACCCAGCAACAAAAAGTAAAAGAAAGAGACCCAAAGAAGAGTACAACATGTAGGCGTCCAAGGACCCTACATTAGGATCAAGTGGTCCTATATTCCTATTACCTTCTCTCAGGATGACCTTCGTCTCAAAGACTATCCGCATAAAGATGCCGCATATATAGGGGTGGCAGCGGGGGATGGGGGACGATGGCGGCTCTCTCGCGGACAGCAGCGGGTCACGAGCGCGTGGGGGGAGGGGGCAGGGGACGATGGTGGCTGTTTAGCCGAGGGAGGACGACGGGCGTGGCGGCGAGAAGACGGATGGGTGCGGGTGGGTGGGAGGCATCATGGGTGACGACGTCGAGGGGCGTCAGGAGAGGGTGAAAGGGAAATGTGCCCTTGGGCCATTTCTAAGTATTTTGGTGATTGAGTGCCAACACAAGTGCTTAAGTGTTAAAGTATCTCAAGTGATGGACAAAGTGCAAATCAAAAGTAAAGGTATGTTTCTAGACTTAGTACATTGTTTTATGGACTAATGTATTGTGTCTAAATGCTGGAAACAGGAAAAATCGAGTTGGAAAAGAGATGGCTTTGTTCAGCCAAAGTCTGCTCAGTCTGGATGCACCGGACTGTCCGGTGCGCCAGGCTGGCTCTGGCGAACTTGCTGTTCTCGGAACTTCGACGGCGGTGTACGGCTATAAATCACCGGACTGTCCGGTGGTGCACCGGACTGTCCGGTGAGCCATCGGTCAGCCGGGCCAACGGTCGGCCGAGGATTCCGCGCGTGACGCGTGGCCAAGCCAACAGTCACATTGGAGCACCGGACTGTCCGGTGTGCACCGGACAGTGTCCGGTGTGCACCGGACAGTGTTCGGTGCGCCAACGGCTCTCAAACTCCAACGGTCGGCTTCGCCAAATAAGGAAGGATATCCGCACCGGACAGTGTCCGGTGGTGCACCAGACTGTCCGGTGCGCCAGTCAACAGAAGGCAAGAATTGCCTTCCTACAATGCTCTCAACGGCTCCTAGCTGCCTTGGGGCTATAAAAGGGACCCCTTGGCGCATGGAGAAGACATCCAAGCATTCTTTGAGGATAGTTGATCACTCACACTTCGTTCTTGCGCACTAGTTCGACATTCTTAGTGATTTGAGCTCTGTTCTAGTGAGAAACTCGTGATACTCTTTTGAGCTCAAGTCTGGGTCTTGTGTGTGCGTATTTGTTGTGATCTTTGTGTCTTGTGTGAGTTGCTCATCCCTCCCTTACTCCATGCTTCTTTGTGAACTTCAAGTGTAAGGGCGAGAGGCTCCAAGTTGTGGAGATTCCTCGCGAACGGGATATAGTAAAGCAAAGCAAAACACCGTGGTATTCAAGTGGGTCTTTGGACCGCTTGAGAGGGGTTGATTGCAACCCTCGTCCATTGGGACGCCACAACGTGGAAGTAGGCAAGTGTTGTACTTGGCCGAACCACGGGATAAACCACTGTGTCTATCTGTGTTGATTCTCTTGTGGTTATTGTGTTTTGTTGAGACTCCTCTTTAGCCACTTGGCATTATTGTGCTAACGCCTAACCAAGTTTTTGTGGCATTAAGTTTTCAAGTTTCACAGGATCACCTATTCACCCCCCCTCTAGGTGCTCTCAATTGGTATCAGAGCCGTTCTCTTCAAGAAAGGGACTAATCGCCCGAAGAGATGGATCCTAAGGGGAAGGGAATTGTGATCAATGATAAAGAGAAGGAGTCCTTCGTCAACGAGCCGAAAGACGACAAGCCTACCGACTCGGGCTCGAGCCATAAACGAAAAGATGGGAAGAAGAAGACAAGACGCATCAAGGAGATCGTCTACTACGACGACAACGACGAGTCCACTTCTTCCCAAAAGGACGATGACAACGACTACGAGAAAAGAAAGACGGTTAACTCAAACTTTTCTTTCGATTATTCTCGTATTCCTTATAGTTCAAATGCACATTTGCTTTCCATTCCTCTTGGCAAGCCTCCACACTTTGATGGGGAGGACTACGGATTTTGGAGCCACAAAATGCGTAGTCACTTGTTCTCTCTCCATCCAAGCATATGGGAGATTGTAGAGAGTGGAATGAAATTTGATAGCTCGGATAGTCCCATGTTTATAAATGAACAAATCCATAAAAATGTACAAGCTACTACTGTCCTTTTAGCATCTTTGTGCAGGGAAGAATACAATAAGGTGAGCGGCTTGGACAATGCCAAGCAGATCTGGGACACCCTCAGGATCTCACATGAGGGAAACGCCGTCACCATGCTCACCAAAATGGAGTTGGTGGAGGGCGAGCTTGGAAGATTCGCAATGATAAGGGGAGAGGAGCCAACCCAAACGTACAACCGGCTCAAGACCCTTGTCAACAAAATAAGGAGCTACGGAAGCACGCGATGGACGGACCACGACGTCGTTCAGCTAATGCTAAGGTCCTTTACTGTACTTGATCCACATCTAGTGAACAATATTCGTGAAAATCCTAGGTACACCAAGATGTCGCCCGAAGAAGTTCTTGGGAAGTTAGTAAGCGGGCGAATGATGATCAAGGAGGCGAGATACGTCGACGATGCACTAAATGGACCAATCAATGAGCCTCAACCCGTTGCTCTCAAGGCAACGAGGAGCAAGGAGGCGCTACCTAGCAAGGTGGCGCAAGTTGAGGCGGCAGGGCTCAATGATGAAGAGATGGCCCTCATCATCAAGCGCTTCAAGACGGCGCTAAAGGGTCGCAAGGGACAGCCAAGCAAGACCAAGACAAAGGGGAAGCACTCATGCTTCAAATGTGGTAAGATTGGTCATTTTATTGCTAAATGTCCCGATAATGATAGTGACCAGGAAAAAGGGAACAAAAGGGAAAAGAAGAAGAATTACAAGAAGGCCAAGGGCGAGGTACATCTCAGAAAGGAGTGGGATTTGGATTGCTCCTCTTCCGACTCCGACAATGAAGGACTCGCTGCCACCGCCTTCAACAAGTCATCCCTCTTCCCAAACGAGCATCACACGTGCCTCATGGCGAAGGAGAATAAGGTATGCACTCGGAATACCACTTATACTTCTTCAAGTGATGAGGAGTCTAGTGATGACGATGAAATAGACTATTCTAGTTTATTTAAAGGTTTAGATAGAAATAAAATTGATAAAATCAATGAATTGATTGATGCTTTAAATGATAAGAATAAATTATTAGAAAAGCAAGAGGATCTTTTGTACGAAGAACATGATAAGTTTGTAGAGGCTCAAAAATCCCTTGCTTTAGAAATTAAAAGAAATGAAATGCTCTCTAGTGAACTATCTACTTGTCATGAAACCATTTCTACTTTAAAAGGTGTTAATGATAATTTAAATGCTAAACTAGAAGTAGCAAGTAAATCTAACTCTTGTATAGAACATGTTATGATTTGCAATAGGTGCAAAGATTTTAATGTTGATGCTTGTAGTGAACACCTAGTTTGCATTTCTAAATTAAATGAAGTGGCTAGTCTTAATGTCCAACTTAAGACTAGCAAGAATGAATTTGACAAGCTAAAATTTGCAAGGGATGCCTATACGATTGGTAGACACCCCTCAATTAAGGATGGTCTTGGCTTCAAGAGAGAGGTCAAGAACTTAACAAGCCATAAGGCTCCCATCTCTGCCAAGGAGAAAGGGAAGGTCCCTATGGCTAGTAGTGCTAAAAAGAACCATGCTTTCATGTATCATGATAGGAGACATTCTAGGAATGCCTATAGAAGTTATGATGCTTTTGATTCTCATGACATGTTTGCTTCTAGTTCTTCCTATATGCATGGTAGAAATGTCGTTCATCATATGCCTAGGAGAAATGCTGTTAATATTCCTAGGAAAATAAATGAACCCTCTACAATTTATTATGCTTGCAATGCTTCCTTTGCTATTTGTAGAAAGGGTGAGAAGGTAATTGCTAAGAAGTTAGGGGCCAAATGTAAGAGAGACAAAACTTGCATTTGGGTCCCTAAGATTATTGTAACTAACCTTGTAGGACCCAACATGAGTTGGGTACCTAAGACCCAAGCCTAAATTTGCCTTGCAGGTTTATGCATCCGGGGGCTCAAGCTGGATTATCGACAGCGGATGCACAAACCACATGATGGGAGAGAAGAGGATGTTCTCTTCCTACGTCAAGAACAAGGATCCCCAAGATTCAATAATATTCGGTGATGGGATGTAACACCCGGTTTTAAAGGACAAAGCCGGGTGCATCTCATACATGCGCCAGGAAGACAACATATATAATAACAGAGTGTATAGAGATAAATGTCATAAAACTTCAGAGTATTTATTACATAGCGGAAGACTTATTACAAAATAAAGTAATAAAGATAAAACAAACTAAGGATCGTCGGCGCCAATGTCGACTGGGAAACGCCACCTAGATCAGATCAAACTCCTCGATACTTGACTCCACTTGAAACCACCTGTTCTTCTCCTGTGGGGGGGGGGTGTGAGACAGCAAGAGTGAGCTCACATACGATCATAGCTCAACAAGTTGTGGGGAATAATGTGGCATGAACTCACCAAAGGTGGGAGTTCATGTAGTGTAAGGCTGATCAATGAAATAAAGGCTGAAGCTGAGCATTGCTTTTATAAGTTGGTCAAAATTTTATTAGCAGTTACTAAGTGTAAGTAAATACCAAACCTTAATAATAATAAAGAACAGTAATAATAAAATAATCCCAAATGCGATGCAAATGTCCAATTAAATTTAGGTTCCATAGTTAATCATGTGAGGGTCCGAGCCGCTCATGACCGTGAGCACGGCTAGTATACTAGTTTTACACTCTGCAGAGGTTGCGCATCTTTACCCACAAGTCATGTTACCCATCTGCCAAGAGATGGCCAATCCCATACACCTCTACCGAGGAGGCGAGGCAGGGTAACACTACGAGGCCTTTACAAAGTTCCACTAGCTTCAGACTACCCGCTACAGTTTATGGGAAGATCCAGTAAAGGGTTCCTGGCTGATAGCCATCGCAGCAAAATCAACCAGGGACCTCCCCGCACTGACCTCTCCCCTACTGCCCTTGCCCCTTTCGGGTAAGGTAGCCCTCCCCTAGCTTTCCTAGTTAATCAGCCAAGGGCGTCCCATTCCACCCTTGTGGTAGCACTGTTTTCCCGGGTGGTCGCTCCATGTTCCCATTAACATAATGATCTTAACATGAACAAGGAATAATACAACAGATAACAATAAACAGTATAACAATAAGTGATGAATATCTCTATACCCAAATCCACATAAAGCAATAGCATGTACTACCCAAAACTTTAGTAGTAAAACCAGTGGTGAAGCAAGGTATAAAGATAGTCAAAATCTAGGGTATCCTATTGGGTCCCAGCAAAATTATCCTATGCAGATCATTATGAATAATAAGAACATGAATGGGTAAAATAAGTGATCAAGGGCACAACTTGCCTGGCACTTGAGATTCCAGGTACCAACTTGCTTTTCAGATGACACGTGTCCTCGCGCTAGATGTAGCAATACAAGTAGACATGGTATATACAAAATTAACATCACACCAAACATAAGAATATACTGCATAATAATGATCTACACGTTGCTACGAGACTAACGCAACTTGAACGGATCAAATCGGAGTTAAAACGGAGGAGTTATGATTTTCCTAAGGTTTTATGTATTTGATATAAGATTAAGTAAAAGAATAATTTTAATGTGTTTGTCATGTCAGAACAGAGGCACTAGTGGGTAGACAATATTATTACAAAAATTTAGAAAGTGGAATGGATCAATTTGGACTAAAAATGGATTTTCTATGGATTAAACAAGTTCTAGGATTATTTTTACACATAAAAATCTATTTTCTAAATTATTTTATAAGTTTTCTCACTGTCTGGACTAGGCGTCAAAATCTGAGAACAGCAGGGGCCCAGGCGCAAAAGATCCTGAGACACAGATTACTATACAATAGACTGCGGGTTGATTTCCAATTTCCCCGAGGGCTCTTTTGCAAAACGTGCAACCCGAAAGGGTATGGAGCAATCCTGACCGCCCGATCACGATTCTAGGGTCCGGATTAGATCGGACATTAACCCGAAGCGGTACGTGACTGAGGCCGTCGGATCGGTGATAAACGGACTCGATTTAAAATAACCCGATTGAATCCTGTACGTCAATACTAGATCAATGGACCAGATTGACACCACGCGAAAGGGTACACGGGGCTAATCCCAGCCGTTCGTCACAAATCGACGGTCCCCGGACATCTTCTATCTTCGGCTCGCAGACGGCAACGCGCAGACACACTCCACGGTGGAGCGGCCAGCGGCGCCACCGATTTCCGGCCCCCGGTGCCCCACAGCCTAATCTAGTACTAGTTACGCGATGTGGGCAATGCGGTGAACTGGGTCGTGGCAAACTTACCGCCGGTGCGGCGAGGTTGTGGCCAGCAGCGAGGACGGCGGTCGTGGCCTCCGATGACCAACCCCGATCAGGAATCGGCGGAGTTCCACCAGCGCACCAGGGTATTTCCGGACGTGATCCTCGTCGCAAGCATAGGGCTATCCTCCCACGGCCACCAGAGGACTCCCAGCTGGCACAAGCGCCTGAATTTCAATGGCGGCGAGGAGCTCAGCCGCCCTGGTGTTGTGGCTTCCGCAGTCGACTCGAGGAGGTGGCGAGGGGAGGGAGATGTAGGAAGGAGAGGAGGCAAGGGTTCGGTGTCCCGCTTTATGGCCGCCAGAGAGCTCGGTTTGGGGCGCCAGCAGTAGCGGAGTCAACCCCGGAATCGCGCCCCGACTCCGGTCCTCGCGGCGAGGTTGGTTGGATTCGGTGGAGAAGGAAGCGCTGACGCATATGGCCCACGGGTCGGTGACTGAGTCGCGAGGGAGGTAAGCCTGGGCGTGAGAGAGTGCGCCTGCCGCCGGGACCCACGCGTCAGCCAGTGAGGGAAGGGGGTGTGCGTGCGTAGAGTTGGGCCGGCGCGGGGAATAAGGGCATTTGGGCCGAATCCGTGGGAAGGACAGAAATGAGGTGAAGCCAGCCCAAACTAGGTTTTCTCCTTTTTCTTTTTATCTTTTTATTTTCCTATTATGTCTCCTTTTTATTTTGAATCCCAAATTTGAATTTGAATCCTCTCATGAGTTTCACTCCTGAGTAAATTATACCAATTCACACTTTAGTGTAGAATAATATATTTTTATCCACTTATTTTATCCACATAATATTTTCTTTCTTCTCTTTTGTAAATTCTAGAATTCCTTTAGACCTTAAATTCCTATTTGGGAGTTTAATATATTCCTTTTCACATTATTTTATGTTACCACAAAATGCACAAAATAAAATCCGGCATGATGCATAATTTAGTGGTATATCCTTTTTATCATTTATTTGTTGTTTGAATATGGTATCCACATGTGATGATAAGCAAATTCTACACACACAAAGATTATGGGAGAATGACTTTTCTCCCCTTTTATTATATATTACAAAGTGAGTATTACAAATCCTATCCCCCTTAAAAATAATCTCGTCCTCGAGATTTAGGAGGAACGAGGAAAAGAATGGGGAAAATCTATGCGAACCTCTTCTTCTCTTTCCCAAGTATCTTCGTCCTCATTATGGTGACTCCATTGCACTCTGCACATCTTTTTCACCTTATTTCTTGTAACTCAAGTCAATGTGTCAATAATCTTGACAGGATACTCCGTGTCAGTCAAATCACCATGAACACTGAGCTCTTCCATTGGTAACTGTTCCTCAGGGACACAGAGACACTTATTAAGTTGAGACACATGGAATACATTATGCACAACAGATAGATTATTATGTAGCTCTAGTTGATAGGCCATCTCTCCAACTTGCCTAAAAACTCAGAATGATCCAATAAGGTGAGGGGACAATTTGCCCTTAACTTGAATCTCCTCATTCCACGAAGTGGTGACATCTTGAGGTACACATGATCTCCTTCCTCAAATTCCAGTGGTCGACTTCTATTATCAGCGTAGCTCTTTTGCCTGGTCTGAGCTATCCTCAAATTCTTCCGAATTATATGGACTTGTTCTCCTGCCTCTTGAATAAGTCCAGGTCCAAAGAACTGTCTTCCTCTAGTCTAGTCCAAAATAGAGGAGTCCTGCACTTCCTGCTATATAGAGCCTCGAACGGTGACATCTTCAGACTGGCCTGATAACTATTATTATATGAGAACTCAGCATAAGGTAGACTCTTGTCCCAACTACTACCATGCTGAAGGGCACAAGCTCTCAACATATCTTCCTGTACTTGGTTAGTCCTTTCGGTCAGTCCATCAGTCTGAGGTAGGCCAAACTAAAATTCAACTTCGCATCCGTATTCTCATGAAAACTTTTCCAAAATCTGGAGGTAAACTGTGATCCTTTATCCAAAATGATCTTCGATACACCATTTAGAGACATAATCCAAGCCATATATAACTTCGCCAATTGAAATACCTTATAAGTAGTCTTGACCAGAATGAAATGAGCCACTTTAGTCAGTGTATCCACAATCACCCTTATAGCATCATATCCTTTCTGGGTGCGAGGCAATCCAGTAATGAAGTCCATATCAATCTCTTCTTACTTCCACTTGGACATCTTTGGTGGGTGTAATAGTCCAGCTGGCCTCTGGTGTTCAACCTTAACTCTTTGACACACCTCGCTCATAGCCACATGTGTAGTTATATCTCTCTCCAGTCCATATCACCAGCACTTCTGCTTTAAATCCTGATACATCTTAGTACTATCAGGATGAATAGAATAATCCAAGTCATGGGCCTCCTTTAAAATAGTCTCATGAAGGCTTTCAATCTCCGGAACACATCTCTTGTATCTTAGTATCACCAATTTGTCCTTTGCGGATTTCTTGCTCCAAGGTAGGTTCCGCATCAATAATAACTCCTTCAGTATGATCAACTATCCCCAGGTTAAGTCTCCTGAAATCCTCATCATTCTCATCGAGTAGCTGGGCAACAACAGCTAAATGAACATGCTCCTTTCGACTCAAGGCATCTACAACCAAATTCGCCTTGCACGGGTGATAGTGAATTTCCAAATCGTAATCTTTAATAAGCTCCAACCAACGACGTTGCCTAAGGTTGAGATCCTTCTGAGTGAATATATACTTCAAAATCTTATGATCCGTATATACTTGGCACTTCTCGTCCCACTTGAATTCTCTTTCCTTCACCAAAAGCGAGGTCATAAGCTTAGCAATCTTAGAAAATCCTTCAATAAATCTCCAATAATATCCTGCAAGTCCCAAGAAACTCCGAACCTCAGTAACTGTAGTGGGCACTCTCCACTCCATAATCTCCTTCACTTTAGCAGGATCCACTGCTATTCCTCCATTAGAAATAATATGACCAAGAAATGGCACTTCGCCAATCCAAAACTCGCACTTGCTGAACTTAGCATAGAGTTGATTATCTCGAAGCTTCTGTAGCACCAACCTTAGATGTTCTTCATGGTCACTCTCATTCTTAGAATAGATAAGAATATCGTCGATGAACACTACGACGAATCTGTCCAAATACTCCAAAAACATCTTATTCATCAAATCCATAAAATAAGCTGGTGCATTAGTTAATCCAAACGACATAACGATGAACTCATATAATCCATATCGAGTCGAGAAAGCCGTCTTAGGAATATCTGATGGTCCAATCTTCATCTGATGGTACCCCGATCGGAGATAAATCTTCGAGAATACCCTGGCTCCTCTCATCCGATTAAATAAATCCTTAATGCGGGGTAACAGATACTTGTTCTTCATAGTAACATCATTAAGGGTCCTATAATCCACACTTATCCCTTGCGATCCATCTTTCTTCTGTATAAATAGAACTAGTGCTCCACAAGGTGAAGAATTCAGACGAATGTATCCATCCTCTTGTAATTCCGTTAATTGCTTCTTAAGTTCCTTTAGCTCTTCTACAGACATTCTATACTGCTTGGCTCCAATATTACAGCAGTAACTCCAAATTCTCTACCCATAATGGCCAATGTCAATCTACGTGTCATTTGATTCACCACAACAGGCCCTTTAGGTGTAATTACTCTCATAGGTTTTCTCATATTGTCCAACAAATATGCCCAAACCAAAATCTCAGCATGACGCACAATTTTATTAGCAACTCATGGGGACAGATAGACCTTTTTATTCCTCCTAAAATGGTATCATACCGAATACTAACTTAAAGGAACATGTAGATCCTACAAATAGTAGTAATTTACATATATGTTTATGTAGCTTGGTGGAGCCGGTGGTGGTGGAGATGGTGGTTGCTCTTGTCGTTGTCTCTCCAACCGTGATTGCCTTATTTCTTGCTGTATCTCCAGACGGGCCTGACGTATTTCCTCGCGTTCTTGTCTTATCTGGCTTTGCATCTCGGTCATCATGTCTGTCAATTGCTGTATTACCAGCCTTTGGGTTGCGATCACTTGCTCGGTTTCAACAGGTGGGGGATTTGGAGGATTCATTTCTGTTTGCTGTTGCGTGATAATCTTTCCTTTCCTGGTATTGACCATCTGAGTTAGATACATAAGGTAAGAAGGA
Source organism: Zea luxurians (assembly GCA_029449295.1). Classification (NCBI taxonomy): domain Eukaryota; kingdom Viridiplantae; phylum Streptophyta; class Magnoliopsida; order Poales; family Poaceae; genus Zea; species Zea luxurians. Next base: position 3,580,936 of record JAOPSE010000018.1, on the reverse strand, counting down.
GCAGTAGACAAGGCAGTAATTACAATCATGTTACTTTGGGGGACTTATTAGCTAAGTAGATTAGTGTGTCACCTACTAAAGCTAATTCATTACCTTATGGTGGTACATGCGAAGATGCCCGTCTATAATATTTCAATCAATCAAAGAAGCAAATCAGACATTGATCATCAGAACAATCAACCAATATTTTTAATAGAGAAAATAGTTTTGATTTGGTCTTAGGCCTCCTATCTCTTAAATGTCATAGGGATAGGGATTCCAAGGTTTGAAATCCATCTTGTCTAAGAGTAGAAAAGATAAGAATGATCAGAGTGGAACAGTAGAAGGTGAGACAGGATCAAGATAAGTGTAGAAAGAATCAGAGTAAGGTGAGTGTAGAATGAATCAGAATGAGATAAGTAGGTAAGGGTTGTCCATTTCTATCTAGGTTTCGTCCTACAGTCAACATTCCTCTGATACCACTTCTGTAACACCCGGTTTTAAAGGACAAAGCCGGGTGCATCTCATACATGCGCCAGGAAGACAACATATATAATAACAGAGTGTATAGAGATAAATGTCATAAAACTTCAGAGTATTTATTACATAGCGGAAGACTTATTACAAAATAAAGTAATAAAGATAAAACAAACTAAGGATCGTCGGTGCCAATGTCGACTGGGAAACGCCACCTAGATCAGATCAAACTCCTCGATACTTGACTCCACTTGAAACCACCTGTTCTTCTCCTGTGGGGGGGGGTGTGAGACAGCAAGAGTGAGCTCACATACGATCATAGCTCAACAAGTTGTGGGGAATAATGTGGCATGAACTCACCAAAGGTGGGAGTTCATGTAGTGTAAGGCTGATCAATGAAATAAAGGCTGAAGCTGAGCATTGCTTTTATAAGTTGGTCAAAATTTTATTAGCAGTTACTAAGTGTAAGTAAATACCAAACCTTAATAATAATAAAGAACAGTAATAATAAAATAATCCCAAATGCGATGCAAATGTCCAATTAAATTTAGGTTCCATAGTTAATCATGTGAGGGTCCGAGCCGCTCATGACCGTGAGCACGGCTAGTATACTAGTTTTACACTCTGCAGAGGTTGCGCATCTTTACCCACAAGTCATGTTACCCATCTGCCAAGAGATGGCCAATCCCATACACCTCTACCGAGGAGGCGAGGCAGGGTAACACTACGAGGCCTTTACAAAGTTCCACTAGCTTCAGACTACCCGCTACAGTTTATGGGAAGATCCAGTAAAGGGTTCCTGGCTGATAGCCATCGCAGCAAAATCAACCAGGGACCTCCCCGCACTGACCTCTCCCCTACTGCCCTTGCCCCTTTCGGGTAAGGTAGCCCTCCCCTAGCTTTCCTAGTTAATCAGCCAAGGGCGTCCCATTCCACCCTTGTGGTAGCACTGTTTTCCCGGGTGGTCGCTCCATGTTCCCATTAACATAATGATCTTAACATGAACAAGGAATAATACAACAGATAACAATAAACAGTATAACAATAAGTGATGAATATCTCTATACCCAAATCCACATAAAGCAATAGCATGTACTACCCAAAACTTTAGTAGTAAAACCAGTGGTGAAGCAAGGTATAAAGATAGTCAAAATCTAGGGTATCCTATTGGGTCCCAGCAAAATTATCCTATGCAGATCATTATGAATAATAAGAACATGAATGGGTAAAATAAGTGATCAAGGGCACAACTTGCCTGGCACTTGAGATTCCAGGTACCAACTTGCTTTTCAGATGACACGTGTCCTCGCGCTAGATGTAGCAATACAAGTAGACATGGTATATACAAAATTAACATCACACCAAACATAAGAATATACTGCATAATAATGATCTACACGTTGCTACGAGACTAACGCAACTTGAACGGATCAAATCGGAGTTAAAACGGAGGAGTTATGATTTTCCTAAGGTTTTATGTATTTGATATAAGATTAAGTAAAAGAATAATTTTAATGTGTTTGTCATGTCAGAACAGAGGCACTAGTGGGTAGACAATATTATTACAAAAATTTAGAAAGTGGAATGGATCAATTTGGACTAAAAATGGATTTTCTATGGATTAAACAAGTTCTAGGATTATTTTTACACATAAAAATCTATTTTCTAAATTATTTTATAAGTTTTCTCACTGTCTGGACTAGGCGTCAAAATCTGAGAACAGCAGGGGCCCAGGCGCAAAAGATCCTGAGACACAGATTACTATACAATAGACTGCGGGTTGATTTCCAATTTCCCCGAGGGCTCTTTTGCAAAACGTGCAACCCGAAAGGGTATGGAGCAATCCTGACCGCCCGATCACGATTCTAGGGTCCGGATTAGATCGGACATTAACCCGAAGCGGTACGTGACTGAGGCCGTCGGATCGGTGATAAACGGACTCGATTTAAAATAACCCGATTGAATCCTGTACGTCAATACTAGATCAATGGACCAGATTGACACCACGCGAAAGGGTACACGGGGCTAATCCCAGCCGTTCGTCACAAATCGACGGTCCCCGGACATCTTCTATCTTCGGCTCGCAGACGGCAACGCGCAGACACACTCCACGGTGGAGCGGCCAGCGGCGCCACCGATTTCCGGCCCCCGGTGCCCCACAGCCTAATCTAGTACTAGTTACGCGATGTGGGCAATGCGGTGAACTGGGTCGTGGCAAACTTACCGCCGGTGCGGCGAGGTTGTGGCCAGCAGCGAGGACGGCGGTCGTGGCCTCCGATGACCAACCCCGATCAGGAATCGGCGGAGTTCCACCAGCGCACCAGGGTATTTCCGGACGTGATCCTCGTCGCAAGCATAGGGCTATCCTCCCACGGCCACCAGAGGACTCCCAGCTGGCACAAGCGCCTGAATTTCAATGGCGGCGAGGAGCTCAGCCGCCCTGGTGTTGTGGCTTCCGCAGTCGACTCGAGGAGGTGGCGAGGGGAGGGAGATGTAGGAAGGAGAGGAGGCAAGGGTTCGGTGTCCCGCTTTATGGCCGCCAGAGAGCTCGGTTTGGGGCGCCAGCAGTAGCGGAGTCAACCCCGGAATCGCGCCCCGACTCCGGTCCTCGCGGCGAGGTTGGTTGGATTCGGTGGAGAAGGAAGCGCTGATGCATATGGCCCACGGGTCGGTGACTGAGTCGCGAGGGAGGTAAGCCTGGGCGTGAGAGAGTGCGCCTGCCGCCGGGACCCACGCGTCAGCCAGTGAGGGAAGGGGGTGTGCGTGCGTAGAGTTGGGCCGGCGCGGGGAATAAGGGCATTTGGGCCGAATCCGTGGGAAGGACAGAAATGAGGTGAAGCCAGCCCAAACTAGGTTTTCTCCTTTTTCTTTTTATCTTTTTATTTTCCTATTATGTCTCCTTTTTATTTTGAATCCCAAATTTGAATTTGAATCCTCTCATGAGTTTCACTCCTGAGTAAATTATACCAATTCACACTTTAGTGTAGAATAATATATTTTTATCCACTTATTTTATCCACATAATATTTTCTTTCTTCTCTTTTGTAAATTCTAGAATTCCTTTAGACCTTAAATTCCTATTTGGGAGTTTAATATATTCCTTTTCACATTATTTTATGTTACCACAAAATGCACAAAATAAAATCCGGCATGATGCATAATTTAGTGGTATATCCTTTTTATCATTTATTTGTTGTTTGAATATGGTATCCACATGTGATGATAAGCAAATTCTACACACACAAAGATTATGGGAGAATGACTTTTCTCCCCTTTTATTATATATTACAAAGTGAGTATTACATGGGAACCAAGGCAAGGTAAAAGGGTTAGGGAAGATTGCTATTTCATCCGAGCACTCTATCTCTAATGTGTTTTTAGTTGAGTCACTTGGATATAATTTGTTATCTGTAAGTCAACTTTGTAATATGGGATATAATTGTCTATTCACAAATGTAGATGTGTCTGTCTTTAGAAGGTGTGATGGTTCACTAGCTTTTAAGGGGGTACTAGACGGCAAACTTTATTTAGTTGATTTTGCAAAAGAAGAGGCCGGTCTAGATGCATGCTTAATTGCTAAGACTTGCATGGGCTGGCTGTGACATCGCCGCTTAGCACATGTGGGAATGAAGAACCTTCACAAGCTTCTGAAGGGAGAACACGTGATAGGTCTAACTAATTGAAAGCTCCCTTGTGGGTTTTGGTGTTTGGATGACAACTCAATTAAAGGACTAACAAGTGTGCTAAGTGTTGAACAGGTGCTTAATGTAAAGCTAACAGGGTTCAACACAAGTGAACAAGTGTGATGGTCCAAGGACTAGATTTTGGATAGATAATGGACATCACAAGTAAGATGGATATTGCATAAGTGAGACTCGGGTGCATAGCTTGGAGACAACTGATCAAGCCAAAGATGGAGGCAAGAAGAACTTTGAGGTACCAAGTGCACGGGAGAAGGTCAAGGAGACTGAGGAACCCAAAGCCAAGGGTGAAGAAGAAGACTTGCAAAGTCAAGGGTGATCGAGTTGAGAAGAGATATGGCACATAAAGGATCACTATATAAGGACATGACTTACAACCAATGAGGTAACAGCTATAGTTATGTGGTGTAAGTCATAAGGCTCAAGACCAAGCTCAAGTAGTGAACAAGGTCACGGGAAGGAGAACCAGTGTCAAGACTAGAACTGGAAGCAGCCCAAAAGAGCTAAGTGTACCTTGATCTTTGGTTTGGGTTGTTCCTATGTTTGGAGATATTCTATGTGACCTTTGCAGGATGTTGGAGCTCAGAAATGCCAATCTAGATCAAGTCAAGCTGACTTGATGATTTAAGAGCTCAACATCATTCTCAATAATGCCAAATGTTAAAGAGGTGAAAATCAAAGAGGAGGTATGTTTCTAGACTTAGTACATTGGTTTGTGTGTACTAATATATTTGTCTAAGTGTGAGAAACAGAAATAAAGGAGAAAAGAAAAGAGATGCGAAAGGCTTGGCTGTGTACAACCAAGACTCAACTCAGTCTGGCACACCGGACTGTCCGGTGGTGCACCGGACAGTGTCCGGTGCGCCAGGCTGAACACTGGTAAACAGGCCACTCTCGGGTCTTCGTCGGCGGCGTACGACTAAAATTCACCGGACTGTCTGGTGGTGCACCGGACTGTCCGGTGAGCCAACGGTCGGCTGAGCCAACGGTCGGCCGCGCAATCCGCGCGTGACGCGTGGCCGAGCCAACGGTCAGTAGGGGCACCGGACTGTCCGGTGTGCACCGGACAGTGTCCGGTGCGCCAACGGCTCTGAAGATGCAACGGTCGACTGCGCCAAACTTGGAAGGAAATCGGGCACCGGACAGTGTCCGGTGGTGCACCGGACTGTCCGGTGCACCATCCGACAGAAAGCAAGTATTGCCTTCCAAATGGGATTCCAACGGCTCCTAGGCCCCTTGTGCCTATAAAAGGGACCCCTAGGCGACTCAAGCAAAATACGAATAGCAGCCAACAAGTGTAGACATCACTCGGATCAATTCTCTCTCTCCCTCTCATGTATATCTCTCTAGTTTGTAAAGAGGCAAAGCTATAAGCCTCTAGAGAGTGGAGAAGTGCTGCTAAGAGATAGAGCATAGTCTTGAGCGCATCGTTACTCTACCGGAGTGCTGCCAAGAAGATTGTAAGCAGCCGCGGTCTTGCTGTAACCAACTCAACATAGTGGAAGGCTCTATCTGTCATACTGATAGATCTGAGCAAACGGAGGACGGAGTTGAAATAGACTTCAAGCCCAGGTGTGGCTAACTCCAACGAGGACTAGGCAAGCATTTCAGGCTTGGCCGAACCTCGGGATAAATCCCTGTGTCTGTGTGCTCTACTCTGTGCTGTGTGCTCTGTTCCATATTGGATTCTGACTCTCTGTCTTAATCACTTTTATATCTGCACTTCTACACTTATCTGTGGTATAAGCTTTATTTGAAGTGCAGGACATTTTGAGACAGGATCTTCTATTCCGCTGCAACCTACTCGAAGGATCTTTCATTCCACTGCGCTCCAGTCTTCGAGTAGAGTAAGAGTTTAAGTTTTAAAGTAATAATTTTTATTCGCCTATTCACCCCCCCTCTAGGCGACATCCAGATCCTATTCCCGGGCCAAAGGGAACTTTCAATTGGTATCAGAGCTAGGCCTCTCCAGTGTGGGCTTAGCCGTCCGGAGATGACGATGTCGTCACAAGAGGTAACTGTAGAACTTCTTATTTCTGATGGCTCTAACTATGCATCCTGGTCTTCTTATTTGTATAATGCTTTTAGGAGTTTAGGTCCTGAAGTAGAGCAAATATTTGATGCTAGTATTTTGCCCATTAATATTGATATGAAAAATCCATCTGAGCATGATCTAAGATGTCTGCATCAAAATTATCAAGCCTATGACATCCTAGTCAATTCCCTTAGCAAGGATGTTTATTTTTCTGTCATAGGTAGAAATAATGATGTTCTTGTCGATGCTCATGATCTATGGACTAGAATTAAAATTAAATATTCTGAGTCCAACTGTACTACTTCTACTCCCTATGTCGCTTGTTGTACTAACCTTTCGAAGGGAGAAGAAAAGCGGTGGCCATCAAACGATGAATCTACCTCATCGAAAGGTTCGTCTTCCACTAGTTATAAATGTCTTGTCGCTAACAGTGATAGTGGAGACGAAAGCAATGATGAGGAAGAATATGAGGATGATAGCGAGGATGAATCTCCATCACCACAAAGTACATTTTCCCGTTTTGCTTCCACTAACAATAATGATAGGGAAAATGAGACTGATGATGTGAAAGAAGAAGAGATTCGTCGGTTCTACACCCATCTCAACAAAGAAGACAAAGTGCTCTTGGTTAAGCTGTTGAGAAGGAACAAAGAATAAGACGAGACGCTTCTCAGGCTAGAGGAAACTCTCATAAAGACCAACGATAGCCTGGAGAAGGTGACCAAAGAACATGAGGAGCTAAAATGCTCTCATAATGATTTGGTCCAACGGTATGATTCAATTTTAATTGAGCAAAGAAATAATGATGATGCTTTATCTTGTATTGCTCAACTTGAAAATGAAAATTCCATGCTTAGGAATCAAGTAGAGATGATAAATTTAGAAAAACTTGCTCTAAATGAAAAGTATGATATGTTGTCTTATTCTCATAATAAATTAGTTGATGACCATATCAGGCTTGATGTTGCTCATGAGGTTGTTATTGCAAACTTAAATTCATGTGAACCTCATTCTTGCACATGTGCGCATTTAGATAATATATCATCATGTGCTAACCCCTGTTGCTCAAAAGAAAGCCAATCCTTGATTGAGCAACAAGTTGTAGGGTCTAAAAGAAAATTGCCAAGGAACAAGAAACAAAGACAACTAAGGAGAAGACGCCATGCTCGACTTCCTCAAGATATCTGCGAACACGTGGTGAAGAAGCTTGAGGAAGGAGAAACCGCAGTAAGGGTCAAACTCCTTGAGAAAGATGTTCCTAAAGCAATAAGTGAAGAAATCAACATGAGCTTGGAAAAAGGTAAAGATTCAATTAGTCATGTTGTTTGCACTAATAATCTCTCTATGTCATCCAAAAGAAAAAAGAGAAGAGGAAAAAGGAGGTGCTTCAAGTGCAAGGAATTAGGTCACTTCATTGTGTCTTGTCCACACAAGGACAAGGATGAAGAAATGAGGAGATGTTTTGGATGCAATGAAAAGGACCACATGATCACCTCATGTCCGGTCATAAAGAATCAAGGACATGCACCCTCCAAGATGACCCTCACCAAGCAAAAAGTCAAACAGCAAGTGTCAAGTCATGTTGAGCGACGCTTCTGCTACAAGTGTGGTGAGCAGGGTCATCCATCCAAGGTATGTAAAAAGGGTAAGGACTCTAGGCAAGTAAATGTGTCTCAGTCTTATTCGCTTAGGAGACTCAAATCATACACTTGTGCTAGATCAGTAATGAGATCACCTAGAACTAGCACAAAGACTATTTGGGTACCAAAGGCACTTTTAATTGAACATCATGGACCTATCCCTAGATGGGTACCAAACTGTGCCAACTAGACCATGCAGGTGCCTCGAGATGGACTGGAGACCCTGGAAGAGCTTAAGATGGTTAATTCAAACTCTATGCTTAAGCTATCAATTTTATTGTCTATTTATTGACCCAAGGTTGAAGTATTATGCGATACTAATCCCATGTTCATCTCGAGTTGAATAAGTTGTAGAGGTCCTTAATCATTATTGATGAATCAAGCAAAGGACCTCGATGAGAATATGCAACGTGCTCTCCAAAGGACGGTAACCGTGTATTTTAAGTACATTATTGCAAATCAGTATTGCTCTAAAGTTTGATTGTTGTATCTGTCCTTGGAGTAGTTATGCTTTTGAGATTGCTTGTGTTGAATACTTTTTGATCATTGATTCATGATCACATTGATGCTTGCTTAATCATGATCGTGTTCCATATGCTATATCTTTTGAATCATGAAATGGGTAGCTTTTCATTTGATATATTTACCATGATTAACTCTTTATGTGTTCATGGATAATCATGTATCTTTTGTAAGTTATGCTATCTGGTTTTTGAGGATTAACCTGTGTGCAAGCATGACATTTTTATTTAGTCCATGTTTACATGATTACCTTAGTCTGGTATAATGTGTATACCAAATCCATGTCGTACCACTAATGCACCCTTCTTGAGCTTTGAGATGCATGAGCAAAAGGGAGCCCAATAAGTGGTGACAACAGGCTCACTACCTAAAAGAATGGATCTCATGGTATTCAGGTAAAAGGCCAAGGTATGAAGGATAGAACTATACAATTTCATTGAATATCTTGAAGTTCCATTGACTGTGATCATAGCTATGTTCTTGCCGTTCAATTGGTAGTATCCTGGCTTAGGTGCTTTATGCTTTAAAATCTTGTTTCCTTTGGTGTACCTAAGAAAATACTTCTTAATCATGGTGTGCTTATACATTGTTGTGCTTTATATGCATGATCTTGTTGTGTTTCAATTGGTATATATGTTGCAATGATCATAATGTGTGAGGCTTGCCTAGGTTGTTTAATGTTGTACTCCTAGAGGCATGCATTGGTGGGTTAAGTCAACTATTCAATTGGTATCTCCGTATGATGAAATTGATAAAATATGCCTTGACCAAGATATGTTGTGATCCCCTCTAGTTATGAGGAAGCTAGAATGTGCAAAGTGCAAGTCATTCAAATACTTGATGCACAAATTTAGGGGGAGCACACATAACTTGTGTCTTTTGAGACTAATTGTTTCTTGAGTGATCCTATATAGTCTCAAGGTGGAAAAGGGAAGTTGAGCAAGAAATGGAGCAATCAGGACTTGGGTACCTCCACAACTCGAGTAATTGGTATCTAAAGTTGTGAGTAAATTTAAAGATTGCTTGTGCTCTTTAATAGCTGGGATCCTAGATGCTTATCTTTAAATATCATGGAGCTATGACATTGATGATTTTCCAATTGGTAGCCTTGGTAGTGTGCTTCAATTGGTATCTTTTAGCAATCACTAGAATAGAAGCTTCATCTTGTGCCACAATACTATAACTTGTTCTAAGTTTAGTGTCTTAGCAACAAGAAAAGGTTAGGATAAAGGATCAGGCACAAGTGTGGAGGAGCTCCGTAGAGATAAAGCTTGCAAAATGGAAATCAAGTTGATGAATAAGGAACTCTACCTACTTCGATGGAAAGTACTCCCTCCGGTACAGTAAAAGAAGTCATCCTGCGCGTGACCGAGCGTGCACAAAAAGAAGTCATAGCGTGCGTGGGTCTGGGATTTGGACGTTGTTGCCCCTAGTAATTGCACAAAAAAAGATGCACTTAAGAGGAATCGAACTTGAGACCTCCAGTCTAGAATGCTTTGGAGGTGCTGCAGTAACCAATCAAGCCTAATTGTTTTCGTGACATTAATGCACCCATATCCCTATTTAATAGGGGCAAACAGGGAAAACTCTATGATAATTAATCACTCCTTGGTATGCACAATCATGTCCTAAACGACTACCTTTACTGCACTGGAGGGAGTACAATATAACATGGTAAAGGTACAAAAGGAGGTATTGACCTTTATGCGTATATGTACCTTAATCCTTCTCCAATGCTTGTGTTGCATATGTTTAATGTATAAGGGGGAGTTATGTTAGTGTGTTGCATTTTCCCTGCTTAATATCCTACTGTCCCTTGACATCATCCTATATTCTTGCTTGAATATGGTTTTGGTGTTCAAAGGGGGAGAATTTATGCATTAAAGCTCACCTCGACTTGAGAGGAAAGCTTATCTTAAGTATGAAGAGGGTGAAGATAAGTTTGTTTGTGTGCAAAAGGACCCAAAGGGGTTTCCTTGAGTTCCTTTGATCTTAAGGAAGAATGTGTTAGTTTAGTTTTTGTTGATAATACTTATCAAATGCTTATTGGTGTATTATATGGTGATAATGCATAATTAGTGCTTTCATTGATATGAATCAATTGGTATTTATTGTGTTAAATTGGTATCTATTATGGTTGTCCTGTAATAGATATTCATATGGTTCTGGTGCTTTAAATTAGTATCTTAATTTAAATTGGTATCTTAATGATGAATAGTGGTAGGTTGATATTCCTGTGATATATCCTTTCAATTGGTGTTTTACTCTGATTCTGTGCATTTGTGTGTCATACGCATCACGGTTTGATTCTTGATACAATGCATCCCACCGGTGCTAAGGCATAGCAATGCTTCGAATTAGCCTAAGTATGTGCATGTTGGTATTTAAGGCCAAAGTTGTGATGTTAATGTAAGCACATATTTAGGGGGAGCACTCTATACACTTAGAATTCAAAATTTGTGCTTCAAATCTTATTCTTATGTAAGCTTTAATTGTGTTGCCATCAATCACCAAAAAGGGGGAGATTGAAAGCTCCCTTGTGGGTTTTGGTGTTTGGATGACAACTCAATTAAAGGACTAACAAGTGTGCTAAGTGTTGAACAGGTGCTTAATGTAAAGCTAACAGGGTTCAACACAAGTGAACAAGTGTGATGGTCCAAGGACTAGATTTTGGATAGATAATGGACATCACAAGTAAGATGGATATTGCATAAGTGAGACTCGGGTGCATAACTTGGAGACAACTGATCAAGCCAAAGATGGAGGCAAGAAGAACTTTGAGGTACCAAGTGCACGGGAGAAGGTCAAGGAGACTGAGGAACCCAAAGCCAAGGGTGAAGAAGAAGACTTGCAAAGTCAAGGGTGATCGAGTTGAGAAGAGATATGGCACATAAAGGATCACTATATAAGGACATGACTTACAACCAATGAGGTAACAGCTATAGTTATGTGGTGTAAGTCATAAGGCTCAAGACCAAGCTCAAGTAGTGAACAAGGTCACGGGAAGGAGAACCAGTGTCAAGACTAGAACTGGAAGCAGCCCAAAAGAGCTAAGTGTACCTTGATCTTTGGTTTGGGTTGTTCCTATGTTTGGAGATATTCTATGTGACCTTTGCAGGATGTTGGAGCTCAGAAATGCCAATCTAGATCAAGTCAAGCTGACTTGATGATTTAAGAGCTCAACATCATTCTCAATAATGTCAAATGTTAAAGAGGTGAAAATCAAAGAGGAGGTATGTTTCTAGACTTAGTACATTGGTTTGTGTGTACTAATATATTTGTCTAAGTGTGAGAAACAGAAATAAAGGAGAAAAGAAAAGAGATGCGAAAGGCTTGGCTGTGTATAGCCAAGACTCAACTCAGTCTGGCACACCAGACAGTGTCCGGTGGTGCACCGGACAGTGTTCCGGTGCACCAGGCTGAACACTGGTAAACAGGCCACTCTCGGGTCTTCGTCGGCGGCGTACGACTAAAATTCACTGGACTGTCCGGTGGTGCACCGGACTGTCCGGTGAGCCAACGGTCAGCTGAGCCAACGGTCGGCCGCGCAATCCGCGCGTGACGCGTGGCCGAGCCAACGGTCGGTAGGGGCACCGGACTGTCCGGTGTGCACTGGACAGTGTCCGGTGCGCCAATGGCTCTGAAGATGCAACGGTCGACTGCGCCAAACTTGGAAGGAAATCGGGCACCGGACACTGTCCGGTGGTGCACCGGACTGTCCGGTGCACCATCCGACAGAAAGCAAGTATTGCCTTCCAAATGGGATTCCAACGGCTCCTAGGCCCCTTGTGCCTATAAAAGGGACCCCTAGGCGCCTCAAGCAAAATACGAATAGCAGCCAACAAGTGTAGACATCACTCGGATCAATTCTCTCTCTCCCTCTCGTGTATATCTCTCTAGTTTGTAAAGAGGCAAAGCTATAAGCCTCTAGAGAGTGGAGAAGTGCTGCTAAGAGATAGAACATAGTCTTGAGCGTATCGTTACTCTACCGGAGTGCTGCCAAGAAGATTGTAAGCAGCTGCGGTCTTGCTGTAACCAACTCAACATAGTGAAAGGCTCTATCTGTCATACTGACAGATCTGAGCAAACGAAGGACGGAGTTGAAATAGATTTCAAGCCCAGGTGTGGCTAACTCCAACGAGGACTAGGCAAGCATTTCAGGCTTGGCCGAACCTCGGGATAAGTCCCTGTGTCTGTGTGCTCTACTATGTGCTATGTGCTCTGTTCCGTATTGAATTCTGACTCTCTGTCTTAATCACTTTTATATCTGCACTTCTACACTTATCTGTGGTATAAGCTTTATTTGAAGTGCAGGACATTTTGAGACAGGATCTTCTATTCCGCTGCAACCTACTCGAAGGATCTTTCATTCCACTGCGCTCCAGTCTTCGAGTAGAGTAAGAGTTTAAGTTTTAAAGTAATAATTTTTATTCGCCTATTCACCCCCCCTCTAGGCGACATCCAGATCCTGTTCCCGGGCCAAAGGGAACTTTCACTAATGTGCATTTCGAAAAAGATAGACCTTGTGCAGCTTGTCAAGCAGGTAAACAAGTGGGAAGCTCTCATCATGTCAAAAATGTGATGACTACGTCAAGACCCCTGGAGTTACTTCATATGGACCTCTTCGGACCCGTCGCCTATCTGAGTATAGGAGGAAGTAAGTATGGTCTTGTTATAGTTGATGATTTTTCCCGCTTCACTTGGGTATTCTTTTTGCAGGATAAATCTGAAACCCAAGGGACCCTCAAACGCTTCCGAAGGAGAGCTCAAAATGAGTTTGAGCTCAAGGTGAAGAAGATAAGGAGCGACAACGGGTCCGAGTTCAAGAACCTTCAAGTGGAGGAATTTCTTGAGGAGGAGGGGATCAAGCACGAGTTCTCCGCTCCCTACACACCACAGCAAAATGGTGTGGTAGAGAGGAAGAACAGGACGCTCATCGATATGGCGAGGACGATGCTTGGAGAGTTCAAGACCCCCGAGCGCTTTTGGTCGGAAGCCGTGAACACGGCTTGCCACGCCATCAACAGGGTCTACCTTCACCGCCTCCTCAAGAAGACTTCGTATGAGCTACTAACCGGTAACAAACCCAATGTTTTATACTTTCGTGTATTTGGAAGCAAGTGTTATATTCTTGTGAAGAAAGGTAGAACTTCTAAATTTGCTCCCAAAGCTGTAGAAGGGTTTTTATTAGGTTATGACTCAAATACAAAGGCGTATAGGATCTTCAACAAATCATCGGGTTTGGTTGAAGTCTCTAGCGACGTTGTATTTGATGAGACTAATGGCTCTCCAAGAGAGCAAGTTGTTGATCTTGATGATGTAGATGAAGGAGACGTTCCGACGGCCGCAATACGCACCATGGCGATCAGCGATGTGCGACCACAGGAACTAAAGGAGCAAGAACAACCTTCTTCCTCAACAATGGTGCATCCTCCAACCCAAGATGATGAACAGGTTCATCAGGAGGAGGCGTGTGATCAAGGGGGAGCACAAGATGATCATGTGATGGAGGAAGAAGCACAACCAGCACCTCCAACCCAAGTTCGAGCGACGATTCAAAGGAATCATCCCGTCGACCAAATATTGGGTGATATTAGCAAGGGAGTAACTACTCGCTCTAGATTAGTTAATTTTTGTGAGCATTACTCTTTTGTCTCTTCTATTGAGCCTTTCAGGGTAGAAGAGGCCTTGCTAGATCCAGACTGGGTGTTGGCCATGCAGGAGGAGCTCAACAACTTCAAGCGTAATGAAGTTTGGACACTGGTGCCTCGTCCCAAGCAAAATGTTGTGGGAACCAAGTGGGTGTTCCGCAACAAACAGGACGAGCACGGGGTGGTGATGAGGAACAAGGCTGACTTGTGGCAAAAGGTTATGCCCAAGTCACAGGTTTGGACTTTGAGGAGACTTTTGCTCCTGTGGCTAGGCTAGAATCTATTCGTATTTTGCTAGCATATGCCGCTCACCATTCTTTCAGGTTGTTCCAAATGGATGTAAAGATCGCTTTCCTCAACGGGCCAATCAAGGAGGAGGTGTACGTGGAGCAACCCCTGGCTTCGAGGATGAACGGTACCCCGACCATGTGTGTAAGCTCTCTAAGGCGCTCTATGGACTTAAGCAAGCCCCAAGAGCATGGTATGAATGCCTTAGAGACTTTTTAATTGCTAATGATTTCAAGGTTGGGAAAGCCGATCCAACTCTTTTTACTAAGACTTGCGATGGTGAGCTCTTTGTGTGCCAAATTTATGTCGATGACATAATATTTGGTTCTACTAATCAAAAGTCTTGTGAAGAGTTTAGCAGGGTGATGACGCAGAAATTCGAGATGTCGATGATGGGTGAGTTGAACTACTTCCTTGGGTTCCAAGTGAAGCAACTCAAGGACGACACCTTCATCTCCCAAACAAAGTACACGCAAGACTTGCTAAAGCGGTTTGGGATGAAGGACGCCAAACCCGCAAAGACTCCGATGGGAACCGACGGACACACCGACCTCAACAAAGGAGGTAAGTCTGTTGATCAAAAGGCATACCGGTCAATGATAGAGTCTTTACTTTATTTATGTGCTAGTAGACCGGATATTATGCTTAGCGTATGCATGTGTGCTAGATCTCAATCCGATCCAAGGGAGTGTCACTTAGTGGCCGTGAAGCGAATTCTTAGATACTTAGTCGATACGCCTTGCTTCGGGATCTGGTATCCAAAGGGGTCTAACTTTGACTTGATTGGATATTCAGATTCCGACTATGCTGGATGTAAGGTCGATAGGAAGAGTACATCGGAGACGTGCCAATTCTTAGAAAGGTCCCTGGTGTCATGGAACTCTAAGAAACAAACTTCCGTTGCCCTATCCACCGCTGAGGCCGAGTATGTTGCCGCAGGACAGTATTGCGCGCAACTACTTTGGATAAGGCAAACCCTCCGGGACTTTAGCTACAATCTGAGCAAAGTCCCACTCCTATGTGACAATGAGAGTGCTATCTGCATAGCGGAAAATCTTGTTGAGCACAGCCGCACAAAGCACATTGACATCCGACATCACTTTTTGAGAGACCACCAGCAAAAGGAAGATATCAAAGTGTTTTATGTTAGCACCGAAAACCAGCTAGCCGATATCTTTACCAAGCCTCTAGATGAGAAGACCTTTTGCAGGCTACGTAATGAGCTAAATGTCTTAGATTCGCGGAACTTGGATTGATTTATAACATACATGTGTTTATGCCTTTGATCATGTTCCTTATGCATTTTGTTGTTTACTTGGGGTGCTCAAGTTGTACAAGCACTCCCCGGACCTCAAAAGTCCATATGTGAGTGATGCACAAATTTAGGGGGAGATGTGCTACAACTTGACCCTTTGAGACTAACCGTGTGCTTGAGTTTGCTTGATTTGGTCTCAAAGGAAGTTTGAAAGGGAAAGGTGGACTTGGACCATGAAAGACTTCCACTGCACTCCGATGAGAGGGTAACTTATTCCAAGTTCATCTCACGTACTCTTATTGCTTTTGTATTCTTATTTGAAGATTTTGGTGAGGCAATGGGGTTATAGGGCCAAGATTGATCCCGTTTTGGTGCTTGATGCCAAAGGGGGAGAAAATAAAGGCCAAAGCAATAAATGGATCAGCTACCACTTGAGAAATTTTGAAAATAGTAGAATAGAGCTTTTGGTTTGTCAAAACTTCTCTTGTTGTCTCTTTTGTCAAAAGTTGGCCTTTTGTGGGGAGAATAGTTGATTATGGGAAAAAGTGGGAGTTTTTTGGAATCTTGAATCAATTTCTCTTGGAACGACTCTCTTTATGTCTTAACAAGTGTGTTTGACTTAGAGATAGAAATTTGAGGTTGATTTGCAAAAACAAAACCAAGTGGTGGCAAAGAGTGATCCATATACGCCAAATTTAAATCAAAACAATATTGAGTTTTCATTTGCATTGATATTGCACTTGTTCTAGTTGCTTTATGTTGTGTTGGCATAAATCACCAAAAAGGGGAGTTTGAAAGGGAAATGTGCCCTTGGGCCATTTCTAAGTATTTTGGTGATTGAGTGCCAACACAAGTGCTTAAGTGTTAAAGTATCCCAAGTGATGGACAAAGTGCAAATCAAAAGTAAAGGTATGTTTCTAGACTTAGTACATTGTTTTATGGACTAATGTATTGTGTCTAAGTGCTGGAAACAGGAAAAATCGAGTTGAAAAAGAGATGGCTTTGTTCAGCCAAAGTCTGCTCAGTCTGGGTGCACCGGACAGTGTCCGGTGGTGCACCGGACAGTGTCCGGTGCACCAGGCTGGCTCTGGCGAACTTCCTGCTCTCGGGACTTCGACGGCGGTGTACGACTATAAATCACCGGACTGTCCGGTGGTGCACCGGACTGTCCGGTGAGCCGTTCACAGGCGAACTCGTCGCTCTCGGGAGATGGTTAACGGCGTACGGCTATAATTCACCGGACTGTCCGGTGAGCCATCGGTCAGCCGGGCCAACGGTCGCCCGAGGATTCCGCGCATGACGCGTGGCCGAGCCAACGGTCACATTGGAGCACCGGACTGTCCGGTGCGCCAACGGCTCTCAAACTCCAACGGTCGGCTTCGCCAAATAAGGAAGGATATCCGCACCGGACAGTGTCCGGTGGTGCACCGGACTGTCCGGTGCGCCAGTCGACAGAAGGCAAGAATTGCCTTCCTACAATGCTCTCAACGACTCCTAGCTGCCTTGGGGCTATAAAAGGGACCCCTTGGCGCATGGAGAAGACATCCAAGCATTCTTTGAGCATAGTTGATCACTCACACTTTGTTCTTGCGCACTAGTTCGACATTCTTAGTGATTTGAGCTCCGTTCTAGTGAGAAACTCGTGATACTCTTTTGAGCTCAAGTCTGGGTCTTGTGTGTGCGTATTTGTTGTGATCTTTGTGTCTTGTGTGAGTTGCTCATCCCTCCCTTACTCTGTGCTTCTTTGTGAACTTCAAGTGTAAGGGCAAGGGGCTCCAAGTTGTGGAGATTCCTCGCGAACGAGATATAGTAAAGCAAAGCAAAATACCATGGTATTCAAGTGGGTCTTTGGACCGCTTGAGAGGGGTTGATTGCAACCCTCATCCGTTGGGACGCCACAACATGGAAGTAGGCAAGCGTTGTACTTGGCCGAACCACGGGATAAACCACTGTGTCTATCTGTATTGATTCTCTTGTGGTTATTGTGTTTTGTTGAGACTCCTCTTTAGCCACTTGGCATTATTGTGCTAACGCCAAACCAAGTTTTTGTGGCATTAAGTTTTCAAGTTTCACAGGATCACCTATTCACCCCCCTCTAGGTGCTCTCAGAGGGGCGGTGGCATGGTACGACACTATGGACGCCTACATTTGTTTTTTATAGAGTAGTAGAGATATCTGGTGCCCCCACCTCTTCCAATGCCCTCAATTGAGAAAAATTAAAAAAAATACTAGTGAGTTGTTTTTGCATTGCCACGGTTTCTATATATCATGTAAATAGACTTCGTTTGAATAAAACACAAAAAATATGTGTTCTACTACTAGTTAGGTGAATGTGAATGTAGAGCCAAAAATCAAGGTTCAAACCCCAATTTGTACATAATCTCTACTACTATTAAGACTGCAATAGTAGTCTGCCATTCTGCGTTCTGCCTTTCCGATTCCCTCCTGCCCATTCCGATTCCCTCCTCCCCACGCACAGTCCATTCCCATGTTCTCTATGTTCTGCCTTTCCGATTCCCTCCTGCCCATTCCGATTCCCTCCTCCCTACGCACAGTCCATTCCTATGTTCTCTGTGTAGCCAACGCCTAGCTAAAAATTAAAAAAATACACATGGCCCCAAGTGGATTCGAACCCACGACCTCTCAAGCAAATGCCAGTGGTAGCTACCACTACACCACATGTGTGTTTATATCTACATCTATAATATAAAACACATCTACTACATCTTTCGCCAAACCCACCTGCTACCCTTGCACAATGCGTAATAGTAGATAAGTATCACCGAAATTCTTGAATTATATTTTTGGATGGAGGGAGTAGTATTTAAAGAAGAGCCTTTCATGCAATTTCTTTTGTTTGAATAATATTTTCAACTTAAATTTTTTGTATATAAGTTATTGTAGTATACTCGTATTATATATTCCCGTTGCAACGCACGGGTATTCAGCTAGTTTTACTTTATTTTTGTATTAAACGAGAAGGGCTGAAACGACAATTGAAACAACAGTTGAAACCGGTGCTTTATATAGTACATAGACAGAGAAATGTGTCCATAAAATTCCAACTAAAATATAATTGAATAGATGATTAACAAGTTTATGTTTATATACAGAATATGTAACAATAAAATAATGCAAGGAGATCAAGAAAGTAAACTTAACAGAACCAATCAACACATATGCATGATTCCTTATCTTTATTTATCAATACCGATACACATACATACATTATATTGATACATATCGACACCACGGCGGAGTAGGACAAATATATATATAGGAGAGACCACCAATAATACTACAGTATTTAATACAACACAGCAAATATACAGTACGTACATCCGGCGCGGCCATGCATTGGACAATTACTTCAGAGTGCAGACCTCTTGACGATGGCGGGAAACCCATGGCGAGGCTGCTGCACCTGCACATCGGCCGGTGAGCGCCGCCGCCGCAGCTTGCCCATCTCGTCGACCAACCTGTCCATGGCCAGGCGAGGCAGGCACACCGGCACGACGGCGCCGTCCTCTCCACTAGCGTTTTTGAAGGGTAAGATGAAGCTTGACAGCCAGGGCAAGGCCGGGGTAGCGACGGCTTCTGCCGGTCCCCCGTACACCGGCTTGCCCCATCCGAAGTCGAGGTCGTGGAACCTGGCCTTGGTCTCGTCCGTCAGACTGTACATGCCGACGGTGAAGCGCGGGCTCCGCCGCCCGCGGAGCACGATGAGGTTTGCCGCCGACCGCATGTACTCCATGTCCACCTTGTCCTTGGCCTCCTTCACCAGCCCTACGGCGTAGCTGACGGGGTTCGCGCACAGCTCTCCGGCCGTCGACACGGCGACCGGGACCGCGAACGCGTTGCCGTAGTAGCCGGTGGGGATGCCGGCGCAACCGGTGAACTCGCGGTCGCGGCCGCGGGCGTTGACGACGAGGAGCATCAGCATCGGCTCGTCGGCGGAGTAGTCCGGGGCCAGCGCCATGGTCCGGTGCTTCCACAGCCATCCCGCGATGACTTCGAACCTCGACGCCCGCTTCTGAAGGTCCGGCGAGAGCTGATCGCGGATGGCCGCGATCTCCCCGGGCCCGAAGAAGAAGGAGCGGAGCGCCATGTCGTCGTCGTTTAGGTTTAGGGACGATGGAATGATGTTGTCACCATCGCCATCAGCCATTTCAGCCTCGTAGCACAAGTCCAACCCGTCGCTTATTATTCGCGGCGGCGGGTTGCGCTGCCCCTCCAGCAGGTGGCGTTCCCACACCGGCCGCACGGTGGGAGCCTGCGCAACACCCCGCGCCAGCTCCGCCACGGCGCCCATGAACTGCGTCAGACCCAGTGCGTCCGCCATGGTGTGGTTCAGCAGCAACGCCAGGACGAATCCTCCGCAGGCGAGTCGCGTCACCTGCACATATATGTATTACGAGAGTTTTGAAGATTAAGAAAATACAAAGGATAGTAATGTACGTACGTACCTGGATAAGCAGGAGAGGCGTGTGAAGGATGATGGCAGCACCAGCAGCAGCAGGGGGGGCGTCGTCAAAGATGAGCTCCTCCAGGCATGGGAATGGCGGCAGCAGGACGTCACCAAACTGCTCCAGGCGAACATCAGCGTCGGCCTCGACGAACAACACACCCTCGCCGGTGCAGTCAACGGCGAGCTTGCCTCCGTCGTGCTCCCTGAGCCGTCCGGCGAACGGGTAGTAGGGCACAAGAGCCCTCGCGACGGCATCCCGGATGACCAGCGCAGGGTCGGCGCTGCAGCCCATGGGCATGGACTCCTTCCTCTTGTAGAAGTGGATGACAGGGATCCGGAAACGCAAGCTCTCTTGGTCGTCGAAATCCGAGAGCCGCTTCAGCTCACGAGGCGTGGGGGATGCCGGAGCCACCAGCACCGCCGGTCGTCTGTGCACCGTGAAATTGATGGCCGCCATTAATTTGCTGCTGCCCCAGGAAGCTAGCTTAGCTAGGGAAGGAAGACGACGTACTGGTGGCCTGGTGCCGATGCTTTGGCTGAGGCATGCATATATATAAATTAAAATTGCTTGGAGAAGCTGGCTAGTTAGTTAGTTAGCCTATAATAAAGTATAAAATGCGCAGTGCATGCACCGCGTTGAATATTAGGCTTATTTGGTTAGTTTGTCGATACAAATCAGACGTCTCGCCGATATCTCATATCTGTATGTATATATCTCTACTACTTATTAAGTAAGCAATAGTAGTCTGCCTCTGAGATGTTCTGCCAAGGATGTGTTCTGCCCTGCCTTGGTTCTGCCATCTACACGCCTCCTGCATGTGGGTCATTATCCAGCAAAAAATTTCACGTCCGCACGAGTTTATTTAACCTGACCAGTTCAGCTATCAAACACAATATAGTTCAACATTAGAATTCTTATTGTTGAGTTTGAGCCAACGCTTATAAGCTGCTCTATGTCTTCTTTACTAGACAGTATGGTACTAAGTTTTTTGCAAGACAATACAACAATAGTGCAGGCGTTCTGGGCTGAATTTTTGGTGCGGCCCATACTCCAGCCAGGTTTGGGGCGGCCCATACTCCAGCGACGGCACTCCCATCCATCGTCTGAACCCTTCCTAGCGCTCTCCTCCCTCCTCCCCACGCCTCCATCTCTCTCACCCCTCTCCCTCAACCGCCCCGAGCGCGCATGGTGGAGACGGGAACGCCGACGAGCGCGCTCGTGCTCACGCCTCTATCTCCCCCTTCTCTCTCCCTCAACCGCCCTGATCCAGATACACAAGTTCATGCGAGGCAGGGAGACGGGAGCAATATCCGGGATGATTCGGGCGAGCGCCTCACGTCCGCGGTTGTTGGGAGCTTCGCTCACCATCTCGCGGTTGTTGGCGGCGGAAGATAGAGAAGGGCGAGCGGAACATCGACGACCGAAAGGCACCCTCGTCTGCAACCCCATCTGCTATTCTCCCTGACAACATTCCTGGCAGCAAGGTACCTGATGCTTCCCTTCATTCTTCTCATTGGGTTCATGTGTGCGCTGGATCAATCGATCAGATTTGACTAGATTATGGATAATGGGTGGCTGTGTAATTGGGTAATGGATTGGATTGGATTGCTGTGAATTGGATTATGGGTGGATGTGCGGTTGGATTGGATTAGGTTCTGTTCTCTTCATTTGTTTCTGGAAGTCGTGTTCTGCAAGATGTTGAATTAATTATAGTGCTAAAAATGTTGTGGTCTGCATTGGATTAATGAAGAATTAATTGGTACATCCACATCATGCTTACTGCTATTTAGAACAAACTGGATTATTTTTGGTAGGAATAGGAATAAACTGAATTATTTTTTTATAGAACAAAAAGGCGTGGTCTGCATAGTATCCCGAGTATTTTGGCTTACCTCTATGTCCAGTTCCAGGTGACAGTCCACCTCAAAAATAGTAATAAGCACTGCACTGCATTAAATTTAGTCAGCAACCTGTGTTGTGCCTAACTGCAACTTTAAATTTCTATATATATGATCCCTTTATTTTCTTTCTCGTAAGCTGTTATAGATGACTGAAATTAATTGGAATGCTGAGAACGCTCGAGAAATTTGTAAACTATTTGCCGAACAAGTAGGGAATCATCCAAACACTTCTTTGACTTGGTTGGTTATGCCGAGGTTGAAAAAGGATTGAAATACATGGTCCATAT
Source organism: Zea luxurians (assembly GCA_029449295.1). NCBI lineage: Eukaryota > Viridiplantae > Streptophyta > Magnoliopsida > Poales > Poaceae > Zea > Zea luxurians. The sequence continues at coordinate 3,558,731 of JAOPSE010000018.1, read as the reverse complement.
TGTGGCAACCAAGACACAAATAAAGAACAAATGGGACAGGTTGAAAGAATTCAAGGCATGGAAGAAGTTGATGAGGCAGACATGTACTGGTGGGTTTGATTTTGGCTAAACACCTGCTCGTTTTCCCTGGGGTTTGCCGTTTGCCGATTACATGATTGCCTCGCGAGGGAAATCGAAAAACGGGCCACAATGGGTGGGTCTGTCGAGAGAGAGAGATAAAAAAAACAGAGTTCGCCATGAATCGGGATGCAATTTGCATTCGTTCCATCGTCGTCGGACGGTTATCGCAAGCAAGCAAGCAGGAGGAGTTCGTCATCGCCATCTACTATAGTTAGCTGTTTTCCACACTCCAAAGGACATGATTGGCCCGCCTGTCGCGATACCTTTCGGAGTCGCCAGTAGATGTGACAGTCCCTGCTTCATTTCTTCAAGTTGGGTGGGCAAATTCAGGGCTGACTTTGCCCTTGACCTCACAATTTTTTTTGCAGCTGAAACTGGAGATGTCTCAGCTTGGTGGTCTCACAATTTTTTTTGTCATCTTACTATCTTGTAGCACACGTAGATGACTTTACTGTAGCGATCTGGAATGCGGTAACTAAACAACTTACTTCCGTATGTCGCGACATTGCCAGCGTTTTTTTTGGGCTCTCAAGTGGTCCAATTTGTCAGTTTTGAACACGCAAATTGTTGTTTACGCCAGAATTTGCCATGTGGATCCAGTGGCTACTTGCCAAATGATAGCTGTAGCCGTACTTTTCTTTCTTTTAATTAAGATTCATTTACTATGCCAGTGGATCTATTGAACTGAACCCTTGTCTGATAACCTGGTCGACATGTCTTTGTTTTTCAGAAACTGCTTACTTTTCTTTCTTTTAAGGTCCATTTACTATGCCAGTGGATCTATTGAATCGAACCCTTGTCTGACGATAGTCTGGCCGACATATAATTGTTTTTTTTTTCCAGAAACTGCTTCCAAGTCTCTAGCTCTCTGCGGTTGTATTTGTAAAGATGGGTTGCTGCTTTATGTTCGGAAAGAAAGCTAAGCAGGCCGTTGAAGGCGATGAAGGTTGGCTACTTCTGCTCATATTAGCATGGCTTCTTTGAGTCTGCAAACAGTTTCCTATTTTTACAAACGGTTGCTTTCTTATTCCAGATCTACATAGCGTCAAGGTGTTTTCTTACAACGAGTTGAGGAAGGCTACACAAGATTTCAGTGACGCAAACAAGATTGGCGAGGGCGGTTTCGGTTCTGTCTTCCGGGTACATATAACATTTTCTTCGGCACTTCGTCAGCGTCTTGTGCAGACAGAATGAAGAATCCTTTGGGCTTACATTTTAATCTTGGTTAAACAGGGAATGCTTAAAGATGGGACATTAGTGGCAGTGAAAGTTCTATCTGCTACTTCAAGGCAAGGCGTCCGCGAGTTTCTGACTGAACTTACAGCAATATCTGATATCAAGCATGCAAATCTCGTCTCTCTTATCGGTTGCTGCGCTGAAGGCTCCACAGAATCCTGGTTTACAATTACCTCGAGAACAACAGCCTTGCGCAGACATTGCTAGGTGACACATTGCTCTGCCTAATGCCTCAACACGTTGTCTATATCTTCATGGTTTTCGTACTTACAGATGTTTCGGCTATGCCAACGCAGGATCCAGATACAGTAACATTCGGTTCAATTGGCGGGCTCGTGTCAAAATTGCAGTTGGCATTGCCTGTGGACTTGCGTTTCTCCATGAGGAAATCCGTCCTCCAATTATCCATAGGGACATAAAGGCAAGCAACATTCTTCTTGACAAGGACCTGACCCCGAAAATTTCGGATTTCGGGTTGGCAAGGCTCCTACCACCCAACGCGACGCATGTGAGCACCCGAGTAGCAGGCACATTGTAAGCATGCCCCCCCCTAATTCCTGTTTGTGAGGCCTTTCTCATGATTGATGGTAGCTCTGACCTTTTATTCTATTTTATGTCCAGAGGATACTTGGCTCCTGAATACGCAATCCGTGGTCAAGTGACAAAGAAATCCGATATCTATAGTTATGGTGTTCTTCTTTTAGAAATTGTTAGTGGGAGATGCAACACCAACACAAGATTACCTACTTGTGTTTGTATAAAATCTCATATTTGCTATCTTATTTGACATTATTATACGTTTGTTTGATATGGGGGTTAATGAAAAGGAGTTTCCTCGTCAACTACAAGGTACGAATATTTGTAAACTATTTTTGTCAATACCATGATTGCTTGCATATTAATGTTTTATCTTACATTTGTAGGTAAGTACTATAGATGTGGGTTATCATAATCGACCTAGATATCTAGCTCTATATAAAGGGTGGAAGATACCACTTAGGGCGTGATGGTGAGCGCCTAACAACTATGTTCTGGAGTAGGCAGATGCAGTGATGCATTATCCTAAAACGAAACTTGCATTCTTATTAGGAGGTCAGACTCATGAGCTGCCTTTTTCTGAAATAGTAAGTACATGCATCAATTTGCTTTCAATTACCTCAATCTTCTTAATGTCTCGACATTCGTTCATTTGCCCCATTAACCACGCATTAATGCTACTAAAAACAACATTAACTGGTTACTGGCTCACAACTGTGCGCTCGCGTGAAGATGTGTGAACAAGCAGCAGCACAAAGTTAGGGAGGAACTAACTTGGTTTTGTTTCTACATTGGTACCTGGACTTGTGAATCCAGCAGAAGCAGTTGGAGAGTTTGGTAAATCTACTGGTAGAGACAAACAGGTAATGTTGCTATGCACCTTCCTCAGTCTAATAATAGTGAAATTCATGCTGATTAAGTTGCTGCTGCAGTGATATATAATGGTCACCTATTATGAAGAAATAGTGAATGGGAGAAGGGTTGAGTTTTGGAGCCGGTGCATGCAAATCATATACCGGGTTTATACTATAATGTTTTCCTTATGAAGAATTAAATATTTGTGTGTTTTTATATTTTCTGGGTAGTTCTGCCAATTCAGTGTTAATGTTGTTTGAAATGTGCCACAACAACATTTGACGATTGGTCGCAGCATCATGTTTGATTAAATATCTGACTCTTGTCATATGGCAACTATCCATTATGACCACCTGATGGATACGAACCAAGCAGTTTGCGTCGCTAACTTGTTTCTGTTATCCTTAACATAAGTGACATGGAGCTTGTATATTTTCAATAGGCCCAAGTTAAACCTTATTCAGTTTTGAACCGAAGGCAAATTTCGTTTTGTAGACCTACTTATAGGTATACTGATCATTGTCCCAATTCTAGATCTGATCATTGTCCCAGTTTTAAACTGATCATTGTCCCTCCAAGTACCCAGTTCTGCTCATGGGATGTACAACATTTCTTTTGGTCATGATATTGGAAATGTTGATCCGACTATCTAAGTAAACATGTCAGCAAGTCACATGGGCAACTACCTTGTTAACAACAATCAGCCAAGCAGAGGTCAGCTTGATTTCAACATTTTCCTCTGAAATTATTAATTACACATGCACTATCTCATTGTCATTTATGTAAAAGGGAAGTATGCTTCATGGGCGCTCCCGGTCGACCGATGTGGTGGTCAGGGTCGAAGCGTGCAGACTCTGCTCTCGCTCACCGTGAAACAGACCATGGACGCGGCACAAGCCAGCGGTTGAACTATGGTGTGGTGTTCACCGTGAAGAGCTTACAAGGAGCTCAAGATCTTGTAAAAGGTACGACCCCTTGTTTCTTCCCTAATTGAGTGAATTGCTCGCCTCTTTGCTGTTATGACTCATAAAAGAAAAATTGCTTTGAATTATTTTTTTCTTCACTAACAAAAAAACGCTAATTCCTAAGGCTTGCTGGCCTATTGATCCTAAACTCTAATATCATTTCAATTGTGTGTTTCTTTTAGCCTATTGGATGAGCAGGGCATGCTTCACTAACTTGTTATTTTGCTCTACCCATATGGCATGCCGAGTGACTTCATTGAGGGTTTGGCTTATAAAGATACTGTCTCGCCCCACCCCTCCTTAATTACATGATGCTTTTTTTTGGTCGAGTTAAAATGTGTACGTGTTCAAGTACCTATACTGAATTTATTGTAATGGTATCCTTAACAAACATGTTCTCAGAAACTTATTCACCATTACAATGGAATGAGAACTACACTTACACTAGGGAGCTTGTCAAACGCACATGGACGTCAGCCGAGTGCAAGGTGCGGGGTCAGCTCTAAGGGCAAGGCGTTACAATAAATCCTGGACTGTGGTGTTGACGCAGGGTTTCGTCACGAAGCCAGAGACGCTGACCGATGGGATAGTGAAGCTGATGTTCCATTAATGTGCCCCCAAGCTTCTCTGACTGAATAGATAAAATTTTTCTCAGTGTCAGTTTGAAAACTGAAAGTTTAGAGCTACAAAGATAGTTTTTTATTGAACATTGAGTTTTTATTGAACATTGAGTTTTTTATTGAACAAGCAAATATTATTATTTCTGTCTTTCTTGCTCACTGTGGAATGTTTACAGAACTTTGGTGGATTGCGAGATAGCCCGATAGTTATCTTTGTAAGTATTGTTTACTACAACCTTCATATATACTTTGGTTCACAATTATCTATTGAGCATATTGTGGTTACAGTTACCTTTTAGGTTTCTTATCTTTGCTGATTTGGTACTTTGCCCCCTTATATACAACAAGGATCCACGAGAACGCCCTTGTCTAGCTGCATCAGTTGTTGCGGTTTGTCCTAAACCTTGTACATGTTACTTCCCATTATGAGAAAAATAGATGTCTGATGTGTTTCCCTATGCCCTGGTAATTCATATAATTGTAGAACGACTTACAATTTGGAACAAAGATAGTTTTTTATTGAACATTGAGTTGTCTAAATATTTTACTTATGGATGTCAATTTTTTGCAGCCTTCCATTCTGAACAAAAAATACAATTAATTTAAGAATTGCAGCTAAGCAACCTGGGAAAGCAAATTTTAAAGCTACCTTTTCTGTCTAAAGATCATTAAGATGCTCCTTCAATTCCCCTAATCTCTTCAAGGATAAATCATTCTCATCTACCACAGGAGCAGGATCCCCATGATCAATGGCTCCTGAAATTTCTGCTCGTAGACGTACAATCTTTGACTGAATAGCCTTGAACTCATTCTCAGTGTCAGTTTGAAAACTGAAAGTTTAGAGCTACAAACAGACCACATAAACATTTAAATTACTAGATGGTAGTATAATTAAAATTTGAATACTATACATCAATGTAAAGTTTGTACACGATGTTCAGTTCTAACGTTTGTTTTGTGGATCACATAGTTAAATTATTGTATTCTTTTTTTGCTTTACTGTGATTTAGAGTTGAAGTGACATACTATGATTCAAATACACGCCAACCTTTTGTGATTCAGAAGAAGACATACTGTGATTCAGAAGAAGAAAACGCTAGGGAATTTTTTCATTGTTACTGGCCTTTTTGTATAGGTTTTATCTCACTGTCTCGTATGGTGGTTTATTTTCTTTGCTTCTCATCAACTGCAGTATGGAATTAAATAACCACATGAAGATAGAAAAGAAGGCTTGCAGAGTAGTATTTTCTTTTGCACTTTTGGATCTTCTTTTTACAAAAAGTTGGGTGCACTCTTGTAATAGGCAAACAGTGCTATGTGTGCACAGTTTAGTCATTCAGTTTTTGAGAATCATAATTTTATTGCATTTTGGATAACTGGATACATTTAACTTGGTAAGCAATGTTAGTACATGCATGCATGGTACCTTGTGTCATGAAAACATAGTATCTATCGTACCATACCATTACTTTCTCTAGAAGTTTGTTTCCAAAACCACAACCAATTTCAGTCTCTAAGCAGCCAAGTCTCAGTTTGCATGTGAAGTGAATCTTCTGTGCCATGGGAGCATAATCAGAAACTCCACTGCTTGTAACCTGAAATAGTTTAATCTTTTTCTGCTTTGTACATTTTTAAAGTTGATCTGACAGTGTCAATAACTGAATATTGTGTTCCTTGGAGCAGTACATAAATATGAAGACTCAGAAGATCTCCAAACATCTTAGTAAGCGATTTACAACACCGGTTTGGATTAAGGTTAGCCTTTGTATTCAACAGGATATTTGTAACCAGTGATTTTGCTTTTTCAGGTTTTGTTGCTCAAATTTGCATTTCCTTTTTCTTTGTATGTTCAACTAAAACAACACAAGGAACCGAGGGAAGTGAACATGTTTGTTGATCTACTACTTCTTGAGGTTTGTTCAGTTCCTTTTTCTATTGCATTATGTCTACTTCTAATGCTACTATGGATACAAATTCATAATTGAGCATGCAGTTCCATGCCAGTTTAGGTATTGGAGTCTACTTTCAGAAACATGAGTTCTTTTAGGCTATCTCCGCGGCGTGCGTGGGAGCGGCAAGTCCGACCGCGAGGGCTTCTACGCCTCCGCAATCTGGCTCCACGCGCGGCACCCGCGCACGCTGGCCCTCAACGCTGCCCCCTCGCCGACTTTGGCTACCTCAAGGACCTCCCTGAGCTGCTCCACCGAATCGTGCACGACGGGGTGTCCACCAGGACCACAGGGAAGAAGGCACGCCTAACCACCAAGTGCAGCCGGGGCCGGGGCCACGTCTGCTTCGGCAACCGTACGCGTCGCAGCCGCGCGGAACGGGCCACGCACATCGGCTCAACGGAGGAGCGCGTCGCGGCCAGCCTGGAGCGCGACTGGGGACTCGTGGCCGCGGCCGTGGTGGCACGCCGGACCAGGAGAGCAGAGACCACTGCGAGGGCGGTCGAGATGTACAGTAAGTCAGTAACGACCCTGCCTGCCGGGACAGTTAAGTCAGTAACACCCATACAGTCCTTATCCTATGCAAACGGGACAGTTCAAACTCCAGTAAGTTAATGGGTGCCTTTTATTTGATCTATTGATTGTTGCAGAATGGATGCATTATTTCACTGTTTCCTTTCTAAAGCTTTCCATCTCAACTGTTATCTGTCATTTATATTTATTACATAGGAAATTATTTGTTTGAGTTATGTTTATGCCATCTGTCTCCTCAAAGCAGATAAGATTTTCTTTTTGATTGGGTTATGTTGTGAGACATCAGGTGCTGGTGGTACAGATAACAAGTCTGGATGTTGTTGCAGTAAAAAATAACAAGTCACCGGCAAAGCCTTCAACTTCTTCCTCCAATGAAGGTTCTTCACAAAGGTAATTTCTTTATTTTTTTTGTTATACTAACAGATAAATTATTGAATCCACTATCTCTAATACAGTGAGTGAAAGCGGGAGTTCTGAAGGAAGTAGTACAAATTCAAAAAGTGTATGCCATTCCATTATACTCATTAATGTGAACAATATCAAGGAATAGATGCGCAGGAATCAGGCTCATGCTGCTCAGGAGGTGTATGGGAGGATAACGAGATGTGTAGTGCTCTTCAAGTGTGCAAGTGCGTCTATGGATTGTATGGTTCTTTGGTTTTTGTTGTTCGCTGAGGTGCAAAGTAGGAAGAAAATGCGGCCCTAACCTTGCAAGCGGGGAATGTATCATTTTTTGGTGCAACTGAAATATGTGGTGTTATTTTTTGTGTACTAACAATTTGTTGAATATTTTGTATACCGTTGCAACGCACGGGCATCTACCTAGTAGATAATCAAAATGAACAACGACACAAAACTATACAATTACAGGCACGTCTCTATAATAATATAATCGTGCCTTGCGCATAGGCCGGCGCTATATATGGGCTACAGTGTGTCAGCAGCCCTGATAATGGCGGTGAGTGATGAGCTGCACGGGATGGTGAAGCTGACAGCCAAGAGAAGGAATCAACGGAAGCCCATCCCAGATGCAGCCAGTCTGGTCGAAGCCCAACCTCAGATTTCGCGGCCCACAATAGGTAGTTTAGGTGCGGTTATATATATATATATATATATATATATATATATATATATATATATATATATATATATATATATATATATATATATATATATATATATATACACACGGCGCTGCTAAAATGCACCCAGGCGTAATATATAAATACACCTCGAGCACGCCTCAGCACGTCCTGTTTCGCGCGCCTCCCTGCCCCCGCCGCCGCCGCGCGCATCCCTGTCCCCGCGCCGCCGCCGTCTCCTCCTTCTTCCTCCGATCCTCTAACCCTAGATCCATGGCCCCACCGTTGCTGCCGCACCTTGAATCGCCTCGATGCTCCTCCCCTAAATCCCACCGCCGCCGCGCGCCTCTCTGTTAGCGTGCCTCCCTGTCCCCCGCATTAGGTGGGATTGCAAGCCCGTATTAGGTGTGATTGCAACTGTTGTATAATTTTACCCAAATATATATCTGTTAAAAAAATGTAAACAAAATGATTGCAACCGATAGTGTGTTGTAATTGCAACTGCTGGTGTAGTGTGGATGCAACTGCTGAGTTGCTCTGATGTGATTGCAAGTACTGGTCTGGTGTAATTGCAACTGCTGGTCTGGTGTGATTGCAACTTCTATATAACTATGTCCAAAAATCTGTTAAACAAACAAGATTGCAACTGCTGGTCTGATGTAATTGCAACTGTGGGTCTGATGTTATTGCAAATTCTATATAACTATGTCCAAAAATATGTTAAACAAACAATGATTGTAACTGCTGTCTGGTGTAATTGCAACTTCTGGTCTGGTGTGATTGCAACTTCTATATAACTATGTCCAAAAATCTGTTAAATAAACAATGATTGCAACTGCTGTCTGGTGTAATTGCAACTGCTGGTCTGGTGTGATTGCAACTCCTATATAACTATGTCCAAAAATCTGTTAAACAAAAAAATGATTGCAACTGTGTCCGGTGTAATTGCAACTGCTGGTCTGGTGTGATTGCAACTTCTATATAACTATGTCCAAAAATCTGTTAAACAAAACAATGATTGCAACTGCTGTCTGGTGTAATTGCAACTGCAAGTCTGGTGTGATTGCAACTTATGTGAAAAGGTTGAGCCGTTCGCGGAGGAGCCGTTCACGGAGAAAGAGGGGCGGGGGCGGGGAAGTGAAAAGGTTCTGTCGGGAGCGTGCGGGAGGGACGAAGACGGCCTGGGTGGGACGGTTGGCTCGGACCTGGCACGTAGGTTCGGCCTGGGTGCATTCTCTATATTTAATGCACCCAAGTGTAATATATAAATACAGTATATATATATATATATATATATATATATATATATATATATATATATATATATATATATAGTATTAGGAGCCCTGGGCTTCCATTAATAGAGAGAGCCCCAGCCAGGCTAGGTGTGCCGGGCGCGGGTCGACGTGGCAGGTGGTCGGAGTACCGCGCGCATGCACCGAGTGAAGGTGGGTCGTTCGTGCGCACCCACTATTACCATTTATGATACTTTGGCGTGGGTCTTGATTAATTTTTTTGTAAACTGTTTACGATACTTTGCACAGCTATTTATGCTTATTATGAACACGCAGTAACCAAACCTTCCCACTAACTGTGCGCTGGCTAGTGGACCCACAGTCCCTCGCAGATCCCCCGCGGGCCGACCGAGCTAATATGGTCAACCAACCAGACACATTAGCCCCCTTTCAATTACTTTCCAGCTCGGGTTCACCCAAACCCTAAAATAATCAGTTCCTCCCTGTCGCCGTCATTCGCTCCTGCGATCACCATCGACGACCGCCCCCACCTCTTCCACCGCCGTAATCTCCGCGCTTCATCGATTCACCGCCGTCGTTCTCCTTCCCTGGTTCGTTTCCCCTCTCATTCTTTCGAGTTCCCCCCATCCTTTTACATAGTTCAGTCGCCAATGTCCATCAGGTTCGCCCCGCCCCTTCTACATCCCTTCAATTGATTCGAAATTAATTGAATCACCTCATTATATGTAGTAACCGATAATGGCTTCCAATTTTTTCAATTGCATATTTGTTACATTCTGTTCATTTTTATATAGGTACTGAATGTTGTTTATAAACATAATATATATATTTTTTACAATAGCAATCAATAGATTAGTGATGTTATTGTACTGTGTTATTATTGTTGTTTCTGATAGTTATACTACATATAATTTTATGAATTATATTGCATAATCTGTTTATGCACACTATGTACTGTTTTATTTAAATGTGACTTTTCACATATATGTTGTTATGCATTCCTTCTTCTCATTTATGTTGTCTACATCTGTTGTTATGCACAATATACACACTATACATACCCCAACAGTTTCATAATGTTATATTTATTCAATTATTATGTATGCTATAGTATTATTTCCTGATGTTCTTTTTCATTTACTTAGTGTGTTCTACCCCAAAAAATGAAGTCCGTTGATCGTCCTCCCGCTAATCCTAAACGTATAACCATTGAGTCAAGCCAAGAATTCTTTAGTGTTGAGATACCACGTCCGGCCTCTATTGGAGTTCCTACAAACACAAAGCATTCTGATCATCGTCCTGCACCTGTCGAGAAACCATATGTTATTTATGAAGCCAATGAACAAACTGGATCTGGTGATGACAACGATGACTTCATGACACCTACAAAGAAGCGTAGTGCTGCTGGAAGTCCTATGAATATCTTATGGAAGACATGCACAAAGAGGCCGAAAGTAGTAGAAACTCCACGACAGGTTATATGTTATACTTATGTTTTCATATATATATTAAATACTAATTAGTATACAATAGTCATGAGCTGATACAACAATTAGATATTATTTAGTAGTATACAGTAAGGATGAATCTAGTCGAAATTTCACGTTAGGTTCCAAGGTCTGAATTGCATTTACATTATCATATTTATTTTACAACCTTTGGCCACTTTTTTTATTGTGTACAGACAATGCAGTTTAGTTTATTTAACTAGGTATTATGTTATTTTAGTTGCACCCCTTACATTATGAGTGCTAATTTTATGGCTCATGCCACATTTATTTCATTGTTTTCATAACATTTAACATACATTATTTCAGAAACTCAATGTTAGATGCAACCCTCAGGATGTGATTATAACTATTAAGATATTGAATGAGAGGCAACGACAAGCCGTTGCTAGAAAAGGATTTTCCAATATTCTTGACATGACACTTGATGCACTGGGTAGCCGTTCTCATCTTCGTTGGTTGATGGATAAGTTGGACCACAAGGATATGACTATTCGCCCTGGTCAAGGCAAGGAACTTAAGATTACGAAAGAAACTGTCCACCTTATACTAGGCCTTTCGAATGCTGGCGGTGGTAAGCCACTAGGAATCGATGAAGCAGTGGCGGGCAATAACTTGAGGGCTGAACTTGGATTGTCTAAGGATGAGTTCGTTGTTGCATCTCTTCAGGACTGATTGAGAAAAGGAAATGATGATGACCTCTCTATCAGATGCTTCTTTTTGATATTGTTCAATAGATTGTTGTTCCCCACTTCCAGCTGGGGCATATCTAACCATGAAGTTTTATTGATGGAAGAAATGGACCGTTTCCATGAGATAGACTAGTGCCACTTAATTTTTAACGACCTATGTGAAGCTGCACAAAAGTGGCATACAAGAAGCACTTCTAATGTGTCCAGGACGATATATGGATGCTCAGTTGTCATACTAGTAAGTAAATAACATTGGACTGTTGAGAGCACCTAGAGGGGGGGGGGGGTGAATAGGTGATCCTGTAAAAACTTCAAACTTAAGCCACAAAAACTTGTTATGTGTTAGCACGATTATTGCCAAGTGGCTAAAGTGAAGTCTCAACAAAACACAATACCACAAGAGATCAAGACAGAGGTGACACGGTGGTTTATCCCGTGGTTCGGCCAAGCCAATGCTTGCCTACTTCCACGTTGTGGCGTCCCAACGGACGAGGGTTGCAATCAACCCCTCTCAAGCGGTCCAAAGACCCACTTGAATACCACGGTGTTTTGTTGTTCCTTTCACTATCCCGTTTGCAAGGAATCTCCACAAATTGGAGTCTCTTGCCCTTACAAGTATATGATCACAAAGAAGCACAGAGTAAGGGAGGGAAGCAACACACACAAATCCACAGCAAAAGCGCACACACACGGCCAAGAATCGAGCTCGAATGACTATCTCAAAGTTCTCACTAGAACGGAGCTCGATTCACTTAGAGTCTCAAACGAATGCGCAAAGAACAAGTGTGGATGATCAAGAATGCTTAAGAGTTGCTTGTGTCTCTCCTCCATGCGCCTAGGGGCTCCTTTTATAGCCCCAAGGCAGCTAGGAGCCGTTGAGAGCAAATCCGGAAGGCCATCCTTGCCTTCTGTCGTCGGGGGCACCGGACAGTCCGGTGCACACCGGACATGTCCGGTGACCGATTTCTTTCCTTATCCAGCGCTTCCCGACCGTTGCAGACCGGCGGAGATCTGAGAGCCGTTGGCGCACCGGACATGTCCGGTGCACACCGGACAGTCCGGTGCCGTCTTCCGACCGTTGGCTCGGCCACGTGTCCCGCGCCGATTGCGCGGCCGACCGTTGGCCTGGCCGACCGTTGGCTCACCGGACAGTCCGGTGCACACCGGACAGTCCGGTGAATTTTAGCCGTACGCCGCCGGCCAAAATCCCGAGAGCGGCCAGTTCGAGTCGAGTCAGTCTGGCGCACCGGACACTGTCCGGTGCACACCGGACAGTCCGGTGCTCCAGACCGAGCTGGGACTTGGCAGCCCACAGCCAAGTCTTTTCTCCTCTTCTCTCTTCCTGTTTCTAACACTTAGACAAATATATTAGTACACAAAACCAATGTACTAAGGCTTAGAAACATACCTTTACTTAATGATATGCACCTTGTTCATCCGTGTACATAAATTCACAATTAAGCACATGTGTTGGCACTCAATCACCAAAATACTTAGAAATGGCCCAAGGGCACATTTCCCTTTCAATCTCCCCCTTTTTGGTGATTTATGCCAACACAACATAAAGCAAATAGAACAAGTGCAAACTCACTTCAAATAAAATAAATTTAAGTTTTATTCAATTTTGGCATATATGGATCATCCTTTGCCACCACTTGGTTTGTTTTTGCAAATCAAACACAAATCTCTATCTCTAAGTTAAACACACATGTTTAAGCATAAAGAGAGTCATTCAAAAAAAGATTGATCAAAGATTTCAAAAACTCCCCCTTTTTCCCATAATCAATACTTCTCCCCGCAAGAAGCCAACTTTTGGCAAGAGAGACAACTTAAGGATTTTGACAAACCAAAAACTCTATTCTACTATTTTCAAAATCTCTCAAGTGGTAGCTGATCCATTTATTGCTTTAGCCTTTATTTTCTCCCCCTTTGGCATCAAGCACCAAAACGGGATCAATTTTGGCCCTTTAACCCCATTGCCTCACCAAAATCTTCAATTAAGAGCAAATGGCAATAAGAGGTCATGAGATGAACTTGGAATAAGTTACCCCTCATCGGAGTGCAGTGGAAGTCTTGCATGATCCAAGTCCACCTTTTCCCTTTCAATTCTCCTTTGTGACTAAATCAAACAAACTCAAGCATATGGTTAGTCTCAAAGGGTCAAGTTGTAACACATCTCCCCCTAAACATGTGCATCACTTTGCAACGGACTTGTGAAGTCCAGGGAGTGTTTGTACAACTTGAGCACCATAATAAGCAACAAAATGCAAAAAGGAAACATGATCAAAAGCATGAATACATGTATGCTATAATTCAATCCAAGTTCCGCGAATCTAAGACATTTAGCTCACTACGCAGCCTGCAAAAGGTCTTCTCATCTAAAGGCTTGGTAAAGATATCGGCTAGCTGGTTCTCGGTGCTAACATAAAACACTTCGATATCTCCCTTTTGCTGGTGGTCTCTCAAAAAGTGATGCCGGATGTCGATGTGCTTTGTGCGGCTGTGCTCAACAGGATTTTCCGCTATTCGGATAGCACTCTCATTATCACATAGGAGTGGGACTTTGCTCAGATTGTAGCCAAAGTCCCTGAGGGTTTGCCTCATCCAAAGTAGTTGCGCGCAACACTGACCTGCGGCAACGTACTCGGCCTCAGCGGTGGATAGGGCAACGGAAGTTTGTTTCTTAGAGTTCCATGACACCAGGGACCTTCCTAAGAATTGGCACGTCCCTGATGTACTCTTCCTATCGACCTTACATCCAGCATAGTCGGAATCTGAGTACCCAATCAAGTCAAAGTTAGACCCCTTTGGATACCAGATCCCGAAGCAAGGCGTAGCGACTAAATATCTAAGAATTCGCTTCACCGCCACCAAGTGACACTCCTTAGGATCGGATTGAAATCTAGCACACATGCATACGCTAAGCATAATATCCGGTCTACTAGCACATAAATAAAGTAGAGACCCTATCATTGACCGGTATGCTTTTTGATCAACGGACTTACCTCCTTTGTTGAGGTCGGTGTGTCCGTCGGTTCCCATCGGCGTCTTTGCGGGCTTGGCGTCCTTCATCCCAAACCGCTTTAGCAAATCTTGCGTGTACTTCGTTTGGGAGATGAAGGTGCCGTCCTTGAGTTGCTTCACTTGGAACCCAAGGAAGTAGTTCAACTCGCCCATCATCGACATCTCGAATTTCTGCGTCATCACCCTGCTAAACTCTTCACAAGACTTTTGATTAGTAGAACCAAATATTATGTCATCGACATAAATTTGGCATACAAACAAATCACCATCACATGTCTTTGTAAAAAGAGTTGGATCGGCTTTCCCAACCTTGAAAGCATTAGCAAGTAAGAAATCTCTAAGACATTCATACATGCTCTTGGGGCTTGTTTAAGTCCATAGAGCGCCTTAGAGAGCTTACACACGTGGTCGGGGTACCGCTCATCCTCGAAGCCAGGGGGTTGCTCCACGTACACCTCCTCCTTTATTGGCCCGTTGAGGAAAGCGCTCTTAACATCCATTTGGTACAACCTGAAAGAATGGTGAGCGGCATATGCTAGCAAGATACGAATGGACTCTAGCCTAGCCACAGGAGCAAAAGTCTCCTCAAAGTCCAAACCTGCGACTTGGGCATAACCTTTTGCCACAAGTCGAGCCTTGTTCCTCGTCACCACCCCGTGCTCGTCCTGTTTGTTGCGGAACACCCACTTGGTTCCCACAACATTTTGCTTGGGACGAGGCACCAGCGTCCAAACTTCGTTGCGCTTGAAGTTATTAAGTTCCTCCTGCATGGCCAACACCCAATCCGGATCTAGCAAGGCCTCCTCTACCCTGAAAGGCTCAATAGAGGAGACAAAAGAGTAATGCTCACAAAAATTAACTAATCGAGATCGAGTAGTTACTCCCTTGCTAATGTCACCCAGAATTTGGTCGACGGGATGATCCCTCTGAATCATCGCTCGAACTTGGGTTGGAGGTGCCGGTTGCGCTTCTTCCTCCATCACGTGATCATCTTGTGCTCCCCCTTGATCACACGCCTCCTTTTGATGAACCTGTTCATCGTCTTGAGGTGGGGGATGCACCGTCGTTGAGGAAGAAGGTTGATCTCCTTCATCTTGTTCCTGTGGCCGAACGTCTCCAATCGCCATGGTTCGTATAGCGGCCGTCGGAACATCTTCTTCATCTACATCATCACAATCAACAACTTGCTCTCTTGGAGAGCCATTAGTCTCATCAAATACAACGTCGCTAGAGACTTCAACCAAACCCGAAGATTTGTTGAAGACCCTATACGCCTTTGTATTTGAATCATAACCTAATAAAAACCCTTCTACAGCTTTGGGAGCAAACTTAGAATTTCTACCTTTCTTTACTAGAATGTAGCACTTGCTCCCAAAAACACGAAAGTAAGATACATTGGGTTTGTTACCGGTTAGTAGCTCATATGACGTCTTCTTGAGGAGGCGGTGAAGATAGACCCTGTTGATGGCGTGGCAAGCCATGTTCACGGCTTCCGACCAAAAGCACTCGGGGGTCTTGAACTCTCCAAGCATCGTCCTCGCCATATCGATTAGTGTCCTGTTCTTCCTCTCTACCACACCATTTTGCTGTGGTGTGTAGGGAGCGGAGAACTCGTGCTTGATCCCTTCCTCCTCAAGAAACTCCTCCACTTGAAGGTTCTTGAACTCGGACCCGTTGTCGCTCCTAATCTTCTTCACCTTGAGCTCAAACTCATTTTGAGCTCTCCTGAGGAAGCGCTTGAGGGACCCTTGGGTTTCAGACTTATCCTGCAAAAAGAATACCCAAGTGAAGCGGGAAAAGTCATCAACAATAACTAAACCATACTTACTTCCTCCTATGCTTAGATAGGCGACGGGTCCGAAGAGGTCCATATGCAGCAGCTCCAGAGGTCTTGACGTGGTCATCACATTCTTGCTGTGATGTGCTCCTCCCACCTGTTTACCTGCTTGACAAGCTGCACAAGGTCTATCTTTTTCGAAATAAACATTTGTTAGACCTATCACGTGTTCTCCCTTTAGAAGCTTGTGGAGGTTCTTCATCCCCACATGTGCTAAGCGGCGATGCCACAGCCAGCCCATGCAAGTCTTAGCCATTAAGCATGCATCTAGACCGGCCTCTTCTTTTGCAAAGTCAACTAAATAAAGCTTGCCGTCTAGTACACCCTTAAAAGCTAGTGAACCATCACATCTTCTAAAGACAGACACATCTACATTTGTAAATAAACAATTATATCCCATTTGACATAATTGACTAACAGATAGCAAATTATATCCAAGACTCTCCACTAAGAATACATTTGAGATAGAATGCTCATTAGAAATTGCAATTTTACCTAACCCTTTTACCTTGCCTTGATTCCCATCACCGAATATAATTGAATCTTGGGAATCCTTATTCTTGACGTAGGAGGTGAACATCTTCTTCTCCCCCGTCATATGGTTTGTGCATCCGCTGTCGATAATCCAGCTTGAACCCCCGGATGCATAAACCTGCAAGGCAAATTTAGGCTTGGGTCTTAGGTACCCAACTCATGTTGGGTCCTGCAAGGTTAGCACAAATGTCCTTAGGGACCCAAATGCAAGATTTATCTCCCTTGCATCTAGCCCCTAATTTCCTAGCAATTACCTTCTTACCCTTTCTACAAATAGCAAAGGGAGCATTACAAGCATAATAAATGGTAGAAGGTTCATTCACTACTTTCCTAGGAGCATGAATAACATTCTTTCTAGGAACATGAGCAATATCTCTCCTAGGCATAAGTACAACATTTCTCCTACACATATCCCTATCATGCTTATAAGAAGAACTAGAAGCAAACATGGCATGAGAATCATATACATGTGAATCAAAATCATTATAAGCATTTCTAGCATGTCTCCTATCATAATACATAAAAGCATGATTCTTTTTAGCATTACTAGCCATAGGGGCCTTCCCCTTCTCCTTGACGAAGATGGGAGCCTTATGGCTTGTTAAGTTCTTGGCTTCCCTCTTGAAGCCAAGCCCATCCTTAATTGAGGGATGTCTTCCAATTGTATAGGCATCCCTTGCAAATTTTATCTTTTCAACTTCACTCTTGCTAGTCTTAAGTTGGGCATTAAGACTAGCCACTTCATCTTTTAGTTTTGAAATTGAAACTAAATGTTTGCTACAAGTGTTAACATCAAAATCCTTACACCTAGTGCAAATTGTAACATTTTCAACACAAGACTTAGATTTATTTGTTACTTCTAATTTAGCATTTAAATCATGGTTAACACTTTGTAAAGTAGCAATGGTTTCATGACAAGAAGATATTTCACTAGAAAGTACTTCATTTCTTTTCACTTCTAAAGCATATGATTTTTGTGCCTCTACAAACTTATCATGTTCATCATACAATAAATCCTCTTGCTTTTCTAAAAGCCTATCCTTTTCATTCAAAGCATCAATCAATTCATTGATTTTATCTATTTTAGATCTATCTAAGCCCTTGAACAAACATGAATAATCTATGTCATCATCACTAGACTCACTATCACTCGAAGAAGCATAAGTGGAGTCTTGAGTACTTACCTTCTTCTCCCTTGCCATAAGACAAGTAAGACGCTCGTTGGGGAAGAGAGCCGATTTGTTGAAGGCAGTGGCGGCGAGTCCTTCGTTGTCGGAGTCGGAGGAGGAGCAATCCGAGTCCCACTCCTTTCCTAGATGCGCCTCGCCCTTTGCCTTCTTGTATTGCTTCTTCTTCTCTCTTTTGTTCCCCTTTTCCTGGTCACTTTCATTATCGGGACAGTTAGCGATAAAATGACCAAGCTTACCGCATTTGAAGCATGAGCGCTTCCCCTTGGTCTTGGTCTTGCTTGGCTGCCCCTTGCGACCATTTAGCGCCGTCTTGAATCTCTTGATGATGAGAGCCATCTCTTCATCATTGAGCCCGGCCGCCTCGACTTGCGCCACCTTGCTAGGTAGCGACTCCTTGCTCCTCGTTGCTTTTAGAGCAATGGGTTGAGGCTCGTGGAGTGGTCCGTTCAACGCGTCGTCGACGTATCTTGCCTCCTTGATCATCATCCGCCCGCTCACGAATTTTCCAAGTACTTCCTCGGGCGTCATCATCGTGTACCTGGGATTCTCACGAATATTGTTCACGAGATGAGGATCAAGTACGGTAAAGGACCTGAGCATTAGGCGGACGACGTCGTGGTCCGTCCATCGCGTGCTCCCGTAGCTCCTTATCTTGTTGATGAGGGTCTTGAGCCGGTTGTATGTTTGCGTCGGCTCCTCGCCCCTTATCATGGCGAACCGTCCAAGCTCTCCCTCCACCAACTCCATCTTGGTGAGCAAGGTGACGTCGTTCCCCTCATGAGAAATCTTGAGGGTGTCCCAGATCTGCTTGGCATTGTCCAAGCCGCTCACCTTGTGATACTCGTCCCTGCACAAAGAGGCTAGCAACACAGTAGTAGCTTGTGCATTTTTATGAATCTGTTCATTAATAAACATAGGGCTATCCGAGCTATCAAATTTCATTCCACTTTCCACAATCTCCCAAATGCTTGGATGGAGAGAAAACAGGTGAGTACGCATTTTGTGGCTCCAAAATCCGTAATCCTCTCCATCAAAGTGAGGAGGTTTGCCAAGTGGAATGGGAAGCAAATGAGTATTTGAGCTATGCGGAATACGCGAATAATCAAAAGAAAAGTTTGAGTTAACCGTCTTTTGTTTGTAGTCGTTGTGGTCCTCGTCCTTTTGGGAAGAAGTAGACTCGTCGCTGTCGTAGTAGACAATCTCCTTGATGCGCCTGGTCTTCTTCTTCTTCCCTTCCTTCCGTCTTTGGCCCGAGCCGGAGTCGGTAGGCCTGTCATCCTTCGGCTCGTTGACGAAGGTCTCCTTCTCTTTATCGTTGATCACTATACCCTTCCCCTTAGGATCCATCTATTCGGGCGGTTAGTCCCTTTGTGAATAGAACGGCTCCGATACCAATTGAGAGCACCTAGAGGGGGGGGGTGAATAGGTGATCCTGTAAAAACTTCAAACTTAAGCCACAAAAACTTGTTATGTGTTAGCACGATTATTGCCAAGTGGCTAAAGTGAAGTCTCAACAAAACACAATACCACAAGAGATCAAGACAGAGGTGACACGGTGGTTTATCCCGTGGTTCGGCCAAGCCAATGCTTGCCTACTTCCACGTTGTGGCGTCCCAACGGACGAGGGTTGCAATCAACCCCTCTCAAGCGGTCCAAAGACCCACTTGAATACCACGGTGTTTTGTTGTTCCTTTCACTATCCCGTTTGCAAGGAATCTCCACAAATTGGAGTCTCTTGCCCTTACAAGTATATGATCACAAAGAAGCACAGAGTAAGGGAGGGAAGCAACACACACAAATCCACAGCAAAAGCGCACACACACGGCCAAGAATCGAGCTCGAATGACTATCTCAAAGTTCTCACTAGAACGGAGCTCGATTCACTTAGAGTCTCAAACGAATGCGCAAAGAACAAGTGTGGATGATCAAGAATGCTTAAGAGTTGCTTGTGTCTCTCCTCCATGCGCCTAGGGGCTCCTTTTATAGCCCCAAGGCAGCTAGGAGCCGTTGAGAGCAAATCCGGAAGGCCATCCTTGCCTTCTGTCGTCGGGGGCACCGGACAGTCCGGTGCACACCGGACATGTCCGGTGACCGATTTCTTTCCTTATCCAGCGCTTCCCGACCGTTGCAGACCGGCGGAGATCTGAGAGCCGTTGGCGCACCGGACATGTCCGGTGCACACCGGACAGTCCGGTGCCGTCTTCCGACCGTTGGCTCGGCCACGTGTCCCGCGCCGATTGCGCGGCCGACCGTTGGCCTGGCCGACCGTTGGCTCACCGGACAGTCCGGTGCACACCGGACAGTCCGGTGAATTTTAGCCGTACGCCGCCGGCCAAAATCCCGAGAGCGGCCAGTTCGAGTCGAGTCAGTCTGGCGCACCGGACACTGTCCGGTGCACACCGGACAGTCCGGTGCTCCAGACCGAGCTGGGACTTGGCAGCCCACAGCCAAGTCTTTTCTCCTCTTCTCTCTTCCTGTTTCTAACACTTAGACAAATATATTAGTACACAAAACCAATGTACTAAGGCTTAGAAACATACCTTTACTTAATGATATGCACCTTGTTCATCCGTGTACATAAATTCACAATTAAGCACATGTGTTGGCACTCAATCACCAAAATACTTAGAAATGGCCCAAGGGCACATTTCCCTTTCAACTGTTCATTTTTTTCATATCGAATGGAATCTATTTTACTTGCGCAATTACCATCCATGATAGTATAAATTAATTATTGTTTTTTTTGTAGTTGTACTATTTGGACCACTTGCATGATGCTGCAGCCCCCCAATAAACGTGGCACACCCCGCATAAAATTCTTTGATAAAAACATTATCCAAGCTCTGACAAAAGCTGATAAGAGGAAGCCACGCCAAAGCGGTGAACCTTTTGGCCATTGTGAGGTATGTCATCTGTACATAAAACAATAGGAATGCATTACCCTGCATAAATATGCATTTTCTATTAGTATGTGAATGTTTTATGCATGTAGCATCTCTATTAGTTTTCGTACTATTCCGAATAAACTCGTAATAGACACCATATACTTCATTTTTCGGTGGGTCACACAATTTATTTATGGTTATCTTTCATGTATTTAATTATATTACAAATGTTTTTTTCAGTTCTGAAGCTCTTCTGAAACTTGCTATTCTGTTGTCCCTAGTGTCCAGTTTCAATTAGAGGTCAGTTTATGGCAAAACATACATGCCATATGTGTGCATAAATACCATATGTACATTACAGATGTTTTATGTAATATTATATCCATATGTTTCTAAGAATTAATTATGACATATGCATTATCATTCATTACATCACAGCATAGGGACAGGACAAACATTTTTGATGTCCCTCATCCCGATCCTTGTGGTCATCATACTATTCATATCCAGCTCCCATTGATCAAGGATATGCTTTCAAGTAAGATCAAGCAGCTCCAACCACGTGACCGACCGAAATTCATTGAAAAGTTTGTTGAGTATGATTCTGAAGTTGGCAAAGCGTGTTCCATCATAAAAAGTACTCTTACCAATATGGCTGTGAAGTAGTATGAACTAGCGGACACATTTGCTGAGTTAATTGATGATGTCCTTCGCGCGGAGTCTGGTGACCCAGACAATGTTGCGGAAGCGCCTCAAACAGCTAAACCTCCAGATATATCTCAGCATATGTCGTCAGGTTACCTTCCCTCATTGTCATTTTTTCAATTCATGTACTTAACTCTTTGCATTTATCAGTTCTTGCTGTTTAAATACTACAACTCTTTAATTACAGAGGCACACTTCCATAAGGGTACCCAGAATACCCAGGACCTGACTATGCCATATTCACAACCGAATACGGAGTTGACAGGTACCCAGTTTGAAGAAATACATGAAAAGCAACAACAAATGTGTCGTGCATTTGAGGGCTGCCGTGACGATTTGGAGACGAACACAAACTCAAACGCGGAAAAACAGGTATTTTATGCAGTCTCATCATGGTTACATTTCATGTTAATTTCCAATTTTCATCCAAAATATTAGACAAAACTGTAATAATGTATACAGGATTTCCATTTTAATGTTGGCAATAATATGTCGAGCGACATAAACATGTCTCATCGACATGTACCAGACTGCAATCCTATGAGCTCATATCCGTCTTCACACTTGCCGATGTTTGACGCCACACCGCAAAAACATGTATATGTTTCATCTTTGTTTTCTCCATTGTAATATCAATTATTTAGACAATTTAATTGACACATGAATGAGGCTTAAAACATAGTATCATTTTTTTGGGTCAGGGAGGTGACATTGGTGCATCTCATGACACTCCAACTTACACGGGCCCCCTTTTTGATCAGACACCTAGTGGTCATGTAAGTAATCCAGTTATACATTTATTTCATGCTTGCTTCTCATAACTCATTCATAAATTAATACACTATCTACCTGCCTTGTGTTTCAGGTTGCATATGGTGAGGAAACACATAGCTTGCACACTACACATGACCACTCTCTGCCACGTTTAACAGAATTGGACTGTGCTCGGTCGCTCCGTGATTTTTTGTGCTCCTCAAAACCCGACCCAAACAGGTTTTTCTTTAACTATTAAGTCAAAATAACATGTAGGTTGTTGCTTACATATATAATGAATAACATATCTTTTTTTACACTATTATATAGGAAGATCATAGAAGTCGATGAATGTATTGGAAATTGTCTCGATATTCAACAATCATTTGCAGACGGGATGTGTCTGGATAATGTGTTCATGCAGTGTTTCATCATGTGTTTTCGCGATGACGAAATCAATAATTGCTCGTCCATCAACAAAAACAGACTTGTACTGGATGTCAATGTTGGTGTATATACAATTCATTAATACCTACCTATTTTTGCAATTGTTTACATACAGTTTTATATGACACAGTAATTATGATTATGCAAACTCTCCTCAATTTTGAGGAGCATGAACGCTACAGTAAGTCTCCTCAGATTTTTGATCAAACTGTCCTTGATGCTTATCTGGACAAGACACTGCCCCAGCTGGACAACTTTGTTGACTACAAAACGGTATAAATATTTAACTTTGTATCTATGCTTTCCTGTTATGCAATTATATTCATAGCTCAGCTACACACTAATGTTATCATTTTGTATCTCTAACTACTGATATTTGACAGATTATGGTCCCTATACTTCATATGGGACATTGGACATTGTATGTCATCAATATCCAGTTTCGATGTATTCACATTTTAGATTCAAATCCATATGGTCCGGAGTTGGGTGGTACTTCATGGAAGATGTTTCATTACTCCCAAAAGGACATAGGCTCCAGGAAACTACCATGGGCTAGGGTTATAATGAACAGATTGAACAAATCTTTGCAACAAGTCCGGCCCAATTCACGCATCCCTAAATTTGGAAATTTCCCAATTGACATGCCACCTATGTGTCCCACCATGATAGCTGGATCTAATGATTGTGGCTTCTTTGTCATGAGATACATCCAGTACTATGACTATATGGATGGTTCTATCAAGCAATATATACAACGAGTAAGTCATTTTATGGTTATGCAGTTTGTATTTATGCATTCAACATTTCAGATATAAAATATTCACCTCGGGATAATGTGTATTATGCTGGAAAACTCTGGCGACCTACGATCCCTGGCTCTATATTACCTCACCTTCCATAGCAAGAACAAGTGCCTCCCGTTGCCTCCAGAAATTCAAGGATTCAAGTTTGGACGCTAGTTCTGTCGCTGGATCAACCTTTTGTGAATCGCAAATGTTTGATATGGAACAACCATTTTGTGGCTTCCTTGTTACGGAACAACATTTTGTGAAGCCCAACTACATGTTGCATGTCTATGTAACTGTATTGAAACTTTCTATGTTTTTCACCCAAGCTATCAAGCCCCTCATGTTTAATGCAGTTCTTAGATAAAACCTTGACCTATGTGTATTAAACAAGTTACGAAACCTCTCTTGTATAATGCACTATTCAGTTCAAACTTCGACTATTTGCTCATATTTCTATCAGCGATTTACTCACTAGTTATTGTTATTCTCTGATTTCTTCACAAATCTATTATTCACCAGTATGTGTCACGAATTCTTCTGTTTAATACGAATTACGCTGTTTTGTTAGCACAATTACGCAAATTTGTGCCCAGTTTACAATAACTTTAATTACAGACGAATTACGCTGTTTTGTTAGCACAATTACGCAAATCTGTACAGCCTTATTCTTTTATCAATAACTACTGGTATCAGACTTGTCTACTCGCACACATGTGTAATAAAAATTATGTTACTACATTAATCACAATTTATTGTGTCGTGTGTTTTCTTCACAAAGACATTTTTAGCCAGTTTTTGCCACCAAGATTTGTACAGCGTCGAATTACGCTGTTTTCATAACACATTTACGCATATTTCGTATACAGTTTACAAAACATTTCAATTCATGCAGTACATCATTATTACTTATACTTTGTGAATATCGACTGGTTCCAGCATTTATAAATTCACCCATAGT
This sequence comes from Zea luxurians, assembly GCA_029449295.1. Lineage (NCBI taxonomy): Eukaryota > Viridiplantae > Streptophyta > Magnoliopsida > Poales > Poaceae > Zea > Zea luxurians. The sequence continues at coordinate 3,534,253 of JAOPSE010000018.1, read as the reverse complement.
TCTAATAACAAGTATGGCACTACATTACATTTGTCATAAAATATGAAATCATCTACTCCCCACTAGATGAATCATTGTCTGTGACACCACCGTAATGTTTTTTTGAAGTGCATGTCTCATTCCAGTTTGGAGCGCTAGATGAACCCTTGTTCCTACAACCTATGGGCCGCCCTCTCTTTTGACCAGTAAGGCTGGCCAACCGAAGCCTATTCTCCTCCACAGATAGACAAGTGCGACTATTGTGGCCATCAGCAATGCCACACCTTTGACACTTTCTGTTCTTTTTCTTGTCTCCTTTTGCCCCCAACTTTATAACTCTTTTTTCGTTATCACTGATTGTTCTGCCCTTTGGCTTCGCGTTATCTGGTCTTCTCAAGCTTACTCCACTCACATTAAAATCTAGCTTCTACAATTAAGGAAAAAATATGATATTTTTTAAATATTAGTACATAAATCCAATTATTTGTATGTAATTTTAAATAATATCCATGCACATGTGTTTGTAATAGTACCATTACCTTTTTAATCGTCATATCTGTTGCACACACATCAATCATTGGTGTGCTAGTGGTCAATTGTCCATAATCGTGCTGCACACATATACCATTGATAATCATTCATAATCAGCATCAAGGTCCAATCGTTACTATTTTGTATTATAACAACTTTTCTTCTTTTATAATCATGTATTACCTGTTCCAATATTTGTTGTGGCATAGCACATTGGGTATCGCACACACCACCTTCTTGTAAAGTAGGCACCAATTGAATTTCCTAACAAATCATACAATTGACAGTAAATAGTTGTGTTTATGACAAACAGTACACACCATTATACATAGTGAATATCATATAACATATTACACATACACCAGCCTGCGCCCTTCTTGTTGTTAGATTATCTCCCGTCATGTCTCTTACATCATTCCTGTCGCCTTGTATCAGGCAAGTTTCTCATATTTCCCATTTACCAAAACTAAAAACTTAGTATATCAATTAAAATACACGGCTATTTCAATTAATATATTAAATACCTGTATTCCTTCGCCATCACTAGTACTATCATCACCTTCTATATCTGGCTCCAACCGTGAAAGTAGCAAAAGCAGCTCATCCATCATCTCTAGGGCTCTATCATATCCAGCCTTTGAAAGACTTGCATGATGTACTACTTTCATTGACTTTTTAAGCAACATCTTTTGCCTATATGATTTAGTCTCACCGTCTTTACCCTTCAAATTCTTATCATCCCTTGAAAAAGTCACATCTTGTATAGCAGAGTAGGTGTATCTCTGAAGGATGTATTCCGAAGGTATTCGATCAATTTGAAGATGCATAAATGTTCGTAAAAGATGCACACAAAGCAGACCTACAGCAAAACATATAAAAAATGTCTTCGCTTATGTTCACTCATTATAAATAAAATTTTTATACAACAATTACCCAATATGACATACCTGTATGCTCCCAATGCTTGCATTCACATTCATACTTTCCAGCATCTACATCAGCCATTACTTTGAATTGGTGTTGCCCCCACACAATCTTATTTGACCTTGCAGTATGCTGAACCACCCATTCATTCACACCACCATCTGGATCATGTGATATCTTGTATGCAGTAGCATATTTCAAAGACTCGTTAAACTTATTCATTACAGCCCTTGTGTATGTCCTCGCTACACGTATCTCAAACATATACAATGTATTTGTTTCCTTTTGGCCCTACAGTAGACATAATTATACGTTATAATACGGTACGTTACATATTTTGATATAATAATATTCTATGTACTCACCATGCATCCTAGTGCCTCTTTTGCCTCTTTCATCATCCTACTATGTAGAAGCTTCAACATTTGCTTAGCGAATTGATGTAGTGGTGTGTTTGCATCGACATGAGCACTTTTTACGAGTTTGTTCATGCTCTCGCTACGCTGTGTAGAGACCATCAACCCACAATAATCATGTTTGAAAAAAGCTGGTATCCAATCTTTACGAATTTCATACATTCTGGAAAGACTGATGTTATCATGTAGATGGAAATCATCAATCAGCATTGCCCAGGCAGTCTCAAACTCAGTTACAGTTAAAGGATGATGTATTATAGATTGGAACCTTGTTTTGAAATCCTCTTCCCCAAATCTAGCGTACAACTCGTTTAAATACGACATATACCTGTTTTGAACATGCCACAAACACAAACGATGGATTGTGTTTGGAAATACCTTGCCTAGTGCAACTGGCATTGCTGGATCTTGATCTGAAATCATAAATTTTCACAACATTATGCAACACATTACCAACTATAATTGCATTCAATACAATCATAGTAGAATGTAATAATTGTTAAGCTTATTAATCATACCTGTAAGCATTACTCGTGGTCCTTTAGCTCCCATGCACGTTTTGAATGCAATGAAAACCCACTCGAATGTGTCTACAGTTTCGTCACCCAACAATGTGAAACCAAATATGGTGCACTGCAGATGGTGGTTACAACCAACAAACATTCCCAGGGGTTTGTCATATAGATTTGTCTTATGAGTTGTATCAAAGGTAACTGCATCTCCAAAGTCAATGTAATATGCTTGCTGGCTAGCATGGGACCAAAAAATGCTCAAAATCTTTCCTTCTTGGTCTAGTTGGAAGTCAGAGAAAAACTGTGGGTTATCTTTTTTACACAATGCAAAAAAAGATAGGAGCTTAGACACATCATTGGCATTTCTTTCTCTTTGTCGCGCTTTCTTCCTGTGAACATTAAACAATATGCCTTAGTCAATACGTACACAACGTCATTATGTCATTATTTCAGTGTAAATAACAACATAACTTACAGGTTGATCATGTCTTGTGTAGTTAACGGTACATTCTCTGGTCCACCATGCATTTCTGAAACAAAATCCATTATACAGTGTTGCGGAATCCTGCTTTCTTGTATCGCACTAAGGAACTCCATGTATTCTGGATCATGTGTCTTGTTGCACTGTAACTGATTCTTTTCTGTATCCTTCCTGAAGAACTCATGATTATGTTCGAAATGAATAAGATCAATCCGCACTGAAATGATATTCTCTTTGGCATCGTCATAGATTTTTTTTAAGTTTCATTCCAGCTCTGCATTGTGTTCACTTGGAAATTGTATTTCGCACTTTTGGATTACCATATCCTCTTTCCGCATGCTTGCCTTCCATTGAACAATTCAACCACTTGCAATTTTTTCTCTCCCTATATCTCTTCAATGGAAATCCAACTTCATATGCATATCTGCTATAGAATTTGTACGCCTCGTCCACATTACTAAATGTCATACCGACCTTCGGTACCAATTGTTGATCTATACTATCATCCTATTCAATTAATGGAGTCGTCATGCAGTGCACATATATAAAAAATAAGCTTATAGCATGGTGAATTTCTAGGTATTCATAAACTACACGGACTGTATAAATAATACATGTGTATTCGGTTAAATCATAACTTGCACGGAAAATTTATAACAAATACATGGGTATTCCTTTGAACTTACATGGCTTTGGAGAATGTGTGGTGTGTCCTGCTCATGTTCACCAATTGTCCGCATGGGTATCCGCTGTGTTGTTCCTACCAAACTTGGATGAACTATGTTGCTGTCTTCAAGAATTCCTAGCGCCGGTAACGTAGCCGGTGGAGTTACAGCATGCCGGCCATCGGTCGTACAGGGTGTCATCGTCGCTGTATCTTCTCCACACTGCTCCGATCCCCTGGCCGTCTCCATTGCGCATGCCCTAACTCTTTGAGAGCTCTGAACAAAAGCGGTGGCGGCTGTGTGTAACCCGTTTTTTTGTAGCTCCTATACTCGCTTAAACCGTCCTGGCCTATATTCATGGCATAATCCAATATCCTGCGCGATTTGCTACGCAGTTTGCATGTCCCGAGATTTACGTGACTCGCCTAAACCGCCCCACATTCCCGGATGACGCGCGCGTGACACCCACTACCCGCTATGACCACTCATGTCGCGTCAGATGCGAATTTACGCAGCCAATAACGGCCAAATACGCAAGCATAACGCGTGACCCACGTCTCCATACCGGGTCCCCCCATGTTACCATTTATGCATCTGTTTCATTGACATTCCGTATGCATAAACGCCCCACCTTGTCTCGGTGCATGCGCGCGGTAGTCCCACCACCTGCCACGTCGTCCCGCGCCCGCACACTTAGCCACTACCCGCTCTGACCACTCATGTCGCATCAGATGTGAATTTACGTAGCCAATAACGGCCAAATACGCAAGCATAACGCGTGACCCACGTCTCCATACCGGGTCCCCCCACGTTACCATTTATGCATCTGTTTCATTGACATTCCGTATGCATAAACGCCCCACCTTAACTCGGTGCATGCGCGCGGTAGTCCCACCACCTGCCACGTCGTCCCGCGCCCGCACACCTAGCCTGGCCGGGGCTCTCTCTAGTAATGGAAGCCCTGGGCTTCCATTACCTCGTCCCTATATATATTGTATATTAGGAGCCCTGGGCTTCCAATAACTAGAGGAAGCCTAGGTCGGACGGTGCATACCGGTCGAGCCGGACCAGATCCGGACGTCTATAAAATAGGACCCGGAGTGCTAGGGTTCAGTTTTTTACGCTCCACCCCGATTCATTAGCGACGCTGCGTGCGACGACGGCGGTTGCCCCAGAGCGTGCGCAGCGGTGGACCCCCAGCCGGTGGCTGCAGCTCCATAACCTCGACGCGCGGTGGCGGAGGTTCCTCGATCCGGAGTAGTGGCGGCGGTTCCCAGGTCGGTGGTGGCGGCTCCCCGATTCAGAGGACGAGCGACAGCAGGGCCCTTGTGCGGGCAAGCAGCGGCATCCCCGAGACCTCGAGGAGGCGACACTTCCAATGCCGGCGAGCAAGCAGCGCCCGTCGACGTGCGAGTAGCGACGGTGACGCATGAGGCGCGAGGTTCGAGAGAGCGGCGTCACGGAAGGCGCGAGATGCGCGCAGCGTTGATCGCGCGTGACATCCTCCGATCCGGCGCGGTTTGGGCGGCCCGAGTGACGATCTACATTTGTGCTTTTGTCATCGACGACGTCCTCCGGCCACTACCTCCTTCGATTCGTGTTTTCTTTTCGATTATTGTGTTTTATGCCTACCACATGTGTTATTTACGCTAAAAACTATACGATTTTATGCTTGAAGACGGAGTTTGTGAAAGTCGCCTAAAGGGGGGTGAATAGGGCGAAACTGAAATTTGCAAAGTTAATTACAACAACAAGTCGGGTTAGCGTTAGAAATATAAGCAAGTCCGAGAGAGAGGGTGTAAAACAAATCACAAGCAAATAAAGAGTGAGACACAAGGATTTGTTTTACCGAGGTTCGGTTCTTGCAAACCTACTCCCCGTTGAGGTGGTCACAAAGATCGGGTCTCTTTCAACCCTTTCCCTCTCTCAAACGGTCACTTAGACTAAGTGAGCTTCTCTTCTCAATCACACGGGACACTAAGTCCCCGCAAGGACCACCACACAATTGGTGTCTCTTGCCTTGGTTACAATTGAGTGATTCACAAGAAAGAATGTGAAAGAAAAGAAGCAATCCAAGCGCAAGAGCTCAAATGAACACAAGTCACTCTCTCACTAGTCACTATTGATTGGAATTGAACTAGAGACTTGGGAGAGGATTTGATCTCTTTGGTTGTGTCTAGAATTGAATGCTATAGCTCTTGTAAGGTGTGAGAAGTCTGAAAACTTGGATGCAATGAATGGTGGGGTGGTTGGGGTATTTATAGCCCCAACCACCAAACTAGCCGTTTGGTGGAGGCTGCTGTCGCATGGCGCACCGGACAGTCCGGTGCGCCACCGGACACTGTCCGGTGCGCCAGCCACGTCACCCGGCCGTTAGGGTTCGACCGTTGGAGCTCTGACAGGTGGGGTCTTCTGGCTGTCCGGTGGTGCACCGGACAAGTCTTGTAGACTGTCCGGTGTGCCTGCTGCGCGTGCTCTGACCTCTGTGCGCGCAGGCGCGCATTAAATGCATTGCAGTCGACCGTTGCGCGCGAAGTAGCCGTTGCTCCGTTGACACACCGGACAGTCCGGTGTGCCACCGGACACTATCCGGTGTATACACCGGATGGTCCGGTGAATTATAGCGGAGCAGCCTCCATTTTCCCGAAGGTAGCGAGTTCAGCGTCGAGTTCCCTGGTGCACCGGACACTGTCCGGTGGCACACCGGACAGTCCGGTGCGCCAGACCAGGGCACACTTTGGTTGTCTTTTGCTCTCTTTGTTTGAACCCTTTCTTGGTCATTTTATTGGTCAATTGTGAACCTTTGGCACCTGTAAAACTTATAATCTAGAGCAAACTAGTTAGTCCAATTATTTGTGTTGGGCAATTCAACCACCAAAATCAATTAGGAAAAGGTGTAAGCCTATTTTCCTTTCAATCTCCCCCTTTTTGGTGATTGATGCCAACACAAACCAAAGCAAATATAGAAGTGCAGAATTGAACTAGTTTGCATAATGGAAGTGCAAAGGTTGCTTGGAATGAAACCAATAAATATTACTACTAGATGCGCATGGATGGCTTTTCTTCTTATTAACATTTTGGACCACGCTTGCACCACATGTTTTGTTTTGCAAAAAGTTTTGGAAATTCTTTTCAAAGTTCTTTTGCAAATAGTCAAAGGTAAATAAATAAGATTTTGAGAAGCATTTTCAAGTTTTGAAATTTTCTTCCCCTGTTTCAAATGCTTTTCCTTTGACTAAACAAAACTCCCCCTTAATGAAATCCTCCTCTTAGTGTTCAAGAGGGTTTTAGATATTAATTTTGAAGAGGGTATACCAATTTGAAATTATATCAAAATAAGATATCAATTGAAAAACTTCTTTTAATACCAATTAAAAGACTTCATTTTTGAAATTGGTGGTGGTGCGGTCCTTTTGAAATTGGTGGTGGTGCGGATGAATCGCCAAAGTCCATTTTTGAAAACTTCTTTGGGCTAATACTTTCTCTCCCTTTGGCATGAATCGCCAAAAACAGATGCTTGAGTGAAATATAAGCCCTTATAAACTACTCTCTCCCTCTTTGGATGGAAGTAAAGGAGTGAAGATTATACCAAAGTTGGAGAGTGGTGCGGAGCGACGGCGAAGGATGAATGATTCGATGGAGCAGAGTGGAAGCCTTGTCTTCGCCGAAGACTCCTTTTCCCTTTCAATCTATGACTTAGCATGAAATGGACTTGAAAGAACACATTAGTCATAACACATGAAAGAGATGATCAAAGGTATATATATGAGCTATGTATGCAAAATTTCATTTAAAATTCCTAGAATCAAGAATATTTAGCTCATGCCTAAGTTTGGTAAAGGTTTGTTCATCCAATGGCTTGGTAAAGATATCGGCTAATTGTTCTTTGGTGCTAACATATGCAATCTCGATATCCCCCTTTTGTTGGTGATCCCTTAGAAAATGATACCGAATGGCTATGTGTTTAGTGCGGCTATGCTCAACGGGATTATCCGCCATGCGGATTGCACTCTCATTATCACATAGAAGAGGAACTTTGGTTAATTTGTAACCATAGTCCCTAAGGGTTTGCCTCATCTAAAGCAATTGCGCGCAATAATGGCCTGCGGCAATATACTCGGCTTCGGCGGTAGAAAGAGCGACATAATTTTGCTTCTTTGAAGCCCAAGACACCAGAGATCTTCCCAAGAACTGGCAAGTCCCTGATGTGCTCTTTCTATTAATTTTGTACCCTGCCCAATCGACATTGGAATAACCAATTAAATCAAATGTGGATCCCCTGGGGTACCAAAGGCCAAACTTAGGAGTATAAACTAAATATCTCAAGATTTGTTTTACGGCCCTAAGGTGAGCTTCCTTAGAATCGGCTTGGAATCTTGCAACATGCATACGGAAAGCATAATATCCGATCGAGAAGCACATAAATAGAGTAAGGAACCTATCATCGACCGGTATACCTTTTGATCGACGGATTTACCTCCCGTGTCGAGGTCGAGATGCCTATTTGTTCCCATGGGTGTCTTGATGGGCTTGGCGTCCTTCATCCCAACTTGGTTAGAATGTCTTGAATGTACTTTGTTTGGCTAATGAAGGTGCCCTCATGGAGTTGCTTCACTTGAAATCCTAAGAAATACTTCAACTCCCCCATCATAGACATCTCGAATTTCTGTGTCATGATCCTACTAAACTCTTCACATGTAGATTCGTTAGTAGACCCAAATATGATATCATCAACATAAATTTGGCATACGAACAAATCATTTTCAAGTGTTTTAGTAAAGAGTGTAGGATCGGCTTTTCCGACTTTGAATCCATTAGCAATAAGAAAATCTCTTAGGCATTCATACCATGCTCTTGGGGCTTGCTTGAGCCCATAAAGCGCCTTAGAGAGTCTATAAACATGATTAGGATACTCACTGTCTTCAAAGCCGGGAGGTTGCTCAACATAGACCTCTTCCTTGATTGGTCCATTGAGGAAGGCACTCTTCACGTCCATTTGATAAAGCTTGAAGCCATGGTAAGTAGCATAGGCAAGTAAAATGCGAATTGACTCAAGCCTAGCTACGGGTGCATAGGTTTCACCGAAATCCAAACCTTCGACTTGTGAATATCCCTTGGCCACAAGTCGGGCTTTGTTCCTTGTCACCACACTATGCTCGTCTTGTTTGTTGCGGAAGACCCACTTGGTTCCTACAACATTTTGGTTAGGACGTGGAACTAAATGCCATACCTCATTCCTCGTGAAGTTGTTGAGCTCCTCTTGCATCGCCATCACCCAATCCGAATCTTGAAGTGCTTCCTCTACCCTGTGTGGCTCAATAGAGGAAACAAAAGAGTAATGCTCACAAAAATGTGCAACATGAGATCTAGTTGTTACCCCCTTATGAATGTCACCGAGGATGGTGTTCACGGGGTGATCTCGTTGGATTGCTTGGTGGACTCTTGGGTGTGGCGGCCTTGGAACTTGCTCATCCTCCTTGTCTTGATCATTTGCATCTCCCCCTTGATCATTGCTGTTGTCTTGAGGTGGCTCATCTTCTTGATCTTCTTCTTCATCATCTTGAGCCTCATCCTCATCTTGAGTTGGTGGAGATGCTTGCATGGAGGAGGATGGTTGATCTTGTGCTTGAATGGGCTCTTTGGATTCCTTAGGACACACATCCCTAATGGACATGTTCCTTAGCGCGATGCACGGAGCCTCTTCATCATCTAATTCATCAAGATCAACTTGCTCTACTTGAGAGCCGTTAGTCTCATCAAACACAATGTCACAAGAAACTTCAACTAGTCTAGTGGACTTGTTAAAGACTTTATATGCCCTTGTGTTTGAATCATATCCTAGTAAAAAGCCTTCTACAGCCTTAGGAGCAAATTTGGATTTTCTACCTCTCTTAACAAGAATAAAACATTTGCTACCAAAGACTCTAAAATATGAAACATTGGGCTTTTTACCGGTGAGGAGTTCGTAGGATGTCTTCTTGAGGATTCGGTGTAGATACAACCGGTTGATGGCGTAGCAAGCGGTGTTGACCGCCTCGGCCCAAAACCGATCCGAAGTCTTGTATTCATCAAGCATGGTTCTTGCCATGTCCAATAGAGTTCTATTCTTCCTCTCCACTACACCATTTTGTTGTGGCGTGTAGGGAGAAGAGAACTCATGCTTGATGCCCTCCTCCTCAAGGAACCCTTCAATTTGTGAATTTTTGAACTCCGTCCTATTATCGCTTCTAATTTTCTTGATCCTCAAGCCAAACTCATTTTGAGCCCGTCTCAAGAATCCCTTTAAGGTCTCTTGGGTTTGAGATTTTTCCTGTAAAAATAATACCCAAGTGAAGCGAGAATAGTCATCCACAATAACAAGATAGTACTTACTCCCGTCGATGCTTATGTAAGCGATCAGGCCGAATAGGTCCATATGGAGGAGCTCGAGTGGCCTATCGGTCGTCAAGATGTTCTTATGTGGATGATGAGCGCCAACTTGCTTCCCGGCTTGGCATGCGCTACAAATCCTGTCTTTCTCAAAATGAACATTAGTTAGTCCTAAAATGTGTTCTCCCTTTAGAAGCTTGTGAAGATTCTTCATCCCAACATGTGCTAGTCAGCGATGCCAGAGCCAGTCCATGTTAGTCTTAGCAATTAAGCAAGTGTCGAGTTCAGCTCTATTGAAATCAACTAAGTATAGCTGACCCTCTAACACTCCCTTAAATGCTACTGAATCATCACTTCTTCTAAAGACAGTGACACCTACATCAGTAAATAGATAGTTGTAGCCCATTTTGCATAGTTGAGAAATGGAAAGCAAATTGTAATCTAATGAATCAACAAGAAAAACATTTGAAATGGAATGGTCACGTGATATAGCAATTTTACCCAATCCTTTGACCAAACCTTGATTTCCATCCCCGAATGTGATAGCTCGTTGGGGATCTTGGTTTTTCTCATAGGAGGAGAACATCTTCTTCTCCCCTGTCATGTGGTTTGTGCACCCGCTATCGATGATCCAACTTGAGCCCCTGGATGCATAAACCTACAAAACAAATTTAGTTTTTGTTTTTAGGTACCCAAACAGTTTTGGGTCCTTTGACATTAGATACAAGAACTTTGGGTACCCAAACACAAGTCTTGGAACTCTTGTGTTTGCCCCCAACATACTTGGCAACTATTTTGCCGGATTTGTTAGTCAAAACATAAGATGCATCAAAAGTTTTAAATGAAATGCTAGGTTCGTTTGATGCACTAGGAGTTTTCTTTCTAGGCAATTTAGCACGAGTTGATTGCCTAGAGCTAGATGTCTCACCCTTATACGACATAAAAGCATGATTAGGGCCAGAGTGAGACTTCCTAGAATGAATTCTCCTAATCTTATGCTCGGGATAACCGGCAGGCTACAAAATGTAACCCTCGTTATCCTGAGGCATGGGAGTCTTGCCCTTAACAAAGTTAGATAATTTTTAGGAGGAGCATTAAGTTTGAAATTGTCTCCCCTTTGGAAGCCAATGCCATCCTTGATGCCAGGGCGTCTCCCACTATAAAGCATACTACGAGCAAATTTAAATTTTTCATTTTCTAGCTCATGCTCGGCAATTTTAGCATCTAATTTTTCTATATGACCATTTTGTTGTTTAATTAAGACCATGTGATCATGAATAGCATCAATGTCAACATCTCTACATCTAGTGCAAATAGAAACATGCTCAACGGTAGATGTAGAGGGTTTGCAAGAATTTAATTCAACAATCTTAGCATGTAATATGTCGTTTTCATCTCTAAGATTGGAAAAGGAAGCATTGCAAACATTCAATTCATTAGCCTTAGCAATTAGTTTTTCATTTTCATTTCTAAGGCTAGCAAGAGAAACATTTAATTTTTCAATCTTAGCAATGGACATAGCATGATCATTTCTAAGATTGGCATATGAGTCATCACAAACATTTGAATCAACCTTAGCAATCAATCTAGCATTCTCATTCCTAAGGTTGGCAATCAAATTATGGCAAGTGCTTAGCTCACTAGTTAATTTTTCATATTTTTCCATCTCTAGAGCATAAGCATTCTTAACCTTAACATGCTTCTTATTTTCCTTAATTAGGAAGTCCTCTTGGCTATCCAAGAGTTCATCCTTATCATGAATAGTGCTAATCAATTCATTTAGCTTCTCCTTTTGTTGCATGTTAAGGTTGGCAAAAAGAGTAAGCAAACTATCCTCATCATCACTAGAATTAGCCTCAACACTAGAGGTGGCATATTTAGTGGAGGATTTAGATTTAACCTACTTCTTTTTGCCGTCCTTTGCCATGAGGCACTTGTGGCCGACGTTTGGGAAGAGAAGTCCCTTGTTGACGGCGATGTTGGCGGCGTCCTCATCGGAGGAGGAGTCGGTGGAGCTCTCGTCTGAGTCCCACTCCCGACAAACATGGGCATCGCCGCCCTTCTTCTTGTGGTATCTCTTCTTCTCCTTTCTTCTCCCCTTCTTGTCGTCGCCCCTGTCACTGTCACTAGAAATAGGACATTTTGCTATAAAGTGACTGGGCTTACCACACTTGTAGCAAATCTTCTTGGAGCGGGGCTTGTAGTCCTTACCCCTCCTTTGCTTGAGGATTTTTCGAAAGCTTTTGATGATTAAAGCCATCTCCTCATTGTCGAGCTTTGAGGCGACGATGGGGAGTCTACTTGGTGTAGACTCTTCCTTTTTCTCCTCCGTTGCCTTGAATGCGACGGGTTGTGCCTCGGGCGTGGAGGAGGTGCCTTGCTCGATGATTTTCTCTGAGCCTTTGATCATTAGCTCAAAGCTCACAAACTTCCCTATAACTTCCTCGGGAGACATTAGCTTATATCTAGGATCACCTCGAATTAATTGAACTTGCATAGGGTTAAGAAAAACGAGGGATCTAAGAATAACCTTGACCATCTCATGGTGATCCCATTTGGTGCTCCCGAGGTTGCGCACTTGGTTCACCAAGGTCTTCAAGCGGTTGTACATGGCTTGCGGATCCTCTCCTTGGTGAAGCATGAAGTGACCGAGCTCCCCCTCGATCGTCTCCCGCTTGGTGATCTTGGTCACCTCGTCTCCTTCGTGCGCGGTCTTGAGCACGTCCCAAATTTCCTTTGCACACTTCAACCCTTGCACCTTATTATATTCCTCTCGACTTAGAGAGGCGAGGAGTATAGTAGTGGCTTGGGAGTTGAAGTGGTGGATTTGGGCCACTTCATCCGAATCATAGTCTTCATCCCCTACGGATGGTACCTGTACACCAAACTCAACAACGTTCCAAATGCTTGTGTGGAGTGAGGTTAGATGGTGCCTCATTTTGTCACTCCACATATTATAATCTTCACCGTCAAAAACCGGTGGTTTGCCTAGTGGAACGGAAAGTAAAGGAGTACGCTTTGAAATACGAGGGTAGCGTAGGGGAATCTTACTATACTTCTTGCGCTCATGGCGCTTAGAAGTTATGGATGGCACGTCGGAGCCGGAGGTGGATGGCGATGAAGAATCGGACTCGTAGTAGACCACTTTCCTCATCTTCTTTTTCTTGTCACCACTCCGATGCGACTTGAGAGAAGAGGATTCCTTCTCCTTCCCTTTGTTGCGGGACTCTCCCGATGGAGCCTTCCCGTGGCTTGTAGCGGGCTTGTCGCCGGTCACCATCTCCTTCTTGGCGTGATCTCCCGACATCACTTCGAGCGGTTAGGCTCTAATGAAGCACCGGGCTCCGATACCAAGTGAAAGTCGCCTAGAGGGGGGTGAATAGGGCAAAACTGAAATTTGCAAAGTTAATCACAACTACAAGTCAGGTTAGCGTTAGAAATATAAGCAAGTCCGAGAGATAGGGTGTAAAACAAATCGCAAGCAAATAAAGAGTGAGACACAAGGATTTGTTTTACCGAGGTTCGGTTCTTGCAAACCTACTCCCCGTTGAGGTGGTCACAAAGACCGGGTCTCTTTCAACCGTTTCCCTCTCTCAAACGGTCACTTAGACTGAGTGAGCTTCTCTTCTCAATCACACGAGACACTAAGTCCCCGCAAGGACCACCACACAATTGGTGTCTCTTGCCTTGGTTTTAATTGAGTGTTTCACAAGAAAGAATGAGAAAGAAAAGAAGCAATCCAAGCGCAAGAGCTCAAATGAACACAAGTCACTCTCTCACTAGTCACTATTGATTGGAATTGAACTAGAGACTTGGGAGAGGATTTGATCTCTTTGGTTGTGTCTAGAATTGAATGCTATAGCTCTTGTAAGGTGTGAGAAGTCTGAAAACTTGGATGCAATGAATGGTGGGGTGGTTGGGGTATTTATAGCCCCAACCACCAAACTAGCCGTTTGGTGGAGGCTGCAGTCGCATGGCGCACCGGACAGTCCGGTGCGCCACCGGACACTGTCCGGTGCGCCAGCCATGTCACCCGGCCGTTAGGGTTCGACCGTTGGAGCTCTGACAAGTGGGGTCTTCTGGCTGTCCGGTGGTGCACCAGACAAGTCCTATAGACTGTCCGGTGCGCCTGCTGCGCGTGCTCTGACCTCTGCGCGCGCAGGCGCGCATTAAATGCGTTGCAGTCGACCGTTGCGCGCGAAGTAGCCGTTGCTCCGCTGACACACCAGACAGTCCGATGTGCCACCGGACGGTCTGGTGAATTATAGCGGAGCGGCCTCCATTTTCCCGAAGGTAGCGAGTTCAGCGTCGAGTTCCCTGGTGCACCGGACACTGTCCGGTGGTGCACCGGACACTGTCTGGTGGCACACCGGACACTGTCTGGTGGCACACCGGACAGTCCGGTGCGCCAGACCACGGCACACTTCGGTTGTCTTTTGCTCTCTTTGTTTGAACCCTTTCTTGGTCATTTTATTGGTCAATTGTGAACTTTTGGCACCTGTAAAACTTATAATCTAGAGCAAACTATTTAGTCCAATTATTTGTGTTGGGCAATTCAACCACCAAAATCAATTAGGAAAAGGTGTAAGCCTAATTCTTTTTCAGTTTGTATATCAGTTTACTGCATGCACATTGGAAAGGCAATTTCTTGATTTATGTTGTTCGTAATTTGCGGGCATGCAATGGAAACTCTCACGATTTTGCCATAATTTTTGGATCTGTATAAAAATAGAAACCGCATAATTTGCGCGCATGCAATAGAAACTCCCACGATTTTGCCATAATTTTTGGATCTGTATAAAAATAGAAACCGCATGCATGCGACTGCCATGTTTTCAGATCTGCCATAAAAATAGGATCGTAATAACAACCTACTAGAGCTATCAACCTCTCACATTGGCTTGGTATTTACGCTTATAATTGAAGGAATTTTATGCTCAAAACTTAAGGATTTTACGCTCCACCCGGAGATGCGTCCACCAGTGAACAACATGTCAGATTTTTTACGCAGTGTAACGAATTGCATAAATATCTACACCGTGTAGTATAATTTGTATCAGTATATATCATAAACTAGTTCTAATACGTTTAGCTGCATCGGTGTTGGAGCGATCCTATATTTATGATGGAAATAAAATATTAAATACGATTTTTTGTTTCTATGCATGCAATTCATTTCCTTTCGTCGCATATTCTTTTCATCATAAATTTGTGCGCATGCAACCGGTAACAGATTTTTACGCAGTATACCGAATTGCATAATTATCTACACAATGTAGCATATTTAGTATCAGTATATATATCATAAAATGGTCATTACGAGTCTAGCTGTATGGCTGTTGTAGCGATCCTAAATTTATGGAGGAAATAAAGCATTTAAAAATAGAAACCGCCACACATATCTTTCCTAAATTTACGCGTATGCAAAGGAACGTGTTAGACCAATGCATGTATTTTGCCATAATTTTTGGATCTGCATAACCGCATGCATGCGGCTGCCATGTTTTTTGGATCTGCCATAAAAATAGGATCATAATAACAACCTACTAGAGCTATCAATCTCTCACATTGGCTCGGTATTTACGCTTATAACTGAGAGATTTTATACTCAAAACTTCAGGTTATTACGCTCCACCCGGAGATACGTCCAACAGTGAACAACATGCTAGATTTTTACGCAGTGTAACGAATTGCACAAATACCTACACCATGTAGTATAATTTGTATCAGTATATATCATAAACTAGATCTAATGTGTTTAGTTGCATGGCTGTTGAAAAGATACTATATTTATGAAAGAAATAAAACATTAAATACGATTTTTTACGCATGCAATTCATTTTCTTTCATTGTATATTATTTTCATCATAAATTCGTGCGCATGCAACTGGTAACAGATTATTACGCAGTATACCGAATTACATAACTATCTACACATGGTAGCATATTTATTAGCAGTATATATTATAAAATGGTCCTTACGAGTCTAACTGCATGACTGTTGCAGCGATCCTAAATTTATGGAGGAAGTAAAGCATTTAAAAATAGAAACCGCCACATATATCTTTCCTAAATTTACGCGCATGCAAGGGAACGTGTTTGACTCATGCATGCATTCCTTTTTTGCGCGCACATACATGGGGCAGGTGGCGCAACCGACAGCCTGGTTGAGTCGGTGCGCTGGGTTGAACCAGGTTGCAGCGGTGATCGGCCTGGGCATCCTTTAACTATTGGAAGCCCAGGGCTCCCGTTATACCTGCCCTATATATATATATATATTGTATATTAGGAGCCCTGGGCTTCCAATAACTAGAGGAAGCCCAGGCCAGACAGTGCAATCCGGTCGAGCCGGACCAGGTCCACAGGTCTATAAAAGAAAATCCAGAGTGCTAGGGTTCAGTTTTCACGCCCCATCCATATTCATTAGCGACGGCGCGTGCGACGACGGCGGTTGCCCGATAGTGCGCGCAACGGTGGACCCCCGGCCAGTGGCTGCGGTGGCCGCGGCTCCCCGACCTCGACGTGCGGTGGCGGCCAGTGGCTGCGGTGGCCGCGGCTCCCCGACCTCGACGTGCGGTGGCGGCGGTTGCTCGATCCGGAGTAGAGGCGGCGGTTCCCAGGTCGGCGACAGCGGTTCCTCGATCTAGAGGGTGAGCGACGACAGTGCCCTTGTGCAGGCAAGCAGCGGTGTTCCCAGGGCCCCGAGACGGCGGCACTTCCACGGTCGGCGAGCAAGCGGTGCCCCTCGATGTGCGAGTAGCGACGGCGACACACGAGGCGTGAGGTTCGAGCGGCGTCACGGAAGGTGCGAGGTGCACGCAACGACGATCGCGCATGACATCCTCCGATCCGGCGCAGTTCGGGCGGCCCCAATGACGACATACATCTGTGCTTATGTCGTCGACGACGTCCTCCGGCGACTACCTCCTTCGATTCGTGTTTTCTTTTCGATTATTATGTTTTATGTCTATCACATGTAATATTTATGCTAAAAAGTGTATGATTTTATGCTTAAACACGGACTTCGTATATCAGTTTGCTGCATGCACATTGGAAAGGCAATTTCTTAATTTTTGCTATTCGTAATTTGTGCGCATGCAATGAAAACTCCTACGGTTTTGCCATAATTTTTGAATTTGTATAAAAATAGAAACTGCATGCATGCGACTTCCATATTTTTCGGATCTGTCATAAAAATAGAATCGTAATAACAACCTACTAGAGCTATCAACCTCTCACATTGACTCAGTATTTACGCTTATAATTGAGAGATTTTATGCTCAAAACTTAAGGTTTTATGCTCCACCCGGAGATGCGTCCACCAGTGAACAACATGCCAGATTTTTTACGCACTGTAATGAATTGCATAAATACCTACACCGTATATTATAATTTGTATCAGTATATATCATAAACTAGTTCTAATGCGTTTAGCTGCATGGGTGTTGGAGGGATCCTATATTTATGAAGGAAATAAAATATTAAATGCGATTTTTTGTTTCTATGCATGCAATTCATTTCCTTTCATTGCATATTTTTTCTATCATAAATTTGTGTGCATGCAGATGGTAACAGATTTTTACGCAGTATACCCAATTGCATAATTATCTACACAGTGTAGCATATTTAGTATCACTATATATCATAAAATAATCATTATGAGTCTAGCTGCATGGCTGTTTTATGGAGGAAATAAAGCATTTAAAATAGAAACCGCTACATATATCTTTCCTAAATTTATGCGCATGCAAGGGAACGTGTTTGACTCATGCATGCATTTTGCCATAATTTTTGGATCTGTATAAAAATAGAAACCGCATGCATGCGTCTGCCATGTTTTTTGGATCTGACATAAAAATAGGATCGTAATAACAACCTACCAGAGCTATCAAACTATCACATTGGCTAGGTATTTACGCTTATAATTGAGAGATTTTATGCTCAAAACTTAAGGTTTTTACGCTCCAACCTGGAGATGCGTTCACCAGTGAACAACATGTTAGATTTTTTTACGCAGTATACCAAATTGCATAAATACTTACACCGTGTAGTATAATTAGTACAATTATATATCATAAACTAGTTCTAATGTGTTTAGCTGCATGGTTGTTGGAGGGATTCTATATTTATGAAGCAATTAAACATTAAATACGATTTTTTGTTTCTATGCATGCAATTCATTTTCTTTCATTGCACATTTTTTCATCATGAATTCGTGTGCATGTAGCTAGTAACAGATTTTTACATAGTATACTGAATTGCATAATTATTTACACAGTGTAGCATATTTAGTCTCAGTATATATCATAAAATGGTCCTTACGCGTCTAGCTGCATGGCTGTTGCAGCGATCCTAAATTTATGGAGGAAATAAAGGATTTAAAAATAGAAACTGCCGCACATATCTTTCCTAAATTTATGCGCATGCATTGGATCGTGTTTGACTCATGCATGCATTCCTTTTTTTGCGCTAACAGACGTGGGGCAGGTGGCGCACCCGATAGCCTGGTTGGGCGCGCTGGGTTGAACCAGTTTGCAGCGGTGGTCGGCCTGGGCTTCCTTTAACTATTGGAAGCCCAGGGCTCCCGTTATACCTGCCCGTATATATATATATATATATATATATATATATATATATATATATATATATATATATATATATATATATATATATATATATATATATATATATACACACACACACAAAGTAAACCTGAGTGGAAAGGAGGCCGGCCGAGCGTCAAGAGATTATTGACATTACGAAACATGGCAGAACTGGTTTCGACGAAATGGAGGCCTAGACGAGGGCTTCGACATTTTAGAGGCACAAACGACGGACAAACGCTGGTATGGAATTGATTTAGTCATTAGCTGCCGCGAATAAGGATTTAGCTGCTTGAGCTCACACCGTCTGCTACACGCAAACTCTGTCGTCCGTCTGCTAGAAGTAGAGAAGAAGAAAACGGTAGCAGAAGGAGCCATGGCTGGCCCTACCTCCCCTCCACCATGGTCATCCTTACGGTTCTTGGATTCCCGCTTGATTTCCTGCCTCGCCTCTTCCCCTCCTCCTCCTCAATCCCCGCTAAGCCGTGAATAGGGTCTGACGATGGGGAGACAGGAGGTGAAGACTGCAATGGAGGGAGTGATGGGAGCGACAAGGAAGTCGCCGTCCTCGTCGTCGTCCCGGATCTCCAGTGGCAGGAACTCATCATCGTCTTCGTCGCCGTCCTCGTCTCCAGCGAGCTCGAAGGTGAAATCCTTGCGTCCGGCACTCGCGGCCTTGAGGGTGCGGAAGGAGAAGACGACGTTGTGGACGTCGAACACCCGCGCCTTCCACTCACCAACGTTCTCCATCTTCTCCTTCCGTAGCCAGGTGGTCCTCAGTACGAGCCTCGCAGAGGTGATGTTGAGCCCCGGGCGGTAGATGGCTGCGTCGAAGGTGGCAGCGTCCTCATCACCCACGGTCGCGTCCGCCACGAAAGCGTCATGCACATCGCGCCGGCCGCGGTGGAGCACGAGCAGAGAACCCGGAGGCAGGCGGCCGCCGCCGGCACTTGTCTCCTCGCCGAAGAAAAGGAACAAGTGGTCCGCACGGCGGATGCAGAGGCCATCGAAGTCAGCGAGCGTGGTGTCCGCGTGAAGGTCTGCTCCACGCTTCCAAATGCGGTAGGTGTCGGAGGGCGTAGCGCGCGAGAGCAGCGGCACGACGGAGCTCTCGAAGTGGAAGTCCACCTCGAGGTAGAAATCTTGGACCCCACGCAGCGCGACGGAGAGGACGTGATATAGGAGGGAGATGGTGGCAGTGGTGGCCATGGCCTGGAGATGGCCCCGAGACCAGAGGCCTCCCCGGCGAGCGGTGGATTGGAGGCGGAGAGGGCAGTGGGTCCGCTGCTGGCTGCTCCGGGCTGGCGCCGTGTGGGGGAAGGGAGGCGGCATCCATGCTGCAGGTGTCGGGGAGGAGAAGAGAGTGACGGCAGAGTTCGCAGGTAGCAGACGACATGAGCTCAAGCAGCTAAATCATTCTCCATAGCAACTAATGACTAAATCAATTCCATAGTACCGTTTGGTCATCGTTTGCGCCTCCAAAATGACGAAGCCCTCGCCTAAGCCTCTATTTCGTCGAAACCAGTTCTGCCGTGTTTCATAATGGTAATAATATCACCTAGACACTACAATTTGAGTGCGTTTATACACTGGTAACATTTGGTATTCGGAGCGAAGTTGGAGGCGCCGCCGCCGCACGACCATCGCAAACGGCTGCAGACGAAGGCTGGCAGTATGGCACCACCACATGCCGAGGATCCTCTAGCGTAGTTGATGGCAAAAATAGAAGAGGGTAATCGAGAGATTCATCGTCTTATGGACTCGATGCAGTCGACCATAGCGAATCTGGAGGCCACAATCAAGGGTTTGGTGACCGATCAAAGTGACTCCTAGAAGTGGCGGCCGGGGATCGAAGCAGAAGGGGTGGAGAGATTAGAAGCGATGAAGTCTAGCTACAAAAGCAGATTGGAGTTTCCCCTTCTACCTCGTCGGGTGAAGTTGTTAGCAGCCTGGACTGCTAAACCAGAATGGAGACGAGTTGGAGAAGAGGGAGGAAGAGATACGGAGAAGCTGGGAACGACCTAGAGGTAGTTTAGGGTATTCAGATAGAGTTTTCCATACAAGCAAAGTCTCTCGCCCTCTCCCTTACAGCATATATGAATAGTTACTGCTTAATTCCGCCATTCTGAGCCGGCAAAGCAGACGCTGGGCCTCCTAGCGTGACAGCCCATCTCCCCTGGAGCTTGCCTGTTCTACTTCTGCTTGTCTTGCTCATGCTCACAGGCACAGGCGACCGGAGTAAGGGGCCTGACATTCCCCCGTTCTTGAAACGGCGCTTGCCCCCAAGCGGTCGCGGCGAGAAACTTGATCCTCAAGGCAGCTTCATCCTCTCAGGACGCCAGGGATGCATCCATGCCAGACTAGCGGACAAGCACTTGTGCCACTAATGAACCACCTCTGGATACTGAGCGACGGTCTAGAATCTACGCTGGAAATTGCATAGTCAGGTCAGTTGTAGGAATAGTAGCACTAACCGGTGTGGATGGGCTAATGCACTGTTGCAATTGGGAAACATGGAATATAGGACGGACAACTGCATCGTTGGGAAGTTTTAGCTTATAAGCTACTGAACCCACACGCTGTATGATCTCATAGGGACCGAAGAACTTGAAGTTGAGTTTGTGGCAAGCCCGAGGTGCAACTGATCCTTGAACATAAGCTTGGAGCTTGACGAAAACGAAGTCGCCCACTGCAAATTCCCGCTCGAAACGACCCTTGTCAGCTTGGTGCTTCATGCGTTGCTTGGCCCGCAAGAGGTTGTGCTTGATGACATGAAGTATTACCTCACATTGGGACATCCATTTGGACAGGTTAGAGCTGGTGATAGAATCTGCAGGAAGTAGTCCCAGGTGTCGAGGGGCACGACCATACAGGACCTCAAATGGAGACATTCCCAAGGAAGAGTGAGGGTAAGTATTGTACCAGAACTCATCTTGTGGCAACCAGGCGCTCCACTTGGTCGGACATGAGTGGACAAAACTGCGGAGAAAGGTTTCGAGACATTGGTTGACGTGCTCTGTTTGCCCATCACTTTGAGGATGATATGTTGTGCTCATTTGAAGTTGTGTATCTGAAAGGCGAAACAGTTCCTGGCAGAGAGCACTTGTAAAAATCCTATCTCTGTCTGACACGAGCGTCTTAGGTAACCCGTGCAGTTTTTACACGTGAGCGATGAAGGTTTGTGCCACTTTAAGAGCCGTAAAGGGGTGAAGCAATCCAATAAAATGGGCATACTTGCTAAAGGTGTCCACCACCACAAGAATACAATTAGCATGACCAGAGCGCGGAAGACCATCAATGAAATCCAGAGAAACCACCTGCCATGCGTGTTTTGATTCTGGTAAGGTTGGAGGAGGCCAGGATACTTGGCTCGATCTGACTTGGCCTGCTGGCAAATGGAGCATGAAGTGACATAGTGAAAGTCGCCTAGAGGGGGTGATAGGCAAATCTGAAATTTATAACTTAAAAGACAATCTACAAGCCAGGGTTACCGTTAGAAATAAAACCAAGTCCGAAAGAGAGGGAAAAACAAATCAACCAAAGAAATAGAGCAGATGACACGGTGATTTGTTTTACCGAGGTTCGGTTCCAAAGAACCTAGTCCCCGTTGAGGTGGTCACAAAGACCGGGTCTCTTTCAACCCTTTCCCTCTCTCAAACGGTCACCTAGACCGAGTGAGCTTTCTCCTAATCAAATGGGTCACTTAGACCCCACAAGGACCACCACACAATTGGTGTCTCTTGCTTTGATTACAAAGGTGTTGAGAACAAGAATGGGGAAGAAGAAAATTGATCCAAGCGACAAGAACTCAAATGAACACAAATATCTCTCTCTCTCACTAGTCACTAATTGTTTGGAGTGATTCCGGACTTGGGAGAGGATTTGATCTCTTGTTTGTGTCTTGGAGTGAAGTCTAGAGCTCTTGTATTGAATACAATGGCTGAAAACTTGGATGCCTTGAAGTGTGGTGGTTGAGGGGTATTTATAGCCCCACCCACCAAAATGGTCGTTAGGGAGGCTGTCTGTCGATGGGCGCACCGGACAGTCCGGTGCGCCACTGGACACTGTCCGGTGCGCCAACCACGTCACCCAACCGTTAGGGTTCGACCATTGGAGCTTCTGACAGCTGGGCCACCGGACAGTTCGGTGGTGCATCAGACATTCACTGTTCACTGTCCGATGTGCCTTCTGGCGCCTGCTCTGACTCTGCGCGAACTGTCCGCGCACTGTAGCGTTCACTGTTCACTTTTGCAGACGACCGTTGGCACAATAGCCGTTGCTCCGCATGGCACACCAGATAGTCCGGTGAATTATAGCGGAGTGGCATTTCCAGAAACCCGAAGCTGAGCAGTTCAGAGTTGATCTCCCTGGTGCACCGAACACTGTCCAGGGTAGCCTTCGGTTTCTATTGCTCCTTTCTTTTTGAACCCTACCTTGGACTTTTTATTGGTTTGTGTTGAATCTTTGGCACCTGTAGAACTTATATTCTAGAGCAAACTAGTTAGTCCAATTATTTGTGTTGGGCAATTCAACCACCAAAATCATTTAGGAAAAGGTTTGACCCTATTTCCCTTTCAGAAATCAACTAAGTATAGCTAACCCTCTAATACTCCCTTAAATGCTACGAAATCATCACTTCTTCTAAAGACAGTAACACCTATATCCGAAAAAGACAGTTGTAACCCATTTTGCATAATTGAGAAACTGAAAGCAAGTTGTAATCTAAAGAATCTACAAGAAAAACATTGTAAATGGAATGGTCAGGAGATATAGCAATTTTACCAAGTCCTTTGACCACACCTTGATTTCCATTCCCAAATGTGATAGCTCTTTGGGGATCATCATATTTCTCGTAGGAGGAGAACATCCTTTTCTCCCCTGTCATGTGGTTTGTGCATCCACTATCAATGATCCAACTTGAGCCTCCGAATGCATAAACCTACAAAACAAGTTTAGGCTTTGTTCTTAGGTACCCAAACGATCTTGGGTCCTTTCACATTAGAAACAAGTACCTTGGGTACCCAAACACAAGTCTTGGAGCCCTTGTGTTTGCCCCCAACATTTTGGCAACTACTTTGCCGGATTTGTTAGTGAAAACATAAGATGCATCAAAAGTCTTAAATGAAACATTTGGTTCATTTGATGCAGTAGGAGTTTTCCTTTTAGGCAATTTAATATGGGTTGATTGCCTAGAGCTAGAAGCCTCATTTTTATACATAAAAGCATGATGTGAAACATTATGAGGTTTCCTAGCATGGGTTCTCCTAATCTTATGCTCAGGATAACCAACAGGATATAAAATGTAACCCTCGTTATCCTGAGCCATGGGAGCCTTGCCCTTAACAAAATTAGACAGTTTCTTTGGGGCATTAAGCTTGACATTGTCTCCCTGTTGGAAGCCAATGCCATCCTTATTGCCAGGGCGTCTCCCATTATAGAGCATGCTCCTAGCAAATTTAAAATTTTCATTTTCTATCTCATGCTCATTAATTTTAGCAGTTAGTTGAGCTATGTGATCATTTTGTTCTTTAATTAAAGGTAGGTGATCATGAATAGCATCAACATTAATATCTCTACATCTCATGCAAATAGAAACATGATCAACAGTGGATGTAGAGGGTTTGCAAGACTTTAATTCACCTATCTTAGATTTTAGCATGGAAATTTCATATCTAAGACAGAAAATAGAAATATTGCAAACATTTAAATCTTTAGCCTTAGCAATTAATTTATCATTCTCAATCTTAAGGCTAGAAAGTGATTCATTCAATTTATCAATCTTAGCAATTAAACTAGCATTATCTTTTTTAAGATTGACAAGAGAATCATCACAACCATTTAACTTCTCAATCTTAGCAAGTAATTTGGCATTCTCAGTTCTAAGGTTAGAGACAGTGTCATGGCAAATGCTAAGCTCTTTTAATAAGTTTTCATTTTTCTCTACTTCCTAAGCATAGACATTTTTAACTTTAACATGCGTTTTGTTTTCTTTGATAAGGAATTCCTCTTGGCTATCCAAGAGTTCATCCTTCTCATGAATGGCACCTATCAATTCATTCAATTTTTATTTTTGTTGCATGTTTAAGTTGACAAAAAGAGCAAGCAAATCATCTTCATCATCACTAGAGCTATCCTCATCACTAGATGTCGTATATTTAGTGGAGGCTCTAGATTTTACCTTCTTCTTTTTGTCGTCCTTTGCCATGAGGCACTTGTGGCCGACGTTGGGAAAGAGGATGCCCTTGTTGACGGCGATGTTGGCGGCATCCTTGTCGGAGGAGGAGTCAGTGGTGCTTTTGTTAGAATCCCACTCCTGACACACATGGGCATCGCCGCCCTTCTTCTTGTAATATCTCTTCTTCTCCTTCTTCTTCCCCCTTTTGTCGTCGCCCCTGTCACTGTCACTAGAAATAGGACATTTTGCTATGAAGTGATCGGGCTTACCACACTTGTAGCACACCTTCTTGGAATGGGGTTTGTAGTCTCTCCCCTTCCTTTGCTTGAGGATTTGGCGAAAGCTCTTGATGATGAGTGCCATTTCCTCGTTGTCGAGCTTAGAGGCGTCAATGGGGAGCCTACTTGATGTAGACTCTTCTTTCTTCTCCTCCATCGCCTTAAATATGACGGGTTGCACCTCAGGTGTGGAGGTGCTGCCTTGCTCGACGATTTGTTTGGAGCCTTTGATCATCAACTCAAAGCTCACAAACTTTCCTATAACCTCCTCAGGAGACATTAGCTTATATCTAAGATCACCATGAATTAATTGAAATTGTGTAGGATTACAAAAAACAAGTGATCTTAGAATAACCTTGTGAAAGTCGCCTAGAGGGGGGGTGAATAGGCAAATCTGAAATTTAAAACTTTAAGCACAATCTACAAGCGGGTTAGCGTTAGAAATAAAAGCGAGTCCGAAAGAGAGGGCGAAAACAAATCACAAGCAAATGAAGAGTGTGACACAGTGATTTGTTTTACCGAGGTTTGTTTCTTGCAAACCTACTCCGCGTTGAGGTGGTCACAAAGACCGGGTCTCTTTCAACCCTTTCCCTCTCTCAAACGGTCACCTAGACCGAGTGAGCTTTTCTCCTTAATCAATGGGTCACTTAGACCCCTCACAAGGACCACCACAACTTGGTGTCTCTTGCCTTGATTACAAAGGTGTCGAGAATAAGAATGGGGAAGAAGAAAAGCGATCCAAGCGACAAGAACTCAAATGAACACAAATGTCTCTCTCACAAGCCACTAAGTCTTTGGAATGCGTATGGGACTTGGAGAGGATTTGATCTTTTGTTTTGTGTCTTGGAGTGAAGTCTAGAGCTCTTGTATTGAATGCAATGGCTAAAAACTTGATGCCTTGAAGTGTGGTGGTTGGGGGGTATTTATAGCCCCAACCACCAAAATGGCCGTTGGGGAGGTTGTCTGTCGATGGGCGCACCGGACAGTCTGGTGTGCCACCGGACACTGTCCGGTGCACCAGCCACGTCACCCAACCGTTAGGGTTCGACCGTTGGAGCTCTGACAGCTTGGGCCATCGGACAGTCCGGTGGTGCACTAGACAGTCACTGTTCACTGTCCGGTGCGCCTTCTGGCGTCTGCTCTGACTCTATGCGAACTGTTCGCGCACTGTAGCGTTCACTGTTCACTTTTGTAGACAACCATTGGCGCAGTAGCCGTTGCTCAGCATGGCACACCGAATAGTCCAGTGTCACACCGGACAGTCCGATGAATTATAGCGGAGTGGCTTTCCAAAAACCCGAAGCTAAGCAGTTCATAGTTGATCTTCCTGGTGCACCGGACACTGTCCGGTGGCACACCGGACAGTCCGATCACTACAGGAAACGCATAAATTTTCGTGGGCCGTTTTATTTTCGTCGGCCGGCCCACGAAAATTCGAATGTTATTTTCGTCGGCCTCGTGACCGACGAAAATGTGTCGTATTTTCGTGGGCCGGGGAATATTTTCATGGGCAAGCCCATGAAAATACTGAAGTTATTTTTGTCGGCCTCTAGACCGACGAAAATGAGGCGTATTTTCGTCGGCCCCACTGAGGCCGACGAAAATAGTGGCCCTAAATCGTCCATCCGGGCCTACCGCACTCGCTCGTTCGTCCCAATCCCGCCGCGCCGCACTCAGCCCGGCCTTCTCGCTTGTGTCCGGCACACCGTTCCCTCCCGTCCTGCTCCCCTGTCGCCACCGCGTCGCGCGCGGGCAGAGGCCTCTCTCGCCATCTCGCGGCCGCGGCACCCCACAGCTAGCCTACCACCCGACCTCCCACCGCCGCCGCCGGCCTGCTCCCAACCACAAGTCCAGGAGGACGCCACTTCGATCCGCCGCGGGGAGGCCCCCGCCAGGCTCCATCTCCGAATCCGATCGCCCGCCGTCGGCTCGGTTCAATCCGGTACGTTCCCTTCCGATCCGCCGCACTTACCTGCTGGCCACAGTGTCTCTCCCCCCTTTCCGGCGCACCTCAGTTTCAGTCCCGGATCGACGCCCTTGCTATTGCTACAAAAACCGCGCCAGCTGCTCGGTGTCGGCGAGCTCGTGTCAGCTGATCGTGTCGTTTCCGTCCGCGCCACGCGCGCTCGCGGCCTCCAAACTGGGACGACGACGAGTCCCCTGACCCTCGGGGCTGCCTCCGGGTCCTCGTACTCGACAACCCAAATGCAAGTTCCTGGTAATTAATATTTAATACAGTTGAGCTAGCGGCCAGAAAATAAAGTTACAAGATTGTTTAGGATCATGGCCACATATACCCACACGTATACTCCTTACCATTGGTGATCGAATAAGAATAATGGTCACTCACTGGTCAGTTTGCTCATCCATATCACTCATGCTGCCAAGCTCTGCAGGTTTGAGCTAGCTGCAATAATTAGTGCACTAGCAAGCAGGAGACGGATTTGCTGAGAGCAATGACAAGAACGTCTCACTGGAAGATATATAATCAAATCCCATCCAAACAAATCGATCCCCCGTTTATTCCCACCATTTACTTGATCCCGTCAATCGAATACAAAAAAAGGTCGTAATCGCCTTCCTCTTAAAAAGAGCACACAACTCCCTCCGATCCACGCTGGTGCAGTCGGTCGGGTTCCCAGTCCTGCTGGTGCCCATCTACGCCGGCCGGCCCGCCTCCCAGTCCCACTCCCAGTCCCAGTCCCAGCCCTCGGCCCCGGCCGTAAGAATTAGGTTCTTAAGTTTGGTTCACTGAACAATAGATATGCCTCTGTTGTCAAAATCAGAAGGATATTTTATTAGCTTTAGGGTGCTTAAATAATCATTGAAATACAGAAAATGGGAGCCTTTATTTGATGAAAAGGTTAGTTAAATGATTAAATCATACTCGATAACTACTAGAACAACTAGGTTAGTAAAACCTTAAGGACTGTCCAAGCAAGACTATAGCATTAACAATGGTTAATCCTCTAGAACCTGGTGTACTTTTTCCAGAGAAAATTGGTACTCCCCTAGTACAGAAAAGACTCTTGCAGCAACTCTCTTAGCTGTACAACACAGTCTGAAGATGATTCTCCTCCATCCAATGTTTTTTGTCTAAAGTGATGACCTAATTCTCTATCACCTTTTGTTCCTCCAGAAATGAAAAAAAACACAAAAGAAAGAACTCGCAGAGGCTGTTTGAAGCTTAGACTTTAATAAAGTGTCCATTGTTAAATATGAATTATGGAGATATATTGTGATATTCTCCTTCAAGTGTGCTCTAGACATCTGCACAATGTTTTTTTTTTATTTTTGCTTTTCAGAACTACATAAAAAATGGATTCAATAATTCGTAAGTGTCATCCACAAATTTGGCTTGTTCTAATCATGAATTATATTGTATGGTAATCTGCGTATGTACATCCTACTATCTGCATACAATTGAATACAGGAAATCGTTTGATCTCTCACAATCTGCACAGTTGAAAGTGAAAGCGTTTGAGTATATGCCTTGGGGAGTTCTTCACTTCCTCAGAACGACATCTCCACCATCTCGGGTATATGTTGAAAGGCCATATGTGGGTGTTACTTTGGTGGTGCTGATTGATTGAGGCAATATAATTCGTCGGCCTCTGGACCGACGAAAATGTGGCGTATTTTCGTCGGCCTCAGCCTAGCCGATGAAAATAAGTCATTAATTTATATTAGTCATCTTGTCGTGTTGTGATTAGTTTAACTGTTGTTTGCTTTAATTCAAATTCATATTTGTATCCGAGTTATTTTTTAATGTTTAGAGTTTAGTTTTAATCGTTAACCGTAGCGAACCGTATGCGTCACCCGTTCGGGAACGGCGAATGTCACATTGGCTTGTGAGGTTTGCCGTTCCGGAATTGTCCACGTATTTTGGACAGCCTGAGAGTGTAGGCCGATGCTTGTGATTTGTGACATGTGCCTTACGATTGACGGGGAATTTCGGTTGTGTAACCCAGTTGTTCTCCAACACACCATGTTCAGGCGTGTGCTTGGAGAGCAGCGGGGTTATGCTGCCGAAATTTCACGGCAATCGTAGGCTACACGTCACAAATCACAAGCATCGGCCTACACTCTTGGGTGGGTTTAGGGCCTTTACCTAATAGGGAGTTCACCTAAGCCACGGACGATCGTTGATGTTATTTGTCTTTTGTTTAATTAGCCTTTGAAATGGACGGTGATCGGAGGGTGATGTATGACGGGTGGAGAAAGGATGGGGCACATTCGAATGAATGGATGGTTGTAACAAAGGCTTTTCTTGAGCACGCTTTCAAAGATGCAACTGGTCGTCTAGTGAAGTGTCCTTGCAATCGCTGCGAGAACAAGTGGCCTCAGAAGAAGGAAGAAATGGAGAAACACCTTTGCAAAAGTGGGTTTATGCCGAACTACCTTGTATGGTACTGGCATGGAGAGTCTATTTGTCGGGGACCATAATTAGGGGTACCCTCAAGACGCCTAATTCTCAGCTGGTAACCCCCATCAGCATAAAGCTGCAGAGGCCTGATGGGTTTGATTAAGTCAGGGATCAGTCCATATGAGCGACTCGATCACGCCACGCCCGAGCCTAGCCTCGGGCAAGGGCAGCCGACCCTGAGATGTTTCCGTCTCGCCCGAGGCCTCCTCTTTCACGGCAGACGCATCTCCGGCTCGCCCGAGGCCTTGCCTTCGTTAAGAAGCAACCCTGACTAAATCACCGCGCCGACCGACCAAGTCACTGGGGCCTTTAACGCAAAGAGTAAGACTGACGGGCAGCCAGGCTTGGCCAAAAGCGCCAGAAGAAGCTCCGCCCGACCCAGGGCTCGGACTCGGGCTAAGGCCCCGGAAGACGACGAACTCCGCTCCGCCCGACCCAGCGCTCGGACTCGGGCTAAGGCCCCGGAAGACGGTGAACTCCGCTCCGCCCGACCCAGGGCTCGGACTCGGGCTAAGGCCCCGGAAGACGGCGAACTCCGCTCCGCCCGACCCAGGGCTCGGACTCGGGCTAAGGCCCCGGAAGACGGCGAACTCCGCTCCGCCCGTCCCAGGGCTCGGACTCGGGCTAAGGCCCCGGAAGACGGCGAACTCCGCTCCGCCCGACCCAGGGCTCGGACTCGGGCTAAGGCCCCGGAAGACGATGAACTCCGCTTCGCCCGACCCAGGGCTCGGACTCCACCCCGACCTCTGCCGAACGACCTCCGCCTCGCCCGACCCAGGGGCTCGGGCTCGGCCTCGGCCTCGGCCATGCAGGACAGACTCGACCTCGGCTTCGGAGGAGCCCCCACGTCGCCCGACCTAGGGCACGAGTCCGCCACGTCGACAGGAAGCGCCATCATCACCCTACCCCGAGACGACTCGGGCCGCAGAGAACAGGACCGACGTCCCATCTGGCTAGCTCCACCAGATAGGCTATGATGGCGCCCCGCTGGACCCATGACGACGGCGGTTCTCAGCTCCCTTACGAAAGCAGGGGGACGTCAGCAAGGGCCCAACCACTCCGACAACTGTCCCTCCGTCCGGCTCCATTGCTTCTCCGACAGCCACGACGCCACACTAGCTGGGTGCCAAGATCTCTCCGGCTGCCACCTTGGCATGTACTTAGGGCACTAGTTCTCCCCCGCTAGACACGTAGCACCTTGCTACACCCCCATTTGTACACCTGGATCCTCTCCTTACGCCTATAAAAGGAAGGACCAGGGCCTTCTTAGAGAAGGTTGGCCTCGCGGGGACGAAGGGCAGGGGCAGGCGCTCTCTCGGGGCCGCTCGCTCCCCTCACCCGCGCGGACGCTTGTAACCCCCTACTGCAAGCGCACCCGACCTGGGCGCGGGACGAACACGAAGGCCGCGGGATTCTCCGACTCCCTCACGACCCGGCTCCGGCCACCTCGCTCTCACTCTCTCGCTCCCCTTCGCGCTCGCCCACGCGCTCGACCCATCTGGGCTGGGGCACGCGGCACACTCACTCGTCGGCTCGGGGACCCCCCGGTCCCGAAACGCCGACAGTTGGCGCGCCAGGTAGGGGCCTTCTGCGTGTTGACGAGTAGTTTCCCGTCAAGCTCCAGATGGGCAGTCTCCAACGACCTCTTCAACCCGGGACGGTGCTCCGTCTCGGGAGCCTCGAGTTCATGTCTTTCGATGGCAGCTACGACATGATACTCCTTCCACCGCCGCACGACAGCGACAATGGTGGCGGACAGCCCGCCCGCCGGCGGCGGAACCGACGACGTCTTTCCCGCGTGGGGGAAGGACAACTTTCGAGCTCACCCCATCCTCTCCCTCGCTATCGGAGGAGGAGGCGGGGCAACCGGGGCCAAGCGGGAGGTTGCGCTCAGTCGGCTGTCGAGCAAATCGACATCCCCAGCGCCCCAACGGAGGACGCGTCGGGCATCACCCACGCGTTTGAGGCGAAGGCGAGCGCCGCCCCCCCGCGACACGCCGACCCCGAGCAAGTGGACGATGCCAGCGCGCTCACGGAAGGCCTGCAGGACGTCGCCCTCGCACCCAGGACGACGGCGCGAACAGCCCCCGATGTGACTTCGTCGCTCCTCGTCGACCAAAAGGTACCGGCTGATTCCCATCTTTCGTCATTTCGACTCGGCCTCAACCCGCCTAGCGACCTCGCTTTGGCGGGCGCTCACATCGAGGCGAGTGCAACCTCTCTGGGGTTTCGTGTGCGGTCACCTTGGGACCGATTGACGGACGTCTCGACCTACGGGCCCTCTGGGTCCGAGGAAGATGACGATCCCAGCATCTGCTGGGATTTCTCTGGATCTGGCAACCCCAGTGCCATGCGGGACTTCATGACCGCATGCAACTACTGCCTCTCCGACTGTTCCGACGGTAGCCGCAGCCTTGACGACAAGGACTGCGGCCCGAGCCACGAATGTTTCCACGTCGAGCTAGGGGATCCCTCCGGAGGCAGCTGTCTCGGCATGCCGGAGGATGGTGATCCCCCTAGGCCAGCGCCTCGCGCCGACATCCCGCGGGAGCTAGCTGTGGTCCCCGTTCCGGCGGGGGGTCACGACCCACAGCTCGAGCAAGTCCGCGGGGCGCAGGCCGGGCTCGATGAGGGAGCAGGAGCGCTCGAGGCAATCCGCCAGGAACGTCGGGCAGGTATGGGCGAGCCAGCCCCCGGCCGGAGAAATACGTCACCTGCCCCAAGGTCTCCAGCACCGCATCGCTAACGATGCCAGGGACAGACCGCCACCCGCATCCGGCGGAACCGGTCAGGACCTGGCCGCCGCAGCGATGCTCCTCCGCGCGATGCCGGAGTCATCAACCACCGAGGGTCGGCGAATCCAGGGAGAGCTCAAGCATCTCCTGGAAGGCGCTGCGGCCCGGCGGGCCGAGAGCTCTGCCTCCCGAAGGCAGGGGTACCCCTCGGAACCTCGCGCCGCGACTTCCCGACTCATGCGGGAAGCCTCGGTCTACACCGGGCGCACGCGCAATACCGCGCCTGCGGCCCCGGGCCACCTCGGTGACGAGCACCCTCATCGCGACCGTCGAGCCCGCCTCGACGAAAGGGTGCGCCGAGGTTATCACCCCAGGCGTGGGGGACGCTACGACAGCGGGGAGGATCGGAGTCCCTCGCCCGAACCACCCGGTCCGCAGGTCTTCAGCCGAGCCATTCGGCGGGCGCCGTTTCCACCCCGATTCCGACCCCCGACTACTATCACAAAGTACTCGGGGGAAACGAGACCGGAATTGTGGCTTGCGGACTACCGCCTGGCCTGTCAACTGGGTGGGACGGACGACGACAACCTCATCATCCGCAACCTCCCCCTGTTCCTCTCCGATACCGCTCGCGCTTGGTTGGAGCACCTGCCTCCGGGGCAGATTTCCAACTGGGAAGATCTGGTCCAGGCTTTCGCCGGCAACTTCCATGGCACGTACGTGCGCCCCGGGAATTCCTGGGACCTCCGAAGCTGTCGGCAACAGCCGGGAGAGTCTCTTCGGGACTACATCCGGCGATTCTCGAAGCAGCGCACCGAGCTGCCCAACATCACCGACTCCGATGTCATCGGCGCGTTCCTTGCCGGCACCACCTGCCGTGACCTGGTGAGCAAGTTGGGTCGCAAGACCCCCACCAGGGCGAGCGAGCTGATGGACATCGCCACCAAGTTCGCCTCTGGTCAGGAGGCGGTCGAGGCCATCTTCCGAAAGGACAAGCAGCCCCAGGGCCGCCCGTCGGAAGATGCTCCCGAGGCGTCTACTCCGCTCGGCGCCAAGAAGAAAGGCAGGAGGAAGTCGCAAGCGAAACGCGACGCCGCCAGCACGGACCTTGTCGCCGCCGCCGAATACAAGAACCCTCGGAAGCCCCCCGGAGGCGCCAACCTCTTCGACAAGGCACTCAAGGAGACGTGCCCCTATCATCAGGGGCCCGTCAAGCACACCCTCGAGGAGTGCGTCATGCTTCGGCGCCACTTCCACCGGGCCGGGCCACCCGCGGAGGGTGACAGGGCCCGCGACGACGGCAAGAAGGAAGATCACCAAGCAGGAGAGTTCCCCGAGGTCCGCGACTGCTTCATGATCTACGGAGGGCATGCAGCGAATGCCTCGGCTCGGTATCGTAAGCAAGAGCGTCGGGAGGTCTGCTCGGTGAAGGTGGCGGCGCCAGTCTACCTAGACTGGTCCGACAAGCCCATCACCTTCGACCAAGATGACCACCCCGACCACGTGCCGAGCCCGGGGAAGTACCCGCTCGTCGTCGATCCCATCATCGGCAACGTCAGGCTCACCAAGGTCCTGATGGATGGGGGCAGCTGCCTCAACATCATCTACGCCGAGACCCTCAGGCTCCTGCGCGTCGATCTGTCATCTGTCCGAGCAGGCGCTGCGGCCTTCCAAGGGATCATCCCTGGGAAGCGCGTCCAGCCCCTCGGACAGCTCGACCTTCCTGTCTGCTTCGGGACACCCTCCAACTTCCGAAGGGAGACTTTGACGTTCGAGGTGGTCGGGTTCCGAGGAACCTACCACGCAGTGTTGGGAAGGCCATGCTACGTGAAGTTCATGGCCATCCCCAACTACACCTACCTGAAGCTCAAGATGCCGGGCCCCAACAGGGGTCATCACCGTCGGCCCCACGTACAAACACGCGTTCGAATGCGATGTGGAGTGCGTGGAGTACGCCGAGGCCCTCGCCGAGTCCGAGGCCCTCATCGCCGACCTGGAAAACCTCTCCCGGGAGGTGCCAGACGTGAAGCGACATGCCGGCAACTTCGAGCCAGCGGAGACGGTTAAGGCCGTCCCTCTCGACCCTAGTGGCGACATCTCCAAGCAGATCCGGAACAGTTCCGGGCTCGACCCCAAATAGGAAGCAGTACTCGTCGACTTTCCCCGCGCAAATGCCGACATTTTTGCGTGGGGTCCCTCGGACATACCTGGCATACCGAGGGGTGTCACCGAGCACTCGCCGGATATTCGGGCAGGAGCCTGACTCGTCAAAACGGCCTCTGCACGGACGACGCTCGGGGGCTACGCCTTTCCCCCACTCACACACGAGAATCAGTCATCGA
The DNA here is from genome assembly GCA_029449295.1 of Zea luxurians. Taxonomy (NCBI): domain Eukaryota; kingdom Viridiplantae; phylum Streptophyta; class Magnoliopsida; order Poales; family Poaceae; genus Zea; species Zea luxurians. Next base: position 3,499,817 of record JAOPSE010000018.1, on the reverse strand, counting down.
GGAAGGGTCGGCCTCGCCCCGGCGGAGCCCGACCCTCCCTCGGGGGCTAAAAAGGGGAAACCCCTCTCGTCGAGTTTGGATGCGCCTCTCCGCGTCAAAAGAAAAATTCTTTTTTCGATCAAGAAGGGGTTTTTTGCGTTCTCCCGGATGCGTCAGAAGCAGGGTCCCGAGGAGCGAACTTGGCTACAAATAAGTGGCAGGACCGACTGAGCCGAGGAACACCTATGCCTCCGGGCTAGGGACACCTCACTCATAGCCTGCCACGAAAAAGGACCCAGCTCGGGAAATCACCCTGTTGTTGACAAGTCGGGCCAGGCGCGCAAATTGAAACAGAAAAGAGTATGACTTCATGCAAGAGAAGTAAAGTGTCCAGGCCTCGGTGGCCGCGGCAAATCGCACATCCAACAGAAATTGTCCCAACAAAAATCAGGCGTCGCCTTGGGAAGGCGCCGCGCCCTCAGCTCCACCCCCGCCGTCGGTAAGGTCCACTTCCGCTTCTGGCGGCGGCACAGGAGGAAGAATCTCCGCTTCGAAGATGGTCGCCAGCGCTGCGCTCGGACCCGCAGCGACCGCGTCGAGCCGCTGAACTTCCGCCAGGGCCGCCTCGTCTTCGTCAGGAAGGCAATACCCCTCGCTGACCCGCTCCAGGTCCACGACATAATGGGAAGCGAGCACGGCGAAGGCCCGCCTAACGCCGTGGTGTAGCGCCCCGCGGACTTTACCGCGCGCGTAACCACCTAGGGCTTGAAGACGGCTTTGGGGGGAGCTTCCTGAAGGGACGTCGCCGGGACCAAGGGTCCAATAGACATCCGAGACGGCCTCGGACATGGCCGCGAGATCGGCCTCCCTCTGCTCAGCAGCCCCGACGAGCGCCTCGGCGAGCGCTTTGGCAGACTCGTCGAGGGCAGACTCAAGCTCTGCGAACAACCAGAAGAAAGACCTCAAACACGAGCGGAAGAAACGAACAAGAACGAGAACCGAGGACGGCCGAAGCATACCCCCGGCTCGGACGCGCTGCTCCGAGGCCGCGACTTGGGCTGCGGCCAGGTCGGCCGCGAGGGTCCTGGCCCGGCTTTCGGCCTCGGCAGCCTGACCCCGGGATTGGTCCCGCTCCTCGGCAACCTGGACGAGCTCCGACCGCTGCCGTAGCGCCTCCGTGCGCGCCACCGCCGCCTCGGCCCTCAGGTCAGCGCAGAGCAACTGGAGGTCCGCTATCTTAGCATCCTGCTGAGAAAGGCGCGCGGTAGCCCCGGCGAGCGAAGTCCTCAGGGACCGCAGCGAGCCCCAGACGTCGGCCTCGCGGCGGATGAACGACGACTTGGCGGCGCTCCGGTCCGTCAGATCCTGGAAAGGAAAACAAGGCATCACGACGGACGCCTCGCTCGCAGAAGGGAGAAGGTATGCCTGAAACCATTACCTGGAGGATTTTGGGGACATCCCCGCAGAGAACCTCCAGCGACGATCGGAGCAACCCCACCGTTGTTTCCGCACGCTTGCGGAGCTCATCCCAGGACTGGTCCTCCTGTTCGTCGTCAAGAACGAAGATAGGGTCCGAAGCCTCGCGGGTCCGGAATCGGAGCAACTGGCCTCGGGCCTCGGGGCTCCGCCGCACGGCGACAAGGCTGCCGCCCGCCTGGATGAGCTGCGCGTCCACGCCCACCTCTTCCGAGGCCCTGGGCGCCGACGCTGTGGCCGACTCAACGTCGGCAGCAACCATATGCTCTCCGACTGGGACGGTGCCAACTGCGGTGGCGGCAGGCGCCGGCATGGCCGACACGGCAGGCAGGCTCGGAACCGCGTCGGCACCGGCCGCCTCCCCGATCACGATGGCCGCCTCGGCAGAGGAGCCCGCCTCGGGGACCTGCTCCCCCGGGACATGCGACGCCTGAGCCCCATGCGGCAAAGCGCCCTGCGAAAGGGTCGGCTGAGCGGCGGGGCCCGGGATGGCGCCAGCCGCCTGGACCGACGCCGTCTTAAGGGCCTTCCGGGGCGCCAGGTCAGTAGGACCATGGCTCCGCTTGCTGGAAAAAAGAAGAAAGGGGAAATCACGGCCAAGACGTATGAATGAAGCGCCGGGACGGAGACATTCCAAGGTACTTACCCGCTCCGGGCCATGATCCACTATGCCTGGGGGGAGGTCTCTTGGCTCCCGCTCCCTGGAACCACCGCCGAGGTCCGCCTCGCCGACAGCCCTGGCACCGCCCTCGCCTTGGGCGCCCCTGACGCCCGGGAGGCGGACTGCCCAGGCGCCGCCATGGCAACCTGAGGATCGCTCCCCCGCACTGCCGGCGCGGGGGACGGCTCTAGAGGGACGAACCCCTCGGCCCGGCTCCCTGGAGTCGCGTCATCTCCTCCAGCCGAGGGGTCAAGTGCCCTCTCGGGTTGCCCCCGCCCCTCAGGTCGGGGATCCGGCGTCTCGGCCCCAGGAACCGACGACATCGGCCCGCTCGGGGGCTGACTCGACAGCTCCCGGCCGCACCCCAAGCTGGGGCTGAGGCCGAGACGGGCGGCCATGTCGTCCTCCTCCTCTTCATCATCGTCGTCGTCGTCGTCGAATGTCTCCGGCGACAGCTCCCTGGGGAGTCCTTCCCTCTCCTGCTGGCGACGGCGTTTCTCCAGGGTGTCCCGAGCCCGCCTCCGCTTGCGGGCCCGGGCCTTCTCCGCGTCCTTTTTCTTTTTCTCCTCCTCCGCGGCGACCCGCCGCGCTGCCCGACCCACCGCGTCCTCCGGGACCCGCGGCAAGGAGGGTTTGTGCCGCCCCACCTCCTAAAAAAGGGGGGGGGGGAGGGGGAAAGGAACCCAATCATGAGAACCAGGAGCAACCCGATATATGAGGAAGGAAGGAGCGAACACTCACCAGAGCGACGCACCCCTGGTCGGGGCGCATTCGAGGCTGGGAGAAGGCGTGGGGGTCCGGCTTCCCCATCGCGGCCGACACCCGCCATTGGAGGGCGTCATGGGGAAGAGGATCAGGGGACATCCGTGACCCCTCCCTGTCGGCCTCCAGGGTCATCTCCCAAAGCGACAGCCGCCGTTCTGCCAGGGGGAGCACCCTCCGACGGTGGATGGCGGCAACCACTCCCGCGGCGGTGAGACCTTCCTCCCGCAACGCCTTCAGGGCCTGGAGAAGAGGTTCGAGGTTCTTCTGCCTCTCGTGTGGAGTCCCGTGGCGCCAGACGTCGGGAGCGGCGGTGACGACCCGCTGAGAGAACGGCGGGAGCGACTCTCCGTCATTCCGGAGGTAGAACCACCGGCGCTGCCAACCCTTGTTTGAGGATGCGAGGACGGCAGGGATATACTGCGACGACCGCAACTGCCTCAACAAAAGGGTGCAGCCGCCGGCCCGCACCGCTGCGCGGACCTTCCTCTCCCCCGTCGGCGAGGCAAAAAGCTCGGCGAAGAAGAGATGGGTCCACAAATCCCAATGGGGGGCGATCCCCAAATACCCCTCGCACACCGCTACGAAAATAGCGGCCTGCGAGATGGAGTTGGGGGTAAGGTTGTGCAATTCCACCCCGTAATGGAACAGGATGGCCCGCATAAAGCGGCTCGTCGGCACACCAAATCCCCGCTCATGGAAGGAGATGAAGCTCACGACGTACCCCGGCGGAGGGGATGGAGTGACTCCACCCGCGGGAGGAATCCATTCCGGCCGCTGCTCATCGGTGAGAGGGCGGAGCAAACCCTCGCTGACGAGGTCCTCCAAATCACCCGCCGTCACCGTGGAGAAGGGCCACGGGTCGCGCGGTGGGATGATGGTCACCCGGTCGGCCATCGCCGGAGCAGAAAGGGTGGCGGCGCGAAGGACAGGGGAGGGCGGTTTTCTCTCCCTGGCTAGATCTCTCAGACTGCGAAAAACCTAAGAGGAAGGCAAGAAGTGGAGTCGAGAACCGTCACCGGACCCACTCCGGGGTATATAAAGACCAAGGTGGCGACGGTTCCAACGTACCGCCCGAACTGGACGCGGGGTTCAAAAAACGCAAAGCAAAACAGCCGTTCCTCGAACGGCTCGCGCACACAACGGCAGCCTCGCTGACCGCCCGCCCCGGCGCATTAACTCCGCGGCTCGACGGGCAGCGCTTCTGGCGGAAGCAGCTGGCGACGTTTCGCCTTCGCCAAAACGGCCATACCAAAAAAGGTACGCCACGTCGTTCAATTTCGTATCCTTTTTTCCCTTTTCCTTCTTTCTCTATCTCTTGCAACAGGGACCGGGAAAGGGGATACCCCCAAAGGGATCCTTCCCCGTGAAGGAACTAGGCTCCGAGCCTCCTTACTGATCAGGGATTCGAAGGCTGGCCCCCCGAAGGGTTCAACAGCCGCCTCAGATCGCGTGGGCCCGACACCCACTACTGGTCAGGGGTTCGAAGGTCGGCCCCCGAAAGGTCCCACGACCGCCTCAGGCTACTCGGGCTCCGCGCCCCTTACTGATCAGGGGTTCGAAGGCTGGCCCCCCGAAGGGTTCACAGTCGCCTCAGACACCGAGCGAGGGATGACCAGGGGTACGTTCGATACATAACCAAGGCTCGGGCTGCGCTCCCGAGGTACCCTAGGACATTTCCGAGACCAGCGGGAACGACTCTGTAACGGAATCCCATCGGAGGGAGGCAACGAGCCCTCGGACCCCGTCGCCAGGGGACCGGGTCCGGCAGATCACCCGCAGGTACTTTTGGGCGTGCCTCCGGGCCCCTAGCCGACCCCCAACGAACGGGGCACGGACGTCCACTCGGATTACCCGATTACAGCTCACCGGAGACACCATGTTCGGTGCCCATCGAGGGTAACATGGCGCTCTCCCCCCTCCTCCTTGCGGAAAGGCGACGTAGGGGCGTATGTAAAAAAGCCGAGTCTGTCCCTGATCGTCCTCTCGCTCTGTGCGGAGGCTCGGGGGCTGCTCTCGCAAACCCGGCTCCGGTCGAACCGTTGACAGCGTCAACATACCAGCCCGAGAACTTGGGCCCCGACAGTGCACCCGGGCTACGGCCTGTTCGCATGAGGGAACCGCCAGACCAGCCGAAGCATTACGCAAGGCATTAAGACCTCGAAGGAGTGAAACCACTCCTCCGAGGCCTCGGGGGCTACACCCGGCGGGTGCGCTCGTGCGCACCCACCGGATCGAAGTGCAACCGAGAAAGGCTGGTCCCCTTGCAAAAAAGTGCGACGAAAGCCTCCAAGCGAGTGTTAACACTCCCTTCGAGGCTCGGGGGCTACTGTCGGGGACCATAATTAGGGGTACCCTCAAGACGCCTAATTCTCAGCTGGTAACCCCCATCAGCATAAAGCTGCAGAGGCCTGATGGGTTTGATTAAGTCAGGGATCAGTCCATACGAGCGACTCGATCACGCCACGCCCGAGCCTAGCCTCGGGCAAGGGCAGCCGACCCTGAGATGTTTCCGTCTCGCCCGAGGCCTCCTCTTTCACGGCAGACGCATCTCCGGCTCGCCCAAGGCCTTGCCTTCGTTAAGAAGCAACCCTGACTAAATCACCGCGCCGACCGACCAAGTCACTGGGGCCTTTAACGCAAAGAGTAAGACTGACGGGCAGCCAGGCTTGGCCAAAAGCGCCAGAAGAAGCTCCGCCCGACCCAGGGCTCGGACTCGGGCTAAGGCCCCGGAAGACGACGAACTCCGCTCCGCCCGACCCAGGGCTCGGACTCGGGCTAAGGCCCCGGAAGACGGCGAACTCTGCTCCGCCCGACCCAGGGCTCGGACTCGGGCTAAGGCCCCGGAAGACGGCGAACTCCGCTCCGCCCGACCCAGGGCTCGGACTCGGGCTAAGGCCCCGGAAGACGGCGAACTCCGCTCCGCCCGACCCAGGGCTCGGACTCGGGCTAAGGCCCCGGAAGACGGCGAACTCCGCTCCGCCCGACCCAGGGCTCGGACTCGGGCTAAGGCCCCGGAAGACGATGAACTCCGCTTCGCCCGACCCAGGGCTCGGACTCCACCCCGACCTCTGCCGAACGACCTCTGCCTCGCCCGACCCAGGGGCTCGGGCTCGGCCTCGGCCTCGGCCATGCAGGACAGACTCGACCTCGGCTTCGGAGGAGCCCCCACATCGCCCGACCTAGGGCACGAGTCCGCCACGTCGACAGGAAGCGCCATCATCACCCTACCCCGAGACGACTCGGGCCGCAGAGAACAGGACCGACGTCCCATCTGGCTAGCTCCACCAGATAGGCTATGATGGCGCCCCGCTGGACCCATGACGACGGCGGTTCTCAGCTCCCTTACGAAAGCAGGGGGACGTCAGCAAGGGCCCAACCACTCCGACAGCTGTCCCTCCGTCCGGCTCCATTGCTTCTCCGACAGCCACGACGCCACACTAGCTGGGTGCCAAGATCTCTCCGGCTGCCACCTTGGCATGTACTTAGGGCACTAGTTCTCCCCCGCTAGACACGTAGCACCTTGCTACACCCCCATTTGTACACCTGGATCCTCTCCTTACGCCTATAAAAGGAAGGACCAGGGCCTTCTTAGAGAAGGTTGGCCTCGCGGGGACGAAGGGCAGGGGCAGGCGCTCTCTCGGGGCCGCTCGCTCCCCTCACCCGCGCGGACGCTTGTAACCCCCTACTGCAAGCGCACCCGACCTGGGCGCGGGACGAACACGAAGGCCGCGGGATTCTCCGACTCCCTCACGACCCGGCTCTGGCCACCTCGCTCTCGCTCTCTCGCTCCCCTTCGCGCTCGCCCACGCGCTCGACCCATCTGGGCTGGGGCACGCGGCACACTCACTCGTCGGCTCGGGGACCCCCCGGTCCCGAAACGCCGACACTATTAGACATGTTGACGCGGAGGTGGAACTTGATGATGATCATGATAGGATGGACGACATGTTGCATGATCTTGGTAGGGAGGTTGAAATGAACGTTGAGGAGCCGGGGCAGCTTCCACGCGATGCTCAGGAATTCTTCCGGCTACTCACCGCGGGAGAAGAGAGACTGCACGAGCACACTCAGATGTCAGTTCTTGGGACTCTCACAAGACTAATGGCGATAAAGTCGAAGCACAACATTTCAAACAGTGCTTACAACGACATCGTCCAACTGATGGGCGAGGTTCTCCCGGAGAATCATAAGTTGCCAAAGAATATGTACTTCGCAAAGAAGATGTTGGCTGGTCTTGGGATGACATATGAGAAGATCGACGTGTGTCCCAACAGTTGCATGCTATTCTTTGAGGAGGATGACAAGCTGGACCGTTGTAAGCATTGTGAAGCTTCTAGATATGTCGAGGTGACAAATGATGAGGGTGAATTGGTAGTTACGAAGGTCGCAGCTAAGCAACTTCGTCGGTTGCCCATCATTCCTCGGCTTTCAAGGTTGTTCCTCAATAAGGAAATAGCTCTGCATATGACGTGGCCAAAGAATGGTGTACGTCTCGTCACTGATCCAGACATAATGGTCCATCCGTCGGACGGTGATGCGTGGAAGGCATTTGACGAGTTTTATCCCGAATTTGCAAACGACCCTAGGAGTGTACGGCTTGGTCTATCGACGGACGGATTCACACCTTTCAATAGCAGTGCAAGCCCTTACTCGTGTTGGCCTGTCTTCATTGTGCCATATAATCTTCCTCCTGAGTTGGTCAATAAAGAAGAGTTCATGTTCCTTGCACTAGTCATCCCAGGCCCCGAGCATCCAGGGCCAAAGCTGAATATGTTTGTTCGCCCTTTAATTGAAGAGCTGAAACAATTGTGGAGAGGTGTGAAGGCTTATGACAGCCATACTGAAAAGGAGTTTACCATGTGCGCTGCTTATTTGTGGTCAGTGCATGATCTGCTGGCGTATGGAGATTGGTCTGGATGGTGTGTCCATGGTTGGTTGTGCTGTCCCATATGTATGAATGATACGGATGCATTCAGATTGAAGCATGGTGGGAAAGTGTCATTCTTTGATGCTCATCGACGTTGGACTCCATTCAAGCATGATTTCAGGAGTTCGCTTACTGCATTCAGAAGTGGAGCCAAAATCAGAAATGGGCCACCAAAGAGGCTAACTGCACCGCAGATAATGGCATGGCATGCTTGTCTGAAGCAAGGAGAAAATGATAGGTTCCAAGGCTACGGGGAGGACCACAACTGGACCCATATTTCATCAATATGGGAGCTTCCGTATGCAAAAGCCTTGATCATGCCGCACAATATAGACTTGATGCACCAAGAGCGTAACGTTGCTGAAAGCATCATAAGCACATGTTTCGATGTGACTGATAAAACGAAAGATAATATGAAGGCAAGAAAAGACATGGCTGAAATTTGTAAGAGGCCGATGCTCGAGTTGAAAGTAAGCGATAAAGGGCATGAGAGTAGGCCGCGAGCTGATTACTGCCTCAAGCCGGATGAAAGGAAAGAAATATTTAAGTGGTTGAAAAATCTGAAATTTCCAGATCGATATGCGGCAAATCTGAAACGGGCAGTCAATCTGAAGACTGGTAAATTGATCGGTTTGAAAAGCCATGACTACCATATTATTATGGAGAGGCTGATGCCCGTGATGTTTCGAGGCTATTTTAAGGATGAGCTTTGGAGCATATTTGAAGAGCTGAGTTACTTCTATAGGGAAGTATGCGCAAAGACGGTATCGAAGAGGTTGATGCAGAAATTTGAGAAAGAAATTCCAATTCTTATTTGTAAATTTGAAAAGGTTTTCCCGCCAGGATTCTTCAATGTGATGCAACATCTAATTGTGCATTTGGCTTGGGAAGCTTTGGTAGGGGGACCAGTGCAATTCAGGTGGATGTATCCTATAGAAAGGGCGTTGAAAAAGTTAAGGGCGTCTGTTCGGAACAAGGCTAGAGTCAAAGGGTGTATTGCGGAGGCTTTTGCCCTTAAGGAGATATCTCAATTCTCAACCAGGTATTTCGCTCGAGCCAACAATGTGTTTGCGCCTTCAGTGCGACTTCATGTCGAAAATGAATCACCCCAAAGCACCCTTCAAATTTTTGCGAATCTGGGTAAAGCAGTTGGAAAAGGGAGTGTACGTCACATTGAAGCATCAGATTTGAACACGCTAATGCTATATATGTATAGCAATATTGACAGCACACAGGAGGCGTTCGAGTAAGTTTTCCTCATAGTTACGTCCATTTTCTCATCTCATAATTTCTATAGTGTGTAATCTCCATGTTTGTAATATGTCCAGCATGTTTGATGAAGAATGTTGGAAATCTACTAGTAAACCTACGGCCATCCAATTAGAAAATCTTCGACGTGATGGGTTGAAAGGTGGACCAAACTTCGTGCAGTGGTTTCGTAATTATGTTAGTAATTGTCGTTCTCTCATTGTCCATACTTAATCTTTGAATTTTGGACTTGGAAGATATAATGCATATACTAATTACTTGTATAGGTTTCCAAAAACTCTGTGCACCCGGACTTGCAGCAAATGGCACATACCTCTGTGTCCGTCCGGAACTATACTCGCTATGATGTAAATGGATATCGCTTCCGAACCGCGAAATTGGAGAAGAGTCGACCATTGGCAGCCACCACCAATAGTGGTGTGTTGGCAAGTTCATATGTTGACGATGACAAAGTAGTGGACTATTACGGTGTTCTTCAAAACATTGTAGAGTTGATTTTCGATGGCCCCAAAGAACTTAAAGTCGTGTTTTTCGAGTGCGACTGGTTTGATGCTCATAGTGGGACTCGTGTCGACAAGTATGGTAATGTCGAGGTGAAGCATAGCTCTAGGATTCCGAGCAGTATGAGCGATGTTGTCCTTGCAAATCAGGCAAAACAGGTGTACTACCTGCCATATCCTCACCCAAGCCTTAGGGCTTGGTGGGTTGCAATCAAAGTCAACCCACAAGTCGTCGCTCCAGAGAGTGCTGACTACGTGAGTACGAGCAGGGACAACGATGATGCTGTTTTTCAACCAGAAGCGGCGTCGAATCAAGACATAGCTCACCGATTCCATGTGACCAATGGAGAAGGACTTGAAAATCTCTGTTGCAATTCAAGCGACTTAATTGAAGAACCTAGGTCAAAGCGCAAACGACCTGTCGTCGTTAGAAGATCAGTTAGGATCCAACGAAATCAAGAGCGTATGAATAAACAACGAGCCGAAGAAGCATCATCGGATGCGGATGACTTTTGATTAGTATGTTTCTTTTAGTTAATCAATTAAGCTATGTATTCCAATTTTCACATTATTAATTTTCATATTATTTGTTTCATATACTGTGGTTTGACATTAATTTATCTACAGTTGACCATGTTCAAGCATAGGAGATCGAGGAGGAGTGGGGGCAGCGCGGCCAGCGAGGACAGCTCGGGCAGTGGGCTTTTTCAGGGCACCTCACAAAGCCGACAGAGGCAGCAGCAACTTCTCGACTGTCTAGACGAAGTGCAGGGTGAGGAGGGTGAGCAGGAGGCTCCTCAGCAGGATGCTCATGTGCAGGGTGACGAGGGTGAGCAGGATGAGGAGGGTGAGCAGGATGAGGAGGTTGACCCTATGGGGGCAGGCAGCGTGGGCGACGCGTCAGATGGTTCTACGTCCTTCAGGTATTATTATGCATATTAGTTTAATTGATATTAGTTTTTTATCATTTCATCATATTGAATTTACTTGTATACTTAGGTATAAAAAGAGCAATGCGCTTGGTCCGAGACCTGCCGAGAGGAGGCTCATCCGGCCGCATGGAGAATGGTGGGGCTTATTTCTGTTGTGTTAATTTTTTAATGTGAACGTGATTGCACTGGTTTACTTTTTTTATTAATGTTTGTAGGTCATGGGAAGACTTGAATTGGGACGGTACAGGCAGACGTCCCAAGGTGAACGCGGTGTTGGGTAGCCTCTGTCGCTTCTACTACCCTGGCATGGTGGAGCTCAATGGCGAGAGGTTCGCGGCTATGCAGTGGGCCGACTGGGGTCTAAAGGACTATGTCCAGCCAGGGGAGTCAGGGGAAAGCAGTAGCGGAGGGGGAAGTTCGGAACAAAAACGAAGGACTTGTCAGGTGGCTGTGTGGGACGAGTTCTGGGTGAGTCTACTTTCGTATATAAGCAATTCACTGAATTATTGCTTCTCCTAATATTACTTTAACTTAACTTCTCCATTGATATGTAGGGGAGGTTCCAATTGCCGAATGAGATCGAGGAGGATCAGGCTCAGTGGGCACGTGTGAAGAGGCACTTTCGGAAGTGCGCTGATAAGGTAATCAAGGATGCCATGTACAATGCTCGCATCGCGGCCGTCAACTACTACTACAAGAAGATAAAGGGGCAGAAAATGAGCAAAGCATTAGGGGCCAATGAGATCTACCTCACAGAGGAGCAGTACCTGGAGAGCGTTGTGGATTGGCTGGCGAAGGACATGGAAGCCTGGAGGTGGTTGGCTAAGAGATGGGCGTCGCCAGAGTGGATTGCAGAGTCCCAGAAGCACCGTACCAACCGTGGCACTGAAGGACCGGGGCACAAGTACGGCGCTGATGGACACCTTGGTACCGCACGCCGCATGGTAAGTATATAAATCAAACTTGTATGTTACATCTATGAAAATTCTATGGTTTAACTCTTCTTTTTCATGCAGGAAGCTGAAAGTGGAGTTGCTCCAAGTTTTATGGAGGTTTACGTCCGTGGTCACCGTGGCCCTGATCCAGCTAACCCTGATGTGCTATGCAGCGAGGCGGCAAGGGAGAAAATGGTAAACAAGTTTGTATTTACGAATTAAATTGCATATTTTGTGTCTAACTCCAACTCTAACTTTCTTTGCAGAAGGCATATGGGGAGGAAATGACTCAACGCCATGGGCCTGACTTCGACTGGATGCATTCAGACTTAGATGTCTCGGCGTTGTACCACAGTGGTGGGGGTAGAAAGCATGGCAGGTGAGGTGTTTGTGTTTGATTCGACGATTTCATTAACAAGAATGTGTCCACTTAATGGCTCAACTATGTGTATCATGCAGGTTTGCCTTTGGCACTGGCGTTGTGGATTATAACAGGACAATAGGTCAAGGGAAGGCATCGTCTTCGGGAGGGAGTTCTCGCTCCTCCAGGTCTGCTCGAGAGGCTCAGCTGGAGGAGGAGACTCGGGCAGCACAGGAGCAGGCTCGAGCAGCACAGGAGCAGGCTCGAGCAGCGCAGGAGCAGGTTGGGCAGCTGACGCAATATATGGCTTCTTATTTTCAGGTAATTCGTCTATCTCATCACGTGTCGTCATTGAATTCAAAGTATAATGTTGCGATTCTAACGTTGCATCCATTTGCAGGAAATGACTACTAGACTCGGCACTGATATGAACTTGCCCGCTTTTCGCCCTCCCCAGGTAACACTATCTGAACACTTCAATTTCATAGCAACTCTTTTTTATTATCAAAAATGGCTCGCAGGCACAAGGATGGGGACAGTGGCCAGGACAAGCTCCAGCGTCGCAGCCACCCGGGACCGGTGTTGGGTGGACGCAGGCACCTCCAGGCACTTGGACGCCTCCACCACCCCAAGGATCGCAGCCAGTCCGGGGATGGGTGCCACCGGTCTTCCAGCCACCGGCGGGCTCTCAGCCATTTCAAGCGTGGATGGCACCGCCACCGACGGGGTGGGTGCCACCACCTCTGGGGTGGCCAGCACAACAGTACCCGTGGATGCATGCAGGATCACAGGTGACGTTCCATGTTTAATTTTATGCAAATCGTGACCAAACATTAGGGATAGCAATACACAGCCTTATTTGAATGCTTGATGAATTGCAGGGTTCAGTGTCAAATGCTCAGGGATCGGAGGGTGCTGCCAACGTCCAAGGCTTCCTCGTCCATGGTTCTGGAGGGAGTGGCCACCTTCCTGGTGGCGGAGGAGGGAGTGGCCAAAACTCCCACAGCCCGCAGGAGTGAGTTTGATTATAGACTATGTATGGACTATGTATACACTTTATTATAGATGTGATTATGGTATTGAAATTGTATGAACTGTATGAACTATGTATGGACTATGTTTGAAACAATTATGGTATTGCTTGTGAATGTGGTTTGTGAAATCTGTATTGCTTGTGAAATCTGTATATGTCATTGTGGATTATGTGTATTTTGCTATGAATTAAAAGGTGCAGAAAAATCTGTTTTGGGGGGGTATCATTAATTTTCGTCGGCCTGTTCGGAGGCCGACGAAAATACAACAACTATTTTCGTCGGCCAAAGAGGCCCACGAAAATAGCTGCTGTATTTTCGTCGGCCAAAGAGGCCCACGAAAATAGTTGTTGTATTTTCGTCGGCCAAAGGGGCCCACGTAAATAGCCTGTGTATTTTCGTCGGCCTTGGACAAACCGACGAAAATATGTTATTTTCGTCGGTGCCGACGAAAATAGTTGCTTATTTTCGTCTAACATATTTTCGGCGGCTATTTTCGTCGGTATGCCGACGAAAATAATCTATTTTCGTCGGTTTAAGCTTATTTTCGTGGGTTTTTGGCCCATGAAAATTTAGGTGTTTCCTGTAGTGGATGTGCTAGACCAGGGTAGCCTTCGGTTGGTTTTGCTCCTTTCTTTTTGAACCCTATCTTAGTCTTTTTATTGGTTTATGTTGAACCTTTGGCACATGTAGAACTTATAATCTAGAGCAAACAATTTAGTCCAATTATTTGTGTTGGGCAATTCAACCACCAAAATCATTTAGGAAAAGGTTTGAGCCTATTTCCCTTTCAATCTCCCCCTTTTGGTGATTGATGCCAACACAAACCAAAGCAAATATATAAGTGCAGAATTGAACTAGTTTGCATAAGATAAGTGCAAAGGTTGCTTGGAATTGAACCAATTTAAACTTCTATAAGATATGCATGGATTGCTTTCTTTCTTTTAACATTTTGGACCACGCTTATACCACTTGTTTTGCTTTTGCAAATTCTTTTCAAAGTCTTTTTGCAAATAGTCAAAGGTATATGAATAAGATTTCTAGAAGCATTTTCAAGATTTGAAATTTTCTCCCCTGGTTTCAAATGCTTTTCCTTTGACTAAACAAAACTCCCTCTTAATGAAATTCTCCTCTTAGTTTTCAAGAGGGTTTTACTAATTGAAAGAAGATCAAATATTTTAGATACTAATTTTGAAAGACTCCTCCTTAAAATATAAATACCAAATGAGATAGAATTTCTTAGAGGAATACTAATTTCAAAGATATCAATTGAAAACAACTTTGTTTCGAAAATTTTTGAAATTGGCGTGGTGGTGCGGTCCTTTTGCTTTGGGCTAATACTCTCTCCCCCTTTGGCATTAATCGCCAAAAATGGAGTCTTTAGAGCCCTCTTACTTTCTCCCCAATGGTACAAATGAATATGAGTGAAGATTATACGAAAGTTGGAGAGCGATGCGGAGTGACGGCGAAGGGTAAATAATACCGGTAGAGTGGAGTGGAAGCCTTGTGTCGAGGACCATAATTAGGGGTACCCTCGAGGTTCCTAAATCTCAGCTGGTAACCCCCATTAGCATAAAGCTGCAAAGGCCTGATGGGTACGACTAAGTCAGGGATCAGTCCATTCGAAGGACGCGATCGCGCCTCGCCCGAGCCTAGCCTCGGACAAGGGCAGCCGACCCCGGGGATCTCCGTCTCGCCCGAGGCCCCCCTCCAGAGCCTAATATACTCCCGGCTCGCCCGAGGCCCTGCCTTCGCCAAGAAGCAACCCTGACCAAATCGCCGCACCGACCGACCAAATCGCAGGGGCATTTAATGCAAAGGTGGCCTAACACCTTATCCTGACGCGTGCCCCTGCAGTCGACAGAGCCAAAGTGACCGCCGTCACTTCGCCGTTCCACTGACCGGCCTGACAGAAAGACAGCGCCGCCTGCAGTGCCACTCGACAGAGTGAGGCTGACAGGTGGTCAGGACCGGCCACAGACACCATAGGAAACTCCGCTCCGCCCGACCCAGGGCTCGGACTCGGGCTAAATCCCGGAAGACGGCGAACTCCGCCCGCACCAGGGCTCGGACTCGGGCTAAGTCCCGGAAGACGACGAACTCCGCCCGACCCCAGGGCTCGGACTCAGGCTAAGTCCCGGAAGACGGCGAACTCCGCTCCGCCCGACCCAGGGCTCGGACTCGGGCTAAGTCCCGGAAGACGGCGAACTCCGCCCGCACCAGGGCTCGGACTCGGGCTAAGTCCCGGAAGACGACGAACTCCGCCTAACCCCAGGGCTCGGACTCGGGCTAAGTCCCGGAAGACGACGAACTCCGCTCCGCCCGACCCTAGGGCTCGGACTCCGCCCTGGCCTCTGCCTACGACCTCCGCCTCGCCCGACCCCAGGGCTCGGACTCCGCCCGGGCCTCAGCCGACGGTCTCCGCCTTACCCGACCTAGGGGTTCGGACTCGACCTCGACTGCAGAAGACAGACTCGACTTCGGCTTCGGAGGAGCTTCCACATCACCCATCCTAGGGCGTAGACCGGCCACGTCAACAGGGGGCGCCATCATCACCCTACCCCGAGCTGACTCGAACCTCAGGGGACAAGACCGGCATCCCATCTGGCTCACTCCGCCAGATAGGCAATGATGGTGCCCTCGCATACTCAGTGACGATGGTGGCTCGTAGCCCCCTTACGGAAGCAAGAGGATGTCAGCAAGGGTTCAACAGCTCCGACAGCTGTCTCTCCGCCAGGCTCCAGCGCTCCTCCGACGGCCACGACATCACACCAACAGGGTGCCAAGATCTCTCTGGCTGCCACAATGGCATGCACTTAGGGCGCTAGCTCTCCCCCGCTAGACACATAGCACTCTGCTACACCCCCATTGTACACCTGGATCCTCTCCTTGCGCCTATAAAAGGAAGGACCAGGGCCCTCTTAGAGAGGGTTGGCCGCGCGGGGACGAGGACGAGACGAAGGCGCTCGCGTGAGGCCGCTCGCTCCCTCTCCCGCGTGGACGCTTGTAACCCCCTACTGCAAGCGCACCTGACCTGGGCGCGGGATGAACCTGAAGGCCGCGGGATTCCCACCTCTCTCCCTCTCTCCAGGGCCGTCTCCGGTCGCCTCGCTCTCCCTCCTTCGCGCTCGGCCTCGCGCTCGACCCATCTGGGCTGGGGCACGCGGCGACATTCACTCGTCGGTATTAGGGACCCCCGGTCTCGAAACGCCGACAGTTGGCACGCTAGGTAGGGGCTACTGCGTGTTGACGAACAACTACCCGTCAAGCTCCAGATGGGCAGTCTCCAGCGACCTCTTCGACCCGGGACGGTGCTCCGTTTCGGGAGCCTTGAGTTCATGTCCCTCGATGGTGGCTACGACATGATACTCCTTCTTCCGCCGTGCGACAACGACAATGGCGGCCAACAACCCGCATGTCGGCGGCGGAATCGACGACGTCTTCCCCACGCGGCGGAAGAACTACCTTCGAGCTCACCCCGTCGCCTCCCCCGCCGGCGGAGGAGGAGGCGGGGCCACCAAGGCCAAGCGGGAGGCAGTGCCTCGTCGACTGTCGAGCGAGTCGACGACCCCAACGCTCCAACGAGGGGCGCGCCAGGCATCGACCCCACGTTTGAGACGGAGACGAGCGCCGTTTCCCCGCGACACGCCTACTCCGAGCAGACGGACGACGCCAACACGCTCGCGAAGGGCTTGCTGGGCGTCACCCACGTACCCGAGACGACGGTGCGGTCTACTCCCGACGCGACTTCATCACCGCCCGTCGACCAGAAGGTACCGACCGACTCCCATCTCGCACCTTTCGGATTCAGCCTCGACCTGCCAAGCAGCCTCGCTTCGGTGGGCGCTCTCGTAGAGGCAAGTCCGGACCCTTTGGGGTTTCGTATGCGGTCACCTTGGGACTAGCTAACGGACGTCTCGACTTACGGGCCCTCTGGGTCCGAGGAAGTCGACGAACCCAGCTTCTATTGGGATTTCTCTGGACTTGGCAACCCCTGTGCCATGCGGGACTTTATGACCGCATGCGACTACTGCCTTTTCGACTGTTCCGACGGTAGCCGCGGCTTCGGCGACAAAGACTGCAGCTCGAGTCGTGAATGTTTCCACGTCGATCTAGGGGGTCCCGCCGAAGGCAACCATCTTGGTATGCCGGCGGATGGTGATCCCCCTAGGCCGGTGCCTCGCGTTGACATCCTTCGGGAGCTAGCTGTGGTCCCAGTCCCTGCGGGGGGTCAGAACACATAGCTCGAGCAAATCCGCGAGGTGCAGGCCAGGCTCGACGAGGGAGCAGGAGCGCTTGAGCCGATCCGCCAGGACGTCGGGCAGGCATGGGTGGTCCAACCCCCAGCCGGAGAAATACGTCATCTACCCCAGGGCTTCCAGCACCGCATCGCCGACGATGTTAGGGTCAGGCCGCCCCCCGCATCCAGCGGGGTTGGCCAGAACCTGGCTGCAGCAGCAATGCTCCTCCGCGCGATGCCGGAGCCTTCAACCACCGAGGGGCGACGCATCCAGGGGGAGCTCAAGGATCTCCTGGAAGGCGCCGCGGTCCGACGGGCCGAGAGCTCTGCCTCCCGAAGGCAGGGCTACCCCTCGAAACCTCATGCCACGACTTCCTGATTCATGCGGGAAGCCTCGGTCTACACCGGGCGCACGCTCCACACGGCACCTGCGGCCCCGGGTCACCTCGGCAACGAGCAACCTCACCGCGACCGTCGAGCCCGCCTCGATGAGAGGGTGCGCCAAGGCTACCACCCCAGGCGTGGGGGACGCTACGACAGCGGGGAGGATCGGAGTCCTTCGCCCGAACCACCCGGTCCGCAGGCCTTCAGCCGGGCCATATGACGGGCGCCGTTCCCAACCCGTTTCTGACCCCTGGCTACTATCACAAAGTACTCGGGGGAGACGAGGCTAGAACTGTGGCTCACGGACTACCGTCTGGCCTGCCAACTGGGTGGAACGGACGATGACAACCTCATCATCCGCAACCTCCCCCTGTTCCTCTCCGACACCGCTCGCGCCTGGTTGGAGCACCTGCCTCCGGGGCAGATCTCCAACTGGGATGACCTAGTCCAAGCTTTCGCCGGTAACTTCCAGGGCACGTACGTGCGCCCCGGGAACTCCTGGGACCTCCGAAGCTGCCGACAGCAGCCGGGAGAGTCTCTCCGGGACTACATCCGGCGATTCTCGAAGCAGCGCACCGAGCTGCCCAACGTCACCGACTCGGATGTCATCGGCGCGTTCCTCGATGGCACCACCTACCGCGACCTGGTGAGCAAGCTGGGTCGCAAGACCCCCACTAGGGCGAGCGAGCTGATGGACATCGCCACCAAGTTTGCCTCCGGCCAGGAGGTGGTCGAGGCTATCTTCCGGAAGGACAAGCAGCCCTAGGGCCGCCCATCGGAAGATGCCCCTAAGGCGTCAACTCAGCGCGGCGCCAAGAAGAAGGGCAAGAAGAAGTCGCAAGCGAAACGTGACGCCGCCGACGTGGACCTTGTCGCCGCCGCCGAGTTCAAGAACCCTCGGAAACCCCCAGGAGGTGCCAACCTCTTCGACAAGATGCTCAAGGAGCCATGCCCCTATCACCAGGGGCCCGTCAAGCACACCCTTAAGGAGTGCATCATGCTTCGACACCACTTCCACAGGGCTGGGCCACCCGCGGAGGGTGGCAGGGCCCACGACGACGACAAGAAGGAAGATCACCAAGCAGGAGAGTTCCCCGAGGTCCGCGACTGCTTCATGATCTACGGTGGGCAAGCGGCGAATTCCTCGGCTCGGCACCACAAGCAAGAGCGCCGGGAGGTCTATTCGGTGAAGGTGGCGGCGCCAGTCTACTTAGACTGGTCCGACAAGCCCATCACCTTTGGCCGAGCCGACCACCCCGACCATGTGCCGAGCCCAGGGAAATACCCGCTCGTCGTCGACCCCGTCATCGGCAACGTCAGGCTCACCAAGGTCCTCATGGATGGAGGCAGCAGCCTCAACATCATCTACGCCGAGACCCTCGGGCTCCTGCGTGTCGATCTATCCTCCGTCCGGGCAGGCGCTGCGCCCTTCCACGGGATCATTCCTAGGAAACGCGTCCAGCCCCTCGGACAACTCGACCTTCCCGTCTGCTTCAGAACACCCTCCAACTTCTGAAGGGAGACCCTGACGTTCGAGGTGGTCGGGTTCCGAGGAACCTACCACGCGGTACTGGGAAGACCGTGCTACGCGAAGTTCATGGCCGTCCCCAACTACACCTACCTGAAGCTCAAGATGCCAGGCCCCAACGGGGTCATCACCGTCGGCCCCACGTACAAACACGCGTTCGAATGCGACGTGGAGTGCGTGGAGTATGCCGAGGCCCTCGCCGAATCCGAGGCCCTCATCGCCGACCTGGAGAGCCTCGCTAAGGAGGTACCAGACGTGAAGCGTCATGCCGGCAATTTCGAGCCAGCAGAGACGGTCAAGTCTGTCCCTCTCGACTCCAGCGACGGCGTCTCCAAGCAAGTCCGGATCGGCTCCGAGCTCAACCCCAAATAGGAAGCAGTGCTCGTCGACTTCCTCCGCGCAAACACCGACGTTTTCGCGTGGAGTCCCTCGGACATGCCTGGCATATCGAGGGAGGTCGCCGAGCACTCGCTGGATATCCAAGCTGGAGCCCGACCCGTCAAGCAGCCTCTGCGCCGATTCGACGAGGAGAAGCGCAGAGCCATAGGCGAAGAGATCCACAAGCTATTGGCGGTAGGGTTCATCAAAGAGGTATTCCACCCCGAATGGCTTGCCAACCCTGTGCTTGTGAGAAAGAAAGGTGGGAAATGGCGGATGTGCGTAGACTACACTGGTCTGAACAAAGCATGTCCGAAGGTTCCCTACCCTCTGCCTCGCATCGATCAAATTGTGGATTCCACTGCTGGGTGCGAAACCCTGTCTTTCCTTGATGCCTACTCAGGGTATCACCAAATCAGGATGAAAGAGTCCGACCAGCTCGCGACTTCTTTCATCACACCCTTCGGCATGTACTGCTATGTCACTATGCCGTTCGGCTTGAGGAATGTGGGCGCGACATACCAGCGGTGCATGAACCATGTGTTCGGTGAACACATTGGTCGCACGGTCGAGGCTTATGTTGATGACATCGTAGTCAAGACGAGGAAAGCCTCCGACCTCCTTTCCGACCTCGAAATGACATTCCGATGTCTCAAGGCGAAAGGCGTCAAGCTCAATCCCGAGAAGTGTGTCTTCGGAGTGCCCCGAGGCATGCTCTTGGGGTTCATCGTCTCCGAGCGGGGCATCGAAGCCAACCCGGAGAAGATCGCAGCCATCACCGGCATGGGGCCCATCAAGGACTTGAAGGGCGTACAGAGGGTCATGGGATGTCTCGCGGCTCTGAGCCGCTTCATCTCACGCCTTGGTGAAAGAGGTCTGCCTCTGTACCGCCTCCTAAGGAAGGCCGAGTGCTTCACCTGGACCCCTGAGGCCGAGGAAGCCCTCGGGAACCTGAAGGCGCTCCTCACGAAGGCGCCTATCTTGGTGCCTCCAGCCATCGGAGAAGCCCTCTTGGTCTACGTCGCCGCAACCACTCAGGTGGTTAGCGCCGCGATTATGGTCGAGAGGCAAGAAGAGGGGCACGCATTGCCCGTTTAGAGGCCAGTCTACTTCGGTCAGCGAGGTACTGTCCGAAACCAAGATCCGCTACCCACAAGTTCAGAAGCTGCTGTATGCGGTGATTCTGACACGGCGCAAGTTGCGACACTACTTCGAGTCTCATCCGGTAACTGTGGTGTCTTCCTTCCCCCTGGGAGAGATCATCCAGTGCCGGAAGGCCTCGGGGAGAATTGCAAAGTGGGCGGTGGAAATCATGGGCGAGACAATTTCGTTCGCCCCCCGGAAGGCTATCAAATCCCAGGTCTTAGCGGACTTCGTAGCTGAATGGGTCGACACCCAGCTCCTAACAGCTCCGATCCAGCCGGAGCTCTGGACCATGTTCTTCGACGGGTCGCTGATGAAGACAGGAGCCGGCGCAGGCCTACTCTTCATCTCGCCCCTTGGAAAGCACATACGCTATGTGCTATGCCTCCATTTCCCAGCGTCCAACAATGTGGCCGAATATGAGGCTCTGGTCAACGGGTTGCAGATCGCCATCGAGCTAGGGGTCCGACACCTCGACGCTCGCGGTGACTCGCAGCTCGTCATCGACCAAGTCATGAAGAACTCCCACTACCGCGACCCGAAGATGGAGGCTATTGCGATGAGGTTCGGTGCCTGGAAGACAAGTTCTACGGGCTCGAGCTCAACCACATCGCCCGACGCTACAACGAGACTGCGGACGAGCTGGCTAAGATAGCCTCGGGGCGGACAACGGTTCCCCCCGGACGTCTTCTCCCGAGACCTACATCAACCCTCAGTCAAGACTGATGACTCGCCCGAGCCCAAGAAGGCCTCGGCCCAGCCCGAGGCACCCTCGGCCGAGCCCGAGGCACCCTCGGCTCCGCCCGAGGCACCCTCGGTCCTCGAGGGTGAGGCACTGCGCGTCGAGAAGAAGCGGAGCGGGGTCACGCCTAATCGAAACTGGCAGACCCCGTACCTGCAATATCTCTGCCGAGGAGAGCTACCACCTGATCAAGCCGAAGCTTGGTGATTGGCACGGCGTGCCAAGTCGTTCGTCCTACTAGGGGACGACAAGGAGCTCTACCACCGCAGCCCTTCAGGCATCCTCCAGCGGTGCATCTCCATCACCGAAGGTCAGGAACTCCTTCGAGAGACACACTCGGGGGCTTGCGGCCATCATGCAGCACCTCGAGCACTTGTCGGAAATGCTTTCCGACAAGGTTTCTACTGGCCGACGGCGGTGGCTGATGCCACTAGAATTGTCCGCACCTACGAGGGGTGTCAGTTCTACGTAAGGCAGACCCACCTGCCTGCCCAGGCTCTGTAGACGATACCTATCACCTGGCCTTTTGCTGTATGGGGTCTGGACCTCGTCGGCCCCTTGCAAAGGGCACCCGGGGGCTACACGCACCTGTTGGTTACCATCGACAAATTCTCCAAGTGGATCGAGGTCCGACCCCTGAACAGCATCAGGTCCGAGCAGGAGGTGGCGTTCTTCACCAACATCATCCATCGTTTCAGGGTCCCGAACTCTATCATCACCGACAACGGCACCCAGTTCACCGGCAGAAAGTTCCTGGACTTCTGCGAGGATCACCACATCCGGGTGGACTGGGCCGCCGTAGCTCATCCCATGACGAATGGGCAAGTAGAGCGTGCCAACGGCATGATTCTACAAGGACTCAAGCCTCGGATCTACAACGACCTCAACAAGTTCGGCAAGCGATGGATAAAGGAACTCCCCTCGGTGGTCTGGAGCATGAGGACAACACCGAGCCGAGCCACAGGCTTCACGCCGTTCTTTCTAGTCTATGGGGCCGAGGCCATCTTGCCCACAGACTTAGAATACGGTTCCCCGAGGACGAGGGCCTACGCCGACCAAAGCAACCAAGCTAGCCGAGAAGACTCACTGGACCAGCTGGAAGAGGCTCGGGACAGGGCCTTACTGCACTCGGCACGGTATCAGCAGTCCATGCGACGCTACCACGCCCGAGGGGTCCGGTCCCGAGACCTCCAAGTGGGCGATCTGGTGCTTCGGCTACGACAAGACGCCCGAGGGCGGCACAAGCTCATGCCCCCCTAGGAGGGGCCGTTCATCATCGCCAAAGTTTTGAAGCCCGGAACGTACAAGCTGGCCAACAGTCAAGGCAAGATCTACGGCAACGCTTGGAACATCCAACAGCTACGTCGCTTCTACCCTTAAGATGTTTTCAAGTCGTTCATATACCTCGCTCCTATGCAAAGTTTAGTCATCAAGGAAGGGTCAACTTTGCCTCGGCAAAGTCCGACCCTCCCTCGGGGGCTAAAAGGGGGGACCCCCCCTCTGCGTCGAATTTTTTCCTCGAAAAAAGATCCTTTCTGCCGGAATGCCTTTCGTGCTTTTTGACTACTTCGAAAGTGGATCCTGAAAACGGCGGAGTACACGTAAGCAGCCAAGGCTGACCGAGCCGAGGGACTCCTACGCCTCCGGGATATGGATACCTCACTCATCACCTTCTGCGATAAGTAACTCGCGCTCGGATAAGTGACTCCATGGACCGAACAAGTCTTCACGCTCGGAAGCTCTTCTGCCCAAGCGATCTTTCGAGTCTTCACGACTGCGTCGGTGACAGAACCCCATGGACGGGTAAGAGTGCGCGTAAGCAGTAAGGCCGGCCGAGCCGAGGGACTCCTACGCCTCCGGGATACGGATACCTCACTCGCCACCTTCCGCGAAAAGCAACTCTCGCCCGCACAAACAATTCTGTTACTGACAAATAAGTCCGGATACTCGAAACAAGAGGAAAGGGAACGCAGCTTTACAACACGACGACGGTGTGTTTTGGCCTCGGCGGCCGCAGAAAACATACACGCACTACAAGACAACCTGATCCTGCAGGCTCGGACGTCAACAGCCGAAGGGGGCAGCAACACCCTCGGCATCGACTACACCTTCGGCGGGGTCTGACCTAGCCTCGGGCGGCGACGCGGTCGGAGGGCCCCCACTCCGAAGGATGGCATCAGCACCACACCCGGGCCATCGCCGCCAGGGTCTTCTTCGAGAATCCGGCCCGAGCAGGCGGCTCGGCCGGCTACCCCGAGGCCTCGGCCCGCTGTCCTCCGAGGACATCAGCCCGACCCGAAGCCTCGGCAACTCAACTCCGGCGCCGGTTCCTCCAGTGGATAACCCGGCCTGGCTCTGGCCAATCACACCTCCTTCTCGGGCCAACTCTGCCTCTGTTCGTGCTGACACCGCTACCCCTGGCCTCGGCTCATCGAAGAGCGGCCGAGGGGTTCCTTTAACCAAGCAAGGGAAGCCTCGGGCAACAAGGCTGATCGAGCCGAGGGACTCCTACACCTCTGGGATACGGATACCTCACTCGTCACCTTTACATGGGGCGACTCACGCTTGGTGAAGCGGTTTAAGCAATCAATAGGCGAGTCTTAGCGCTCGAAAAATGAGGAAGAAACACGGCTCCATGCCGAAATTACATACGTGTTCAGGCCCCGAAAGCCACAATGAACGGACACCGGCACACAAGGTGCTATTACAAACGGAACTCCGGTTCCACCTCCGCAGGTACGAACAACCCCACTCGATGGAGGGGGGGCCTGCGGAGCAACGGAAGGCCGACGGGCGGCTCGCCGGCGCCCGCTCCAACAGCGGCGACAACGATCACCGCTCCGGGCAGCCAGACAGCAGCAGTGATGACCTCAGGGCAAACGCTGCTGCTGCGGGCTCCTCGCCCGCGTCCCCACTCGAGGGGTGAGGACAAGCGATCAAAGCCAAAAGAGCTGGAGGCCCGGAGCGCCGATGGTGGCGGCGATCCCGTCGGCAACGGGGACTTCTTCAACCGCCGCCACCTCAGCACCGACGACGGCAGCCACCTGCCCGCTGGCAGATCCCCACTCGGATCCTCCCAGGCGAGTGGAGCACCGACCTACGCGCGGGAGCACTGTACCAGTGCAAAGGCAGGACCGCCCCGGAACACGAACGCCGCCCTAGCAGCGCGCGATATCTTGGGCGGTCCTCCCGTGTGCACGGCACGGCAACCGCCCATGCGCCGCTCCTTCCGCCAAGCCGGTGAGCGCCCTCTCCCCCGAATGACGAGGGTAAGGATGACCCACGAGCCTGCGCGGGAGGTGGAGCTCCAGCTCAGCCCGCCCTCCGCCCCAGCAAGGAGGACGAAGATCCTTGAAGCTGAGGGCGGGACCAAGATCACAGCCCGGCTCGCTCCTCCCCACCGTCGAGCCAGTAGTCACCGTCTTGGGTGACCGCCGGCGAGGGGATGCAGCCGGGCTGCCTGACGAAAATCCTTGAAGCCGAACGATGGCTGAAAGGTACCAACTCCCACGGAGTTGCGTTCCTCTAATGATAAAGCGGGAAGACTGCAAGCGTCCCCCATCCGGGGGCTTGGAAGGAGGAGAGACACGATGCATAAGGGGAGCACGAAGACATGGTCGCTTTCGAAGGGGGGTCACCCTCCTTTTAAAGGTGACTCCCCCCATTTGCGTCCTTACACGTCAAGGTCCTTCCCCCCACGACGCGGGGGCTGGGTCCCACACGTCATGCAAGCCGCCCCAAGACGGAAGAAGCCAAACCGCCGCGCGAGGTGCGCGTAACTGCCCAGCGGTTACGGGCGCTCCTCCACTTTTGCCCAGACCAGCGGGTGAAAGGGCGGACAGCCGTGCAGGCGGCATGCAACCGTGCCAAGTGGACGCGCCCTTTCGACTCCAACGAGCCCAGCATGGAGGTCCAGGCCCACGCGTCATGCATCCGGCGCGTCGGGTGCCACGTGCAAGAAACTGCACCGCCGCTCATGCCACTACCGCGCCTCCTCGACTGCGGAGTCGAGACTGTGACTCAAGGCGACACAGCGGCGCCAGCCTGGCGCGACGGTCAAAAGCGGTCAAAAATGGGCCGGCAGTAATGGCGGTGGCAGGCGGGCAGGGGCAGCGGTCACGTCGCCAGTCAAGTCGTCAGCAGGCTCACGTCCTCTCCAGGGACAGCGAGAGAACCCTCTCCCACGGCGTGAAGACGACGCGCCCGTGATCCGTACCTCGAACGGCTCGCGCACGCACAACGGCTACCCCGCGAACCACTCGCCCCGTCGCATTAACTCTGCGGTAGGGCATGCGGCGCCTCTGGCAGGAGAAGCAAGCGACGCTTCGCCTTCGCCACAATGACCGCGTCGAAAAAAGGTACGCCACGTCGTTCGATTTCGTATCCTTTTCCCTTTTTCCTCTTTCTCTCTCTTGCAACAGGGACCGGGAAAGGGGGATACCCCGGAAAGGATCCTTCTCCATGAAGGAACCAGGCTGCAAGCCTCCCTACTGATCAGAGGTTCGAAGGCTGGCCCCTCGGAAGGGTTCGACAGCCGCCTCAGATCGCGTGGGCTCTACACCCACTACTGGTCAGGGGTTCGAAGGTCGGCCCCTCGAAAGGGTTCAACGATCGCCTCAGGCTACTCGGGCTCCGTGCCCACTACTGATCAGGGGTTCGAAGGCTGGCCCCCGAAGGGTTCACATTCGCCTCAGACATAGAGCGAGGGATGACCAGGGGTACGTTCGATACATAACCAAGGCTCGAGCTACGCTCCCGAGGTACCCTAGGACATTTCCGAGACCAGTGGGAGCGATCTTGTAACAGAATCCCATCGGAGGGAGGCATCGAGCCCTCGGACCCCGTCGCCAGGGGACCGGGTCTGGCAGATCACCCGCAGGTACTTTTGGGCACGCCTCCGGGCCACAGCCGACCCCTAACGAATGGGGCACGAGCATCCACTCGGATCACCCGTTCGCAGCTCACTGGAGACACCATATTCGTTGCCCATCGAGGGCAACATGGCGCTTCCCCCCTCCTCCTTGCGGAAAGGCGACGCAGGGGCGTATGTAAAAAAGTCGAGTCTGTCCTTGATCGTCCTCTCGCTCTGTGCGGAGGCTCGGGGGCTGCTCTCGCAAACTCGGCTCCGGCCAAACCGTTGACAGCGTCAACATACCAGCCCGAGAACTTGGGACTCGACGGTGCACCCAGGCTACGGCCAGCTCGCATGAGGGAACGACTAGACCAGTCGAGCCGTCGCGCGAGGCATTAAGACCTCGGAGGAGTTTAACCACTCCTCCGAGGCCTCGGGGGCTACACCCGGCGGGTGCGCTCGCTCGCCCCCGCCGGAACAAACGGCAACCGAGAAAGGCTGGTCCCCTTGCAAAAAAGTGCGACAAAAGCCTCCAAGCGAGTGATGACACTCTCTTGGAGGCTCGGGGGCAACTGTCGGGGACCATAATTAGGGGTACCCCCGAGGTTCCTAAATCTCAGCTAGTAACCCCCATCAGCATAAAGCTGCAAAGGCCTGATGGGTACGACTAAGTCAGGGATCGGTCCATTCGAAGGACGCGATCGCGCCTCGCCCGAGCCTAGCCTCGGACAAGGGCAGCCGACCCCAGGGATCTCCGTCTCGCCCGAGGCCCCCCTCCAGAGCCTAATATACTCCCGGCTCGCCCGAGGCCCTGCCTTCGCCAAGAAGCAACCCTGACCAAATCGCCGCACCGACCGACCAAATCGCAGGGGCATTTAATGCAAAGGTGGCCTGACACCTTATCCTAACGCGCGCCCCTGCAGTCGACAGAGCCGAAGTGACCGCCATCACTTTGCTGCTCCACTGACCGGCCTGACAGAAAGACAGCGCCGCCTGCAGTGCCACTCGACAGAGTGAGGCTGACAGGTGGTCAGGACCGGCCGCAGACACCATAGGAAACTCCGCTCCGCCCGACCCAGGGCTCGGACTCGGGCTAAGTCCCGGAAGACGGCGAACTCCGCCCGCACCAGGGCTCGGACTCGGGCTAAGTCCCGGAAGATGACGAACTCCGCCCGACCCTAGGGCTCGGACTCGGGCTAAGTCCCGGAAGACGGCGAACTCCGCTCCGCCCGACCTAGGGCTCAGACTCGGGCTAAGTCCCGGAAGACGGCGAACTCCGCCCGCACCAGGGCTCGGACTCGGGCTAAGTCCCGGAAGACGACGAACTCCGCTCGACCCCAGGGCTCGGACTCGGGCTAAGTCCCGGAAGACGACGAACTCCGCTCTGCCCGACCCTAGGGCTCGGACTCCGCCCTGGCCTCTGCCGACGACCTCCGCCTCACCCGACCCCAGGGCTCAGACTCCGCCCGGGCCTCAGCCGACGGTCTCCGCCTTGCCCGACCCAGGGGTTTGGACTCGACCTCGACTGCAGAAGACAGACTCGACTTCGGCTTCGGAGGAGCTTCCACATCGCCCATCCTAGGGCGTAGACCGGCCACATCAACAGGGGGCGCCATCATCACCCTACCCCGAGCTGACTCGAACCTCGGGGGACAAGACCGGCGTCCCATCTGGCTCACTCCGCCAGATAGGCAATGATGGCGCCCTCGCATACTCAGTGACGATGGCGGCTCGCAGCCCCCTTACGGAAGCAAGAGGACGTCAGCAAGGGTTCAACAGCTCCGACAGCTATCTCTCCGCCAGGCTCCAGCGCTCCTCCGACGGCCACGACATCACACCAACAGGGTGCCAAGATCTCTCCTGCTGCCACAATGGCATGTACTTAGGGCGCTAGCTCTCCCCCGCTAGACACGTAGCACTCTGCTACACCCCCATTGTACACATGGATCCTCTCCTTGCGCCTATAAAAGGAAGGACCAGGGCCTTCTTAGAGAGGGTTGGCCGCACGGGGACGAGGACGAGACGAAGGCGCTCGCGTGAGGCCGCTCGCTCCCTCTCCCGCGTGGACGCTTGTAACCCCCTACTGCAAGCGCACCCGACCTGGGCGCGGGACAAACATGAAGGCCGCGGGATTCCCACCTCTCTCCCTCTCTCCAGGGCCGTCTTCGGCCGCCTCACTCTCCCCCCTTCGCGCTCGGCCTCGCGCTCGACCCATCTGGGCTGGGGCACGCGGCGACATTCACTCGTCGGCATTAGGGACCCCCGGTCTCCAAACGTCGACACCTTGTCTTCGCCGAAGACTCCATTTCCCTTTCAATCTATGACTTAGCATGAAATGCACTTTAATACACATTAGTCATAGCAAATGAAAGAGATGTGATCAAAGGTACATAAATGAGCTATGTGTGCAAAGTATCAAACAAAGTTCCTAGAATCAAGAATGTTTAGCTCATTCCTAAGTTTGGTAAAGGTTTTCTCATCTAGTGGTTTGGTAAAGATATCGGCTAATTGTTCTTTGGTGCTAATATAAGCAATTTCGATATCCCCCCTTTGTTGGTGATCCCTCAAAAAGTGATACCGAATGGCTATGTGCTTAGTGCGGCTGTGCTCAACAGGATTATCTGCCATGCGGATTGCACTCTCATTATCACATAGAAGAGGGACTTTGGTTAATTTGTAGCCATAGTCCCTAAGGGTTTGCCTCATCCAAAGCAATTGCGCGCAACAATGGCCTGCGGCAATGTACTCGGCTTCGGCGGTAGAAAGAGCTACTGAATTTTGTTTCTTTGAAGCCCAAGACACTAGGGATCCTCTCAAGAACTGACAGGTCCATGATGTGCTCTTTCTATCAATTTTACACCCTGCCCAATCAACATTTGAATAACCTATTAAATCAAAAGTTGATCCCTTGGGGTACCAAAGACCAAACTTAGGTGAATGAACTAAATATCTCAAGATTCTTTTCACGGCCCTAAGGTGAACTTCCTTAAGATCGGCTTGAAATCTTACACACATGCATACGGAAAGCATAATATTCGGTCGAGATGCACATAAATAGAGTAAAGATCCTATCATCGACCGGTATACCTTTTGATCTACAAATTTACCTCCTGTGTCGAGGTCGAGATGCCCATTGGTTCCCATGGGTGTCTTGATGGGCTTGGCATCCTTCATTCCAAACTTGGTGAGTATGTCTTGAATGTACTTGGTTTGGCTGATGAAGGTGCCCTCTTGGAGTTGCTTGACTTGAAATCCTAGGAAATACTTCAACTCCCCCATCATAGACATCTCGAATTTTTGAATCATTATCCTACTAAACTCTTCACAAGTAGATTTGTTAGTAGACCCAAATATGATATCATCAACATAAATTTGGCATACAAACAAATCATTTGCAATGGTTTTAGTAAAGAGAGTAGGATCGGCTTTGTTGAGTGTATGCTTCGTAGCCGAAGATCCTAAAGGGGGAAGAGTACCTTCGGCAGATCTCTCAGAAGCAGCACTGAAGCCATCACTTATAAAGCTTTGGCACAGTGACGGATCTCAAGACGAAGGGATAAACCGACTTAAAGATGAAATGACCTAAGGACTCATGAGGTTTTGTGCCAGTATTGTAGTCGATTGTAAAGGGCATAAATGTAATTTTGCACAGGCTACGTCCTGTGCCTATAAATAGCTGAACGGTACCCTAGTACTGTTCACGCTGACTGGGTATTTTTGCTTTTGCGTCGCAATTGTACTTTACCTCTTTTCAAGCCGAAGGTACATTTGTAATTTGATATCATTTCTATTTTCCATAATGATGAAATAGAAATGAGTTGATATATAATTGTTTATCCTATCTTTTACATTTCATATAATTTCCTCTTCATCATTATGTGTTATGTTGCCGAAGGTACGTCCTTCATAACCTTCGTCCGAAGATCATTATATCCCAAGGGAAATAATGTTTCGAAGGATGAAGGACCTTAATGTTTAACATTTTTTGTATTGCCTTGTTCTTAATTTATAGCACTTGAGAACAAGTCCCCAACATTGGCGCCCACCTCCGGTGAACTCACTTCCACTTTTTGAGCTGATGGCTTCGTTCAACAACCAAGCTAGAGCTGCTTCGGCTTCGAAGCTGGTACTCTCGATAATGGGCGGTTCATCCTCAGAGCCGGCCAACAAGAGGCAGAAGAAGGAGGCACAGAGAAGGGTACAACATGTTGGGGTACAAGGACCCTTCATCAAGTCAAGATGGTCCCACATCCCAATTACCTTCTCCCAAGAGGACCTTCAGCTCAAGGATTACCCTCACAATGATGCTATGGTTATTTCTTGTGTCATCAAAGGATTTCTGGTTCACAATGTTCTGGTCGACACAGGCAGTGCAGCGGATATTATATTTGCTAAGGCCTTCAGACAGATGCAAGAGCCAGAGGATAAGATTCATGATGCTACACACCCTCTTTGCAGCTTCAGAGGAAGAAAGATTGTGCGCTCGGCAAGATCATGATGCCAGTGACCTTCGGATTTGTCAACAATACAAGAATTGAGCAAATTATGTTTGATATTGTCGACATGGAGTACCCCTACAATGCAATCATTGGTCGTGGGACACTCAATGCTTTTAAAGCAATTCTTCATCCAGCATACCTTTGCATGAAGATACCTTCGGATCAAGGACCTATTGCTATTCATGGAAGGCAGGAAGCTGCCAGAAAGGCTAAAGGGAACTAGACAGATTCAAAAGCAATCCATAATATAGATGGAGCCAAAGCTTGTGAGCAATACAAGTACAGAAGGGAGAAGGCTGCTTCGGCCGATCAGCCAAAGATATAGCAGAGCAGAAGGTGTTGCTGGGATCTCATTTGTCTAAGGAACAGGAGAAAAATTTAATAAGGTTTCTGTTCAACAACAAAGATGTCTTCGCATGGTCCGCCAATGATCTCTGGGGTGTCAATAGGGATGTCATTGAACACTCACTCAATGTTGATCCATCCTTCAGACCCAGAAAGCAGAGGCTTCGAAAAATGTCTGATGACAAAGCCGAAGGTGCTCGGAATGAAGTGAAAAGACTTCTTAGTGCTGGAGTCATCAGAGAAGTAAAATACCCAGAATGGCTAGCTAACACTATTATGGTGAAGAAGGCCAATGGTAAATGGAGAATGTGCATCGATTTTACTGATCTTAATAAGGCATGTCCGAAGGATGAGTTTCCTTTACTGAGGATAGATTCTCTAGTAGATGCAGCAGCTTCGTCGGAGCTCATGAGTCTACTAGATTGTTATTCAGGCTACCATCAAATCTGGATGAAGAAGGAAGATGAGCCAAAAACCAGCTTCATAACCCCCAGTGGTACATATTGTTATCTTCGGATGCCTGAGGGGCTCAAGAATGCTGGAGGAAGCTTCAGCAGAATGACAGCGAAAGTCCTTCATTCCCAGATAGGCAGAAACATGCTAACATATGTTGATGATATCATAGTAAAAAGCACGAAGCAAGAAAATCATATTGCTGATTTGCAGGAAACATTTGCCAACTTTAGGCAAGCTGGCCTGAAGTTGAATCCAGAAAAATGTGTCTTTGGAGTAAAGAAGGGAAAATTCCTTGGTTGTTTAGTTTCAACAAAAGGGATCGAAGCTAATCCAAATAAAATCGAAGCTATTCTTCGGATGGAGCCGCCAAGCACAAAGAAGGGAGCCCAACGGCTAATAGGAAGACTGGCATCTCTAAATCGATTTATATCTAGATCAGCAGAGAGAAATTTACCATTCTTTGAAGTGCTGAAGTCGGCCGAAGTCTTTCAATGGGGATTAGCTTAGCAAAAAGCCTTCGAAGAGCTGAAGCAGTATCTGATAGACCTAACAACGTTAACTCCACCCATGTCAGGGGCTCCTCTGTTATTATATGTGGTAGCTTCGCATTGTGCAGTAAGCGCAGCGCTTGTGCAGGAAAAGCTCGAAGGACAAATCAAAAAGCAAGCCCCAGTATACTTCGTCTCTAAGGTCCTCAGCTTATCAAAGAAAAACTATACAGAATTGGAGAAAGTGTTGTATGCTGTCTTAATGGCCTCCAGGAAGCTTCGGCATTACTTTCAAGCATTCCATATAATTGTTCCTTCTTCACAGCCTTTGAAGGATATTATGAGGAACAGAGAAGCTACTGGAAGAATTGGAAAGTGGGCTACGGAGCTCAACGAATTCACCATTGATTATGTGCATAGATCCTCGATCCAGTCCCATGCGTTAGCAGACTTCATCGCTGATTGGACGCCAGGGGCTCAGGAAGAAGAAGCAAGTAAAGATGCCGAAGCTTGGACAGTGTTATGCGGCGGTTCCTGGGGAACCTTCGGGGCAGGTGCAGCTGCTGTCTTAGTTGCACCTTCCAATGTCAAAACATGTTATACAGTGAAACTTGATTTCAGTTGCACAAATAATATTGCTGAATATGAAGCTTTGCTTTTGGGGCTTCGGAAGTTAAAGGCAATGGGGATAAGAAGGGTGGTTCTTAAAACTGATTCCCAAGTTATTTCTAGGCATATTGACAAGAGTTGTAGAGCAAGAGATCCGAAGCTTGAGAAATACTTGGATACAGTTCGAAGGCTTGAAGCTTCTTTCGAAGGGTTTTCTATCAAGAACATTCCACGAGGAGAAAATGAGCACGCTGATTTATTAGCCAAATCAGCGGCACAGGGGCTGCCTTTACCTTCGGAAGTATTCTTTGAGACAATAAGAGCACCTTTGGTGGAACTTCTTGAAAGAGCAGTGCTCAATATATCCCCTGTTCATAGTGAAGATTGGAGAACTGAGATTATATCCTTTCTCCAGGGCAATTGTCTTTCAGATGATGAAGCTTATAATAAGAGAATACAGGCAAGAGCTCGACCATATGTAATAATAGAAGGGGAGTTATACAAACATGGAGTCTGTTCTCCATTGCTCAAATGTTTATCTAGAGCTGAAGGTATAGAATTGATGAAGGAAATACACGCAGGTCTGTGTGGATCTCACATTGGGTCTAGGCCTTTGCTGGGAAAAGTCTTTCGTCAAGGATTTTATTGGCCGAAGGCAACTTTGGATGCAGCAGAATTAGTCCAAAAGTGTGAAGGTTGTCAAAAATGTGCAAGAGATCAAAAACAACCTTCATCTCTGACTCAGCTAATACAACCCACTTGGTCGTTGCAAAGGTGGGGCCTTGATTTGTTAGGCTCACTTCCACCAGCACAAGGAAATCTAAAATATGTTGTGGTGGCGGTAGAGTATTTCTCCAAGTGGATTGAGGCGAAGCCTTTAGCCACAATAACTTCGGTCACCGTTCAGAAGTTTTTCTGGCAAAATATTGTTTGTCGCTTCGGAGTGCCGAAGGCTATTACTGTGGACAATGGAACACAATTTGATGCCGAAGCTTTCAAAGAGTTCTGTGAACAAATTGGCACGAAGATCCATTTTGCATCGGTTAGACATCTGGAGTCAAATGGACTTGTCGAAAGAGCTAATGGTATTATAATGACAGGAATAATGAAGTTAATCTTCAATCAGCCTAGAGGAAAGTGGCCAGATGAATTGATCAAAGTGGTGTGGAGCCACAACACAACAGTGTCGAGGTCAACAGGCTTTACACCATTCAAATTATTGTTTAGTGACGAAGCAATAACCCCGGAAGAAGCTAAGACAGGATCAATAAAAATAGTGGCTTCGGCAGAGAACGAAGCTGATTATTCTGTGGCAAAAGATGCTATAGAAGGGATCAGACTTCAGGCTGTGGAGAACATCAATAAATACCAAGCCAAAACAATAAAATGGCATGATAGAAAGGTTCGGTTAAAAAATATCAGGCCAGGGCACTTGGTACTTTGGAGAGTTGCCAACCCAGACACAGTAGGCAAATTACAGTTGAAGTGGGAAGGACCTTTTCTGGTAGTATCTTCGTCAAGACCCGGTTCCTACAGATTGAAGGATATGGACGGCAACAACATTCCTAGATCCTAGAATGCGGATGAGCTTCGACGATATTATGTGTAGCTTAATGTAATCTTTTTGTTTTTTCCTATGGCACCCTTTTCCTTTCCAAAGGGGGAGAAAGGTTTTTAATGGGGCCATAGCATGTAATTTCTCTTTTTTCTTAATTCAGCTCTACAAGAGCAATATCCCCAAAAAATGTAAATGTAAAAGCTGAGCATGCACCATCGAGTGCAAAGAGAAAAGGAAAATAGGGAGAAGCTCGAAAGACGTCCCTAAGGGGATGCAGAGCACGACGAAGCAACAAAAAGCCGTTCCTAAGGGAGCGTGGTGTAAGTTTCCTGCTCAAAAGTCGTTCCTAAGGGAATGCAGAGCTTACAGCGAAAAGTCAACGCTGATTCCGCCGAAATATAAGGCGAAGCGCGAAAAGTCAACGCGATTCCGCCGAAATAGAAGGCGAAGAAGTTCAAAAGACGTTCCTAAGGGAATACAGAACTTACAGCGAAAAGTCAGCGCTGATACACCGAAAAATAAGCGGTGAAGCCGAAAAATAAACGGCAAAGAGACTTTGGTTATTCCTAAAGGAATGAAGGATATGGTTGTGGCTTCGTATGTGTGTGTCTAGACATTCATTTGCACCATACATTACATCATACATTTGCATTCATAAACATTCATTTAGACATACATAGGATCATCATCATAACACAGGCAGTTGCTTCGGCTCTAAAAATAAGGCTTCGGAAAAAGGAAAAGAAGCAGTCTTTATGCTTCGCTGTATACGAAAAGAAGGGAAGGTGTTTTTCGCCTTTGGCTCAAAAATGCTAATTTCGTTCACACCAAAGCACTTTATACATTGATAGAAAGGTAAGAATATATTACTAGGCATGAACAAAGTTTACAAAGTAAAGATTAATTACATTGTTCTTTACAAAGGTTGTTACAAGGGTTTTTAGAGTTTTTTTACAGTCATCTATTCAAGCTTCATTAGCATCCATTGAGCTTCGGCTTCGACTTCATCATCCATTAAACTTTGGCTTCGTCTTCTCAATCTTTAGCTTTGGCTTCGTCATCCTGTATGTATTCAAGTATTGTAAGCAAAATTCAAGTACGAAGGAAGAGGTAAGCACAAGGTATGATTTTGTTACCAGCTTAAGATGACTTCGAGCCTCATCACCAGCTTTGCTTCGACCACCTTTTGTCCATACCAGTTTTATAAATCTATTTGCTATGCTTCAGGCAAGGTTGGGAATATCATCCAGGTCTGCTGGTGATAAGCTAAAATTGGGTCTATTGATGATCTTTCCATGTTCGCAACCAGATTTCAGGAAGGCGACAGCTGTACCCCGAGAAGCTACCAGGGCACAAAAGTCACCATGTCCAGCTATAACTTCTTCAAGGTCATCAATTTCACCTTCGATATGTTCGAAGGCCCCCTGCAGGTCCTCAGATGAAGGAGTGATTTTTTCGCTGCTGGCTCCAACCGAATAGAAGACTTGCTTCAGCCGTTGAACACATCGATTACTGAATTCTAGACATTTGTTTTGAAGGCTTGCCAATGACTTTTTCAAATCTGAACTTTTCTGGACCTCGGCTTCAAGTTTTGCATTAAGTTTCTGCTTCTCTTGTTCGAAGCTTTCTGAGTGGGACAGAAGCTTCGTATTCAATTCTGTTATTTTAGCTTCAGCTTCTGCCAATAAGCCTTCGGTTGTCTGAAGCTCGAAGTCTTTCTTTTTAAGAGCAGCTGATTGGTCTTTTATCTTGCTTTCTAAGTTTTCTATTATAACTTCCTGTTTTTTATCCTCTAAATCTTGTTGCATTTTCAAAGCTTTACTCAGTAGCATACTCTACATATAAACAACCTTCGTTAGAAAATATCTTCGTTATTGAAATAATAAAAGTTAAAGAAAAGTTTACCTTGAAATTGGAATAGAATAAACTACCGACGATGTGTTGTCGTCGGTAGCGGCTAATATCTGTTTCGAGCTTCGGGAAACTAATACTCTTTGATAGAGTACCGATAACCTTCGCTCCGGTCTGATCCCGGATGCAGCCCAATTTTTCGTCATCGATGCCACCGAAGAGAAGCGCTCCCGACTGATATCCACAAGACATAGCATATTCTTTTAACTCCTCTTTTTCAGCCTCTGTTAGCTCTTGACCAACTAAGTTTCGAAAGTTAAAAATTTCGTCTTCCGAAGTGTCTTCGGCTATTTCTTTCTCCTTCCCAGGTTTTGGGGTCATAGTTTCTTTGGTGGCTGCAGCAGCCTCTTCTGCAGCCATGTTTTGCAGTATCTTATCAATATCGGCAATCGTGCACTCTAAATGAGTATCTTCGGCAGGGGCAACTTCGGTAGTTGTAGCTTCTGCAGGTGCAGCTTCGGTGGCTGTCGTGCTCTCAACAGCTGGCGCCTTCAGAGCTAAAGCTCCTGGCGGTGTCCCTTCGATGACTTCTGTCACTGTAATGATTCTTTGCTTCTTTGGCTTAGCTGTCTTCTTCGTTTTCGCGGGCTCCTTTTCCTTCTGAAAAAGCTTCGTCAGATGTGGCCCCAGTGGACTTAGCTTGACAAGCAAAGATTCAGTCATTACCTTTAAAATTTCTTCCACGTCGGTGGTAGAGGGTGTTGCAGCAGTTTCTTCTTCTTCGTCAATTTTCTTCTGCTTCAGAGCTGTAGCTTTTCTCTTCTTCGAAGCATCTGTTTTTGGCTCAGGCTTTAGCTTTTTCTCTTTCAATTGTTTTTCATCGTCTTTATTTAGAACGCTAGCCACTCTCTTTCTTTTTTGCCCTTCGGCATCCTTGTCTAGCCGCTCGTAGTCGGGACACTCAAAGTTTAGAGCATCCATTACCCGGTTCAACCTTCGCTTTGGGCGGGTGCCGAAGGCCGCAGTCATTAGTTGATCTTCTTTTTTGGAGTAGTTGCCGAGAATATCATTGCACATTGCTTCGATCGTGTCCAGCCACTCTTGGCAGGGCACTTTGAAATGTTTCTTGAATTTATAATGGTAAGGCAACCGAACAAATTCCCCCTTCTTCTTTTCCCCTTCAGCTTCGGCATGTCCCACTCCTTCAAAGTTGGGAACACTCTGAAAGCCAAAAATTCTTGCACTAAGTCCCTAGTGCCGATATGATCTACAATAACTCGAAATTCAGCCAGGGCAATTTGGCTTGGACTCCATGGTGTCATGTTGCACTGCGGTCTGGTCTCTCTGAAGATCAATTCTAGTGGACTCTGGACCAGGTCCTCTTTATCTTCGTCAACTTTGACATAGAACCACTCAGACTTCCAGCCAGTCGGCCACTTGCTTCGGTAGCTAATCGCTGGAAATTTTGTGGTCTTGCGATAGGCAAAATTGTAGCAGCCAAAATTTTCATGTAGCCCATCTCCTCTAGCTTTCGTCTGATAATGGAACTCGTGCACTCGGCAGAAGCCTTCGCTAAATGGTTCCACCCCTTGGCTTCGGAGAGCCCAGATGTAAACGCTAAGCCGAACAATAGCGTTGGGAGTTAGCTGATGAAGGTAGATCCCAAACTTCTTCAATACAACAGCGATCATCTTGTTCAAAGGAAATCTTAAGCCAGCCTTAAAGAAACTCTTGAAGACTACCACTTCATCCTTCCCTGGCTTCGGAGTGGTCTCTTCCCCACCAAAACGAACCAGCTCTTTCTTCGCTTCACTAAAATAGCCCAATTTCAACAACTTAGGCAAGTCATCTTTGGAGATGGTGGATTTCCCGAAATTCAGGTGGCTGGGTTTACTTGGCACCACGCTGTAATCATCTTCAGACTCAGTCTCCTCAACATCAGCCTGTTCTGTTTCAGCGGCAGGTGTATCCTCTGATGCTACTAGCCCCGAGCGCTTCATTACTTTGGAGATTGGAGCAGTTTCAGCACCTTTGGCTTCCTCTCCGTCGTGCGTAACCCTAGCTGTGGAACATACTCTAGCCATCTGATGATTGAATTTCTTGTTTTTTGAAGTTGAAATTTTTTCTTTATCTTGCCAAAGCTTTTTCTTGCTACGAAGCTTGAGCAAAGAAAATAGCTTCGGTTGTGGATGCAGCAAACAAGCTTCGGTTTTGGTCAATATTTTGGCAGCAAAACAGTGCAATAGCAATGAATGTTGTGGTAACTTCACACCTACCCGTCTGTTTATATAGTGCCGCAGGTGGGAAGGTAAATCGTCAAAGTCTTCTGCACCGGACAAACAGTCGCCCGCACTCACTAAACGGTGGGCCACACTGTCCGAGAAGGTGAATCTCCAGGGCGTGCGTAACTGCTGCAAGATGGGGCCACCTTGCGCCCGGATTATTTTAATCGTTTCTCGACAACGAGCTCAGGGAAGGTGTTTTTCGGATCTTCGGCATCCCAAAGCCTAGAAGATTTTTTTCACGGATCAAGCTCGTTACGAAAAACGATCTAGCACCGCGAAGGGGCTACTGTTGGGGGTATGCTTCGTAGCCGAAGATCCAAAAGGGGGAAGAGCACCTTCGGCAAATCTCTCAGAAGCAGCACTGAAGCCATCACTTATAAAGCTTCGGCACAGTGACGGATCTCAAAACGAAGGGCTAAACCGACTTAAAGATGAAATGACCTAAGGACTCATGATGTTTTGTGCCAATATTGTAGTCGATTGTAAAGGGCATAAATGTAATTTTGCACAGGCTGCATCCTGTGCCTATAAATAGATGAACGGTACCCTAGTACTGTTCACGCTGACTGGGTATTTTGCTTTTGCGTCGCATTTGTACTCTTGCCTCTTTTCAAGCCAAAGGTACATTTGTAATTTGATATCATTTCTATTTTTCCATAATGATGAAATAGAAATGAGTTGATATATAATTGTTTATCCTATCTTTTACATTTCATATAATTTCCTCTTCATCATTATGTGTTATGTTGCCGAAGGTACGTCCTTCATAACCTTCGTCAGAAGATCATTATATCCTAAGGGAAATAATGTTTCGAAGGATGAAGGACCTTAACGTTTAACATTTTTTGTGTTGCCTTGTTCTTAATTTATAGCACTTGAGAACAAGTCCCCAACAGGCTTTACCGACTTTGAAGCCATTAGTGATAAGAAAATCTCTTAGGCATTCATACCATGCTCTTGGGGCTTGCTTGAGCCCATAAAGCGCCTTACAGAGTTTGTAAACATGATTAGGGTACTCACTATCTTCAAAGCTGGGAGGTTGCTCAACATAGACCTCCTCCTTGATTGGTCCATTGAGGAAGGCACTTTTCATGTCCATTTGATAGAGCTTAAAGCCATGGTAAGTAGCATAGGCAAGTAATATATGAATTGACTCAAGCCTAGCTACGGGTGCATAGGTTTCACCGAAATCCAAACCTTCGACTTGTGAATATCCTTTGGCTACAAGTCGGGCTTTATTCCTTGTCACCACACCATGCTCATCTTGCTTGTTGCGGAAGACCCACTTGGTTCCTACAACATTTTGATTAGGACGTGGAACAAGATGCATACCTCATTCCTCGTGAAGTTGTTGAGTTCCTCTTGCATTGCCAACACCCAATCCGAATCTCTTAATGCATCTTCCACCCTGTATGGCTCAATAGAAGACACAAAAGAGTAATGTTCACAAAAATGAGCAACACGAGATCGAGTGGTTACTCTCTTATAAATATCGCCGAGGATGGAGTTCACGGGGTGATCTCGTTGTATCGCTTGGTGGACTCTTGGGGGTGGCGGTCTTGGGCCCTGATCATCTTCCTTGTCTTGATCATTGGCATCTCCCCCTTGATCATTGTCCTCCTCTTGAGGTGGCTCATCCTCTTGATCTTCATTTTCATCATTTTGAGCTTGATCCTCGTCTTGAGTTGGTGGAGATGCTTGCATGGAAGATGAAGGTTGATCTTGTGCTTGTGTGGGCTCTTCGGATTCCTTTGGACACACATCCCCAATGGACATGTTCCTTAGCACGACATATGGAGCCTCTTCATCATCTAGCTCATCAAGATCAACTTTCTCTACTTGAGAGCCGTTAGTCTCATCAAACACAATGTCACAAGAAACTTCAACTAGTCCAGTGGACTTGTTAAAGACTCTATATGCCCTTGTGTTTGAGTCATAACCAAGTAAAAAGCCTTCTACAGCCTTAGGAGCAAACTTAGATTTTCTACCTCTTTTAACAAGAATAAAACATTTGCTACCAAAGACTCTAAAATATGAAACATTGGGCTTTTAACCGGTGAGGAGTTCATATGATGTCTTCTTGAGGATTCGGTGATGGTAGAGACAGTTGATGGCGTAGCAAGCGGTGTTGATTACTTCCGCCCAAAACCGGTCCGAAGTTTTGTACTCATCAAGCATGGTCTTGCCATGTCAAGAAGAGTTCTATTCTTCCTCTCCACTACACCATTTTGTTGTGGTGTGTAGGGAGAAGAGAACTCATGCTTGATGCCCTCGTCCTCAAGAAAGCCTTCGATTTGAGAGTTCTTAAACTCCGTCCCATTGTCGCTTCTAATCTTTTTATCCTTAAGCCAAACTCATTTTGAGCCCATCTCAAGAATCCCTTTAAGGTCTCTTGGGTTTGAGATTTATCCTGCAAAAAGAACACCCAAGTGAAGCGAGAATAATCATCCACAATTACAAGACAATACTTACTCCCACCGATGCTTATGTAAGCGACCGGGTCGAATAGATCCATGTGGAGTGACTAAAGCGGCATGTCGGTCGTCATGATGTTCTTGTGTGGATGACGGGCACCAACTTGCTTCCCTGCTTGACATGCGCTACAAACCCTGTCTTTCTCAAAATGAACATTGGTTAGTCCCAAAATGTGTTCTCCCTTTAGAAGCTTGTGAAGATTCTTCATCCCAACATGGGCTAGTCGGCGATGCCAGAGCCAACCCATATTAGTCTTAGCAATTAAGCAAGTATTGAGTTCAGCTCTATTAAAATCAACTAAGTATAGCTAACCCTCTAATACTCCCTTAAATGCTATTGAATCATCACTTCTTCTAAAGACAGTAACACCTATATCTGTAAAAAGACAGTTGTAACCCATTTTGCATAATTGAGAAACTGAAAGCAAGTTATAGTCTAAAGAATCTATAAGAAAAACATTGGAAATAGAATGGTCAGGTGATATAGCAATTTTACCAAGTCATTTGACCAAACCTTGATTTCCATCCCCGAATGTGATAGCTCTTTGGGGATCACTGTTTTTCTCATATGAGGAGAACATCCTTTTCTCCCTAGTCATGTGGTTTGTGCACCCGCTATCAATGATCCAACTTGAGCCCCCGGATGCATAAACCTACAAAACAAGTTTAGGCCTTGTTCTTAGGTACCCAAACGGTCTTGGGTCCTTTCACATTAGAAACAAGCACCTTGGGTACCCAAACACAAGTCTTGGAGCCCTTGTGTTTGCCCCCAACATATTTGGCAACTACTTTGCCTGATTTATTAGTTAAAACATATGATGCATCAAAAGTCTTAAATGAAACATTGGACTCATTTGATGCAATAGGAGATTTCTTTTTAGGCAATTTAACATGAGTGTATTGCCTAGAACTAGATGTCTCACTCTTATACATAAAAGCATGATGAGAGCCAAAGTGAGACTTCCTAGAATGAATTCTCCTAATCTTATGTTCTGGATAACCAGCAGGATATAAAATATAGCCCTTGTTATCCTGAACCATGGGAGCTTTGCCCTTAACAAAGTTGGACAATTTCTTAGGGGCATTAAGCTTGACATTGTCTCGCTGTTGGAAGCCAATGTCATCCTTAATGCCAGGGCGTCTCCCACTATAGAGCATACTTCTAACAAATTTAAAATTTTCATTTTCTAAGTCATGCTCATTAATTTTAGCACTAAGTTGAGCTATGTGATCATTTTGTTGTTTAATTAAAGCTAGGTGATCATGGATAGCATCAACATTAATGTCTCTACATCTCATGCAAATAGAAACATGCTCAACGGTGGATGTAGAGGGTTTGCAAACATTTAATTCATCAATCTTAGCATGTAACATGACATTCTCATTTCTAAGATTGGAAATAGAAACATTGCAAATATTTAAATCTTTAGCCTTAGATATTAATTTATCATTCTCAATCTTAAGGCCAGAAAGTGACTCATTCAACTTGTCAATCTTAGCAATCAAACTAGCATTTTCATTTTTAAGGTTGACAAGAGAATCATCACAAACATTTAATTTCTCAACCTTAGCAATTAATTTGGCATTTTCAATTCTAAGATTAGAGATAGTGTCATGGAAAATGCTAAGCTCACTAGTTAATTTTTCACATTTTTCTACTTCCTGAGCATAAGCATTTTTTACCTTAACATGCTTTTTATTTTCCTTAATAAGGAAGTCCTCTTGGTTATCCAAGAGTTCATCCTTCTCATGAATAGCACCGATCAATTCATTTAATTTTTCTTTTTGTTGCATGTTTAGGTTGGCAAAAAGAGCAAGCAAATTATCTTCATCATCACTAGAGTTATCCTCATCACTAGATGTTGCATATTTAGTGGAGGATCTAGATTTTACCTTCTTTTTGCCGTCCTTTGCCATGAGGCACTTGTGGCTGACGTTGGGGAAGAGGAGGCCCTTGTTGATGGCGATGTTGGCGGCATCCTCGTCGGAGGAGGAGTCGATGGAGCTCTCATCGGAGTCCCATTCCCGACACACGTGGGCATCGCCGCCCTTCTTCTTGTAGCACTACTTCTTTTCCTTCCTCCTTCCCTTCTTGTCGTCACCCCTGTCACTATCACTAGATAATGGATATTTAGCAATAAAATGACCGGGCTTACCACACTTGTAGCAAACTTTCTTGGAGCGGGGCTTGTAATCCTTCCCCCTCCTTTGCTTGAGGATTTGGCGGAAGCTCTTGATGATGAGCGCCATTTCCTCGTTGTCGACCTTGGAGGCGTCGATGGGGAGCCTACTTGATGTAGACTCTTCTTTCTTCTCCTCCGTCGCTTTGAATGCGACGGGTTGCACCTCAGGTGTGGAGGTGGTGCCTCGCTCGATGATTTGTTTGGAGCCCTTGATCATCAATTCAAAGCTCACAAACTTTCCTATAACCTCCTCAGAAGACATTAGCTTATATCTAGGATCACCACGAATTAATT
This sequence comes from Zea luxurians, assembly GCA_029449295.1. Classification (NCBI taxonomy): domain Eukaryota; kingdom Viridiplantae; phylum Streptophyta; class Magnoliopsida; order Poales; family Poaceae; genus Zea; species Zea luxurians. The sequence goes on along the minus strand of JAOPSE010000018.1, from coordinate 3,456,672 downwards.
GAACTTGTGTAGGATTAAGAAAAACGAGTGATCTTAGAATAACCTTGACCATTTCATGGTCATCCCATTTTGTGCTCCCGAGGTTGCGCACTTGGTTCACCAAGGTCTTGAGCTGGTTGTACATGGCTTGTGGCTCCTCCCCTTGGTTGAGCATAAATCGACCGAGCTCCCCCTCGATCGTTTCCCGCTTGGTGATCTTGGTCACCTCATCTCCTTCGTGCGCGGTCTTGAGCACATCCCAAATCTCTTTGGCACTCTTCAACCCTTGCACCTTATTATACTCCTCTCGACTTAGAGAGGCGAGGAGTATAGTAATGGCTTGGGAGTTGAAGTGCTGGATTTGCTCGACCTCCTCCGAATCATAATCTTTGTCCCCTTCCTTTAGTACCTGCGGTCCATACTCAACAATATCCCATATGCTTTTGTGGAGTGAGGTTAGGTGATGCCTCATTTTATCACTCCACATAGAATAATCTTCACCGTCAAAAATCGGTGGTTTGCCTAATGGGATGGAAAGTAATGGAGTGCGTTTGGAAATGCGAGGATAGCAGAGGGGCATCTTACTATATTTCTTGCGCTCATGGCGCTTAGAAGTGGCGGATGCCAATTTAGAGCCAGAGGTGGAAGGTGACGAAGAGTCGGTCTCATAGTAGACCACTTTCTTCATCTTCTTCTTCTTGTCACCTTTCTATTGGGACTTGATGGAGGAAGAGGATTCCTCCTTGTACTTGTGGGCGGACTCCCTCGAATGGGTTCTCCCCGAGCTTGCGGACTTGTCGCCGCTGGTCCCAATCTCCCTCTTGACGGATGCTCCCGGCATCACTTTAAGTGGTTAGACTCTAATGAAGTACCAGGCTCTGATACCAATTGAAAGTCACCTAGAGGGGGGTGAATAGGCAAATCTAAAATTTATAAACTTTAAGCACAATCTACAAGCCGGGTTAGCGTTAGAAATAAAAGCGAGTCCGAAAGAGAGGGTGAAAACAAATCACAAGCAAATGAAGAGTGTGACATGGTGATTTGTTTTACCGAGGTTCGGTTCTTGCAAACCTATTCCCCGTTGAGGTGGTCATAAAGACCGGGTCTCTTTCAACCCTTTCCCTCTCTCAAACAGTCACCTAGACCGAGTGAGCTTTTCTCCTTAATCAATGGGTCACTTAGACCCCTCACAAGGACCACCACAACTTGGTGTCTCTTGCCTTGATTACAAAGGTGTCGAGAATAAGAATGGGGAAGAAGAAAAGCGATCCAAGCGACAAGAACTCAAATGAACACAAATGTCTCTCTCTCACAAGCCACTAAGTCTTTGGAATGCGTATGGGACTTGGAGAGGATTTGATCTTTTGTTTTGTGTCTTGGAGTGAAGTCTAGAGCTCTTGTATTGAATGCAATGGCTGAAAACTTAGATGCCTTGAAGTGTGGTGGTTGGGGGGTATTTATAGCCCCAACCACCAAAATGGTCGTTGGGGAGGCTGTCTGTCGATGGGCGCACTGTTGGAGGCCTTCGGCTTCCGAAGGTCCTCAAAAACATGATTTAACAATGTTTCTGGAGTATAATACATGAACAGGTACCTTCGGGCTCGGATCAGAACCACAGTGTGAAGAAGCACAAAGAATACGAAGGTTGGCGCAGAGCCGAAGCTATATGCAGGAGAGCTTCAGCATGATAGCAGAAAAGGAAACCGACTTAAAAAGGAAAAGGTTATTCAGACCTCGATGGGTTACTATAGAGCCATTAGCATATATAAAGGGCATGGGTGTAATTTTACATGGGCTGCGTCCCGTGCCTATAAATAGATGAATAGTGCTCCCGTACTGTTCACGCTGACTTGGCATTTGCTTTTGCGTCACGCTTGTACTTTTACCTTCTTTCAAGCCGAAGGTACATCTGTAATTTGATATAATTTCTACTTTTCCATAATAATAAAATAGAAATGAGTTAATTATAATATATAATTGTTTATGTTATCTCTTATACTTCATATGATTCCTTCTTCATTATTATATCTTGTGCTAATGAAGGTATGTCCTTCATAACCTTCGCACGAAAATCATTATATCCCAAGGGAAATAATGCTTCGAAAGACGAAGGACTCTAACATTTAACATCTTTTGTGTTGCCTTGTTCTTAACTCAAAGCATTTGAGAACAAGTCCCCAACATTGGCGCCCACCTCCGGTGAACCCTTTTCGACCACCTTCGGCAAGCTTTGACCTTCGTCATGCCACCGAAGAAAGCTTCAGCGACAAGGGCTGCTGCTCTGCAGCCGCTGGACCCGAACCAGGAGACCTTTTCTCTTCGAGAGGCCCGAAGCCAGAAGAGGAAGGCCACTAGTCCAACACCCCAGGAGGACGAGTTGGACCAAGAAATCAGAAATATGGAGATGCTTCATCAACAAGTACAAAGGAAGAAGGAGAAGATGGCTCGACTAGCCGACCTTCAGAGGCAGATTGACGAAGCTACTGAAGAAGTACGCCATCTTGCTCAAGATAAGCAAGAGCAAAGGCCTCAACATAGGGAGCTTCATCAAGAAGGCTTCTTCAACGAGGATGAATGGTACGAGGATTTCCATCATGGAAATTTTGCTTTTGATGATGCTTCTCCTCTGTCAGCAGAACTGCAGGCTACACCTTGGCCCCCATCTTACAAGCCACCCTAGCTCCCCATGTATGACGGGCACTTAGATCCGAAGCAGTTTCTGATGAGCTACGAAGCAACCATATCTTCATATGGAGGCAATACCGCAGTCATGGCGAAATATTTCGTCATGGCAGTCAAGAATGTTGCGCAAATGTAAGACCTAAAATTAGTAAAAAAAATTATATATCATAAAATAATAAAATAAAGAAATAAGAATACCTAGGATACTATTTCTAGAATTTCCAAAAACCCTTGAGAATTTATTAAGATCCTCCCCATTTATAATCAATTAATGATAATAAGTTAAGCAACCATCAAATAAAAATGAAGAAAATGCATCCCTTGCTTATCACTTTGGCTAAGGCATTTTATTGAAGACATAACTTGGATTTGACCTTAGAATTTTAAATGAAAACGTAAAATAGAAATTGAGAAAAGGAATTCTAATGAAGTCATTGGTTTCTTCCATGAATAAATAATAAGGAAAAGAATCAATAATACTAATAATAATAATATTGTAAACAGTAAAATTTATATTTGGATTTACTTTGGCACGTAGAAAGTTGAAGTTCAAATTTGAATAAATATGAATTTGGAATAGAGAATTTAAAAGAAATTAGAAGAAAAAAAAGAAACGAACCTGTTGCTAATGGGCCTAATTCCCTACTGCCGGCCCACTTACCCCTTTGCTCCCTCGCGCACAATCGGCCCAGGTCCCTCCCCACCGCGCGCGCCACCCCGGCAGGAAGGACCCACCTGGTCAGCCACTCCTTTTCTTGCGCTGGCTCATTCCCTGTCACTGCGCGTGGGCCCGTGATGACAGGAGCTCCACCCACCTTCCGAATCGATCGCGGCGGACGGACCGCGCGGACTCCGTGAGCTCGGGCGACCTTATCGCCACCGACTCGGTGTCCACCACAAAGAACTGCGCGAGCTCTGCGCGATTTCCCCGATCCCATCCCCTTTAGACTCGCGACTTCGGGGTATAAAGCCAGGGCACCGAACTCCTCTCTCCTCTCATCTCCTTGCGCCACCGTTGTTCATACAGGGAGTGCGAGGGTGAAGCCAGTCGCCGCCGTCGAGTGCGAATTGGGTCGTGGCGACCTGGCGAACACGTTCGCGGCACCAGCGCTAGTGGAGAAGCGCCTGTCACCCAGGAATTTCTCAACCGAAACCCACGACCACCGCCGTCCGTCGTTTCCCGTGGCCAGGCCTTCCCCGAAGCTCCAATCGACGGTGAGCCTCTCCCTCATGTCCGCATTACTATTCCGATGTCGAATCGCGGGTTAGTAAGGGATTGGGATGCTCCAGCGCGCTAATCCGGCCGGCTCCAGTGATCCTCCACCGGGAGGACTCTGGCGGCGCCGTCATGCCTGGTGGCCTGGTGGAAGAAAACACCTCTGTCGTTGATCGGATACTTAACGGCCAGGATTCTGAGAAACGTTCCGCTTTGGTGGGTTGGGATCCAGACCGTAGATCTCGTGGTTGGCGGCTGTGATTATAAACGTTACACTCTTCGTCCAAATCATACGCGGGTCGTCGATCCTGGATCGTTCGGTCGTGCGGCTGGCATCGTTGTTTAAAATCTCCACCATCGATCGCCCATCTCACGATCACCAGTGTGTACCGGTTCGGTTGGGTACCCAATCTAATCTGGGCACTCGGCTTGCGATCCAACGGCTCCGATCGCACCGTACCCTTTCGCCGAGCCGAAATTTTAAAAGAGCCCCTCCACTTTTCAAGAATCAACCCGCAGACCAACCCTACTGTGCTCTGTGTCTAGGGAAAATTAGGATTTGGCCCCTGTGTTATCTGTAAATAGTGCGCCCAGTCCTGGGAATTATAAAATCCAGAAAAAGTGATTAGAGAATGATTTTAATGAGAAAATAAATGCTAAAATTTGTGTAATTCATATAAAATTCATATTAAGTCCAAATTAGTCCATTCCAGTTCCTGTAATTTTTTTAATAATGTTGTTTATTACATAGTGTCTCTGTTTTAACATAAAAATGGTATTAAAATTTATTTCTTAATTAATCTTGTATCAAATACATAGAACCTTAGGAAATTCGTATCTTCTTCGTTTTAACTCAGATTTGATCCGTTCAAGTTGCGTTAGTCTCGTAGAAACGCGTAGATCACTATTATGCAGTATATTCTTATGTTTGGTGTGATGTTAATTTTATCTATACCATGTTTGTCTATATTGCTACGTTTAGCAGTGAGGACACGTGTCATCTGAAAAGCAAGTTGGTACCTGGAATCTCAAGTGCCAGGCAAGTTGTGCCCTTGATCACTTCTTTTTACCCACTCATGTTCTAATTAATCATAATGATCTGCGTAGGTTAATTTTGATGGGACCCAATAGGTTACCCTAGTTTGACTATCTTTATACCTTGTTCACCACTGAATCTTTGGGTAGTACTTGCTATCGCTTTATGTGGTTTTGGGTATAGAGATACACATTACTATTCATGATTATACTTTTATTGTCAGTTGTTATTTACTGTTCATGTTAAGATCATTATGTTAATTGGAACATGGAGAACCACCCGGGAAAACAGTGCTACCACAAGGGTTTAATGGAACGCCCTTGGCTGATTAATTAGGAAAGCTAGTGGAAGACTACCTTATCCGAAAGGGGCAAGGGCAATAGGGGAGTGGTCAGTGTAGGGAGGCCCTCGGGAGGATTTTGCTGCGATGGCGGTCCTGCAAGGGATTCCTGCATTGGAACTTCCTATAAACTGTAGCGGGTTTTCTGAAGCTAGTGAAACTTTGTAAAGGCCTCGTAGTGTTACCCTGCCTCACCTCCTCGGTAGAGGTGTATGGGATTGGCCGTCTCTTGGTAGATGGGTAACACGACTTGTGGGTAAAGATGTGCAACCTCTGCAGAGTGTAAAACTGGAATACTAGCCGTGCTCACGGTCATGAGCAGCTCGGACCCTCACATGATTAATTTATGGAACTAAATTCAATTTGTCATATGCATTGCATCGCAGGTGATGTTGTTACTTTTGTTCTACTACTTAATTGGGTTTGGTATTTACTTATACTTAGTAATTGCTAATAAAATTTTGACCAACTTTAAAAGCAATGCTCAGCTTCAACCATCCTCTTTGGTAAGCCTTACACTTCATGAGCTCCCACCTTTGGCGAGTTCATGCACATTATTCCCCACAACTTGTTGAGCGATGAACGTATGTGAGCTCACTCTTGCTGTCTCACACCCTCCCCCACAGGTCAAGAATAGGTACCGCAGGATGAGGCGCATGGAGGATGCTGTGATGTGTTCGTGAGAGGTCTAGGCCGTCGTCTCCCAGTCAACTTTGGGTTGCTGGACCGTTGTCTCCTTATAATGTAATTATTTATTTTGTATAGAACTCCTGTTATATATAAAGATGTGACATTCGATCCTGTGCCACTATACATCATATGTGTGAGACTTGGTCCCAGCATACCTGGTGTTTATGTTCGCGCCCGGGTCTTGGTGCCCCTAAAACCCGGGTGTGACAAAAGTGGTATCAGAGGAATGTTGATTGTAGGACGAAACCTAGATAGAACTGGACAACCAATAATTACTTACCTTTGCTACTCTGATTCTTTCTAAACTTCTCTTAATCTATTCTCATCTATTTCTACTTTATTCTGATTATTCTTACCTTTTTCTTTCCAAAGACAAATGTGGATTTCACACTTTGAAATCATGTGCCTAAAGTGACCTTTAGGAATAGGAGACCTATTCTTAGGAACAAAAACAAAACTATTTATATATATATCTATGAACTTGAATGCTTGTTCTTATGATATTTGTCTGATCTGGATCTTCGATTGAGTGTGATGGGTTGTGGATCAATGTCCACAATTACATCTGCATATACATCTAGGCATAAAGGATAGTATTTGTAAGACAACTAGACAATCTAGAATATCCCCCTTAAAAAAATCTAGTATTCCGTATCTATCTCGTCTTGACAGGTTCTATCTTACCTTTGGACATTCACCTCATACAATTAGTTACCCTAGTCTTGACATAAAATATCTGGTCAAGCCCTGCCAAAGAAAGTTTCAGTACATAACCAAATATTAGCATATTCATTCTGCCTACCAAATGATTCCCTTGCAAAACTATCTTACCATATGCTTCTAACTTAGATGGTCAATACCAGGCGGGGTGGTGGAATTGATTTACCTCCTAATCGACACACTCGGTGGATATATCGACAACCCCAACCACAGCCAGCAGAGATGAATCCTCCCAATCCTCCACCAGGCGGAGTTGATCCACTAATTGCAGCTCAAATGAGGATGATGCAGCAAATGGCTAACACTATGGCAGATATGCGCGCCCAAATGCAGCAAGAACGCTAGGAAATGCGCCAGGAAAGAGAGGATGCACGTCGGGAAATGCACCTAGAGCGGGAAGAGATACGCCAGGAGAGAAGGGTGCAACAACAGCAGCTGCAACAACAACTTCAACAACAGCAGCAACAGCAACAGGTGCCATTGCCTCCACCTCCACCACCAGTTCCACCCCGAGATAAGCATCGGGAATTCATGAGCCACAAACCACCAACCTTCTCCAACTCCACGGATCCACTGCAAGCTGATGACTAGCTAAAGTCTATAGAGAAGATGCTCAACATAGCTCAGTGCTCGGACCAAGAGAAAGTACTCTACGCATCAGGTCGTCTTGCTGGTCCTGCTGCGGATTGGTGGGATGCGTACTGCGCTGCTCATGCTGCTGTCGATACAATTACCTGGGCAGAATTCTCCACACAATTCAGGAATTACCATATTCCTGCTGGACTCATGAAGATTAAGAGAAAGGAGTTTCTATCCCTCAAGCAAGGAAGTATGTCCGTGAGTGAATATAGGGACAAATTCATTCAGTTATCTCGATATGCTCCTAGAGATGTTGAGGATGATGAGCAAAAGCGGGAGCTTTTTCTGGACGGATTAATTGGACCCTTGCAATATCAACTGGTATCGCACACATTCCCATCCTTCCAAAGGCTACTTGACAAAGCTATTGCTGTAGAAAACAAGAGGAGTATATTTGGAGAGAAAAGAAAGGCTGCTAACCAAGGGCAGGCTAGAAGTAGTTCCCGTCCTCGCCATACTACCACTCCAAGTACACCAGCTAGTGGCAGTTCTGGACAACAAACTCAACAGGCACCAACCACTCCTCCAAAAGCAAGCACCCCAGCAGGACCCGTTGCTCCCAACACATCCACTAACAGGGCATGCTTCAAGTGTGGACAACCGGGACACTACGCCAACTACTGTCCCAACAGAGCTGTCTACACTACACCGGCTCCGATGAAACAAGGACAAGCCTCGGCAGGAAAGAGTCAGCCCCTATCTATCAACCGGGGACATGCCCATCATGCAGAAGTAGAAGCTGAACCAGGTGAACTTGAAATTCAAGAAGAAGAGCCAGTTGAAGATGAAGTAGTCGGTGAAGAAGTCAACGAACAACAAGAATAGAGATAAACATAAATATAGATACATATATATATTTCACTATTTGTAAGACCTAAATATTAGTTTAGCTATTAGTTAGTATTTTACTATTTTAGTGATAATAATAAGGTCTATTAACCCTATGTTTTGTTAAAGAATTATGCATCATGCCGAGATTTCTTTGTTTTTGCATATGTTCCAAGCACAATATGAGCATACATCCCTTTTATTACTAATCTCGAGGACGAGATTATTTTTAAGGGGGGTAGGATTTGTAAGACCTAAAATTAGTAAAAAAAAATTATATATCATAAAATAATAAAATAAAGAAATAAGAATACCTAGGATACTATTTCTAGAATTTCCAAAAACCCTTGAGAATTTATTAAGATCCTCCCCATTTATAATCAATTAATGATAATAAGTTAAGCAACCATCAAATAAAAATGAAGAAAATGCATCCCTTGCTTATCACTTTGGCTAACGCATTTTATTGAAGACATAACTTGGATTTGACCTTAGAATTTTAAATGAAAACGTAAAATAGAAATTGAGAAAAGGAATTCTAATGAAGTCATTGGTTTCTTCCATGAATAAATAATAAGGAAAAGAATCAATAATAATAATAATAATAATATTGTAAACAGTAAAATTTATATTTAGATTAACTTTGGCACGTAGAAAGTTGAAGTTCAAATTTGAATAAATATGAATTTGGAATAGAGAATTTAAAAGAAATTAGAAGAAAAAAAAGAAACGAACCTGTTGCTAATGGGCCTAATTCCCTACCGCTGGCCCACTTACCCCTTTGCTCCCTCGCGCACAGTCGGCCCAGGTCCCTCCCCACCGCGCGCGCCACCCCGGCAGGAAGGACCCACCTGGTCAGCCACTCCTTTTCTTGCGCTGGCTCATTCCCTGTCACTGCGTGTGGGCCCGTGATGACAGGAGCTCCACCCACCTTCCGAATCGATCGCGGCGGACGGACCGCGCGGACTCCGTGAGCTCGGGCGACCTTATCGCCACCGACTCGGTGTCCACCACAACGAACTGCGCGAGCTCTGCGCGATTTCCCCAATCCCATCCCCTTTAGACTCGCGACTTCGGGGTATAAAGCCAGGGCACCGAACTCCTCTCTCCTCTCATCTCCTTGCGCCACCATTGTTCATACAGGGAGTGCGAGGGTGAAGCCAGTCGCCGCCGTCGAGTGTGAATTGGGTCGCGGCGACCTGGCGAACACGTTCGCGGCACCAGCGCTAGTGGAGAAGCGCCTGTCACCCAGGAATTTCTCAACCGAAACCCACGACCACCATCGTCCGTCGTTTCCCGTGGCCAGGCCTTCCCCGAAGCTCCAATCGACGGTGAGCCTCTCCCTCATGTCCGCATTACTATTCCGATGTCGAATCGCGGGTTAGTTAGGGATTGGGATGCTCCAGCGCGCTAATCCGGCCGGCTCCGGTGATCCTCCACTGGGAGGACTCTGGCGGCGCCGTCATGCCTGGTGGCCTGGTGGAAGAAAACACCTCTGTCGTCGATCGGATACTTAACGGCCAGGATTCTGAGAAACGTTCCACTTTGGTGGGTTGGGATCCAGACCGTAGATCTCGTGGTTGGCGGCTGTGATTTTAAACGTTACACTCTTTGTCCAAATCGTACGCGGGTCGTCGATCCTGGATCGTTCGGTCGTGCGGCTGGCATCGTTGTTTAAAATCTCCACCATCGATCGCCCATCTCACGATCACCAGTGTGTACCGGTTTGGTTGGGTACCCAATCTAATCTGGGCGCTCGGCTTGCGATCCAACGGTTCCGATCGCACCGTACCCTTTCGCCCAGCCGAAATTTTAAAAGAGCCCCTCCACTTTTCAAGAATCAACCCGCAGACCAACCCTACTGTGCTCTATGTCTAGGGAAAATTAGGATTTGGCCCCTGTGTTATCTGTAAATAGTGCACCCAGTCCTGGGAATTATAAAATCCAGAAAAAGTGATTAGAGAATGATTTTAATGAGAAAATAAATGCTAAAATTTGTGTAATTCATATAAAATTTATATTAAGTCCAAATTAGTCCATTCCAGTTCCTGTAATTTTTGTAATAATGTTGTTTATTACATAGTGTCTCTGTTTTAACATAAAAATGGTATTAAAATTTATTTCTTAATTAATCTTGTATCAAATACATAAAACCTTAGGAAATTCGTATCTTCTTCGTTTTAACTCAGATTTGATCCGTTCAAGTTGCGTTAGTCTCGTAGAAACGCGTAGATCACTATTATGCAGTATATTCTTATGTCTGGTGTGATGTTAATTTTATCTATACCATGTTTGTCTATATTGCTACATTTAGCAGTGAGGACACGTGTCATCTAAAAAGCAAGTTGGTACCTGGAATCTCAAGTGCCAGGCAAGTTGTGCCCTTGATCACTTCTTTTTACCCACTCATGTTCTAATTAATCATAATGATCTGCGTAGGTTAATTTTGATGGGACCCAATAGGTTACCCTAGTTTGACTATCTTTATACCTTGTTCACCACTGAATCTTTGGGTAGTACTTGCTATCGCTTTATGTGGTTTTGGGTATAGAGATACACATTACTATTCATGATTATACTTTTATTGTCAGTTGTTATTTACTGTTCATGTTAAGATCATTATGTTAATTGGAACATGGAGAACCACCCGGGAAAACAGTGCTACCACAAGGGTTTAATGGGACGCCCTTGGCTGATTAATTAGGAAAGCTAGTGGAAGACTACCTTACCCGAAAGGGGCAAGGGCAGTAGGGGAGTGGTCAGTGTAGGGAGGCCCTCGGGAGGATTTTGCTGCGATGGCGGTCCTACAAGGGATTCCTGCATTGGAACTTCCTATAAACTGTAGCAGGTTTTCTGAAGCTAGTGGAACTTTGTAAAGGCCTCGTAGTGTTACCCTGCCTCACCTCCTCGGTAGAGGTGTATGGGATTGGCCGTCTCTTGGCAGATGGGTAACACGACTTGTGGGTAAAGATGTGCAACCTCTACAGAGTGTAAAACTGGTATACTAGCTGTGCTCACGGTCATGAGCAGCTCGGACCCTCACATGATTAATTTATGGAACTAAATTCAATTTGTCATATGCATTGCATCGCAGGTGATGTTGTTACTTTTGTTCTACTACTTAATTGGGTTTGGTATTTACTTATACTTAATAATTGCTAATAAAATTTTGACCAACTTTAAAAGCAATGCTCAGCTTCAACCATCCTCTTTGGTAAGCCTTACACTTCATGAGCTCCCACCTTTGGCGAGTTCATGCACATTATTCCCCACAACTTGTTGAGCGATGAACGTATGTGAGCTCACTCTTGCTGTCTCACACCCTCCCCCACAGGTCAAGAACAAGTACCGCAGGATGAGGCGCATGGAGGATGCTGTGATGTGTTCGTGAGAGGTCTAGGCCGTTGTCTCCCAGTCAACTTTGGGTTGCTGGACCGTTGTCTCCTTATAATGTAATTATTTATTTTGTATAGAACTCCTGTTATATATAAAGATGTGACATTCGATCTTGTGCCACTATACATCATATGTGTGAGACTTGGTCCCAGCATACCTGGTGTTTATGTTCGCGCCCGGGTCTTGGTGCCCCTAAAACCCGGGTGTGACAGCAAACCTAGTACTCCTCTCTTCGGCCAGGAACAATCACATCATGGCAGAAGCTGAAGGACATGTTGATCACCAGTTTCCAAGGGTTTCAGACGAAGCCAGTCATAGCTCAGGCTCTATTTCAATGCACACAAGATCACGAGGAGTATCTCCAGGCATACGTCCGAAGGTTCTTGCGTCTGAGAGCACAAGCGCCTATAGTGCCCAATGAAATTGTCATTGAGGCCATGATCAAGGGGCTTCGTTCAGGACCTACTGCCCAGTATTTTGCTAGAAAGCCTCCACAGACTTTGGAGAAGCTGCTTCAAAAGATGGATGAATACATCCGCGCTGATAATGACTTTCGTCAAAGAAGGGAGGAGGCCTACAGGTTCTTTGAGATGACCAGGGGCTTCGAAGGGAGAATCCACCCAAGGCATGTCAGATCAATCCACTCTACCCAGAATGACGATAGAGGAAGTCAGCAACAGAGGCCACAATATTCCTCGCAAGCTTTGGGGCACCAACAAAGCCATCTTCGGCCGCCAGCTCCAAGGGGCAGAGGCGCCAGGGGCTTCAGAGGAAGATTTGGGGATCAGCCCAGAAAAATTTATTGTTTATTCTGTGGTGAGGACAAGGGCCATACTACAAGGATGTGCCATGTCACCATTCAAAAACAGAAGGAAATAGCAGAAGCTGCAGCTCAGCAGAATGAACTGAAGCAGGTCATGCATACTGCTTCATATCACTCACCCTACATACCAGAGTATGTGGGTAACCATCCTGCAGCGTCTGTTGCTTTGGCTAGTCAGCCACAGGCATCCTGGCCACAGCCTCCACCTCCGCCACCACTACAACCTGCATATTCACGCGGCCAACAGCCAGAAGGGAGTCAGCAGACCCATCAACAGAGAGACTTCAGGGAGGAGTCCGAAGCTCGCACAGTCAGCAGTACTGTGCCAGAGTCGAAGCATATCTACTAAGAGATATCCTACCCCTGAATCAGTTTTTACATTCATTGTCATTCTCTTTTTTACTAAGGAACAGTTGTTGAAAACTTAGTTTTCTTGTCGTTTTCAATTCCTTGTAATAGCTTCGTTTTTGCCATAGTGAAAATATATCTTCTCCACAGACTTACGGAGTGCAAAAAGTCGCCGAGGCACAAAAAGCCATTCCTAAGTCACAAGTATCTTCGAAGCTACAAAAAGTCGTTCTACTGAATGCAGCGTAAGTTTGCCGAAGCTACAAAAAGTCGTTCCTAAGAGAGCGCAGTGTAAGTTTTCTGCTCAAAAGTCGTTCCAAAGGGAATGCAGAGCCAAATACCGCCGAAATATAAGGCGAAGCGCGAAAAGTCAACGCGAATACCGCCGAAATAGAAGGCGAAGAAGTTCAAAAGACGTTCCTAAGGGAATGCAGAACTTACAGCGAAAAGTTAGCGCTGATACACCGAAAAATAAGCGGCGAAGCCGAAAAATAAACAGCAAAGAGATTATGTATTCCAATATGGGGATGTGAGTGTATATCTTCGGCACAAAGTATCATTTTCGCATAGCATAATATCATCACATCATTTTGCATAACATAACATCATACATCATATTGCATCAATGGCATAAGAAGGGGACATAATGTTGACCTTCGGAGAATGCTTCGAAAAAGTGAAATTGTGCTAAGGCACAAAATAAGTTTTGAAGAGATACGGTTTTATCAGCTCTGAAGTGGAGAAAGTCTTTTATTGACGAAGTATCAGTATTATGGTGATGCTTGGAGCATTTTTATAAAGCACGCTAATATCAAGGAAGAAAGTCTATTACTGACGAAGCATTAATGTTTCTGTGATGATTGAAGGATTTCTCATGAAGCATAAAAACTCTTCTTTATGAAGCATGAAAAGAAGGGAAGGTGTTTTTTCGCTGAAGGCTCAAAAACGGCATGTACAATAAAAGTTTCATGCATCGCAAAGAAATGAATTACAAAGCCATTTATATATTACATTAAAAACTCATGAGCACCAAATATTACAAGCATAGTCCAGCAAATGTTATATTAATATTCTAGCAATGTTTTTACAATATCTATTATTCTTCCTTCAAAACTTCATCTGCAGTTTCGGTCAGCAGTTGGGTAACGGCTTCGTCTACAATAGCTTCAGCCATCCTAACAATTTCTGCTGATGCCTTTGCTTCTGGGTCGGCCAACGACTCGGAGGGCTCTGGGGGAGGAGATAGTTCGGCTGCGGTAGAAAATGTAAATAAGTTTGAAGTCACAAAAATAAAAATAAAGTTAAAAAGCTATTAAGCAATACCTATCTGTCTTTCGAGTTCTGCAGCTTTTTCAGCTGCCTTCATTGCTTCCCTAGCATCGTGAGTGTCTTTTTCGCTCTTCTTTATTATTTCGTGAACCATCCCTCGACCGCCATTTTCCCATATGTCAGTAAAGAATTTTCCACCAACTAAGCTTGCTTCGGCCGAGGGGTCCATTGTATCATCAATAGATAAAGTAGCTTCGGCTTGGGCCAGAGTTTTCACATGATCGCAACCTAATTTCTCCAAGATAGCCACAATTCCCCTTGCACCTGAGAAGGCGCAGACGTCCCCACGGTCATTTAAAATCTCCTCAAAGGCTTCGGCCTCGCTGCTGATCCATTCAATTGGCCCCTCGGGATCGCCCCGTACGAAGTTGTCTTCACTTGAATATGCGCCAACATTGGCGAAGCTAGTTTTTATTTTTTTCACACATTCTATGGATTTTTCATAACATCTTTCTTTCGAAGAGCGAAGTTCTACAACTATTTTTTCCCAATAATTTTTCCAGTAATCGCTGGCGTCTCGGTCAGCTTCGGCAATAGCACATTTTAATTTTGCTTCAGCCAGTTGTTTCCGAAGATCCTCAATTTCGCATTTCTGGGCTTTAGCTTGGGCTTTGGAAGTAGCTTCGTCTTCTTTTATTTTGTTCACCAATGTGTTTAATATCTTATCTTTTTCAAGACCTTCGTTCCATAGTTCAATTACTTCGGAACGAAGGTTGTTCAAAGCTATAGTGCACCCTTCATCTTCGGCACTTTTTTGCGCCCTGAGGGCATTGCTAAGAATGAGGCCCTGCGAAAGGAGTGCGGTACTAAGTATAAGTAAATAAAAAACCTTTTGTTTTAAATTACAAAAAGCTCATTCTCGTACCTTTAAACTATTATATGCTAAGTTGTCGGCCAATTCATCTTTTGATAGCACCGAAAGCCCGACTTCTAGTGTCGGGAAACCGAAGCTTCTGCTCATCTCCCGGCAGACAGAAATCTCCTTGCTGTCTGGGAGACAATACAAGAAATCTTCTTCTCCGCTGTTGTTGAATATCAATGCCCCCTTTGGATATTTCAGTTTCCGGGCATAGTATTGAGCTTCTCGCTTTTCTTCTTCAGATAACCTTTTTCCTGAAGCATGTCGTACAAAATAATCAAGTACTTCGAAAGATGCTTCAGGAGTAGGAGTGGCAGTTTTTTCAGGCAAAAGTTGTTCTGTAGCTTCTTTTTCCGTTTCTTTTTCTTCGATTTCCAAGGATTTCTCCTTGGCGGGCTCTGAAGGCTGTTGGGGCGAAGGCGAACACGCCACCCTTCGCTCGACGCCTTCGCCGACGTCATCGGACCAGCAAAGGCAAGACAGCAGGCGGGCTCACCCTTCGGCCCACCGTTCATCGGGCGAAGACCGGTGACGAGGTCGTCCCTACATTGTGACTTCGTCCAGGACAGAGGCCCACGTGTAATCCAGCCCATTGTAACAGGCCCTGCGTGGCCGCTGCGCATTACGGGCCTAATTTATAAAGGCACCCCTGTAATTACAGTCGGTAACCCCGCTTTATAGGAATATTTCGGGGATAACCTAGATGCTTGAGGGCACATGCGTCCTTAACACAGGACGCTGGGCGCTCAGGTACCTATAAATACCCCCGCACAGTGCCCTCACTGGGCTAGGAAGGAACAGAGCTTTTGCCATTACGTGCTTAAACCCTGTTTGCGCTTACTCACTCCCTCCCTGTTGGGTTGCTTGCGCCAGTAGCAAGTCCCAACAAAGGCCCAGCTTCGGTCTCAATCTGGCTCTTTGTAGCCTCGGCTTCGGTTACTCTTGTCTCAGACTGCGTCTTTGGAGCTTCGACAGTTTTCCTTGGAGTAGAGCTTGTCTTTATTGTCTCCAGCGCATCTAGTACATTGACCATTCTTTTCCTCTTAGGGGTCGCTGTAAGACCTTTTTGTGCCTTCGACACTGTCACTTCTGCCGAAGGGCTTGTAATTTCTGATATCTTTGTTCCTTCGACCCCTATATTATCGGCCTTCGGCTCAGCTAATTTGGCTGAGGATGTCTTCGGCATTGCAGCCGGCTCTTCAATCTTCTGCGTAGACGCAGGTTCTTTGGATTTAGTAGCCGAAGAGGTCTCACCGCCAAATTCGGGCACTACGGCCGGTTCAATATATCGCGGCCGGTGAGTAAAAACCTTTACCTTTTTCCTCTTTGGCGCGGGCTCGCTTGGAGCAGCTGAAGCAGCATCTTTCCCGAAAGTTGCACTCTTTCTCTTCTGCCCCCGTGGCGGGTAGCGGTAAACAAGGTACATGAACCCAATAGCATCAAAAACTCTATTTAACATTTTCTTTTTCTGGCTTCCAAAGGCCGCAGATAACGCATTATCCTCCACTTTGGAGTACGGCCCAAGCAGTTCATCACTTGTAGCTTTGATGCACTTCAGCCAGTCATCGTCTGGTTCGATAAATTGGTCTCCAAACCTGAAGGTATATTTCAATCGAACCAAACCACCTTCATTGGGGTTGCTAATGGTTTCTTTTGGCATCTCCTAGTTGACTACCAATGGCCATATCCTGTAGGCCACGTGCTCTTGGACTAAGTCCCTTGTCCCGATGAAAGAACAAACTATGCCAAAGGCCCTTCGGCATTCTTCAGCTGCTTCATCAATCTCTACCTTCGGTTTTCGAAGGCCGAAGCGGACCAGATGGGGCGCATGATGATCTCTTTAATATCTTCTCTCGCCCTTAAATCATTTTTCACATAGAACCATTCTTTCATCCAGTCTCCAGGCCACCTCTTCCGAAAGGTTGGCACTGGGCAGCTTGAGCCTGAACGAGCAACAAAGCTGTAGCAACCAAAATTGTTGTGATACTGCTCCTTACCCCAGGGCTTCGTCTCATATAAAAGTTCGTGCATACTGCAGAAACTTTTTGCACTTGGTTCCAAACCTTGACTCCTCACAGCCCATACGAAGATTCCCATTCTTATAATGGCTTCGGGAGTAATCTGGTGAAGAAAAATCTGGTATATCTTTAAAACTTCAACCACAAAACTCCTTAAGGGGAACCGAAGCCCATCCTTGAAGAAGCTTCGGTAGATTACGACAACATTATCTTCAGGAACAGGAACAGTCCTGTCTCCGTTGTCAGTCCTCACGATGGATATGTCTCGAAAATACCTTCCTCATGTTATCAAGATGACTTTGCCTGATAGTCGATTTTCCAAAGACAATGTGACTTGGTCGCCACGGCCGATCTTCAGAGTCTTCGCCCCCACTTTCCACATCATAACTATCGTTGTCATTGGTATCTTCAGATAAGCCTTCTAGAATTTCTTTTGTAATCTTTTCTATGTTGGTCTTTGCAATTGACTCGATGAATCCAGCGGTTTTTTCCTTAAGAAGCTTCTCCTCCTCGCTCAGCTTCGTTTTAGCAACAGCTTTCTTATCTTGAGACATCTTCTCTTTGGAAATGGTGAAAATGTGCTCTTAGAGCCGAAGCTTAGAAAATCTAAAAAACGAAGCAAGCGTTGGTAGGCAAGAGCTAAAAATTGAGCAAGCAGAGCAGATGGCAAAAAGCGTACCAAATGAGCTCGTGGTGTGCTCTTATTTATACGCCTAGTGCGTTGCAGGGTGGAGGGCCCCGCTTGTCATTAACTGTTGCTATTCTAGCAAAGGGAAGGTGTTTTTCGGACCTTCAGCTTAGGGCCTTCGTCCATATCGCAATCTGAATTTATTATTCTAACAAATTAATATTGCGAGGGGCTACTGTTGGGGGCCTTCGGCTTCCGAAGGTCCTCAAAAACATGATTTAACAATGTTTCTGGAGTATAATACATGAACAGGTACCTTCGGGCTTGGATCAGAACCACAGTGTGAAGAAGCACAAAGAATACGAAGGTTGGCGCAGAGCCAAAGCTATGGCCCTGTTTGGATCCTTCAAGCCCGGCTAGAGCTAGAGCTAGTTTCTAGCTCTAACTTTAGCCCAAACTAGCTCTAGCCCTCTACGTGTTTGGATCCAAGAGCTAGTTTATAATAAATGCTATTTTATAATCATTTGTCTCATTTAAATCTTTCCTTATCTGGATTTAGTGTGACAAACTCTTGTGTGGCTTCTCCCACACACAAATAACATAAATAAATTTATTTTCACAAATCAAACATCCAAATCACAATAAATTAGTAAATTACAATAGTCGAAAATGCATTCAATAAGAAATTAGCCAAAACAACTCCGTTGTTTTCCTGTTCTTTCCAATGTGGCCAGCCGTGCCCCTCCACTACCTTTCCATGGATCAAGAAAAGAGGGAGGAGGAGGCTGAGGGAACGGAGGGAGGCGACGGCTGACCTGCTCGAGGATGGCGGCGTTTCTTCGGTTCGAGGACGGCGGCGCTGGTCCTTCCCTGCATATCGAAGAAAAGAAACGGACCAAGGAACGTGCGGATCCCGTGCGGAAGGATAAGAGAGAAAAAAGGATTTTGGTGGGCCTTCCAACAAACTAGCCCCAATAATCACCCCTTGGTGGGGAGAGTTTTTTGGGGTGGGCTAGTTGCAAAAAACTGGCTCTAGCCCTCCTGTTTGGCTACTTTTGAGCTAGTTTAGCACAAACTAGCCCAAACTAGCTCTAGCCCTTGGATCCAAACAGGGCCTATGTGCAGGAGAGCTTCGGCATGATAGCAGAAAAGGAAACCGACTTAAAAAGGAAAAGGCTATTCAGACCTCGATGGGTTACTATAGAGCCATTAGCATATATAAAGGGCATGGGTGTAATTTTACATGGGCTGCGTCCCGTGCCTATAAATAGATGAACAGTGCTCCCGTACTGTTCATGCTGACTTGGCATTTGCTTTTGCATCATGCTTGTACTTTTACCTTCTTTCAAGCCGAAGGTACATCTGTAATTTGATATCATTTCTACTTTTCCATAATAATAAAATAGAAATGAGTTAATTATAATATATAATTGTTTATGTTATCTCTTATACTTCATATGATTCCTTCTTCATTATTACATCTTGTGCTGATGAAGGTATGTCCTTCATAACCTTCGCCCGAAAATCATTATATCCCAAGAGAAATAATGATTTGAAGGACAAAGGACTCTAACGTTTAACATCTTTTGTGTTGCCTTGTTCTTAACTCATAGCATTTGAGAACAAGTCCCCAACACGCACCGAACAGTCCGGTACGCCACCGGACACTGTCCGGTGCGCCAGCCACGTCACGCAACCGTTAGGGTTCGACCGTTGGAGCTCTGACAGCTTGGGCCACCGGACAGTCCGGTGGTGCACCGGACAGTCACTGTTCACTATCCGGTGCGCCTTCCGGCGCCTGCTCTGACTCTGCGCGAACTGTCCGCGCACTATAGTGTTCACTGTTCACTTTTGTAGCCGACCGTTGGCGCAGTAGCCGTTGCTCCGCATGGCACCGGACAGTCCGGTGCCACACCGGATAGTCCGGTGAATTATAGCGGAGTGGCTTTCCAAAAACCCAAAGCTGAGCAGTTCAGAGTTGATCTTCCTGGTGCACCGGACACTGTTCGGTGGCATACCGGAAAGTCTGGTGCGCCAGATCAGGGCAGCCTTCGGTTGGTTTTGCTCCTTTCTTTTTGAACCCTATCTTGGACTTTTTATTGGTTTATGTTGAACCTTTGGCACCTATAGAACTTATAATCTAGAGCAAACTAGTTAGTCCAATTATTTGTGTTGGGCAATTCAACCACCAAAATCATTTAGGAAAAGGTTTGAGCCTATTTCCCTTTCACCTTGACCATTTCATGGTCATCCCATTTGGTGCTCCTGAGGTTGCGCACTTGGTTGACCAAGGTCTTGAGCCGGTTGTACATTGCTTGTGGCTCCTCTCATTGGTTGAAGATGAATCGACCGAGCTCCCCCTCGATCGTCTCCCGCTTAGTGATCTTGGTCACCTCATCCCCTTCATGCGCAGTCTTTAGCACATCCCAAATCTCCTTGGCACTTTTTAGCCCTTGCACCTTGTTATACTCCTCTCGACATAGAGAGGCGAGGATATAGTGGTGGCTTGGGAGTCAAAATGCCGGATTTGGGCGACCTCGTCCGAATCATATCCTTCATCCCCCACGGATGGTACCTGCGCTCTAAACTCAACAATGTCCCAAATGCTAGCGTGGATTGAGGTTAGATGATGCCTCATTTTATCACTCCACATACAATAATCTTCACCGTAAAAAATCGGTGGTTTGCCTAATGGGACAGAAAGTAAAGGAGTGCGTTTAGAAATGCGGTGATAGCGTAGGGGAATCTTACTAAACTTCTTGCGCTCATGGCACTTAGAAGTGACAGATGGAGCATCGGAGCCGGAGGTGGAGGGCGACGAAGAATCGGTCTCGTAGTAGACCACTTTCTTCATCTTCTTCTTGTCGCCACTCCGATGCGACTTGATGTGGGGAGGTGATTCCTCCCTTCCTTTGGCGTCGGACTCCCTTGATGGAGCATTCCTGTGGCTTGTGGCCATTTCCATCTCCCTCTTGGCGGACCCTCCCGACATCACTTCGAGTTGTTAGACTCTAATGAAGTACCGGCCTCTGATACCAATTGAAAGTCGCCTAGAGGGGGTGAATAGGCAAATCTGAAATTTATAACTTAAAAGACAATCTACAAGCCAGGGTTAGCGTTAGAAATAAAACCAAGTCCGAAAGAGAGGGAAAAACAAATCAACCAAAGAAATAGAGCAGATGACACGGTGATTTGTTTTACCGATGTTCGGTTCCAAAGAACCTAGTCCCCGTTGAGGTGGTCACAAAGACTGGATCTCTTTCAACCCTTTCCCTCTCTCAAACGGTCACCTAGACCGAGTGAGCTTTCTCCTTAATCAAATGGGTCACTTAGATCCCACAAGGACCACCACACAATTGGTGTCTCTTGCTTTGATTACAAGTGCTTTGAAGAACAAGAATGAAAAAGAAGAAAGTGATCCAAGAATAAGAGCTCAAAGAACACGAGCAAAACTCTCTCTCTAGTCACTATTTGTTTGGAGTGGATTTGAGACTTGGAGAGGCTTTGATTCTATTGAATTGTGTTTTGTATTGTATTGATTGCACTAGCTCTTGTATTGGATGAGGAGTCTAAAAAACTTGGATGCTTGAAGTGGTGGTGGTTGGGGGGTATTTATAGCCCCAACCACCAAACCAACCGTTAGGGAGGCTGCCTGTCAATGGGTGCACCGGATAGTCCGGTGTGCCAGCCACGTCACCCAACCGTTAGGGTTCTGACGGTTTCGATCGTTGGAGCGCTGACTTCATGTCGCACCGGACAGTCCGGTGCGGCACCGGACAGTCCGGTGCGGCACCGGACAGCTACTGTTCAATGTCAGGTGCGCCTCTGGCGCCTGCTCTGACTTCTGCGCACACTGTTCATGCACTGTTCACGCTTTTGCAGACGACCGTTGCGCTGATAGCTGTTGCTCCGTTTGGTGCACCGGACAGTCCGGTGGCACACTGGATAGTCCGGTGAATTATAGCGGAGCGGCTCTCCAGAAACCCAAAGGCGAAGAGTTTGAGTCGACCGCCCCTGGTGCACCGGACACTGTCCGGTGGCACACCGGATAGTCCAGTGTGCCAGACTAGGGTTCTCTTTGATTTCTTTTGCTCCTCTCTTTTGAACCCTAACTTGGATCTTTTTATTGGTTTGTGTTGAACCTTTGGCACCTGTAGAATATATAATCTAGAGCAAACTAGTTAGTCCAATTATTTGTGTTGGGCATTTCAACCACCAAAATCATTTAGAAAAAGGTTTGACCCTATTTCCCTTTCACATAGTCCTTGACTGTTTTCTTGAGACCAGGCCACACGAACAACTGATTCACACGGTGATAAGTTATAGGAAAGCTTGAGTGACCGCCTAAAGCACTATCATGGAGGGCTGACAAGATCTGCTGCTGGAGGGACGGATTGTTGCCAAGCCAGACACGACCCTTATAGCGGATCAATCCTTGATGCAGTGAGTAGGGTCCCTCGGCCACAGGATTGAGTGACAATTCAGTGAGCAAGGATTGGGCCTTGGTGTCCTGGCTATAGCCTTGAACCACCTTGGACAGCCATTGTGGAGAAGCAGCCGATACATGGACTACTTCGAGACCATCTTGTGGGCGTCGAGACAGTGCGTCTACGGCACCGTTATCCACCCCTTTCTTGTACACAATCTTGTACTAAAGTCCGAGGAGCTTGGTGAAGACACGTTGTTGCCAAGGGGTATGGAGCCTCTATTCGGACAGGTGAGACAGACTGCGTTGGTCGGAGAAAGTAATGAATTCTGATTGTTGAAGATAAGGTCTCCACTGGTTCACAGCCAAAATAATTGCAAGGTATTACTTTTCATAAGTTGAGAGGCCTTGAGTCTTGGTGCTTAATGCCTTACTGACGAACGCAAGAGGGTGTCCTTCCTGTGTAAGTACTGCACCTATTCCCGTGCCTGAAGCGTCGGTCTCGATAGCAAACTGCTTAGCAAAATCTGGGAGAGTGAGTTCTAGTGCCGTGGACAAAGCAGTCTTTAGTGCCTGAAAGGATTGCTCATGTTCTCTAGCCCACACAAACGGAGTGTTCTTCTTGAGAAGGTCGTAAGTGTTTTCGCAATAATTCCAAAATGCCGCACAAACTTGCGGTAGTAACCCGCTAGTCCTAGAAAGCCGCGTAATTGTTTGCAATTGGTAGGTTGGGGCCAAGTGGTGACAGCAACAACCTTAGAAGGATTAGTGGCCACACCCTTGTTGTAGATCACATGTCCCAAATAATGGATTTGTTGCTTGGCGAATGAACACTTGGAGAGCTTAACTTGCCACTGGTCTTTGGACAACAGCTACAAGACCTGTTCGAGGTGGTGAAGATGATCCTCCCAAGTAGGACTATAGACGAGGATGTCATCGAAGAAGACGAGCACACAGGAACGCAGTAAGGGACCCAAAGTTCGGTTCATAGCGCCTTGAAAGGTAGCTGGAGCTCCAGACAGACCAAAGGCCATCACCTTGAACTCAAAGTGGCCATGATGGGTTTGGAATGATGACTTGTGTTGGTCTTCTGGGGCGAGCCAAATTTGGTGGAAACCTGCCCAGAGGTCCAAGGTGGAGAACCAAGCTGCCCCATGCAATTCGTCAAGGAATTCATCGATGGTGGGAACTAGGAATTTAGTCTTTGCCATGATAGCATTAAGGTGCATGTAATCGACGCAAAACCGATATGTGTCATCCTTCTTCCTCACTAGAATCACCGAGCTCGAAAAATCACTCTTGCTACGTTCAATAATACTCGATTGGAGCATCTCGGCTACCTGTTTCTCTATTTCCATTTTGAGGGCTGGAGCATAACGGTATGGTCGTATTTGTACTGGTCGGACGCCGGGCAGTAGAGGAATGTGGTGATCACAGTCTCTGGTAGGTGGAAGCCCTTGCGACAAAGCAAAAACATGGGAGAAACGAGCAATAAGTTGCTACAGCGATTCAGGTAAGTCTTGCACCAGCCGAGTGTCTTTGTCTGGCAGCGTGTCAATGTGGCAAAGCTCTAAGACAACACATTGTGATGAACCTGACTGAAGCCCAAAGAGCTTGATAATGGACCCTTGGTAGGGAATGGTGAGCCACTTATCCAACCATTGAACGGACATAGGACTATGCATCTCCAGCCAATCCATGTCGACCACCATATCATAAGTTGACAATGGTAAATTCTTCAGTGTAGATTGGAACTGATACTCATTGAGGAACCATACTATGTCCCGTAAATCAGAAGAACAGAGCAACTTATGACCATTAGCCACCTGGATAGGCATTGGGACGTTGACTGGCGAACAACCCATAAGTTGTGCAACGACTGAAGCACTAAGAAAGGTATGTGAGCTGCCTGAGTCCAGTAGTATCAAAAATTCCAGACCTTGAGTGGATCCTCTAAACTTCATTGTCTTGGAAGAGACTGTTATGCCCGCTGCAGACTAAGAAAGCATTAAGGTGTGGATCTCAGCTTCGGTCGCGTCCGGTGAATCATCCGGATAATGCAGGTCCAACTGTTGCCAAAGTTCCTCGACTAGATGTAGCTGCACTACATCCGTGCACTTGTGACCTTTAGAATATGCCATACCACATTTGTAACAGAGTCCTGAGCCTTACGATAAGCATACAGGTTCGATAACTGTTCGTCAGTTATTGAATTCATGGCAGGAACCTGCACTATCTTGTCATTGACAGCTGCTGGTGATGATGCATGCTTGCCTGGTGGTAGTGGCAATGGCATTGGGCCCTTGGAATAAGATCTGAATGGGGTAGACAAATCCCACTTGTGTAACTCCCTCTTCTTGGCTGTACCACCCACCTCCTCCTGCAATTGAGCGAGAACGAAGGCAGTATCCAAACCTTTGGGACGTTGAATCATTACAACAAACTTAATGTCATCTTTCAAGCCACCAAGAAATTTCATAGTATAATATAGGGGGTTTGTGATAGTCTGATAGGCACGGAGTTGGTCTAGCAATTAGGCAAATTGATCAATGTATGCAGTGATAGTGCTAGTTTTCTTGATGTGGAATAACCTACGGATAAGGATTTCATGCTCTGGTTTGCCAAAGCGGTCCAAAAGTAGTTGACAAAACTCCTCCCATGACATAGACAACAGTGTAGGTTTAACAGACTATAACCACCACGCTGCGGGGCCAGAAAAGGTCATGGTAGAAACAGTAATCCTTAAACTAGGGTGGACGCCATATATGTAAAAGTAATCGACACACCTAGCTTGCCATAATTTGGGGTTCTCTCCGTCGAATGTAGAGAAGTTGAGCTTGG
This sequence comes from Zea luxurians, assembly GCA_029449295.1. Classification (NCBI taxonomy): domain Eukaryota; kingdom Viridiplantae; phylum Streptophyta; class Magnoliopsida; order Poales; family Poaceae; genus Zea; species Zea luxurians. The sequence continues at coordinate 3,431,874 of JAOPSE010000018.1, read as the reverse complement.
GCAAGTGACCCAGGGAGGGAGGAGTGCCCTCGGCGTAGTATGGATTGTAGTGATTGTGGCCCTTGTTTTCCCCCATTAACATGAGTATGTGGAATGAACTAGGCGTAGGGATCCCTAGACGTACCATTGTCTGGGAGTTGGTGTTGAGTATACACATACCCAACAGGCCAACACCCACCTCCCGTGCAGATTGTGCAGCGCGGTGCCCAATAGGGCCTGCGGCGTTCGTCGCGGATGCAGATGGGCGCCCCACTGCCGCTTGATGTGCACCCAGGAGGCCAGGACGCCCGGGCTCGGAGAAGCTTCCGACTCCGTTAGCACGCCGCGCTCGAGCAGCTTGGCGACCTTGGTGAGTTCAGCACGCACCGAGTCGACGGAGTTCTCGATCTGGGGGCGCCAATTGTCGAACACTGCGTGGACGTTCTCCAGCGCTGCAACTCGGGTGCTGGCGTCCGTGGTGATGGCGTCCATGGTGATGGCGTCGACGCAGTCCCAAACGGAGGACTCGATCTCAGCTACTCGCGCCGCCACTTGATGCTCCAGATCTGCGCGTAGGTTGGTGACCGCGTCACCTCCCCGGCACGGATCGATGCCAGATCCGCTGCATGGCTAGCCACGGACGCCTCTAGAACGCGGTAGCGAGCATCCTGGGCGTCGAAGCAGTCGCAGATGCGCTAAAGGAGTTTTTGGTGGAGTCGAGCGATATGACTTGAGCCTTCAGCGACTTGGACTGTTCTTCCAACGCAGCGGCGATGCTCAGATCCGTAGCCCCGGCCATCCATGCACTCCTCGTGTAGTGGTGTACCGGCTCCGGGCTCAGCGATCGGTGGGCTTTGATACCCGTTGTTAGCAGCCTGGACTGCTAAACCGGAACGGGGACGAATTGGAGAAGAGGAAGGAAGAGATACGGAGAAGCTGGAAACGACCTAGAGGTAGTTTAGGGTATTCAGATAGAGTTTTCCATACAAGCCAAGTCTCTCGCCCTCTCCCTTACAGCATATATGAATAGCTGTTGCTTAATTCCGTCATTCCTGGCCGGCAAAGCGGACGCTGGGCCTCCTAGCGCGACCGCCCATCTCCCCTGGAGCTTGCCTGTTCTACTTCTGCTTGTCTTGCTCGTGCTCACCGGCAGACGGAGTAAGGGGCCTGACAGAAGTTCCGGCGGTGGACTGCGCGCTGACGCGAATCCCTTCAAAAGCTGCGTCAGGCGGAGCTACAACTGGACAATTTCTCCATCGAGCCAGTGATCCTTACCACATACCCGTTACTGGTGCCGATGTATTCTGCATCCCCGATGCAGTTCGCATCCCAGATCCAAGCGGAGGGGTGTACAGGCCGGCTGAGCTATGGCAGGCGAAGGAGAATCACCCGCTGCCGAAGAAGCGCGGCTGCACGAAGGTGTTCACGCTCGAGGAGATGGAGGAGGCCGCCGACATGTTCAGCGACCGCAACCTCGTCGACAAGGGCAGCTTCGGTCGGGTTTACATAGCGTGCTCAAGGTTGGCCAGATGATGGACCCTCCTACCTGTAAGCAGGTCGACGGCGAGCACGAGTTACGGGTGGAGATTGACATCCTAAGGGTTTGTTCGGTTATTTTCAATCTATATGGATTGGAGGAGATTGATACAGATTGAAGAGGATTTTGACTTATTAGAGATTGAAAACCCTTCAATCCATATGGATTGGGATACAACCGAACAAGCCCTAAGCAGGATGGACGATCCCAACCTGGTCATGCTCATCAGCTACTGCTCCAACGACAAGCACCGGTTCGTGGTCTACAAGCTCATGTTTGGGACAACCTGCAAGACATCCTCAAGGGCATTGGGGAGGTGATGCTGAACACTGGACGTCAGAAGAACAGAAGGTGGGATCCATGAGCAATAAGTTGCTACAGCGATTTAGGTAAGTCTTACACCAGCCGAGTGTCTTTGTCTGGCAGCGTGTCAATGTGGCAAAGCTCTAAGACAACACATTGTGATGAACCTGACTGAACTCCAAAGAGCTTGATAATGGACCCTTGGTAGGGAATGGTGAGCCACTTATCCAACCATTGAACGAACATAGGACTATGCATCTCCAGCCAATCCATGCCGACCACCATATCGTAAGTTGACAATGGTAAATTCTTCAGTGTAGATTGGAACTGATACTCATTGAGGAACCATATCGTGTCCTGTAATTCAGAAGAACAGAGCAACTTATGACCATTAGCCACCTAGACAGGCATTGGGACGTTGACTGGCGAGCACCCCATAAGTTGTGCAACGACTGAAGCACTAAGAAAGGTATGTGAGCTGCCTGAGTCCAGTAGTATCAACAATTCCAGACCTTGAGTGGATCCTCTAAACTTTATTGTCTTGGAAGAGACTGTTATGCCCGCTGCAGACTGAGAAAGCATTAAGGTGTGGATCTCAGCTTCGGTCGCGTCCGGTGAATCATCCGAATCAGACAGGTCCAACTATTGCCAAAGTTCCTCGACTAGATGTAGCTGCACTACATCTGAGCACTTGTGACCTTTAGAATATGTCATACCACATTTGTAACAGAGTCCTGAGCCTTACGATAAGCATACAGGTTGGACAACCGTTCGTCAGTTGTTGAATTCTTGGCAGGAACCTGCACCATCTTGTCATTGACAGCTGCTGGTGATGATGCATGCTTGCCTGGTGGTAGTGGCAATGGCATTGGGCCCTTGGAATAAGATCTGAATGGGGTAGACAAATCCCACTTGCGTAACTCCCTCTTCTTGGCTGTATCACCCACCTCTTCCTGCAATTGAGCGAGAACGAAGGCAGTATCCAAATCTTTGGGACGTTGAATCATTACAACAGACTTAATGTCATCTTTCAATCCACCAAGAAATTTCATAGTATAATATAGGGGGTTTGTGGTAGTCTGATAGGCATTGAGTTGGTCTAGCAATTGGGCAAATTGATCAATGTATGCAGTGATAGTGCTAGTTTTCTTGATGTGGAATAACCTAGGGATAAGGATTTCATGCTCTGGTTTTCCAAAGCGGTCCAAAAGTAGTTGACAGAACTCCTCCCATGACATAGACAACAGTGTAGGTTTAACAGACTCTAACCACCGCTGCGGGGACAGAAAAGGTCATGGTAGAAACAGTAATCCATAAACTAGGGTGAACACCATACATGTAAAAGTAATCAACACACCTAGCTTGCCATAATTTGGGGTTGTCTCCGTCGAATGTAGGGAAGTTGAGCTTGGGCAAGTGACCTAGGGAGGAGGAGTGGGTAATCCAGAGAAGTGGTCCCCAACAGTGCCCTCGGTGTAGTATGGATTGTAGTGATTGTGGCCCTTGTTTTCCCCATTAACATGAGTATGTGGAATGAACTAGGCGTAGGGATCCCTGGACGTACCATTGTATGGGAGTTGGTGTTGAGTATACACATACCCAACACCCACCTCCCGTGCAGATTGTGCAGCGCAGTGCCTAATAGGGCCTGCGGTGTTCGTCGTGGATGCAGATGGGCGCCCCACCATCGCTTGATGTGCACCCAGGACGCCCGGAGAAGCTTCCGACTCTGTTAGCGCGCCGCGCTCGAGCAGCTTGGCGACCTTGGTGACCTTGGTGAGTTCAGCACGCACCGAGTCGACGGAGTTCTCGATCCAGGGGCGTCGATTGTCGAACAATGCGTGGACGTTCTCCAACGCTGCAACTCGGGTGCTGGCGTCCGCGGTGATAGCGTCGACGCGGTCCCAAACGGAGGACTCGATCTCAGCTACTCGCGCCGCCACTTGATGCTCCAGATCTCCGCGTAGGTTGATGACCGTGTCACCTCCCCGGCACGGATCGACGCCACATCCGCCGCCTGGCTAGCCACGGACGCCTCCAGGAAGCGGTAGCGAGCATCCTGGGTGTCGAAGCGGTCGCAGATGCGCTGAAGGAGTTTTTGGGTGGAGTCAAGCGATTTGGCTTGAGCCTTCAGCGACTTGGACTGTTCTTCTAACACAGCGGCGATGCTCGGATCTGTAGCCCCGGCCATCCGTGCACTCCTCGTGTAGTGGTGTACCGGCTCCAGGCTTAGCGATCGGTGGGCTTTGATACCAGTTGTTAGCAGCCTGGACTGCTAAACCGGAACGGGGATGAGTTGGAGAAGAGGAAGGAAGAGATACGGAGAAGCTGGGAACGACCCAGAGGTAGTTTAGAGTATTCAGAAGTTCAGGCGGTGGACTGCGCGCTGACGCTAATCCCTTCAAAAGCTGCGTCAGGCGGGGCTACAACTGGACAATATCTCCATCGAGCCAGTGATCCTTACCACATACCCGTTACTGGTGCCGATGTATTCTGCATCCCCGATGCAGTTCGCATCCCAGATCCAAGCGGAGGGGTGTACAGGCCGGTTGAGCTATGGTAGGCGAAGGAGAATCACCCGCTGCCGAAGAAGCGCGGCTGCACGAAGGTGTTCACGCTCGAGGAGATGGAGGAGGCCGCCGACATGTTCAGCGACCCCAACCTCGTCGACAAGGGCAGCTTCGGTCGGGTTTACATAGCGTGCTCAAGGTTGGCCAGATGATGGACCCTCCTACCTGTAAGCAGGTCGACGGCGAGCACGAGTTACGGGTGGAGATTGACATCCTAAGGGTTTGTTCGGTTATTTTCAATCTATATGGATTGGAGGAGATTGATACAGATTGGAGGGGATTTTGACTTATTAGAGATTGAAAACCCCTCAATCCATATGGATTGGGATACAACCGAACAAGCCCTAAGCAGGATGGACGACCCCAACCTGGTCATGCTCATCAGCTACTGCTCCAACGACAAGCACCGGTTCGTGGTCTACAAGCTCATGTTTGGGACAACCTGCAGGACATCCTCAAGGGCATTGGGGAGGTGATGCTGAACACTGGACGTCAGAAGAACAGAAGGTGGGATCCATGAGGGTGGACCAAATCTATGTCCAAACCTTCCTATGCTTCAGCCTCTTTGCCTATGATCCTGATGAACAGATCAGCTTCTCAACCTAAAGACAGAAGAGGTACTACAGTTTCAGGCCGATCTGAGGACAGCAAGCTGTCAGCTCTAAAGGCCTACCAGCGTGCTAAGGGCCTATGTTTCAAGTGTGGAGAACGGTGGGGGCAAACGCATCGGTGTTTGAACAGTGTACCGTTGCATGTGGTAGAAGAAATGTGTATTAACAGCCATCAGTGATAAAACAGATAGTGCTAAAGAAACTGAAGAACCAATTGAAGTCAATGGTGGGTTCCAAGACTCCAGTCAGTCCATCGTTACCAAACTGTTGCCTGGGTTGCAAATTCCTGAAGCCGCGTTGGATTTAAAGCTGGTTTGGCGTGGAGGCAAGTTGGTTCCTCAAATTCTGGTCAAGTGGTCGGGTTGGTGTTCATCCGTAGCTGCTTGGAAATATGAAGTGGTGATCAAACAACAATTCCCTTTTGAGATAACCAAGAAGATCAATTCAGTGGCATACGAGCTGGCAGTACCTCCAAGCAGCTCCATTCAACCGGTGTTTCACTTCTCGTTGTCGAACCCTTCAGTTAAAGCTAACACCCTGGTTAGTTCTTCTATACCTGATCTATCACAGGCACTGCAAATCCCAGAGGAAGTACTAGACTCCAGATTTCTCCGACTGGGAGGAAGGGTGACGCCTCAAGTGCTCACACGCTGGACTGGCTGGCCGGCATCACAGGCTACCTGGGAAGATGAACATTGATCAAGCAGCAGTTCCTGGTGGCGCCAGCTTGGGGACAAGCTGGTTCTCGAGGGGATGGAGATGTCAGCAGCCGGAGCCCTGACCCCTGATGATGGCGGTGAGCGTTTTGCTCATGAGCACAGGACGGTGGGCGCATGGGAAGCTGACATCCAAGAGAAGGAACCAACAAAGGCCCATCCCAGATGCAGCCAGTGCGGATCGAAGCCCAACCTCAGATATCGTGGCCCACAATGGGTACTTTACCTGAGTGGAAAAGGCCGGCGGCGATCAGATATGTCACATCCGAATTTAAGGGTAAACTCGGACGTGAAACAAATATTAGAGTCTCTTGCAACTATACACAGATTAATGGAGTTTATAACTCTGTAACAGTACGAGAGAGAGGAGAGTACACACCAGAGCAGCACATAGCAACAAAACACAAGAGAGAAGATCAAAAGAGTGCAAAGTTACAAAGACACACGAACAGCTCAAAAACGGCACTTGGATCTTACTAAATCACTAGAATGCGATGCAGCAGAGTGTCGAAGTGATGAGTTGCTTTTGGAGTGATTGGGTGCTAAAGAGGTGCGTCATAGGGTCCTTTTATAACACCAAAACCTCCCACAGCCGTTGCCTGCCAGAACGAAATTCACCATGGAATCAAACTATTTATCAACGTTGCATGCTTCAGCTGCGACATGGCTGGACGTGAGGGGGACGATCTGGGCAACGGTCCCCTCAAGTATACTAAGTTATTTAAACTATCTTGCTCACGTAACATAAGTCGAAAACGGTTGCTGGCCTGCTCACGTAAGCCAGTTTTAAAGTCAGGACTCAAAATAGAATATATTTAGAAAACATATTTTCTGTCGTGGTGCCGCCACCACGCCACGAAAGGACTAAACAGGTTGGACAGGACTGTAAACACCGGAACACATCGCAAACGATTGACCTTCGCACATACGCGCATGTGTATACCATAGACAAGAGCTAGCTAATACATTTGACGTTTGGCCATCGAAATTCGTGTTTATAATTATATATATATATGCTCATATTTAGTTATTATGTATACATAGGTCAAAAGGCCTCTTTATAGGCTCTGTTTGTTTCGGTTTCTGGCAGCTTCTGGCCACCAAAAGCTGTTGCGGACTGCCAGACGCTCAGCTTTTCAGCCAGCTTCTATAAAATTCGTTAGGACAAAAACCATCTAAAATCAACATAAACACATAATCGGTTGAGTCGTTATAATAGTAGGAATTCGTCACTTTCTAGATCCTGAGCCCTATGAACAACTTTATCTTCCTCCGCACGTAATCGTAATGATACTTAGATTCTCCCTACAGCCAGATTCTCCCAACAACCAGATTTTCAAAAAAGCTGGTCAGAAAAAAGCTGAACCAAACAGGCTTCGCTCAGTGCTCCTGAAATCTCAACCACGATTGTCTTACTGGTGAGCCGCACCAAGATTTCATTGGTGACTGAATTCAGTATGAAACTGAGTACATGTTGGTCTGCAGCCAACCAATTTTGATACCCGAGTAGCTCCAACCTGCGCGCGTGGTTGTTCTTTGACAGCTTGTCGACGATTGGCTGCAGAATAGAGGTAGCGATGGCGTAATGTTGTGCATACTGTTAAAGTATATGCCATATGTCTAAGCCCATGTGGCCCATGTATATCACTATATAGCTACCCATTAGGGTTAGACTCAGGTATCTATCAGTTACCTAAAAAATGGTATCGAGCTAGGGTTTCCACCTCCCTTCCCTGTGCAACCGCCACCTCCCTTCCCTGCTGTCGCTGCTTGCATCCTGGCCGCGCGCGCCGCGCCAGGCAGGCCGCCCCGTCCCCTTCCTCCCTCCCTCCCCTGCGCCCGACCCTCCTCTCCGCCAGGCGCCGATTCGACGCCCAGGCGCGACCCGGCGCCCCCAGGCCGCCGCCGCGCCCAAGGGCGCCGCCAGCGCCAAGTGTCGCGCCCGCCCGGAGCGCCCCGGCGCGTCGCTCTGCCCGCCCCGCCCTGCCTCTGCCTCGTCGCGGCCAGGGGAGCGCCGCCAGAGCGCCGCTCTGCCCACCGGGCCCCGCCCTTCATACCTCTATCCCAGGCGAGCGCCGCCAGGAGTCGCGCCCTGCCCGCCAGGAGCGCCCAGGCGCGCGCCCCCGCCCGCCCTGCCTCCTTCCCGCCCGGCCAGACGCCCCCCAAGCGCCGCCAGCACACCCGGGTCTTCCCTCCTCCCATGGATGCCGAGTTCCCTCCCCTCTCTTCCTGGGTACGGGCCGCGTCTCCTGGTCGACCCGCCGCCATCCCTCCTGTTGCTGCTGCGCTCAGGCCGCCGTGGGGGGCAGGGCCCATTGCCGCCGGAGGGTCCCTCACCGCGACGGGCACCGCATCGGTCCTTGCGGCTGTGGCAGATACCCCTCCTATGGGGGTTGCCGGTCCGGAGGACCCTCCCCCGCCAATCCCCCCGTCGCCTGTTATTGATCTGCCACCTCCCCCTCCACCGGTCGCCCACCAGGGATCCACCGTCGCCGCCCTGAATGTTGCCCGTGCGACGTGACAGGCCCGTTTGCAGGAAGCCGCTCTTGTGTGGGAGCGCGAGCGCGAGGCCGCTGATGCTATCGCTGCTCAGATTGCCGCGGCGGAACGGCTCCTCGCCTCGCCTGCGACCCACGACGGTGGGGTCGCCTCCTCTGACACCGTGGGTGGAGTGTATGGCGTCCCGCCCGCACCGACCGTCGGCACCGGACCCCGCACCATCCCCACGGTGCTGTGGCATGACCCGGCTGACCCGCTCGTGGCTCAGCTCCACCTTTAGGCTGGGAGTGTCCAGAACATTCGCCTCATGGTTCCTGTCATCCTGGAGCCAGAGTCGTCGTCCTGCGCACGCTGGCAGGACTTACTCCTCCTCACCCTTCGCCGCTACGCTCTGGATGACCACGTTCTCTGTGACCCCGCCGGTGTGGCGCCAACCGTCGCGTGGGTGCACCTCGATAGCATCGTGCTCACCTGGATCATGGAGACGATCTCTGTTGACCTCCACAGCCTCCTCCGGAACCTTCCTCACGCTCGGGCTGTTTGGCTTGCCATCGAGTGACAGTTTCTGGGTAACACCGAGGCCCGGGCTCTCCGTCTTGATGCAGCCTTCTGCACCTTCGTCCAGGGGGACCTCAGCGTCAGTGAGTACTGCCGCAAGATGAAGGCCATGGCGGACTCACTTGGCGATCTGGGTTGCCCTGTGGAGGACCGCAACCTAGTCCTCAACGTCCTCCGTGGCCTCAGTGATCGCTACACCCATCTCCGGTCGGTGATCATGCGCCAGCGCCCCTTCCCTACCTTCCTCCAGGTCCGTGACGACCTCGCCCTGGAGGAGATCACTCTAGGTGCTCAGGCTACCTTGCTCTCCGGCCTAGGGTCCTCGTCCTCCTCGACAGCTCTGGCGGCTCTCACCCTGACCTGTCCTCCTACTCCGTCAGGCCATCGTTCCCCCGGGTCGCACATGGGCGGCGGGGGTCACGGTGGCGGAGGTGGGGGTGGTGGTGGTCGTTGCCGCCGTGGTGGCCGCGGTGGTGGTGTTGGTGCTGGTCCCGGCGGTGGTGCCCGTGGCAGCGCTCCGGCACCGGGACCCCAACAGGGTGCGCCTTGGCCCACTTTCCACCACCTGTGGTCAGGGCGCATCTCCATGTGGCCGTTCTAGGGGCCTGTTTCTGCGGCTCGTCCCCTGGTGGCCATGTTCGCTAGTGCCCAGCCGGGGTTCACCTCGCCGCCGGGGTTCGCCGCCGCCTCTCCATCGCCCTGGACTCTGTCGCCTACCGCTACATCATGGCACACACCGCCCGCTGCTCCACCGCCGGCTACTCCACCGTCTAGGCTGGTTAGTTGGGACGCGACCGCCCTGGCTGCCTTCCAGACTCCCACTCTGACTCCACCACTGGGTCCCGAGTGGATCGCGGACACCGGTGCTACCTACCACACCACTCCGGACCCTGGTATACTCACCTCTGTGCGCCCTACTCCTTCCTCTCTCCCTTCGTCCATCATGGTGGCGAATGGCTCGTGTCTCCCTGTCACATCTGTGGGTGCCGCCGGCCCTCCCGGCTCTTTTCGCATGCCCGATGTTCTTGTTGTTCCTTCTTTGGTCCACAATCTACTTTCTATTCGTCGGTTTACTACTGATAATTCTTATTCTGTTGAGTTTGACTCTTCTGGTCTTATTGTGAAGGACTCGGCAACTCGGCGCCCCCTCCTCCGATGTGACAGCATCGGCCCCCTCTACACCATTCGGCTTCTGCCTGCCACCTCTTCTTCATCTTCGCTACCTGACACAGCTGTTGTTTTTGCTGCTACCACGTCATCTACCACCTGGCATCGTCGCCTTGGTCACCCCGGACGCGATGCCTTGATGCAGCTTACTCGTAGTGCCACTATCCCATGTACTCGATCCCCTGAGGAGCATTTATGTCATGCGTGCCAGTTAGGCCACCATGTTCGTCTTCCATTTTCCTCCTCTTCCTTGCATGCTACTCATGTATTTGATCTTGTACACCGCGATTTGTGGACTTCTCCCATTACTAGTATGTCGGGGTACAAATACTATCTTGTCGTGCTTGATGACTTTTCTCATTATGTGTGGACGTTTTCGTTGCGTGCCAAGTCTGAGACTTTCCCCACCCTCCGTCACTTCTTCGCCTGGGTGTCCACTCAGTTCGGCCTCACCATTAAGGTTGTTCAGTGTGACAACGGTCGTGAGTTCGATAACTCCGCCTCCCGTGACTTCTTTCTCTCCCATAGGATGCAGTTGCGGATGTCTTGCCCGTATACCTCCTCCTAGAACGGCAAGGCTGAGCGCATGATCCGCACGACCAACGACACCATTCGCACTCTTCTTCTCCAGGCACACCTCCCAGTACGTTTCTGGGCCGAGGCCCTCCACACCTCTACCTACCTCCTCAACTGTCTCCCTTCCACTGCGTGCTCGGTCCCCACTCCTCACCAGGCCCTCTTCGGTTCCCCTCCGCGCTATGACCACCTCCGTGTCTTCGGGTGTGCTTGCTACCCGAACACCGCTGCCACTGCTCCTCACAAGCTTGCACCCTGTTTCACCCTCTGTGTGTTTCTCGGGTACTCCCCGGACCACATGGGCTACCGATGCTTTGACCTCTCCTCTCGCCGGATCATCATCTCTCGCCATGTGGTGTTTGATTAGTCCGCCTTTCCCTACTCCTCCACCACCACACCGCCCTCCTCCGACCCTGACCTTGACCTCTTCACTCTCTTTCCGACTGACGCGTTGGTCGAGCCACCTATTCTTCCTCTCTCTGCAGGTCCTTGCTCATCGCCTGTCGGTCCTACTCCCGGCCCGGTGCCTTGCCTGGGTCCGGTGGTGTCGCCTACGGCGGTGTTGCCTCTCCGCGGCGCCCCATCTTCGATCGCCCTCAGGCTGAGCGGGGGTGGTGGGACTGCACTGCCTATGGGGCCATCGGTACCAACCCCTTTGGCTCGCTTCGCCCAGCCGGTGCGGGTCTACCATCGCCGACTGCCGCCGCCGGGGTTTGCCTCTCCACCGTCGCCGTCGCTGTCACCGCTGGTGCCCCAGTCCCCGCCAGGGACACCTACACCTCCACCGCCACCACCTGCGGCACGTGTCGAGCCGTCGGTGTACCACCCACCGCTCCTTCACCGTGACCCGCGGCACGTCCACCCGATGATGATGCGGCACGTGGCTGGTACCCTACGGCCCTGAATCCTGGCGGCCACGATCGGAGACTCATAGGTTTCTCCGGTACCCTCCTCCGTCCGCACCGCCCTGCTGGACCCCCACTGGCATCGAGCAATGGAGGAGGAGTACGCGGCGCTCGTCGCCAACCAGACATGGGATCTGGTGCCCCATCCGCCCGGCACCAACGTCGTCACCGGCAAGTGGATCTGGACGCACAAGCGGTGGGCCGATGGTACCCTGGAGCGGTACAAGGCTCGCTGGGTCCTTCGGGGCTTCACTCAGCGCCCCGGAGTCGACTACGATGAGACCTTTAGCCCGGTTGTGAAGCCGGCCACCGTTCGCACGGTGCTCTCGCTAGCCATTGCTCGCTCCTGGCCAGTTCACCAGCTCGACGTCAAGAACGCCTTCCCACACGGCGCCCTCATCGAGACCGTCTACTACTGTCAGCTGGCGGGCTTCGTGGACTCCTCTCACCTTGACATGGTCTGCCAGCTCAACAGGTCCCTCTATGCCTCAAGCAGGCCCCTCGGGCGTGGCACTCCAGACTAGCAACGTACCTCGTGACACTAGGCTTCGTGGAGGCCAAGTCCGACACGTCTCTGTTTGTCCACCATCATGGAGCAGAGACTGCCTACTTGCTCCTCTACGTGGATGACATTGTCCTCACCGCCTCCAGTCCATCACTTCTTTGCCGCCTCGTCGACGCGCTCCAACGGGAGTTTCCGGTCAAGGACCTGAGCGTGCTTCACCACTTCCTGGGGGTCACTGCTGAGCCTCGGCCCTCCGGACTCCTACTTCACCAGCGACAGTACACTCTTGACATTCTGGAGCTGTCACGCCCGGATTTAAGGGACAAATCCAGGTGCATCTCATATGTGCGCCAAGGAAGAACAACACACATAATAACAGAGTGCATAGAGATAAATGTCATAAATATCATAAAGGTACTTATTACATAGCGGAAGTCTTACAAAAATAAATGATAAAGTAAAGCGAACTAAATATTATTCCCTAGCGCCACAAAGCTGACTGGGAGACGCCACCTAGATCAAGTCGAATGCCTCAGTGTTAGGCGACTCCTCTTCGACCACATGTTCTTCTCATGTGGGGGGTGTGAGACAGCAAGAGTGAGCTCACATACGTTCATAGCTCAACAAGTCGTGGGGAACAATGTGGCATGAATTCACCAAAGGTGGGAGTTCATGAAGTGTAAGGCTAATCAATGAAATAAAGGCTGAGGCTGAGCATTGCTTTTATAAGTTGGTCAAAATTTTATTAGCAATTACTAAGTGTAAGTAAATACCAAACCTTAATAATAATAAAGAAAAGTAATAGTAAAATAATCCCAAATGCAATGCAAATGTCAAATTAAATTTAAGTTCCATAAATTAATCATGTGAGGGTCCGAGCCACTCACGACCGTGAGCACGGCTAGTATACCAGTTTTACACTCTGCAGAGGTTACGCATCTTTACCCACAAGTCATGTTACCCATCTGCCAAGAGATGGCCAATCTCATACACCTCTACCGAGGAGGCGAGGCAGGGTAACACTACGAGGCCTTTACAAAGTTCCACTAGCTTCAGAAATCTCGCTACAGTTTATAGGAAGCTCCAGTGCAGGAATCCCTCGCCTGACCGCCATCGCAGCAAAATCAACCCAAGGACCTCCGTACACTGACCACTCCCCTACTGCCCTTGCCCCTTTCGGGTAAGGAAGATCTCCACTAGCTTTCCTAGTTAATCAGCCAAGGGCGTCCCATTAAACCCTTGTGGTAGCACTGTTTTCCCGGGTGGTCGCTCCATGTTCCCATTAATTTAATGATCTTAACATGAACAGTAGTAATAAAAAGATAATAAAAGAGTTACCCAATCCACATAAAGCAATAGCAGGTACTACCCAAAAATATTTTAGTGGTGAACAAGGTATAAAGATAACCAAAACTAGGGTGACCTAAAGGATCCCATCAAAATTAAGCTATGCAGATCATTATAATTAATAAGAACATGGCTGGGAAAAAGTAAGTGATCAAGGGCACAACTTACCTTCAATGAGCTCCTCCTCAGCTACTTCTACTTGCTGAACCTCAAAATCCACAGTGGCTTGCTCGTCTACTCGCATCAACACAATACATACATAGTATAGCATAAATTAACATCACATCAAACATGTAAATAAAATATACAATAAAAATCTACACATTAAAATAAGATCACAGGAACTGGGATCATTAAATTTGGAGTTATAGATTTCAAGTTATGAATTTCCTAAGATTTAATGTGCTTGAAATAGGATTAAATGATAAATTAATTTTCTTACTGTTTTTTATGTCAAAACAGAGACACTAATGTATAGACAATAATATTACAAAAATTTAGGAACTGGAATGGACCAATTTGGGGTTCATATGCATTTTTTATTAATTATACAAATTCTAGGGTTTATTTTCATATTAAAAATCCAATTTCCAATTCATTTAATCAATTTAACTCTGTATTGGACTGGGCCTCAATTTCTAAAAAGGTCAGGGGCCTCGGTGCTAAGAATACTGAGACACATGATACAGGAGTGTGGACTGCGGGTTGTTTTATGTAAAGTAGAGGGGTTCATTTGCAATCTGCGCAAGCCGAAGGGGTAACTTCCAACCTGAGCCGTCCGATCTACATTTGAGGGCTCAGATTAGATCCTAAACCTAACCGAACCGGTACATTAAACGGGCCACTGGATTAGATTTGGCCAGTCAGGATTTAATCTAGGCGAAGGGGAGCGCTCTGCCCATCGTGGCCGATGCCACAAGATCCGACGGTTCACGCTAATCCGACCCTACATCTATTCATGGCCGTCCAAAATACATCCGACGGCGCGATTCCCAGTCTTCCTCCTCTACCCGGCTGAGCGACGACGATGTGGCGCAGAAGACTCCGGCTAGCCACCGATGGCCGCCCACTGCCCCAAAACCCAGATAATCCGTGCTATGCGTAGCTGAGGAACAAGTGAACGCAGCGAGGGTTTCATACCGAGGGATTGCGCGACGTAGAGGCTCATAGACGGTGACTCGCAGCACGGCGGTGACTGCGCAACCACGGCGAGCAATTGCACCTGCGTAGCGATGACAACGGCGCAATCGGAGGCGGTATAAGCTTCTATGGTTCAAGGGGCTGCGATAGGTTGAACCACGGCAGCCCGAGTGCCCGCGATTCCGGCGTTCGACGATGGCGGCGGATTTCCTTTTGGGCGGTGCGTGGCGGCGTCTGGTGGTGGCGAGGAATTTGAGGATAAAGAAAGGAGAGGGGAAAAGGGGCGCGTGCGTGATCTATTTGTACCCAGTCCGGGCGGGGGCCGGGAAGTGCGCGCGAGCTGGTCAAACCTCTGGCGATGCCGCGGCGGTCGTTGCGCGTGAGTTCGGTAGAATCCGTTGAGGGAGGTGGGAGACGGTTGACTCGCCAGGTCCACACGCTAGAGAAGGGAAAAGAACCGAGAGCGAGAGAAACTGACTGGCCACTGGGCCCGCATGGCAGTCGGTGTCAAGCGCGCGCGTGGAGAATTGGGAGGTGGACTGGTGGGGCCCGGTTGTCAGCAGGTGGAAGTGTGGTTGCGGTGTTAATTGGGCCAGCGTGCGTGGGAAGTTTTGGTGGGCTGAAATGGTGGTCGGTCAGCCCATGAAGTCCTTTATTCTTTTCTATTTTATTCTCTATCCTCTTTTCTATATTTCCTAGTTCAATTGGAATTTGAATTTGAATTCAAACATGTGCTAAATTTATTCTTAATTATATTGTAAAATTAAGAGGTATCAACTCTGAAAATATAGTTTCTCTTTGTATTATATACTCTCCTTTTCTTCTCTTTTCTTCCCATTTCCTTTAATGCTCCACCTCATTATCAATATTATATTTTCATTCATTTTATTACTATTGTATTAAATGCACAAACAAAACTCCAACAAGATGCACTTTCTTTTATTTTAGTATCATTGGTTTAATTTAATCATCTTTGATTCTATGTATGCTGTTTTCATGATGCAGATGAGGCACATCAAATAAGGAAAACACTATATATTCCTTGTATACAATTTTGAGTATTACAAATTCTACCCCCCTTAAAAATAATCTCGTCCTCGAGATTTAAGAAGATCTAGGGAAAAGATGGGGAAAATCTATGTGAAGCTCTTCTTCTCTTTCCCAAGTAGCTTCATCTTCACCATGGTGACTCCATTGCACTTTGCACATCTTTATAACCTTATTCCTTGTGACACAAGTCAAAGTATCCAAACTCTTGATGGGGTACTCAGCATAAGTCAAATCTTCTTGAACACTAAGGTCCTCCATTAGTAACTGCTCTTCAGGTACCCTGAGACATTTCTTTAGCTGAGATACATGAAAGACATCATGAACATCCGCGAGATGATCCGGTAACTCCAATTGATATGCAACCTCTCCCACTCGTTTTAAGATTAAGAAGGGTCCAATAAAACGAGGGGACGACTTTCCTTTGACTTTGAATCTTCTCATACCCCTGAGAGGTGACACCTTCAAATAGACATAATCACCTTCTTTAAACTCTAGCAGCCTTCTCCGAGTATCAGCATAGCTTTTCTGTCTTGACTGCGTAGTTCTCAAATTCTCCCTTATTTGTTGGACTTGTTCTTCAGCCTCTTGTATAATCTCAGGCCCAAACAACTGCCTTTCACCAGTTTGATCCCAATACAGTGGGGTCCTGTACTTTCTGCCATATAAAGCCTCAAACGGTGACATCTTCAAACTGTCCTGATAGCTATTATTATATGAGAACTCCGCATAAGGCAAACTCTTATCCCAACTTCCACCATGTTTAAGGGCACAAGCTCTTAACATATCCTCTAGCACTTGGTTGGTCCTCTCAGTCTGCCCATCAGTTTGTGGATGGTAAGCCGAACTAAAATTCAATCTTGTATCCAAGGACTCGTGCAACTTCTTCCAATACCGAGAGGTAAACTGTGATCCTCGGTCAGACACAATCTTCTTTGGCACACCATGTAGGCATACAATCCGTGCCATGTACAACTCTGCTAACTTGGCTCCTGAATATGTGGTCTTCACCGGAATAAAGTGGGCTACTTTAGTTAGCCTGTCCACAATCACCCATATAGAATCATACCCAGCCGATGTGCGAGGTAATCTAACAATGAAGTCTATGCCAATCTCTTCCCATTTCCACTCAGGTATCTTAAGCGGGTGCAACAAACCAGCATGTCTTTGATGTTCCGCCTTAACTCTTTGGCACACATCGCACATAGCCACATGTGCAGCCACGTCTCTCTTCAATCCATACCACCAATACTTTTGCTTCAAGTCCTGATACATCTTAGTACTCCCAGGTTGAATAGAAATAAACTGAGTCATGTGCCTCCTTCAATATGGTCTCCCAAAGACTATCGATATCAGGAATACAAATCCGATTCTTGAACCATATCGTGCCTTGCTCATCTTCTGTGAAATCTAGGCCTCTACCCTCTGTTATCAGATCCTTGATTTCCTGAATTTTAGCATCACCAACCTGACCTTTACGAATTTCTTGCTCCAAGGTAGGTTCCAATTCAATGGTAACTCCTTCTGTATGTGTAACAATCCCCAGGTTGAGACTCTCAAAATCTTTTGCTAATTCATCGGGTAGCTGGACAACGAAAGCGGAGTGAACATGCTCCTTCTGACTCAAAGCATCTGTGACCAAATTTGCCTTGCCTTGGTGGTAATGAATTTCCAAATCATAATCCTTAATAAGCTCCAACCAACGGCGTTGCCTAAGGTTGAGATCTTTCTGAGTGGATATGTACTTCAAACTCTTATGATCCGTGTATACTTGGCACTTAGTTCCCATAATGTAATGTCTCCAAATCTTAAGTGCATGCACAACTGCTGCCAGCTCTAAGTCATGAGTGGGGTAATTTAATTCATGTTTCCGCAATTGACGAGATGCATAGGCGATCACATGTCCTTCTTGCATGAGCACACATCCTAATCCTTGGCCACATGCATCACAATAAATGTCAAATCCCTTCTATAGATCTGGCATAATCAATACTGGCGGCGACATCAACCTCTCCTTCAATTGATCAAAGATTTCTTGGCATTTCTCATTCCACTTGAATTCTCTTCCTTTCTCCAAAAGCGAGGTCATAGGCTTGGCAATCTTAGAGAATCCTTCAATAAATCTCCGATAATATCCTGCGAGTCCCAAGAAACTCCGAATCTCAGTAACTGTAGTGGGCACTCTCCACTCCATTATCTCCTTCACTTTAGCAGGATCCACTGCTATTCCTCCATTAGAAATAATATGACCAAGGAATGGCACCTTGTCAATCCAAAACTCGCACTTGCTAAACTTGGCATAGAGTTGATTATCTCGTAGCTTATGTAGCACCAACCTTAGATGTTGTTCATGATCACTTTCACTCTTAGAATAGATAAGAATATCGTCGATGAACACCACGACGAATCTGTCCAAATACTCCATAAACACCTTATTCATCAAATTCATGAAATAAGCTGGTGCATTGGTTAATCCAAATGATATAACAGTAAACTCGTATAATCCATATCGGGTTGAGAAAGCTGTCTTAGGAATATTTGATGGTCTAATCTTCATCTGATGGTATCCTGATCGGAGATCAATCTTTGAAAATACCCTGGCACCTCTCATCTGATCAAATAAATCCTCAATACGGGGTAATGGATACTTGTTCTTCACAGTGACATCATTAAGTTATCTATAGTCCACACACATCCTCTAGGATCCATCCTTCTTCTGTACGAACAGTACCGGGGCTCCCCAAGGTGAGGAACTCGGATGAATGTACCTAGCCTCTTGCAACTCTGTTAACTATTTCTTAAGCTCCTTCAGTTCTTCTACAGCCATCCTGTATGGTCGTTTAGAAATAGGGGCAGTTCCAGGTAAAAGATCAATGACAAACTCAACTTCCCTATCTGGTGGCATTCCTGGTAACTCCTCTGGAAAGACATCCGGAAAATCTCTAACCACCCGGATGTTGTCACCAACAAACTCCTCTGCTATAAAGTATATCGCCCATTTGGAAGCGGTGGTTACTGCAATTTGAACTTGGAATGTTTCTCCTTTAGGGCTAGTGAGCTCTATAGTACCCCTACCACATGCTATAATGGCCTTTGCCTTCCTTAACCATGACATACCAAGGATTAGATCTATACTGCTGGCCTCTAGTATTATAGCGGTAGCTCCAAATTATCTTCCCATAATTGATAATGTCAATCTACGTGTCATTTGATTTGCCTCAATAGGCCCTTTAGGTGTGATTACTATCATTGGTTTTCTCATATTTAGCAGGGGTATCTCATTGGTGTTGGCATATCGAGCAGACATGAATGAATGTGTAGCACCAGAATCAAATAGTATGGTTGCAGGAATTGCATTAATGTAAAACATACCGAGTACGATGTCAGCACCATCAGGAGTATCATCAACACTGACTTGATTCACCCTGGCTATAGAATATCCCTTGCCAGGAGTCTGTTGCTTGTTCTTAGTTGGTGAAAGTCGCCTAGAGGGGGGTGAATAGGGCGAAACTGAAATTTACAAAGTTAATCACAACTACAAGCTGGGTTAGTGTTAGAAATAATAATGAGTCCACGAGAGAGGGTGCAAAACAAATCACAAGCGAATAAAGAGTGTGACACGCGGATTTGTTTTACCGAGGTTCGGTTCTCGCAAACCTACTCCCCGTTGAGGAGGCCACAAAGGCCGGGTCTTTTTCAACCCTTTCCCTCTCTCAAACGGTCCCTCGGACCAAGTGAGCTTCTCTTCTCAAATCAACCGGGAACAAAACTTCCCCGCAAGGACCACCACACAATTGGTGTCTCTTGCCTCGGTTACAATTGAGTGTTTGATCACAAGAACAAATGAGAAAGAAAAGCAAGCGATCCAAGCGCAAGAGCTCGAAAGAACAAGGCAAATCACTCTCTCTAATCACTAAAGCCTTTTGTGTTGGGAGAGGATTTGATCTCTTGGGTGTGCTTTGGAATGAATGCTAGAGCTCTTGTAAGGTGTAGAAGTGTAGAAACTTGGATACCAATGAATGTGGGGTGGTTGGGGTATTTATAGCCCCAACCACCACAAAGTGGCCGTTGGAGGGCTGCTGTCGCATGGCGCACCGGACAGTCCGGTGCGCCACCGGACACTGTCCGGTGCGCCAGCCCACGTCAGCAGACCGTTGGGGTTCGACCGTTGAGCTCTGTCTTGTGGGCCACCCAGGATGTCCGGTGGTGCACCGGACATGCCCTGTAGGCTGTCCGGTGCGCCACCCGCGCGTGCGCTGCTCCTCTGCGCGCGCTGGCATGCATTTAATGCCTCTGCAGGTGTCCGTTGGCGCCTGAACTAGCCGTTGCCCCGATGTCACACCGGACAGTCCGGTGTGCACCGGACAGTCCGGTGTGCACCGGACACTGTCCGGTGACTCACCGGACAGTCCGGTGAATTATAGCGGAGCGCCCTTGAGAATTCCCGAAGGTAGCGAGTTTGGAGTTGGAGACCCTGGTGCACCGGACACTGTCCGGTGGTGCACCGGACAGTCCGGTGCGCCAGACCAGGGTGCCTTCGGTTGTCCTTTTGCTCTTTTTGTTGAACCCTTTTCTTGGTCCTTTTATTGGCCTATTGTGAACCTTTGGCACCTGTAGAACTTATAGACTAGAGCAAACTAGTTAGTCCAATTATTTGTGTTGGGCAATTCAACCACCAAAATCGATTTAGGAAATAGGTGCAAGCCTAATTCCCTTTCAATCTCCCCCTTTTTGGTGATTGATGCCAACACAAACCAAAGCAAATATAGAAGTGCATAATTGAACTAGTTTGCAAGATGTAAGTGCAAAGGTTACTTGGAATTGAGCCAAAATAAATATTTATAGAATGCACATGGATTGTTTCTTTCTTATTTAATATTTTGGACCACGCTTGCACCACATGTTTTGTTTTGCAAATTCTTTTGTAAATTCTTTTCAAAGTCCTTTGGCAAATAGTCAAAGGTAAAGGAATAAGATATTGCGAAGCATTTTTCAAGATTTGAAATTTTCTCCCCCTGTTTCAAATGCTTTTCCTTTGACTTAAACAAAACTCCCCCTCAATAAATTCTCCTCTTAGTGTTCAAGAGGGTTTTAAGATGCAAATTTTGAAATCTCCTCTTTTAAAACACAATAAGATGCCAATTTGAGAATTGAACCAATCGAAAATCATTTTTAAAATTAGGGTGGTGGTGCGGTCCTTTTGCTTTGGGCTAATACTTTCTCCCCTTTGGCATGAATCGCCAAAAACGGATACTTAGAGTGAAATATAAGCCCTTTTACTAACTACTTTCTCCCCTTTGGCAAATAAAACATACGAGTGAAGATTATACCAAAGTCGGAGTCCTTTTGCTTAATGCTCTCTCATCCAAGGATGAAGAGTGGCACAGAGCGACGGCGAAGAATGAGTTACGGAGTGGAAGCCTTTGTCTTCGCCGAAGGCTCCAATTCCCTTTCAATACGCCTATGACTTGGTTTGAAATTCACTTGAAGACACATTAGTCATAGCATATATAAAAGAGACATGATTAAAGGTATATTTATGAGCAATGTGTGCAAGACATCAAAAGAAATTTCTAGAATCAAGAATATTGAGCTCATGCCTAAGTTTGGTAAAAGTTTGTTCATCAAGTGGCTTGGTAAAGATATCGGCTAATTGATCTTTAGTATTAATGTATGCAATCTCGATATCCCCCTTTTGTTGGTGATCCCTAAGAAAATGATACCGAATGGCTATGTGTTTAGTACGGCTATGCTCAACGGGATTATCCGCCATGCGGATTGCACTCTCATTATCACATAGAAGAGGAACTTTGGTTAATTTGTAACCATAGTCCCGCAGGGTTTACCTCATCCAAAGCAATTGCGCGCAACAATGGCCTGCGGCAATGTACTCGGCTTCGGCGGTAGAAAGAGCGACCGAATTTTGCTTCTTTGAAGCCCAAGACACCAAGGATCTTCCCAAGAACTGGCAAGTCCCCGATGTGCTCTTTCTATTAATTTTGCACCCTGCCCAATCGACATCCGAATAACCAATAAGATCAAATGTGGATCCCCGAGGGTACCAAAGCCCAAACTTAGGAGTATAAGCTAAATATCTTAAGATTCGTTTTACGGCCGTAAGGTGAGATTCCTTAGGGTCGGATTGGAATCTTGCACACATGCATACGGGAAAGCATAATATCCGATCGAGATGCACATAAATAGAGTAGTGAACCTATCATCGACCGTTATACCTTTTGATCTATGGATTTACCTCCCGTGTCGAGGTCGAGATGTCCATTTGTTCCCATGGGAGTCTTGATGGGCTTGGCATCCTTCATCCCAAACTTGGTTAGAATATCTTGAGTATACTTCATTTGGCAAATGAAGGTGCCCTCTTGGAGTTGTTTTACTTGAAATCCCAAGAAATACTTCAACTCCCCCATCATCGACATCTCAAATTTCTGTGTCATGATCCTACTAAATTTCTCACACGTAGATTCGTTAGTAGACCCAAATATGATATCATCAACATAAATTTGGTATACGAACAAATCATTTGCAAGAGTCTTAGTGAATAAAGTAGGATCGGCCTTGCTGACTTTGAAGTCATTTGCAATAAGTAAATCTCTTAGGCATTCATACCATGCTCTTAGGGCTTGCTTAAGCCCATAAAGCGCCTTAGAGAGCCTATAGACATGGTTAGGGTACTCACTGTCTTCAAAGCCGGGAGGTTGCTCAACATAGACCTCTTCCTTGATAGGTCCGTTGAGGAAGGCACTCTTCGACTTGTGAATACCCCTTGGCCACGAGTCGAGCTTTGTTCCTTGTCACCACACCATGCTCATCTTGCTTGTTGCGGAAGACCCATTTGGTTCCTACAACATTTTGATTAGGACGTGGAACTAAATGCCATACCTCATTTCTAGTGAAGTTGTTGAGCTCCTCTTGCATCGCCATCACCCAATCCGGATCTTGAAGTGCTTCCTCTACCTTATGTGGCTCAATAGAGGAAACAAACGAGTAATGTTCACAAAAATGAGCAACACGAGATCTAGTGGTTACCCCCTTATGAATGTCGCCGAGGATGGTGTCGATGGGGTGATCTCGTTGGATTGCTTGGTGGACTCTTGGGTGAGGCGGCCTTGTAACTTCCTCATCCTCATTGTCTTGAATAGTTGCATCTCTCCCTTGATCAATGCCGTCATCTTGAGGCGGCTCATCTCTTTGATCTTCTCCTTCATCAACTTGAGCCTCATCCTCTTCTTGAGTTGGTGGAGATGCTTGTGTGGAGGAGGATGGTTGATCTTGTGCATTTGGAGGCTCTTCGGATTCCTTAGGACACACATCCCCAATGGACATGTTCCTTAGCGCGATGCATGGAGCCTCTTCATTACCTATCTCATCAAGATCAACTTGCTCTACTTGAGAGCCGTTAGTTTCATCAAACACAACGTCACAAGAAACTTCAACAAGTCCTGAGGACTTGTTAAAGACTCTATATGACCTTGTGTTTGAGTCATAACCTAATAAAAAGCCTTTTACAGTCTTAGGAGCAAATTTAGATTTTCGACCTCTTTTAACAAGAATAAAGCATTTGCTACCAAAGACTCTAAAATATGAAATGTTGGGCTTTTTACTGGTTAGGAGTTCGTATGATGTCTTCTTGAGGATTCGGTGTAGATATAACCGCGTAGCAAGCGGTGTTAACCGCCTCGGCCTAAAACCGATCCGGCGTCTTGTACTCATCAAGCATGGTTCTTGCCATGTCCAATAGAGTTCGATTCTTTCTCTCCACTACACCATTTTGTTGTGGGGTGTAGGGAGAAGAGAACTCATGCTTGATGCCCTCCTCCTCAAGGAAGCCTTTAATTTGTGAGTTCTTGAACTCCGTCCCGTTGTCGCTTCTAATTTTCTTGATCCTTAAGCCGAACTCATTTTGAGCCCGTCTCAAGAATCCCTTTAAGGTCTCTTGGGTTTGTGATTTTTCCTGCAAAAAGAACACCCAAGTGAAGCGAGAATAATCATCCATAATAACTAGACAGTACTTACTCCCGCTGATGCTTATGTAAGCTATCGGGCCAAATAGGTCCATGTGTAGGAGCTCTAGTGGCCTGTCAGTCGTCATGATGTTCTTGTGTGGATGATGAATACCAACTTGCTTCCCGGCTTGGCATGCGCTACAGATCCTGTCTTTCTCAAAATGAACATTTGTTAATCCTAAAATGTGTTCTCCCTTTAGAAGCTTATGAAGATTCTTCATTCCAACATGGGCTAGTCGGCGGTGCCAGAGCCAACCCATGTTAGTCTTAGCAATTAAGCAAGTGTCGAGTTCAGCTCTATCAAAATCTACCAAGTATAGCTGACCCTCTAACACTCCCTTAAATGCTATTGAATCATCACTCCTTTTAAAGACAGTGACACCTATATCAGTAAATAGACAGTTGTAGCCCATTTGACATAATTGGGATACGGAAAGAAAATTGTAATCTAATGAGTCAACAAGAAAAACATTGGAAATGGAATGCTCAGGAGATATAGCAATTTTACCCAAACCTTTGACCAAACCTTGGTTTCCATCCCCGAATGTGATAGCTCGTTGGGGATCTTGGTTTTTCTCGTAGGAGGAGAACATTTTCTTTTCCCCTATCATGTGGTTTGTGCACCCACTATCGATGATCCAACTTGTGCCCCGGATGCATAAACATACAAAACAAGTTTAGTTCTTTGTTTTAGGTACCCAAACGGTTTTGGGTCCTTTGGCATTAGAAACAAGAACTTTGGGTACCCAAACACAAGTCTTTGAGCCCTTGTGTTTGCCCCCAACAAACATGGCAACTACCTTGCCGGATTTGTTAGTAAGCACATAAGATGCATCAAAGGTTTTAAAAGAAATGGCATGATCGTTTGATGCACTAGGAGTTTTCTTCTTAGGCAACTTAGCACGGGTTGGTTGCCTAGAACTAGATGTCTCACCCTTATACATGAAAGCATGATTAGGGCCAGAGTGAGACTTCCTAGAATGAATTCTCCTAATTTTATGCTCGGGATAACCGACAGGGTACAAAATGTAGCCCTCGTTATCCTAAGGCATGGGAGCCTTGCCCTTAACAAAGTTAGACAATTTCTTAGGAGGGGCATTAAGTTTGACATTGTCTCTCCTTTGGAAGCCAATGCCATCCTTAATGTCAGGGTGTCTCCCATTATAGAGCATACTTCTAGCAAATTTAAATTTTTCATTTTCTAAGTTATGCTCGGCAATTTTGGCATCTAGTATTGCTATATGATCATTTTGTTGTTTAATTAAAGCCATGTGATCATGAATAGCATTAATATCAATATCTCTACATCTAGTGCAAATAGAAACATGCTCAACGGTAGATGTAGAGGGTTTGCAAGATTTTAATTCAACAACCTTAGCATGTAATATATCATTTTCACTTCTAAGGTTAGAAATAGTAACATTGCAAACATCAAAATCTTTAGCCTTAGCAATTAATTTTTCATTTTCATTTGTAAGGCTAGCAAGAGAAATGTTTAATTCATCAATCTTAGCAAGTAAATCAATATTATCATTTCTAGAATTGGGAATCGAAACATTACAAACATGAGAATCAACCTTAGCATTTAAACTAGCATTTTCATTTCTAAGGTTGTTAATGGTCTCATGGCAAGTGCTTAGCTCACTAGATAGTTTTTCACATTTTTCTACTTCTAGAGCGTAAGCATTTTTAACCTTAACATGCTTCTTATTTTCCTTAATAAGGAAGTCCTCTTGAGAATCCAAGAGATCATCCTTCTCATGAATAGCACTAATCAATTCATTCAATTTTTCTTTTTGTTGCATGTTTAGGTTGGCAAAAAGAGTACATAAATTATCCTCCTCATTTTTAGCATCATCCTCATCACTAGAGGTTTCATATTTGGTGGAGGATCTTGATTTTACCTTCTTCTTTTTGCCATCCTTTGCCATGAGGCACTTGTGGCCGACGTTGGGGAAGAGAAGTCCCTTGGTGACGGCGATGTTGGCGGCGTCCTCGTCGGAGGAGCTCTCGTCCGAGTCCCATTCGCGGCAAACATGAGCGTCGCCACCCTTCTTCTTGTAGTATTTCTTCTTCTCCTTTCTTCTCCCCTTCTTGTCATCGTCCCTGTCACTGTCACTAGAAATAGGACATTTTGCTATAAAGTGACCGGGCTTACCACACTTGTAGCAAACCTTCTTGGAGTGGGGCTTGTAATCTTTCCCCCTCCTTTGCTTGAGGATTTGGCGGAAGCTCTTGATGATGAGCGTCATTTCCTCGTTGTCGAGCTTTGAGGCGTCGATTGGCTGTCTACTTGGTGTAGACTCCTCCTTCTTTTCCTCCGTCGCCTTTAATGCCACCGGTTGTGCTTCGGACGTGGAGGGATCTTCGAGCTCGTTAATCTTCCTTGAGCCCTTGATCATGTACTCAAAGCTCACAAAATTCCCGATTACTTCCTCGGGAGTCATTAGTGTATATCTAGGATTGCCACGAATTAATTGTACTTGAGTAGGGTTAAGGAAAATAAGTGATCTTAGAATAACCTTAACCACCTCGTGGTCATCCCATTTCTTGCTCCCGAGGTTGCGCACTTGATTCACCAAGGTTTTGAGCCAGTTGTACATATCTTGTGGCTCCTCCCCTTGGCAAAGACGGAAGCGACCGAGCTCCCCCTCGATCGTTTCCCGCTTGGTGACCTTGGTTAGTTCATCACCCTCGTGCGCGGTCTTGAGCACATCCCAAACCTCCCTGGCGCTCTTTAAGCCTTTGTCACACCCGGATTTTAGGGGTCCAAAACCCGGGCGCGAACATAATCACCAGGTGTGCTGGGACCAAGTCTCACACATATGATGAATCATGGCACAGGATCGAATGCCACATCTTTATATATATCAGGAGTTCTATACAAAATAAATAATTACATTATAAGGAGACAACGGTCCAGCAACCCAAAGTTGACTGGGAGACGACGGCCTAGACCACTCACGAACACATCGCAGCATCCTCCATGAGCATCATCCTGCGGTACCTGTTCTTGACCTGTGGGGGTGTGTGAGACAGCAAGAGTGAGCTCACATACGTTCATCGCTCAACAAGTTGTGGGGAATAATGTGCATGAACTCGCCAAAGGTGGGAGCTCACGTGAAGTGTAAGGCTTACCAAAGAGGATGGTTAGAGCTGAGCATTGCTTTTAAAGTTGGTCAAAATTTTATTAGCAGTTACTAAGTATAAGTAAATACTAGCCCAATTAAATAATAGAACAAAAGTAACATCATCACCTGCGATGCAATGCATATGACAAATTGAATTTAGTTCCATAATTTAATCATGTGAGGGTCCGAGCTGCTCATGACCGTGAGCACGGCTAGTATACCAGTTTTACACTCTGCAGAGGTTGCGCATCTTTACCCACAAGTCATGTTACCCATCCGCCAAGGGATCGCGACTTCCCATACACCTCTACCGAGGAGGCGAGGCAGGGTAACACTACGAGGCCTTTACAAAGTTCCACTAGCTTCAGAAAACCCGCTACAGTTTATAGGAAGCTCCAATGCAGGAATCCCTTGCAGGACCGCCATCGCAGCAAAATCCTCCCGAGGGCCTCCCTACACTGACCACTCCCCTACTGCCCTTGCCCCTTTCGGGTAAGGTAGTCTTCCACTAGCTTTCCTAATTAATCAGCCAAGGGGTCCCATTCCTCCCTTGTGGTAGCACTGTTTTCCCGGGTGGTCGCTCCATGTTCCAATTAACATAATGATCTTATCATGAACAGTAATAATAAACATATAATAAAAGTGTGATCATGAATAATGTACCTTCATACCCAAAACCACATAAAGCACTAGCAAGTACTACCCAAAAAGTTCAGTGGTAAACAAGGTATAAAGATAGACAAACTAGGGTAACCTATTGGGTCCCATCAAAATTAACCTATGCAGATCATTATGATTAATCAGAACATGGCTGGGTAAAAAGAAGTGATCAAGGGCACAACTTGCCTGGGACTTGAGATTCCAGGTACCAGGATGATCTTCAGGTGACACGTAGCCTCGCGCTAGTCGTAGCAATACAAACAAACAGTGTATAGGCAAAATTAACATTACACCAAACATATGAATAAACTGTGTAATAATAATCTACGCGCTTGTACGAGACTAACGCAACTTGAACGGATCAAATCGGAGTTAAAACGAAGGAGTTATGACTTTTCTAAGGTTTTATGTATTTGATATAAGATTAATTAAAATATAAATTTTAATGTGACTTAATGTCAAAACCAGAGGCACTAAATGATAAATAATAATATTACAAAATTATAGGAACTGGAATGGGCCAATTTGGACTTAATATGAATTTTCTATGGATTATACAAGTTTTACAATTATTTCTATACTCAAAATCAATTTCTAAATCTCTTTTTCCTATTTTCTTTAATTACTGGACTGGGCGCACTATTATCAGAAACTGCAGGGGCTAACACGCAAAATTTCCCAAGACTCAGGATTCCCCCGCACAGGACGGCGGGTTGATTACTTATAACTACAGGGTCTCTTTATGAAGTTTGCCACGCGAAGGGGTACGGTGAAATCTGAGCCGTTGGATTGACTACCTACGGATCAGATTAGATCACTTTTATCCGAACCGATACGCAATTGTGGCCGCAGGATCAATCATCCACGGTCAGAATAGATCGGTCGTGGAATGAAGCGGTACGCTCTGCTGACCCTACGATCCGAGATCTACGGTCCTTGTTTAATGAAGCCAAATCTCATCCTAGCCGAGGGATCGTAGATCTATGGTCATGATTCAATTGTACGAACGGGTGCGCGACTGTCTGATCTCGACCGTTGCGCAGAAGATCAACGGCCACGAGCTCAACCCCCCCCCCCCCCCCCGTCGACGGCCACCCTACGGCGGTGCACTCTAAACCGCGGTGGCGCCATTGCCGGCCGGCAGCCCTACCCACATATAGTTGCTAGAACTTCGATCCCGACGATGCTACGCAGAGTGGAGATGATGACGGACTCGAAGGAAAGCTCCATACCAGTAGTTGGGCCACGAGAACGCCTGTCGACGGCGCGGCGCGGGTTTATGGCGACGGCGAGAAATTCCGGTGGCCACGAGGTTCCTCGTCGCCCACCGGCGACACCCAGCGCTTCGTAGCCCGACGCCGATCCTCGTAGAGCACTAACCGAGCCCCGAACGGCGCAGCAAGTCGATGACCGCGGAGATCCCGTCTCAATCTCTCTCCCTGTTCTAACACCGCACGGCGTGGCACAAGGTAGATGGCGAGATGGTACGGGGGCTCGGTCTTATAGCCGCGAGGTGAGGACACGCCAGGTCGGCCCGAGAAAAGGGGAAAGAAAGGATCGGATTCACGGACCGGGAGCTTCGGCGGCAGGTGCGGCGAGTTCGTTGCCGCGAATTTGGGGAAGGGGACAAGTCTGACAGATTGGGCCCAAGTGCCAGTGAGCGTGGAGGCAACAGGAGTGCGCGGATGAGAACGATGACAAGCGGGACCCCCCCCTGTCAGCCACTGGATGCGTATGCGTGTGAGGAGCCAGATGATTTTGGGCCGGCCAAGCGTGGTGGTGTTTCGGAAGTGGGCCAAAAACGAATACGCCGGCCCAGTGCAGGTTTTATTCTTTTCCATTTTCAATGTCTTTTAAATTTTCAAATTCCTATCCCAAATTCAAACCTGTCTCAAATTTTTCTGATTTGCCCTTTTTCAAATCCCCAAATATCAAACCAATCCCTAATGAAAATGTAATCTCTATTATTTTCAGTAATTTTATTTTCCTAATTTCCTATTTATTCTTAAGGGTTTTATTTAAATTTCCATTCACATTCCTATTCCCTATTCCAAATTCAAATTTATACTTCTATTTTAGTTTTCAGATTTTTTTCAAATGTATCAATTGAAACCCAAGGGTGAATATAAACCATACTATTTTAATATTACTAATTTAAGTTTTATTCTCCTTGTTATTTATTTCATGGGATGTATAAATGGTTTCCTTTAAAAGAAAAATCCTTTTCTCATCATTTTCTTATTTCCTAATTTCCAAAGCATTATGATACTTTGTTTATATTTTTTTTTCTACTAATTTTGGGTCTTACAAATCCTACCCCCCTTAACAAAAATCTCGTCCTCGAGATTTGTAAGAAAAGGGATGTATACTCATATTGTTCTCGGAACATATGCACAAACAAAGAAATCTTAGCATGAGGTATAATTCTTTAACAAAACATAGGGTCAATAGACCTTATTGTTCCTTCTAAAATAATATCATATCATCTACTAACTAAAGTAACATCTAGATCTTACAAATCATCATAATTTATATCTATGTAGCTTGGTGGAGCTGGTGGTGGTGGTGGAGGTTGTTGTTGTTGTTGTTGTTGTCTCTCCAACCGTGCTTGCCTTATTTCTTGGCGGACCTGACGTATTTCCTCGCGTTCTTGTCTTATCTGATTTTGCATCTCGGTCACCAGGTCTGTTAATTGTTGTATTACTAGTCTTTGGGCAGCAACCACTTGATCGATTTCAACAGGTGGAGGATTTGGAGGATTCATTTTCTGTTTGTTGTTACGTGATAATCTTTCCTTTCCTGGTATTGACCATGAAAGTTAGAAGCATATGGTAATAGTTTTGCAAAGGAAATTATTCAATAAGCGGAATGAATAAGCTAGTAGCTGGTTATAATCTAAAGATTCTTTGGTAGGGCTTAATCTTTGTTTTATGTCCAGATTAGGGTAACCAATCGTATAAGGTGAATATCCAAGGGTAAGATAGAATCTGTCAAGATGAGAGATATATATGGGTGAGATAGACTACAAGATGTAGGTTAAAAGTTTGTTTGTTGTTAGGTGGGAATAGAAAGGTTATACCATTCATCATGGCTCTATGGGTTGGGTTAGCTCATGGTTGAGTTGATCCAATGTGCTAAGTTAAGTTAATACATGGCTAGTGGGGTCTAATCTCTTCTACTAGTGTCATTAATCTGTTTAAGTGGACCACATTAGACCACACTAGATCAGGTCACATTAGGTAAGATAAGATCTAGATTAGATTGGATATGACTAGATTAGACTAGTTAAATTTTGGATCAGTTCATAGTTGTTATTCTAGAGTGGAATAATCATACTAATTCGGGCAAGATGAATCCATATGGATAAGGTAGAATCTTTCGAGGTCGGTTAGATTTATTAGGGTGACATAAGATCTTTTCAAGATAAGAGGAGTATCTTTTAAGATAAGGTGGATCTATTAAGCTAGATATATTTTTAATGAAGGACAATCTAAGTTTGATTGGTTATATATATGCCTCCTAAGTATATGTAGATGCAATTGTGGACACTACTCCACAACTCATCCCACTCAATCAAAGATCCAAATCAGACAAGTATCATAAGAACAAACATTCAAGCACATAGATACCTAAAAAAATAATTTTGTTTTTGTTCCTAAGAGTAGGTCTCCTATTTCTAAAAGTCACTTTAAGCACAGGACTTCAAAGTGTGAAATCCACATTTTGTCTTTAGGATGATAAGGTAAGAATAATCAGAGTAAAGCGGAAATAGATAAGAAAAGATTAAGAGAAGTTTAGAAAGAATCAGAGTAATAGAGGTAAGTAGATAATGGTTATCCATTTCTATCTAGGTTTCGTCCTACAGTCAACATTGCTCTGATACCACTTCTGTCACACCCGGATTTTAGGGGTCCAAAACCCGGGCGCGAACATAATCACCAGGTGTGCTGGGACCAAGTCTCACACATATGATGAATCATGGCACAGGATCGAATGCCACATCTTTATATATATCAGGAGTTCTATACAAAATAAATAATTACATTATAAGGAGACAACGGTCCAGCAACCCAAAGTTGACTGGGAGACGACGGCCTAGACCACTCACGAACACATCGCAGCATCCTCCATGAGCATCATCCTGCGGTACCTGTTCTTGACCTGTGGGGGTGTGTGAGACAGCAAGAGTGAGCTCACATACATTCATCGCTCAACAAGTTATGGGGAATAATGTGCATGAACTCGCCAAAGGTGGGAGCTCACGTGAAGTGTAAGGCTTACCAAAGAGGATGGTTAGAGCTGAGCATTGCTTTTAAAGTTGGTCAAAATTTTATTAGCAGTTACTAAGTATAAGTAAATACTAGCCCAATTAAATAATAGAACAAAAGTAACATCATCACCTGCGATGCAATGCATATGACAAATTGAATTTAGTTCCATAATTTAATCATGTGAGGGTCCGAGCTGCTCATGACCGTGAGCACGGCTAGTATACCAGTTTTACACTCTGCAGAGGTTGCGCATCTTTACCCACAAGTCATGTTACCCATCCGCCAAGGGATCGCGACTTCCCATACACCTCTACCGAGGAGGCGAGGCAGGGTAACACTACGAGGCCTTTACAAAGTTCCACTAGCTTCAGAAAACCCGCTACAGTTTATAGGAAGCTCCAATGCAGGAATCCCTTGCAGGACCGCCATCGCAGCAAAATCCTCCCGAGGGCCTCCCTACACTGACCACTCCCCTACTGCCCTTGCCCCTTTCGGGTAAGGTAGTCTTCCACTAGCTTTCCTAATTAATCAGCCAAGGGGTCCCATTCCTCCCTTGTGGTAGCACTGTTTTCCCGGGTGGTCGCTCCATGTTCCAATTAACATAATGATCTTATCATGAACAGTAATAATAAACATATAATAAAAGTGTGATCATGAATAATGTACCTTCATACCCAAAACCACATAAAGCACTAGCAAGTACTACCCAAAAAGTTCAGTGGTAAACAAGGTATAAAGATAGACAAACTAGGGTAACCTATTGGGTCCCATCAAAATTAACCTATGCAGATCATTATGATTAATCAGAACATGGCTGGGTAAAAAGAAGTGATCAAGGGCACAACTTGCCTGGGACTTGAGATTCCAGGTACCAGGATGATCTTCAGGTGACACGTAGCCTCGCGCTAGTCGTAGCAATACAAACAAACAGTGTATAGGCAAAATTAACATTACACCAAACATATGAATAAACTGTGTAATAATAATCTACGCGCTTGTACGAGACTAACGCAACTTGAACGGATCAAATCGGAGTTAAAACGAAGGAGTTATGACTTTTCTAAGGTTTTATGTATTTGATATAAGATTAATTAAAATATAAATTTTAATGTGACTTAATGTCAAAACCAGAGGCACTAAATGATAAATAATAATATTACAAAATTATAGGAACTGGAATGGGCCAATTTGGACTTAATATGAATTTTCTATGGATTATACAAGTTTTACAATTATTTCTATACTCAAAATCAATTTCTAAATCTCTTTTTCCTATTTTCTTTAATTACTGGACTGGGCGCACTATTATCAGAAACTGCAGGGGCTAACACGCAAAATTTCCCAAGACTCAGGATTCCCCCGCACAGGACGGCGGGTTGATTACTTATAACTACAGGGTCTCTTTATGAAGTTTGCCACGCGAAGGGGTACGGTGAAATCTGAGCCGTTGGATTGACTACCTACGGATCAGATTAGATCACTTTTATCCGAACCGATACGCAATTGTGGCCGCAGGATCAATCATCCACGGTCAGAATAGATCGGTCGTGGAATGAAGCGGTACGCTCTGCTGACCCTACGATCCGAGATCTACGGTCCTTGTTTAATGAAGCCAAATCTCATCCTAGCCGAGGGATCGTAGATCTATGGTCATGATTCAATTGTACGAACGGGTGCGCGACTGTCTGATCTCGACCGTTCGCAGAAGATCAACGGCCACGAGCTCAACCCCCCCCCCCCCCCCCCCCCGTCGACGGCCACCCTACGGCGGTGCACTCTAAACCGCGGTGGCGCCATTGCCGGCCGGCAGCCCTACCCGCATATAGTTGCTAGAACTTCGATCCCGACGATGCTACGTAGAGTGGAGATGATGACGGACTCGAAGGAAAGCTCCATACCAGTAGTTGGGCCACGAGAACGCCTGTCGACGGCGCGGCGCGGGTTTATGGCGACGGCGAGAAATTCCGGTGGCCACGAGGTTCCTCGTCGCCCACCGGCGACACCCAGCGCTTCGTAGCCCGACGCCGATCCTCGTAGAGCACTAACCGAGCCCCGAACGGCGCAGCAAGTCGATGACCGCGGAGATCCCGTCTCAATCTCTCTCCCTGTTCTAACACCGCACGGCGTGGCACAAGGTAGATGGCGAGATGGTACGGGGGCTCGGTCTTATAGCCGCGAGGTGAGGACACGCCAGGTCGGCCCGAGAAAAGGGGAAAGAAAGGATCGGATTCACGGACCGGGAGCTTCGGCGGCAGGTGCGGCGAGTTCGTTGCCGCGAATTTGGGGAAGGGGACAAGTCTGACAGATTGGGCCCAAGTGCCAGTGAGCGTGGAGGCAACAGGAGTGCGCGGATGAGAACGATGACAAGCGGGACCCCCCCTGTCAGCCACTGGATGCGTATGCGTGTGAGGAGCCAGATGATTTTGGGCCGGCCAAGCGTGGTGGTGTTTCGGAAGTGGGCCAAAAACGAATACGCCGGCCCAGTGCAGGTTTTATTCTTTTCCATTTTCAATGTCTTTTAAATTTTCAAATTCCTATCCCAAATTCAAACCTGTCTCAAATTTTTCTGATTTGCCCTTTTTCAAATCCCCAAATATCAAACCAATCCCTAATGAAAATGTAATCTCTATTATTTTCAGTAATTTTATTTTCCTAATTTCCTATTTATTCTTAAGGGTTTTATTTAAATTTCCATTCACATTCCTATTCCCTATTCCAAATTCAAATTTATACTTCTATTTTAGTTTTCAGATTTTTTTCAAATGTATCAATTGAAACCCAAGGGTGAATATAAACCATACTATTTTAATATTACTAATTTAAGTTTTATTCTCCTTGTTATTTATTTCATGGGATGTATAAATGGTTTCCTTTAAAAGAAAAATCCTTTTCTCATCATTTTCTTATTTCCTAATTTCCAAAGCATTATGATACTTTGTTTATATTTTTTTTCTACTAATTTTGGGTCTTACAGCCTTGCACCTTGTTGTACTCCTCCCTACTTAGAGAAGCGAGGAGTATGGTTGTGGCTTGGGAGTTGAAGTGCTCGATTTGGGCCACCTCGTCCGCATCATAATCCTCATCCCCTACGGATGGTACCTGCACACCAAACTCAACTACATCCCATATACTTTTGTGGAGTGAGGTTAGATGAAATTTCATTAAATCACTCCACCTTGCATAATCTTCACCATCAAAAGTTGGTGGTTTGCCTAATGGGACGGAAAGTAGAGGTGTATGCTTAGGAATGCGGGGATAGCGTAGGGGGATCTTACTAAACTTCTTGCGCTCATGGTGCTTAGAAGTGACGGACGGCGCATCGGAGCCGGATGTGGATGGTGACGAAGTGTCGGTCTCGTAGTAGACCACCTTCCTCATCTTCTTGTGCTTGCCATCCGATGCGACTTGTGGGAAGAGGATTTCTTCTCCTTCCCCTTCCCCTTGTTGCGGGACTCTTCGGAAGAAGTCTTCCCGTGGCTCGTAGTGGGCTTGTCGCCGGTCTCCATCTCCCTCTTGGCGTGATCTCCCGACATCACTTCGAGCGGTTAGGCTCTAATGAAGCACCGGGCTTTGATACCAATTGAAAGTCGCCTAGAGGGGGGTGAATAGGGCGAAACTGAAATTTACAAAGTTAATCACAACTACAAGCTGGGTTAGTGTTAGAAATAATAATGAGTCCACGAGAGAGGGTGCAAAACAAATCACAAGCGAATAAAGAGTGTGACACGCGGATTTGTTTTACCGAGGTTCGGTTCTCGCAAACCTACTCCCCGTTGAGGAGGCCACAAAGGCCGGGTCTTTTTCAACCCTTTCCCTCTCTCAAACGGTCCCTCGGACCAAGTGAGCTTCTCTTCTCAAATCAACCGGGAACAAAACTTCCCCGCAAGGACCACCACACAATTGGTGTCTCTTGCCTCGGTTACAATTGAGTGTTTGATCACAAGAACAAATGAGAAAGAAAAGCAAGCGATCCAAGCGCAAGAGCTTGAAAGAACAAGGCAAATCACTCTCTCTAATCACTAAAGCCTTTTGTGTTGGGAGAGGATTTGATCTCTTGGGTGTGCTTTGGAATGAATGCTAGAGCTCTTGTAAGGTGTAGAAGTGTAGAAACTTGGATGCCAATGAATGTGGGGTGGTTGGGGTATTTATAGCCCCAACCACCACAAAGTGGCCGTTGGAGGGCTGCTGTCGCATGGCGCACCGGACAGTCCGGTGCGCCAACCCATATCAGCAGACCGTTGGGGTTCGACCGTTGAGCTCTGTCTTGTGGGCCACCTAGGATGTCCGGTGGTGCACCGGACATGCCCTGTAGGCTGTCCGATGCGCCACCCGCGCGTGCGCTGCTCCTCTGCGCGCGCTGGCTCGCATTTAATGCCTCTGCAGG
This sequence comes from Zea luxurians, assembly GCA_029449295.1. NCBI lineage: Eukaryota > Viridiplantae > Streptophyta > Magnoliopsida > Poales > Poaceae > Zea > Zea luxurians. Next base: position 3,395,947 of record JAOPSE010000018.1, on the reverse strand, counting down.
TGACCGTTGGCGCCTGAACTAGCTGTTGCCCCGATGTCACACCGGACAGTCCGGTGTGCACCGGACAGTCCGGTGAATTATAGCGGAGCGCCCTTGAGAATTCCCGAAGGTAACGAGTTTGGAGTTGGAGACCCTGGTGCACCGGACACTGTCCGGTGGCACACCGGACAGTCCGGTGCGCCAGACCAGGGTGCCTTCGATTGTCCTTTTGCTCTTTTTGTTGAACCCTTTTCTTGGTCCTTTTATTGGCCTATTGTGAACCTTTGGCACCTGTAGAACTTATAGACTAGAGCAAACTAGTTAGTCCAATTATTTGTGTTGGGCAATTCAACCACCAAAATCGATTTAGGAAATAGGTGCGAGCCTAATTCCCTTTCAGTTGGTGTACCAGAATTTCCCATCGGACAAGCATTAGCATAGTGCCCAATCTAACTGCACTTAAAGCATGTAGGGCCGGTCTTCTGTCCTGCAGACCTCGTCGGGGTGCCAGTGGGAGTAGCCTGACGAGTAGGAGGTGTCCGTGGAGACCCCTATGAAGCATACTGAACTGAGCGTGGTCCTCCTGGTCGGGTCGGTGTACCCTGTGGTGAAACGTAGCGGGGATGAACACTGCTGCTACCCTGTCCCTGTGAGATAGCCTTCCTCTTCAAGTCACCCAGTTGAACACGCTTGTGTTCAATAGCAAGAGCCTTATCCAGTAGCCTCTGAAATGATGGAAATGTGTGTGCAACCAGTGCATATTGTAGGGGTCCATTAAGTCCTTCAATTAAATGCTCCTGCTTTCTCTCATCCTCAGCAACTTCCTCTGGAGCATATCTCGATAGTTGAATAAATTTATCTCTGTACTCGCTGACCGACATGTTGCCTTACTTCAATGACAGAAACTCCTTCTTCTTGATCTTTATCAATCCAGCTGGAATGTGGTAGTTCCTGAACTGTGCACTGAACTCTGCCCAAGTAATAGTATCAGCAGCATCATGGGCAGTAGTATAAGAATCCCATCAGTCAGCAGCAGGACCTGTCAGACGACCTGAGGCATAAAGAACTTTCTCCTGGTCTGAGCATTGGGCGATGTTGAGCATCTTCTCAATCGACTTCAACCAATCATCTGCATCAAGTGGATCTGGCGAACTGGCGAAGGTCGGTGGCTTATGACTCATAAATTCCCAGTGCTTATCATGAGGTGGAACTGGTGGTGGTGGTGGAGGCAATGGTACTTGTTGCTGTTGTTGCTGTTCCTGCTGTTGTTGATGAAGTTGTTGTTGCAGCTGCTGTTGTGCCCTTCTCTCCTGGCGTATCTCTTCTCTCTCCGAGCGCAACTCCTGGCGTATCTCTTCTCTTTCCTGACGCATCTCCTGGCGTTCTTGCTGCATCTGGGCACGCATATCAGCCATAGTGTCTGCCATTTGCTGCATCATCCTCATCTGAGCTGCAATCAGTGGGTCAACTCCGCCTGGTGGGGGATTAGGAGGATTCATCCCTGCTGGTTGTGGCTGAGGTTGTCTATATATCCATCGAGTGTGTCGATTAGGAGGCAAATCAATTCCACCACCCCTCCTGGTATTGACCATCTGAGTTAGATACATATGGTAAGAGAGAGCAGTAGACAAGGCAGTAATTACGAATCAGGTTACTTTGGGGGATTTATTAGCTAAGCACTTTAACATTTTATCCACCATAGCTAGTTCATTACCTTATAGTGGTACATACTAAGATGTCCATATATAATATTTCAATCAATCAAAGAAGCAAATCAGACATTTATCATCAGAACAATCAAACAACATTTTTAAATAGAGAAAATAGTTTTGATTTGGTCTTAGGCCTCCCATCTCTTAAAAATGTCATAGGGGTAGGGATTCCAAAGTGTGAAATCCGTCTTGTCTCAGAATAGAAAAGATAAGAATGATCAGAGTAGAACAGTAGAAGGTGAGACAGGATCAAGATAAGCATAGAAAGAATCAGAGTAAGGTAAGTATAGAATGAATCAGAATAAGATAAGTAGGTAAGGGTTTTGTCCATTTCTATCTAGGTTTCGTCCTACAGTCAATATTTGCCTCTGATACCACTTCTGTCACGCCTAGATTTAAGGGACAAATCCGGGTGCATCTCATATGTGCGCCAAGGAAGAACAACACACATAATAACAGAGTGCATAGAGTTAAATGTCATAAATATCATAAAGGTACTTATTACATAGCGGAAGTCTTACAAAAATAAATGATAAAGTAAAGCGAACTAAATATTATTCCCTGGCGCCACAAAGCTGACTGAGAGACGCCACCTAGATCAAGTCGAATGCCTCAGTGTTAGGCGGCTCCTCTTCGACCACCTGTTCTTCTCCTGTGGGGGGTGTGAGACAGCAAGAGTGAGCTCACATACGTTCATAGCTCAACAAGTCGTGGGGAACAATGTGTCATGAACTCACCAAAGGTGGGAGTTCATGAAGTGTAAGGCTAATCAATGAAATAAAGGCTGAGGCTGAGCATTGCTTTTATAAGTTGGTCAAAATTTTATTAGCAATTACTAAGTGTAAGTAAATACCAAACCTTAATAATAATAAAGAAAATTAATAGTAAAATAATCTCAAATGCGATGCAAATGTCAAATTAAATTTAAGTTCCATAAATTAATCATGTGAGGGTCCGAGCTGCTCATGACCGTGAGCACGGCTAGTATACCAGTTTTACACTATGCAGAGGTTGCACATCTTTACCCACAAGTCATGTTACCCATCTGCCAAGAGATGGCCAATCCCATACACCTCTACCGAGGAGGCGAGGCAGGGTAACACTACGAGGCCTTTACAAAGTTCCACTAGCTTCAGAAATCCCGCTACAGTTTATAAGAAGCTCCAGTGCAGAAATCCCTCGCCTGCCCACCATCGCAGCACAATCAACCCAAGGACCTCTCTACACTGACCACTCTCCTACTGACCTTGCCCCTTTCGGGTAAGGAAGACCTCCACTAGCTTTCCTAGTTAATCAGCCAAGGGCGTCCCATTAAACCCTTGTGGTAGCACTGTTTTCCCGGGTGGTCGCTCCATGTTCCCATTAATTTAATGATCTTAACATGAACAGTAGTAATAAAAAGATAATAAAAGAGTAATCATGAATATTGTATCTCCATACCCAATCCACATAAGCAATAGCAGGTACTACCCAAAAATATTTTAGTGGTGAACAAGGTATAATGATAACCAAAACTAGGGTGACCTAAAGGATCCCATCAAAATTAACCTATGCAGATCATTATAATTAATAAGAACATGGCTAGGAAAAAGTAAGTGATTAAGGGCACAACTTGCCTTCAATGAGCTCCTGCTCAGCTACTTCTACTTGCTGAACCTCAGAATCCACAGTGGCTTGCTCGTCTACTCGCATCAACACAATACATACATAGTATAGCATAAATTAACATCACATCAAACATGTAAATAAAATATACAGTAAAAATCTACACATTAAAATAAGATCACAGGAACTAGGATCATTAAATTTGGAGTTATAGATTTCAAGTTATGAATTTCCTAAGATTTAATGTGCTTGAAATAGGATTAAATGATAAATTAATTTTCTTACTGTTTTTCATGTCAAAACAGAGACACTAATGTATAGACAATAATATTACAAAAATTTAGGAACTGGAATGGACCAATTTGGGGTTCATATGCATTTTTTATTAATTATAGAAATTCTAGGGTTTATTTTCATATTAAAAATCCAATTTCCAATTCATTTAATCAATTTAACTCTGTATTGGACTGGGCCTCAATTTCTAAAAAGGTCAGGGGCCTCGGTGCTAAGAATACTGAGACACATGATATAGGAGTGTGGATTGCGGGTTGTTTTATGTAAAGTGGAGGGGTTCATTTACAATCTGCGCAAGCCGAAGGGGTAACTTCCAACCTGAGCCGTCCAATCTACATTTGAGGGCTCAGATTAGATCCTAAACCTAACCGAACCGGTACGTGAAACGGGCCACTGGATTAGATTTGGCCGATCAGGATTTAATCTAGGCGAAGGGGAGCGCTCTGCCCATCGTGGCCGATGCCACAAGATCCGACGGTTCACGCTAATCCGACCCTACATCTATTCATGGTCGTCCAAAATACATCCGACGGTGCAATTCCCAGTCTTCCTCCTCTACCCGGCTGAGCGACGGCACCGTGGCGCAGAAGACTCCGGCTAGCCACCGATGGCCGTCCACTGCCCCAAAACCACAGATAATCCATGCTACGCGTAGCTGAGGAACAAGTGAACGCGGCGAGGGTTTCATACCGAGGGATTGCGCAACGTAGAGGCTCACAGACGGTGACTCGCCGCACGGCGGTGACTGCGCAACCACGGCGAGAAATTGCGCCTGCGTAGCGACGACAACGACGCAATCGAAGGCGGTATTAGCTTCTATGGTTCACGGGGCTGCGATAGGTTGAACCACGGCAGCCCGAGTGCCCGCGATTCCGGCGTTCGACGGCGGCGGCGGATTTCCTTTTGGGCGGTGCGTGGCGGCGTTTGGTGGTGGCGAGGAATTTGAGGATAAAGAAAGGAGAGGGGAAAAGGGGCGCGTGCGCGATCTATTTGTACCCAGTCCGGGCGGGGGCCGGGAGTGCGCGCGAGCTGGTCAAACCTCCGGCGATGTCGCGGCGGTCGTTGCGCGTGAGTTCGGTAGAATCCGTTGAGGGAGGTGGGAGACGGCTGACTCACCAGGTCCACACGCCAGAGAAGGGAAAAGAACCGAGAGCGAGAGAAACTGACTGGCCACTGGGCCCGCATGGTAGTGGGTGTCAAGCGCGCGCGTGGAGAATTGGGAGGTGGACTGGTGGGGCCCGGTTGTCAGCAGGTGGAAGTGTGGCTGCGGTGTTAATTGGGCCAGCGCGCGTGGGAAGTTTTGGTGGGCTGAAATGGTGGTCGGTCAGCCCATGAAGTCCTTTATTCTTTTCTATTTTATTCTCTATCCTCTTTTCTCTATTTCCTAGTTCAATTTGAATTCGAATTTGAATTCAAACATGTGCTAAATTTATTCTTAATTATATTGTAAAACTCTAAAAATATAGTTTCTCTTTGTATTATATACTCTCCTTTTCTTCTCTTTTCTTCCCATTTCCTTTAATGCTCCACCTCATTATCAATATTATATTTTCATTCATTTTATTACTATTGTATTAAATGCACAAAAACAAAACTCCAACAAGATGCACTTTCTTTTTTTAGTATCATTGGTTTAATTTAATCATTCTTGATTCTATGTATGCTCTTTTCATGATGCAGATGATGCACATCAAATAAGGAAAACACTATATATTCCTTGTATACAATTTTGAGTATTACAGGAGCGGGCCAAGATGATTGACTGCAAGCCCTGCTCTACCCCAGTCGACACGTAGGCGAAGCTCTCTGAGGACATGGGTGAACCGGTCGAGGACCCTTCCGGGTACAGGAGCCTTGCCGGTGCCCTTCAGTACCTCACCTTCACTAGGCCGAACATCTCCTACGCCGTGCAGCAGGTCTGTCTCCATATGCACGACCCCCGAGAGCCCCACCTCGCGGCTCTCAAACGCCTCCTCCGCTACCTCCGGGGCACCGTCGACTACGGGCTGCTTCTCTACCGGTCTACCTCCTCCGAGCTGGTCGTCTACACCGACACTGACTGGGCCGGGTGCCCGGACACTCGGCGCTCCACCTCCAGCTTCGCCGTCTTCTTCGGTGGCAACCTGGTGTCCTGGTCGTCGAAGCGCCAGCCGGTCGTCTCCCGCTCGAGTGTCGAGGCAGAGTACTATGTTGTGGCCAACGGCGTGGCGGAGGCTGCATGGCTCCGGCAGCTCCTCACCGAGCTCCACAGTCCCCTCTCCAGGAACACGTTGGTCTACTGCGATAACGTCAGCGCCATCTACCTCTCTACCAACCCGGTGCAGCACCAGCGAACCAAGCATGTAGAGATCTATCTACACTTCGTCCGCGATTATATCGCCGCCAGTACTGTTCGAGTCCTCCACGTCCCGACCACCTCCCAGTTTGCTGATATCTTCACCAAAGGTCTTCTGTCCTCGACCTTCGCCGAGTTTCGCTCCAGCCTCAACATCAGTAGTTGTTGGGGGCCTTCGTCCTCCGAAGGTCCTCAAAAACACAATTTGACAATATTTTCCAAGTGAATTATATGAACAGGTATCTTCGGATTCAGATTATGAACATGGAGTACGGTCAGAATGAAGCCCAAGCCAGACGAAGGGGGATTAAGATGAAGGACGGGCTGATTACTAAGCCGTACGAAGGATGGTGCACAGCCGAAGCTACGCGCAGAAAGCTTCGTCGCGATAGCAGAAAGGGGAACCGACTTAAAGATGAAAAGACTACTTAGGCCTTAATAGATTCCCATAAGTCATCAGCAAATGTAATGGACATGAATGTAATTTTGCATGGGCTACGTCCCACGCCTATAAATAGATGAACAGTACTCCCGTACTAGACAGGCGGACTTGGCATTTGCTTTCTGTCATCCTTGTACTTTTGCCTTCCTTCAATCCGAAGGTACACTTGTAATCTGAACTCATTTCTATTTTTATAAGATAATAAAATAGAAATGACGTTGTGATAATATTTAAATGTTTATATTACTCTTTATGTTGCATGTAAGTTCTTTGTCACAGTTTATTGTGCTTACGAAGATGTGTTGTTTGTGACCTTCGTCCGGAACACATTATATCCCGAAGGGAAATAATGTTTAAAAGGACGAAGGGCTTTATCATTTAACACTTTTTATGTTGCCTTGTTCTTAATCCGAAGCATTTGAGAACAAGTCCCCAACATTGGCGCCCACCTCCGGTGAACTCACTTCCACTCTTTGAGTCTTTGAGAGCCCTCGGCGATCATCAACCTTCGCTATGGCGCCGAAGAAAGCTTCAGCAACTGGCACTGCAGCTCTCCAACCGCTGGACCACAATCAGGAGACTGTCTCTCTTCGGGAGGCCCGAAGCCAGAAGAGGAAGGCTGTCAGCCCGATGCCTCAAGAGGATGAGCTAGACCAAGAGATCAGAGATATGGAGATGCTTCATCAACAGGTGCAGAGGAAGAAGGAAAAGATGGCCAGGCTAGCTGAACTACAAAGGCAGATAGACGAAGCTTCTGAAGAAGTTCGCCATCTTACTCACGATGAGCAGAACCGAAGGCCTCAACAAAAAGACCTTCATCAGGAGGGTTTCTTCAACGAAGATGACTGGTATGACAATTTCCATCATGGAAATTTTGTTTTTGATGATGCTTCTCCCTTGTCCGCTGAGCTGCAGGCTACACCTTGGCCTCCGTCCTATAAGCCGCCCCAGCTTCCCATATTCGATGGCCATTCAGACCTGAAGCAGTTTTTGATGAGCTACGAAGCAACAGTATCTTTGTATGGCGGCAATGCTGCAGTCATGGCAAAGTCTTTTGTTATGGCTGTCAGGAGTGTTGCTCAAACCTGGTATTCCTCCCTTCGACCAGGAACGATCACCTCATGGCAAAAACTGAAGGACATGTTGTTAACTAGCTTCCAAGGGTTTCAGACGAAGCCGGTCACTGCTCAGGCCCTGTTCCAATGCACTCAGGATCATGAAGAATACCTTCAGGCGTATGTCAGAAGGTTCTTGCGTTTGAGGGCGCAGGCACCAACGGTGCCCAACGAAATTGTCATTGAGGCCATGATCAAGGGACTTCGGCCTGGACCTTCAGCTTAATACTTTGCTAGGAAGCCTCCTCAAACTTTGGAGAAACTGCTCCAGAAGATGGACGAGTATATTCGTGCCGACAATGATTTTCGCCAAAGAAGGGAGGAGGCTTTCAGGTTTTCTGAAATGACCAGGGGCTTCGGAGGAAGACTCTATCCGAGGCATGTCAGGTCCATCCACAACTCTACTCAAAATGATGATAAGGGGAGTAAGCAGAACAGGTCGCAGTGCTCCTCACAGGCTTCGGGGCAACAGCAAAGTTTCTTCCGGCCACCAGCTCCAAGAGGCAGAGGCGCCAGGGGCTTCGGCAGAAGATTTGGAGATCAACCAAGGAGAGTATTTTGCTTATTCTGTGGTGAAAACAAGGGCCATACCACCAGGATGTGCCATGTTACCATCCAGAAGCAAAAGGAGATAGCCGAAGCTGCAGCACAACAAGCTCAGCCGAAGCAGGTCATGCATACTGCTTCGTACCATCCGCCTTACATCCCAGAATACATAGGCAACCACCCTGCAGTTTCTGTTGCTTCGGCGAGTCAACCTCAAGCTTCCTGGCAACAGCCTCCGCCTCCACCACCGCTGCAGCAAGGCCAACAGCCAGAAGGGAGCCAATATGCTCCACACCAAAGGGATCTCAGAGAACAATCCGAAGCTCGCATAGTCAATAGCACTGTGCCAGAGTCGAAGCACATCTATTGACAAATATCCTACCAGTTTTTTCCATTCAGTTCTATTTTCTGTGTAATAAAGGACATTTTTAAGTTTTCATGTAAAAGTTTCTTTGCTTGCTACAAGGAAAATGTATTTTCTCAGGCTTAAGTTGCTGAAGCTTAAAAATTTGCGATAATAAGGAGGACCTTCGAATTATCGAAAATCTTTCGAAGCAACAAAAAGTCGTTCTAAGGAACGCAGAGTAAGTTTGCTGAAATCACAAAAAGTCGTTCCAAAGGGAACGCAGTGTAAGTTTTCTGCTCCAAAGTCGTTCCTAAGGGAATGCAGAGCTTACAGCGAAAAGTCAATGCTGATACCACCTAAGTAAAAGGTGAAGAAGCTCCAAAGTCGTTCCTAAGGGAATGCAGAGCTTACAGCGAAAAGTCAACGCTGATACAAAAATATTTTGTGTTTTACGGGGATATGTGTGTATCTTCGGAACAAATGTCATCTACATAACATAACATCATCACATCATTTTGCATAGCATAAGCATCATACATCATGTTGCATATGGCAAAAGAAGGGGACACGGTATCAACCTTCGCAAGGATACTTTGAGAAAGTGAAAATCGTGCTAAGTCACAAGGGGATACAATATTGATCTTCGGAATATAGCTTCGGAGAAAATTTTCATGAAGCTTGGATATCCTTCATCAGAGCACTATGAACATTGTCGTGATGCATAAAAGTTTTTCTATCTTCACAAAGCATGAAAAGAAGGGAAGGTGTTTTTTTTCGCCGAAGGCTCAAAAACGGTACGTATGTAAAGTTTCATGCATCGTAAAGAATCGAGTCATTAAAAGCAAATATATCACAGGGTTACAAAATGTCACACATGTTTCATTTCAGAAGTCTTTACAAAAGTGCTTAATCTTCTCTCAAAACAACTTCGGCAGCTTCGTTCAGGAGTCGGTTAACAACTTCATCCATGATAGCTTCAGCCATCTTTTTAATTTCTTCGTCTCCTTTCGGGTGAGGGCCCGGAGACGCTCTAGTAGGATCTGAAGGAGGACATGATACGGCCACATTGCTATTACAAATTGTGAACGAAGTTTAAAATCAAAAATTACAACACAATAAAAACCATTAGCTAATACCTAAATGCCCTTCGGGCTCTGAGCTTTTATCAGCGGCCTTAGCTACTTCTCTAGCGTCGTGAATGCCCTTCTCACTTTTCTGAATGATTTCTCGGGCCATTTCTCGGCCACCATTGTCCCAGACGTCGGTGAAAAATTTTCCACCAGCCTGGCTAGCTTCGGCCGAGGGGTCTTTAATATCTTCAGGGGATAAGCTGGCTTCGGATTGTGCAAGAACCTTAACATGATCGCAGCCTTTTTTCTCCAGTATAGAAGCAATCCCCCTGGCACCCGAGAAGGCGCAAATGTCTCCACGGCTGTTTAGAATTTCTTCGAAAGCTTCAGCTTCGTGGCAGATCCATTCGATCGGTCCTTCTGGGTTACCTCTCACAAAATCTTCTTCGCTCGAAAATGCGCCAACACTGGCGAAGCTGGTTTTTATTTTCTTTACACATTCCATGGATTTTTCGTAGCACCTTTTCTTAGAAGACCGAAGCTCTTCAACCGTTCCTTCCAAATGATTAGCCCATTGATCGCTACATTCTCGCCTCGTTTCTTCAAGTATGCGTTCTTCTTTCGCCCGGGCCAACTGCTTCCGAAGATCGTCAATCTCGTGCTTTTGAGCTGCAATTTGGGCTTTGGACGCAGCTTCGTTCTCCTTTACTTTATCCACTAATGTAACTAGAATTTTATCCTTTTCCAGGGCTTCGTTCCTTAATTTGATAACCTCTGTTCGAAGGTTGTTGAAGGCAATTTCGTAGCTTTCGTCTTCGGCACTCTTTTGCGCTCTCAGCGCGTTGCTTAGTATTAAACCCTATATGTAAAAAGTTAGTATAAGAATAAAACAATAGATTTCGAATCATAAAGTTTCCAAAATGCGCAATTCTCGCACCTTCAGACTATTATATGCAAGGCTATCCGCAAGATCCTCCTTCGTCATAGCGCACAGTCCAGCTTCAAGCTTCGGAAACCCCATGCTCCTAGCCATCTCCCGGCAGACAGATAATTCTTTGTTGTCAGGGAGGCAGTATAGGAAGTCATCTTCGTTTGTCCCATTAAACACTAGTGCCCCCTTCGGATATTTTAATTCTCTGGCATAGTGATTGGCTTCATAAATCTCTTCTTCAGATAATTTCTTCCCCGAAGCATGTCGCACAATGTAATCGCGTATGATGGAAGGTGCTTCGGGGGCCGCAGTGTCAATTTCTTCAACCAAAATTGGCTCTGGCATTTTTATTTTTTCTTCGGTTTCCAAAGGTTGTTCCTTGGTGGGCTCTGAAGGCCCAGCTTCAGCTTCAAGTTGTTGCTTCGAAGCTTCAGCAACTAAAGCTTCAGTAGACACTTCAGAAAATTCAACAGTCTTCTTTGGAGTTATGCTTGAAGACTTAATTGTCTCCAAAACATCTAACACGTTCACCATTCTTTTTCTTTTCGGGGTCACCGATGGGCCCTTTTGATTTTTTATTGTCTCAACACTTGCTGAAGGACTTAAGATTTCCAATATTTTTGGTCCTTCAATTCTCGGTTTTTCTGCTGAAGGTGCTTCAGTTTTTTCTTCGATCTTCGGCACTGGAGCTGGCTCTGTAGTTTCAGTGGCCAAAGAGACTTCACCGATAAATTCAGGCACTGTGGTCGGCTCAATAAAACGCGCCCGGTGGGTGAGCACCTTCATCTTTTTTCTTTGCGGCGCTGGCTCACCAGAAGCACCTGAGCCAACTTCTTTTGCAGGAGAAGAATTTTTTCTTTTGCGGCCTGGCACCGGATAATGGTAGTCAGGGTAGACAAACCCGATTGCATCAAATACCCGGTTGAGCCTCTTCTTCTTTCGGCCTCCGAAGGCTGCTGATAATGCAGTATTCTCGGCCTTCGAATATGCCCCAAGCAGTTCGTCACTTAAGGTTTCAATGCTTTTTAACCAGTCGTCGTCCGGTTCAACAAATTTATCCCCGTATTTGAATGTGTATTTTAGTCTGACCAGTCCACCTTCGTCAGACTCTTTGATGGTCTCCTTCGGCATTTCCCACTTTCCTGCAAGTGGCCAAACTCTGAAGGCGATATGCTCTTGGACCAGATCCCTTGTCCCAATAAAAGTGCAGATTACGCCGAAGGCTCTTTGGCATTCTTCGGCCGCTTCATCCATTTCAACCTTCGGCTTTCGGAGTCCGAAGCGTTGCCAGATAGGGCGCATAATGATACTCTTAACATCTTCCTGCGCTGTCAAGTCATTCTTTACATAGAACCATTCTGTCATCCAGGCGCCGGGCCACCTGAAAGTTCCCTTTGACCCGGGAACAGGATCTGGATGTCGCCTAGAGGGGGGGTGAATAGGCGAATAAAACTTATTACTTTAAAACTTAAATTCTTACTCTACTCGAAGACTTAGTACGCAGTGGAGTGAGAAGACTCTTCGAGTAGGTTGCAGCGGAATCAGAGATCCTGTCTCAAAAGTGTCCTGCACTTCAAATAAAGCTTATACCACAGATAAGTATTGAAGTGCAGATATAAAGACGAGTAAGACAGAGAGTCAGGATACAATACAGAACAGAGCACACAGACGCAAGGATTTATCCCGAGGTTCGGCCAAGCCTGAAATGCTTGCCTAGTCCTCGTTGGAGTTAGCCACACCTGGGCTTGGAGTCTATTTCAACTCCTTCCTCCGTTTGCTCAGATCTGTCAGTATGACAGATAGAGCCTTTCACTATTGAGTGGGGTTACAACAGAACCGCGGCTGCTTACAAACTTCTTGGCAGCACCCCGGTAGAGTAACGATACGCTCAAGACCTTGCTCTAGCTCTAAGCAGCACTTCTCCTCTCTCTAAAGGCTTATAGCTGTGCCTTCTACACAAACTATAGAGTTACACACAAGAGGGAGAGCGAGAATTGATTCCAATGAAGTCTACACTTGTTGGCTGCACTTATATATTGCTTGAGGCGCCTAGGGGTCCCTTTTATAGGCACAAGGGGCCTAGGAGCCGTTGGAATCCCATTTGGAAGGCAATACTTTCTTTCTGTCGGGTGGCGCACCGGACAGTCCGGTGCACACCGGACACTGTCCGGTGACCGATTTGTTTCCTTAAACAGCGCTGCCGACCGTTGCAGACCGTTGCAGATCTAGGAGCCGTTGGCGCACCGGACATGTCTGGTGCACACCGGACAGTCCGGTGTCGTCATTTAGCCGTTGGCTCGGCCACGTGTCCCGCGCAGATTGCATGGCCGACCGTTGGCCCGGCCGACCGTTGGCTCACCGGACAATCCGGTGCACACCGGACAGTCCGGTGAATTTTAGCCGTACGCCGTCGGCGAATTCCCGAGAGCGGCCTCTTCACGCCGAGTCAGCCTGGCGCACCGGACACTGTCTGGTGCACCACCGGACAGTCCGGTGTGCCAGACTGAGCTGAGTCTTGGCTGCACTCAGCCAAGTCTTTTTCTCCTCTTTTCTTTTCTTCTTCTTTCTGTTTCTAACACTTAGACAAGTATATTAGTACACAAAACCAATGTACTAAGGCCTAGAAACATACCTTCTCTTAATCATTAAATCTATAGCATTTCACATGCTTGAGCTTTGATGTTGGACTCATAAATCATCAAGTCGGCTTGACTTGATCTAGATTGACATTTCTTAGTTCCAACATCCTGCAAAGGTCACATAGAACATCTCCAAACATAGGAACAACCCAAACTAAAGATTAAGGTGAACTTAGCTCTTTTGGGCTGCTTCCAGTTCTGGTTTTGACACTTGTTCTCCTTCTAGTGACCTTGATCTCTTTCTCAGAGCTTGGTCTTGAGCCTTATGACTTACACCACATAACTGTAGCTGTTACCTCATTGGTTGTAAGTCACGTCCTTATGTAGTGATCCTTGATGTGCTATAGCTCTTCTCAACTCGATCACCCTTGACTTTGCAAGCCTTCTTCTTCACCCTTGGCTTTGGGTTCCTCAGCCTCCTTGACCTTCTCCCATGCACTTGGTACCTCGAAGCTTCTCTTGCCTCCGTCCTTGGCTTGATCAGTTGTCTCCGAGCTTCGCACCCGAGTCTCACTTTATGCAATGTCCATCTTACTTGTGATGTCCATTATGTATCCATAATCCAGTTCTTGGACAATCACATTTGTTCACTTGTGTTGAACCCTGTAAGCTTTACCTTAAGCACCTGTTCAACACTTAGTACACTTGTTAGTCCTTTAATTGAGTTGTCATCCAAACACCAAAACTCACAAGAGAGCTTTCACCACCTCTTCCGAAAGGTTGGCACGGGGCAGCTCGACCCGGAGCGGGCACCGAAGCTGTAACAACCAAAGTTGTTGTGATATTGTTCTTTCCCCCAGGGCTTTGTCTCATATACCAACTCATGAATTTTGCAAAAGCTTTTAGCATTTGGTTCTAAACCTTGGCTTCTTACAGCCCAGACAAAGATTCCCATTCTTATGATAGCTTCGGGAGTAATTTGATGAAGGTAGATTTGAAATGTCTTCAGGACTTCGACAACAAAGCTGCTTAGGGGGAACCGAAGCCCAGCCTTGAGAAAGCTTCGGAAGATCACGACCTCATCTTCTTCGGGGGTGGGAGAAGTCTTTTCTCCAGCATCAGCCCTCACAATAGATATATCTCGAAAATATCTCCCCCTCATATTGTCAATATGACTCTGCTTAATAGTGGTTTTCCCGAAAACAGAGTGACTTGGCCGCCATGGTCGATCTTCGGACTCTCCCCCACCGCTTTCTACATCATAACTGTCGCTGTCACCAGTATCTTCAGATAAACCTTCTAAAATCTCTTTGGTGATCTTTTCTGTATTAGTCTTCGACATTGCTTCAAGAAACCCCAGGTTCTTCTCTTCAGAGAGACTTAGCTTCATTTCGACAGCAGCCTTCTTCTCCTCAGACATCCCTTCAGAAATCTTACTTCTCGCTTCCGAAGCTCAAAACTAGGAAAGAAAACAACTAATTTTTGGGCAGAAAGCTTTATAAGCAGGCAAAACAGATGGCAAAGAGAGCGTGCCAAATCAAATGTGGCGGGCTCCTATTTATACACTCATATGACGGAAACTGTGTGGTCCCAGATGTCAGTGACTTTTGCTATTCTAGCAAAGGGAAGGTGTTTTTTTGGACCTTCGGCTTAAGGCCTTCGTCCATATCGCAATCTGAATTTATCACTAACAAATTAATATTGCGAGGGGCTACTGTTGGGGGCCTTCGTCCTCCGAAGGTCCTCAAAAACACAATTTGACAATATTTTCCAAGTGAATTATATGAACAGGTATCTTCGGATTCAGATTATGAACATGGAGTACGGTCAGAACGAAGCCCAAGCCAGACGAAGGGGGATTAAGATGAAGGACGGGCTGATTACTAAGCCGTACGAAGGATGGTGCACAGCCGAAGCTACGCGCAGAAAGCTTCGTCGCGATAGCAGAAAGGGGAACCGACTTAAAGATGAAAAGACTACTTAGGCCTTAATAGATTCCCATAAGTCATCAGCAAATGTAATGGACATGAATGTAATTTTGCATGGGCTACGTCCCACGCCTATAAATAGATGAACAGTACTCCCGTACAAGACAGGCGGACTTGGCATTTGCTTTCTGTCATCCTTGTACTTTTGCCTTCCTTCAATCCGAAGGTACACTTGTAATCTGAAGTCATTTCTATTTTTATATGATAATAAAATAGAAATGACGTTGTGATAATATTTAAATGTTTATATTACTCTTTATGTTGCATGTAAGTTCTTTGTCACAGTTTATTGTGCTTACGAAGATGTGTTGTTTGTGACCTTCGTCCGGAACACATTATATCCCGAAGGGAAATAATGTTTAAAAGGACGAAGGGCTTTATCATTTAACACTTTTTATGTTGCCTTGTTCTTAATCCGAAGCATTTGAGAACAAGTCCCCAACAGTAGTGACTAGTTGCGGCTGTGGGGATCCTATGGTGTGATATACAGTGTGGTGTACGTCTTCCTTTTGAGTCCAGTATGTGAACTCCGCTGCGACGGATGTTCAGACTGCGGGGAGGTGTTAGAGTATATGTCATATGTCTAGGCCCCTGTGGCCCATGTACATCACTATATGCTACCCATTAGGGTTAGCATCAGGTATCAATCAGTTACCTAAAACACATATAACGATGCCAACCTTTCATGTTAATATACAGATACAAGCACAGAGTCCAAACATAATACATGTTCTATTTCATCTCTAGATTGATTCGGTAGAGTTGGAGTCTAATCCAACTTCATCTCCAATTAACAAAGGTAGGTTACTTTGGGGGATTTATTAGCTAAGCACTTTAACATTTTATCCACCATAGCTAGTTCATTACCTTATAGTGGTACATACTAAGATGTCCATATATAATATTTCAATCAATCAAAGAAGCAAATCAGACATTTATCATCAGAACAATCAAACAACATTTTTAAATAGAGAAAATAGTTTTGATTTGGTCTTAGGCCTCCCATCTCTTAAAAATGTCATAGGGGTAGGGATTCCAAAGTGTGAAATCTGTCTTGTCTCAGAATAGAAAAGATAAGAATGATCAGAGTAGAACATTAGAAGGTGAGACAGGATCAAGATAAGCATAGAAAGAATCAGAGTAAGGTAAGTATAGAATGAATCAGAATAAGATAAGTAGGTAAGGGTTTTGTCTATTTCTATCTAGGTTTCGTCCTACAGTCAATATTTGCCTCTGATACCACTTCTGTCACGCCTAGATTTAAGGGACAAATCCGGGTGCATCTCATATGTGCGCCAAGGAAGAACAACACACATAATAACAGAGTGCATAGAGTTAAATGTCATAAATATCATAAAGGTACTTATTACATAGCGGAAGTCTTACAAAAATAAATGATAAAGTAAAGCGAACTAAATATTATTCCCTGGCGCCACAAAGCTGACTGAGAGACGCCACCTAGATCAAGTTGAATGCCTCAGTGTTAGGCGGCTCCTCTTTGACCACCTGTTCTTCTCCTGTGGGGGGTGTGAGACAGCAAGAGTGAGCTCACATACGTTCATAGCTCAACAAGTCGTGGGGAACAATGTGTCATGAACTCACCAAAGGTGGGAGTTCATGAAGTGTAAGGCTAATCAATGAAATAAAGGCTGAGGCTGAGCATTGCTTTTATAAGTTGGTCAAAATTTTATTAGCAATTACTAAGTGTAAGTAAATACCAAACCTTAATAATAATAAAGAAAATTAATAGTAAAATAATCCCAAATGCGATGCAAATGTCAAATTAAATTTAAGTTCCATAAATTAATCATGTGAGGGTCTGAGCTGCTCATGACCGTGAGCACGGCTAGTATACCAGTTTTACACTATGCAGAGGTTGCACATCTTTACCCACAAGTCATGTTACTCATCTGCCAAGAGATGGCCAATCCCATACACCTCTACCGAGGAGGCGAGGCAGGGTAACACTACGAGGCCTTTACAAAGTTCCACTAGCTTCAGAAATCCCGCTACAGTTTATAGGAAGCTCCAGTGCAGAAATCCCTCGCCTGCCCACCATCGCAGCACAATCAACCCAAGGACCTCTCTACACTGACCACTCTCCTACTGACCTTGCCCCTTTCGGGTAAGGAAGACCTCCACTAGCTTTCCTATTTAATCAGCCAAGGGCGTCCCATTAAACCCTTGTGGTAGCACTGTTTTTCCGGGTGGTCGCTCCATGTTCCCATTAATTTAATGATCTTAACATGAACAGTAGTAATAAAAAGATAATAAAAGAGTAATCATGAATATTGTATCTCCATACCCAATCCACATAAGCAATAGCAGGTACTACCCAAAAATATTTTAGTGGTGAACAAGGTATAATGATAACCAAAACTAGGGTGACCTAAAGGATCCCATCAAAATTAACCTATGCAGATCATTATAATTAATAAGAACATGGCTAGGAAAAAGTAAGTGATTAAGGGCACAACTTGCCTTCAATGAGCTCCTGCTCAGCTACTTCTACTTGCTGAACCTCAGAATCCACAGTGGCTTGCTCGTCTACTCGCATCAACACAATACATACATAGTATAGCATAAATTAACATCACATCAAACATGTAAATAAAATATACAGTAAAAATCTACACATTAAAATAAGATCACAGGAACTAGGATCATTAAATTTGGAGTTATAGATTTCAAGTTATGAATTTCCTAAGATTTAATGTGCTTGAAATAGGATTAAATGATAAATTAATTTTCTTACTGTTTTTCATGTCAAAACAGAGACACTAATGTATAGACAATAATATTACAAAAATTTAGGAACTGGAATGGACCAATTTGGGGTTCATATGCATTTTTTATTAATTATACAAATTCTAGGGTTTATTTTCATATTAAAAATCCAATTTCCAATTCATTTAATCAATTTAACTCTGTATTGGACTGGGCCTCAATTTCTAAAAAGGTCAGGGGCCTCGGTGCTAAGAATACTGAGACACATGATATAGGAGTGTGGATTGCGGGTTGTTTTATGTGAAGTGGAGGGGTTCATTTACAATCTGCGCAAGCCGAAGGGGTAACTTCCAACCTGAGCCGTCCAATCTACATTTGAGGGCTCAGATTAGATCCTAAACCTAACCGAACCGGTACGTGAAACGGGCCACTGGATTAGATTTGGCCGATCAGGATTTAATCTAGGCGAAGGGGAGCGCTCTGCCCATCGTGGCCGATGCCACAAGATCCGACGGTTCACGCTAATCCGACCCTACATCTATTCATGGTCGTCCAAAATACATCCGATGGTGCAATTCCCAGTCTTCCTCCTCTACCCGGCTGAGCGACGGCACCGTGGCGCAGAAGACTCCGGCTAGCCACCGATGGCCGTCCACTGCCCCAAAACCCCAGATAATCCATGCTACGCGTAGCTGAGGAACAAGTGAACGCGGCGAGGGTTTCATACCGAGGGATTGCGCGACGTAGAGGCTCACAGACGGTGACTCGCGGCACGGCGGTGACTACGCAACCACGGCGAGAAATTGCGCCTGCGTAGCGACGACAACGACGCAATCGAAGGCGGTATAAGCTTCTATGGTTCACGGGGCTGCGATAGGTTGAACCACGGTAGCCCGAGTGCCCGCGATTCCGGCGTTCGACGGCGGCGGCGGATTTCCTTTTGGGCGGTGCGTGGTGGCGTTTGGTGGTGGCGAGGAATTTGAGGATAAAGAAAGGAGAGGGGAAAAGGGGCGCGTGCGCGATCTATTTGTACCCAGTCCGGGCGGGGGCCGGGAGTGCGCGCGAGCTGGTCAAACCTCCGGCGATGTCGCGGCGGTCGTTGCGCGTGAGTTCGGTAGAATCCGTTGAGGGAGGTGGGAGACGGCTGACTCACCAGGTCCACACGCCAGAGAAGGGAAAAGAACCGAGAGTGAGAGAAACTGACTGGCCACTGGGCCCGCATGGTAGTGGGTGTCAAGCGCGCGCGTGGAGAATTGGGAGGTGGACTGGTGGGGCCCGGTTGTCAGCAGGTGGAAGTGTGGCTGCGGTGTTAATTGGGCCAGCGCGCGTGGGAAGTTTTGGTGGGCTGAAATGGTGGTCGGTCAGCCCATGAAGTCCTTTATTCTTTTATATTTTATTCTCTATCCTCTTTTCTCTATTTCCTAGTTCAATTTGAATTCGAATTTGAATTCAAACATGTGCTAAATTTATTCTTAATTATATTGTAAAACTCTAAAAATATAGTTTCTCTTTGTATTATATACTCTCCTTTTCTTCTCTTTTCTTCCCATTTCCTTTAATGCTCCACCTCATTATCAATATTATATTTTCATTCATTTTATTACTATTGTATTAAATGCACAAACAAAACTCCAACAAGATGCACTTTCTTTTTTTAGTATCATTGGTTTAATTTAATCATTCTTGATTCTATGTATGCTCTTTTCATGATGCAGATGATGCACATCAAATAAGGAAAACACTATATATTCCTTGTATACAATTTTGAGTATTACAGGAGCGGGCCAAGATGATTGACTGCAAGCCCTGCTCTACCCCAGTCGACACGTAGGCGAAGCTCTCTGAGGACATGGGTGAACCGGTCGAGGACCCTTCCGGGTACAGGAGCCTTGCCGGTGCCCTTCAGTACCTCACCTTCACTAGGCCGGACATCTCCTACGCCGTGCAGCAGGTCTGTCTCCATATGCACGACCCCCGAGAGCCCCACCTCGCGGCTCTCAAACGCCTCCTCCGCTACCTCCGGGGCACCGTCGACTACGGGCTGCTTCTCTACCGGTCTACCTCCTCCGAGCTGGTCGTCTACACCGACGCTGACTGGGCCGGGTGCCCGGACACTCGGCGCTCCACCTCCGGCTTCGCCGTCTTCTTCGGTGGCAACCTGGTGTCCTGGTCGTCGAAGCGCCAGCCGGTCGTCTCCCGCTCGAGTGTCGAGGCAGAGTACTATGTTGTGGCCAACGGCGTGGCGGAGGCTGCATGGCTCCGGCAGCTCCTCACCGAGCTCCACAGTTCCCTCTCCAGGAACACGTTGGTCTACTGCGATAACGTCAGCGCCGTCTGCCTCTCTACCAACCCGGTGCAGCACCAGCGAACCAAGCATGTAGAGATCGATCTACACTTCGTCCGCGATTATATCGCCGCCAGTACTGTTCGAGTCCTCCACGTCCCGACCACCTCCCAGTTTGCTGATATCTTCACCAAAGGTCTTCTGTCCTCGACCTTCGCCGAGTTTCGCTCCAGCCTCAACATCAGTAGTGACTAGTTGCGGTTGTGGGGATCCTATGGTGTGATATACAGTGTGGTGTACGTCTTCCTTTTGAGTCCAGTATGTGAACTCCGCTGCGACGGATGTTCAGACTGCGGGGAGGTGTTAGAGTATATGTCATATGTCTAGGCCCCTGTGGCCCATGTACATCACTATATGCTACCCATTAGGGTTAGCATCAGGTATCAATCAGTTACCTAAAACACATATAACGATGCCAACCTTTCATGTTAATATACAGATACAAGCACAGAGTCCAAACATAATACATGTTCTATTTCATCTCTAGATTGATTCGGTAGAGTTGGAGTCTAATCCAACTTCATCTCCAATTAACAAAGGTAGTTCAGCTTTACTGGCATGTATTCCCAGGTCAACTAGTTCAGGTTTGTAAAGAAAACACTAGTACCACCTTTCATCCTGGAACTTGTAAAAAATGTGGATGCTTTTCACCGCTTAGCGTCATCAGTAATCATGGCATAACCAATAGTAATATGTTTGTACCAGATCTGAAATGTAGATTATGGACCACATGCATGCCCAACTAATGCTAACAATTAATGGACCTAGCAACCAACTGCAGGAATATGGGCATGGCAAATGGGGCTATTAGCTGCAGATCTGTGGCTTCGAATCGTTCCTCAGAACTGTCATATCACAGATGATGAAAATTCACATGCTCCCAATTGCTACATCATCGCAACTAAAATTGTAAAATAAACAGCTTGACAACAAGTTACTAGCTAATTTTACTGCACATGTGAGAACAGAAAAAGGTTCAATCTTTACAGGAACTGCCCCGATTCAGCACCGCCACGCCGACACCATCACCAGCTCCGAGTCCTGCCACCGCAGCGCGAGCGCCGCCTGCCGCTTCTCCACATGGAAGCCCGGCGTGGGCGTGCGCCTGACGAGGCATTCGGCCTGTGCCTCGGCGGCGTTGCTGAGCTGCACCGGCGCGAAACCGGCGGAGTCAAGCATGGTCCGCCATGGAGGCATCCTGTCGCCTAGCAACAGGCGCTCCACCCTGGGACGCACGACGTACTCCTCCAGCCTCGCCACCGCGTCCGCCGGCGCCCCGGCCGCGTCCAGCGACTCGAGGAACGCCGCGCTGGAGCGCACGACGCTCAGCGCGTGGTGCGACAGCGGCAGGTCGCCGCGGTGGCATCCGTGGTCGACGCACACCACGACGGCGGGCCGGAGCTGCTTCACGACGCGGAGAGTAGCTGCCGACGGGACCCCGGACCCGACGGAGAGGTGAACGGCGACGGCATCGCCGGGCGCGACGGACAGCCCCGTGGGGGGCAACGGGTCCAAGGGGTCGAACGCGACGGCGTTGAACTCGAACGAGATGCCGAGGTCGGCGGCGAAGCGCGTCAGGCCCTGGTGCGTGAGGTGGAGCTCCAAGGGGTGCGCTGATGACCCTGGCGAGACCAGGGCCGTCACCTTCAA
This sequence comes from Zea luxurians, assembly GCA_029449295.1. Classification (NCBI taxonomy): domain Eukaryota; kingdom Viridiplantae; phylum Streptophyta; class Magnoliopsida; order Poales; family Poaceae; genus Zea; species Zea luxurians. The sequence goes on along the minus strand of JAOPSE010000018.1, from coordinate 3,374,284 downwards.
GCACGGCGGCGGCAGCGGCACGGGTGCTCGGCGCCACTGGAGCGCGAGCTCCTGCATGAGCGGCGCCCACCGGCCGCCGAAGCCGACGTCCAAGTCGACGACGTGCACGCGGCGCGCGGTGCCGAGCGCGTCGAGGAGCGCCTGCGTGGAGGTGAAGCTGGCGAACTGGACGGTCGGTGACGCGTCCGCCAGGGCCCTGTGCGCGGCTACCTTGAGCGCGACGTCGAGCGGGGTCGTCGAGACGGCGGCGGGCGCGGGCGCGGGCGTGACGAGGAGGCGCAGGAGCGCGTCCCGGAGATGAGCCGCGGCGCGGAGGAGAGGAGGGTGCGGGTGCCCCGGCGGTGAGGGGAGCCGGTGATTGAGCCGCGCCAATATCTCGCGCGCGCCAGTGGAGTCCCCGGCGTCGGCGCGGCGCACCGCCTCGAGGAGCTCGTCAACCGTCGCCCCTGGCTCGAGGTCGTCGGCCACGGGGAGCGGGAGCTGCGGCTGCAAGAAGGGCTCGACGACGGCGGTCTCTTGGCAAGGCAGGAAGGGATCGAAGGCGTCGGCGTCCATGATCCAGCGGAGGAAAGAGGCGTCTTGAGACCGCGCGGCGGCTGGTGGCGCGGCCATGTCGCCGCCGGAGAGGACGGCCTCCCAGTCCTCGGCGCTGATGGGGGGCGGCTCGGGCGCGGCGGAGGAGACCAGGGAGGAGGATGTGGGCGGGCTCGGGCTGCGGTTGTAGAGCACGGAGGTGGGCTCGAGCGCCGGCGACCTACGGAGGCGCTTGGCCGGCGAGGCGAAGGCGGCGGCTTCGTCTTGGCCATTTCCGCCGTCCGGGAGCTCAGACATGTGCGGCAGCGCGCTTGTCATGAGAAGAGGAGAGGAGTGGGCAGCATGAACCAAGACCCACCACCAAGGTGGTGTGGGCGTGTGGGGGGATCGGATTCGGAGGTGATGGTGTTGCTGTTGGTGTTGCAACTTGCACATCGCAATAGCGATGTGAGGGAGACAAGACAAGAAGGCCGTCACGTCACTGTTGCTAATGGATGGCAACGCCATAGGAGTAGGAGTTGCACCAAATGTGGTGCACAACCGCTGGCCAATGCCACCTCACCTTGTGTTTCGTTTCGTGTGTCTGAATTGATGAACAATTTTGGGGAAAAAACGATGGAAGAAGGGCCAACAAGAGTATTTATCTTTATACCATGATATGATACACATACACAAGACAGGAGTGATCCCGAGCCTATTTTTTATTGGGCAGAATTGCATGTTGAACAATCAACTACACGATTTTCAGCTTATTTATTTATTTACTCCATGACCGTATTATGTGTTCTAGCACATCTTAAAATCGGGATCCATATTGTCAATTGGAGGTGTGCTGTTTTACCATCCAATCCAATACGTCTGGGAACAGACTCCAGTGAACTTGTTGTTCTAACTTTTATTCCACTACGTATTTAAAAATTGGCTACTTCGTTTCTAGACACTCGCTATCCCAATTTCGTATTTAAAAATTGACGAATCGGTTTATTTGTATCGCTGGAAGGCACTCGTGTCTATGGAAAACAACCGGTAGACGATATGACAACTAGCCTGTTTGGGTTAAGCTAATATAAATGTACATGCTTTGCCCTTGACATCTCAACCGAAGAGAAGAAGATGTACCATAATTGTTGGAGCCATAGTTTACATTGCATCATGAGGTGATCCAATTATTTATTTATTTATTTACTCTAACAGTCTAGTCATGTGATGGTCATCAACCAATCCCGATTATTACTTTGATAATCATCCATTGTAATATATGAAGCTGCTGCCAAAGTCTTGAGTTAACGACGTCGGCTCATGCAGTTGTATCTATATTATTATTGTTATATACAATATATATATATATATATATATATATATATATATATATATATATATATATACACACACACACTAAAATATAATATGCACGATACGCAGCGAAGCATACCGGAGCAAGTGGCGTTGTCTCAAAACATTTAACGAATCAATCATTTTCATCAATATTTTTTTCTCCTTTTAATTTTGAGAAGGTTTTTGTCTTTTTTAGACTAGTTTGACAACTACATTTTTGATAGACAAGGAAATAGAGTGGATTCATGTGAGAGAAATCTCCTCTATTTTCGTGTCCACCAAATCAATCCTAAGGGGTTTCTATTTTCTTAAGGGCTGGTTTGATGATCAGGAATCATGAAGAAATCCACGGTAGAGAAATCCATTTGCTATTCAATAATATTATTGCATAACAGGGGATTCCTCCCCGTGGATCCCCTCGCGGTCCATGGTCACTAAATCAGTCCTAACGAAAACATATTCCTTTGAAAAATAGGGTTGGCAAACTAGCCCTTAGAAAAATATTTTTCTTTCCAACAGGATTTTATCTATTTTTCTTTCCAACTGGATTTTTGCTATACATGTGAGCTAGGGTACAGTATGCTTCCGAACCGGTTGAGAGGATCAAAATTGATTTGTATTTGTGTGTGTGTGTTTGATGAGACGACAACATCATTGGACTCAACCACTGATGACTTTCTCCATCCCCACATTGTTTCAACTTAAGGCTACAGAAGAAACTAGTTCACACTAATTCAAAGAGTTTGCTGTTCCTGCAGAACTGTAAATTCATAAACATTCATGGCAGCAACTCCTAATGCAACACCTTTGAAGCTAAAAAAATGTCCAGGTCACTCTAACTAAAAATCAGAAACTTAAATATTGCAGATATGGTTCCGTTATCATGGCATCAGTTCATGCAGAAACTAAAAAATCAGAAACAAACACAGTTCACACTAATATGCAGAAAATTCAGATGGTGGATAGGTAACAGGATAACAGTTTTTTTTCTCAATAAAGCTAACCGCATGGCAGCAATAGACAACCATATAGCTAGATCAACATCAGATAGACCTGCACAAGAAGCAATTCAGTTAGAAAAATAATAATTTCATGGCTCAGAAAGCTGAAAGACCTTAGTATTTTACAGTTTTATTTGAGGAGGCTATGGAGACAGTAAAATTCCTGATAATGTTATATCCAAAACTGAAACAATCCTGTAACCACCATACTTTAGCCAATAATTTTCAGAACTGTAATCACCATAGTTTCCTGAACCAAAAAAACATATGATCACCATACTTTTCAGAACCAAAAACATACATTTTTAGAACTGAAACATATATTTTTAGGACAGGAAAAAAAAAAGAGCTTTGATTCTAAGACGACTTTATCCAAAACTGGATGACGCAACCATTACATAGATCTTCAATGCATAGATCCGTCTAATAAGTACTCCCTCCAGGTAAAAATTCTGTAAAAGATTTTGAGTCAAAGTAGTAAAACTTTGACAGACTAGACCATGCATGCAGCTCATATACACAGAGATGAATTATTCACGCATGCATGCACGTGACCATCAGCCGGCCAATAACATTCAAACAAGCAAGAGTGCAAGACAAATACGACAAGTTTTCATCCAGGGACATCTCCATCGGCCGACTTGCTTTGAACTGCACTTACAAACACAAGCACGATCACTTACACTGCTTATACTCCACAAACACGCAGTATCTCTGGGCTATTCCTGACAGATGAGATAAATAGCTATCTATCATACATGCTAAGGCTGTTAATGTGAGGTCTGCCAGAATTGTATTGCTTCCTACAAAATTCTTGAATGTCAAATAGACCCTACACGGTGAAGAAACCTAACAAAACTTTCACTGCCATGTCACCGCTAACAGCAAATCAGACAGCTTCATCATGCCAACACTCAACATGAACAGCAAATTAAGATTAATTTAAATCCCTATGAGCTTTTGACCTAGCCCCTGACATAAAACCAGACATCCAAGACACTACAAGTATAAAGATGCTGCAAACACTATGTCCCTCTTGATCTTGTTGACCGCCTCCTCGAGTTTTGCTTCTAACTCGGTTTCCCCAATGGACTTGGATGCCAGAATCAGCTGCTGCAGAACCTCCTCCAGCCTCCTGATGGCCCTGATCAGGCTTCCTTCGAACACTTGGGTCATCTCCATGATTTGGTAGAACTTCGACCCTCTGGCCCATGAATACACCGCTTCCATTATGTCGGGTCGGAAAGAATTCACAAAACTTTCCACATCGATCTGGATCTGTCATCACCGAAGAGACGAGAGAGAGAAAATACGGTCATGATCCAATTCACACGAGGCAGCAATTTCATTATGATGGTTTGGTAGCACTAACTACCTTGCATTCAAGCTGAAGGTTAGCAACCCTTCTTGCTGTCTCCTGCAGCTGGTAGAAGAGCAAATCGAGCTCCTCTCTTGGCTTCGGAGCATCCTGGAGCTTCTCCTGCCAAACAAAGCAAGAGAGCAGTGCCACCATCTGCTCTACTGTAGCATCCTTCAGAGCACCACTAAACATAAGCTCTGTCAATGTAAGCTCATCAGCTGAACTTATCTCACACGCCACTTTGCCCTTCACTTCCACAACATCATCACTCGTAACATACCTGAAATAAAGATATCTCTTCTTGACAAATTGGTAGGATTATCTGATATACAAGATAGTTGCAGCATGGTATCTTACAGAAGCAACATCAAGCATATGCACCTAAATCTTTCCACAGAAAATTTGGTTGACGACACAGACAAGAACACATGATAAAATTATATCTTTCAAATTGACAGTGAGATTCTAAAAACTTAATACAGAACAGACAAAAAAAATCCCATTTTATTTCAAATGAAACCAAATTTGACATGACAGTGGAAGATGCTTCTAACTTGGTCAAAATAGCCTATTCTCTCCGCCTCAAAATAGTTGAGGTTCTCGCTTTTCGAGGAGTCAACCATTTTTAACCTTGGCCAAATATATACAAGAAAATACTAATATTTATAGTACATAATTAGTTGGGCTAGATCAACAACGACGACAAAGTCTTTTAAGTCCCAAACAATTTGGGTAGGGATGAAAACGAATACTTATTCAGATACCAGTTTTCCGGACATTTTTCTTTGATTGTGAATGAATAGGATATAGAATCAGCTATGCAAATTCATATTCTTCTTTTTAGCCTTAAACTTATAAAGATTCATAAAAGATAAACCTCAAATTTATCATATATGTTTTTAAATGATAGATATAAAATTCGGATACGGATACATATACTTTTTCACCTTTTTTGTTATAGAGAGCAAATAATATATTAAAACTTTCATGCAAAATTTTATTCTTATTTATAATGATGTTCTTAATTACACAAGAAAATATTAGAATCAAAATTCATACATATCTATTTTATAATATTAAATTTCACTTAACCATTCGGATACCCGTTTTCGTCCTTAAAGTTGGGTCAGCTAGAGTTGAAACCCAACGTAAGCCACAAATCAATTAGGTTATCTCTAGCAGCTCTCATATTACGATCTGTTGGACACAGCCTTAGTAGGGATGAAAGTGGGTATCCGAATTATTAGGACAAATTTAATATTTTAAAACAGATATGTATTAAAATTTTATGCTAATTTTTTCTTATGTTATCAAGCACATTATTACAAATAAAAATAAAATGTTGCATAAATTGTTTTATATATTATTTGCTCCCTACAACAAAAAAGGTGAAAATATCTGCATCTGTATCCGAATTTTATATCTATCATTTGAGAAGATATATGATAAATTTGAAGTTTAACTTTTATGAATCTTTACAAGCTCATCAATGCTAAAAACAAAAATATGAATCTGCATAGCAGATTTTATATCCTGTTTATTCCAAATCAACGAAAAAAGGCAAAAAAAAGATATCCGAATCAATGATTTCAAGTCGCCTGGTCGAACACTGGGACCGACCAGGCGACTAGTCGCGATTAGGCGACGACTAGGGCGACTAGTCGACCCCTAGTCGGTCCTAGTCGGTCCCTGGTCGTCCTAGACTATTAGCTATACTTATATAGGTATATATATAAATATACCTGTATACATTATATAAATATACCTGTATACATTATATACCTGATGCGGCCGATGATTCTACATTATTCATAATAACTCCCACTTGTGCACGGCCAGCAACAAACTCTGTATAGGGCAGCAGGCCAGCAACACAGCATTGGTTGAATTGGGGGAGCAGGAGGGACAACAGCAAGTCAGCAACCATCCACTACATGCAGTACAAAGAAGGGAGAGAAGTGGAGGGAGCAGGAGAGACCTTCAGATGATGTGCTCATCTCGCCACTGGTTTGTAGCCACAGCCGCTGCAGGACTCCAGGAGGAGGGGCAGGGACGTAGGGTGCTGTGCCGCTGCCCGCCGGTGTAGCCGCCGCCCGCTGGTGTCCAGGACTGCAGGGGCAGTGGCGCAATGCAAGAGAAGGGAGAGGCAGGGGCGGTGCAAGAGAGGAGAGGAGAGGACAGAGGAGACGTGCAGAGAGCCAGTGTTGGCGGCTAGGGTAGAATAGGGGAGGAGAGGAGACTTGCAGTCACTATAGATGGGCTAAAAAGGCCCAATAACTGAACCCTAGCTAGGACGACCAGTTCACACAAATCGGACGACTAGTCGCCCTAGTCGACGATTAGTCGGACAACCAGGACGACCAGGTTGTCTAGTCGAGTCGTCCGCCAAATCGTGCACTAAATACCGACCAGCCCGACTAATCGCGATTAATCGCAATTAGTCGGACGACTTGAAATCACTGATCCGAATAAGTATTTGTTTTCATTCCTATCAACTAGTATCATAAAAAACTCGATCTGCAGGAGGTAAGACAACCTCCGGGTATTATAATAAGAAGACAAGTAAAATGCATCCACAAACTTGGCACATTGTGTTACTTAAGTCCATGAACTCAAAAACCCCGAAAAACAAGTGTCAGAACTTGGCAGTTCATCCAAAAACGGTTTTTACTCCAACCAGATGCTGACATGGCATTGCCACGTTAGAGTCACTTGGGTTACTGAACTTAGCATGTTGTGCCACTTGGGTCCAGGGTCCCAAAACTTTCATTAGTGTGCTCCAACGTGGTACGCCATGTCGGCGTCCAATTTGAGCAAACCCGTTTTAGGACAGTTTTGCAGGGGCAGACCAAGTTACATAACCCATTTTCCTGGCTTTCTGAGTTCAAGGTCCCAAGTGACACCGCGTGCCAAGTTCGAGGACTGCTACTGCATTTTACAATAAGAAATCACGCAGATCGAGAAAATGCCCGAACACAAGCCCCATGTCATGTGGGGCACGGCGTATACGAGACGCCGCAGGGCGCGTGACGGCCGCAGAGCAGCAGAGCGGGCCACAGAGCGCGAGGAGCGCGCGCGCATCAGCAGCCGCGATCACCGCGACCCAAGAAGCAGGTCTGATCCTAGCGGCTAGGAGAGATTAGGGCCCAGGAATTAGGAGTTTGCTCCCATAAAATAGGAGTTTGTTTCCATAAGTTGTTGGTCGGTTGGCCTATATATACCTTGTACTCAGATTATGAAAGGGGCAAGCAAGATCAACTATCAATCTCTCTCTCTAGTGTTTAAGCCCAGGCGGCCATGAGGGGAGCCCTGGAGGAATCGGCCGCCGACTACGAGCTCCGCAGTCGAGGGCCAGCTACTCGGGATCACCGTGCCCATGACACCCCACCCATACATAGTCGGCCTTAGACCTGTGCTTTGTCATGGGGCATATATACGAGAGAATTTTTTAACTCCATCCTAAAATTCGCTCATTAGAAACTCAAATTCAGGACCTGAGAGCGCTACTCAAACCACCAAACCAACTCAACTAGAGACACTTTCCTCAAATTGTATCAATAAATAGATCTTTGAATCTATTTTCATAACAAACTTATTTGGAGATACAAATATTGCTAATATTTTTTATAAATCTAGTCGAACTTGAGAAAGTTTGTCCGACATGAATACATAGCGTCAACTATTTTGGAACGGTGGGAGTACTAGTTATGTGTTGGGCCATGTCTTTCCAAATCCGAATATCAGATGCTCATGTATTATATGCTTCTACATACCAAAAAAATCTGCATTCACGACAACAATTTTGCTGAGGAAATATTACATTTTTAGCAGGTCGGGGATTATATATGTTTTTTTTCGAAAACGCAGGAGAACTGTGTATCATTATATTAAGAGGAAAAAGGTGAGGATAGAAACCTCATACAAAGCCAAACAAACCCACACACCCACACACACTCTAGGATAGCTAGAAGTACAATGATATTATGACCAACTGCATTCATGACCATGAAAACCCACAACAGAAGGTCGCCGATTAGTGCGCTGGAGCGGAAAGGATGATATCTAATCCACTGGCTCCAGCCCTACACCAGTTGTGAGACTCCTCCTTGACCCACTTGATGACCATGCTAGAACAAGGTTGCTCTCCATTGAAGACACAACGGTTGCGGTGATTCCAAATGGCCCAAGCCCCAAGTATGATCAACGAATTGAGGCCCTTTGACAGCCACTTATACGTTGGATCACCCGGGACCGCGACAACTCCTTCCCACCAAACTTCAAAGGAAGAGGTCGCATGGTTAGGAGCAAGGTGCTGCAAACGGAGAAATTTCAGAATCTGAAACCAAACGTCACGTGAGAAGACGCAGGATACTAACAAATGGTTTAGGGTCTCCTCCTGATCACACAACGGACAAAGATGAGGGTGAGGCAACCCCTTTCTTGCTAGACGGTCAGTTGTCCAGCAACGACCGTGAACCACAAGCCACATGAAGAATTTGCATTTTCCAGGTGCCCAAGCTTTCCAAATCCTCTCCCAAGGTTTAAATGTTGTTCCAAGAAAGAAACCAACGTATGCCGAATTGGTGGAATAAAGACCTGAGCTAGAGAGTAGCCAGATGTGCTTATCCTCATAGTCCTGATGTAAATCCCAGTGTGCGGTGAGGTCCCAAACTTTGAAGAATTCAGATAGAACACTTAGGGTGATAGCACCTCGAATGTCCTGCACCCATCCCCTTGTTGTGAGAGTATTGTGGACACTCCTCTTTTTAGCCCTAGAAGAGATCGTCTTGACCAGGTGAGGGGCCAACTGACAGAGACTCTGGCCATCAATCCATTTATCAGTCCAAAACAAAGTGTTTTACCGTTGCCCACCACCGAGGAAACCGCTGCCGAGAAGAAGGCCTTCACTGAAGGGTGAGCCTTTATTTTAAAGGAAGCCCAAGGCCGGTCAGGTTTAGTTTTTTTCAGCCAGAGCCAGCGTAGCCTAAGAGCCCAATTCATCTTTTGCAGGTCCGAGATGCCCAACCCCCCAAGCTTTTTTGGTCTAGTAACCTTGTTCCAGGCTACCGTACAATGTCCTCCCAAAGCATTCTTCCTTCCTCTCCACAAGAAACTTCTTCTGATTTTGTCAATTGCTTTAATCACCCAAGTAGGTAGATCCATGGCCATAGTTAAATAAATAGTCATTGACGACAAAACAACTTGGACAAGGATCAATCGTCCAGCTTTGGTTAACAGATCAGCTTTCCAGCTGGGAAGACGACTCGCAATTTTATCAATGAACGGTTGGAGGTGCTGTTTCCCAAGCTTCTTCAAGGAAAGAGGCACCCCCAAATACATGCAGGGGAAGCTGGCAACGACGCATGGCAACAAGTTGTGAATGGTATCCAGATTTTCAGCAGCACACCGGATGGGGAAGACGCTGCTCTTTGCCATATTTGTTTTAAGCCCAGAAGCCTCTCCAAAAATCCTAAGAATATCCATGATGTTCACAACATCAGATGTCACCGGGTGGAGGAAGATCACCACATCATCTGCATAAAGAGATATTCGGGAGTGGTCTGAATTTCCTGTTAACGGCTCCAACAATCCCACAGCAGCTGCCTTTTTAATTAGATAGCACAAAACATCCATAACCAGGATGAATAACATTGGGAGAGAGGATCCCCCTGCCGAAGACCCCTTCTATGGAGAATTTTATGCCCCGGTGCACCGTTAAGTAGAACTTGAGAAGAAGCAGATGCAAGAAGAGTGCTAATAATATCACACCAAATTTGCCCAAAGCCCAAATGCTTCAAAACTTCGAGGAGAAACGGCCACGAGACAGAATCAAACGCTTTGGTGATATCCAACTTAAGAAGGATCCTCGAACAAGTTTTCTGATGGAGCATAGTGGTTGTCTGCTGAACAAGCATAAAATTGTCAAGGATGGATCTGCCCTTAATAAAAGCACTTTGATTCTGAGATACCATATTGTCAAGGTGACTAGCCAATCTATTTGCTAGAAGCTTAGTGATGAGCTTAGCAAAGGAGTGGACCAACCTTATAGGCCGAAAATCCTTAACCTGGCAGGCATCGTCCTTCTTGGGCAAAAGAAGGATGTAGGCTGAGTTTAGCAGATCCAAATTCACCCATTTTCTGTTCCAAACAGCTGTAGCAGCGGCCAGAATATCCTCTTTTATGATCTGCCAACACGACTTATAGAATTTCCCAGTAAATCCATCCGGGCCGGGAGCCTTATTTGAAGGAAGAGATAGGACTGTTTTCCAGACTTCGTCTTCAGCGAACGGGGTGTCCAGCGATGATAGATCATGGGTAGGGATATCAAGTTGATCCAGGTCAATGGTGTGTGCCCAGTCAGGTGAACATCCCAGCAGCTTGTGGAAGAACTCACTGATAACCTCCAACTTTTCCTCATGTGATGTCTTAACCGATCCATCATCAGAAATCAGATTGCCAACAAAATTCTTGCCTTTGCGGTATTTAGCATGGAGGTGGAAAAAGGCAGTGTTAGCATCCCCTTCAGCCAACCATGTGATCCTAGAGCGACTCCAAGCCATAGAACGCTGCAGGGATGAGAGGGCCACAATGCGACCATCAAGCTGATCCACCAACCAACTTTCTAACACCGACAGGCGACAAGGATCTGAAATCTTGAGCAGACTGCAACTTATGCTTAATCTCCCTTGCCATCCCTAGCTGAGAGGTAATATGTCCCGTCCTTTTTTGAGACCAGCTCTGAAGATGTTTGACGGTGGCTCTGATTTTTTTGGAGAGGGTGACAAAAGGACAAGGGGAGGAGGAAACATAGTTCCAAGCAGCCTCCACCGTCGACATAAAATCAGGCGCCTTTGTCCAGTGAGATTCAAAATGGAACCTCCTGTGCCCAGAAGATAAATCATGAAGCCCAAGGAGCAGAGGGCAATGGTCAGAGTGTCAGACCCGTCAGTGCTAGCACTCTGCAGAAGGCAATTAGGAAAAAGCTTTTCCCAATCTGGCGAGCAAAACATTCTATCAAGCTTGACAAGAGTGGGTGGATCTTGACGATTAGACCAAGTGAATTTCCTCCCATGTAAGGCCAATTCTTTCACCCCCAGATCATTAATGAGCCTTCTGAATCTGTCCATAAGGTGCCTATTAAAATTGCCAGAGCTCTTATCATCATCTTTGTAGATGAGGTTGAAGTCGCCCATTAAAATTCAGGGCCCAGGACAAGCAGATCTCACATTACGAAGCTCTTGCATAAACTGAATTTGTCGCTGTTGCCTTGAGGCCCATAAACGCATGTTAACCACCAAGGATGTTGGTCACGTGGGCTGAACTGAATTGTCACGCTATGATGGTCCACCCTAGAGGCGCTGGCTGGACCAATCTCATTACTCCAGGCCACGAGAATCCCCCCGCTAGACCCAACTGAGGGAAGGGCCAGCTTGTGCACAAAATTACTCCCAAAGGCAATCAAGATTGTATGCAAGGAAATTTCAACCATTTTAGTTTCCTGGATACAAACCACATTAGCTTTGAAGGAGTTTATCAGATTGTGAACAGTATCCTGACGCGTTTTGGAATTTAAACCTCGGACATTCCAGCTCACAATTTTTGACGGATTCATGGATAACTTTGGTGTAAACAACCCGAACCAAACAAAGAAAAAGGCATGAACAGCCGCTCAACACACATCCAGCTCAGGAGCTGTCCAGCCAAAGAGGGCAGCAAGTGCCTGGACATGAGACGGGGGAAGGGGCTGATCAAAAAGTCTGCTGTATTTTTCCAAGGCCTCCTGACTGATGCCTTCGTTCACATCGATCACCTGCAGTGCTCTCATTACCTTCTTCCTGAATCTGCTCTGACAATCACCAAAGGCAGACTGAAATTCAACTCCAATACCAGCAATGTGCCTACTACGGCGTGGAGGTGCAGCAGAAGAATTAATGTTCCCCGGTCTGGCAGGAAGAGGAGCCGGTAAAATGTGATCCGCAGCCTTAATAACCATGGTACTGAAGGAAGACACAGGTTGAATAGGGGTGGCCAGGTCAGCTGTCCGCTATGGTTCAGCAGCCAAACCAATGTCCTAGATACTGCTAGGAACAGACTGAGGATCAGCCAAGGTATCCAACTGATGATGTTGCGTCCTCCGGCCCCTTCTAAAATAAACCTTCAGAGGCATGCAGTACCGAGGTTGAGGGGGAGCTGGGAAAAATTCATGGAGTTCCAAAGACGTTGAAGCTGGTGAAATCTGGGACACCGCGAAGGGAAAATCCACCATAACCGAAGCAGACCTATTCTCAGTCACAGCAGCCAGAGCATCAGGAATAAATGGCGCAAAAACAGGTTCCTCCAACGCTGGATGGGGGGAGACACAGGCACCGCCGGCTCAGCAACCGAAGCAACAGGGGGAGCTGGCGCATCAACTGGTCTCGACCGCACAGGAAACAAAGCAGCCTCAGCCATTAATACTGAATCCGAAGAGATTGCAGGCGCATGTCCCACCAGATCAGGTGCAATAACAGGCATGCTAGCGCCGCATTAACAATGACGCGCGGCAAACAAGACTGAACCGAAGGACGAGCACGCGAAGGATTTCCACTCTTCGAAAGCACTGGAACCGAAGCATTAGACATTACTGGCGCAATAACTGGCTCCTCCAACGTTGGAACCGAAGCATTATTAGGCAGAACTGGCGCAATAACTGGCTCCACCAGCGTTCGAGGTGAGGGAGACACAGGCGCCGCCGGCTCAGGAACCGAAGCAACGGAGAGAGCTGGCGCATCAACTGGTCTCCCTCGCCCAGGAACCGAAGCATTCTTGTTTGCGGCATTAATGGACCTGCCAGTCGCCGAATTAACTTGAACGCGCGGCTCCAGACGCGCATGAACTGATGGCCGATCGGCTGAAGGTTGGGAGTTGAAACAGCGCCTCTGCTGACTCCCGGAATCGCGGCCACGATCCTCATCCTGACTGTCCGATGGTGGCGGTGAAGGTGGAGGAGGCGGCAGAAGCACCTCCGGTGAACTCCCAGGTCTGGGAACCAGGATCGAAATAGGATAAGTCACCGTGCGTGGGGAAGTCGGCCCAACGTCCACATGTGGCTCCTCCACATGGAGATCCAATGATGAAGGCAGATTATCCGGATCATCACACCAAGCACGCAGCCAGAATGAAGACAAATCAAAAACATCCTCAGGAACAGGAAGCAGCTCATGAACCAGGCAGTGTCCAACGAGAAGCTGCCTAGCAGAATGTATATCCCAGAGGTGAACCGGGAGGCCGCGAAGCTCAATATCCAACAGGAAAGGCATCTCCCTTCCACTGGAGGCCATGAACTGACGGGACCACCTCCTGACATGCATCCGAAGAGGAGGTGCATAGAAGGACTAACCCTCACTAAGCATCTGATCAGCCAGCTCCACGTTGGGTAGAAAGGCGATGAAGGTATTCGGCGCAACCAGGCAAAGGTCGAGCGCATCATCCTCGAGATCAAATCTCAGAGAGAGCGCATCAGAGACTTCCGCGGCGCGGCCAGAACACCTTAGTCCCACAACGGAGATGAGAAGAGCACGCCGGAGGTCATCTTCAGCCTGGGCGATCCACCTGGTGCGTTTGATGAAACAAAGAGGCGGGGAAGGGGGCCCAGAATTGGCGCGAACGTCCTCCAGAGGGGGCTGGGGTAGCCCATCCGAAGGGTCACCACGACCATCAGTACCAGCCGCACTGCTGGCCCTTCGCCGTCTATGTCCCCGACGAGTGTGCCTATGTCCCCCGCCACCAGAGCCCAAGCCAACGCCACCACCAGAACCAGCACCGCTGCCAACCGTATGATCGCCAGCAGCGCAGTCCGGGGTATCCATGGGAGGTAGAGCGTGGGAGACAGGGCGCCACACCTTGGAACGTCGTGGTCTGGGAGGTGTCGTCCGCCGACGTGGGCACACGTGAGCACGGTGCCCCAGCAGCCTACAGACGAAGCACCTCACCGGCCGACGACACACCACCGCGCGATGAGAGGGGGAGAAGCAATCGAAACACTTTCCACGCAGGTCGGCAGGGACGGGCCTGGGTAGAGGCTTCAGCGGGCGAGGACGACGCCAGCGAGCACGACGATTGACGACCGTCACCCAGTCATCACCAGCAACAGGGTGAGTGGCGAGGGGGTGGAGGAGGAGGAGACGAGCACATCTTTATAAGAAGGCAGCCGACCATCATGGTTGCCACCACCATCGCTCCAACGCTGGGCCTTAGAACGGCCAGCAGGCAACAAAGGCAGAGAGAGGGAGGGGGAGGGGGATCCCGACGCTGGGGAGGGGAGGGTTGTGGCCGCCGGGCCTGGAGCAGACGTCGGCGTGGGTCTCTGGCTGGTTTGAGCGCCGGGATGAAGGGGTGGAGGTGGGCAGAGGGGCTGGAGACATATCCTCCTTGCTCCTCCGGATTATATATGTAAGTAGGGCACTTCATCTTAAAAGTACCAAACCAGCAAAACCTGGCAAAGAATCAATTTTATGTCAGAATAAAATGCAATACCCCAGCCTGCGAAGAACACGTTTCCGGGCCTTGAGTTCATCCTTGAAAGCTAAAGCGGTGGAAGACCGCATTGTTTTCTTTATGGACTTTATTTTGGCTGATAGTTCTTGCTTAGCATGAAAGACTTTCAGCTTTTGCTGGATATGTGGAGAGTTACGGATATCGTGCTTCTCAAACAAGCTCTCAAGAGCTTCTATTCGTCTGGTAGCTTTCCGAAATGATTTCGATTGTACCTAAAATGAACAGGTTTTATTAGAAAAACATAAACAGAGAAAATATGACAACATGCCTAAGCATTTTCTTACTTTCATATCTTCTTCTGGATCCAATAGAGGCACACCATCTTTAGCAAACCTTAAAAGGACTTCTTCAACTTTCCTCAAGGTGTTTTCTCGAACTTCTACAGGTATAAGATCCTTAGGTATGTACATCCGTATGCTGCTTAGTCCATCAATCTGTTTTATTTAGTTGGGTCCCATTATTAGCAAAGGGACAGCAGACGGCTTAGCAAGGAGATAAAATGATCAGCAGTAGTGAAATGTGCACAATAAATAACCTGTGAAAGTGACAACGAAACTACAACTGGTTCTCCACGCGCTTTCAGAGGAACAACCTTCATTGTTTTCTTACCACTGTTGTCCTTAGTTACAGAACATCTGGTAAGGACATCAACCGTGTAATCAGAATCCTCAGGCCTCTTATCTGCAAGAACAAAACCAGAGAAGCTGAGGAAACAGCTACTTTTCCATCTCAGCGGTGACTTTTAAAGACATAGATGAATAACATTACTAATCTGACTTTCAGGAATTAAAACCAGGTGTACTAACTGCAAGTGGTTGACAATTGGAGATGCATAACATCCACTCCATAAAATAGAGGTCCTAAGGTTGTCTCCAGCAGCTCCCCTATCTCATCCCCTATCTCAAACTTAACTCTGCACAGTGTCAAACAGTGTCTTCTATAGTGATGTGTCCCCTATTTTACACGATCCACCGAAGACAGCCTAATTTACATAAAGTTACAGGTTAAAAACCACCAAGCATTCAGCAATTCGAGCTGATGAAGCTATGGTACAGGAATAGTTAGTGTAGAACAAACCAAAATAATCAGATTGTCAAGAAAGGTAAACTATATCTGTATATTTTTCAGGATAAGTGAAGTCCCTCTCATTTGAGATCAGAATGGTTTCTCAGTCCTATGTGTAACTCTGAAGAGGCACTCAGCTGCCAGTCAATTCATCAAGGCTAGACACCCAGACCAACCGACAAGGGTTATAACTCATGCCACAATTGGCAAAACTCATGGACATGAGCAGATCATGGGACAACCATGAATGAACCTAGATTAACATAGCAGTCAACAGTGAGCAGGAATAACTGCTGCTTAAGCCTGAAATCCCTTCCCAATCCACCACAAAATGCATAACTACATGAATCATGTCATGGAATGCATTGCCAAATATGTTGTAAGTAAATCGTTCTGTATTCTGAACATATAAACAAAATAGAGAATCACATTAGAGGAATAGATTGGAATGGGATTATTGATTTAACTTATGTACCTTCACCATGTGACTTCACTTTTTCGAAGTTTATTATAATTCCCCATGTGACATTTTCATCAATGGAAAAGTTAGCTGGCTCATCTGTACTATATTCAATGCGGACAAGCCTTCCAGGTTGCAAGAAAGGCAGCACATGTTTGGGAGAGAGAACAATATCATGGACATCCTTCTTTAAACTCCTGTGCTGCTGTAAGAGATCGTAATAATCCTTCAAGCTCTCCGCTTCCTCAATTACCATGGAATTTCTCTCTGATTCCAGTTCCTTGATTTGCTTCTGCACAAAATTCAAACATAGTGCTATTGTAAGTTTAAATAAATGGTTTAGGTTTCCTTGGTGGGGTTTCTGTGTTTTTTACAGAAGTCCATACAGTGACCAAAAGGCAATAATGTAGGTGCCAACACTCAGTCTACCAGGCTACCAGCACAAATTATTATACTGGCTTGTAATGATCCAAAACTGATCTTACTGCATGGGTACATCTCTGAAGCAATCTGGAATGTATTAAATAATGCTCGAGCTCTCATGTTCTTTTTCTTAACATGAAACATCATACATAAGGAAAAACTAAATCACAGTGGGAAGGGAAGGAATATTTTAAACTTTGGAGAAAGCATGGCCTGTTTTGGGCCTTTATATAAAGTATAACAATCAACTTTACACCCCCAGTGATTATTCTCTTAAGACACTTGCTAAATAACAACCTAAAGGGCCATTAAAATAAGTTCTCAGAAATATATGAAGTGTGGACTGTGGAGCAGGTACAGGAAACAGTGTAATATTACAAGTTTCAATGGGTGACAAGTTAATAGATGAATACATTATGTGGTTCATGGATGTCAAGGATAGAAGCATTATGTATGTAGGATGACCACAAAAACACTTAGGAGGCAGGAGCATAAATAAACTTCTCCATTTCAAAGAAAAGTGAAGTCTGCGGACCTCAAGATCAGGAAGAGAACGGTCAGCCTGAAATTGATAAAATGAATGCCGGAGGAGCTTTTCTGGATCCCCATCCTCAGATCGCATTTGATTTAACAGCATATTGTAGCTCAGATGAAAGGCACTAACAAACAGAAAAGTAGTTGGGTAAGCCCAAGCAGAAGAGAACATAATTCCACACTTAAAAGCGATAATAAACATAGAATGAAACAGAGGGCAGATCTGAATTTGAGCATTGGTATGCTAACTCAATATTTACAGGGTGCAATGAACAGGCATAACACGAACGGCTAGCATTATCCGCAGATTATAAGAACAATATTAACCAAGAACTTCATTGCACTGCGAGAATTTGTCCATCCCAGTCATAATCTTGTGTTCCGGATTTTTTTTCATGCAGACCACTCAACCAAACTGTATTAAGTACGTTAAAGCTTCTAGTTTTAAATGAGCCATAAAAGCCAGGATGACATGTACTGACCTGTTCAAACTATCTGCACTTCCTTTCAGCATCATTTTGGCAGTTGAAGGTTCCATTTTCTCGTCTACCATCAGTATACAGATACCACGCTGATCAATACCTCGACGACCAGCACGGCCACTCATTTGGATGTACTCTCCACTCGACAACCATCTGAATCGGTCTCCATCAAATTTTCGCACATTGGTAAACACAACAGTCTTTGCAGGCATGTTCAAACCAATACTGAATGTTTCTGTGGCAAACAAACACTATAACACCATGTTTTAATTTCAGCAAGAAATAAAAAGGTACAGCACACAGCATAGTCTTGAGATAGAAAGAAAACATATCTAAAATGCTCAGTGGAAGCGCAGCATCATTAGGGAGAATATGTATAATAGACGCATAAATGCATTTCTCAATGTATAAATAGTCCATGACATTAGTTAAAATCTGTTATTTCAGACCTATCCGTCCCTCTTACACTCTATTTAAATTTAGAAGTGCAATTAAACATAGAATCGTAGAATCACCTAGAATCGTATCTATCCATTTCGTGTTTCATATCGACGAATATGTGTCTTCATATGGAACTACTCCCAGCATTCCAAATTATAAGATGTTTTGGTTTTTCTAGATACATTGCTTTCGTTATGTATCTAGACATGGTGTGCATCTAAGTGCATAGTAAAAGTTATGTATCTAGAAAAATCAAAATGCCTTATAATTCTGAACGGAGAGAGTATAATACAGTAGCAACAAGCAGAATCTACTCATTACCAAGAATCAAGCAATAGAGCCTAACCTTTTGATGCATGAAATTCTTGATTGATGTAAAAGTGCAAAATGTATATAAGTTATGAACATCTATGTCTTACTATCATTGCTCCAGTAAAAAGTAGCCATATGAGTGTTCAAATACAACTAGCAATAAGCTACTTCTGAGGCTAAGAAATGACAGAAACTTGAGCCACCACGAGATCCATAAAATGTACTAACCTTGATGAGGCCCTCCTGAAAGAGTATCTCAATGACTTCCTTTAAAATAGGCAACAGACCAGAATGATGCACGCCAATGCCGCGTTTCAATAAGGGGAGCATGTTTGAAACCTGCAACAGCTCCATTGGCTCAGTTTTAAGATGAATTATCAATTCATAGCATTGCCTACCAGTACTGCTAACGGTTCATATATTACAAATAGAAACGTAGACCACTGTAGATAGCTTAAAAATAAGACTCCCGTCTCATAGTAATGTCTACACTTTACAGTGTTAAATTCCATTGTGTTTGTTGCTTGAGATAAAAAAAAACCTGAAATAGAAATGAGGACTCACCTGAGGAAGCTTTTTGTCATCATCAGAAAGCATATCCATAGCACTCCAAAAAATTGTTTCGATGTTTGCCTTCTCATCATCCTCGTTCAAGTCCATCTTAGCCATCTATCACCCAATGGAAGATAGTCAAAATCAACTGAACCAACTCGATTTCTTCCTCCAGACCACATAATTTTCTGGTTCTCTAAATTAAATAATAATCTACAAAAAAGCATACCTGCATAGCAAGAAATTCGCATTCCCTTTTGCTAAAGCTAAAAAGTATTACAGGATCATATTGGCGCTGAATTATCATCTTCACCATCTTGAATATGTCACTTTCCTCACTAGATGTACCTGCCATGGTAAATTTCTGTCGCTTCCCATTTTCCTTCTTCTTGGCACTGTCGCTAGCAGGGACAAGGGCGTTCAATGCTTTCTGAAAACTGTCCTCTCTGAACTTGCCCTTCTCATCCACTACAAGGTATAATCCGTCCCCTCCAGAAGGAAATACATAGTGCTGAAGAGGTGTAGGTCTATAGTCGGTGTATACTATATGACAGGGTTGCTTATGTACCTGAAAAATAGAGTCATCCCCGTTATTGACAAAATGGCATATGTTCTTAAAGCATGTGTGAATGCTTGACCATGTCTATAGACGCCTTTTAACGAGTACATGAGTTCAAATCCAAAATCATGGCAACAGAAACATGGAGACAAATAGGCACACTTGGGAACAGACCTTAGCTACCCAATCAGCAAACTCCTTGGCATTAGGTACAGTTGCCGAGAGGAAGACAAAGCGTGAATTCTTGGGAGCCATCACTATACTCTCCTCCCAAACCACTCCTCTCTCTCTATCCCGCATGTAATGCACCTCATCAAATATAACCCAGGCAACTTCCCTCATGACCTCAGATCCCTTGTATTGCATGCTCCGCCAAATTTCTGTGGTCATGACCTGCATTGTCAGGGAATGGTTTTAAGTTCCAAGCATAAATGTACAAGCAATTGAAAGAGCGGTGAGGGCAGAAGGCAGTACCAGACAGGAGGCATTCGGCTCAATTGTGACATCCCCAGTCATGAGACCGACATCAGAGAACTCTTCTTTGAACTCCCTGTACTTTTGGTTGCTCAGTGCCTTGATTGGAGATGTATAAATGACCCGCTGTTGGTTGCGCAAAGACATCGCTATTGCATACAACGCGACTACTGTCTTTCCCGCTGACGTATGAGCTGAAACCTAGAAAACCCCAAAAAGAAAGTAGAGAAAGATTTTATAAGTGACAAACAACTTAGCTGATGAAATCATGAAAGAATGACTGGTTTGACTGTACATACAGAAGCACAAAGCAAGACGGTTTAGCAAGAAATTAGTTGGACCATGAGGTGTGGCCTGATACCATACAGCTCATACAATAGGGGGGACTATAAATTACTGAATTTACTATCAGCATTCAGCAACCATGGGTGCTAATCGGCCATCAGCAATAGATGGACCAACAGCAGCACGATGAGAGGCACGTTCTACGCGGTGAAAATGATATAGGTATTTGAAAAGGTTAAACCTAAGAGGCTAAAATGGCATCCTTGCGTTGAGTGAACCAAATTTGAGGAGGTTGCTATGCAACCTAATCCAATTCAGGGGGCATTTGAACTAAAATAAGATACTAATTTGACACATGTAACAAGCTGGGTGGCCAAATGAAACGCGCTGAGAGAGATATATAAATGGAGCCGACATGGTACCATGACGGATTCACCATTGTCGAGGCAGCGTATGGCCTCGGCCTGGAAGGGGTCGAGCTGGAAAGGAAACTTCTTTGCTGGCTCAGAGGCATCAGCCCCGCCGGCAATGGCGCGGGACGTAGAGGCTGATGGGTCGTAGCCCTCGGGGTAGGAGACGTCGTGCACGCAAGCGACTGGTTCGGCGGCCGCGAGGGTGGTCGGAGCGGGAGGCTCCACGGCGGCGGCGGCGAGCGGCGGCTTGAGAGAAGAGGCCTGGTAGGCGTCTCCGGGGCTGTCCGCGGCCTTGCGCTTGAGGGTCTCCATGGCGACGGCGTAGGCAGTGGCGGCCGGGAGGAGACCGGGAGCCCTAGGGTTTTAGTGAGGAGTTATTTGGTCGCGCGCGAGAAGGAAAGGAAGGGCCGGGATGTCCCGTACCGAATTCCAAAACCGGCGAAAACCGGCGGTAAACCGCTCGGTAAACCGAAACCGCGGGACGGTAACGGTTTACCGGTGGTTTTTTCTTTTGAATTCAGTCTAAATTTAAAAATTTTGAAAAAAATTATTAAAAAATATATGATAAAAAACTACATATTTTTTTGAGTAATTTGGTATAGAAGATATTTAAATTTAAATCAGATTAGCGAACAAAAAAATAGAAACATGTATGGACCCGTTAACCCGTTAACAAAAAAATCTAAACACGCCTCTCCTGCGCGTCCTCCCCAGCTCCCCTCACTTTCTCTATTCGCTTACGCTCTCAGCCACAGACCTGTCGCCGCCACACACGCAAAAATTGCTGCCTCTGCGCCTTTTACCGGCGGCTAAGCGCGGTTAACCGCCGGCCAGGAGTGGTTTACCGGCGGTTTACCGCCCGCTTCGCCGCTGCCCCCCGTCGTCGTCGCAGATCCCCTCGCCGACGGTTTCCATCGCAAAACCGGCGATAAACCGCCCACGGGGAGAGGTAAATCATGTTTTACCACCGGTAAATCGGTTATGGTACCAAGATTTAGCTCTGTTTTAGATATTTAGTGCCTAGATTTGGATTTTTAATGTTTAGGTTTTCAGATTTCATTCATGCTTGTGTTAATAACTTAATAACATAGTTATTGTTAGATTCCGTTCATGGATTTTTAATATTTAGTGCCTAGCTCTATTTTAGTTGTACTATATGTAACTCATAATATTACTACTGTAAATATGATTTGGTATTGTTATTATAAATGTGATGGCTTATGGTTTATGTATTAGTTATGGTTTAGTTATTGTTTCAAGTTGTATGATATTTTTGCCACATCTGTAGGAGACATGTCGGATGAAGATAGAGATAGAGAAAGAGATAGAGATAGAGTCTGGTTGCATGGAGAGAAGGTTAGCGCAGGTTTCAAATGCAAGTATTGTAGAGAAACAAAGAGCGGAGGGGGTGGTACCCGATTGAAGGAGCATCTCGCGCATAGAGGGAAGAATGTCAAGAAATGTCCCTCTGTTCTTCCAGACATAAAGGCATACTTCCAACTTGACATAGATAAGACAAAGGAAAAAAAGAGTTCTAGATTCAGGCAGCAGTTGAGGGCAGATGAGGCAGCACAAACCCATTTTGGGGACGATGAGTATGAGGATGAACTTAAAGCGGCTCTGCATCAGTCACGTGTGGAGCACGAATTTAGTCAGAGGGCTAGTGCAAGGTATGACAGGGGTGGTGGATCCTCCAGCCAGAGGGTACCTTAACGTGTTAGAGACTACAATCTTGCTCAAGCCTCTGGACTAAGGCAACAGAGGATAGATACTGGTCCCTAGACAAGTAAGGGAAGGAGCTCGAAAGAGATTCTTGGTAGGGCTTAGGCAAAGGCTTGTCATGCCATTGGCATCCCGGGTCAAAAGGTCGATAACCCATATTTTAGGGACGCAATTATGGAGTCCCAAAACAAGGTAACAAATAACACAATATATTTTGTTGTATTTGATCTATGTTGTTGACATAATCTTGTTGCCTTAAATGCAGATGTGGGGGTCAAATTACCAACTGGTCGAGAGATTGATGGCAAGTATCTTGATGAAAATGTTAAGGAGTTTCAGAAGGAGATTGACAAATGGAAGATTGAGTGGAATGAGTTTGGTGCGACTCTAATGTGTGATTCATGGACTGGTCCTACACAAAAGAGCATCATTAACTTTTTGGTGTATTGCAATGGGATGATGTATTTTTTAAAGACTGATGATGCAACTGGAGAGGTCCAGGACCATAAATTCATAATGCAGGTACGTATGTTGTACATACTCGTAGTTGCTTCACCCTTTTTTAGTGGCCACTCATACATATGTTGATGTAGCAGGAGATCAAAAATGTCTTGAAGATTATTGACCCAGAGAATGTTGTCCAAATTGTAACAGATAATGGTTTCAACTTTAAGAAGGCTTGTAAGATGCTGAGCAGAGAAACCATAGAGTACAAGCATATAGTATGGCAGCCATGTTTAGCACATACCATTAATCTGATGCTAAAGGACATTGGGAAGTGGGCACATCATGAAGCGATGATTCAAAGTGCCCAAAGGATCTGTAGTTGGATGTACAACTCATCAAGTTTACACAGTATGATGAAGAAAGCTATCGGAGGTGAGTTAGTGAAATGGAATGCTACCAGTTTGGCACTAACTACATGTTCTTGGAAAGTTTCATGAGAAGGAAGGATAAGTTCATGGTATGGTTTATGTCACCAGAATTCAGACACTCACGCTACTTCCTAACTGAAATGGGAAGATATGCTTTCGATAGCATCACCAATGTTGAATGGTGGGAGAACATGCAGTATGTTTTAGATGAAGATGAACCTCTGTACGTGTTCCTAAGATTCGCTGATCAGGAGAAAAGTCCAACACTTGGTGAGGTGCTCATGCAATACACAAACACCAAACACACATATCAAAGTAAGTTTGAGAATGACAACGACCATTATAGAATGATCATGGATGTGGTTGATGCTAGAATGAACACTGTCATGACAGACACATATGTGCAACCAGCGTGTGCCTTGCATCCATATGTGAACTATGTCATGGGGACGACGAACAATCTCATGACAAATCTTCGTAAGGGTGTTGAAAGGATGTTTGATTCAAATACTGCTGCAATGGCACTCCAAGAGTATGACTTCTTCAAGAGGAAGATTGGAGACTTCTCGAGTGAGCTTGCAAGGAGAATGGTCGTTGTCCGCGGGACTTCTCCTTCGAGTTGGTGGTCCATGTTTGGATCAGATACGCCAACACTTCAACGTGTTGCTAACCGGCTGCTATCACAGTGTGTCTCGTCGAGTGGGTGTGAGCGCAACTGGAGTACTTTCGCATTCATCCACACAAAGCTCCACAACAAACTCGGCTACTTGAAATTGCATGAGCTTGTGTTCGTTAACTACAACCTTCGTCTTCGCATCCAACGAGCAACTGGTACACCAGAGCCTAGTGAGTTTGATCCTGCCTTGGCCTTCATGGATCTATCATTACATAGGCATAATGAAGCCATTAGAGATTGGATGGAAATAGGAAGATCCAATGCACCTCCAACATTGGATGAAGACTCACCTATCAGTGACACTCCTCTTCCTAGCACGCTTTTTACATCGCTTGTACGTGAACAAGGAGGCACAGAGGAAGTGCAAGAATGGTCCGATGAAACAATTGGTGACACCCACCTTGGTAAGCGGAAGACAAGACTTGGTCCATCAGATAGGAAAGGAAAAAGGGTCAAAATCACCGATCAAATCGAAGAGGAAGAAGAGGATGAAGACAGTGATGATAACACAACCGACCCTAGTGCTGGTGATGATGGCAGCCATGGTGATGCTGGATTATATGGTGTAGGAGGGAGTGGTGCAGGAGGGAGTGGTATGGGAGGGAGTGGTGCAGGAGATTGGAGGTCCACTGGAGGAAGTCGGTTCACCCATTCCACACAAGATTCTTACCATGATGCACCTTATTCACAGCGGGAGACAATAAGTGGTCGGCGTCGTTCGGTTTCATTTCCTGTCCAAGATGGAATCCGTAGCTCAAGTAGCTTCGGTTCTTCTAACTATCCGACTGGACAAGATCCAGTCTATAACCCTTATGCATGGCAATGGCAACCGAGTCAGCGGACCTATGGACCCCCTCCACCATCAGGCGAAGCACCACCATCGATCATGTATGGGTATGGAAACTATGGACCTCCTCCACCACCATATTCAAATTTATCAATTATGTATCCACCAGGACCACGATATGGGTATGGACAAGTTCCCGCTGCACCGGTATGTTCTTTTGCTTTGTGGATAAGTATTTATTTGTCATTCTTGTTTTCTCACTAATGTATCTCATATCTTTTATATAGACCTATCACTATCAGTATGACGGATTGGATCAATATCACGACCCTTCCAACATGCCTGAGTACTATCACTATGACTCGATCTGAACATGTGAGTATTGTGAAATAAGTCGACCTATGTGTCGTTGCCTTGTTGGAGAGGTGTAAAAGAACTTGTATTTGAGTATTACGAAGTTCGCTGGATGTTTATTGCATGAGAACTGGAGTTTGTGGTTGCATATGTACGTTGTATGTTATTTTGATGAACTCATGTTGTGTGGACCAATTAATATTTATTGTACAATGTGAATTGAGCAAACTACAAATAAATCCTGCCAAAATTTTCATTTTTTCTGCTAAAAACAGTAAAAACCAGTTTATTTCACGGTTAATCGCCGATTTCTACCGGTTTTTCGCCGGTTTTGCGTCGGTTTTTCGCCGGTAAAACAATTTGAATTCAAATTGATTTGGTTTGCCAAACCGGTCGGTTTTTATCGGTTTCTACCGGTTTACCGGCGGTAAATCGTTACCGGTGGGGGCGGTTTTTACCCCTCCACCGGTTTTGTAAACCGTGCCCGTACCCCCGTGTGGGTGTTTGGTGCAGCGACGAGATTCGACGGTATGAGACCATTCGTAAATCTCTTAAATGTTATAAATCTGCTAGATTATTTCTGAAATATCTGAGTTACTCCATCAATTAATTTATTTATGGATCACTCGGATCATCTCTAGATTATTTATATCGGTTCTAGTCACTCGTCCTTATCTGATATTACTTAGATCAACTATGGCTACTCGCTTTATTTAAAATCATTCATATTAATTTTTAGATCATTAACATTATTGTGGCATCATTATTTCTGGATTAGTTATATTACCTTAGATCACTAAGTAGATTCACTCATACTAGTTCTTTGTTAGCTTTCTGGGTTATTAACTGAAAGGGAAATAGGCTTACACCTTTTTTAATTGATTTTGGTGGTTGAATTGCCCAACACAAATAATTGGACTAACTAGTTTGCTCTAGATTATGAGTTCTACAGGTGCCAAAGGTTCACAACAAACCAATAAAAGGACCAAAAAAGGATTCAAATATAGAGAGCTAAAGTCAGCCGAAGTGTGCCCTGGTCTGGCGCACTGGACTGTCCGGTGCACCAGGGACTCCAACTCCGAACTGCTCGCCTACGGGAATTCTGGGAGCCACTCCGCTATAATTCACCGGAACATTCGGTGTAGCACCGGACAGTGTCCGGTGGGGGCACCAGATTGTTCGGTGTGCCAGCGGAGCAACGACTACTTCGTGCCAACGATCGTCTGCGAAGGCATTAAATGCGCTACAGTGCGCGCCTGCGCGCGTAGAAGTCAGAGCAGGTGCCAGAAGGCGCACCGGACAGTCTACAGGACCTGTCCGGTGCACCACCGGACTGTCCGGTGGCCCAGAAGACAGAAGCTCCAACGGTCAGAATCCAACGGCTGTGTGACGTGGCAGGCGCACCGGACAGTGTCCGGTGGCGCACCGGACTGTCCGATGCGCCATGCGACAGTAGCCTTCACTAACGGCTACTTTGGTGGTTGGGGCTATAAATACCCCCAACCACCCACCATTCATTGCATCCAAGTTTTCAGACTTCCTACACCTTACAAGAGCTATAGCATTCAATACAAGACACACCAAAGAGATCAAATCCTCTCCCAAGTCCAAAGATCATTCCAAAACAAATTAGTGACTAGAGAGAGTGACTTGTGTTCATTTGAGCTCTTGCGCTTGGATTGCTTCTTTTCTTTCTCATTCTTTCTTGTGATCAACTCAATTGTAACCGAGGCAAGAGACACCAATTGTGTGGTGGTCCTTGCGGGGACTTAGTGTCCCGTTTGATTGAGAAGAGAAGCTCACTCAGTATAAGTGACCGTTTGAGAGAGGGAAAGGGTTGAAAGAGACCCGGTCTTTGTGACCACCTCAACAGGGAGTAGGTTTGAAAGAACCGAACCTCGGTAAAACAAATCATCGTGTCTCACTTCCGATTTGCTCACGATTTGTTTTCGCCCTCTCTCTCGGACTTGTTCATATTTCTAATGCTAACCCGACTTGTAGTTGTGCTTAAGTTTATAAATTTCAGATTCGCCCTATTCACCCCCCTCTAGGCGACTTTCATTAACATATACTCAAATTATTTCTACACCACTCACGTAACTGACGTCATGAACTCTATTGGTCGCCGCTAACACGGGACAGTCGATCTGGTCCGCTGACACTACATGCCTCGCTTGACCCATGGGTGACCTTTATGCCCTTACTTACACGAGGCAATTGGCTCAATGTGAATCATTTAGGCCGCTTAGTGGTTTTTGATAATTAATAACAATTATTTGTCGACTAACATTTCTTAGAGAAATAAGAATGTAGGATTGGACTACAGGAAATAGGAAAGTCTTGGAGACTTATAACCATTGATTGTGAATCAAGTGAAGGCAAATATATAAATTAGGTTTTGTTTTGCTGGTCATCAGGAGTTTAGAGAAGAATTTGACTGCATTAGTAGGCTAGATAGTCATACTATTAAGAGAGGTCAATGACTTTGATCGGTGTAAAACTTAGTGCCTCATAAAGCATACAGTGTTGCATTTGCATTAGGACTAACAACACTTCGTTTTCGAGAGTTAAAGTCTTTTGTAAAGCAAAATTTAGAATTTACTGAATTCTGGGTCGTCGGACCATACGCGACCTTGCTAGAGGGTGTAGGATCTAGGACACCGGCTAGAGGGAGTGAATAGACGGTTTTGACTAAAATAAAATACACTAGAGAAATTTAATCAGATCAATAAGAGATATAAAATTACTAGCCTTGATGAGTCAATAAAATATAATGAGCAATTTATGCTAACCATACAAAAGATAGACAATACACAAATTACTAACTACTTGCAAGTAATGAGTAAAAGTTGAGAGAATGACACTGAAATTTATCCCGTGGTATCGGTGATTTGCCGATCACACCTAATCCACGTTGAGGTGGAATTCAAGCTCTCACTTGCTCCTCTACCAAGACACGACTTGATCTTTGAGCCAAGTGGGCAAGAACTCACTTAATACCTCGATTCCACTAGCGTCGCCTTTGCCGCTCCGGCGAGGTGGGCGCGAACCCCTCACAATCAACACTGCGGCTCCTTCACAATCTTCACGGAGAGCTCGACGGAGACAACACCCAATCCGTCTAGGAGGCAGCTGTAGGATTACGGGGAGGCTACGCTAGCGCAAAACAAAATTTTCATCCCCATAATACCAAGAACTACTGCGGTTATAGGTCATGGAATTACCACTAGACGAGCAGAGCAGCGGAAGACGTCTTGATGTAGACGAACGCGTCGAGCAGTGCCGTGCAGTCGCCGGCGTCCTTCACGTCCTCGCACGGTTCGTCCAAGTGCTCCAGATGCAGCACCTCCGAGGTATCCACACGTACAGGGAGGAAGCGCCGCGTACCGAACTGCTAGGTTCGCGACGGCGGCTTGGCGAGGGCGAGAGGCGAGCGGCGGCTGCTGATTTGCAGGTGGCGAATTAGGTTATCTCTTAACCGCGCCCCCGCCCCTCATTATATAGGCGTTATGGTGGGCTTCTGACGCCGAGGCCCATCATTAACCCTAAAGCCCAGTCTAATTTCGGATCTAATCCGAATTAGGCTTCCTTCCCCTTAAGTGTGTGACCCTATAGGTTCACGTACAAATAGACATAGCCCGAGTACTCTTACTTGGCCCAATAATTGACAGCGGCCTCTAGCAAGACATGTCAACTCCTATGTGTACGTAAAGATCATATCAGACGAACCATTGCGACATTAAGTACATGATGTTCCCTTTGTCTCACGATATTTGGTCTGGCTCTAAGCTGACCTCTCTTTCTCGATACTGTGAATTGGAATCCTTTCAATGGTTAACTCTTAACCCTAGCACGGCCATGCATTTCTTGATCCAATCACTCGAGGGGCCCAGAGATATCTCTCTCACAAAGAGAGGGACAAATTCCATCTTGACTGACCATGCCTCATAGCATGCTTCCTGACAAACCCAAAACTACCTTTATAACTACCCAGTTACGGGATAGCGTTTGATAGTCCCTAAGTAAGTCAATTCACATCTTGAGAACATGCGACAATCTCAGGTCTAAGGATACAGTATTCATGTTGCAAGGAGAGAACTATATTACAATATCTCACGTTGGGTCGGTCCAGCCTCATGTCATACATGTGCCCACATTATTAATTTAACATCTCCATGTTCATGACTTGTGAAATGTAGTCATCAACTAATACATGTGCTAGTCATCGACTCTGACTAGGGACATCATTTAGAATAACCATATAAGTAAAGAATCTCACAAACAATTCACATAATTGCTAATCAATACAAGGTGCCTTCCATGGATATTCAATTAAGCAATATATATATCATGGATACAAAGAAATATGCTCATCTCTATGATTATCTCTAGGGCATATTTCTAACAGTCTCCCACTTGCACTAGAGTTAATCTAGAAGATATCTAATACCCATAGATCTCACGTGTGCCTCATGCTTAGGTTGTGGAAGAGGTTTTGTCAAAGGATCAGCAACATTCAAATCCGTATGTATTTTGCATATCTTTATCTCACCCCGCCTAATGAATTCCCGTATGAGGTGAAACTTCCGCAGTACGTGTTTGTTTTTCTGGTGGTTCCTTGGCTCCTTAGCTTGCGCAATAGCCCCATTGTTGTCACAGTAGAGGTTCAATGGGCTAGATGCATTAGGAAACACACCAAGCTCGATGAGGAACTTTCTTATCCAAACACCTTCCTTCGCAGATTCAGAAGCTGCAATGTACTTGTAACACCCACTTTGTAATTGCTAGAAATAATACCAGTAGAGAAACAATTTTCTCTATATGTGAGTTCGATCTTTATGCATCATCATATGAGAACACCATGTCCAAGAACAATTAATAAAAGATATGCTACTAAATTGTTGCATCATGCTGGATATTTTATTTGTGTGTGCATTTGGTGACAACATAGAAATAAAATGACAATGAGAAGAGGATTTGAGGAAAAAGGAGAAAGAAAGAAAGAAATAATATAAAATATAATACAAAATTTATAAATACCCAAACTCAACCATACTGGTATGATTAAAATTTATCTATAATTTGAGTACAAATTCAAAGTCATACTTGGAATTCAAATTGGGAATTGAAAAATAAAAAGAAAAGAAAACAGAAAACAGAAAATATAAAAAGAAAAGGATAAGAGGAGCTTACCTGGGCCTCAGTCGCGCATTTTGGCCCACCCAGGAAACCCTCACCGCGCGGCCCAAACCTCTTCCACGCGCGCTGCCGCGTGGGGCCCACTGGCCGGTCTCGCCTCCCCGCGCCCTCTCGCGCTCGCTCCACTGGCATGTGGTCCCGCGTGGTCAGCGTGTTCTTCTCCACGGATCTCGCCAGTGTTGGCACGTTCGCGCCGTCCAAGTCACCGCGATGATCGGGGAGGCCGTTCCCAACCTCAACTCGGGGGTCCGTGCTCAGCCAGCATATTAACCCGCACCGAATCCCGGTTTCGTTCACCCCGTCCTCGCGCTTGAACACACGACTCGCGAGCTCGCCCTCTAGTTTTGGAAGCCGCCGCCGCCGCCGTCGACACTAGTGTTCGGCACCGCTTGGACCCCGATCTAGTGTCTGGGGGGCGCGGGATACGTTCGGTGTCGTGGCCGTGTGAGAGAATTATCGCGGGGAGCCTTGGTGCACGGTGAATTCCTCACCGGGGCATCGGGAATCGTCGCGGAATCGCCTCGTCGCGAGCGGGGGAATCTCTACCGCGAATCCAGGTAAACGATGCACCATTCAATTCGTGATTCACTGGGCGTCGTGTAGAGAGACTCAGATTTAAGTTTTGGTGACCGACGTGCGGATTTGTGCTTAGTCCGGCCGTGCGCCGCCGTGCGTTCGGAGCGTGCCGCCATGGCTCGGCGGAGGGAAGGGGATGGATCCTCGGGCCCTTGGATTTTGACCAACGGCCACGATTAGAAGCAAGTGACCCCTTCGATCAGATTGAATCTGAGACGATAGCGCGATATCGGACGGTGGTGGATTGATCGGGGTGAGATCGTCCCTCATCCGTGGATGTTAGATCTGGCGGTCGAGAAGAGTTATACGTTATTTGCTGCGCAGACCTAATCTGGGCCGATGGGTGGTGATCGGACGGCCTGAAACCCTGGATACCCCTTCGCGGGTCGATTTTGTTAAAGAGCCCCTCGGGTTTCAGTGAATCAACCCGCAGTCCTGCGTGGGTTGAGTCTGAGTCACAGGAACTTTTGTAGATTAAACCCTGTTGTCTCTGGTATTCGAGGCCCAGTCCAGTCAGCTCAGAAATCAGAAAAATAAAATAGAAATGGATTTTTAGTGAATAAATAATTGTTAGAAACTTGTATATTCCATAGAAAATTCATATGAACTCCAAATTAGTCCATTCCAGTTCCTAAAATTTTGTAATTTTATTCTCTAGCACTTAGTGTCTCTGTTTTGGCATAAAAACAGTAAGAAATTTATTTATCACTTAATCCTATTTAAAGCATATAAAACCTTTGAAAATGCATAACTTAAAATCTATAACTCAGAAAATTATGATTCCAGTTCCTAAGTTTTTATTTTAATAAGTAGAATATCTCTGTGTATTTTGTTTACATGCTTGGTGTAATGTTAATTTTCCCTATATCCTGTGCTTGTTTGTATTGTGGCGAGTAGAAGAGCCCGTTGCTGAGGATCCTGGTGAGCAGCAGGTTGAAGTAGCTGAGCAGGAGCTCATTGAAGGCAAGTTGTGCCCTTGACCACTTTTTACCCAATAATGTTCTTTAATATCACTTATCCATGCATAGGCTAATTTTGATGGGACCCAATAGGTCACCCTAGATTTGTTTATCTCATTACCTTGTTTACCCCTGAATCACTTGGGTAGTTTGCTATTGCTTTACATGGTTTTGGGATAATCATTTATTATATCTATGTTCTAATTATTCTTGTTATTCTGTTTATGTTCATGTTGAGATCATTAATGTTAATTGGAACATAGAGCTTAACTTGAGAACCACGTGCCACCACAAGGGAGGAATGGGACCCCTTGGCTGACTAATTAGGAAAGCTAGTGGAAGACTACCTTACCCGAAAGGGGCAAGGGCAGTAGGGGAGTGGTCAGTGTAGGGAGGTCCCTGGTTGATTTTGCTGCGATGGCGGTCAGCCAGGAACCCTGCATTGGAACTTCCTATAAACTGTAGCGGGTTTTCGGAAGCTAGTGGAACTTTGTAAAGGCCTCGTAGTGTTGCCCTGCCGCGCTTCCTAGGCAGAGGTGTATGGGATTCATGACCCCTTGGCAGATGGGTAACATGACTTGTGGGTAAAGGGTACAACCTCTGCAGAGTGTAAAACTGGTATACTAGCCGAGCTCACGGTCATGAGCAGCTCAGGACTCTCTGATGTTTAAATTATGGAACTTAAATTCAATTTTGTCATTTGCATTGCATGGGTTTATTATTAATTTTGTTCTATTACTTTACTTATGGTTTGGTATTTACTTACACTTAGTAATTGCTAATAAAATTTTGACCAACTACTTAAAAGCAATGCTCAGCTTTAACCCCTATCATTGATTAGCCTTACACATCACATGAACTCACACCTTTGTGAGTTTATGTCCACTGGTTCCCCACAACTTGTTGAGCTATGATCATGTGTGAGCTCACCCTTGTTGTCTCACACCCCCCCACAGGAGATGATCAGGTGGTTCAGGAGGAGCCGCCTAACACTGAGGAGTTCGATCTGATCTAGGTGGCGTTTCCCAGTCGACATTGGCGCCGACGATCCTTAGTTCGTTTTATCTTTATTACTTTATTTTGTAATAAGTCTTCCGCTATGTAATAAATACTCTGATGATTTATGACATTTATCTCTATACACTCTGTTATTATATATGTTGTCTTCTTGGCGCATGTATGAGATGCACCTGGCTTTGTTCCTTAAAGCCGGGTGTTACAGAAGTGGTATCAGAGGAATGTTGACTGTAGGACGAGACCTAGATAGAAATGGACAAACCCTCTCCTACTTACCTTACTCTGACTCATTCTATACTCATCTCATCTTGATCTTGTCTCACCTTCTACTGTTCTACTCTGATCATTCTTACCTTTTCTACTCTAAGACAAGATGAATTTCACACCTTGGAATCCCTACCCTTATGACATTTTTAAGAGATAGGGAACCTAAGACAAAATTAAAACTATTTTCTCTATTTAAAAATGTTGTTTGATTGTTCTGATGACAATGCCTGATTTGCTTCTTTGATTGATTGAAATAGTATAGACGGGCATCTTAGCATGTACCACCATAAGGTAATGTATTAGCTTTAGTGGAAAACACACTAATCTACTTAGCTAATAAATTCCCCCGCAGTAATATTCCTCTTAATTACTCGCCTTGTCTACAATTCTTCCTTTCTTACCCTATATTTCTAACCCCAATGGGCTACCCCTATAGTGTTAGAAGAGAGCACTATAGATGTGATCCTTGGTATGTCATGGTTAAGAAAGGCAAGTGCAGTATATACACCGTGCTAAGGGAACTGTAGAACTCACCAGTTCCAAAGGATAAAGATTTGAAGTTGAAGT
Source organism: Zea luxurians (assembly GCA_029449295.1). NCBI lineage: Eukaryota > Viridiplantae > Streptophyta > Magnoliopsida > Poales > Poaceae > Zea > Zea luxurians. The sequence goes on along the minus strand of JAOPSE010000018.1, from coordinate 3,340,519 downwards.
TGCAGTAACTACCACCATCAGACTAGCGACATTCTTAGTAGATGAGAAGTTTGTGGGTGACAACATCCGTGCAGTTAGAGATTTTTCCGGATGTCTTTCCAGATGAGTTACCAGGGATGTCACCACATATGGAAGTTGAGTTTGTTATTGACCTCTTACCTGGAACCGCCCCTATTTCTAAACGGCCTTATAGGATGTCCCTAGAGGAGTTGAAGGAACTTAAGAAGCAGTTAACTGAGTTACAAGAGGCTGGGTACATTCGTCCGAATTCCTCACCTTGGGGAGCACCGGTCTTGTTTGTACAGAAGAAGGATGGATCGCAACGGATGTGTGTGGATTATAGATCTCTTAATGATGTTACGGTGAAGAACAAGTATCCGTTACCCCGCATTGAGGATTTGTTTGATCAAATGAGAGGAGCAAGAGTATTTTCGAAGATTGATCTCCGATCCGGATACCATCAGATGAGGATTAGACCATCGGATATTCCCAAGACGGATTTCTCGACTCGATATGATTTATATGAGTTTACCGTTATGTCATTTGGACCAACTAATGCACCAACCTATTTTATGGATCTGAAGAATAAGGTGCATGATCTGGACGGATTCGTCGTGGTTTTCATGGACGATATTTTTATTTATTCTAAGAGTGATAGTGACCATGAGGAACATATGTGATTGGTACTACAGAAGCTTTAAGATAATCAACGCTACGCCAAGTACGGTAAATGCGAGTTTTGGATTCTTGGACATATCATTTTTAATGGAGGAATTTCAGTGGATCCTGCTAAGGTTAAGGAGATAATGGAGTGGAGAGTACCCACTACAGTTACGGAGATTTAGAGTTTCTTGGGACTTGCCGGATAATATTGGAGATTTATTGAAGGATTTTCTAAGATTGCTAAGCCTATGACCTCGCTTCTGGAGAAGGGAAGAGATTGGTATGGATTTCATTACTGGATTGCCTCGCACCCAGAAAGGATATGATGCTATATGGGTGATTGTGGATAGATTGACTAAAGTGGCCCACTTTATTCCTGTCAAGACTACTTATAAAGGTTCTCAGCTAGCAGAGTTATATATGGCCGGATTGTGTGTTTACATGGAGTGCCAAAGAAGATCGTGTCTGATCGAGGATCGCAGTTTACCTCAAGATTTTGGAGAAGCTTTCATGAGAACATGAGTACGAAGTTGAATTTTAGCACGGCTTATCACCCTCAGACTGATGGACAGACTGAAAGGACTAATCAAGTATTGGAGGATATGTTGAGAGCATGTGCCCTTCAGCATGGAGGAAGTTGGGATAAAAGTCTACCTTATGCTGAGTTCTCATATAACAATAGTTATCAGGCTAGTCTGAAGATGTCACCTTTTGAAGCTTTATACGGGAGGAAGTGCATGACTCCTCTATATTGGGATCAGACTGGAGAAAGACAGTTCTTTGGGCCTGAACTGATTCAAGAAGCAGAAGAACAAGTCCGTATAATTCGAGAGAATTTGAGAGTTGCTCAAACCAGGCAAAAGAGCTATGCTGACAATAGAAGGAGACCACTGGAATTTGAAGAAGGAGATTATGTGTATCTCAAGGTGTCACCACTTCGTGGTATGAGGAGATTCAAAGTCAAGGGCAAATTGTCCCCTCGTTATATTGGACCATTCTTGATCTTTAGAAGAGTTGGAGAGATGGCATACCAACTCGAGTTACCTGCTAGTCTATCGGATGTGCATAACGTGTTCCACGTGTCTCAACTTAAGAAGTGTCTCCGTGTTCCCGAGGAACAGTTACCAATGGAAGAGCTCAGTGTTCAAGGTGATTTGACTTACACGGAGTACCCGATCAAGATTTTGGATACATTGACTCGAGTTACGAGAAATAAGGTAGTAAAGATGTGCAAAGTCCAATGGAGTCACCACGGTGAAGATGAAGCAACTTGGGAAAGAGAAGAAGAGCTTCGTATAGATTTTCCCCATCTTTTCCCTCGATTATCTTAAATCTCGAGGACGAGATTATTTTTAAGGGGGGTAGGATTTGTAACACCCACTTTGTAATTGCTAGAAATAATACCAGTAGAGAAACAATTTTCTCTATATGTGAGTTCGATCTTTATGCATCATCATATGAGAACACCATGTCCAAGAACAATTAATAAAAGATATGCTACTAAATTGTTGCATCATGCTGGATATTTTATTTGTGTGTGCATTTGGTGACAACATAGAAATAAAATGACAATGAGAAGAGGATTTGAGGAAAAAGGAGAAAGAAAGAAAGAAATAATATAAAATATAATACAAAATTTATAAATACCCAAACTCAACCATACTGGTATGATTAAAATTTATCTATAATTTGAGTACAAATTCAAAGTCATACTTGGAATTCAAATTGGGAATTGAAAAATAAAAAGAAAAGAAAACAGAAAACAGAAAATATAAAAAGAAAAGGATAAGAGGAGCTTACCTGGGCCTCAGTCGCGCATTTCGGCCCACCCAGGAAACCCTCACCGCGCGGCCCAAACCTCTTCCACGCGCGCTGCCGCGTGGGGCCCACTGGCCGGTCTCGCCTCCCCGCGCCCTCTCGCGCTCGCTCCACTGGCATGTGGTCCCGCGCGGTCAGCGTGTTCTTCTCCACGGATCTCGCCAGTGTTGGCACGTTCGCGCCGTCCAAGTCGCCGCGATTGATCGGGGAGGCCGTTCCCAACCTCAACTCGGGGGTCCGTGCTCAGCCAGCATATTAACCCGCACCGAATCCCGGTTTCGTTCGCCCCGTCCTCGCGCTTGAACACACGACTCGCGAGCTCGCCCTCTAGTTTTGGAAGCCGCCGCCGCCGCCGCCGTCGACACTAGTGTTCGGCACCGCTTGGACCCCGATCTAGTGTCTGGGGGGCGCGGGATACGTTTGGTGTCGTGGCCGTGTGAGAGAATTATCGCGGGGAGCCTTGGTGCACGGTGAATTCCTCACCGGGGCGTCGGGAATCGTCGCGGAATCGCCTCGTCGCGAGCGGGGGAATCTCTACCGCGAATCCAGGTAAACGATGCACCATTCAATTCGTGATTCACTGGGCGTCGTGTAGAGAGACTCAGATTTAAGTTTTGGTGACCGACGTGCGGATTTGTGCTTAGTCCGGCCGTGCGCCGCCGTGCGTTCGGAGCGTGCCGCCATGGCTCGGCGGAGGGAAGGGGATGGATCCTCGGGCCCTTGGATTTTGACCAACGGCCACGATTAGAAGCAAGTGACCCCTTCGGTCAGATTGAATCTGAGACGATAGCGCGATATCGGACGGTGGTGGATTGATCGGGGTGAGATCGTCCCTCATCCGTGGATGTTAGATCTGGCGGTCGAGAAGAGTTATACGTTATTTGCTGCGCAGACCTAATCTGGGCCGATGGGTGGTGATCGGACGGCCTGAAACCCTGGATACCCCTTCGCGGGTCGATTTTGTTAAAGAGCCCCTCGGGTTTCAGTGAATCAACCCGCAGTCCTGCGTGGGTTGAGTCTGAGTCACAGGAACTTTTGTAGATTAAACCCTGTTGTCTCTGGTATTCGAGGCCCAGTCCAGTCAGCTCGGAAATCAGAAAAATAAAATAGAAATGGATTTTTAGTGAATAAATAATTGTTAGAAACTTGTATATTCCATAGAAAATTCATATGAACTCCAAATTAGTCCATTCCAGTTCCTAAAATTTTGTAATTTTATTCTCTAGCACTTAGTGTCTCTGTTTTGGCATAAAAACAGTAAGAAATTTATTTATCACTTAATCCTATTTAAAGCATATAAAACCTTTGAAAATGCATAACTTAAAATCTATAACTCAGAAAATTATGATTCCAGTTCCTAAGTTTTTATTTTAATAAGTAGAATATCTCTGTGTATTTTGTTTACATGCTTGGTGTAATGTTAATTTTCCCTATATCCTGTGCTTGTTTGTATTGTGGCGAGTAGAAGAGCCCGTTGCTGAGGATCCTGGTGAGCAGCAGGTTGAAGTAGCTGAGCAGGAGCTCATTGAAGGCAAGTTGTGCCCTTGACCACTTTTTACCCAATAATGTTCTTTAATATCACTTATCCATGCATAGGCTAATTTTGATGGGACCCAATAGGTCACCCTAGATTTGTTTATCTCATTACCTTGTTTACCCCTGAATCACTTGGGTAGTTTGCTATTGCTTTACATGGTTTTGGGATAATCATTTATTATATCTATGTTCCAATTATTCTTGTTATTCTGTTTATGTTCATGTTGAGATCATTAATGTTAATTGGAACATAGAGCTTAACTTGAGAACCACGTGCCACCACAAGGGAGGAATGGGACCCCTTGGCTGACTAATTAGGAAAGCTAGTGGAAGACTACCTTACCCGAAAGGGGCAAGGGCAGTAGGGGAGTGGTCAGTGTAGGGAGGTCCCTGGTTGATTTTGCTGCGATGGCGGTCAGCCAGGAACCCTGCATTGGAACTTCCTATAAACTGTAGCGGGTTTTCGGAAGCTAGTGGAACTTTGTAAAGGCCTCGTAGTGTTGCCCTGCCGCGCTTCCTAGGCAGAGGTGTATGGGATTCATGACCCCTTGGCAGATGGGTAACATGACTTGTGGGTAAAGGGTACAACCTCTGCAGAGTGTAAAACTGGTATACTAGCCGAGCTCACGGTCATGAGCAGCTCAGGACTCTCTGATGTTTAAATTATGGAACTTAAATTCAATTTTGTCATTTGCATTGCATGGGTTTATTATTAATTTTGTTCTATTACTTTACTTATGGTTTGGTATTTACTTACACTTAGTAATTGCTAATAAAATTTTGACCAACTACTTAAAAGCAATGCTCAGCTTTAACCCCTATCATTGATTAGCCTTACACATCACATGAACTCACACCTTTGTGAGTTTATGTCCACTGGTTCCCCACAACTTGTTGAGCTATGATCATGTGTGAGCTCACCCTTGCTGTCTCACACCCCCCACAGGAGATGATCAGGTGGTTCAGGAGGAGCCGCCTAACACTGAGGAGTTCGATCTGATCTAGGTGGCGTTTCCCAGTCGACATTGGCGCCGACGATCCTTAGTTCGTTTTATCTTTATTACTTTATTTTGTAATAAGTCTTCCGCTATGTAATAAATACTCTGATGATTTATGACATTTATCTCTATACACTCTGTTATTATATATGTTGTCTTCTTGGCGCATGTATGAGATGCACCTGGCTTTGTTCCTTAAAGCCGGGTGTTACAGTACTCGGCTTCTGTTGTAGAATCAGTCACAGTCTCCTGTTTGGAACTCTTCCAACTAACAGCACCACCATTTATTGTGAACACAAAACCTGATTGCGATTTTAACTCGTCTGGGTCAGTTTGGAAGCTAGCATCAGGTGTAACCAGTTACAACGAGCTCCTCCTTACCCCCATATACCAGGAACATATCTTTAGTCCTTCTTAAGTACTTAAGAATGCCTTTTACCGCTGTCCAGTGATCCTCACCTGGATCAGCCTGATATCTACTCGTAGCACTTATAGCGTATGAAACATCTGGGCGTGTACTTATCATGGCATACATGATTGAACCAATTGCTGAGGCGTATGGTACCTTACTCATGCGCTCCCGCTCATTAGCCGTTGCAGGACGTTGCATCTGGCTAAGGTGTTTACCATGTGACATAGGTATGAACCCTTTCTTGGACTGTTCCATGTTGAACCGTTTCAAAACCTTGTCAATGTACATATCTTGACTTAATCCTATAAGCCTCTTCGACCTATCTCTATAGATCCTTATGCCCAAAATATATGCTGCTTCCCCTAAGTCCTTCATAGAAAAACTCTTTTTCAGTGAAGCCTTGACGGACTCCAGCATAGGAATGTCATTCCCAATCAATAATATGTCATCCACATACAAGATTAGAAATACAACAGCGCTCCCACTTTCCTTCTTGTAAACACAAGCTTCTTCTTCATTCTGATGAAAACCAAGCCCTTTGATCACTTCATCAAAACGAATGTTCCAACTCCGAGATGCTTGCTTCAACCCATAAATGGATTTCTGAAGTTTGCATATCTTTCCAGCATTGATCGGATCGACAAAACCCTCGGGCTGTATCATATACACGTCCTCATCTAGGTTTCCATTAAGGAAAGCTGTTTTGACATCCATCTGCCAAATCTCATAATCGAAATATGCAGCAATAGCTAGAATGATCCGAATAGATTTAAGCATCGCTACTGGCGAGAATGTCTCGTCATAGTCAACTCCTTAAACTTGTCGAAAACCCTTTGCAACAAGTCGAGCCTTATAGATGTGAACATTTCCATCCATGTCTTTCTTCTTCTTATAGATCCATTTGCATTCTATAGGTCTAACACCATCAGGCGGGTCAACCAAGTTCCAAACTTGATTTTCTCCCATGGAATCTATCTCGGATCTCATGGCGACATGCCATTTCTCGGAATCTGGGTCCATCATCGCTTCTGAATATGTTGCAGGTTCGTCGTTGTCTAACAACAACACTTCCCCATTGCCCAACAATAGCACTTCTCCTCGTGCCTCGCGAAGCCTTGCTGACCTTCGTGGTTGTGGTGGTGATTCTCTTGCCATAGACGTCTCAACTTGTTCTGCTACATTAGCATCACTTGTTGAATCTTGTCCCACTGGCTCATCCTGAACTTCTTCAAGATACACCTTTTGTTTACTTTTCTCTCTTTTGAGAAACTCTTTCTCTAAGAACACACCGTTCCGGGCGACAAACACTTTGCCCTCTGACCGGTGGTAAAAGTAATATCCTAAAGTTTCCTTTGGATATCCCACGAACATGCACTTGTCCGATTTTGGAGTGAGTTTATCCGACTGTAGTCGCTTGACGTAAACCTCACAACCCCAAATCTTCAGAAAAGACAAGCTGGGAGTCTTCCCAGTCCACATCTCATATGGTGTCTTAACTACGGACTTAGACGGTACCCTATTTAGTGTGAAAGCTGCTGTTTCTAGAGCGTATCCCCAAAACGACAAAGGTAGGTCCGACTGGCTCATCATTGATCAAACCATATCCAATAAAGTCCGATTACGTCGCTCAGACACGCCATTCCTCTGAGGCGTTCCAGGCGGCGTAAGCTGTGGAACAATTCCACAACTCTTTAGATGATTGCTAAACTCATGACTCAAATATTCACCACCACGATCTGATCGCAGTGCTTTAATTTTCTTGCCACGCTGATTTTCTACTTCATTCTGAAACTCTTTGAACTTTTCTAAGGATTCAGACTTGTGTTTCATTAAGTAGACATACCCATATCTACTAAAATCATCAGTGAAGGTTATGAAGTATTGGAATCCTCCCCTAGCTGTCGTACTCATTGGTCCGCACACATCAGTATGTATGAGTTCCAATAAATCTAACGTCCTCTCCGGTAAACCCGTGAAGGGCGCCTTGGTCATCTTACCAAGTAAGCAAGCTTCACATGTCTCGTATGATTCAAAATCAAACGAAGTTAAAAGCCCATCAGAATGAAGCTTCTTCATGCGATTCTCACTTATATGACCCAAACGACAGTGCCACATGTAGGTAGGACTTAAATCATTAGGCCGAGGCCTTTTAGCACTAATATTACAGATAGGTGCATCATCAAGATTTAAAATGAATAACCCATTCATAATGGATGCAAAAGCCACAAACATGCCATTTTTAGAGATCACACAACCATTGTTTTCACTCGCAAATGAATAACCATCCTTCATCAAACATGAAGGAGACATAATGTTTCGACTCATACTAGGAACTAGATAACAATTATTTAACTCCAAAATAAATCCTGATGGGAGGTGGAGTTGCATCGTCCCGACGGTCAACGCAACAACTCTTGCATTATTGCCTACCCGGAAATCAACTTCTCCTCTTTTCACGCTTCTACTTCTTATCATTCCCTGCATCGAATTGCAAATATGGGCAACCGATCCGGTATCAAATACCCAAGAATTAATATAAGAATCAGCAAGAAAAATTTCTAGTAATGTGAATAGCAAGTGTACCTGCTGCGGCTGTACCCTTACCGCCGCGATCCTTAATAGAGGCCAAGTACTGCTTGCAATTCCTTTTCCAGTGACCAAGTTCTTTGCAATAAAAGCACTCTGCATCTGCAGCTGGTCCAGCCTTGGGCTTTTGATTTGGCTTGGATACTGTATCCTTTGCCTTGCCCTTCTTCTTTTGAGTTTTACCCTTCTTCTTAAAGTTGGGTTTGTTTTGGACCGCCATCACATGGCCGCTGCTGCCAGCGCTTTTCTTTATGTCCCCTTCTGCAGTTTTCAGCATGCCACATAGTTCATTGAGGCCCCTCTCCAGCCCCATGCATATGGTAGTTCGTGATGAAGTTTCCATAGCTGGGCGGAAGAGATGCCAAAATGAAGTCAGTGGCCAACTCTTGGCTTATTGGGAAGCCTAGCTTCTCCAACCTCTGACTGAAACCAACCATTTTGATTACGTGTGGCCCAACTGCTGCGCCTTCTGCTAGCTTGCATTCCAGAAAGGCTTTGGAAACATTGAACCTTTCAGTCCTAGCCTGAGTCTGGAACATATCCTTGAGCGCCACGATCATATCGTGTACCTCATGGTTTGTCTCAAACTGCATCTGCAGCTCAGGCTCCATGCAAGCAAGCATTAGGCAACTCACTTCAAGATTAGTATCCATTGCTTTCTTGTAAGCGGTTTTAGCTGCAGCAGTTGCATTTTCACCAGGATCCTCTGGTAGTGGGGTGTCTAGAACGTCTTCCTTTTTTTCAGCCCTGAGAAAATGTTCTCAGGTTACGGATCCAATCCGTATAGTTTGTTCCATTTAACTTATCCTTTTCAAGAATTGATCGCAAAGTAAATGTTGGTGTGCTAGGTGCCATTTATCTACAACAAAATAATGCAAAATACTAAGACAAAAATATCCATGACAGAGTAAATCATATTAAACATTTAATAGTCTACTCCCACTAAAATCAATATCCCTCGATTGATACTTAGTGATTCAGAACCCACAACTAACAAGTCTACTAGTGAGCTTTAGCATCACCGCTAGAAGACAAGGTAGATCGGTAAGCAACTCTGTTGGGGGCCTTCGGCTTCCGAAGGTCCTCAAAAACAGGATTTAATAGTGTTTCTGGAGTATAATCTGTGAACAGGTATCTTCGGACTCGAGTCGATATCACAGTAGGAGAAGCCCAAAGTAATACGAAGGTTGATTCAACGCCGAAGATGTGAGCGGGGAAGCTTCGGCGTGGTAGCGGAAAAAGAAACCGACTTAAAGGTGAAAAGGCTATTCGGACCTCGGTGGATTACTATAGAATTACTATCAAGTGTAAAGGGCATGAATGTAATTTTATATGGGCTGTGTCCCAGTGCCTATAAATAGATGAACAGTACCCCCGTACTGTTCACGCTGACTTGTACTCGCTCGTGCGTCACGCTTGTATTTTTGCCTTCTCTCAAGCCGAAGGTACAAATGTAATTCAATATTGTTCTTATTCTTCCATGATTATATAATAAGGACATGTAATAATGTTATGTGATTATTCATGTTATTCTCTCATGTTTCATATGCTTCTCCTTTTATCAATATAAACTGTGATGATGAAGGTATGTCCTTCATGACCTTCGTCTGAAGATCGTTATATCCTAAGGGAAATAATGCTTCGAAGGACGAAGGGCATTAACCATTAACTTCTTTCTGTGTTGCCTTGTTCTTAATTCATACCATTAACTTCTCCTTTGAGTTTTTTAACACCTTCGGCGATCATAAACCTTCGCTATGGCGCCGAAGAAAGCTTCAGCAACTGGGGTTGCACCTCTGCAACCACTGGACCCCAATCAGGAGACTCTCTCTCTTCGGGAGGCCCGAAGCCAGAAGAGGAAGGCTGTCAGCCCGACACCGCAAGAGGATGAGCTAGACCAGGAGATCAGAAACATGGAGATGCTTCATCAACAGGTGCAGAGGAAGAAGGAAAAGATGGCCAGGCTAGCTGAACTGCAAAGGCAGATAGACGAAGCTTCTGAAGAAGTTCGCCATCTTACTCACGATGAGCAGAACCGAAGGCCTCAGAACCAAAACCTTCATCAGGAGGGTTTCCTCAATGAAGATGACTGGTATGACAACTTCCATCATGGAAATTTTGTTTTTGATGATGCTTCTCCTCTGTCCGCTGAGCTGCAGGCTACACCTTGGCCTCCGTCCTACAAGCCGCCCCAGCTTCCCATATTCGACGGCCATTCAGACCCGAAGCAGTTTTTGATGAGCTACGAAGCAACAGTATCTTCGTATGGTGGCAATGCTGCAGTCATGGCAAAGTCTTTTGTTATGGCTGTCAGGAGTGTTGCTCAAACCTGGTATTCCTCTCTTCGACCAGGAACGATCACTTCATGGCAAAAACTGAAGGACATGTTGTTAACCAGCTTCCAAGGGTTTCAGACGAAGCCGGTCACTGCTCAGGCCCTGTTCCAGTGCACCCAGGATCACGAAGAATACCTTCAGGCGTATGTCAGGAGGTTCTTGCGTTTGAGGGCGCAGGCTCCAACGGTGCCCAACGAAATTGTCATTGAGGCCATGATCAAGGGACTTCGGCCTGGACCTTCAGCTCAGTACTTTGCTAGGAAGCCTCCTCAAAATTTGGAGAAGCTGCTCCAGAAGATGGACGAGTATATTCGTGCCGACAATGATTTTCGCCAAAGAAGGGAGGAGGCTTTCAGGTTTTCCGAAATGACCAGGGGCTTCGGAGGAAGATTCTATCCAAGGCACGTCAGGTCAATTCACAACTCTACTCAAAATGATGATAAGGGGAGTCAGCAGCAAAGGCCACAGTGCTCCTCACAGGCTTCGGGGCAACAGCAAAGCTTCTTCCGGCCACTAGCTCCAAGAGGCAGAGGCGCCAGGGGCTTCGGCGGAAGATTTGGAGATCAACCAAGGAGAATATTTTGCTTGTTCTGTGGTGAAAACAAGGGCCATACCACCAGGATGTGCCATGTTACCATCCAGAAGCAAAAGGAGATAGCCGAAGCTGCAGCACAACAAGCTCAGCCGAAGCAGGTCATGCATACTGCTTCGTACCATTCGCCTTACATCCCAGAATACGTAGGCAACCACCCTGCAGTTTCTGTTGCTTCGGCGAGTCAACCTCAAGCTTCCTGGCAACAGCCTCCGCCTCCACCACCGCTGCAACAAGGTCACCAGCCAGAAGGGAGCCAATATGCTCCACATCAAAGGGACTTCAGAGAACAATCCGAAGCTCGCACAATCAATAGCGCTGTGCCAGAGTCGAAGCACATCTATTGACAAATATCCTACCTCGACAGCAGTCTTTTCCATTCAGTTTTATTTTCTGTGTAATAAAGGACACTTTTTAAATTTCAAGTAATAGTTTTGTTGTTTGCCACAAGGAAAACATATCTTCTACACAGGCTTAAGTTGTCGAAGCTTAAAAGTTTGCAATAGCAAGGAGGACCTTCGGATTATTAAATTTATTTTAACAAAGAAGACATGGTATGAATTCTTCGAAGCAACAAGAAGTCGTTCCAAAAGGAGCGCAGTGTAAGTTTTTTGCTCCAAAGTCGTTCCTAAGGGAATGCAGAGCTTACAGCGAAAAGTCAACGCTGATTCCGCCGAAAGTAAAAGGCGAAGAAGCTCCAAAGTCGTTCCTAAGGGAATGCAGAGCTTATAGCGAAAAGTCAACGCTGATTCCGCCGAAAGTAAAAGGCGAAGAAGCTCCAAAGTCGTTCCTAAGGGAATGCAGAGCTTACAGCGAAAAGTCAACTCTGATTCCGCTGAAGTAAAAGGCGAAGAAGCTCCTAAGGGAGGCTTACAGCGAAAAGTCAACGCCGATTCAAAAAAAGATTATGTATTTTATTGCAGGGATGTGTGTGTAGCTTCGGAACGAATACCTTTTCTCATAGCATAACATCATCACATCATTTTGCATAGCATAAGCATCATACATCATTCTGCATATGGCACAAGAAGGGGATACAATAATGATCTTCGGAATGTAGCTTCGGAAAATATTTTCACGAAGTTTGGATGTTCTTCCTCAGAACACTATGGGTATTGTTGCGATAAATGAAAATTTTTCTTCACGAAGCATGAAAAGAAGGGAAGGTGTTTTTTCGTCAAAGACTCAAAAACGGTACGTATGTAAAATTTCATGCATCGTAAAGAATTGAATCATAAAAAACAAGTTTATTACATTCAGGGTTACAAGATATTACACATATTACATTTCAGAAGTTTTTATAGTAGCACCTAGTCTTCCCTAAGTACTACTTCTGCAGCTTCGTTCAGGAGTTGATTGACAACTTGATCCATGATAGCTTCGGCCATCTTTTTAATTTCATCGTCATCTTTCAGGGGAGGACCCGGAGACACTTTAGTAGGATCTGAGGGAGGACAGGATACAGCTACATTGCTATTACAAATTGCGAACGAAGTTTAAAATTAAAAATTACAACACAATAAAAACCACTAGTTAATACCTATTTGCCCTTCGGGCTCCACGCTTTTCTCAGCAGCCTCTGCTACTTTTCTAGCATCATGGATGCCCTTTTCGCTTTTTTGGATAATTTCTCGGGCCATTTCTCGGCCACCATTGTCCCAGACATCGGTAAAAAATTTTCCACCAACCATGCTAGCTTCGGCTGAAGGATCCTTTGCATCTTCGAAGGGCAAGGTAGCTTCGGATTGCGCTAAAATTTTTACATGCTCACAGCCCTTTTTCTCCAAAATGGTGGCAATTCCCCTGACACCCGAAAAAGCACATATATCTCCGCGGCTATTTAAAATTTCTTCGAAGGCCTCAGCTTCGTGGCTAATCCATTCAATGGGGCCTTCGGGGTTGCCTCTCGTAAAGTTTTCTTCACTCGAAAATGCGCCAACGCTGGCGAAGCTAGTTTTCATTTTCTTAACACATTCTATAGATTTGTTATAGCATCTTTTCTTGGACGAACGAAGCTCTTCGACAGTTCCTTCTAAATGATTTGCCCATTGGTCGCTAAGTTCTCGCTTCGTTTCTTCAAGTATGCGTTCTTCTTTAGCCCGGGCTAATTGCTTCCGAAGATCGTCAATCTCGTGCTTTTGAGCTGCAACTTGTGCTTTAGACGCAGCTTCGTTCTCCTTTATTTTATCCACCAATGTAACTAGAATTTTGTCCTTCTCCAGGGCTTCGTTCCTTAGTTTGATAACCTCTGTTCGAAGGTTGTTGAAAGCAATTTCATAGCTCTCGTCTTCGGCATTCTTTTGCGCTCTCAGCGCGTTGCTTAGTATTAAACCCTATATGTAAAAAGTTAGTATAAGAATAAAACAATAGATTTCAAATCATAAAGTTTCCAAATGCGCAGATCTCGTACCTTCAGGCTATTATACGCAAGGCTGTCCGCAAGATCGTCCTTTGTCATCGCGCAGAGGCCTAGCCTCCAGCTTCGGAAACCCCATGCTTCGGGCCATTTCCCGGCAGACAAGTAGTTCTTTGTTATCCGGGAGGCAGTATAGGAAATCTTCTTCATTTGTACCATTGAACACTAGTGCCCCCTTCGGATATTTCAATTCTTTGGCATAATGATTAGCTTCAAAAATTTCTTCTTCTGATAACTTTTTCCCCGAAGCATGTCGAACAATATAATCAAGGACTTTGGGGGATGCTTCGGGGGCAACAGCACTGATTTCTTCAACAAGAATTGGCTCTGTCATTTTTTCTTCTTCGGTTTCCAAGGATTTTACCTTCGTGGGCTCCGAAGGCCCAGCTTCAGCTTCAGTTTCTTGCTCTGGAGCTTTAGTATCAAAAATCTCAGTTTTCGCTTCGGAGGTTTCAACAGTCTTCCTCGGAGTTGTGCTTGAGGACTTAATTGTTTCTAGAACATCTAGCACATTGACCATTCTTTTTCTTTTCGGAGTCACTGCGGGCCCCTTTTGGATTTTTGTTGTGTCAACATTTGCTGAAGGACTTAAAACTTCTAATATTTTTGATCCCTCAGCTAATCCTTTTGTTTCTTCCATTTTTTCTGTTGATGGCGCTTCGGCCATCTCTTTGGTTTCTGATAACAGAATCTTTGGTTCTTCCAATTCTGTTCTTGTTGGCGCTTCGGCTATTTCTGCGATTACTGGCAGCAAGGTTGGCTGTTCAGCCTCGGTGGCCGAAGAAGTCTCTCCGGTGAATTCAGGCACCGAGGCTGGTTCAATATAGCGTGGCCGATGTGTGAGAACCTTTATCCTTTTTCTTTTCGGTGCTGGCTCACTAGGAGCAGCTGCAGCTTCTTCTTTCGCAGAGGTCGCGCCTTTTCTTTTCTGCCCTCGAATGGGATAACGATAGTCAGGGTAGACGAACCCGATTGCGTCAAACACTCGGTTCAGTCTTTTCTTTTTTTGGCCTCCGAAGGCTGCTGACAATGCAGTATCTTCGGCCTTCGAGTAAGCCCCAAGTAGTTCATCACTTAAATTTTCAATGCTTTTCAGCCAGTCATCATCTGGCTCAACGAATTTATCTCCGAATTTGAAAGTATACTTCAATCTGATAAGTCCACCTTCGTCAGCCTCCTTTATGGTCTCTTGCGGCATTTCCCATTTTTCCGCGAGCGGCCATACTCTGAAGGCAATATGCTCTTGGACCAAATCTCTCGTTCCAATAAAAGAACAAATAACTCCGAAGGCTCTCTGGCATTCTTCGGCAGCTTCATTCATCTCAACCTTCGGCTTTCGCAGGCCGAAACTTTGCCAAATAGGGCGCATAATTATACCTTTAATATCTTCCCGTGCTTTCAGGTCATTTTTCACATAGAACCATTCTGTCATCCAGTCGCCGGGCCATCTCTTCCGAAATGTTGGCACGGGACAGCTTGACCCAGACCGAGAAACGAAACTGTAGCAGCCAAAATTATTGTGATACTGTTCCTTACCCCAGGGTTTTGTCTCGTATGATAACTCGTGTATGTTGCAGAAACTTTTCGCATCAGGTTCCAGACCTTGGCTTCTTACGGCCCACATGAAGATATTCAGCCTTATAATTGCTTCGGGGGTAAGTTGATGAAGATAGATTTCAAACATTTTCAGCACTTCTACGACAAAGCTGCTCAGGGGAAATCGTAGTCCAGCTTTCAAAAAGCTTCGGAACACCACGACTTCATTTTCCTCAGGGGTCGGGCAAGTTTTCTCTCCTTCGTCGACCCTCACAATGGATAAATCCCGGAAGTATCTTCCCCTCATGTTGACAAGATGATTTTCTTTGATACCTGACTTGCCAAAAACTGAATGGCTTGGTCGCCAGGGGCGATCTTCGGAGTCTTCACCACCACTATCCACATCATAACTGTCACTGTCATCAGTATCTTCAGACAAATCTTCTAAAATCTCTTTGGTGATTTTTTCTGTGTTGGTCTTCGACATTGCTATAAGAAACCCCAGGTTCTTCTCTTCAGAGAGACTCAGCTTCATCTCAGGACCAGCCTTCTTATCTTCAGACATCTTCGGAAACACTAAGAAACTGTTTTCAACGCCGAAGCTTAAAAACTTAAAAAGCTAAGCAAATCTTGGTGCGCAAGAGCTAAAAATTGAGTGAGCGAGAACAGATGGCAAGAGAGCATGCCAAATGAGCTCGCGGTATGCTCTTATTTATACGCCCAGTCCGTTAAAAATTGAAAGACCCCGCCTGTCAGTGAATGTTGCTATTCTAGCAAAGGGAAGGTGTTTTTTCGGACCTTCGGCTTAAAGCCTTCGTCCATGTCGCAATCTAAATTTATTATTTTAACAAATTAATATTGCGAGGGGCTACTGTTGGGGGCCTTCGGCTTCCGAAGGTCCTCAAAAACAGGATTTAACAGTGTTTCTGGAGTATAATCTGTGAACAGGTATCTTCGGACTCGAGTCGATATCACAGTAGGAGAAGCCCAAAGTAATACGAAGGTTGATTCAACGCCGAAGATGTGAGCGGGGAAGCTTCGGCGTGGTAGCGGAAAAAGAAACCGACTTAAAGGTGAAAAGGCTATTCGGACCTCGGTGGATTACTATAGAATTACTATCAAGTGTAAAGGGCATGAATGTAATTTTATATGGGCTGTGTCCCGTGCCTATAAATAGATGAACAGTACCCCCGTACTGTTCACACTGACTTGTACTCGCTCGTGCGTCACGCTTGTATTTTTGCCTTCTCTCAAGCCGAAGGTACAAATGTAATTCAATATTGTTCTTATTCTTCCATGATTATATAATAAGGACATGTAATAATGTTATGTGATTATTCATGTTATTCTCTCATGTTTCATATGCTTCTCCTTTTATCAATATAAACTGTGATGATGAAGGTATGTCCTTCATGACCTTCGTCTGAAGATCGTTATATCCTAAGGGAAATAATGCTTCGAAGGACGAAGGGCATTAACCATTAACTTCTTTCTGTGTTGCCTTGTTCTTAATTCATAGCATTTGAGAACAAGTCTCCAACAAACTCCTTGCTAATCATATCATATATATGACTCCTGTTGTTGGGTGACATCTCTATGTCTCGGCTCCCAACCTTATGCCTCAAAGTCCTTAACCATTAAGCTGACTTTGTTTAAGTTAACCAACCCTTTCTACAGTTCGTATCCGATACAAACCTATCTAGTCAAGGAAAACTGGTGGCACCCTAATTTCATAGACCCACCACCAATTGTACAAGACTTATGATAGTGCAAGGTTTGGAGAGGCATTAAAGCTTAAACATTTATGAGGGATCGTCCTACTTATAACATCGCACGCAAGGACATATATGCAATATAAACAAGTAGAACAATAAGAATGGCATTCACACAACAGTTGTGATTCGGTATGGCTTGCTGTCACATGGTGATCCCCATCTCCAATAATCTGTCCATCACGATGATCTCCATCTCCATGATATAGGTATGCCATCCTCCAGGTGATGAGTCCTTCAAGACCTATCTAACGTATGCTGGTAAACAAATTACATATACGCTTTGGATCATCACATGTTGACACGCAGGTCATTACATTAAATTTGGACAATACATGTGGCTCCAGCCGTATTGCCCTGGTCACGACACGCAGGTCATGAATAATTTGGACAATACATGTGGCTCCATACCGATCACAAGATGTCCTGCAAAAACAGGTTAGACAAACACGTTTCTATACGTTCGCCACTTCAGCAGATAGCCACGGCGGTCCCGCTGGCCGGTCAGCGGGCGGGGGGTCGAGGGGGGAGCCGCCCCCCGCGGGTCTCAGGGCAGCGCCCTGAAAACCTCACAGGATTCCATGCATCGTATGTATGGAAATTCCACTGGAAATCTCATGCGGTTGATCAAATCAACCCAAATTCGAGACTTTCGACCCGAAGAAGATTACACTCATGACGTTGATCTGTTACGTCAATCTGCTGGTTGTGTACGCAGTTAGCCCTGATGGTGATTCCAGCCGGTAGGGGCAAGTCGCGCATACAACAGAGAAGGACGAACTGATCTCTCCAGTCATATCCGATGTAATCTACTTCAACCCTTTATTACCAATTGATCTAATCAAACCGTGCATCAAGTAGATCCATCTCATGAACCTAGATCCAGACCTAAAACTACGCAGAACCTGCCTCTGATACCACTGTAGGATTACGGGGAGGCTACGCTAGCGCAAAACAAAATTTTCATCCCCATAATACCAAGAACTACTGCGGTTATAGGTCATGGAATTACCACTAGACGCGCAGAGCAGCGGAAGACGTCTCGATGTAGACGAACGCGTCGAGCAGTGCCGTGCAGTCGCCGGCGTCCTTCACGTCCTCGCACGGTTCGTCCAAGTGCTCCAGATGCAGCACCTCCGAGGTATCCACACGTACAGGGAGGAAGCGCCGCGTACCGAACTGCTAGGTTCGCGACGGCGGCTTGGCGAGGGCGAGAGGCGAGCGGCGGCTGCTGATTTGCAGGTGGCGAATTAGGTTATCTCTTAACCGCGCCCCCGCCCCTCATTATATAGGCGTTATGGTGGGCTTCTGACGCCGAGGCCCATCATTAACCCTAAAGCCCAGTCTAATTTCGGATCTAATCCGAATTAGGCTTCCTTCCCCTTAAGTGTGTGACCCTATAGGTTCACGTACAAATAGACATAGCCCGAGTACTCTTACTTGGCCCAATAATTGACAGCGGCCTCTAGCAAGACATGTCAACTCCTATGTGTACGTAAAGATCATATCAGACGAACCATTGCGACATTAAGTACATGATGTTCCCTTTGTCTCACGATATTTGGTCTGGCTCTAAGCTGACCTCTCTTTCTCGATACTGTGAATTGGAATCCTTTCAATGGTTAACTCTTAACCCTAGCACGGCCATGCATTTCTTGATCCAATCACTCGAGGGGCCCAGAGATATCTCTCTCACAAAGAGAGGGACAAATTCCATCTTGACTGACCATGCCTCATAGCATGCTTCCTGACAAACCCAAAACTACCTTTATAACTACCCAGTTACGGGATAGCGTTTGATAGTCCCTAAGTAAGTCAATTCACATCTTGAGAACATGCGACAATCTCAGGTCTAAGGATACAGTATTCATGTTGCAAGAAGAGAACTATATTACAATATCTCACGTTGGGTCGGTCCAGCCTCATGTCATACATGTGCCCACATTATTAATTTAACATCTCCATGTTCATGACTTGTGAAATGTAGTCATCAACTAATACATGTGCTAGTCATCGACTCTGACTAGGGACATCATTTAGAATAACCATATAAGTAAAGAATCTCACAAACAATTCACATAATTGCTAATCAATACAAGGTGCCTTCCACGAATATTCAATTAAGCAATATATATATCATGGATACAAAGAAATATGCTCATCTCTATGATTATCTCTAGGGCATATTTCTAACAGCAGCAACCTCCAAGAGTAACAAGTCGATGACGCTTGCCCGATGTACCACCTAGTGTCTCAAAAGATCACAAAGAATGCAAATGCACTAGAACTTCTCAATCACTCACTAGAATGCGATCTCAAGCAACGAGTGTGAGAGTTTGAGTTGGAGGATCACAAATGAGCTCAATGTGTGCTAGAAGTGGCTAAGAGAACCCTCACACACGAGCTTCACTTCTATTTATAGCCCACAACTCAAACATAGCCGTTATGTGCAACTAGCACAGCTTCCGCGCACACGCGGACGGTCCGCGCCCATGGGTGGACGGTCCGTCGTACCAGTAACGGCTATATGGACCGTTTGAAACCTGTCAGAACTGTCAGAAAAAAGTCAAGGTCGGACAGCTATATGAAACCTATCATAGCTGTCAGAAAAAGTCCGAGACCTGTCAACTTGTAATAACAGAGCACTGGTTAGTCAAAATAATTCGAGCGAACTGTCCGCCATTCATGGCTGAACGGTCCGCACATGGACCACTTACCGTCCGACTAAAAACCTCGGACGGTCCGTAGTGCAAGGACACAAAAACACATTGTCCCTGCCTAACTCAATTCAGCTTATGCGGACGGTCCGGCCTCCTGGCCCGGACGGTCCGCGAAGGGAGACAGAGATAGGGCGACATCAAACTTCTCTGGCAGAGTCACGGACGGTCCGGCCTTCTGGCCCGGACGGTCCGCCAACCATAGAGATGATATTTTTGCGCTTGTTCAAAAGAATTTGTATTTTGAAACCCGAAGCGTTGTTAGCCCTCATGCAAATGCTATCATTTATGCTCTACGAGACATTAAGTTTTACACCGATCAAGTTCATTGACCCCTCTTAATAGTATGATTGTCTATCCTATTAATCTGGTCGATTCCTTCTCTAAACACCCGCTGACCGGTAAAAACAAAAACCTATATTTTACCTTTGCCTTCATTTGATCCACAATCAATAGTTATAAGTCGCAAAGACTTCACTGTTTCCTGTGGTCCAATTCTGCATTTTTATTTCTCCAAGAATTGTTAGTCCACAATCAATTGTCATTAATTACCAAAACACCACTTAGGGGCCTAGATGATTCACAGAGGGGTCTGCTGGCGCACATGTCTCTGTGTTCTTGTGCGGACCGTTCGGCCAGGGTTGGCAGATCGTCTGCATGTGCCAAAATGGATTTGGGCAAGGACAGTGTGTTTTTAGGCTCTTGTACTATGAAATGTTTGGGGTTTTAGCCCGAACGGTACTTGCTCCTAGGGGCGGAAAGTCTGGCCATGGTTGGCGGACAGTCTGCCCATGTTGTTCAATGTGGTCAGTGCTCTGGCATTTCAAGTTGGCAGGTCCTAGACCGTCTGACCTAGGCTTGCGGACCGTCTGGGCTTGACTTTTTCTAACAACACTGACAGATTTCAAACGAGAATTATATCTATTACTTATACGGCGGACCGTCCACGTGTGCGCAGAAAGTGTGCTAGTTGCACATAACTACTAGTATTGAGATGGGGGTTATAAATAGAAGTGGAGCTCGTGTGTGAGGGTCTTCTTGGCCATTCCTAGCATACATTGAGCTCATTTATGATCCTCTAACTCAAACTGAGAGCACCTAGAGGGGGGGGGGGTGAATAGGTGATCCTATAAAATTTACCAACTAATAGCCACAAAACTTGGTTAAGTGTTAGAATGATAAAACCAAGTGGCTATAGAGCGAGTTCTTGCGAGTCACAATAATCACACAAAAACGCAATCACAAGAGACACGCGAGTTATCCCGTGGTTCGGCCAAGTAATACTTGCCTACTTCCATGTTGTGGCGTCCCAATGGACGAGGGTTGCACTCAACCCCTTTCAAGTGATCCAATGATCAACTTGAATACCACGGTGTTCTTCTTTCTTATACTTTCTCCCGTTTGCGAGGTATCTCCACAACTTGGAGCCTCTCGCCCTTACAATTGATGATCACAAAGAAGCACGGAAGTAAGGGAGGGGAGAGCAACACACACAAGACTCAAAATGAGAGCACAAACACGCACACAAGTCACAACTTGAGCTCTAAGTTCAACACACGGAGTTCTCAACTCAAGAGGAGCTCAAATTGCTAGCACAGAGAATCAAATGCGTGGGAGTGGAGTCTGAATGCTTAGTAATGATCAAAGAATGCTTGGATGCCTCCTCCATGCGCCTAGGGGTCCCTTTTATAGCCCCAAGGCAGTTAGGAGTCGTTGGAGGCAACATTGGAAGGCAAATCTTGCCTTCTGTCGGGTGGCGCACCGGACAGTCCGGTGTGCCACCGAACAGTCCCTGTAGCTGTCCGGTGCATGATCTCCTTCCTTTTATAGCGCATCCGACCGTTGCAGATTTGCGGCAGTCGGCACACCGGACACTGTCCGGTGCACACCGGACAGTCCGGTGCCCCCTGCCGACCGTTGGCGCGCCCACGCGTCGCGCGCGGATTGCACGGCCGACCATTGGCGTAGTTGACCGGCTCACCGGACAGTCCGGTGCCTCACCGGACGGTCCGGTGAATTATAGTCGTACGCTGTTGAACGATTCCTGAGAGCGACGACTTCGCCACGGACGACCCACCGGACAGTCTGGTGAATTATAGTCGTACGCCGCCGTCAAGTCCCGAGAGAGGCCTGTTCACCAAAGGCTGGCCTGGTGCACCGGACACTGTCCGGTGCACCACCGGACAGTCCAGTGCACCCAGACCAAGCTGCATTTGGCTGTACACAGCCAACTCTATTCCAAACCAATTTTTCCTGTTTCTAACACTTAGACACAATACATTAGTACTCAAATCAATGTACTAAGTCTAGAAACGTACCTTGTAATATGATTTGCACTTCTTCACTCTTTGGCACAAATTAGCACTTAGAGAAAATGTGTTGGGCACTTAAAGACCAAAACACTTTAGAAATGGCCCAAGGGCACATTTCCCTTTCACAAACTCTCACACTCCTTGCTTGAGATTGCATTCTAGTGAATGATTGAGAGCTGCTAGTGCATTTTCATCCATTGTGATCCTTGAGGCACTAGGTGGTACACCTGGGAAGCTTCATTGTCTTGTTACTCTTAGAGGTTGCCACCTCCTACATGGCTCGGGTGTTATCTCCATCGAGCTCTCCATGAAGATTATGGAGGAGTCACGGTGTTAATTGTCGTCGGAGCGGCAATGACGACGCTAGTGGAATCGAGGTATTGAGTGATTTCTTATCCACTTAGCTCAAAGATCAAGTCACGTCTTGATAGAGAAGCGAGAGCTTGAATTCCACCTCAACATGGATTAGGGGTGATCGGCAAATCACTGATACCATGGGATAAATTTTGGTGTCATTCTCTCACTCTTTACTTATTACTTTGTAAGTAGTTAGTATTTTGTGTATTGTCTATCATTTGTAGTATTGCCATAATTGCTCATCATATTTTGTTAGACTATCATAGCTAGGAAAACTTTATCTCTTGTTGTATTGATTAAATTTCTCTAGTGTCTTTGATTTTAGTTAAAACCGTCTATTCACCCCCCTCTAGCCAGTGTCCTAGATCCTACAAGTGATATCGGAGCTTTGGACTCCATTGTTTGTGGATTTAACCATCCTGGAGTTAGACAAAATGGCTAGTAACAACAATGTGCACATTGGAAAGCCAACGCATTTTGATGGGAATAATTATGACTATTGGAAAATAAGAATGTCAATGCATCTTAAAGCTATGGGAGAAAAGTTTTGACCTATTGTCAGAGATGAATTTGTTGTATTAAAGCAAGATGAACTATCATCTAGTGACAATAAAAATGTTCTAACCAATGATCAAGCTATGAATGTGTTCTATGATACTCTAGACATAAATGAGTTCAGCCGTATCGAGAATCTCACAACCGCTCATGAGATTTGGACTAAGCTAATGGAAATTCATGAAGGGACTACAATTGTGAAGAGCGCAAACTTGTATGTATGCAATGGAAAATTTGAGGAATTTCTCATGAAGAAAGATGAAAGTGTGTCCGACATGTTTAACCGGTTAAATGAGATAGTAAATGAACTCAGGGGACTCGGTTTTAATGTACCGGATGTGGATTTCACTCATAAGTTTCTTAGATCTCTTCCAGAGAAATATGACATTATTGTGACCACGTTAGTAAGGAGTGACTTGACCACTACTTCTCCAACCGAAGTATTGGGAGAAATTCTTACTCAAGACATATTCAAAAAGTCTCAAGCCAAGGCTATGAGTTTGGCTAAGAAAGTGAAAGGTGAATAAATAGCTCTTAAAGTTAAATCTCCCAAGGCAATTGAAAAGGAAGAAAGTGAAGATGAAGGAAATAGAAGTGAGAGCGTCGAGGAGTTGGCTCTCTTTGTGAAAAATTCAACAGATTCATGAGGAAAAAGAAGGGTCAACCTATAAGAGGCCAATCATCAAGAATAAATGCTTTTAATGATAGAAAGTGTTTTGAGTGTGGGGAACCTGGCCACATTGCCTTGAATTGTCCAAGCAAGAAGAATAAGGGAAAAGATGGAGATGATAAAAAGAAGAAAAAAATTATCACAAGAAGAAGGGTAGCAAAGCCTATCTAGTTGAATGGGATTCAGATGCTAGCTTGGATGATGATGATGATGATGATCTCTGATCAAAACTAAATGCCAGAATCGCTATCAAGGAGGCTTCTTCACTTTTCTTATCTCCTCATTGTCTCATAGCAAAAGGTGATGCTAAGGTAAAAATCATAGTTGATTTAAATGATGTAGACGATGATGATGATGATGATGACGGATATTCATATGATGATCTTGTTAGAATGCTAGGTGAGGTCGATGACTACATGCACAAAGAAAATAAAAGTTTAGGACCTTGAAGGAATTATACAAAAACTTTCAAGAGTCTTTTGAGGAGCTCAAACCTCCCACAAATATCTAAAAGAGAGTTGTGAGAAGCTTGTGGAGGCTCAAAACTCATCTCTTGTGCATGAAGTTGTTGTGGTCACCGAGGATGTTGGAGTCACTTGTGACTTACTTGATAGTTCTACAAGTGAACCACAACATACTAGCTTTATTTGTGATAAATGCAAAATTTCTCTTGTGAGTGATAATATTGCTCGTGTTGAATCACAAATCATTGTTGAGAATGAAGCCTTAGTAGGGAAAGTAAACGCTCTAACTCATGATCTAGAGAAGTGTAACACCCTGAATTAGGGGGTATAAAATTTCTTTCTAATTATCACCCAAATTCAGGTGTTACTCTTCTCTCTCTCACTCTAATTTTTATCTCTCTCTAGATTCTCTCTCCCTCTTTTTCCTTTTGAGTAGATATAGCTTAATTAGGGAGGGATTAATTATATATTTTTACCAAAACATTATGAGTCATGACATGTTGCATCATGCTGAGCTTAAATATTCTTTGAATTGTTACACATGTTTGAATTAGTTTGAATTTGAAACTTGATTTGAATTTGGATTGAAAACCTTAGAGAAAAAGAAATGCAAAAGCAATTAGAAAATCCAGGGGAAAAGAAAAAGCCAAAGCAACCCATCCGGCCCAGCTCGGCCCAGCCAGGCCGCGCGCCCGCGCGCCCGCGCCGCCTGACAGGTGGGCGCCACCTGTCAGCGGCGGTTCCCTTCCCCGTGCGCTCAGTCTCTCCCTCTCTCTGCCCAGTGGGACCAGGTTGTCGGCACCGGTTGCCCTCGCCTGCGCATTCCTCTCCCTCTCTGCCTTGCGGGTCCGCTTCGTCAGACACTGAGTCGTTACCCCCGCGCGCCTGCCCTCTCTCTCTCTACGGCGTGGGGTCACTCTGTCAGCTCCGCCTTTCCCGCGCCCGCCGTGGACCAGCGCGCGCACTCGCGCATGTTCATCGGGATCCTCGGCCACATCGCCCGCCCACGCCCCAGCTCCTTTTTGAGCACCGCCTGCGCCCGCACTCACTCCCCCGTCCCATTTTACACAGCATCGCTCTCTCTCTCTCTCGCGCTCTGCCCCCGCCGCTCGACCTCACCGGAGACCCGCGCCCGCTGTGCCAGTCGTCTTGCTCGCCGGAAGCCGCGCCAGGCCACCCCGAGCTCCGCCCTGAGGTGAGACATCTTCTCCATGCTCAATTTCCCCTGTTACACTTTGTCCGCGGCCAATTTCGGCTTCACCGGAGTCAGTCGTGGCGATCCGCCGCACCCGCGCGGTGACCGGTCGATTTAGTCCGGTCTAGCGCCCCCGCGTCGGTCCCTGATGTTCCCCTCGCTCTGCTGAAGCTATCCTAGGCCATAGCGCGCCTCAAACCCCCTCCCTGTGGCCGGAATTCCTCACCAGAATTGTCCTGACCCGCCCAGAGCCTTTCCTCCGCCATTCTCCCCTCTCTGACCCCGGTCTCGTGGCCACAACCCTACCAGCGAGTTCGCCGAGTCTCCCTCTTCGTTTCTAGCCAGCCACGGCGACCCCGGAACCGCTGTAGCACGCACCCGCCCCAACTCCGGCGACCTCACCGCCGCGAAGAGGAGCGGCGCCGCCCACAGCTAACCAGCCCTCCCGGCTTCGATCTACCCCGTCCAATCTCGATCGCACGACCGAGATCGCGGGATACTGCTTCACGCTCGCGCGCCCTGTGTCCGGGCCCATCAGTCAGCACCTGTGCCCCTAGCGCTGGGTCCGACCGGTCAGCGCCCTCCTCCTCGGTCGCTAACACCACTGGCCCGCTTGTCAGCGCCTCGCTCGCCCCCACGCGCGTGCCCTCGCCGTAGATCTAATCTCGGCCGTTGGTTTTTGATCTAACGGTTGAGCAGACCCCGTACCCCTTCGTGCGGTGATTTTGTTAAAGAGCCCCTCGGTTTAGTTAGAATCAACCCGCCGTCCCTGGTTTTCGCGCGCAGGCCCCTATAATCTTGCAGATTGAACCCTAAGCTTTTAAATAATTATAGAATTAGACCTATTTTTGTATTTTAAATTCCCAAACTTGTTTATTTCATATCTTTTGCATATGAACTCCAAATTTAGTGATTCAAATTGCAAAATGTTCATAGGAATATTCTCTGTTTAAATAAATTAGTTCCATTTACTATCTTCACATTCTAATTTTATGGTTAACTATGAACTAGTATATGTGTGGATTTATTTATTTAATAAAATAAAGAAAAGGAAAACCCTAGAGGTTAAAGTATATTTAGTCTTGTGAGATTAATAATATGTATTACATGAATTTATCTCTGGTCTAACTTTTAGGTTTCAGTAAAATGAATAGAATTAGGTTATGTAATTATGGACAACATTTAAAGAATAATCAACTCCTAAATGAAATTAGTTCATGTTATACTTTGATCTCATTCTTCCTTATTTAATACTGTGCCTTTTAAGATGTATTCCAATGTTTGTACATGTTTGGTGTGCTGTTCATTTGTACTTTCCAAATGTATTGAATGTATGATCGCTTTATTTAGACAACGAGCAGTCAGTGGTTCCTGATTGTGTTGCTGAAGACCTCCCTGAACAACAACCTGGTGAAGGCAAGTGTCCTCTGACCCATTATGTCCCATTCATTTTTAATTCACTGTCCCGCATTACATTATTTAAACCTAAGGATTGACTAGTTTGTATTTACCTTATCCTTGTTTACCTTTTGGGTTATTATGGTTAACTTATGATATTGCTTTAACTTAATCAATGAACATGATGTGATTATTTATGATACGATGATGTTCTCCCGATGATGATATTGTGATACTCTAGGGGGCTCAGGCCTTTTTCCTGAGTACCTCTTCGTAAGGACCTGTTCGTAGAGTGACCACCCGGGATAACAGTGCAACCATGAGGATGGAATGGGATGCCCTTAGCTGATTAATTAGATGAACATGGGGGTGTAGTTGGCTTTGCCTGAGGGCCGTCAATGGGGGCCGGGGCATAGGCTCGCTCTGCCAAGGGGGGTGCAGAGGTTCATTTGATTTGGTTTTGTTAGTCACCCACCTTGGGGAGGTGTACTGTGTTTGTATGATTGGCAAAACCTAACGAGCAGCTATGCACTAGGGGGGTCTTTGTAAAGGCTACATAGTGAAACATTGCCGACTCACCTTGGTAGTGTTTTAGGGTTTGATCGACCCGAGGCATAAAGGGATCATGACTTGTGGGTAAAGCATGCAACCTCTGCATAGTGTTAGAAACTGGTATATTAGTCGAGCTCACAGTTAAGAGCAGCCTTGGGATCCTCTTTGATTAGAAGAACTTTGGTTACTTTTATGATGATTGTTAATAATGTTGATTATAATTCTAGTCTCTGGTATTTTCTCTTGGAGGGAGTACTTTTGGGTAATAACTAGGTTTATTACTAAAACCTGGCTTTACTAATAGTAATAAAAGTTTGACTAACTAAAAGCAACTGCTTAACCTCAACTCCACATACAACTAGTCCACTTTAGCCAAACGGGACATTTGCTGAGTACGTTGATGTGTACTCACCCTTGCTTTACAAACCACCCCCACCCCAGGTTGTCCCCACTGTACTCAGTGCTTAGGAGGTGATGCTGGCAACATGGAGGACTTTGAGGAGTTCCAGGACTACGACGAGTTCTAGTTTTTTTAGTGGCAAACCCCCAATCAGCTGCCTGTGTAGGCTTATCTTCTACGTTTCATTTTTCGCACTTTGATGTTATTGTTAAAGACAATGGTTGTGTATTAGACTCTGTGGATGTCTTGGACATCCTGATGTAATTAAAGTACCTTTCCGCTATTTACTTTGAGCATTGTGTGATGATGTCCAATTATGTAATCGTTGTATACATGAGTTTCTGATCCTGGCACGTACATGGTTCGCATTCGGTTTACTTTCCAAAACCGGGTATGACAAGAAGGCCTATGGTGGAAAGGCTAAGTTGGATTTTATATTGGGAAGTCAATGGTCTTTTGTAGATGGCTCGTATACGGAGACGACGACTCCGGAGGCAGTTCGAGCCACGACACAGAGCTCTCGGAGGAGCCGGAGCTGGAGGGGTGGATCGCTAGACCCATCACTCGTGATGCCACTCGCGGGTGTCACTTCCACGATGCTCTCAACACCTTGTTGCGTCGGGCCTTCGACCGACACACTTGGTCTATCGAGTACCGTTGTGTAGTCTACCAGCACCGTGGGATGCTACTTGCTTGGTGCGCCGCCCGGACGATGATCTCCGGGGTGCAGAGGCCTTCTCAGAGCACTATTCTATTACTGAGAGGGATACTGCTGAGGTAGCCATGCTGGTCTGAATAGCATGGTCAACTGGCGATCTTGGGACTCTGGGACAGAGAATACCCAGGCCTTGCTCAGGCAGGGGTCTGGTGCCGACACGTGTCCAGACCCAGCCTGGTGCGGACCTGTCCGCATAACGCTACTGCTCCCTGCCCAGGCGGAGACCCGATGCTGCCACTGTGGCCTGTAGCGCGTGACGTAAGCCAGCGGGTGGAGCCTAACGTAAGGCCTCTGAGTTGCGCGGCCCCTGCATTTATTGCGGATAAGGCACGTCGCCTGACAAGCGATGTGCCGCCACGTTAATGAGGCCTGCCCACTCTGCTGTCAGGCGGTGACCTGTCTGTTCCACTGGCAAGTAGTGTGTCGCCTCAGCATTTAATGAGACCTGTCCGTTCCGCTGGTAGGCGGCATGCCTGTCTATTCCATTAGCAGGCAGTACGCCTATGCTGACGCATGCGCTGCACTCATCATGACTCGCGCGTTACCAAGGACGCTGCCGCGAGATATCAATATTGTATGCACTACGAATATTATGGCGCTCGGAGATCACCCTGGCATTGCAGGCAGTAGTTCCTTCCTTCCTTTGGTCCCTGGGCCCACATGTCGGGGCTCAGTATCTTGTATGTGCCCCCTTGAACTATAAAAGGGAGGGCACACTGCGTTACAAGGCATTCTCATTCAGACTCACACACACTCACTTAGACTCTCAGACTCACAAGTTCATACAAACTCTCAAGCTCAATACAGCACACAGTGGAGTAGGGTATTACGCTCCGGTGGCCCGAACCACTCTAAACCCTTGCATGTTCTTGTGTTCATCGTCCATCTAGCAACAGGCGAAATGCTTAGGCCCCCTCCTCATCTTAGGATTTAGAGCGGGTGCATTCCGCCACCCGGCTGGAGAATTTCCTCTCCGACATTTGGCACGCCAGGTAGGGGGCTTGGCATTAGATTTTTGCTTGTTTTCCTGCTCGACGCCATGGTCCATATCGTCGAGCACCACGACTTCATCCCCGAGGACTTCCCCATGGAGGAGGGATTTGCCTCTTCCACACCATAGGCCTCCAGCCGCCCTGCGCCCGGTGCTGCTGCTGTGCACTCTGCGCAGCAGCACACTCTTGCACAGACGTCTAGGGCGTCAAGGGCTGCTCCCAGTGCGCTGTCCGCAGCCAGGGAGTTGTTGCGCCACCCTCCTAGCTCCATGGCCTCGCTAGGGGCCATGAAGCAGTGGCGTGACGACGTCGACCAGCTGCTCGGCATGGCGCACTCTGGCTTAGCCAGGCCCAGGCCTCGCTCGTCCCGACATCAACATGAGGCGTCAGCGTCGGTGCGCTCGCCCTCTGTGAGGGCTGCGGACTTGCGGGCGGAGCTCAACCGCCGGCATGTGGGAGAGGACACCCCAGACTCTCTGGAGGGACCAAACGACCTGCGGGTAGAACTCAACCGCAGGCGTGCGGGCGAGGATGCCCGTGTCTCTCTAGAGAGGGCGCGTGAGCGCCGACAAAACATTGAGGGTCGCAACCTCGACTACGACTTCGCTGCGGTTGCACCGTAGACCCCAACGGGCGCCCAAATTCTGATGGGTGTCCCATTGGCCGGCGTGGGCTGCGCCGCACTCATAGACCATCTCCGCACGGCGACCTGGCCATCCAAGTTCCGGCCACACCTACCGGAGAAGTACGACAGTACGTCAAACCCGTCGGAATTCCTGCAGGTATACGTCACCGCCATCACGGCAGCAGGTGGAGACACCACTGTGATGGCAACATACTTCC
This sequence comes from Zea luxurians, assembly GCA_029449295.1. Lineage (NCBI taxonomy): Eukaryota > Viridiplantae > Streptophyta > Magnoliopsida > Poales > Poaceae > Zea > Zea luxurians. The sequence continues at coordinate 3,310,681 of JAOPSE010000018.1, read as the reverse complement.
ATGTAGCCTTGTCCGGGCCGGCCTGGACTTGGCTCATGAACCTTGCCCCGGGATCGATCTACTCCTGGGAAGAGCTCTGCGCGCGGTTCATAGCGAACTTCGCCAGCGCTTACCAGCAGCATGGCGTGGAGGCCCACCTCCACACTGTGAGGCAGGAGCCCGGGAAAACTCTCCGGACTTTCATCTCCCGCTTCACCAAGGTACGAGGCACCATACCTCGTATTTCAGATGCTTCCATCATCACTGCTTTCCACCAGGGAGTATGTGATGAAAAGATGTTGGAAAAGTTAGCCATGCACGACGTGGAGACTGTCACCACACTCTTCGCTTTGGCCGACAAGTGCGCCAGAGCCGTCGAGGGCCGTGCATGGCACTCGGCGCCACAAACCGGGGTTGCCCAGACGGGTGGCTCGGGTGTCGTCCCCCAAGACGGTAAAAAGAAAAAGAAGAAGAATCGTGGCCACGAGAAGCCGCACTCGGCCACTCTGGTCGTTGCAGCTACGACTGGGGGCTGGAGCGAGCGCAACAAATGCCCACGGCCGTAGAGGGGTAACAACAGCTCATGCCCTGTACACTCCAACAGTCGCCACAGCGCCGCGGAGTGTCACGAGATTATCGCGCTCGCGAAGTGCGTTAGCGAGCGGCGTGAGCAATCTTCCAAGGATGGCTCCCCACCTCGTCACCGGCCTGGCAAAGACAGGGCCGAAGACGGCGAGGTGGCCGCAGCTGAACGGGACCTCCGGTATCAATCACCCGAGGGGGTCCTGAAGGATGTTTTCACCGGAGACTCCGACTCCGGTGATGACAACTAGACGGGCCACCAGGAGGACCCCGTACTCCCTAGTCTACGGGGCCGAAGCCTGCCTTCCCCTAGAAACCCTTCTGGACTCCCCATGGGTCCAGCCTTTGGATAAGTCTATGCAGGAGCAGCTACAGTGCAAGGACAAGGACCCCATCGACGAACGCATCAGGCAAGCAGCGATCCGAAATGCACAGTTGCAACCAGGCGCCCAGGCGCTACCGCCAACGGTTCGTGCATAGTAGAGAGCTCCAGGTCGGGGACCTGGTCCTAAGACAAATTCTAAACCGAGAAGGGAGCCACAAACTCTCCCCCAGCTGGGAAGGACCCTTCAAGGTGACGAAAGTATGCCGACCCGGGTGTATCCGTCTTGCCCCGACAGAAGGAGAGCCTCTTCCTAGTCCCTGGAGCATAGAGCATCTCAGTAAGTTGTGCCCATAGGAGCAAGTTTGAGGGGTTAAAAGTTTTTTCTTTTGTAACTAGGTTGTGCATATGTGTACACCAACCCGGTGAGGTCCACCCTCATAAACTCGGCCTGTTGGTCTGCACCATGCATGTCAGATTATAAAGAAAGGATTTACCCCCTCATATGTGCTTCTATGATGATTTTACCCTCCTGCTCCATGGTTTTATCCTACAATTTCTGGATATTATTTTTTATCTAACCCACCCATACGGTTCCCATCCGTGCTGACATGATGACATCCGAATTGAGTAGCCAAGCTTGCAGTTTCGGACCTCTCTACGAAGGCAGAGGGGTCCGGCAGCCTGGAGGCTGGTTCTAAAGAACGAGAGCTCGTTCCATGGGGTGGTCTGGAGCCGTGTAGCCGCTTAGCCTGGTCCTGTACCCTAAGCTTGCACGCTTCACCACTCTGCGACGGGTGTCCTAGTATTTAGAACCGCGGTCTAGGGGGTCCGGACACACAACTTGGTTTCCCAGGCTAAATCCTGTAGGTCCTGTGCATGTATCAAAGGATGGCTAATATCAGACGATGGGTCCTACGGGTGTGCTACTAACGATCCCTAGCCGAAGCTGTGTACATGTCCAGGTCCCAGTCGAGGCTACCTCCTAGGGGCCGTTGCCAACTCTTTTAGGTATACTGGTATCCAGCCCCGACATGTCGAGCCTACATCCTAGGGGGGGCCAGGTACCAGGGAGGAGTCGGTAACACCACACACAACAGGGACAAATGGTATACAGATAAGTGCTAACACTGCTCGATAAATAGTACTCAAAAGTATCTTATAAAAACAAAAGTTATTACATCCGCCTTCAAGCGGAGCCCTAGCTCCATTTCTACAGGTATGAGCTACTCAGCATCAGCAGAGTCGCACTGGAAGCACGTGACCGCCGTCTCCATGGCAGCTTGCGCGGCCTCCCACGCGGAGTTTTCAATGTCGGCCACCCGGCGCCGCAGCTTGCCAACAGCGACAGCCTTCTCGACCCGTGTGGGCCCTCATCATTGGAGGCGACGTCGAGGCCATTAAAGCCAAATAGACGGTGGCACAACGGCACGCGGTGTGTAACACCCGGTTTTAAAGGACAAAGCCGGGTGCATCTCATACATGCGCCAAGAAGACAACACATATAATAACAGAGTGTATAGAGATGAATGTCATAAAACATCAGAGTATTTATTACATAGCGGAAGACTTACAAAATAAAAGAATAAATATAAAACGAACTAAGGATCGTCGGCGCAAATGTCGACTGAGAAACGCCACCTAGATCAGATCAAACTCCTCGATACTTGACTCCACTTGAAACCACCTGTTCTTCTCCTGTGGGGGGGGGGGGTGTGAGACAGCAAGAGTGAGCTCACATACGATCATAGCTCAACAAGTCGTGGGGAATAATGTGGCATGAACTCACCAAAGGTGGGAGTTCATGTAGTGTAAGGCTGATCAATGAAATAAAGGCTGAAGCTGAGCATTGCTTTTATAAGTTGGTCAAAATTTTATTAGCAGTTACTAAGTGTAAGTAAATACCAAACCATAGTAATAATAAGGAACAGTAATAGTAAAATAATCCCAAATGCAATGAAATGTCAAATTGAATTTAAGTTCCATAATTAATCATGTGAGGGTCCGAGCCGCTCTTGACCGTGAGCACGGCTAGTATACTAGTTTTACACTCTGCAGAGGTTGCGCATCTTTACCCACAAGTCATGTTACCCATCTGCCAAGAGATGGCCAATCCCATACACCTCTACCTGAGGAGGCGAGGCAGGGTAACACTACGAGGCCTTTACAAAGTTCCACTAGCTTCAGACTACCCGCTACAGTTTATGGGAAGATCCAGTACAGGGTTCCTGGCTGACCGCCATCGCAGCAAAATCAACCAGGGACCCCCCTGCACTGACCTCTCCCCTACTGCCCTTGCCCCTTTCGGGTAAGGTAGCCCTCCCCTAGCTTTCCTAGTTAATCAGCCAAGGGCGTCCCATTCCACCCTTGTGGTAGCACTGTTTTCCCGGGTGGTCGCTCCATGTTCCCATTAACATAATGATCTTAACATGAACAAGGAATAACAAAACAGATAACAATAAATAGTATAACAATAAGTGATGAATATCTCTATACCCAAATCCACATAAAGCAATAGCATGTACTACCCAAAACTTTAGTAGTAAAACCAGTGGTGAAGCAAGGTATAAAGATAGTCAAATCTAGGGTATCCTATTGGGTCCCAGCAAAATTATCCTATGCAGATCATTATGAATAATAAGAACATGAATGGGTAAAAGAGGTGATCAAGGGCACAACTTGCCTGGCACTTGAGATTCCAGGTACCAACTTGCCTTTCAGATGACACGTGTCCTCGCGCTAGATGTAGCAATACAAGCAAACATGGTATATACAAAATTAACATCACACCAAACATAAGAATATACTGCATAATAATGATCTACACGTTGCTACGAGATCGTAGAAACAAGAACCACTAAATTCGGAGTTGCGGTTACCAAGTTATGAATTTCGGGAATTATTTAGTGCTTAGAATAGATTAAACCAAATGAATAATTTTAATTCAAATTTCATGGCTAAACAGTGTTACTAGTTGGTAGACAATATTAATACAAAATTATTGCAACTGGAATGACTCAATTTGGAGCTAAAATAAATTATATATGAATTATACAAGTTTCTAGTATTGTTTTTGTATTAAAAATCATTTTCTGTAATTAATTTTCTATTTTTATTATTCTCTGGACCGAGCACTAAATACAGAGAACCACAGGGGTCAAACTATAAAATTTCTAAGACTCAGTGAACAGTCGAGACAGGACGGCGGGTTGATTCTTATTTTTCTCAGGGTCTCTTTAACAAAACGTATCCGCGAAGGGGTATCGTGTATTCCTGGCCGCAGGATGATCCATCAACGGTGCAGATTAGAGGGATCCACCAAGACACCCTGGCCCTCGGATCCCCGATCAACGACCACAATTGGGCGCAAACGAATCGATACCCAGATTTAATCTAAGCCGTCGATAGCTCGATCAACGATTCACAATGGATTACCCCCAGATCTAATCGTGGCCGCCCAACTAGGATCCAACGATCCACGGTACCGTCTCCCACCTACTGCTACCGGTCCGACAGCGTAAACAACAGCACGGCGGTGCCATTGCCGCGTGCGGCTCGCCGGCACCCACTTCTCGTTCGGACAGATGCTACACGTTGCTCAGTGCAAGGCGAATAGAGCGGATAACTACTTACCAGAAACCAGATCATGCGCGATACGGCCCAGGGAGAAGAGCGGCAATGTCTCTGCTGTCCGACGATGATGCGCTGGCCCGCCGCTCGACTAAATCCGCCGCGAGAACGATGCGATGCCGCAGCAGACGTGAAGCACCGGCAGTGGCCCTCCGCGCGCGGCATGCACAGCGACCCGACGAACTTCCTCGAATGCCTGCGCAGAGGGATTCGCCCTAGCAGCCGCTCCATTTCTTCTCGGCAATGGTGACGGCGGCGGTCATGGAATACCTCTCTCCCATGGATTCGCTCAGCAATATGGATCCCGACGGCTACTAACCCTCTGGCGAGCACACGATGGCGGCGCCCAGGGTTCTTATACCAAAACTGGGTCCGATTCTTGGGGAGAATCGTTTAACGGAGCGCGCAGACGAGTTTTGCGGCAAGGTTCCTACGGTGGGTGCGCGATTCCATTAGGGAGGGGGACCGGACGACTCGGGCCCAAGCAGCGGAGAGAAAATGCTTCACCACCGCTCGATCCGCGCTATCCGCGCCATCCTCGCAGAAGTCGGCCATGGAGACCCGGTCGTTGCGGAGGTGGGCGGCGAGCAGGTGCGCTTGATTTGTTATGGAGACGCTTCTGACAGCGAGGACCCACAAGCAGGTGACCAGGAGGTCGTGGTTCCCAGGGAGGAGGGCTGACTCCTCGGCCCCATCTGTCAACGTGATGCGGGGTTTAGGTGGGCTGGCGGAGCCACAATCGGCCCAAGCGCGCTGGTTCTTTCCCTTCTTTTTTTTTATTTTCTATCTTTAGATTTCAGATTTAAAACTCCTTCCTAAATTTAAAAATCAAGAATTTTGAATTCCATTTTATGTTGGGGATTTCACACAATAATTGAGCACATAAAAAGTACTAACATGAAGGAATATATTCATTAATGTATGTTTTTCTTTGCATATTCTTTTCCTTTTCTATTTCATTCTCTTTTTCTTATTTCTCTTTCTTATTTTTGAATCCCTTTTTGAATTTAAAATTTGTGGTGAGTTTGCACTCAGATTAATTATACATCTTGAAAATACTAGTGTGGTATTTACCTATTTATGAATTTATTTTGTATTTTATGGCATTTCTTTCTCCTTTTCCATTTAACTCCCAAATTCAAATCTAGGGTTTAATCTAAATCTTCTCCACATTATAATATCTTAATCCATGTTATTATTGTTTTAAATGCATAAACAAACAAAATCCAATATGATGCATGTATTATTTTTAGGTGTCTTTTGTCACTTAGTTATTTGTTATATGTAATGTGCTCATGAAATGATAAAGGTGGATGACACACTTATGTATAATGGAATATAATTTCTCCTTTTAGATTTTCTTACAAAGTGGGTATTACAAATCCTACCCCCCTTAAAAATAATCTCGTCCTCGAGATTTAAGATGAACAAAGGAAAAGGTGGGGAAAATCTAGGCGAAGTTCGTCTTCTCTTTCCCAAGTTGCTTCATCTTCACCGTGGTGTCTCCATTGCACTTTGCACATCTTTATAACCTTATTTCTTGTAACTCGAGTCAAGGTGTCCAAAATCTTGATTGGGTACTCAGCATAAGTCAGATCATCTTGAACACTGAGGTCCTCCAGTGGTAGCTGCTCCTCAGGTACCCTGAGGCACTTCTTTTAGCTGAGACACATGAAATACATCATGTACATCTGACAGATGATCGGGTAACTCCAGTTGATATGCAACTTCTCCCACTCGCTTTAAGATCAAGAAAGGTCCAATGAAGCGAGGGGACAACTTTCCTTTAACTTTAAATCTCCTCATTCCACAAAGTGGTGACACCTTGAGGTACACATAATCACCTTCCTCAACTCCAGTGGTTTTCTTCTATTACCAGCGTAGCTCTTTCTCCGGGTCTGAGCTACCCTCAAATTCTCTCGGAGTATACGGACTTGTTCTTCTGCTTCTTGAATTAGTTCAGGCCCAAAGAACTGTCTTCCTCTAGTCTGATTCCAATATAGAGGAGTCCTGAACTTCCTGCCATATAGAGCCTCGAACAGTGACATCTTCAGACTGGCCTGAGAACTCAGCATAAGGTAGATTCTTGTCCCAACTACTACCATGTTGAAGGGCACAAGCTCTCAACATGTCCTTCAATACTTGATTAGTCCTTTCAGTTTGTCCATCAGTCTAACGATGGCAGGCCGAACTAAAATTCAACTTCGTAACCATATTCTCATGAAAACTTTTCCAAAATCTGGAGGTAAAATGTGATCCTCTATCCAAAATGATCTTCTTGGTACACCGTGTAGAGACACAATACGAGCCATATATAACTCTGCCAATTGAGATACCTTATAAGTAGTCTTGACCGGAATGAAATGAGCCACTTGGGTCAGTCTATCCACAATAACCCATATCGACCCATATCCTTTTGGGGTGCGAGGCAATCCAGTCATGAAATCCATACCAAACTTTTCTTACTTCCACTTGGACGTCTTTGGTGGGTGTAATAGTCCAGCTTGTCTTTGGTGTTAGGCCTTAACTCTCTGACACACCTCGCACATAGCCACATCTTGTAGCCACATCTCCCTTCAATCCATACCACCAGCACTTCTGCTTCAAATCCTGATACATCTTCGTACTACCAGGATGAATAGAATAATCCAAGTCATGGGCTTTCTTCACTATAGTCTCACGAAAGCTTTCAATCTCCGGAACACATATCCGATCCGTGAACCATACGGTGCCTTGCTCATCTTCCGTGAATTCTAGACCTCGACCTTCAGTAATCAGATCCTTAATCTCTTGTATCTTAGCATCACCAATTTGTCCTTTGCGGATCTCTTGCTCCAAAGTAGTTTCCACACCAATAATAACTCCTTTAGTGTGAGTAACTACCCCCGGGTTAAGTCTCCTGAAATTCTCAACAATCTCATCGAGTAGCTGGGACAACAACAGCTGAATGAACATACTCCTTTCGACTCAAGGCATCTGTAACCAAATTTGCCTTGCCCGGGTGATAGTGAATCTCCAAATCATAATCCTTAATAAGCTCCAACCAACGGTGTTGCCTAAGGTTGAGATCCTTCTGAGTAAATATGTACTTCAAGCTCTTTATGGTCCGTGTATACTTGGCACTTCTCGTCCCACTTGAATTCCCTTTCCTTCACCAAAAGCGAGGTCATAAGCTTAGCAATCTTAGGAAACCCTTCGATAAATCTCCAATAATATCCTGCAAGTCCCAAGAAACTTCGGTCCCCCGTAACCGTAGTGGGTATGCTCCACACCACTATATCCTTGACTTTTAGCAGGATCCACTAATATCCCTCCATTAAAAATGATATGTCCAAGAAATGGCACCTCGCCAATCCAAAACTCGCATTTGCTGTACTTGGCGTAGAGTTGATTATCTCGTAGCTTCTGTAGCACCAATCTCAGATGTTCCTCATGATCACTATCACTCTTGAAACAAAAATATCGTCGATAAATACTACGACGAAACTGTCCAAATACTCCATAAACACCTTATTCTTCAGATCCATAAAATAGGTTGGTGCATTAGTTAGTCCAAATGGCGTAACGGTGAACTCATATAAACCATATCAGGTCGATAAAATCCGTCTTGGTAATATCTGATGGCCTAATCTTCATTTGATAGTAACCCGACCGGAGATCAATCTTCGAGAATACCCTTGCACCTCTTATCTGATTAAATAAATCTTCAATGCGGGGTAATGGACACTTGTTCTTCATAGTGACATCGTTAAGGGACCTATAATCCACGCACATCCCTTGCGATCCTTCTTTCTTCTGTACAAACAAAACTGGTGCTCTCCAAGGTGAAGACTCGGACGAATGTACTCAGCCTCTTGCAACTCCGTTAAGTGCTTCTTAAGTTCCTTTAGTTCTTCTACAGACATTCTGTATAGCCGTTTAGAAATAGGAGCAGTCTCAGGTAAGAGATCAATGACCAACTCAACTTCAAATCTTTGTCCTTTGGAACTGGTGAGTTCTACGGTTCCCTTAGCACAGTGTATAAAGTGCCTTTACCTTTCTTAACCATGACATACCAAGGATCACGTCTATAGTGCTCTCTTCTAACACTATAGGGGTAGCCCATCTAGGTTAGAAATACAGGGTAAGAAAGGAAGAATTGCAGACAAGGCGAGTAATTACGAGAAATGTTACTGCGGTTGATTTATTAGCTAAGTAGATTAGTGTGTTATCTACTAAAGCTAATACCTTATGATGGTACATGCTAAGATGTCCATCTATAATATATCAATCAATCAAAGAAGCAAATCAGACATTTAACATCAGAACAATCAAGCATCATTTTTAAAGAAAATAGTTTTAATTTCGTCTTAGGTTCCCTATCTCTTAAGAATATCATAGGGATAGGGATTCCAAGGTTTGAAATCCATCTTGTCTTAGAGTAGAAAAGGTAAGAGTGATCAGAGTAGAACAGTAGAAGGTGAGACAGGATCAAGATAAGTGTAGAAAGAATCAGAATAAGATAAGTGTAGAATGATTCAGAATGAGATAAGTAGGTAAGGGTTTGTCCATTTCTATCTAGGTTTCGTCCTACAGTCAACATTTCCTCTGATACCACTTCTGTAACACCCGGTTTTAAAGGACAAAGCCGGGTGCATCTCATACATGCGCCAAGAAGACAACACATATAATAACAGAGTGTATAGAGATGAATGTCATAAAACATCAGAGTATTTATTACATAGCGGAAGACTTACAAAATAAAAGAATAAATATAAAACGAACTAAGGATCGTCGGCGCAAATGTCGACTGAGAAACGCCACCTAGATCAGATCAAACTCCTCGATACTTGACTCCACTTGAAACCACCTGTTCTTCTCCTGTGGGGGGGGGGGGGTGTGAGACAGCAAGAGTGAGCTCACATACGATCATAGCTCAACAAGTCGTGGGGAATAATGTGGCATGAACTCACCAAAGGTGGGAGTTCATGTAGTGTAAGGCTGATCAATGAAATAAAGGCTGAAGCTGAGCATTGCTTTTATAAGTTGGTCAAAATTTTATTAGCAGTTACTAAGTGTAAGTAAATACCAAACCATAGTAATAATAAGGAACAGTAATAGTAAAATAATCCCAAATGCAATGAAATGTCAAATTGAATTTAAGTTCCATAATTAATCATGTGAGGGTCCGAGCCGCTCTTGACCGTGAGCACGGCTAGTATACTAGTTTTACACTCTGCAGAGGTTGCGCATCTTTACCCACAAGTCATGTTACCCATCTGCCAAGAGATGGCCAATCCCATACACCTCTACCGAGGAGGCGAGGCAGGGTAACACTACGAGGCCTTTACAAAGTTCCACTAGCTTCAGACTACCCGCTACAGTTTATGGGAAGATCCAGTACAGGGTTCCTGGCTGACCGCCATCGCAGCAAAATCAACCAGGGACCCCCCTGCACTGACCTCTCCCCTACTGCCCTTGCCCCTTTCGGGTAAGGTAGCCCTCCCCTAGCTTTCCTAGTTAATCAGCCAAGGGCGTCCCATTCCACCCTTGTGGTAGCACTGTTTTCCCGGGTGGTCGCTCCATGTTCCCATTAACATAATGATCTTAACATGAACAAGGAATAACAAAACAGATAACAATAAATAGTATAACAATAAGTGATGAATATCTCTATACCCAAATCCACATAAAGCAATAGCATGTACTACCCAAAACTTTAGTAGTAAAACCAGTGGTGAAGCAAGGTATAAAGATAGTCAAATCTAGGGTATCCTATTGGGTCCCAGCAAAATTATCCTATGCAGATCATTATGAATAATAAGAACATGAATGGGTAAAAGAGGTGATCAAGGGCACAACTTGCCTGGCACTTGAGATTCCAGGTACCAACTTGCCTTTCAGATGACACGTGTCCTCGCGCTAGATGTAGCAATACAAGCAAACATGGTATATACAAAATTAACATCACACCAAACATAAGAATATACTGCATAATAATGATCTACATGTTGCTACGAGATCGTAGAAACAAGAACCACTAAATTCGGAGTTGCGGTTACCAAGTTATGAATTTCGGGAATTATTTAGTGCTTAGAATAGATTAAACCAAATGAATAATTTTAATTCAAATTTCATGGCTAAACAGTGTTACTAGTTGGTAGACAATATTAATACAAAATTATTGCAACTGGAATGACTCAATTTGGAGCTAAAATAAATTATATATGAATTATACAAGTTTCTAGTATTGTTTTTGTATTAAAAATCATTTTCTGTAATTAATTTTCTATTTTTATTATTCTCTGGACCGAGCACTAAATACAGAGAACCACGGGGGTCAAACTATAAAATTTCTAAGACTCAGTGAACAGTCGAGACAGGACGGCGGGTTGATTCTTATTTTTCTCAGGGTCTCTTTAACAAAACGTATCCGCGAAGGGGTATCGTGTATTCCTGGCCGCAGGATGATCCATCAACGGTGCAGATTAGAGGGATCCACCAAGACACCCTGGCCCTCGGATCCCCGATCAACGACCACAATTGGGCGCAAACGAATCGATACCCAGATTTAATCTAAGCCGTCGATAGCTCGATCAACGATTCACAATGGATTACCCCCAGATCTAATCGTGGCCGCCCAACTAGGATCCAACGATCCACGGTACCGTCTCCCACCTACTGCTACCGGTCCGACAGCGTAAACAACAGCACGGCGGCGCCATTGCCGCGTGCGGCTCGCCGGCACCCACTTCTCGTTCGGACAGATGCTACACGTTGCTCAGTGCAAGGCGAATAGAGCGGATAACTACTTACCAGAAACCAGATCATGCGCGATACGGCCCAGGGAGAAGAGCGGCAATGTCTCTGCTGTCCGACGATGATGCGCTGGCCCGCCGCTCGACTAAATCCGCCGCGAGAACGATGCGATGCCGCAGCAGACGTGAAGCACCGGCAGTGGCCCTCTGCGCGCGGCATGCACAGCGACCCGACGAACTTCCTCGAATGCCTGCGCAGAGGGATTCGCCCTAGCAGCCGCTCCATTTCTTCTCGGCAATGGTGACGGCGGCGGTCATGGAATACCTCTCTCCCATGGATTCGCTCAGCAATATGGATCCCGACGGCTACTAACCCTCTGGCGAGCACACGATGGCGGCGCCCAGGGTTCTTATACCAAAACTGGGTCCGATTCTTGGGGAGAATCGTTTAACGGAGCGCGCAGACGAGTTTTGCGGCAAGGTTCCTACGGTGGGTGCGCGATTCCATTAGGGAGGGGGACCGGACGACTCGGGCCCAAGCAGCGGAGAGAAAATGCTTCACCACCGCTCGATCCGCGCTATCCGCGCCATCCTCGCAGAAGTCGGCCATGGAGACCCGGTCGTTGCGGAGGTGGGCGGCGAGCAGGTGCGCTTGATTTGTTATGGAGACGCTTCTGACAGCGAGGACCCACAAGCAGGTGACCAGGAGGTCGTGGTTCCCAGGAGGAGGGCTGACTCCTCGACCCCATCTGTCAACGTGATGCGGGGTTTAGGTGGGCTGGCGGAGCCACAATCGGCCCAAGCGCGCTGGTTCTTTCCCTTTTTTTTTATTTTCTATCTTTAGATTTCAGATTTAAAACTCCTTCCTAAATTTAAAAATCAAGAATTTTGAATTCCATTTTATGTTGGGGATTTCACACAATAATTGAGCACATAAAAAGTACTAACATGAAGGAATATATTCATTAATGTATGTTTTTCTTTGCATATTCTTTTCCTTTTCTATTTCATTCTCTTTTTCTTATTTCTCTTTCTTATTTTTGAATCCCTTTTTGAATTTAAAATTTGTGGTGAGTTTGCACTCAGATTAATTATACATCTTGAAAATACTAGTGTGGTATTTACCTATTTATGAATTTATTTTGTATTTTATGGCATTTCTTTCTCCTTTTCCATTTAACTCCCAAATTCAAATCTAGGGTTTAATCTAAATCTTCTCCACATTATAATATCTTAATCCATGTTATTATTGTTTTAAATGCACAAACAAACAAAATCCAATATGATGCATGTATTATTTTTAGGTGTCTTTTGTCACTTAGTTATTTGTTATATGTAATGTGCTCATGAAATGATAAAGGTGGATGACACACTTATGTATAATGGAATATAATTTCTCCTTTTAGATTTTCTTACAAAGTGGGTATTACACGGTGCCCGGAGGCCTGGCCGCTGAAACAGAGCCGGAGCTGGACCAGTTCATGGAGGTGTACCACGAGGTGCTGGTGAAGTTCAGGGAGGAGCTAACGAGGCCGCTGCAGGAGGCGATGGAGTTCTTGCGAAAGATGGAGCCGCAGCTCAGCCCGCTTTCCACCTCCGCAAGATTGCTGTACAACATCCTTGGAACTGAGCACCGGCGGAAGAATGCCACCCCCCGCGAACATCTCGCAGGGGTGGACGAAGATGGGTAGGGCGTGAACTACTGATGGTGAAAGCCGAGCTCCCCCAGCAGCAGCAAGAAGAAAGGCGAGATCGGCAGCGCCAACACGCAGGAGACGAAGAGCACGAACTCCCCCACAGCGGGATCGCCGAGGGGGATGGCACCGGCGCGGATCCTTCCGTCGAACGCTGACGCGCTCCATCCAAGCAGGAGGCGCACCATGTTGAGCGCCCACTCAGTCTGGAAATGCTCGGGATGAACTAATGAGGCCATGGCAACTACGACGGTGCAGAGCAGAGGTCTTGAAGGCAAAAGGGCATAGTGAGTGGGAGAGAAGCGAAAGCGTAACTGCTGCACGCGGAGTGAATCCCTTTTCAAGGCAGACTCTCCCGCTCGCGCCCCGAAACGCCACAGAAAATCTCCTCCAATGCGCACCAGGGCTACCCAGCCTCTGGCATGGGGGCCTAGGCCCACATGTCATACACCTGGCGTGCTGGTTCCCGAGTGCGAAGAAGGCGAACCGCCACGCGAGGAGAGTACTACCGCCCACGGTAGTGCGCCTCTTCATCTCCACCGAAACCAACGGCCCAGTCCCTGGCGCGAGGGCCTGGGCCCGCGAGTCATCCTCCTTGGGCATCGGTCTCCGAGTGCGAAGAAGGCGAACCGCCGCGTGAGGGGCGAATCGCCGCGCACGATCGCGTACCGCCTTGGGGCTGCGACGAAGAGATATTTATTAACCACGGCGGCAACGAGGCGCCCCGCACGTGGCCCGATGGAACTGCCAGACGTAGGGCCGTGGGTCAGTCAGCCGCAGGTACAGATGTGGCAGTTGATGTGACCGAGGGCGGACTGACAGCGCGTGCGTCACCGGGTGCGCCGAGTTAATGCGGTGCGCGCTGAGGTGGCGCCCCAGTCACCGGTCATGCCATGCTGACGCAAGGTACAAGTTTTGGCCCCACCTGCAGGCTCGCATCCTCCCCTGAGGTGGGCTCGGGGGCCACTGTCGGTACCCCGGAACAGGGGTACCCCTTGCTACAGTATGAAGACGCTATACCCGCGGAGGCTACCTCTAGTCGCGTGGTAAACAGCGCCCGACCCCACCACGTGGGCGGGTCTGGAGCCGCCACGTGGCCAGGGAAGTCGACATACTCCAAGATATCAACAATGGGTCCGGACCCCCATGGGAAAGTGCCAGACGCCTGTACATGTAGACCGGACCCCCGGGTAGGGTCCGGGACCCCCACGGGTGCGACCCGGACCCCGAGACGGGTCTTGGACCCCTCTGTGTGGGGTCCGGGCTGCCCACAGCCGGGTCTCGGGACTCTGGGACAGAGAATACCCAGGCCTTGCTCAGGCAGGGGTCCGGTGCCGACACGTGTCCAGGCCCAGCCTGGTGCGGACCTATCCGCATAACGCTACTGCTCCCCGCCCAAGCGAAGACCCGATGCTGCCACGTGGTCTACAGCGCGTGACATAAGCCAGTGGGCGGAGCCTGACATAAGGCCTCCGGGTTGCGCGGCCCCTGCATTTATTGCGGATAAGGCGCGCCGCCTGACAAGTGATGTACCGCCATGACATTTAATGAGGCCTGCCCACTCTGCTGTCAGGCGGCGACCTGCCTGTTCCACTGGCAAGCAGTGTGTTGCCTCAGCATTTAATGAGACTTGTTCGTTCCGCTAGCAGGCGGCATGCCTATCTATTCCATTGGCAGGCAGTATGCCTGTGCTGCCGCATGCGCTGCACTCATCATGACTCGCGCGTTACCAAGGACGCTGCCGCGAGATATCAATACTGTATGCACTACGGATATTATGGCGCTCTGAGATCACCCTGGCGTTGCAGGCAGTAGTTCCTTCCTTCCATTGGTCCCTGGGCCCACATGTCGGGGCTCAGTATCCTTGTATGTGCCCCCTTGAACTATAAAAGGGAGGGCACACTGCGTTACATGGCATTATCTTTCAGACTCACGCACACTCACTTAGACTCTCAGACTCACAAGTTCATACAAACTCTCAAGCTCAATACAACACACAATGGAGTAGGGTATTACGCTCCGGCGGCCCGAACCACTCTAAACCCTTGCACGTTCTTGTGTTCATCGTCCATCTAGCAACAGGCGAAACGCTTAGGCCCCCTCCTCATCTTAGGATTTAGGGCGTGTGCATTCCGCCACCCGACTGAATAATTTCCTCTCCGACAGTTGGGTAATCCATTTATTTCCACTTTCCTCTTTATCTGAGAAGCTGTCAGTGAAGATGCTCATTTGTTCAGTGCCATGAAGGTTTCTAAATCTTTTCTTATGCTAAAAGACTATAGAGTCAGATCTGATGTGTGTGTGCTTTCTACAGATGTCTGAGAACAGACACAGAGGTGCAAGGCATGCTCAGCCAGAACAGCAGGCACCCCAAGAAGATGCAGCTCAGCAGCAACAGTTGCCACCGCCACCCCCGATGACCATTAAGCAGATGTTCCTGATGCAGACCCAATCAGTCCAAGCAATTGGTCAAACCTTAGCAGCGATGCAGTAGGTGCAGCAGCAGCCACCCCCACCTCAACCTCAGGTGCAAGTCCAGATGCCACAGGTGCCCAGAGACAAGCGGGCAGATTTCATGAGGGGTCATCCCCCTATCTTTGCCCATTCTGCTGATCCCATGGACGCTAAAGATTGACTGCGTACCATGGAACGTGAGTTGCACACTGCTTAGTGCAACGATCGTGAGAAGGTGTTTTATGGTCCCCGGCAGCTAAGGGAGCAGCACAGTCTTGGTGGGAGTCTTACCTCGCCACTCATGCCAACCCTGAAGCCATCACCTAGGAGGAATTCAGGGACAACTTCCGTCGCTATCATGTGCCCGAGGGACTAATGATAGTGAGGAAGGAGGAGTTTCTCGCCTTGAAGCAAGGTCCCCTGTCTGTCAGTGAGTACAGGGACAAGTTTCAGCAGCTGTCACGTTATGCCCCAGAAGATGTCAACACGGATGCCAAGAGGCAGTACCGCTTCCTGAGAGGATTGGTTGATCCCCTCCACTACCAGCTAATGAACCACACCTTCCCTACCTTCCAGCATTTGATCGATAGGGCTATTATGACTGAAAGGAAGCACTAGGAGATGGAGGATAGGAAACATAAGATTGGTGGATCTCAGGTTGGGAGTAGCAGCTGTCCCCGCTACTCAGGCAACCCACCTTAGCAATTCAAGCAAGGTCACCAGCACCAGCACCAACATCAGCGTCAGAGCCAGCAGCAGCAGTACTAGAGGCAGTTTCCTCAGCAGCAGCAGCAGTACCGTTAGAATAACCAGCAGGGAGGAAATCAATATCAGCGTTAGAGCAACCATGCACCCCGTCTTCCTGCCCCAGCCACCAACTAGAACAACCAAGCAGCGCCAATGCAAGGAGGAAGTCGTGCATGTTTCCTGTCGGGGACCATAATTAGGGGTACCCTCAAGATCCGTAAATCTCAGCTGGTAACCCCCATCAGCACAAAACTGCAAAGGCCTGATGGGTGCGATTAAGTCAAGGATCGGTCCATTCAAGGGACATGATCGTGCCTCGCCCGAGCCTAGCCTCGGGCAAGGGAAGCCGACCCCGGAGAACCTACGTCTCGCCCGAGGACCCCCCTCCAGCAACGGGCACACTATCGGCTCGCCCGAGGCCCAGTCTTCACCGAGAAGCAACCTTGGCCACATCGCCACACCGACCGACCAAATCGCAGGGGCATTTAATGCAAAGGTGGCCTGACACCTTTATCCTGACGCACTGCCCTCCAGTCGACAGAGCCGAAGTGACCGCAGTCACTTCGCCGCTCTACTGACCGGTCTGACAAGAGGACAGCGCCGCCTGCGCCGCTCCGACTGCTGAGCCACCCGACAGAGTGAGGCTGACAGCAGCCAAGGCCGGCCTCGGGCAGTCATAGGAAACTCCGCCCCGCCCGACCTAGGGCTCGGACTCGGGCTCAGCCCCGGAAGACGGTGAACTCCGCTCCGCCCGACCCAGGGCTCGGACTCGGGCTCAGCCCCGGAAGACGGCGAACTCCACTCCGCCCGACCCAGGGCTCGGACTCGGGCTCAGCCCCGGAAGACGGCGAACTCCGCTCCGCCCGACCCAGGGCTCGGACTCGGGCTCAGCCCCGGAAGACGGCGAACTCCGCTCCGCCTGCCCCAGGGCTCGGACTCGGGCTCAGCCCCGGAAGACGACGAACTCCGCCTCGCCCGACCCCAGGGCTCGGACATGGGCTCAGCCCCGGAAGACAATGAACTCCGCCTCGCCCGACCCTAGGGCCTCAGACATGGGCTCAACCCCGGAAGACGACGAACTCCGCTTCGCCCGACCCCAGGGCTCGGACTCAGCCCTGGCCTCAGCCGACGGTCTCCGCCTCGCCCTGACCCAGGGGCTCGAACTCGACCACGGACCACGGAAAACAGACTCGACCTCGACCTCGGAGGCGCCTCCACATCGCCCAACCTAGGGCGCGGACCGACCACGTCGACAGGAGGCGCCATCATTACCCTACCTCGAGCTGACTCAGGCTACGGGGAACAAGACCGGCGTCCCATCTGGCTCGCTCCGCCAGATAGGCAATGATGGCGCCCCGCATGCTCTGTGACGATGGCGGCTCTCGGCCCCCTTACGGAAGCAAGAGGACGTTAGCAAGGACTCGACAGCCCCGACAGCTGCCCTTCCGCTAGGCTCCAGCGCTCCTCCGACGGCCACGACACCACACGAACCAGGTGCCAAAACCTCTCCGGCTGCCACGACGGCATGTACTTAGGGCGCTAGCTCTCCTCCGCTAGACACGTAGCACTCTGCTACACCCCCCATTGTACACCTGTATCCTCTCCTTACGCCTATAAAAGGAAGGACCAGGGCCCTCTTACGGGAGGGTTGGCCCACGCGGAGAAGGACGGGACGGCGCTCGCGCAAGGCCGCTCGCTCCCACTCCCGCGTGGATGCTTGTATCCCTCTACTGCAAGCGCACCCGACCCAGGCGCGGGGCTAACACGAAGGCCGCAGGATCCACTCTCTCACGCCTGCCTCCCTCCAGCTGCTTCCTTTCCCCCCTTCGCGTTCTGCCTTGCGTCGACCCATCTGGGCTGGGGCACGCGGCGACGATTCACTCGTCGGTCTAGGGACCCCCCGGGTTTCGAAACACCGACAGTTGGCGCGCCAGGTAGGGGCCTGCTGCGTGTTGACGAATAGCTTCCTGTCAAGCTCCAGATGGGCAGTCTCCAGCAACCTTTCCAGCCCGGGACGGTGCTCCGTTTTGGGAATCTTGAGTTCATGTCCCTCGACGACAGCTACGACATGATACTCCTTCCCCCGCCGCGCGACAGCGACAATGGCGGTCGACAACCCGCTCGCCGGCGGGGAAATCGACGACGCCTTCCCCACGTGGTGGAAGGACGACATTCGGGCTTGTCTCGTCCCCTCCCCCGTCGACGGAGGAGGAGGCGGGGCAACCAAGGCCAAGCGGGAAGCGGCACCTCGTTGGCTGTCGAGCGAGTCGACGGCGCGGCCCCAACGGAGGGCGCGTCAGGCATCGATCTCGCGTCTGAGACAAAGACGAGCGCCGCCTCCCTGCAACGCGTCGATCTCAAGCAAACGCACGACGCCAGCACGCTCGCGAAGGACTTGCTAGGCGTCACCCTCGTACCTGAGACAACAGTGCAGTCAGTCCCAGACGCGACTTCGTCACCGACCGTCGACCGAAAGGTACCGACCGATTCCCGTCTCGTGTCTTTTGGATTCGGCCTCGACCCACCAAGCAACTACGCTTCGGTGAGCACTCTCATAGAGGCGAGTCCAAACCCTCTGGGGTATCGTGTGCGGTCACCCTGGGACCGGCTGATGGACGTCTCGACCTACGAGCCCTCGGGGTCCGAGGAAGATGGCGAGCCCGACCTCTGTTGGAATTTCTCCGGACTTGGTAACCCCAGTGCCGTGCGGGACTTCATGACCGCATGTGACTACTGCCTTTCCGACTGTTCCGACGGCAGCCGCGGCCTCGATAATGAGGACCGCGGCCCAGTCGTGAATGTTTCCACGTCGATCTAGGGGGACCCGGCGAAGGCAACCATCTTGGTATGCCGGAAAACGGTGATCCCCCTAGGCCCGTGCCTCGCGTTGACATCCTTCGGGAGCTAGCTGTGGTCCCCGTCCCGGCGGGGGGTCCTGACCCATAGCTCGAGCAAATCCGCGAGAGGCAGGCCAGGCTCGACGAGGGAGCAGGAACGCTTTTGCCGATCCGCCGGGACGTCGGGCAGGAATGGGCGATCCAACCCCTGGCCGGAGAAGCGCGTCATCTCCCCCAGGACATCCAGCACCGCATCGCCGACGATGTCAGGGTGAGGCCGCCGCCGGATTCCAGCGGAGTCGGCCAGAACCTGGCTGCAGCGGCAATACTCCTCCACGCGATGCCGGAGCCATCAACCACCGAGGGGCGGCGTATCCAGGGAGAGCTCAAGAATCTCCTGGAGGACGCCGCGGTCCGACGGGTCGAAAGCTCTGCCTCCCGAAGGCAGGGGTTCCCCTCGGAACATCGCACCGCGACTTCCCGATTCATGCGGGAAGCCTCGGTCCACTCCGGGCGCACGCGCAACATAGCGCCTGTGGCCCCGTGTCGCCTCGGCAACGAGCATCATCATCACAGCCGTCGGGCCCACCTCGACGATAGGGCGCGCCGAGGCTACCACCCCAGGCGTGGGGGACGCTACGACAGTTGGGAGGATCGGAGTCCTTCGCCCGAACCACCCGGTCCGCAGGCTTTCAGCCGCGCCATACGACGGGCACCATTCCCGACCCGGTTCCGAACCCCGACTACTATCACAAAGTACTCGGGGGAGACGAGACCGGAACTGTGGCTCGCGGACTATCGGCTGGCCTGCCAACTGGGTGGAACGGACGATGACAACCTCATCATCCGCAACCTCCCCCTGTTCCTCTCCGACACCGCTCGAGCCTGGCTGGAGCACCTGCCCCCGGGGCAGATCTCCAACTGGGACGACCTGGTCCAAGCCTTCGCCGGCAATTTCCAGGGCACGTATGTGCACCCTGGGAACTCCTAGGATCTCCGAAGCTGCCGCCAGTAGCCGGGAGAGCCTCTCCGGGACTACATCCGGCGATTCTCGAAGCAGCGCACAGAGCTGCCCAACGTCACCGATTTAGATGTCATCGGCGCGTTCCTCGCCGGCACCACCTGCCGCGACCTGGTGAGCAAGCTGGGTCGCAAGACCCCCACCAGGGCGAGCGAGCTGATGGACATCGCCACCAAGTTCGCCTCTGGCCAGGAGGCGGTTGAGGCCATTTTCCGGAAGGACAAGCAGCCCCAGGGCCGCCCGCCGGAAGATGCTCCCGAGGCGTCAACTCAGCGCGGCGCCAAGAAGAAGGGCAAGAAGAAGTCGCAAGCGAAACGCGACGCCACCGACGCGGACCTTGTCGCCGCCGCCGAGTACAAGAACCCTCGGAAACCTCCCGGAGGTGCCAACCTCTTCGACAAGATGCTCAAGGAGCCGTGCCCCTATCATCAGGGGCCCGTCAAGCACACCCTTGAGGAGTGTGCCATACTTCGATGACACTTCCACAAGGCCGGGCCACCCGCGGAGGGTGGCAAGGCCCTTGACGACGCGAAGGAGGAAGATCGCAAGGCAGGAGGGTTCCCCGAGGTCCGCGACTGCTTCATGATCTACGGCGAGCAAGTGGCGAACGCCTCGGCTCGGCACCGCAAGCAAGAGCGTCGGGAGGTCTGCTCGGTAAAGGTGGCGGCGCCAGTCTACCTAGACTGGTCCGACAAGCCCATCACCTTCGACCAGGCCGACCATCCAGACTACGTGCCGAGTCTGGGGAGATACCCACTCGTTGTCGACCCCATCATCGGCAACGTCAGGCTCACCAAGGTCCTCATGGACGGAGGCAGCAGCCTCAACATCATCTACGCCGAGACCCTTAGGCTCCTGCGGATCGATCTGTCCTCGGTCCGGACGGGCGCTGCACCTTTCCACGGGATCGTCCCCGGGAAGCGCGTTCAACCCCTCGGACAACTCGACCTACCCGTCTGCTTCAGGACGCCCTCCAACTTTCGAAAGGAGACCCTCACGTTCGAAGTGTTCGGGTTTCGAGGAACCTACCACGCAGTGCTGTGGAGGCCATGCTACGCCAAGTTCATGGCCGTCCCCAACTACACCTACCTCAAGCTCAAGATGCCGGGCCCCAACAGGGGTCAACACCATCGGGCCCACGTACCGACACGCGTACGAATGCGATGTGGAGTGCGTGGAGTACGCCGAGGCCCTCGCCGAATCCGAGGCCCTCATCGCTGACCTGGAGAGCCTCTCTAGGGAGGCGCCCGACGTGAAGCGCCACGCCGGCAACTTCGAACCAGCGGAGACGGTCAAGTCCGTCCCTCTCGACCCCTGCAACGACACCTCCAAGCAGATACGGATCGGTTCCGAGCTCGACCCCAAATAGGAAGCAGTGCTCGTCGACTTTCTTCGCGCGAACGCCGATGTTTTCGCGTGGAGTCCCTCGGACATGCCCGGCATACCGAGGGAAGTCGCCGAGCACTCTCTGGATATTCGAGCTGGGGCCCGACCCGTGAAGCAACCTCTGCGCCGATTCGACGAAGAAAAGCGCAGAGCCATAGGCGAAGAGATCCACAAGCTACTGGCGGCAGGGTTCATCAAAGAGGTATTCCATCCCGAATGGCTTGCCAACCCTGTGCTTGTGAGAAAGAAAGGGGGGAAATGGCGGATGTGTGTAGACTACACTGGTCTAAACAAAGCATGTCCGAAGGTTCCCTACCCTCTGCCTCGCATCGATCAGATCGTGGTTTCCACTGCTGGGTGCGAAACCCTGTCTTTCCTCGATGCCTACTCAGGGTATCATCAGATCAGGATGAAAGAGTCCGACCAGCTCGCGACTTCATTCATCACACCCTTCGGCATGTACTGCTATGTTACAATGTCGTTTGGTTTGAGGAATGCGGGGGCAACGTACCAGCGATGCATGAACCATGTGTTTGGCGAACACATCGGCCGAACGGTCGAGGCCTATGTCGATGACATCGTAGTCAAGACGAGGAAGGCCTCCGACCTCCTTTCCGACCTTGAAGCGACATTCCGATGTCTCAAGGCAAAAGGCGTGAAGCTTAATCCCGAAAAGTGTGGCTTCGGGGTCCCCCGAGGCATGCTCTTGGGGTTCATCGTCTCCGAGCGGGGCATCGAAGCCAACCCGGAGAAGATTGTAGCCATCACCAGCATGGGGCCAATCAAGGACTTGAAAGGCGTACAGAGGGTCATGGGATGTCTCGCGGCTCTGAGTCGCTTCATCTCCCGCCTCGGCGAAAGAGGTCTGCCTCTGTACCGCCTCTTAAGAAAAGCTGAGTGCTTCGCTTGGACTCCCGAGGCTGAGGAAGCCCTCGGGAACCTGAAGGCGCTCCTCACGAACGCGCCCATCTTGGTGCCCCCCGCTGCCGGAGAAGCCCTCTTGATCTACGTCACCGCAACCACCCAGGTGGTTAGCACCGCGATCGTGGTTGAGAGACGAGAAGAAGGGCATGCATTGCCCGTCCAGAGGCCAGTATACTTCATCAGTGAGGTACTGTCCGAGACCAAGATCCGCTACCCACAAATCTAGAAGCTGCTATACGCGGTGATCCTGACACGGCGGAAGTTGCGACACTACTTCGAGTCTCATCCGGTGACTGTGGTGTCATCCTTCCCCCTGGGAGAGATCATCCAGTCCCGGGAGGCCTCGGGTAGAATTGCGAAGTGGGCGGTGGAGATCATGGGCGAGATGATCTCGTTCGCCCCTCGGAAGGCCATAAAGTCCCAGGTCTTGGCGGACTTCGTGGCTGAATGGGCCGACACCTAGCTCCCGATGGCTCCGATCCAACCGGAGCTCTGGACCATGTTTTTCGATGGGTCGCTGATGAAGACGGGGGCCAGCGCAGGCCTCCTCTTCGTCTTGCCCCTCGGAAAGTACCTACGCTACGTGCTACGCCTCCACTTCCCGGCGTCCAACAATGTGGCAGAGTACAAGGCTCTGGTAAACGGGTTGCGAATCGCCATCGAGCTAGGGGTCCGACGCCTCGACGCTCGCGGTGACTCGCAGCTCGTCATCGACCAAGTCATGAAGAACTCCCACTGCCATGACCCGAAGATGGAAGCCTACTGCGATGAGGTTCGGCGCCTGGAAGACAAGTTCTACGGGCTCGAGCTCAACCACATCGCCCGACACTACAACGAGACTGCGGACGAGCTGGCTAAAATAGCCTCGGGACGAACAACAGTTCCCCCAGACGTATTCTCCCGAGACCTGCATCAACCCTCCGTCAAGACCGAGGACACGCCCGAGCCCGAGGCACCTTCGGCTCCGCCCGAGGCACCCTCGGCTCAGTCCGAGGTACCCTCGGCCTAGTCCGAGGTACCCTCGGCACGGTCCGAGGTACCCTCGGCCCCCGAGGGTGAGGCACTGCGCGCCGAGGGGGGACCGAGCGAGGTCACGCCTAATCAAAGCTGGCAGACCCCGTACCTACAATATCTCCACCGAGGGGAGCTACCCCTCGACCAAGCCGAAGCTCGGCGGTTGGCGCGGCGCGCCAAGTCTTTCGTCTTGCTGGGAGATGGGAAGGAGCTCTACCACCACAGCCCCTCAGGCATCCTCCAGCGATGCATTTCCATCGCCGAAGGCCAGGAGCTCTTGCAAGAGATACACTCGGGGGCTTGCGGCCATCACGCAGCACCTCGAACCCTCGTTGGAAACGCCTTCCAACAAGGATTCTACTGGCTGACGGCGGTTGCCGACGCTA
Organism: Zea luxurians; assembly: GCA_029449295.1. NCBI lineage: Eukaryota > Viridiplantae > Streptophyta > Magnoliopsida > Poales > Poaceae > Zea > Zea luxurians. The sequence goes on along the minus strand of JAOPSE010000018.1, from coordinate 3,286,968 downwards.
CTAGAATTGTCCGCACCTGCGAAGGGTGTCAGTTCTACGCGAGGCAGACCCACCTGCCCGCTCAGGCTCTGCAGACCATACCCATCACCTGGCCGTTTGCTGTGTGGGGTCTGGACCTCGTTGGCCCCTTGCAGAAGGCACCCGGGGGCTACATGCACCTGTTGGTCGCCATCGACAAATTCTCCAAGTGGATCGAGGTTCGACCCCTAAACAGCATCAGGTCCGAACAGGCGGTGGCATTCTTCACCAACATCATCCATCGCTTTGGGGTCCCGAACTCCATCATCACCGACAACAGTACCCAGTTCACCGGCAGAAAGTTCCTGGACTTCTGTGAGGATCACCACATCCGGGTGGACTGGGCTGCCGTGGCTCACCCCATGACGAATGGGCAAGTGGAGCGGGCTAACGACATGATCCTGCAAGGACTCAAGCCTCGGATCTACAACGACCTCAACAAGTTCAGCAAGCGGTGGATGAAGGAACTCCCCTCGGTGGTCTGGAGTCTGAGGACAACGCCGAGCCGAGCCACGGGCTTCACACCGTTCTTTCTAGTCTATGGGGCCGAGGCCATCTTGCCCACAGACTTGGAATACGGTTCCCCGAGGGCGAGGGCCTACACCGACCAAAGCAACCGAGCCAACCGAGAAGACTCACTGGACCAGCTAGAGGAGGCTCGGGACATGGCCTTACTACACTCGGCGCGGTACCAGCAGTCCCTGCGACGCTACCACGCCCGAGGGGTTCGGTCCCAAGACCTCCAGGTGGGCGACCTGGTGCTTCGGCTGCGACAAGACGCCCGAGGGCGGCACAAGCTCACGCCTCCCTGGGAAGGGCCGTTCGTCATCGCCAAGGTCCTGAAGCCCGGAACGTACAAGCTGGCCAACAACCAAGGCGAGGTCTATAGCAACGCTTGGAACATCCAACAGCTACGTTGCTTCTACCCTTAAGATGCTTTCAAGTTGCTCGTATACCTCGTTCACACACCAAGTCTGGTCGTCAAGGAAGGGTCAGCCTTGCCTCGGCAAAGCCTGACCCTCCCTCGGGGGCTAGAAGGGGGCAACCCCCTCTGCGTCGAAATTTTCCTCGAAAAAAGAAAAAATCTTTTCTGCCAGAATGCCTTTCGTGCTCTTCGACTACTTCAAAAGTAGATCCTGAAAACGACGGAGTACATGTAAGCAGCCAAGGCTGACCGAGCCAAGGGACTCCTACGCCTCCGGGATACGGATACCTCACTCATCACCTTCTGCGATAAGTAACTCGCGTTCGGATAAGTGACTCCGCGGACCGAACAAGTCTTCATGCTCGAGAGCTCCTCTACCAAAATGATTTTTCGGGCCTTCTCGACTGCGTCGGTAACAGAACCCTATGGACGAGTAAGAGCGCGCGTAAGCGGCAAGGCCGACCGAGCCGAGGGATTCCTACGCCTCCGGGATACGGATACCTCACTCATCGCCTTCCGTGAAAAGCAACTCTCGCCCGCACAAACAATTCTGTTACCGACAAATGAGTCCGGATACTTGAAACAAGAGGAAAAGGAACGCAGCTTTACAACACGACGACGGTGTGTTTAGGCCTCGGCGGCCGCAGAAAACATACACACACTATAAGACAACCTGATCCTGCAGGCTCGGACGTCGACAGCCGAAGGGGGCAGCAGCACCCTCGGCATCAACTACGCCTTCGGCGGGGTCTGACCTAGCCTCGGACGGCGACGCGGTTGGAGGGCTCCCACTCTGAAGGATGGCATCAGCACCACACCCGGGCCATCGCCGCCAGGGTCTTCTTCGAGAATCCGGCCTGAGCAGGCGGCTCGGCCGGCCACCCCGAGGCCTCGACCAGCTGTCCCCCAAAGACATCAGCTCGGCTTGTGGCCTCGGCAGCTCAACCCCGGCGTCGGTTCCACCAGTGGACTACCCGGCCAGGCTCTGGCCAACTACACATCCTTTTCGAAGCCAACTCTGCCTCCGTCCGTGCTGACACCGCTACCTCCGGCTTCGGCTCATCGAAGGGAGGCCGAGGGGTTCCTTTAACTAAGCAAGAGGGGCCTCGGACAGCAAGGCCGACCGAGCCGAGGGACTCCTACTCCTCCGGGATACGGATACCTCACTCGTCACCTTTGCACGAGGCAACTCACGCTCGGTGAAGCGGTAAAGATAATCGACAAGGCGAGTCTTAGTGCTCGAAATGAAGAAAAAACACGGCTCCGTGCCGAAAATACATACACGTTCAGGCCTCGACAGCCGCATTGAACAAGACACCAGCATTCAAGGTGCCAATACACACGGAACTCCGGTTCCGTCCCCACGGCAGCAGTGATGGCCTCACGGCGGAAGCCGCTGCAACCTTGCCCTCGCCCGCGCCGACGCTCGAGGGGCGAGGACAAGTACAAAGAGCCGGAGGCCTGGAGCACGGATGGTGGCGGTGATCCCGTCGGCGACGGGGACTTCCCGGGCCGCATCCACCTCGGCACCTTCGAGTGGAGCATCAGCCCATCGGCAGATCCCCACTCGGATCCTCCCGGACGAGCGGAGCACCGACCTCCGCGCGGAGGCCCCATACCGTTGCAAAGGCAGGACAGCCCTAGAACACGAACGCCGCTCTAGCGGCAGCGCGATGTCTTGGGCGGTCCACCCGTGCGCACGGCGCGACAACCGCCCTCGCGGCAGGAGGGGGCACCGGGAGCCAAACCGGCGAGCCCAACGTGCTGGAGCTGGCGACACCCGCCGTCGACCGGCCCCGCGTTGTCGAAGTCTGCCCCGCTCGCAGGGCTAGTGAGCGCCCTCTCCCTTGGATGCTGAAGGGGAGGCTGACCCACGAACCCGCGCGGGAGGTAGAGCTCCGGCTCAGCCCGGCCTCCGCCCTAGCAAGGATGATGAACATCCTTGAAGCTGAGGGCGGAACCAAGATCGCAGCCCGGCTTGCTTCTCCCCGTCCAGAAGTTGGGGGTCACCGTCTTGGGTGACCACCGGCGAGGGGATGCAGCCGGGCTGCCTGATGAAAATCCTTGAAGCCGAACGATGGCTGAAAGGTACCAACTTCCACGAAGTTGCGTTCCTCCGACGACAAGACAGAAGGATCCCGGGCGTCCCCCGCCCGGGGGCTCGGAAGGTGGGAAGACACGATGCATGAGGGAAGCGCGAAGACATGGTTGCCCTCCAAGGGGGTCGCCCCCCCTTTTAAAGGTGACTCTCCCCACTTGCGCCCTCAACCGTTGCGGGTTGAGTCTTCTCCAACACGCTCCAAGATTCTCCCCCCCACGGCGCGGGGGCTGGGTCCCACACGTCATGCAAGCCGGTCCAGGGGAGAAGAAGCCAAACCACCGCGCGCGCGTGGTGCATGCAACCACCTGGCGGTTACAAGCACTCCTCCACTTTCGCCCAGACCAGCGGGTGAAAGGGCGGACAGCCATGCAGGCGGCATGCAACCATGCCAAGTGGGCGCGCCCCTTCGACTCCAACAAGCCCAGCATGGAGGTCCAGGCCCACGCGTCATGCAACCGGTGCGCCGGTTGCTACGTGTGAGCAACTGCACCGCCACTCACACCACTACCGCGCCTCCTCGACTACGGAGTCAATACCGTGACTCGAGGCAACCCTGCAGTGCCAGCCAAGCGCGACGGTCAAATGCGGTAAAAAATGGGCCGGCAGTAATGGCGGTGACAGGCGGGCAGGAGCAGCGGTCACGTCATCAGCCAAGCTTATGTCCCATCCAGGGGCAGCGAGGGAGCCCTCTCCCACGGCGTGAAGACGGTGCGCCCGTGATCCGTTCCTCGAATGGCTCACGCACGCGCAACGACCACCTCGCGAACCACTCGCCCCGTCGCATTAACTCCGCGGCAGGACAGGCGGCGCCTCAGGCGGGAGAAGCAAGCGACACTTCGACTTTGCCATAATGACCACGTCGAAAAAGGTACACCATGTCATTCGACTTCGCATCCTTTTCCTTTTCCTCTTTCTCTCTCTTACAACAGGGACCGGGAAAGGGGGATACCCCGAAAAGGACCCTTCTCCGTGAAGGAAACAGGCTCCGAGCCTCCCTACTGATCAGAGGTTCGAAGGCCGGCCCCTCGGAGGGGTTCAACGGTCGCCTCAGATCGATTGGGTTCTGCGCCCACTACTGGTCAGAGGTTCGATGGCCGGCCCCTCGAAGGGTTCAACGACCGCCTCAGGCCACTCGGGCTCCGCGCCCACTACTGATCAGGGGTTCGTAGGCTGGCCCTCGAAGGGTTCACAGTCGCCTCAGACACAGAGCGAGGGATGACCCTGGGTACGTTCGATACATAACCAAGGCTCAGGCTATGCTCCCGAGGTACCCTAGGACATTTCCGAGACCAGCGGGAGCGATCTTGTAACGGAATCCCATCAGAGGGAGGCATCGAGCCCTCGGACCCCAGTCAAAGGGGACCGGGTCCGGCAGATCACCCGCAGGTACTTTTGGAGCGCGCCTCCGGGCCTCTAGCCGACCCCTAGCAAATGGGGCACGGGCGTCCGCTCGGATTACCCGCCAGCAGCTCATCGGAAACACCATGTTCGGCGCCCTCCGAGGGCAACATGGCGCTTTCCCCCCTCCTCCTTGCGGAAAGGCGACACAGGGGCATATGTAAAAAAGACGAGTCTGTCCTTGACCGTCCTCTCGCCCTGTGCAGAGGCTCGGGGGCTGCTCTCGCAAACCCTGGCTCCGGCCAAACCGTTGACAGCGTCAACATACCAGCCCGAGAACTTGGGACCCGACCGTGCACTCGGGCTACGGCCAGCTCGCATGAGGGAACAACTAGACCAGCTGAAGTGTTGCGAAACGCACTAAGACCTCGAAGGAGTAAAACTACTCCTCCGAGGCCTCGGGGGCTACACCCGGCGGGTGCGCTCGCGCGCACCCATCGGAACAGAATGCAACCAAAAAAGGCTGGTCCCCTTGCAAAAAAGTGCGGCAAAAGCCTCCAAGCGAGTATTAGTACTCCCTTGGAGGCTCGGGGGCTACTGTCGGGGACCATAATTAGGGGTACCCTCAAGATCCCTAAATCTCAGCTGGTAACCCCCATCAGCACAAAGCTGCAAAGGCCTGATGGGTGCGATTAAGTCAAGGATCAGTCCATTCAAGGGACATGATCGTGCCTCGCCCGAGCCTAGCCTCGGGCAAGGGAAGCCGACCCCGGAGAACCTACTGTCTCGCCCGAGGACCCCCCCTCCAGCAACGGGCACACTATCGGCTCGCCTGAGGCCCAGTCTTCACCGAGAAGCAACCTTGGCCACATCGCCACGCCGACCGACCAAATCGCAGGGGCATTTAATGCAAAGGTGGCCTGACACCTTTATCCTGACGCACGCCCTCCAGTCGACAGAGCCGAAGTGACCGCAGTCACTTCGCCGCTCTATTGACCGGTCTGGCAAGAGAACAGCGCCGCCTGCGCCGCTCCGACTGCTGAGCCACCCGACAGAGTGAGGCTGACAGCAGCCAAGGCCGGCCTCGGGCGTCATAGGAAACTCCGCCCCGCCCGACCCTAGGGCTCGGACTCGGGCTCAGCCCCGGAAGACGGCGAACTCCGCTCCGCCCGACCCAGGGCTCGGACTCGGGCTCAGCCCCGGAAGACGGCGAACTCCGCTCCACCCGACCTAGGGCTCGGACTCGGGCTCAGCCCCGGAAGACGGCGAACTCCGCTCCGCTCGCCCCAGGGCTCGGACTCGGGCTCAGCCCCGGAAGACGACGAACTCCGCCTCGCCCGACCCTAGGGCTCGGACATGGGCTCAGCCCCGGAAGACGACGAACTCCGCCTCGCCCGACCCCAGGGCTCGAACATGGGCTCAACCCCGGAAGACGACGAACTCCGCTTCGCCCGACCCTAGGGCTCGGACTCAGCCCTGGCCTCAGCCGATGGTCTCCGCCTCGCCCGACCCAGGGGCTCGGACTCGACCACGGCCACGGAAGACAGACTCGACCTCGACCTCGGAGGAGCCTCCACATCGCCCAACCTAGGGCGCGGACCGACCACGTCGACAGGAGGCGCCATCATTACCCTACCTCGAGCTGACTCAGGCTACGGGGAACAAGACCGGCGTCCCATCTGGCTCGCTCCGCCAGATAGGCAATGATGACGCCCGCACGCTCTATGACGACTGCGGCTCTCGGCCCCCTTACGGAAGCAAGAGGCCGTCAGCAAGGACTCGATAGCCCCGACAGCTGCCCTTCCACCAGGCTCCAGCGCTCCTCCGACGGCCACGACACCACACGAACCGAGTGCCAAAACCTCTCCGGCTGCCACGACGGCATGTACTTAGGGCGCTAGCTCTCCTCTGCTAGACACTTAGCACTCTGCTACACCCCCCATTGTACACCTGGATCCTCTCCTTACGCCTATAAAAGGAAGGACCAGGGCCCTCTTACGGGAGGGTTGGCCCGCGCGGAGAAGGACGGGACGGCGCTCGCGCAAGGCCGCTCGCTCCCACTCTCGCGTGGACGCTTGTATCCCCCTACTGCAAGCGCACCCGACCCAGGCGCGGGGCTAACACAAAGGCCGCAGGATCCACTCTCTCACGCCTGCCTCCCTCCGGCTGCTTCCTTTCCCCCCTTCGCGTTCCGCCTTGCGTCGACCCATCTGGGCTGGGGCACACGGCGACGATTCACTCGTCGGTCCAGGGACCCCCCGGGTTTTGAAACACCGACATTTCCACTATGGGAACAAGGCCATTGGGCAAATCATTGCCCAAAGAAAGTGGCTCAGTAGCAACCAGCTCCCAATGCCCCAGTCAGGCAGAATGCAATGCAGCAAGGAGGCAATAACCATGGGTAGCCTCGTGCGTAGTATGGAAAGGTGAACCACTTGGAGGCGAACACAGTCTAGGAGACTCCAGGAGTGGCACTAGGTACGTTTTGCAATCGAGTACCATTCTGCAAATGTGTTATTTAATACTGGAGCAACACTTCTTTTTGTGACTGCATCATGGATAGAATCACATAATATACCAGTAGCACCCATGGATCCACCTATGAGGGTTAGTTAAATTGGTGGAAGAACCCAAACAGATATATTTTGCCCTAGTGTAAGAGTTCAAATAAGGGGGATAGAGTTTCCTGCTGACTAATAGTTATGGGTAACCAGGATGCAACTATAGATGTCATCCTAGGGATGAACTCGCTAACCAAATACCAAGTCAGTCTTAGCTATGATAAGAGAACGGTGAAGTTAGTGTCCCTATCAGGAGAAGAAGTGTTAGTGGAGTTGGTCTTGTCTGGACCAAGGAGAGGAAGCTGTCACCAAGTCACCGCTCATATTGAGGAGATTAAACCATCAGAGGCCATCAATGTAGTATCAGAATTCCCAGATGTGTTCCCGAGGAGTTACCAGGTATGCCACCTGAAAGGAAGGTTGAATTTGCCATAGAGCTTATACCAGGCACCGCCCCTATTTCCAAGAGAGCATATCGAGTGTCCGGACCAGAATTGGTGGAACTCAAGAAGCAGATTGATGAGTTGTTAGAGAAAGGCTACATCAGACCAAGTACCTCGCCTTGGGCAGCCCTAGTGCTATTTGTGGAGAAGAAGGATGGAACAAAGAGGATGTGCATTGACTACAGATCCTTGAATGAAGTTACTATCAAGAATAAGTACCCCTGTCCAGAATTGAAGACCTATTCAATCAGTGTCGAGGAGCTAGTGTGTTCTCGAAGATAGATCTGAGGTTAGGTTATCATCAGCTCAGAATCCGACCTTCGGATATACCAAAGACAGCATTCATCACCAAGTATGGGCTATATGAGTTCACTGTCATGTCATTCGGTTTGACGAATGCACCAACTTATTTCATGTACCTGATGAACAGTGTGTTCATGGACTACCTCGACAAGTTCGTGGTGGTGTTCATTGATGACATTCTTATATATTCCCAGAATGAGCAAGAGCACGAGGAACATTTGAGGAAAGTACTTCAGAGGCTACGAGATTGTCAGCTGTATGCCAAGCTTAGCAAGTGCAAGTTCTAGATCAGTGAAGTCCTGTTCTTGGGTCACATTATAAACCGAGAGGGATTGGCTGTAGATACGAAGAAGGTAGCAGCTATTCTAGACTGGAAAGCACCAAAAAACGTCCGAGGAATCAAGAGTTTCATTGGAATGACCGGCTACTATCGGCATTTCATTGAAGGTTTCTCCAAGATTGCCAGGCTAATGACAGCCTTTTTGGCAAAGAAGGTTGAGTTCAAGTGGACCCCAGCATGCCAAAAGTCCTTTGAGATATTGAAGGTGAAGTTGACAACGACACCCTTATTGATTCTGCCAGATGTTCACAAGCCATTCTCAGTATATTGTGATGCTTTGTACACTGGACTGGGATGTGTGTTAATGCAGGAAGGGAGAGTAGTGGCATACTCGTCCTGCCAGTTGAAGATTCATGAGAAGAATTATCCTACTCATGATCTGGAATTAGCAGTCGTGGTTCATGCATTGAAGACCTGGAGGCATTATTTGTATGGGCAGAAGTGTGATATCTACACGGACCACAAGAGTCAAATATATATTCACTCAGTTAGAGCTAAACATGAGACAACAAAGATGGCTAGAGTTAATCAAAGATTATGAGCTGGAGATTCATTACCACCCAAGCAAAGCAAATGTGGTTGCAGATGCTCTTAGCAGAAAGAGTCAAGTTAATATGTTGGCCGCTCACCCGATGTCGTATGAGCTAGCGAAGGAATTCGACAGATTTAGTCTCGGATTTCTGAACAACACCCAAGGGGTGACAATTGAGTTGGAACCCACTATAGAGCAAGACATCAGGAAGGGCCAGAAGAATGATGAGAAGATCAACGAGATCCGGCAGCTGATCATAGATGGAAAAGGCAAGGATTTCCGTGAAGACGTAGAAGGGGTGGTATGGTTCAAGGATAGACTATGTGTTCCCGACATCAAATCGATCCGAGAAGTGATTCTCAAGGAAGCTCATGAGACAACATATTCTATACATCTTGGTAGCGAGAAGATGTACCAAGACCCGAAGAAAAGATTCTGGTGGTACGATATGAAAAGGGAGATAACAGAGTATGTGGCTATATGTGACAATTGTTAGAGGATTAAAGTAGAACATCAGAGACCTGTAGGTCTATTGCAGCCGTTGCAGATCCCTCAGTGGAAATGGGATGAGATCGAGATAGACTTTATAGTCGGTTTGCCTCACACTCGTACTGGTTATGACTCCATCTAGGTTGTAGTGGACCGTTTGACAAAGGTGGCCCATTTCATACCAGTCAAGACCACCTACAACAATGCGGTGTTGGCCGAACTATACATGTCTTGGATTGTGTGCTTAGATGGTGTTTCAAAGAAGATAGTATCAGATAGAGGCACTCGGTTCACCTCTCATTTTTGGCAGTAGTTGCATGAAGCTTTGGGCACACACTTGAAGTTCAGCTCAGCTTATCACCCACAGATAGACGGTCAAACAAAGAGAACCAACCAGATTCTTGAAGACATGTTGAGGGCTTATGCTTTGCAAGACAAGATAGGTTGGGACAAGAGGCTACCGTATGCAGAATTCTCTTACAACAATAGCTATCAGGCCAGTCTGAAGATGTCACCATTTGAAGCGTTGTATGGGAGGAATTGCGGGACTCCACTGCATTGGGACCAACCCGGCGAAAGGCAAGTGTTCAGTCCAGATATTTTGCTTGAAGCCGAAGAGAACATCAGAATGATCCGAGAGAATCTAAAGGCAGCACAGTTCAGACAACAAAGCTATGCTAACACCCGAATAAGAGAACTGAGCTTTGAAGTAGGAGATTATGTCTACCTAAAGGTGTCACCCATCAGAGGAACCAAAAGGTTTGGAGTCAAAGGCAAGCTAGCACCTCGATGCATCGGGCTGTACCAGATTCAAGCAAGGCGTGGAGAAGTGGCATATCAACTCAGTTTACTAGAGAATCTATTAGTTGTGCATGATGTGTTCCATGTGTCTCAACAGAAGAAATGTTTGAGAGTGCCAGAGGAGCAGTTGCCAACAGAGGACCTTGAAGTTCAAGAAGATCTGACATATATTGAGAAGCCAACTCAAATTCTGGAGACAGCAGATCGGGTCACTCGAAGAAGCACCATCAGGATGTGCAAAGTCAAATGGGGCCATCACTTAGAAGAAGAAGCAACCTCGGAAACAGAAGATGATTTGAAAGCCAAGTACCCTGAGCTCTTTTCTAGCCAACCTTGAATCTTGGGGCAAGATTCTTTTTAAGGGGGATAGGTCTGTAACACCCTAAATTTGGGGGTATAAAATTTCTTTCTAATTATCACCCAAATTCAGGTGTTACTCTTCTCTCTCTCACTCTAGTTTCTATCTCTCTCTAGATTCTCTCTCTCTTTTTTTCTTTTGAGTAGATATAGCTTAATTAGGGAGGGATTAATTATTTATTTTTGCCAAAACATTATGAGTCATGACATGTTGCATCATGATGAGCTTAAATATTCTTTGAATTGTTGCACATGTTTGAATTAGTTTGAATTTGAAACTTGATTTGAATTTGGATTGAAAATCCTAGAGAAAAAGAAATGGAGAAGCAATTAGAAAATCCAGGGAAAAAGAAAAAGCCAAAGCAACCCAACCGGCCCAGCTCGGCCAGCCAGGCCGCGCGCCCGCGCCGCCTGACAGGTGGGCACCACCTGTCAGCGGTGGTTCCCTTCCTTGCATGCTCACTCTCTCCCTCTCTCTGCCTGAAAGTCGCCTAGAGGGGGGTGAATAGGCAAAACCTAAAATTTATAACTTAAAACACACACTACAAGCCAGGGTTAGCATTAGAGTTTAATTCAAGTAGGAAAGAGAGGGAAAACAAATCAATCATGAAATAAGGCGAGTGAACATGGTGATTTGTTTTACTTGGGTTCGGTTCCAAAGAACCTAGTCCCCGTTGAGGAGGTCACAAAGACCGGGTCTATTTCAACCCTTTCCCTCTCTCAAACGGTCACTTAGACCGAGTGAGACTTCTTCCTTAATCTCACGGGTCACTAAGACCCCGCAAGGACCACCACACACTTGGTGTCTCTTGCCTCTCTTACAAAGCACTTTGAGAATAAGATAAAGAAAAGAAGAAAGGCAATCCAAGAGGTAAGAGCTCAAAAGAACACAAAATCTCTCTCTCACAAGTCACTAAGTGTTTGAGATGAATTTGGGACTTGGAGACGCTTTGATCTTTTGAATTGTGTCTAGGAGTGAATGCTAGAGCTCTTGTATTGAATGTGATCTTCTGAAACCTTGGATACTTGCAGTTGTGGTGGTTGGGGGGTATTTATAGCCTCCAACCACCAAGGTAGCCGTTGGGAAGGCTGCTGGTGATGGACGCACCGGACAGTCCGGTGCGCCACCGTACATGCACTATGAGTTGTCCGGTGCGCTGCCACGTCACCCAACCATTATGGTTCTGGAGCAGTTCACCGTTGGTGCCTTTGTCTTCTTGTGGCACCGAACAGTCTGGTGGTGCACCGGACAGTCCGGTGCCCCTCTGACTCGCTGCTCTGACTTCTGTCGTGCACTGTACTGTTCCCGCTGTTAGAGTCGACCGTTGCGCGGAGGTACCCGTTGCTCCGCTGGCTCACCGGACAGTCCGGCGCTAGTCCACAGCACACTCAAGTCCTTTTGCTCCGTTTCAATTGAGTCCCTAACTTGAATATTTTATTGGTTTGTGTTGAACCTTATGCACCTGTAATACATGAATTCTAGACAAACTAGTTAGTCCATGAGTTTGTGTTGATGATCAACCACCAAAATTAATTATAGGAAAAGGTTAACCCTATTTTCCTTTCAATCTCCCCCTTTTGGTGATTGATGCCAACACAAACCAAAGCAAATAATAAGTGTAGTAATGTAACTAGTTTGCATTTAGAATGTGCATAGGTTACTTGGAGTTAAACCAATTGAATATCTCACTAGATATGAATGAATTGCCTTTTCTTTTATTTAGCATTTTGGACCACATTTGCACCACTTATTTTGTTTTTGCAAATCCTTTTGAAAAATCTTTTCAAAGTCTTTTTGCAAATAGTCAAAGGTATATGAATAAGGTTGCAAGAAGCATTTTCAAGATTTGAAATTTCTCCCCATGTTTCAAAAGCTTTTACTTTGACTAAATAAAACTCCCCCTGAATGAAATTCTCCTCTTAGCTTTCAAGATGGTTTTTGAAATAGATTCTAATTTTGAAAATTGACCTTTGAAGATACCAATTGAAGAATTAATTGTAAATTAGATACAATCGAGAAATTGCCATGACATAGATACATAATGTGAAAAATATCAATTAAAACTTCATTTCGAAATTTTTTGAAATTATGGTGGTGCGGTCCTTTTGCTTTAGGCTTAATATTTTCTCCCCCTTTGGCATTAAATGCCAAAAACGGAGACCTTAAGAGCCCTTTAATACTTTTCTCCCCCATTGGTAAAGGAAATATGAGTGAAGATTTATACCAATTTGAGAGATTTGTGGAGTGACGACGAAGGTAATTGATACCGTTAGAGTTAAGTCGAAGCCTTGTCTTTGCCGAAGACTCCATTTCCCTTTCAATCTACGACTTAGTATAGAAATACACTTAAAAACATATTAGTCGTAGTCTTGGCACACGTAGAATAAGAAATATGCATTTGCACCAAATGAAAGAGACATGATCAAAGGTATATAAATGAGCTATGTGTGCAATGTTTCAATCAAAATTCCGAGAATCAAGTATATTTAGCTCATTCATAAGTTTGCTAAAGGTTTTCTCATCTAGTGGCTTGGTAAAGATATCAGCTAATTGGTTTTAGGTATTGACATAAGCAATTTTGATATCTCCCTTTTGTTGGTGATCCCTCAGAAAGTGATACCGAATGTCTATGTGCTTAGTGCGGCTGTGTTCAATGGGATTATCCGCCATGCGGATTGCACTCTCATTATCACATAGGAGAGGGACTTTGCTCAATTTGTATCTATAGTCCCTAGGGGTTTGCCTCATCCAAAGTAATTGCGCAACAATGGCCTGCGACAATGTACTCGGCTTCGGCGGTGGAAAGAGCTACTGAGTTTTGTTTCTTTAAAGCCCATGACACCAGGGATCTCCCTAGAAACTGACAAGTCCCTGATGTGCTCTTCCTATCAATTTTACACCCTGCCCAATCGGCATCGAAATATCCTATTAAATCAAAAGTGGATCCCTTGGGGTACCAAAGCCCAAACTTAGGAGTATAAACTAAATATCTCATGATTCTCTTCACGACCCTAAGGTGAACTTCCTTAGGATCGGCCTGGAACCTTGCACACATGCATACCGAAAGCATAATATCTGGTCGAGATGCACATAAGTAGAGTAAAGATCCTATCATCGACCGATATACCTTTTGATCTATGGATTTACCTCCCGTGTCAAGGTCGAGATGCCCATCGGTTCCCATGGGTGTCCTGATGGGTTTGCCATTCTTCATCCCAAATTTCTTAAGTATGTCTTGAATATACTTGGTTTGGCTGATGAAGGTGCCATCTTGGAGTTGCTTGATTTGAAATCCTAGAAAATACTTCAACTCGCCCATCATTGAAATCTTGAATTTGTGAATCATGATCCTACTAAACTCTTCATAGGTTGATTTGTTAGTAGACCCGAATATAATATCATCAACATAAATTTGGCATACAAACAAATCTTTTGCAACTGTTTTAGTAAAGAGAGTAGGATCGACTTTACCAACTTTGAAGCCATTAGTGATAAGAAAATCTCTTAGGCATTCATACCATGCTCGTGGGGCTTGCTTGAGCCCATAAAGCGCCTTTGAGAGTTTGTAAACATGGTTAGGGTACTCACTATCTTCAAAGCTGGGAGGTTGCTCAACATAGACCTCTTCCTTGATAGGTCCATTGAGGAAGGCACTTTTCACGTCCATTTGATAAGTAGCATAGGCAAGTAATATGCGAATTGACTCAAGCCTAGCTATGGGTGCATAAGTTTCATCAAAATCCAAACCTTCGACTTAAGAATAACCTTTGGCTATAAGTCGGGCTTTGTTTCTTGTCACCACACCATGCTCATCTTGCTTGTTGCGGAATACCCATTTGGTACCTACAACATTTTGATTAGGATGTGGGACTAAATGCCATACCTCATTCCTCATGAAGTTGTTGAGCTCCTCTTGCATTGCCAACACCCAATCCGGATCTCCTAGTGCATTCTCTACTCTGTATGGCTCAATAGAGGAAACAAAAGAGTAATGTTCACAAAAATGAGCAACTCGAGATCTAGTGGTTACCCCCTTATGGATGTCACCAAGGATGGAGTTGATGGGGTGATCTCGTTGAATTGCTTGGTGGACTCTTGGGTGAGGTGGTCTTTGACCCTGTATTTCTTGTTCATCTTCCTTGTCTTCATCGTCTTCTCCCCCTTGATCATTGTCCTCCTCTTGAGGTTGCTCATCCTCTTGATCTTCATTTTCATCCTCTTGAGCTTGATCCTCATCTTGAGTTGGTGGAGATGCTTCATGGAAGATGATGGTTGATCTTGTGTTTGTGGAGACTCTTTGGATTCCTTAGGACACACATCCCCAATGGACATGTTCCTTAGTGCGACACATGGAGCCTCTTCATCATCTAATTCATCAAGATCAACTTGCTCCACTCGAGCATCCTGTCAGTAGTCATGATGTTCTTGTGTGGATAATGGGCTCCAACCTGCTTTTCTGCTTGGCATGCGCTACAAACCTTGTCTTTCTCAAAATGAACATTTGTTAGTCCTAAAATTTGCTCTCCCTTTAGAAGTTTGTGAATATTCTTCATTCCAACATGGGCAAGTCGGCAATGCCAGAGCCAACCCATATTAGATCTTAGCAATTAAGCAAGTGTTAAGTTCAGCTTTGTTCTCATTAAAATCAACTAAATATAGCTGGCCCTCTAGCACTCCCTTAAAAGCTATTGAATCATCACTTTTTCTAAAGATAGTAACACCTATATCAGCAAAAAGACAGTTGTAGCCCATTTTACATAATTGAGAAACAGAAAGCAAATTGTAATCTAAAGAATGTAATACCCAACTTGTAATTTGTGGAGGATAACCTAAAAGGAGAAATGATATTCCTGTGTATATACATGTGTTACCCATATTTATCATTCCATGAGAACATCACATGAAGACAAATAAATAAATAACAAAAGATACCCAAAAACAAATTATGCATCTTGCTGGGATTTTCTTTTGTGTGCACATTGTGACAAGATAAAATAACAATGTGACAAGAAATATAGTGGAATTTAAAATCCAAAAGGAATTGTAAAATTTAGAAAAGAGAAGAAAATAAGAATTTTGTGGATAAAAATAAGTAAATAAAAATATATTATTCCTCCACTAGAAGCTTGAATTTGTATACTTGACTCAATGGTGAAATTCCTATTCAAAATTCAAATTCGAAATAGTTAAGAATAAAAGAAATCAAGAAAGGAAAATAGAAAATAAAAAGAAAAGGGGAGGAAGAACCTACCTGGGCCGCAGATCCCAAATTTGGCCCACCTACCCTTTCCCCTCTGCGCGGCCCAAACCGACTGCGCGCGGCGCTGTCAACTGGGGCCCGCTTGTCTGTCTTCCGCGCTCGCATTCATTTTATTTGCCACTGATCTGTGGGCCGACTTCGTCAGCTTCAGTCCCCAACCGCAAAGCCGAACACCGCGGATGCCATCGCAATCCTCGCGTCCGTGGGCGTTGACCCGCAACTCCGGCTTCCGCGTACGCCTGCAGGTAGGTCCGGTCTGTCGGACACCCACCCGCCTATGCTCCTTGGCTCCTATGACTGGTGGGCCTTGTTGTCAGGGCGCTCTTCTTCCTTCGCCTCTCTTCTCGGACGGACTCAACTACCAGCGCGCTTCTCGGGACTAGTTGCATCCGCCTCCGCGCTGACCTTGGGCGGCCATAAATGGGGGAGCCGAGCTCTTCCCTTCCTTTCTTTTCCCCCATAGCCAAGTAGGCCCAGCCACCGACACCACTAGGAGCCGCCCGCGTCGACCTGGTCGACGATTACCGCTCGGAGCCCACATAGTGGCCATGGGTGATCTACGAAGCTCGTGGAGCGTATCTGTTGCCGTTTCGGGCGGAATCGTGGGCGGGGCGAAGCTGAATTTCTCGCCAGAGATCACACGGCGCCGCCGAACCGCACTCTGCCATGGCCAGTGCCGCTCGGGCATCGATGTCTGGTGAGGACTCCCTCCCTGTGTTCGCCAGGTCCTTTATTACGTATCGCACACTGTGGATTAGGACCTAGGGCTTGTCTGTGTAGTTTCGCCATGCTCCGGCGAGCTCTGCGGTGGGGGAAGCAGGACGCCGCCGGGTGCCGTGACCGGAGAATGGGGGCAGGCCGTTCGGCCGTTTGATCTTAACGGACGGTAGAGATTAGTTTTAGCGTACCCTTTCGATCTATTGATCATGCGCCATCGGATCACGATCGTGTGGTTATAATTACATACCGGTTCATAACCCAGCGCGATCTAATCTCATCCGCTGCACACAGATCGGACGACACATATTGGCCCGTACCCCTTCGGCCAACTCTTTTGCATATGAGCCCCTGAAGAATCAAGTATTAACCAGCCGTCCGTGGTAGCTGTGCGCTGATTCTAGGATATTTTGCTCCAGAGCCTCTGTCTTTTCTAGAAATCGAGGCCCAGTCCAGAGATGATTAAAAACAGAGAAATAACTATAGAATTTAGTTTTTAATATAAAAACAATCCTAGAAACTTGTAAAATGCATAGAAAATTCATTTTAGCTCCAAATTGAACCATTCCAATTTCTAAAATTTTGTAATGTTATTGTCTATCATTTAGTGTCTCTGTTTTGACATGGAAACAATAAGAAAATTAATTTCTCATTTAATCCTACTTAAATCACATTAAACCTTAGGAAATTCATAAATCGAAATCTTTAACTCCAAATTTAATGATTCCAGTTTCTATGATATTATTTTAATGTTTAGATTTTTACTGTATATTTTATTTACATGTTTGATGTGATGTTAATTTATGCTATACTATGTATGTATTGTGTTGATGCGAGTAGACGAGCAAGCCATTGTGGATTCTAAGGTTCAGCAAGTAGAAGTAGCTGAGCAGGAGCTCATTGAAGGCAAGTTGTGCCCTTGATCACTTACTTTTTCCCAGCCATGTTCTTATTAATTATAATGATCTGCATAGGTTAATTTTGATGGGATCCTTTAGGTTACCCAGTTTTGGTTATCTTTATACCTTGTTCACCCCTGAAATATTTTTGGGTAGTACCTGCTATTGCTTTATGTGGATTGGGTATGGAGATACAACATTCATGATTACTCTTTTATTATCTTGTTATTACTACTGTTCATGTTAAGATCATTAAATTAATGGGAACATGGAGCGACCACCCTGGGAAAACAGTGCTACCACAAGGGTTTAATGGGACGCCCTTGGCTGATTAACTAGGAAAGCTAGTGGAGGTCTTCCTTACCCGAAAGGGGCAAGGGCAGTAGGGGAGTGGTCAGTGTAGGGAGGTCCTTGGGTTGATTTTGCTGCGATGGCGGTCAGGCGAGGGATTCCTGTACTGGAGCTTCTTATAAACTGTAGCGGGATTTCTGAAGCTAGTGGAACTTTGTAAAGGCCTCGTAGTGTTACCCTGCCTCGCCTCCTCGGTAGAGGTGTATGGGATTGGCCGTCTCTTGGCAGATGGGTAACATGACTTGTGGGTAAAGATGCGCAACCTCTGCAGAGTGTAAAACTAGTATACTAGCCGTGCTCACGGTCATGAGCGGCTCGGACTCTCACATGATTAATTATGGAACTTAAATTTAATTTGACATTTGCATCGCATTTGGGATTATTTTACTATTACTTTTCTTTATTATTATACAGGTTTGGTATTTACTTACACTTAGTAATTGTTAATAAAATTTTGACCAACTTATAAAAGCAATGCTCAGCTTCAGCCTCTATTTCATTGATCAGCCTTACACTTCATGAACTCCCACCTTTGGTGAGTTCATGCCACATTATTCCCCACGACTTGTTGAGCTATGAACGTATGTGAGCTCACCCTTGCTGTCTCACCCCCCCACAGGAGAAGAACAGGTGGTTCAGGAGGAGCTACAAGGCGAGGAGTACGATCTAATCTAGGTGGCGTTTCTCAGTTGACATTGGCGCCGACGATCCTTAGTTCGTTTTATATTTATTCTTTTATTTTGTAATAAGACTTCCGCTATGTAATAAATACTCTAATGTTTTGTGACATTTATCTCTATACACTTTGTTATTATATATGTTGTCTTCTTGGCGCATGTATGAGATGCACCTGGCTTTGTTCCTTAAAGCCGGGTGTGACAAAGAATCTACAAGAAAAATATTAGAAATAGAATGGTCAGGTGATATAGCAATTTTACCCAAGCCTTTGACCAAACCTTGATTTCCATCCCCGAATGTGATAGCTCGTTGGGGATCTTGATTTTTCTCATAGGAGGAGAACATCCTTTTCTCCCTGTCGTGTGGTTTGTGCACCCGCTATCGATTATCCAACTTGAGCCACCAGATGCATAAACCTACAAAACAATTTTTGGCCTTGTTCTTAGGTACCCAAACAGTCTTGGGTCCTTTGACGTTAGAAACAAGCACCTTGGGTACCCAAACACAAGTCTTTGGACTCTTGTGTTTGCCCCCAACATATTTGGCAATTACTTTGCCTGATTTGTTAGTTAAAACATATGACGCATCAAAAGTCTTAAATGAAACATTATGCTCATTTGATGTAGTAGGAATTTTCTTTCTAGGCATTTTGACATGTGTGGTATGCCTAGAGCTAGAAGCCTCATTTTTATACATAAATGCATGATGAGAAATAGTGTGAGGTTTCCTAGCATGAATCTTCCTAATTTTATGTTAGGGATAGTTTGCAGGATATAAAAAATAGCATTTATTATCCTGAACCATGGGAGCCTTGCCCTTTATAAAGTTAGATAATTTTTAGGGGCATTAAGCTTGACATTGCTTCCCTATTGGAAACCAATACCATCCTTAATGCCAGGGCGTCTCCCATTATAAAGCATGCTACGAGCAAATTTAAAATTTTCATTTTCTAGTTCATGCTCGGCAATTTTAGCACTTAATTGAGCTATGTGATTATTTTGTTTCTTAATCATGGCAAGGTGATCATATATAGCTTCAACATTAATATCTCTACATCTAGTGCAAATAGAAATATGCTCAATAGTAGATGTAGATGGTTTGCAAGCATTTAATTCCTCTATCTTAGCATTTAATCTAACATTCTCATCTCTAAGACAGGAATTAGAATCATTGCAAACATTCAATTCTTTAACCTTAGAAATTAAACTAGCATTTTCATTTCTAAGACTAGTAATTGAATCATGACAAATGCTAAACTCTTTAGTTAAGTTTTCACATTTTTCTACTTCCTGAGCATAAGCATTTTTCAATTTAACAAATTTTTTGTTCTCTTTAATTAGGAAGTCCTCTTGGCTATCCAAGAGTTCATCCTTCTCATTAATTGCTTCAATTAATTCAGTTAATTTTTTCTTTTGGTCCATGCTAAGATTGGCAAAGAGAGACATTAAATTATCTTCACTATCACTAGAGCTACCCTCATCACTAGATGTTGTATATTTAGGGGTGGCTCTAGAGTGTACCTTCTTCTTTTTTCCGTCCTTAGTCATGAGACACTTGTGGCCGACATTGGGGAAGAGGAGGCCCTTGTTGATGGCGATGTTGGCGGCGTCCTCGTCGGAGGAGGAGTCGGTGGAGCTCTCATCGGAGTCCCATTCCCGACATATGTGGGCATCGCCGCCCTTCTTCTTGTAGTATCTCTTCATCTCCTTCTTCTTCCCTTTCTTGTCGTCGCCCTGTCACTTTCACTAGAAATTGGACATTTAGCAATAAAGTGATCGGACTTACCACAACGGTAGCACACCTTCTTGGAGTGGGACTTGTAGTTTTCCCCCTCCTTTGTTTGAGGATTTGGCGGAAGCTATTGATGATGAGCGCCATTTCCTCGTTGTCGAGCTTGGAGGCGTCGATTGGAAGCCTACTTGATGTAGACTCCTTCTTTTCTTCTTCCGTCGCTTTGAATGCGACGGGTTGCACCTCGGGTGTAGAGGTGGCACCTTGCTCCAAGTTAACAATGTGTTTGGAGTCTTTGATCATAAGTTCAAAGCTCACAAACTTGCCAATTACTTCCTTGGGAGACATTAGTTTATATCTAGGATCCCCACGAATTAATTGCACTTGAGTAGGATTGTGAAAAACAAGGGATTTTAGAATAACCTTAACCATCTCATGGTCATCCCATTTGGTGCTCCTGAGGTTGCGCACTTGGTTCACCATTGTCTTGAGCCGATTATACATCGCTTGTGGCTCTTCTCCTTTGTTGAGGACGAATCGACCGAGCTCCCCCTCGATCGTCTCGCGCTTGGTGATCTTGGTCACCTCATCCCCTTCGTGCGCCGTTTTGAGGTCGTCCCAAATTTCTTTGGCGCTCTTTAACCCTTGAACCTTATTATACTCCTCTCGACACAAGGAGGCAAGGAGTATAGACGTGGCTTGGAATTTAAAGTGTCTAATTTGGGCCGCATCGTCTGAGTCATAGTCTTTGTCCCTGATTTGAGGTACCTGCGCTCCAAATTCAACAATGACCTATATGCTTTCGTGGAGTGAGGTTAGATGATGCCTCATTTTATCACTCCACATACAATAATCCTCACCATCAAAATATGGTGGTTTGCCTAAGGGAACGGAAAGTAATGGAGCGCGCTTTGAAATACGGGGATAGCGAAGAGGCATCTTACTATACTTCTTGCGCTCATGGCACTTAGAAGCGACGGATGACTCGGAGCTTGATGTGGAGGGTGACGAAGAGTTGGTTTCGTAGTAGATGACCTTTTTTTATCATCTTCTTCTTGTCACCTTTTCGATGCGACTTGATGGAGGAAGAGGATTCCTCCTTGTGTTTATTGCCGGACTCCCTTGAGAGAGTCCTCCTCGAGCTTGCAGACTTGTCGCTGGTCATAATTTCCCTCTTGGCGTGATCTCCTGACATCACTTCGAGTTGTTAGACTCTAATGAAGCACCAGGCTCTGATACCAATTGAAAGTCGCCTGGAGGGAGGTGAATAGGTGAAACCTAAAATTTATAACTTAAAACACACACTACAAGCCGGGGTTAGCGTTAGAGTTTAATTCAAGTCAGAAAGAGAGGGAAAACAAATCAACCAAGAAATAAGGCAACACAGTGATTTGTTTTACCGAGGTTCGGTTCCAAAGAACCTAGTCCCTGTTGAGGAGGTCACAAAGACCGAGTCTATTTCAACCCTTTCCCTCTCTCAAACGATCACTTAGACCGAGTGAGCCTTCTTCCTTAATCTCACGGGTCACTAAGACAGCGCAAGGACCACCACACACTTGGTGTCTCTTGCCTCCCTTACAAAGCACTTTTAGAATAAGAGAAAGAAAAGAAGAAAGGCAATCCAAGAGGCAAGAGCTCAAAAGAACACAAAATCTCTCTCTCACAAGTCACTAAGTGTTTGAGATGAATTTGGGACTTGGAGAGACTTTGATCTTTTGAATTGTGTCTAGGAGTGAATGCTAGAGCTCTTGTATTGAATGTGATCTTCTGAAATCTTGGATACTTGAAGTTGTGGTGGTTGGGGGTATTTACAGCCTCCAACCACCAAGGTAGCCATTGGAAAGGCTGCTGGCGATGGGCGCACCGGACAGTCTGGTGCGCCACCGGACAGGCACTGTGCGCTGTCCGGTGCGCTGCCACGTCACCCAACCGTTATGGTTCTGGAGCAGTTCACCGTTGGCGCCTTTGTCTTCTTATGGCACCGGACAATCTAGTGGTGCACCAGACAGTCCTGTGCCTCTCTGACTCGCTGCTCTGACTTCTGCCGCGCACTGTGCTGTATTGTTCCCGCTGTCAGAGTCGACCATTGCGCGGAGGTAGCCGTTGCTCCGCTGGCACACCGGACAGTCCGGTGAATTATAGTGGAGCGCGCCTTCGTTTTCTCGAGAGTGGCTGGTTGACCCCTGTACGGTCCTGGTGCACCAAACACTTTCCGGTGGCACACCGGACAGCCTGGTGCGCCAGTCCACAACACACTCAAGTCCTTTTGCTCCATTTCAATTGAGTCCCTAACTTGAATATTTTATTGGTTTATGTTGAACCCTATACACCTGTAATACATGAATTCTAGACAAACTAGTTAGTCCATGAGTTTGTGTTGACGACCAACCACCGAAATTAATTATAGGAAAAGGTTAACCCTATTTCCCTTTCACTGCCCTAGTGGGACCAGGTTGTCGGCACCGGTTGCCCTCGCCTACGCATTCCTCTCCCTTTCTGCCTTATGGGCTCGCTTTGCTAGACACCGAGCCGTTACCCCCGCGCGCCCTCTCTCTCTCTCTCTGCGTTGTGGGGCCGCTCTGTCAGCTCCGCCTTCCCCACGCCCGCCGTGGACCAGCACGCACGCACTCGCGCACATTCGCCGGTATCCTCGGTCACGTCGTCTGCCCACGCCCCAGCTCCTTTTTGAGCAGCACACGCGCCCGCACTCACTCCCCTGTCCCATTTCGCACAGCCTTGCTCTCTCTCGCGCTCTGCCCACGCCACTCGACCTCGCCGGAGACCCGCGCCCACTGTGCCAGTCATCTTGCTCGTCGTACGCCGCGCCAGGCCACCCCGAGCTCCACCCCGAGGTGAGACATCTTCTCCCATGGTCAATTTCCCTAGTTACGCTTTGCTGCCGGCCAATTTTGGCTTTGCCGGAGTCGGCCGTGGCTGTCCGCCGCGCCCGCGTGGTGACCGACCGATTTAGTTCGGTCCAGCGCCCCCGCGTCGGTCCCTGAGGTCCCCCTCGCTCTGCTGAACCTATCACAGGCCCTAGTGCGCCTCAAACCCCCTCCCCACGACTGGAATTCCTCACCGAAATTGTCTCGACCCGCCCGAAGCCTTTCCTCTGCCGTTCTCCCCTCTCTGACCTAGTCTCGTGGCCACAACCCTACCGGTGAGTTCGCCAAGTCTCCCTCTTCGTTTCTAGCCAGCCCCGGCGACCCTGGAACCGCCGTACCACACACCCGCCCCAACTCTGGTGACCTCACCGCCGCGAAGAGGAGCGGCGCCGCCCGCCGCTAACCAGCCCTCCCAGCTTCGATCTCCCTCGTCCGATCTCGATCGCACGACCGAGTCCGGTGAATTATAGCGGAGCGACTCTGCGTTTTCCCGAAGGCGAGGAGTTCAGTGCGTGGAGAATCCTGGTGCACCGGACATGTCCGGTGGCGCACCGGACAGTCCGGTGCCCCAGACCAGGGTGCCTTCGGTTGTCCCTTTGCTCTTTTTGTTGAACCCTTTTCTTGGTCTTTTTATTGGCTTATTGTGAACCTTTGGTACCTGTATAACTTATAGACTTGGGCAAACTAGTTAGTCCAATTATTTGTGTTGGACAATTCAACCACCAAAATTAGTTTAGGAAATAGGTGTAAGCCTAATTCCCTTTCAATCTCCCCCTTTTTGGTGATTGATGCCAACACAAACCAAAGCAAATATAGAAGTGCAGAATTTGAACTAGTTTGCATATGCAAGTACAAAGGTTACTTAGAATTGAGCCAATAAATATTACTTACTAGATATGCATGGATTGTTTCTTTATTTTTAACATTTTGGACCACGCTTGCACCACATGTTTTGTTTTTGCAAATTATTTTTGTAAATCTTTTTCAAAGTCTTTTGCAAATAGTCAAAGGTAAATAAGTAAGATTTTGAGAAGCATTTTCAAGATTTGAAATTTTCTCCCCTTGTTCCAAATGCTCTTCCTTTGACTAAACAAAACTCCCCCTCAAATAAATTCTCCTCTTAGTGTTCAAGAGGGTTTTAAGATATCAATTTTTGAAAGGTGCTACTTTCTCCCCCTTTAGAACATAAAGAGATATTAATTTGAAATTTACCAATTTGAAAATCATTTTGAAATTAGGGTGGTGGTGCGGTCCTTTTGCTTTGGGCTCATACTTTCTCCCCCTTTGGCATGAATCGCCAAAAACGGATACTTTGAGTGAGATATAAGCCCTTTGATAACTACTTTCTCCCCTTTGGCAAATAAAACATATGAGTGAAGATTATACCAAAGATGGAGAGAGATGCGGAGCGACGGCGAAGGATGAGTAGTAGAGTGGAGTGGAAGCCTTTGTCTTCGCCGAAGACTCCAATTCCCTTTCAATATACCTATGACTTGGTTTGAAATACACTTGAAAACACATTAGTCATAGCATATATAGAAGAGATATGATCAAAGGTATACTTATGAGCTATGTGTGCAAATTAGCAAGAGAAATTCCTAGAATCAAGAATATTGAGCTCATGCCTAAGTTTGGTAAAAGTTTGTTCATCAAGTGGCTTGGTAAAAATATCGGCTAATTGATCTTTAGTGTTAATGTATGCAATCTCGATATCCCCCTTTTGTTGGTGATCCCTAAGAAAATGATACCGAATGGCTATGTGTTTAGTGCGGCTATGCTCAACGGGATTATCCGCCATGCGGATTGCACTCTCATTATCACATAGAAGAGGAACTTTGGTTAATTTGTAACCATAGTCCCGCAGGGTTTGCCTCATCCAAAGCAATTGCGCGCAACAATGGCCTGCGGCAATGTACTCGGCTTCGGCGGTAGAAAGAGCAACCGAATTTTGCTTCTTTGAAGCCCAAGACACCAAGGATCTTCCCAAGAACTGGCAAGTCCCCGATGTGCTCTTTCTATTAATCTTACACCCTGCCCAATCGGCATCCGAATAACCAATCAAATCAAATGTGGATCCCCGAGGGTACCAAAGCCCAAACTTAGGAGTATAAGCCAAATATCTCAAGATTCGTTTTACGGCCGTAAGGTGTGATTCCTTAGGGTCGGCTTGGAATCTTGCACACATGCATACGGAAAGCATAATGTCCGACCGAGATGCACATAAATAGAGTAATGAACCTATCATCGACCGGTATACCTTTTGATCCACGGACTTACCTCCCGTGTCGAGGTCGAGATGCCCATTTGTTCCCATGGGAGTCTTGATGGGCTTGGCATCCTTCATTCCAAACTTGGTTAGAATGTCTTGAGTATACTTCGTTTGGCTAATGAAGGTGCCCTCTTGGAGTTGCTTCACTTGAAATCCTAAGAAATACTTCAACTCCCCCATCATAGACATCTCGAATTTTTGTGTCATGATCCTACTAAATTCTTCACATGTAGATTCGTTAGTAGACCCAAATATAATATCATCAACATAAATTTGGCATACAAACAAATCATTATCAAGAGTTTTAGTGAATAAAGTAGGATCGACCTTGCCGACTTTGAAGCCATTAGCTATAAGGAAATCTCTTAGGCATTCATACCATGCTCTTGGGGCTTGCTTGAGCCCATAAAGCGCCTTAGAGAGCCTATAAACATGGTTAGGATACTCACTGTCTTCAAAGCCAGGAGGTTGCTCAACATAGACCTCTTCCTTGATCGGTCCATTGAGGAAGGCACTCTTCACGTCCATTTGATAAAGTTTGAAGCCATGGTAAGTAGCATAGGCTAATAATATGCGAATTGACTCAAGCCTAGCTACGAGTGCATAGGTTTCACCGAAATCCAAACCTTCGACTTGGGAGTATCCCTTGGCCACAAGTCGAGCTTTGTTCCTTGTCACCACACCATGCTCGTCTTGCTTGTTGCGGAAGACCCATTTGGTTCCTACAACATTTTGGTTAGGACGTGGAACTAAATGCCATACCTCATTCCTAGTGAAGTTGTTGAGCTCCTCTTGCATCGCCATCACCCAATCCGAATCTTGGAGTGCTTCCTCTACCCTGTGTGGCTCAATAGAGGAAACAAAAGAGTAATGTTCACAAAAATGTGCAACACGAGATCGAGTAGTTACCCCCTTATGAATGTCGCCGAGGATGGTGTCGACGGGGTGATCTCGTTGTATTGCTTGGTGGACTCTTGGGTGTGGCGGCCTTGGTTCTTCATCCTCCTTGTCTTGATTGTTTGCATCTCCCCCTTGATCATTGCCGTCATCTTGAGGTGGCTCATCTCTTTGATCTTCTCCTTCATCAACTTGAGCCTCGTCCTCATTTTGGGTTGGTGGACATGCTTGTGTGGAGGAGGATGGTTGATCTTGTGCATGTGGAGGCTCTTCGGATTCCTTAGGGCACACATCCCCAATGGACATGTTCCTTAGCGCGATGCACGGAGCCTGTTCTTCACCTATCTCATCAAGATCAACTTGCTCTACTTGAGAGCCGTTAGTCTCATCAAACACAACGTCACAAGAAACTTCAACTAGTCCTGAGGACTTGTTAAAGACTCTATATGCCCTTGTGTTTGAGTCATATCCTAGTAAAAAACCTTCTACAGTTTTAGGAGCAAATTTAGATTTTCTACCTCTTTTAACAAGAATAAAGCATTTGCTACCAAAAACTCTAAAATATGAAATATTGGGCTTTTTACCGGTTAGGAGTTCATAGGATGTCTTCTTGAGGATTCGGTGTAGATATAACCGGTTGATGGCGTAGCAGGCGGTGTTGACCGCCTCGGCCCAAAACCGATCCGGTGTCTTGTACTCATCAAGCATGGTTCTTGCCATGTCCAGTAGAGTTCGATTCTTCCTCTCCACTACACCATTTTGTTGTGGCGTGTAGGGAGAAGAGAACTCATGCTTGATGCCCTCCTCCTCAAGGAAGCCTTCAATTTGAGAGTTCTTGAACTCCGTCCCGTTGTCGCTTCTAATTTTCTTGATCCTCAAGCCGAACTCATTTTGAGCCCATCTCAAGAATCCCTTTAGGGTCTCTTGGGTTTGTGATTTTTCCTGCAAAAAGAATACCCAAGTGAAGCGAGAATAATCATCCACAATAACTAGACAGTACTTACTCCCGCCGATGCTTATGTAAGCGATCGGGCCGAATAAATCCATGTGTAGGAGCTCCAGTGGCCTGTCACTTGTCATGATGTTTTTGTGTGGATGATGAGTGCCAACTTGCTTCCCGGCTTGGCATGCGCTACACATCCTGTCTTTCTCAAAATGAACATTTGTTAGTCCTAAAATGTGCTCTCCCTTTAGAAGCTTAAGAAGATTCTTCATTCCAACATGAGCTAGTCGGCGGTGCCAGAGCCAACCCATGTTAGTCTTAGCAATTAAACAAGTGTCGAGTTTAGCTCTATCAAAATCTACCAAGTATAGCTGACCCTCTAACACTCCCTTAAATGCTATTGAATCATTACTTCTTCTAAAGACAGTGACACCTACATCAGTAAATAGACAGTTGTAGCCCATTTGACATAATTGCGAAACGGAAAGCAAATTGTAATCTAAAGAATCTACAAGAAAAACATTGGAAATGGAATGGTCAGGAGATATAGCTATTTTACCCAAACCTTTGACCAAACCTTGGTTTCCATCCCCGAATGTGATAGCTCGTTGGGGATCTTGGTTTTTCTCGTAGGAGGAGAACATCTTCTTCTCCCCCGTCATGTGGTTTGTGCACCCGCTATCGATGATCCAACTTGAGCCCCCGGATGCATAAACCTACAAAACAAGTTTAGTTCTTGACTTTAGGTACCCAAACGGTTTTGGGTCCTTTGGCATTAGAAACAAGAACTTTGGGTACCCAAACACAAGTCTTAGAGCCCTTGTGTTTGCCCCCAACAAACTTGGCAACTACCTTGCCGGATTTGTTAGTCAAAACATAAGATGCATCAAAAGTTTTAAATGAAATGCTATGATCATTTGATGCACTAGGAGTTTTCTTTCTAGGCAACTTAGCACGGGTTGGTTGCCTAGAGCTAGATGTCTCACCCTTATACATAAAAGCATGGTTAGGGCCAGAGTGAGACTTCCTAGAATGAATTCTCCTAATTTTGCTCTCGGGATAACCGACAGGGTACAAAATGTAACCCTCGTTATCCTGAGGCATGGGAGCCTTGCCCTTAATAAAGTTAGACAAATTTTTAGGATGGGCACTAAGTTTGACATTGTCTCCCCTTTGGAAGCCAATGCCATCCTTGATGCCAGGGCGTCTCCCATTATAGAGCATACTTCTAGCAAATTTAAATTTTTCATTTTCTAAGTTATGCTCGGCAATTTTAGCATCTAATATTGCTATATGATCATTTTGTTGTTTAATTAAAGCCATGTGATCATGAATAGCATCAACATCAATATCTCTACATCTAGTGCAAATAGTGACATGCTCATTGGTAGATGTAGAGGGTTTGCAAGAATTAAGTTCAACAATCTTAGCATGTAATATATCATTCTTATCTCTAAGATCGGAAATTGTAACATTGCAAACATCAAAATCTTTAGCCTTAGCAATCAATTTCTCATTCTCATTTCTAAGGCTAGCAAGAGAAACATTCAACTCATCAATCTTAGCAAGTAAATCAACATTATCATCTCTAGGATTGGGAGTTGAAACATCACAAACATGTGAATCAACCTTAGCTAACAAATTAGCAATCTCATTTCTAAGGTTGTCGATGGTCTCATGGCAAGTGCTTAGCTCACTAGACAATTTTTCACATTTTTCAACTTCTAGAGCGTAAGCATTTTTAACCTTAACATGCTTTTTATTTTCCTTGATTAGGAAGTCCTCTTGGGAGTCCAAGAGTTCATCCTTCTCATGGATGGCACTAATTAGTTCATTTAATTTTTCCTTTTGTTGCATGTTTAGGTTGGCAAAAAGAATGCGCAAGTTATCCTCCTCATTGCTAGGATCATCCTCATCACTAGAGGTTTCGTATTTAGTGGAGGATCTTGATTTTACCTTCTTCTTTTTGCCCTCCTTGGCCATGAGGCACTTGTGGCCGACGTTGGGGAAGAGAAGTCCCTTGGTGACGGCGATGTTGGCGGCGTCCTCGTCGGAGGAGGAGTCGGTGGAGCTCTCGTCGGAGTCCCATTCGCGGCACACGTGGGCATCGCCGCCCTTCTTCTTGTAATGTCTCTTCTTCTCCTTTCTTCTCCCCTTCTTGTCGTCGCCCCTGTCACTATCACTAGATAATGGACATTTAGCAATAAAATGATCGGGCTTACCACATTTGTAGCATACTTTCTTGGAGCGGGGTTTGTAGTCTTTCCTCCTCCTTTGCTTGAGGATTTGGCGGAAGCTCTTGATGATGAGCGCCATCTCCTCGTTGTCGAGCTTGGAGGCGTCGATGGGTGTTCGACTTGGAGTAGCCTCCTCCTTCTTTTCTTCTGTCGCCTTGAAAGCGACCGGTTGTGCCTCGGGCGTGGAGGAGGTGCCTTGCTCGATGATTTTCTTTGAGCCCTTAATCATTAGCTCAAAGCTCACAAATTTTCCTATAACTTCCTCGGGAGACATTAGCTTATATCTAGGATCACCTCGAATTAATTGAACTTGTGTAGGGTTAAGAAATACGAGGGATCTAAGAATAACCTTGACCATCTCATGGTCATCCCATTTTTCGCTCCTGAGGTTGCGCACTTGGTTCACCAAGGTCTTTAAGCGGTTGTACATAGCTTGTGGATCCTCCCCTTAGTGAAGCATGAAGCGACCGAGCTCCCCTTCGATCGTTTCCCGCTTGGTGATCTTTGTCACCTCGTCTCCTTCGTGCGCGGTCTTTGTAACACCTCAAAATCTCATTTTGTGAATTAGGTAAAATTTTCCAAAGATTTGGAGTTAGAATATTTTTGTATCTCTTCTCCCAAAAACTTTTAAAGTCACATCTCCTAAAATAAAATGTTTTATAATAAAGATTCAATAAAAGGGATTCTTAAATGAATTATCCTTTATTTAAGTTAATAAGTATTATACTTAGAAATATTTGGTTCAAAAGAAAAATAAATCATAATGAAGACTTGATATTAAAATTCTCCTAAACTAAATAAGTAATGTGTAAATCAATCCCTTGTGAATTATGCATATAGGAGCATTCGTTTAGGAGAATAATAAATAATAATAACAATAAATAAATAATATTAGTGCAGATAGAAGAAGTATTATTATACTGTTGTGTGATTTTTAAATGTAGAATTCAAAACAAGGATTTAAATTGAGCTAGTATACTTGAATTGGATAAAAAAAAGAGAAAACCATCTGTGTTGGGCCTACCACCTCATTTTTGGCCCATCTCTACTTCACTCACCGCGCCAGCCCACTCTATCCCCTCCCCTTTTCTTTTCTTTCGTGTCACTGACGTGTGGGACCCGTTGGGCAGCTGCTCACCGGGTACAGCCTTGTCCTCCTTCAACCACTGACTTGTGGGGTCATCACGTCAGTAGCATCTCTGTCCTCTGAACGAACCCCGCCGTATTCCAACAAACCCACGCGCGCTAGAGAATCGCGTGAACCTCGCCGGAGATCTCGGCCTCCTCTCGCGCGGACTTCTCCCTTCCTCTTGGCTATAAAATCCGAGCGCCCATGGCCCTGGACACCATCGAAGCCACAGAATCACCGTGAGGAAGGGAGACCCTATCACCGGACTTCACCGAGTAGCAGCCGCCACGAGCTAAGTCACGGGGGGGGGGGGGGGGGTCGACGCAACACGATTAACCGGTGAGCTCCCTCCTATATTATTTGTGCTGTTCTGGGCATCGTATAGTGGCGACCGGTGGTTGGAATCGGGCTCGTGGCTGTTGGGGGCTGGGGCTACCTCGGGCGAGGATCACCGCCATGGGCATGGTGCCTCGTTCGGTGCCTTGGGAGCCATTGGGGGGATTCGCCGTCCCGGTGGGGTGCTCATCAGGGCTCCATCGTGCTGGCAGTGCTCTCTGGGCTGGGGGATTGACCTTGATTGCCGCTGCCATTGTTGTTGCCTCGCCTCGCTGTTGCCGTGTCCGTCATGGCCGAGGAGAGCGTCGGTGCCGCAGGGATTCCATGTAAGAAACCATCCATGAAGTTCGTCGTCCTCTCCTTATCGCGTTGGGGCTTTCGGGTTGGGGGTTTTGTGCTCTTGTCCGCGGGTCGGGCACCTCGCCGGTGAGGGTGCGTCGCGGGCAGAGTCGCGCCGCCATGGCCTGTTGCGGATCGGAGACGACGTGCGCCGGCCGCTGGATGATGGGTGGGCGCACACGATTAGACCTGGCTGTGTGCTTGCCCTCGACCATCGATCTTGCGATGAACGACATAGATTAGATCGAACCCTTTTAAAATCATAACCGTCCGACTGAAATCCAGTGGCCGAGACTGCGTACCTATTCACCTAATGCGTCATCTAATCATGGCCCTCAGAATGAGATCCAATGGCCAGAATCCATCCATACCTCTTCGGCTGTGCATCTTTGCAAAAGAGACCCCTAGTTTAAATGGAATAGAACCCGCCGTCCATGCGGGTGTGGTTCTGAGTGTTGAGAACATTTGCGCTAGGGCCCCTATACTTCACAGAATTTGATGCGCGGTCCAGAGAGATAGAAAAATCAGAAAAATAAATTTAGAAAATGATTTTAATGTGAAAATAAATGCTAGAAACTTGTAAAATTAATAGTTAATTCATTTTAACTCCAAATTGAGTCATTCCAGTTGCAATAATTTTGTATTAATATTGTTTATCACCTAGTACCTTTGTTTAGCCACAAAACTTAAATTAAAATTGTTCATTTGGATTAAACTATTCTAAGCACTAAATAATTTCGGAAATTCATAACTTAATAACAGTAGTTCCGAATTTAGTGATTCTTGTTTCTACGGTCTCGTAGCAACGTGTAGATTACTACTATGCAATTGTTCTTATGTTTGGTGTAATGTTAATTTTGTCTATACCATATTTGTTTGTATTGCTACGTTTAGCGTGAGGTCACGAATCATCTGAAGACCATCCTGGTACCTGGAATCTCAAGTCCCAGGCAAGTTGTGCCCTTGATCACTTCTTTTTACCCAGCCATGTTCTGATTAATCATAATGATCTGCATAGGTTAATTTTGATGGGACCCAATAGGTTACCCTAGTTTGTCTATCTTTATACCTTGTTTACCACTGAACTTTTTGGGTAGTACTTGCTAGTGCTTTATGTGGTTTTGGGTATGAAGATACATTATTCATGATCACACTTTTATTATCTGTTTATTATTATTGTTCATGATAAGATCATTATGTTAATTGGAACATGGAGCGACCACCCGGGAAAACAATGCTACCACAAGGGTTTAATGGGACGCCCTTGGCTGATTAACTAGGAAAGCTAGTGGAGGTCTTCCTTACCCGAAAGGGGCAAGGGCAGTAAGGGAGTGGTCAGTGTAGGGAGGTCCTTGGGTTGACTTTGCTACGATGGCGGTCAGGCAAGAACCCTGCATTGGAGCTTCCTATAAACTGTAACGGGATTTCCGAAGCTAGTGGAACTTTGTAAATGCCTCGTAGTGTTACCCTGCCTCGCCTCCTCGGTAGAGGTGTATGGGAAGTCGCGATCCCTTGGCAGATGGGTAACATGACTTGTGGGTAAAGATGCGCAACCTCTGCAGATTGTAAAACTGGTATATCAGCCGTGCTCACGGTCAAGAGCAGCTCGGACCCTCACATGATTAAATTATGGAACTAAATTCAATTTGTCATATGCATTGCATCGCAGGTGATGTTATTATTTTTCTTAATTGGGTTGGTATTTACTTATACTTAGTAACTGCTAATAAAATTTTGACCAACTTTAAAAGCAATGCTCAGCTCTAACCATCCTCTTTGGTAAGCCTTACACTTCACGTGAGCTCCCACCTTTGGTGAGTTCATGCACATTATTCCCCACAACTTGTTGAGCGATGAACGTATGTGAGCTCACTCTTGTTGTCTCACCCGCCACAGGTCAAGAACAGGTACCACAGGATGAGGCGCATGGAGGATGCTGCGATGTGTTCGTGAGAGGTCTAGGCCGTCGTCTCCCAGTCAACTTCGGGTTGCTGGACCGTTGTCTCCTTATAATGTAATTATTTATTTTGTATAGAACTCCTGTTATATAGTAAAGATGTGACATTCGATCCTGTGCCATGATTCATCATTTGTGTGAGACTTGGTCCTAGCACACCTGGTGATTATGTTCGTGCCCGGGCTTTGGACCCCTAAAACCCGGGTGTGACACAAGTGGTATCAGAGGAATGTTGACTGTAGGACGAAACCTAGATAGAACTGGACAACCCATACTTACTTACCTTTGCTACTCTGAATTCTTTCTAAACTTTTCTTAATCTTTTCTCATCTATTTCCGCTTTACTCTGATTACTCTTACCTTTTCCTTCTAAAGACAAATGTGGATTTCACACTTTGAAATCCCGTGCCTAAAGTGATCTTTAGGAATAGGAGACCTATTCTTAGGAACAAAAACAAAACTTTTTTTTCTATATGCTTGAATGTTTGTTCTTATGATATTTGTCTGATTTAGATCTTCGATTGAGTGTGATGGGTTGTGGATCAATGTCCACAATTACATCTGCATATACATCTAGGCATAAAGGATAGTATTTGTAAGACAACTAGACAATCTAGATTATTCCCCTTAAAAAAATCTAGCATTCCATATCTATCTCGTCTTGATAGGTTCTATCTTACCTTTGGACATTCACCTCATACAATTAGTTACCCTAGTCTTGACATAAAATATCTGGTCAAGCCCTGCCAAAGAATTTTTAGTACATAACCAACTATTAGCTTATTCATTCTGCCTACAAATGATTCCTTTGACTATCTTACCATATGTATCTAACTCAGATGGTCAATACCAGGTGGGGTGGTGGAATTGATTTACCTCCTAATCGACACACTCGGTGGATATATAGACAACCCCAACCACAGCTAGCAGAGATGAATCCTCCTAATCCTCCAACAGGCGGAGTTGACCCACTGATTGCAGCTCAGATGAGGATGATGCAGCAAATGGCGGACAATATGGCAGATATGCGCGCCCAGATGTAGCAAGAACGCCAGGAAATGCGCCAGGAAAGAGAGGATGCACGTCGGGAGATGCGACAAGAGCGGGAGGAGATACGTCAAGAAAGAAGGGCGCAACAGCAACAGCAACAAGCGCCACTGCCTCCACCTCCACCACCAGTTCCACCCCGGGACAAGCACCGGGAATTCATGAGCCACAAACCACCAACCTTCTCCAACTCCGCGGATCCGCTGCAAGCAGATGACTGGTTAAAGTCCATAGAGAAGATGCTCAACATAGCTCAGTGCTCAGATAGAGAGAAAGTACTCTATGCATCAGGCCGTCTTGCTGGTCCCGCTGCGGATTGGTGGGATGCGTACTGCGCTGCTCATGCTGCTGTCGATACAATTACCTGGGCAGAATTCTCCACTCAATTCAGGAATTACCATATTCCTGCTGGGCTCATGAAGATTAATAGAAAGGAGTTTTTATCCCTCAAGCAAGGAAGTATGTCCGTGAGTGAATATAGGGACAAATTCATCCAGTTATCTTGATATGCTCCTAGAGATGTTGAAGATGATGAGCAAAAACAGGAGCTTTTTCTGGACGGTTTGATTGGACCCTTGCAATATCAACTGGTATCACACACATTCCCATCCTTCCAAAGGCTACTTGACAAAGCTATTGCTGTAGAAAATAAGAGGAGTATATTTGGAGAGAAAAGAAGGGCGACCAACCAAGGGCAGACTGGAAGTAGTTCCCGTCCTCGCTATACTACCACTCCAAGTACACCAGCTAGTGGCAGTTCTGGACAACAAACTCAACGGGCACCAACTGCTCCTCCGCAAGCAAGCACCCCAGCGGGACCTATTGCTTCCAACACATCCACCAACAGGGCATGCTTCAAGTGTGGACAACCGGGACACTACGCCAACTACTGTCCCAACAGGGCCGCCTACACTACACCAGCTCCAATGAAACAAGGCTAGGCTTCGGCAGGAAAGAGTCAGCCCCTATCTATCAACCGGGGACAAGTCCATCATGCAGAAGTAGAGGTTGAACTAGGTGAACTGGAAATTCAAGAAGAAGAGCTAGTTGAAGATGAAGTAGTCGGTGAAGAAGTCAACGAACAACAAGAATAGAGATAAACATAAATATAGATACATATATATATTTTACTATTTGTAAGACCTAAAAATTAGTTTGGCCAGTATTTCGTATTTTACTATTTTAGGAATAATAATAAGGTCGATTTGACCCTTTGTTTTGCTAATAAGTTACGCATCATGCCGAGATTTCTTTGTTTGTGCATATGTTCCCACAACAATATGAGTATATATATCCTTTCTCTTACAAATCTCGGGGACAAGATTATTTTTAAGGGGGGTAGGATTTGTAACACCTCAAAATCTCATTTTGTGAATTAGGTAAAAATTTCCAAAGATTTGGAGTTAGAATATTTTTGTATCTCTTCTCCCAAAAACTTTTAAAGTCACATCTCCTAAAATAAAATGTTTTATAATAAAGATTCAATAAAAGGGATTCTTAAATGAATTATCCTTTATTTAAGTTAATAAGTATTATACTTAGAAATATTTGGTTCAAAAGAAAAATAAATCATAATGAAGACTTGATATTAAAATTCTCCTAAACTAAATAAGTAATGTGTAAATCAATCCCTTGTGAATTATGCATATAGGAGCATTCGTTTAGGAGAATAATAAATAATAATAACAATAAATAAATAATATTAGTGCAGATAGAAGAAGTATTATTATACTGTTGTGTGATTTTTAAATCTAGAATTCAAAACAAGGATTTAAATTGAGCTAGTATACTTGAATTGGATAAAAAAAAGAGAAAACCATCTGTGTTGGGCCTACCACCTCATTTTGGCCCATCTCTACTTCACTCACTGCGCCAGCCCACTCTATCCCCTCCCCTTTTCTTTTCTTTCGTGTCACTGACGTGTGGGACCCGTTGGGCAGCTGCTCACCGGGTACAGCCTTGTCCTCCTTCAACCACTGACTTGTGGGGTCATCACATTAGTAGCATCTCTGTCCTCTGAACGAACCCCGCCGTATTCCAACAAACCCACACGCGCTAGAGAATCGCGTGAACCTCGCCGGAGATCTCAGCCTCCTCTCGCGCGGACTTCTCCCTTCCTCTTGGCTATAAAATCCGAGCGCCCGTGGCCCTGGACACCATCGAAGCCACAGAATCACCGTGAGGAAGGGAGACCCTATCATCGGACTTCACCGAGTAGCAGCCGCTGCGAGCTAAGTCACGGGGGGGGGGGGGGGTCGACGCAACACGATTAACCGGTGAGCTCCCTCCTATATTATTTGTGCTGTTCTAGGCATCGTATAGTGGCGACCAGTGGTTGGAATCGGGCTCGTGGCTGTTGGGGGCTGGGGCTACCTCGGGCGAGGATCGCCGCCGTGGGCATGGTGCCTCGTTCGGTGCCTTGGGAGCCATTGGGGGGATTCGCCGTCCCGGTGGGGTGCTCATCAGGGCTCCATCGTGCTGGCAGTGCTCTCTGGGCTGGGGGATTGACCTTGATTGCCGCTGCCATCGTTGTTGCCTCGCCTCGCTGTTGCCGTGTCCATCGCGGGCCGAGGAGAGCGTCGGTGCCGCAGGGATTCCATGTAAGAAACCGTCCATGAAGTTCGCCGTCCTCTCCTTATCGCGTTGGGGCTTTCGGGTTGGGGGTTTTGTGCTCTTGTCCGTGGGTCGGGCACCTCGCCGGTGAGGGTGTGTCGCGGGCAGAGTCGCGCCGCCATGGCCTGTTGCGGATCAGAGACGACGTGCGCGGGCCGCTGGATGATGGGTGGGCGCACACGATTAGACCTGGCTGTGTGCTTGCCCTCGACCATCGATCTTGCGATGAACGGCATAGATTAGATCGAACCCTTTTAAAATCATAACCGTCCGACTGAAATCCAGTGGCCGGGACTGCGTACCTATTCACCTAATGCGTCATCTAATCATGGCCCTCAGAATGAGATCCAATGACCAGAATCCATCCATACCTCTTCGGCTGTGCATCTTTGCAAAAGAGACCCCTAGTTTAAATGGAATAGAACCCGCCGTCCATGCGGGTGTGGTTCTGAGTGTTGAGAACATTTGCGCTGGGGCCCCTATACTTCAAAGAATTTGATGCGCGGTCCAGAGAGATAGAAAAATCAGAAAAATAAATTTAGAAAATGATTTTAATGTGAAAATAAATGCTAGAAACTTGTAAAATTAATAGTTAATTCATTTTAACTCCAAATTGAGTCATTCCAGTTGCAATAATTTTGTATTAATATTGTTTATCACCTAGTACCTTTGTTTAGCCACAAAACTTAAATTAAAATTGTTCATTTGGATTAAACTATTCTAAGCACTAAATAATTTCGGAAATTCATAACTTAATAACAGTAGTTCCGAATTTAGTGATTCTTGTTTCTACGGTCTCGTAGCAACGTGTAGATTACTACTATGCAATTGTTCTTATGTTTGGTGTAATGTTAATTTTGTCTATACCATATTTGTTTGTATTGCTACGTTTAGCGTGAGGTCACGAATCATCTGAAGACCATCCTGGTACCTGGAATCTCAAGTCCCAGGCAAGTTGTGCCCTTGATCACTTCTTTTTACCCAGCCATGTTCTGATTAATCATAATGATCTGCATAGGTTAATTTTGATGGGACCCAATAGGTTACCCTAGTTTGTCTATCTTTATACCTTGTTTACCACTGAACTTTTTGGGTAGTACTTGCTAGTGCTTTATGTGGTTTTGGGTATGAAGATACATTATTCATGATCACACTTTTATTATCTGTTTATTATTATTGTTCATGATAAGATCATTATGTTAATTGGAACATGGAGCGACCACCCGGGAAAACAGTGCTACCACAAGGGTTTAATGGGACGCCCTTGGCTGATTAACTAGGAAAGCTAGTGGAGGTCTTCCTTACCCGAAAGGGGCAAGGGCAGTAAGGGAGTGGTCAGTGTAGGGAGGTCCAAGGGTTGACTTTGCTGCGATGGCGGTCAGGCAAGAACCCTGCATTGGAGCTTCCTATAAACTGTAGCGGGATTTCCGAAGCTAGTGGAACTTTGTAAAGGCCTCGTAGTGTTACCCTGCCTCGCCTCCTCGGTAGAGGTGTATGGGAAGTCGCGATCCCTTGGCAGATGGGTAACATGACTTGTGGGTAAAGATGCGCAACCTCTGCAGAGTGTAAAACTGGTATATCAGCCGTGCTCACGGTCAAGAGCAGCTCGGACCCTCACATGATTAAATTATGGAACTAAATTCAATTTGTCATATGCATTGCATCGCAGGTGATGTTATTATTTTTCTTAATTGGGTTGGTATTTACTTATACTTAGTAACTGCTAATAAAATTTTGACCAACTTTAAAAGCAATGCTCAGCTCTAACCATCCTCTTTGGTAAGCCTTACACTTCACATGAGCTCCCACCTTTGGTGAGTTCATGCACATTATTCCCCACAACTTGTTGAGCGATGAACGTATGTGAGCTCACTCTTGCTGTCTCACCCCCCCACAGGTCAAGAACAGGTACCACAGGATGAGGCGCATGGAGGATGCTGCGATGTGTTCGTGAGAGGTCTAGGCCGTCGTCTCCCAGTCAACTTCGGGTTGCTGGACCGTTGTCTCCTTATAATGTAATTATTTATTTTGTATAGAACTCCTGTTATATAGTAAAGATGTGACATTCGATCCTGTGCCATGATTCATCATTTGTGTGAGACTTGGTCCTAGCACACCTGATGATATGTTCGCGCCCGGGCTTTGGACCCCTAAAACCCGGGTGTGACAGTCTTGAGTACATCCCAAATTTCCTTCGCACTTTTTAACCCTTGCACCTTGTTATACTCCTCTCGACTTAGAGAGGCGAGGAGTATAGTGGTTGCTTGGGAGTTAAAGTGGTGGATTTGGGCCACCTCGTCCGAGTCGTAGTCTTCATCCCCTATGGATGGTACCTGTACACCAAACTCAACAACATTCCATATGCTTGTGTGGAGTGAGGTAAGATGGTGTCTCATTTTGTCACTCCACATATTATAATCTTCACCGTAAAAAACCGGTGGTTTGCCTAATGGAACGGAGAGTAAAGGAGTACGTTTTGAAGTGTGAGGGTAGCGTAGGGGGATCTTATTATACTTCTTGTGCTCTTGGCGCTTAGAAGTAACGGACGGTGCGTCGGAGTCGGAGGTCGACGTTGATGAAGTGTCGGTCTCGTAGTAGACCACTTTCCTCATCCTCTTGTGCTTGTCGCTTCTCCGATGCGACTTGTGGGAAGAGGATTTCTTCTCCTTCCCCTTCCCTTTGTTGGAGGAGCTCTTCTTCTTCTCCTTCCTCTTGGTGCGGGACTCTTCCGATGAGGTGCTCCCGTGACTCGTAGTGGGCTTGTCGCCGGTCTCCATCTCCCTCTTGGTGTGATCTCCCGACATCACTTCGAGCGGTTAGGCTCTAATGAAGCACCGGGCTTTGATACCAATTGAAAGTCGCCTAGAGGGGGGGTGAATAGGGCGAAACTGAAATTTACAAAATTAATCACAACTACAAGCCGGGTTAGCGTTAGAAATAATAATGAGTCCGAGAGAGAGGGCGCAAAACAAATCGCAAGCGAATGAAGAGTGTGACACGCGGATTTGTTTTACCGAGGTTCGTTTCTCGCAAACCTACTCCCCATTGAGGAGGCCACAAAGGCCGGGTCTCTTTCAACCCTTACCCTCTCTCAAACGGTCCCGCGGACCGAGTGAGCTTCTCTTCTCAAATCAAATCGGGAACAAAGCTTCCCCGCAAGGACCACCACACAATTGGTGTCTCTTGCCTTGATTACAAGTGAGCTTTGATCACAAGAACAAGTGAGAAAGAAAGAAGCAATCCAAGCGCAAGAGCTCAAAAGAACACGACAAATCTCTCTCGCTAATCACTAAAGCCTTGTGTGGAATTGGAGAGGATTTGATCACTTGAGTGTGTCTAGAATTGAATGCCTAGCTCTTGTAAGTGGTTGAGAAGTGGAAAACTTGGATGACTTGAATGTGGGGTGGTTGGGGGTATTTATAGCCCCAACCACCAAACTAGCCGTTTGGGTGGAGGCTGTCTGTCGTATGGCGCACCGGACATGTCCGGTGCGCCAGCCACGTCACCCGAACGTTAGGGTTCCGACCGTTGGAGCTCTGACGCTAGGCCCGCCTGGATGACCGGTGGCGCACCGGACATGCATTGTAGAGTGTCCGGTGCGCCAGCATGGGCGTGCCTGACTTCTGCGCGCACTGGCGCGCATTCAATGCGCCTGTAGGTAGCCGTTGGCGCCAAAGTAGCCGTTGCTCCGCAGTTACACCGGACAGTCCGGTGTACACCGGACATGTCCGGTGAATTATAGCGGAGAGCCGTTGCGAATTCCCGAAGCTGGCGAGTTCAGAGTCGCTTCATCCCTGGAGCATCGGACACTGTCCGGTGTACACCGGACAGTCCGATGAATTATAGCGGAGCGACTCTGCGTTTTCCCGAAGGCGAGGAGTTCAGCGCGTGGAGAATCCTGGTGCACCGGACATGTCCGGTGGCCCACCGGACAGTCCGGTGCCCCAGACCAGGGTGCCTTCGGTTGTCCCTTTGCTCTTTTTGTTGAACCCTTTTCTTGGTCTTTTTATTGGCTTATTGTGAACCTTTGGTACCTGTATAACTTATAGACTTGGGCAAACTAGTTAGTCCAATTATTTGTGTTGGACAATTCAACCACCAAAATTAGTTTAGGAAATAGGTGTAAGCCTAATTCCATTTCACCCTCCTTCTTGGAAGGCCCTGGACATCCCCTTTTATAGATACAAGGATATGCCCAGCTATACAATGGGGGTGTAGCTATGAGCTAACGTGGCTGGCGGAGAATTGCCTTGAGCCCTGTACATGTACTAACGTGGCCGTCGGAGAAGTGCCTTGAGTCCTGTAGAAGTATAGCTGGCGGTGCGGCATGGACCCTGCTGACGTTTCCTTGCTTTCGTAAGGGGTTGAGAGCAATCGACGTCATGGGCGCACGCGGGGAACCATCATTACCTGTTACCAGAGTAACCCAGATGGGACACTGGTCTTGTTCCTTCATAGCCTGAGGCAGCTAGCTAGGGGTAGGGTAATGATGTATCCCCTGTAGCATAGTTGATTCCGAGGCCGAGGTCGGGCGAGGCGGCGACTCCTTCGAGGCCGATACTGAGGTCGGGCGAGGTGGAGACCTCCTCCCGAGGCCGAGGCTGAGGTCGAGGCCTGGGGTCGGGCGAGGTGGAGACCTCCTCACAAGGCCGAGGCTGAGATCGAGACCTGGGGTCGGGTGAGGCGGAGCTCCTAGGTGCGCCCGAGGCTGACCTCGGGAGAGGCCGTGACTGTTGTTAGTCTTTCCCTGGCGGTTGGCACAGTAGCCGGAGCGGGGTGAATAGCGCTGTCCTCCTATCAGAACGGTCAGTAAAGGGGCGAAGTGACTGCGGTCACTTCGACCTTGCCGACTGAGGCACGCGTGTCAGGACAAGGTGTCAGGCGATCCCCACATTAAATGCGCATGCGATACGGTCGGTTGGTAAGGCGATTCGGTCGAGGTCGCTGCACGACAAAGTTCACCCGAGCTTAGCCTTGGGTGAGACGAGGGTGTGTCTGCTGACTGAGGGGACCCTCAGGCGAGGCGTTAATTCATCCGGGACTACGGTCCTTGCCCGAGGCTGGGCTCGGATGAGGTCGCGTCCCTTGGTAGACGAGGCCTTGACTTGAACTGCGCTTCTGTGGGGGACAGATATCCCCCGGGTCCACCAGAAGGATAAAAGACCTCATGAAGGGCCCAAGGGCCCCATAATTCATAAGGTCATCCTCTCGTGGGCCTGGGAAGGAACGACCAGTGAAGCGGATTGACACAAGGCCGGATTAGCGCAAGCCCAGACGGCCCAACGAATTCGAGCAGTAATCACAACAGTGACCCGACCTTCCCACGCAGGAGCTCCGTACGACGGAACCAAGCGAGGATGGGTCGGCTGAATTATAGGATGATAAACTCAGTTGGTTCACTATTTCTTAGGCATACGTTGTAATCATATCTGCATGTAATGCCCCACGGTCGAGTATATAAGGACTAGGGGGCACCCCTTCAGATCGATCACCGATTACTTAGCCACCAACACCGGCTCTCTACGTTTCCAACACTAGAGAACCTCCTTGTAACCCACTGCATAGAGTGCTCACGCCAGGACGTAGGGTGTTACGCATCTCAAAGCGACCCGAACCTGTACTCAACTGTCCACTGTCTCTCATGCATTTAGCACGAACCATCGAGCTACAGTCGATAACACTATCCTACTCCAAAAAGCACCTTGAGGGGCAACCCTGGGTACGCGGTCGGACCCGAAACACCGACAGCTGGCGCGCCAGGTAGGGGGTGTGTCATCGATCCAAGCTAGCTCAATGGCCGTCACCTTCCATCACAAGATCATCCTCCGCCCCGGATCCACGTTCCGCTTCGGAACTATCTCATCTGTAGCAGATGAGGAAGGAACTCTGCATCGCATCGCGGATCCACCGGGGAGAAAGTTTTCCTCAAAGATCTCCGAGAAAATCGGGGCAAAGCAGGGAAAAGTGCAACCTCCAGTGCTCGGAGAAAAGATCACCTTCAACAAGCTAGGAGCTAAGGGTCCGTCAGCCCAGAGAACTCCGCTGTCCACCTCTCCAACGGAAGAATGGACACGGATTACAAGGAAAAAGGAAGCAAATGAGGCAAAGGATCGTCAATCTGGTCTCTCTATGCCTCCATCCTCAAAGGAGGGTAGAAAGAAGATCGCCATGACAATTGTTCCATTCTACCCCGACATCCTCTTCATCGGGAGAGTAGAATCGCCCCCCATCTCCGACGACGAACTGACTGCACCTGGAGAGGAACCTCCTCAACGGGAATCCCGCCGGCGAAGGAACCAACACTGAAATATCTGGCGACATCACAAGGCCGGAGAACGGGACCCGGCACAACTCGTATCGCGAGACGAGGTCTCGGAGATGGGAGAAACTCCGGAAGAACGTGTCTTCAGGGAAAGAAGGAATTCCTGACGACGCGATCGTCGATGGGCTCAAGAACAGGTTGAGCAGGAAACAAGGCAACGTCGAGAAAATCCACTCTTTGGACGCAACCTGAACCCGATTTCGCTCGAGCTATGAACACGCCGAGTGAAGTCGGTGGAGTATTGGTTCGGATAGCTGATGGCCTCCCCCGGACTCTCGATGCCGAGGGCTACCGGCGGCTATTCACTCAAGCAGCCAATCATCTTCTACCCCTCGCTCACCCGCCGAATGATCTACGACACGCCATCAATAGTCGGTAGGACGCACGGAGCTCCATCAATGCTTCACGCGAACGATGACATGAGAACGAGATCCGTCGCCGGGAAGAGTACGACCGGGATCACGACATCCCAGCACGGAGTCAGGCCACCAGGACTGAGTCGGCCACGGCTTCAACTGGTGGCACCACCCGAGGACGGTCGAGGCACCACGTCAACCGCTCCCCTCCCCGGGACAAACAACATCATCAACGACAGGAGGACACGTGTGGAGTATCGGCACTTACTCCGCGCCTTAGGGCCATTCAATGGCCCCCTAACTTCAAGGTATCCAACGTCGACAAATATGAACCTAAGCAGGATCCGGGAGGCTGGTCGTCTACACCACCGCTGCTCGAGCTACTGGGGCGACTGAGGACGTAATGACCGTGTACTTGCCTATCGTCCTCGGACAAGACGCGCTGCAATGGCTGCGACACCTACCCCGACACTGCATCGACGACTGGAGCGACTTTAGTCGACGCTTCACCGCCAACTTTCAGTCTCTCTCCATCAAACCGGCGCAGCCATGGGACCTCAAATCCATCAAGCGTCGAGGGGACGAAACTCTTCGGTCGTACCTCAAAAGGTTCCAGACCATGAGAAATCGTATCCCTGAGGTCGCAGAGGCAGCAGTGATCGAGGATTTCTACAGGGGATCCAATGACTCGGCCTTCGTCCGAACCATACTACAGAAGGCGCCGACTACCTCCGAGCAGCTATTCCAGGAGGCTGACCTCTACATCACCGCCGACAAACGAGCTCAGGACCTCATCGAAGGAGCAAAGCCTGCGCCAGCGGCGCCGCGACGCGACACGAACCAGCAACCCGACAAGCGCTAGGAGAAGAGGCCTCGTGAAGAGGTCCACGCCACCGGACCGCCCGCCTCTCGCGCCCGAGGAGGACCTCACGGAGGCGAACGCACGCTAGATGACATCCTCGACGCCCAGTGCCCGTACCACAAGGACATGCGCCACACCCTCCGGAACTGCAGGGATTTCAAGCACTCCGTCGGGCACGACCGACCCTTCCAACCTCTACCTCCTCCCTCGCCGCGAGGAGGACCGGGAGAACCGCAACAACCCCAGCAGCAGGAGGAGGTAAGAGGAGGAGCCTTCCCGCACAGTTGATAAGGAAGTCAACGTCATCTTCGGTGGACATGGGTCACAAGAAAGCAAGAGACAACAAAAGCTCAACGATCATCAGATACTGGTGGCGGCCATCGGTCCTCCCGCCCCGTACCGATGGTCTGAGCACCCGATCACCTTCACCCGGGCAGATCAGTGGCTCAACTTCGATCACCCAGGCAAATACCCGCTCCTCGTCGATCCGGTGATCTAAGAGAGCAGGGTAAAGAAGGTACTAGTGGACGGGGGAAGCAGCATCAACGTCACCTTCCCCCGGACGCTCCAAGGCTTGGGAGTTCCTCTCAAAGAGCTCCACGAGTCGGACACACCCTTATTCGGCATCGTGCCGACTGAAGGAGAGTACCCGCTGGGCCACATCTACATGCCGGTCACCTTCGGAACTCCGGAAAACTACAGAACTGAGTTCCTGAGGTTCGAGGTGGCAAACTTCGACTACGGATACAACGCCATCATCGGGAGACCCGGATTGGCGAAGTTCATGGCTATTC
The DNA here is from genome assembly GCA_029449295.1 of Zea luxurians. Classification (NCBI taxonomy): domain Eukaryota; kingdom Viridiplantae; phylum Streptophyta; class Magnoliopsida; order Poales; family Poaceae; genus Zea; species Zea luxurians. The sequence goes on along the minus strand of JAOPSE010000018.1, from coordinate 3,242,137 downwards.
CACATTATACATACATGATATTGAAGATGCCAGGACCACAAAGGATCATAACTATGCGCGTTGACTTCCAAGGTGCCGCAGAATGTTTCCAAGTGGCCATTCAGGCGGCCCTCACCACCAAACCATCGGCGATTTCTTCTGCACAGGCGAACTCAAAGCCTGAGGAAGATCTCGCGATACCCGCAAACGAAGCTCAAGCCGTGACCTCTATGCGGCCGACTGAAGAAACCAAAAGGATCAACCTCGGGTTTGTTGATGAACGCAAAACCACCATCATCAGCTCTAGCCTGGATGACAAATAGGAAGGCGTGCTCGTCCAGTTTCTGCAAGATAACCGAGACGTATTCGCATGGCAACCTGCGGATATGCCGGGAGTCCCAAGAGAGCTGGCCGAGCACAAATTGAAGGTCTACCCCCAGGCGAGGCCAATACGACAAAAAATACGTCGCTTTACACCCGACAAGAGAGAAGCCATCCGGGCTGAGCTGGCTCGCTTGGTCACGGCCGGATTCATTAGAGAGGTGTTACATCCTGAGTGGTTAGCCAACCCTATTCTTGTACTCAAAAAGAATAAAGTGGATTGGCTCATGTGCGTTGACTATACGGATCTCAACAAACACTGTCCGAAGGATCCCTTCGAACTTCCTAGAATCGACCAGGTGGTGGACTCAACCGCCGGATGCTCTATGCTGTCTTTCTTGGATTGCTACTCTGGGTATCATCAGATTAGTTTGGCAAAAGAAGACGAGGAAAAAACAACATTTATCACCCCGTTTGGAGCCTTCTGCTATACCTCCATGCCGTTCGGCCTCAAAAACGCTGGAGCAACTTATCAGAGGGCTATTCAGACATGCTTAGACGATCACTGGGGCAAGCGTGTGGAAGCTTATGTGGATGACGTGGTGATCAAGACAGAGGATTTAGAAAATTTCATTGAAGATTTATAGCTAGTCTTCAACAGTCTACGACGATACAGATGGAAGCTTAATGCCGAAAAGTGTGTTTTCGGAGTGCCAGCAGGAAAGTTGCTCAGGTTTATTGTCAGCCACCAAGGAATTGAAGCCAATCCAGAAAAGATCGCGGCTATCATGAGGATGGAAGCACCACGATCACAGAAGAAAGTTCAAAGACTCACCGGATGTATGGCAGCCCTAAGCAGATTCATATCAAGGCTGGGAGAAAAAGGCTTACCATTCTATAAGTTACTCAAGAAGGTGGACAAATTCCAGTGGACTTTAGAAGCACAAGAAGCTCTAGATGCGTTGAAAAAGTTCTTGACAACACCACCGGTGCTGAAACCGCCGCACCGAGCCACACCGACTCAACCGGCTGAAGATTTGCTATTATACATCTCTTGCACGACTCACGTGGTGAGCACCGCGTTGGTAGTCGAGCGAGCAGAAGAGGGACATGCATACCCGGTACAGCATCCTATCTATTTCATCAATGAAGTTCTGGGGTCCTCGAAGAAGAAATACCCTCAAGTCCAGAAGCTATTATATGCAGTACTTCTAACCGCACGCAAGCTCCGTCACTACTTCGACAACCACAAAGTCATAGTAGTCACTGGATTTCCGATAGGAGATATTATTCACAACCAAGAAGCTATCGGGAGAATAGCCAAGTGGGCCTGCAAGCTAGGATCTCATGACATTGAATTTCGACCTCGCACTGCTATCAAAACTCAAGCACTGGTTGACTTCGTATCAAAGTGGACTGAGCAGCAGGTACCGGATAACCCGGAAACCGCAGAAGTGTGGCAAATGTATTTTGACGGCTCGTTGAAGCTGCAGGGAGCAGGTGCAGGGATCCTCTTTATTGCACCTGGAGGTGAACAACTCAAGTATGCTCTTCAACTGTTATTCCCGGCATCTAACAATGCAGCTGAATACAAAGCTCTGATTCATGGACTGAACATTGCCATATCACTGAGCATCAAGAGACTGATGGTGTATGGAGATTCTCTGGTGGTCATAAGTCAGATAAACAAAGAATGGGACTGCTTGAATGACTCCATGGGAAAATACTACACTGCTGTCCAGAAACTAGAAGACAAATTTGAAGGTTTGGAATTTCATCATGTGGAGAGAGACCGCAACGCGGCAGCTAATGCATTGTCTAAACTAGGATCCAGTCGGACTCAGGTCCCGCCTGGAGTTTTCGTCCAAGAAGTATCGCGCCCGAGCATTTCAATGGATTGGGTGGAAGAATGCAACGCTCTGAGCCAACCAGAGTTAGATTCTGATGACTGGAGGGAGCCGATAATCAAGTACATAAAAATGAGGCAGACAACAAAAATACGGCAGAATGGATTGCAAGACAGTTAGCTCATTATACTCTCATCAGAGAAACGCTATACAGAAGGGGCGCATCAGGAGTTTTCATGAAATGCATTCTCTCAGCCACCGGAAAGCAACTGTTAGAAGAGGTTCATGCTGGGTAATGTGGGGTACAAGCAGCCTCCAGGACCCTGGTTGGGAAGGTCTTTAGATCAGGTTTCTACTGGCCAACAGCAAAAAGTGATGCAGCCGAATTAGTTCATAGGTGCGAAGCCTGCCAGTACTTGTTAAAACAGCAGCATCTACCAGCACAGCAACTGCAAACCATACCCGTGACTTGGTTGTTCGCATGCTGGGGACTGGATATGATTGGGCCTTTCAAGAAAGCTCAAGGGGGATACACTCATGTACTAGTTGCTATCGACAAATTCACTAAATGGATAGAGTTCAAACCCATTGCTTCTCTAACTTCAGCTAAGGCAGTGGAATTCATACAAGACATAATATTCAGGTTTGGAATACCAAATAGCATCATAACCGACCTAGGATCCAACTTCACAAGCTCAGAGTTCTTCTATTTCTGTGAGAAAAAGAGCATTCAGATCAAATATGCCTCGGTGGCGCACCCAAGAGCCAACAGGCAGGTAGAAAGAGCCAACAGGATGATATTGGACGCGCTTAGAAAGAAAGTCTTCGACAAGAATGAAAAGTTCGCAGGAAAGTGGATCAGAGAGCTGTCGTACGTTGTTTGGAGCCTAAGAACTCAACCTAGCCGAGCTCTGCATGGAAACACACCTTTCTTTATGGTCTATGGTTCGGAAGCAGTGCTACCTGCCGATCTCAAGTTTGGAGCACCAAGGTTGATCTTTGAAAACATAGCAGAAGCTGAAGCTACTAGACTAGAGGATGTTGACGTACTCGAGGAAGAGTGACTGAACACAGTGATTCAATCAGCACGGTATCAGCAAATTCTGAGGCGCTATCACAATAAGGCCATACGACATCGATCCTTCGCAGTGGGAGATCTCGTCCTCCGCCGAATTCTAACCGGGGAGGGACGGTACAAACTATCACCGCTATGGGAAGGACCATTCATAGTAGCAAAAGTCACTCGGCCGGGATCGTATCGTCTCACTCAAATGGACGGTACGGAAATTGGGAACTCATGGAACATAGAACACCTTAGGAAGTTTTACCCCTAGCTATATCTCAAAAATCTATCGGGACGGTGATGTATTCTGTAATCTGGGAAATATGTCATCAATAAAAAGACTTCAAGAGCACTCGAATTGTTCACTATCAACCTGCATTCTTACTTAACTCGGGGTGACCACTATACCATGCTAACGGAGCAATCAGCTTAAGTCGGCAATGACTTAAGGCGGTGCGACATGCTCACGCTTACTTAACTCGGGGTGACCACTATACCTTGCTAACGGAGCAATCGGCTTAAGTCGGCAATGACTTAAGACGGTGCAACATGCTCACGCTTACTTAACTCAGGGTGACCACTATACCCTGCTAACGGAGCAATCGGCTTAAGTCGGCAATGACTTAAGACGGTGCGACATGCTCACGCTTACTTAACTCGAGGTGACCACTATACCCTGCTAACGGAGCAATCGACTTAAGTCGGCAATGACTTAAGACAGGGCGACATGCTCACGTCTACTTAACTCGGGGTGACCACTATACCCTACTAACAGAGCAATCGGTTTAAGTCGGCAATGGCTTAAGGTGGTGCGACATGCTCATGCTTAATTGACTCGGGGTGATCACTATACCCCTAATAACGGAGCGATCGATTTAAGTTGGTAACGACTTAAATTGACACGGCACATTCAGCACGTTTGCGGTTATTCATCCCAGGGCGATCTTTATGCCCCACGAAAAAATTTCAAAAACATCATAATGCATTTACTTTTACGATTGTAGATATCGTTGAATTCTAGCAACGGGAAAACAATAACAGCATTCAGTACTAAAAAGTGTTTTCTAACGAAACATCCGAGCACACTAACCATATACTCAAAGCATTCAGTGTTTTCTATTTGGAAATATTCTTCTCAGGGGCGACCGACGAAGAGGGACGACTCGAGGAATCAGGAGCTGCATTCACGTCTGCAACTATGTCGCTAGGAACAACCATGCCAGGTCTTCTCATTAGGATCCGCCCCTCGCGGATGGCTTTGTCCATAGCTCTGTCGCGCTGAGCCCTCAGAGTAGCAGAAGCGTCCTCAGCGGCCTTGACAGCCAACCGAGCGGCCTCTAGCTCCTAGGCGACCGACTTCTTGGAAGCACGCAGATCCTTGATGACAATATCCTTGCTCGACACCAATTGCCTGAGGCGAATCATATCATCTAGGGACTCTTGCAACTTGTAACGATGGTTATCCAAGTCTTCCTTGGTGAAACGATGGCTCCTCTCCAAGACGGTCAACGAGTTGCTGGCGTCACGATATAACCTGTCCAGGTTGTCGCGAGAGGTGGCAAGAGCACGCTTCTCCTCCTGCAGACATGGGCCAGTTTCTCCAACATCAAGCAAGCACTAAAAACATAACAGATAAGGGCAAGTGAAAGTTCAATTCTGTGGCCACCTTTTCAGAATCAAGCTGAGCATGGAGAGTGGAGATCAGCGTGTTAGCATCATTTAGAGAAGCAAAAACCCGGGCCAGTTTAGCCTAACCGTGAGAATACTTTTCTTCAAGATCCGAATATTGCCGGGCCAGTTCAGCCTGACCTTGGGAATACTTTTTTCAAGATCAGAATATTGCAGGGCCATATCTGTCAGGAAACAATCAAGCAAGGATGTCCAGCTATAAAGCAGATTAGTCAAATAGCTAAAGAAGAAATGAAGGGCACTAACCAGCATTTGCCATCTCCAAATCAGATACACGCCGCTGAAGCAGCACCGGATTCCAATGCGTCAGAGACAATGCTCCTTCTGGGACAGAGGCACCTTGCAATTTCAGCTAGCCAGCCATCTCATCCACTAATGCCTAACGTTAAGAACAGATGAGTACAATAACAGCAGTCTACCTGGAATAAAAGTCAGGCCAGAAGAAACCAAATTACCTGGAGGTTGGAGAAGAACGAGGGAACTCCCAAGTCGTGGGAAATCAACTGACGACTCGTTGAAGGGTCACCAATCGGAACAACCCGCAATGCATCAGTAGGGACCAGGTCAGTATCATTAGCAGAAGGCAAAACTCTGTCATCAGGAGCGCTGGCCTCTAAGGCGACTTCTTGACCCGAAGCGTGAGTTGCTGCCATACAACCAGAATGTGGAGGAGAAGACCCCACGTGAACGTCCATGGAAGTGTGAGAGGGGGAACTGACTCGGACACCCTCGGGGGCTGGGTCATAGCTCGCGCTACCCATCCGAGTTGGGTCATCCCCGGCAACACCCTCGGGGGCTGGGTAAACGCTAGTGCCATCCTTGAGGGCCAAGCTCTCCATAACAGCCACCTCTAAGGCTGAAGGACCTTCACCCACTTCCATGGGAGCAGAACAATCCAGATCAGCCTCCTGACCCTTAAGACCGTGCTCTAAGGTCGATGAGGCATGGGACGCTCCTCGAGATAACCCCAGCCCGGCGTCAGGCACATTAGCACAAATATCCATCATTTCACCATCTGTCGGCTCCGACAACAGATCTTCTGGGACCATATCTTCAAGAGTCTGATCAAAGTTGGCCAGAGACAATTCTTGCAGACCAACGAGAGCAGACAGGGCTAGAGAAGGAACACCACTACTTTCCCTGCTGGCAATGTAGTGTCGGCTGTTCTTCCGAGTTAGAGGGATTTCATCCTCCTCTTCCTCATCTTCATCAACAACGCGGACAGTACACCCATTGGGGTCAGCTCTGGCCAAATCACACCCATTGGGTTCAATATCATCTAGATCACACCCATTGGGTTCCACAGCAGTCGGGTCACACCCATTGGGGTCAGCTTCAGCAAATGCAGGCACCGACACTTCCTCAGCAGCAGAAACAGAAGGACCAGCATCCTGATCCAAGCTAGACACTCGATGAAGACGTCTCTTCTTCTTTTTCTTCCCCTCAGTAGAAGTAGGCTGATTGGCTCGGCGAGAACGCTTCGTGTGAACACTATCAGACTTCTGAATATCCAAAGCTTTGCTAGCCTCTGGGATGGGCGCTACCACCAGTGTTTCAATAGGGGCTGCATCAGAAGAATCTTCAGCTAACATATCCAGCATGGCACTTATCTCGGCATCACTCGGATTCAAAGGCACCTCAAAATGAACCTGCCTCTCATCGTCAGGAATTTTTTCAAGTGAGGCAACCAAAGCACTAACTTCTTCGGGAGAGGGTCACACTCTAAGGCCAAAACCGCTATCACCAGCAGGAGGATTTGACACAAAACTGGTAAAGGCCTTGGAAGGAGGCATATTCCAGGCCGAATATGTGACAGGAGCGCCGATGTTCGACACCTTACCTCTGAGTATCATCTTGAGCCGACTCACTAAGTCCACAGCAGGAATTCTTCTATTGGTTACCCGAGTTAAATCAGCGAGGCCTCGATACAGATAGGCCGGATATGCTCTATCTTTTAGCGGCTGAATGTTCTTGAAAACAAAGTCAGCGACCACAGCTTCCGCAGTCAGACCCCTTTCTTTCAACAATCCAACTTCAGCGAGCAGAGCCCCTGCCTCAGCCACCTCCTGGTCCGTGGGGGATTTGGTCCAGCTCGAAGTGCGAACATCTGGCTGTCTCCCTGACCGCGGGGGGAGAGAATTCCCGTGATTCTCCACGATGAACCATTCTAGGCGCCATCCCTTGATGCTATCCTTGAGTGGGATGTTGAGGTAGTCAGTCTTTCTCCCACGGCACATCTCCAAGCTCACGCCCCCCACCAGCTGGTGCTGCCCTCGGCCATCCCAGGCCGACAGTGGTACAAATACTTCCAAAGGCCAAAGTGAGGCAAAACACCAAGGAAGGATTCACATAAATGGACAAAAACAGAGACTTGCAGAATGGAATTGGGATTCAGATGGGTCAGATTCAAGTGATAGAAATCAAAGAGACCACGGAAGAAAGGAGAAATAGGAAGAGCAAGACCGTGGATAAGAAAAGGAACGTAAATGACAGATTCGTGGGTGTCTTCTGTCGGAACAATGACCCCACGGCAGATCCGCCAGGAACAGAGCTCCTTCGAAGGAAGAACTCCGATGGATACGAGATGAAGAAGGTCGAATTCAGAGACAACAGACATATGGTTACCTGCGAAGGGCAACTGACTGTTGGGATCGATGGAGGGAATGACTGCGACGGACGAACTCGAAGCTTTCTGCTTGGGCGCCATCTCAACCTTACTGACGAGCGGAGCAGAAGCAGTATTGCAGGAAAGCAGAGAAGGCCTGGATGCGGAAAAGCAAAAACTAGGGCACGGAATGCGGAGGCGTGCGACAATGCAGTACATATGGGGTTTTCCCGGACCATGCGCCACTTCCTAAACGTTGGCATGCCATGTCATCACTCGGCCGTTATTTCTAAAACGCGGGCGTGCCACATCATCACTCGGCCGTTATTTCCAAAGCGGCCGACGCGGTCCATTTTAACTCAGCGGTTATTTCTAAAAACGCTGACGTTACCAGACTTCACCCGGCCGCTGTTTCCAAAGCGGCCGGCATGGCCCGTTATCACTCGGCTGTTACCTCTAAAACGCCGACGTTGCCATCGATCACTCGGCTGTTACCTCTAATACGCCGACGTCGCCATCAGTCACTCAATTGTTATTCCTAAAGCGGTGATGTGGTTCCAAGGGATTCAGCTATTACCTCTAAAACACCGACATCACCAGTAACCGCTCGGTCGTTATTTCTAAAACATCGACGTGGCCGCTATTGCTCAGCCATTACTTCAAAAGCGCCAACATCGCCAATAATAACTCGGCCGCTACCACCAAAGCACTGACGTCGCAAATAAAGCAGTCTGAAGCGTGACCCGACGACTCCAAGTTGCTACTCAAGCGTTGCAGACAGAAAACATCATTGGCGGTAAATATAAAAATGATCGACGACTGACCTGAAGGCAAAATAATGCACACAGAAGTAGAGCGAAATCATTCTTCATAAGGGAAGCACTACTGGACTTACAAATCAACTCATTATGAGCTAATGCCTTCCCTACTACTAGATTACATTTCACTAACTATACTACTAGCTACTACTACATTATTCCGCTAATACTATTTCTACTACTAATCTATACTAATAATTAAAACCAGTGGCATCTAGCCACTGGCCTTGTTGCTGCCCCTGCTGCTGCTACCCTTGCTGCCGTCGCCGCCGTCGCCGCTGCCACCCTTGCCGCCGCCGTCACCGTCGCCTTTGCCGCCGTCATCGCTGCCGTCACCGTCGCCTCCGTCGCCGTCGCCGTCACCGCCATCGCCATCGCCGCCGCCCTCCTCGGACGAGTCCGAGGAGTTTTCCTCGTCCGAGGAGTACTCCGACTCATCCGAGCCCTCGAGCCCGGCACGCTCGATGGCCCGGATGTAGGTCCATACATCCGGACGACTCCCCTAATCATCAGACGACGCCGGGGGAGAGGCAGGAGCCGGAGAGCCCTCAGACTCGGAGGAGAACTCCTCCTCCGAGTACTCCGAGTCACCGAAGTCCTCCGAGGGAGGAGTCGGCTCGCGCTTGCGCTTGTCGCCAGAGTGATGCGAAGAACTACCACCTTTCTTGCTCTTGCCCATGGTGGAGGAAAAAGGAAAGAGAAGAGAGCGAACAGCAAGCAGCAGTAAGAGATGTGAAAATGCCGGAGAAGCAAGAACACTATTTATAGAAGAAGAAGGCAACCGCTCACCTCCTACCACGGCCACTGAACAGTCGCAAAAATTCAATATGCAATTCAAACCGTCTGGAGACACGTCAAGCGGCTGACGCCGTTTCATGTAACACGACACCCATTGGGACTCCAGTCAACTGCGCGGGCGATATGATTACGCCCGTGGTCACATCAAGTTACTACTCAGAAGCAGTTTGCTAAACGCTCAGCGTACCAAGCCGTCCCTTGCCTACACCCATTGGGGGGATGCCCAGGAATTATCAGTATATTTTCAAAACTGTCACATCCGAACAGTATATGCAATGAATACTTCAAGACAGAAGAAAGATATCAGCAAGGATCAAAGGAAAGCCAAATATAGCCGATGAGGTACAAGTCTCATCGATAGAAGCATCAAAGCGCGAAGTGACATGAAGACTAGTCAGAGGCCATCTATCGAACGTCCAATCAGTAGCAGATCAAATAAATTGCAAGACCCAGCAAAATATGGGCAGATCGCATACTCGGCCTCAAAGACAAAAACGTATGCTGAGCTCTAAAGCATAGTGTTAATAACATGCTGATCTCTAAAGACATTTGACAAAAGGAAAGGATGATTCCCGGAAAAGGCATGAAATGAAGACCTTCGAGTGGATTATTTTCAAAAATCCACTCGAAGCTCGGGGGCTACACCCATTGGGTGCACCTTCGGTGCACCCAATGAATCATCACCCCCGAAGAAGCAAAATGCTGACCTCTAAAGCATAAGGCAAAATTAAGACAAGGCTGACCTCTGAAAAAGCACAAGTGGAAGATAAAAGTGATTTCTGATAATACTTGAAATGAAGACCTTCGAGTGGATTGTCTGCGAAAATCCACTCGAAGCTCGGGGGCTACACCCATTGGGTGCATCTTCGGTGCACCCAATGAAGTTCGAAGTTCTACAGTACAAAATGCTGACCTCTAAAGCATAAACCTGAGACGGAACACCAAAACTCGAGGAATAATATCAGAAGAAGACAGTAAAAAAATGTTTTTACCAGATCACTCAGAGTTTAGAAGTAGTGGCCTGGCAGGCTTATTTCCAAAGCATTCCTTGTTAAAATCAAGGACTACAAGCTGGACCTAGGATCTTTGGGCTGTTTACCTCAAAATCAACCCAAAGATCGGGGGCTTGTGGGGGACAGATATCCCCCGGGTCCACGAGAAGGATAAAAGACCTCATGAAGGGCCCAAGGGCCCCATAATTCATAAGGTCATCCCCTCGTGGGCCTAGGGAGGAACGACCAGTGAAGCGGATTGACACAAGGCCGGATTAGCGCAAGCCCAGACGGCCCAACGAATTCGAGCAGTGTTGGGGGCCTTCGGCTTCCAAAGCTCCTCAAAAACATGATTTGATAATATTTTCCGAGTGAAACATGTGAACAGGTATCTTTGGAGTCAGGTTGCGGGTGTACAAGAGCATGGTCAAGACGAAGCTTGACTTGGGTGTAAAGCGATCACGACGAAAGATAGGACGATCACGAAGCTACGTACAGAAAAGCTTTGGCATGACGAAGGAAAGGAGGAACCGACCTAAGGATGAAAAGTCAAGTTAAACCTCAAAGGATTGCCATAAAGTTATTATCAAATGTAAAGGGCATCAATGTAATTTTACACGGGCTGCGTCCCGTGCCTATAAATAGATAAACAACACTCCCGTACTGTTCACGCTGACTTGGCATACGCTTTTTCACATTACGTCTGCATCCTTACTTTCCAACAATCTGAAGGTACACTTGTAATTTGTTTTTATGAATTTGGCAATAAAGATAAGTTGATGATAATACTCAAGCCATTGTTTGTATTTTATATATGTGTAACACCCTTGGTGTAACTATAACTAAAACTTGAGCATGACATCATAACATTGGCATTGCATATGTTTGATACACCTAGAGTGCATTCACTAGGCAAAAAAATTTCAAACAAGTTGTATTGTTTAAGTGTATTTGCAAATAGCACCCTGGATAGGAAACTTAACCCTAAATAGGGATTAAAGGGGTAAAACTTAACCCAAGTGAGAAAACCTAAAGACTTTGGGGTAAGAGTCATAAAATATCCCCAAAAACAAAGTGGAGTCACATTTATACCCCTGGGATACCAGAAACCCTAATTGAAACCCTGGAAAACCCTAAAACCAAACCCTAGGGGCTTATGTGCAAAATTAGTCCACTTTTGGGCTAAAGTGCAAAAACCAAGCCAAATAAGTTTCTTAAGTCCCTAGGTTCACAAATGTGTGGACTTGAAAGCCAAATGTTGAGTTTTGGACTCAAATGCAAAAAGGACCCCCACTTGAGATTTCTCTAAGTCTGAATTTCAGATTAGTAAGCTCAACTTTGGAGCATTGGATCTTCCAAATTATTGAGAATTTGTCCTAAGTCACCACATCAAAGTTGAAGACTAAACATAGGAGAACAACTTTGTTTAAGGATTCAAGCCATGATCTTATGAGAAATTTGGAGAAAAACCCAAGCAAAGATGGACTGTCAGACTGATTCAGTCTGAAATACAGATTAACAGTGCTGTGGGATCAACTTTGAGCTCGATTTTGAAGGGGATCCAGTGACTTTTTGTGAGTACACATTATAGCAAAGATATAAATGGATGACAGCACTACAACTTTGCTGCAGATCATTTGGCATGTTGCCATGAAAAATTGGGAGCAAATCGAGCCTAAACTATGGCTGTCAGGTTGACTGAATACTGCAGCCCATGGTACAGTGACCATTGAGGATCAGATCGCCAGCCCCAGAAAAGATCTCACCGGCGGTGGTTTTCCGCCGTGATTCACGTCGCCGGCGTCATGATTCGTGCTCTGGGTGAGTGGATAACGTCGTGCGGTAGAAGCCCCTCGCCGACGGTGAGCTGGAAGTCACTCCGGTGACATCACCGTGGCTCTCTCTCCCCCTTTGCGGCTGAGCGGATTAACACGCCGTCGACCGTCGCCTCTCGGCCGTGCGCCACGTGGCTCAACCCTTCCACCGCGTCGCTGTAACTCGCTACTGCTGTCAAATCAACGCCGGTGAGGTTGCCACGGCGTAGGACACTAATTCGCGTGCGCCAGTGTTCTTCTCCACCTCCGACCGCCACGCGTCTTGCTTGAAATTCGCGGCCACCGCCCGCTAGCTCTATAAATTGAGCGTACCTCCAGCTCCGGTATGCATCCAAGCACCTATTGCACCCACCTGCACCCCGAAACCCCCACCAGAGAACACGAATTTGGGATTTCCCCCAAATCGGTTGAAGAACACCGTGAAACGAGCCTCACCGTCGCCAGCCATACTCGGGTTAGCTCTTCCCCTCTGCTTCCTTGTTTAAGCATTCTTATGCGTCTACGATGCTTGCCGAGCCACTGAATTGAACTAAGAGCCCTCTGGTCGCCGGGAACACGACCGTATAGCCGCCATGATCACGGCCACCGTGGCCAGAGCTACGTAGTTGGTCTTAGTTGCAATTAGGTTGGGGGAAATGGTCAGGGTAGCCCCGATTTCATGTCTGCCGCTCGGAGAACCCAGCCGTTGCCCCGTTCGGCCGGTACAGGTGCTCGCCGGAGCACGGCCGCGCGTGAACGCCGTCGGGGACCTCCCTCTGCGAAGAATTAGAACTGCAGGGGTTTCCTTGCAATCTATCAGCGACACAGTGCAATAGTAAAGAAGCTTGTTCTCCCATTAGCCAAACTCCGAGGCCCTTTCTGCAAAGTTGCCAGAGCACGGGCGCGCGCGCGCTTTCCCCTCTGGACTGGGCCGTCTGGGCTGGTTTCAGCCCATTACTATTGAAGCTTTTTCCTTTTTCTTTTTCCACAGAGCTTTAGAAATCTGTTAAAAATGGTAGAAAAATGGTGAAATTGTGAAACCAATTTTCCTAGGCTTGTTACTTTCCCTAGTATTTAGTAAAAATAGTTTTGTAATTTTTAGTGAAAATAAGAAATCTTAGGGTATTTAAAGTGGTTAAAAGTAATAGTTATGGATTTTTAGAAAATAAGTAATAAGCCCAAAAATGCCCAAACTTTTTATGGGCACTTAAACCAATATTTAGAAGCCTTGGGTAGAATTTGGGTTGATTTGGACCTTGTTTGATCACTGAACCCAAAACCACCCCCCTGCCCTATGAACTCCTTTACTGACTCCGGAAACCCTAGGTTCTCGGAGTACCGTGAAGGAAAGTTGTACTCAAGACTTAGATAATAAGTTTATATTATCTTCGCATCCTCATGAGCATCCCATGGCATCCATTCTTATACATGTATATGGTTATGTTAGAACACGAAGAAGAAGAAGAAGTCACTGAAGAAGGGACACCACCATCCTCAGATCCTCAAGCAGGCAACTGCTTTTGTTTCGATATTTGTGGATCCGAGCAGGACTCACCTGACAACAAAGGCAAGCCCCGGTGCATTTGCCACCTTCCTTGATGTTTTTAAAATCTTTCTCACTTGATTGCTGCATTAGGTGATAGGAGTTGATTTATTAAACAATTCCTGCATTACCTTCGTTGATTACCTGCCTTGAAACCCTGTTTTTACAAAAAGGTTTTACTATGCTTAGCATTGCTTTAGAACAAAACAAAATATTTTGTTTTTACAAAATATGATGTGGCAAAAGTGGGTGGGATGTTTTCAAAAAATAAAACTTGATGGTGAATCCATCACGGCCGTGATGGATTCAACATCGGAAAAGATGTACCTCTATCAGGTACCAAGTTTTTGGGTTAAAAATATTAAGCTGAGACCAGGTGGGTGACTTGCACGAGAAGAGAGTCTCGGTGTAGTGTCTCCGTCTGAGTCGATTAAGGACCGTCTCGATGTAGGCTTGATGATCGAGGACACTTTAACTGGTCACATGCCTCGTCATGGGTAAGCCTTGCCTCGGGCAGACTAAGGCCAGAATAAGATAACACGAAATGGGCGTGGAGCGGTGGCGAGAGTAGCGTGTACCCTCCGTGGCAAGAGGCTGGACGGTGGTGTATCTGTGCTCTCGGTTTGCGTGAACCTAATCCGGTCTTAAGAACCCCGGTGGCGGGTTGACATATGCAAGGGTTAAGTGCTACATATGTCGTGTGATTGGAGATCCTCAGCTGAGTATAATTGATTCGGATCGCCGTACCTTCGCGGTTATGAAGACTTGGTCACTGCCCTACACGTAGCATTCCACTAAAGATGATGGGTTTTTGTTAAGAAACTGGCTAGTGCAGGACCAGTGATTGAACTAGGGTAGAAAGAACTCTAGTTGCAGGTAATTGAACCTAACTTGACAAATAAAATTGGATTTTTAAGGATCCACTTTAGTAAGCATTTCTGCAAAACAGAGTCTTTGATTATTGAAAAAGCCTTACCTTGACTCCCATATAACCAGCATACCCTTGAGAGTCTTTTCTTTAGTCGGGTAAGTCTTGTTGAGTAATTCCATACTCAGGGTTTATCCCTTTGTTGTTTTTAGGTGAGGAAGTAGCAGATTTCTGCTGCTTTTGTGCCAGGGTGGTTTCTAAAGAAGAAAAACAAGACTGAAGTACGGGAGGACTTGGTCCTCCACATAGGATCTTTTGCTTAAAACTTCTCGGGAGGGGTTTTTGCCTCCCTTGGTTTGTATAATATTACTACTCAGCACTCGCTCTTAGTTCTGGTCTATAATAAACCAACTTGAGCTTGCTTTTAAATAAAGGTGAATTATGTAATCGCTTCCGCAATTCTTTATCTCCGATGTTCTGTAATGTCTGCAAGACGGGTGAATCGTTCCTGGTAAGGTAAGGAAAGATACCGAACTTATCAAGTAGTTCAGGGGCACCTACAGGGTTGTCTGAAGTCCGTTAGACAAGGACAACTGTAGGTGGGCCTAATTACTTGGGAGGTTCCATCACAGCTGGTATCGGAGCGTAGCCCTTCTTTGCAGATATTATGAGGCATCTTCAGGGGTTTTCGAAAGTCTTACCTAAAAATTCTTTTCTCTTCTTACCTAAGTACTCTGAAGAGTTTATCTTAAAGACCAGATAGGAAGAGTGCAATGTATAGAAGGTTGAATCGACTAAGGTTGATTCTGTACTTATTCATGCATCATGCTAAGAATTATACTAATAACATTTTCCCCCTTAGAAAGATGCCGCCGCGCACAAGGCTAACGGCACGTAAGTCAACGGGACCAATTGGAGTACCCCGGCATCAACTAGCCCCTCGACACGAAAGCAGCAGCAGCGGGAGTAATGACCCCATAGGAGACCTTGAAGCCCAAGTGAGTCGACTTCAAGCAACGCTGCAACATAGGACCAATGCTTGGATCGCAGACGGAGATAGAATCAATGAACTAAGAAGGGACATCCGTCACCTGCAGGATCAGCTTGCTGATCGAGACTTAGCACTTGACTGGGCAGTACAGTCTCATATGCTGGCATGTGCTAAGGAAGCGAGGGCTCAGGCCCGAATTAAAGAACTTAGCTCAGCTGTCGACAACCTGCAGGTCTACTGCAATACGTTGCATGAGGAAGTCCATATACTATACTCACAATTACACCCTAGTGTGCCTGCACACTCTGCTGAGGCGGAAGCCGGACCCTCTCACGTTGCGGGACGCACGCTGGGTGGAGAGTTAGACCTTTTTGAACCCCCTCCTTCTTTGAGGTTGGTGGACGTCTGGACTCCCACACCTGACGATGAGGCCGCCAAAAGTAACGGAAAGCAGGACTAATGGTGTAATAGAAGTAGAGTAGGGTATTGTAGGGTGCACTGTTGTATAATAGGTTGAACTTTTGTATAATGGGTAATGTATCATGTTATGTAATATCGAGTCTGTATCATTACTTTTTATAGTAATGTAAAATGGAAGGTCTCTTTGGCATATTATGTTTATTTCAAATGTTTTTGCCTCAGATGCCGACTAGGACTCGCGGACAGGACGCAGCCGGAACGTCTGGGGGTCGGGATGTCACCCCAAATCCACCTCCGGTTCCACCCACGCTAGCCGAGGCGATTGCCGCCTTGGTGAATGCCACCGCAGACAATACCCGCTTCCTTAGGGAAATGGCGGGTCAGCAGCAGTTCCAGTAGCAGGCAGGAAGGGGTTTTCAGCAAGGCCCCCGCGAAAACTACTTACTTGGATTTCTCGGAAACTCGTCCACCTTTATTCACCAAAGCAGAAGACCCACTGGAAGCTGACGAATGGATACGGGTCATCGAACAGAAGTTTGGTCTTCTTCGTTGTTCTGAAACGCAGAAGCCATTGTTCGCGGCACAACAACTCCGTGGCCCTGCCAGTACTTGGTGGGGAAATTTTGTGGCTATCCAACCCGACAACCATCAAATCACTTGGGAAGAATTTAAAGCAGCCTTCCGTGAGCACTACATACCTGAAGGGGTGCTGCATATGAAACAAGAGGAATTCATGAAGCTGAAACAAGGAGGAGACACCATCAATCAGTACCTTAATAAGTTTAATCACCTGTCGCAGTATGCCATCGACCAGGTGAATACTGATTTGAAGAAAAAGAACTGTTTCATGAGGGGTCTAAATGACCGGTTGCAGCGAAAGATGGCCACATGCATTGATCTCACATATGGAAAGGCTGTCAGTACAGCCTTATCTGTGGAAGCAAAATACGCAAGTTCTGGGAAAAATAAGGGATTCAGTGGTGAGAGGCCTAATCAGGGCCAGGCGAAGAGGCAACGGTTCGTCATCCGGCCTTCTAGCCAAAACCGTACTTTTTCTCGTCCACCAGCATTCCCTTTCAAACAGCCCATTATTATCCGCCCCAACAATACCTCCACTTCCCCAAATCAGCCGGGTGCCCCAGGCACTCGATTCCCCGCCTTGCCCAGCTCTTCAACTGGGTGTTTCAACTGCGGCAAGTCAGGACATTTTATCAAAGACTGCCCATACCCCAAGCAAAATCAATCCAATGCTCAGCAAGGAACTGGGAAGTCTACTTAGCCCAAGGGTAATGCTGTGGGGAAAAATACCAAGAAAACGGGGCGTGTATACTACACTCAGGTGGCCACTACACCGCAGGGAGAGCCGGTGATGATGGGTACGTTTCCCATGGCCAGTCACCCTGCAATTATTCTTTTTGATTCTGGTGCTTCGCATACCTTCATTAGCAAGAAATTTGTGGAGCAACATCACATTGCATGTCATGAATCAAAAGAGGGATTTAAAATTCATTCACCTGGGGGACATATTTTTACTAGAGAAGTGGCCTATGAAGTGCCAGTAACAATGGCCGGACGGAACTTTCCTGCTAACATGATTGTTCTAAGAGGCCAGGATATAGATGTAATTTTGGGTATGAATTGGTTAACCCAACACAAGGCAATTCTCAACACTGAACTCAGAACCGTCAGGTTGAGCTATAATCAAGAAGAAATTCTTTTGTCTCTCCCCGTGACCAATCCAGCCAAAGCTTCTGGTAGGATATATGAAGCTATTGTACCGGAGATCAAGAACATTCCGGTAGTATGTGAGTTTCCAGATGTATTTCTGGAAGATTTGCCTGGACTACCCCCTGAAAGAGATGTAGAATTCGTAATTGAGCTAAAGCCCGGTACGGCTCCCATCTCCCGAAGATCGTACCGTATGCCCCCTAATGAGTTGGCAGAATTGAAGATTCAATTACAAGATCTACTGAATAAGGGATTTATCCGGCCAAGCTCGTCCCCATGGGGTTGCCCCGCCATCTTTGTTAAGAAGAAGGATCAAACCTTGCGAATGTGCGTGGATTATCGACCCCTAAATGAGGTCACCATCAAGAATAAGTACCCCCTTCCAAGGATCGATATCTTATTTGATCAACTGACTGGGGCGAGGGTATTTTCTAAAATTGATCTCAGGTCGGGCTATCATCAAATCCGTATTCGGCCCGAGGATATACCAAAGACCGCGTTTACTACGCGGTATGGATTGTTTGAATACTTGGTAATGTCTTTCGGGCTCACAAATGCTCCTGCCCACTTCACCTATTTGATGAACTCGGTGTTCATGCCCGAGTTGGACAAGTTCGTGGTAGTCTTCATCGACGATATTTTGATATACTCTAAAAATGAAGAGGAGCATGCTCAGCATCTACGGATTGTATTGACGCGCCTGAGGGAACATCAGCTGTATGCCAAGTTCAGCAAGTGCGCGTTCTGGCTGGAGGAAATTCAATTTTTGGGGCACGTGTTATCAGCTAAAGGAATTGCGGTAGATCCTAGCAAGGTCAAAGATATTCTGGAGTGGAAACCCCCAACCACTGTTCACCAAGTCCGGAGTTTTCTTGGACTAGCTGGATATTATCGCAGATTCATACCCGATTTTTCTAAGCTTGTGAAGCCAATCACAAGTTTATTGAAGAATGACATTAAGTTCAATTGGTCTTCTAAGTGTAATGAAGCCTTTGAGCAATTGAAGACATTATTAACCACTGCTCCGGTATTGGCTCAACCGGACATCACTAAGCCTTTTGATGTATATTGTGATGCATCTGGCAGTGGGCTCGGCTGTGTACTGATGCAAGAAGGCCGAGTAATTGCGTATGCTTCAAGGCAGTTGCGCCGACATGAGGAGCATTATCCAACTCATGATCTGGAGCTAGCTGCTGTGGTTCATGCCCTGAAAATATGGCGTCATTATCTGCTGGGAAATATCTGTCACATATATACAGATCATAAAAGTTTGAAGTACATCTTCACCCAGTCAGAATTAAATATGAGGCAAAGACGATGGCTTGAGCTCATTAAGGACTATGAACTAGAGATCCATTATCACCCAGGCAAGGCCAATGTGGTGGCAGATGCATTGAGTCGTAAGACTTCCTGCCACTGTCTTATGGCGAAGACCTCCGAGAACACCTTATGTCAAGAAATGGAGAAGCTAAATCTGGGGATAATCCAACAAGGGACTCTGAATCAGCTAAAGCTTGAGTCAACCATTTTGCAAAGGATAATTGATGCTCAAAAAGATAATCTGGGTATGAAGCACATACGAGAGAAGATAAGGGCTGGAACAGCCAAATGTTTCAAGGAAGATGATCAAGGTGTGATATGGTTTAATAACCGCATAGTAGTGCCAAAGAATGAAGAACTCCGCCAGCAAATCTTAGATGAAGCGCATCTTAGTCGTTATTCTATTCATCCGGGAAGCACTAAGATGTACCATGATCTAAAGCAGTACTACTGGTGGACAAAGATGAAAATTGAAATTGCACGCTATGTGGCTAAGTGTGACACTTGCAGACGTGTCAAGGCCATACACATGAAAACTGCCGGTCCATTGCAGTCATTACCAATACCAACATGGAAATGGGAAGACATAAGCATGGACTTCATTGTGGGATTGCCCAGGACCGCAAAAGGATATGACTCTATTTGGGTTATCATTGATCGACTTACCAAGATCGCCCACTTCCTCCCTGTCAAAGTAAAATATCCCGTCATTACCTATGCGGAGTTGTACATCGCCCGTATTCTCAGTTTGCATGGTGTTCCAAAGACTATAGTGTCGGATCGTGGACCACAATTTGTATCTAAATTCTAGGAAGAACTTCATAAATTCCTGGGTACTAAACTGCTCCACAGTTCGGCCTATCATCCTCAAACCAGTGGACAAACTGAGAGAGTGAATCAGATACTTGAAGATATGCTGCGGGCATGTGTCCTAGGATTTCTCACAGAAATGGGATGAATGTTTACCTTTGGCGGAGTTTTCATATAATAATAGCTATCAAGACAGTATCCAGATGGCACCCTTTGAAGCTTTATATGGACGACGGTGTCGGACTCCGCTAAACTGGTCTGAACCTGGTGAGAGGTGCTTCTTTAGACCTGATCTGGTGAAAGAAGCCAAGGATAAGGTTCAGAAAATTATTCATAATCTGAAGAAAGCACAAGCTCGTCAGAAGAGATTATGCAGACAAACGGCGAATGCCCTTATACTTCCTGGAAGGAGACTACGTCTACTTAAAAGTTTCACCAATGAAGGGAGTATCGCGTTTCGGGGTAAAAGGAAAGCTTGCCCCCAGGTACATTGGTCCATTTCCTATTCTCAAAAGATATGGGCCAGTGGCGTATCAACTTCAACTTCCCGAAACATTGTCTGCTGTACATAATGTGTTCCATGTATCGCAATTGAAGAAGTGTCTACGGGTTCCCGATCGAACCATAGAAGTGACAGATGTTGTCCTAGAACCAGACTTAACGTACTCGGAACATCCTATTTGAGTTCTGGATCAAAAGGACAGGGTTACCCGGAGAAAGACTCTCAAATTCTACAAGGTACAATGGAACCAACATTCTGAGGAAGAGGCTACGTGGGAAACTCAAGACTTCTTGAATAAGAATTTCCCAGGCTTTCTAGCCTCATGTAATTTGTAAAGTGTATATAGTTATTGCAATAAAGGAGTGAATCCCACACCACCCTGCCTTGTACCAGAAATGAGGAAATAAAAACATGACACATTTCCTTTTCCATTACTCACCCTAGGACTTTAAATCTCGGGACGAGATTCTTTTATGGGGGGAAGGATGTAACACCCTTGGTGTAACTATAACTAACACTTGAGCATGACATCATAACATTGGCATTGCATATGTTTGATACACCTAGAGTGCATTCACTAGGCAAAAAAATTTCAAACAAGTTGTATTGTTTAAGTGTATTTGCAAATAGCACCCTGGATAGGAAACTTAACCCTAAATAGGGATTAAAGGGGTAAAACTTAACCCAAGTGAGAAAACCTAAAGACTTTGGGGTAAGAGTCATAAAATATCCCCAAAAACAGAGTGGAGTCACATTTATACCCCTGGGATACCAGAAACCCTAATTGAAACCCTGGAAAACCCTAAAACCAAACCCTAGGGGCTTATGTGCAAAATTAGTCCACTTTTGGGCTAAAGTGCAAAAACCAAGCCAAATAAGTTTCTTAAGTCCCTAGGTTCACAAATGTGTGGACTTGAAAGACAAATGTTGAGTTTTGGACTCAAATGCAAAAAGGACCCCCACTTGAGATTTCTCTAAGTCTGAATTTCAGATTAGTAAGCTCAACTTTGGAGCATTGGATCTTCCAAATTATTGAGAATTTGTCCTAAGTCACCACATCAAAGTTGAAGACTAAACATAGGAGAACAACTTTGTTTAAGGATTCAAGCCATGATCTTATGAGAAATTTGGATAAAAACCCAAGCAAAGATGGACTGTCAGACTGATTCAGTCTGAAATACAGATTAACAGTGCTGTGGGATCAACTTTGAGCTCGATTTTGAAGGGGATCCAGTGACTTTTTGTGAGTACACATTATAGCAAAGATATAAATGGATGATAGCACTACAACTTTGCTGCAGATCATTGGGCATGTTGCCATGAAAAATTGGGAGCAAATCGAGCCTAAACTATGGCTGTCAGGTTGACTGAATACTGCAGCCCATGGTACAGTGACCATTGAGGATCAGATCGCCAGCCCCAGAAAAGATCTCACCGGCGGTGGTTTTCCGCCGTGATTCACGTCGCCGGCGTCATGATTCGTGCTCTGGGTGAGTGGATAACGTCGTGCGGTAGAAGCCCCTCGCCGACGGTGAGCTGGAAGTCACTCCGGTGACATCACCGTGGCTCTCTCTCCCCCTTTGCGGCTGAGCGGATTAACACGCCGTCGACCGTCGCCTCCCGGCCGTGCGCCGCGTGGCTCAACCCTTCCACCGCGTCGCTGTAACTCGCTACTGCTGTCAAATCAACGCCGGTGAGGTTGCCACGGCGTAGGACACTAATTCGCGTGCGCCAGTGTTCTTCTCCACCTCCGACCGCCGCGCGTCTTGCTTGAAATTCGCGGCCACCGCCCGCTAGCTCTATAAATTGAGCGTACCTCCAGCTCCGGTATGCATCCAAGCACCTATTGCACCCACCTGCACCCCGAAACCCCCACCAGAGAACACAAATTTGGGATTTCCCCCAAATCGGTTGAAGAACACCGTGAAACGAGCCTCACCGTCGCCAGCCATACTCGGGTTAGCTCTTCCCCTCTGCTTCCTTGTTTAAGCATTCTTATGCGTCTATGATGCTTGCCGAGCCACTGAATTGAACTAAGAGCCCTCTGGTCGCCGGGAACACGACCGTATAGCCGCCATGATCACGACCACCGTGGCCAGAGCTACGTAGTTGGTCTTAGTTGCAATTAGGTTGGGGGAAATGGTCAGGGTAGCCCCGATTTCATGTCTGCCGCTCGGAGAACCCAGCCGTTGCCCCGTTCGGCCGGTACAGGTGCTCGCCGGAGCATGGCCGCGCGTGAACGCCGTCGGGGACCTCCCTCTGCGAAGAATTAGAACTGCAGGGGTTTCCTTGCAATCTGTCAGCGACACAGTGCAATAGTAAAGAAGCTTGTTCTCCCATTAGCCAAACCCCGAGGCCCTTTCTGCAAAGTTGCCAGAGCATGGGCGCGCGCGCGCGCTTCCCCCTCTGGACTGGGCCGTCTGGGCTGGTTTCAGCCCATTACTATTGAAGCTTTTTCCTTTTTCTTTTTCCACAGAGCTTTAGAAATCTATTAAAAATGGTAGAAAAATGGTAAAATTGTGAAACCAATTTTCCTAGGCTTGTTATTTTCCCTAGTATTTAGTAAAAATAGTTTTGTAATTTTTAGTGAAAATAAGAAATTTTAGGGTATTTAAAGTGGTTAAAAGTAATAGTTATGGATTTTTAGAAAATAAGTAATAAGCCCAAAAATGCCCAAACTTTTTATGGGCACTTAAACCAATATTTAGAAGCCTTGGGTAGAATTTGGGTTGATTTGGACCTTGTTTGATCACTGAACCCAAAACCACCCCCCCTGCCCTATGAACTCCTTTACTGACTCCGGAAACCCTAGGTTCTCGGAGTACCGTGAAGGAAAGTTGTACTCAAGACTTAGATAATAAGTTTATATTATCTTCGCATCCTCATGAGCATCCCATGGCATCCATTCTTATACATGTATATGGTTATGTTAGAACACGAAGAAGAAGAAGTCACTGAAGAAGGGACACCACCATCCTCAGATCCTCAAGCAGGCAACTGCTTTTATTTCGATATTTGTGGATCCGAGCAGGACTCACCTGACAACAAAGGCAAGCCCCGGTGCATTTGCCACCTTCCTTGATGTTTTTAAAATCTTTCTCACTTGATTGCTGCATTAGGTGATAGGAGTTGATTGATTAAACAATTCCTGCATTACCTTCGTTGATTACCTGCCTTGAAACCCTGTTTTTACAAAAAGGTTTTACTATGCTTAGCATTGCTTTAGAACAAAACAAAATATTTTGTTTTTACAAAATATGATGTGGCAAAAGTGGGTGGGATGTTTTCAAAAAATAAAACTTGATGGTGAATCCATCACGGCCGTGATGGATTCAACATCGGAAAAGATGTACCTCTATCAGGTACCAAGTTTTTGGGTTAAAAAGATTAAGCTGAGACCGGGCGAGTGACTTGCACGAGAAGAGAGTCTCGGTGTAGTGTCTCCGTCTGAGTCGATTAAGGACCGTCTCGATGTAGGCTTGATGATCGAGGACCCTTTAACTGGTCACATGCCTCGTCATGGGTAAGCCTTGCCTCGGGCAGACTAAAGCCGGAATAAGATAACACGAAATGGGCGTGGAGCGGTGGCGAGAGTAGCGTGTACCCTCCGTGGCAAGAGGCTGGACGGTGGTGTATCTGTGCTCTCGGTTTGCGTGAACCTGATCCGGTCTTAAGAACCCCGGTGGCGGGTTGACATATGCAAGGGTTAAGTGCTACATATGTCGTGTGATTGGAGATCCTCAGCTGAGTATAATTGATTCGAATCGCCGTACCTTCGCGGTTATGAAGACTTGGTCACTGCCCTACACGTAGCATTCCACTAAAGATGATGGGTTTTTGTTAAGAAACTGGCTAGTGCAGGACCAGTGATTGAACTAGGGTAGAAAGAACTCTAGTTGCAGGTAATTGAACCTAACTTGACAAATAAAATTGGATTTTAAGGATCCACTTTAGTAAGCATTTCTGCAAAACAGAGTCTTTGATTATTGAAAAAGCCTTACCTTGACTCCCATATAACCAGCATACCCTTGAGAGTCTTTTCTTTAGTCGGGTAAGTCTTGTTGAGTAATTCCATACTCAGGGTTTATCCCTTTGTTGTTTTTAGGTGAGGAAGTAGCAGATTTCTGCTGCTTTGTGCCAGGGTGGTTTCTAAAGAAGAAAAACAAGACTGAAGTACGGGAGGACTTGGTCCTCCACATAGGATCTTTTGCTTAAAACTTCTCGGGAGGGGTTTTTGCCTCCCTTGGTTTGTATAATATTACTACTCAGCACTCGCTCTTAGTTCTGGTCTGTAATAAACCAACTTGAGCTTGCTTTTAAATAAAGGTGAATTATGTAATCGCTTCCGCAATTCTTTATCTCCGATGTTCTGTAATGTCTGCAAGACGGGTGAATCGTTCCTGGTAAGGTAAGGAAAGATACCGAACTTATCAAGTAGTTCAGGGGCACCTACAGGGTTGTCTGAAGTCCGTTAGACAAGGACAACTGTAGGTGGGCCTAATTACTTGGGAGGTTCCGTCACAATATGTGTCCTTTTTTACCGTTAATCAATCTTATGAGAATCTTTTCCTTTGTAACCTTCGTCCAAGATTCATTATATCCGAAGGGATATAATGTTTTCAAGGACGAAGGAGCTTAACATTTAGCACTTTCTATGTTGCCTTGTTCTTAATTCTTAGCATTTGAGAACAAGTCTCCAACATTGGCGCCCACCTCCGGTGAACTCACGCCCATTTTCTGAAGTTTTGAACACCTTCGGCAAGTGTCTCCTTCGTCATGCCGCCTAAAAAAGCTTCAGCGACAGGGGCTACCACTCTGCAGCCGCTGGACCCCAATCAAGATGTCGTTTCTCTTAGGGAGGCCCGAAGCCAGAAGAGGAAGGTCACCAGTCCAACGCCTCCGGAGGACGACTTGGATCAAGAAATCCAAAATTTAGAGATGATCAATCAACAGGTCCAACGGAAGAAGGAGAAGATGGCTCGTCTAGCTGATCTTCAAAGGCAGATAGACGAGGCCTCTGAAGAGCTTCGACATCTTGCTCAAGATGACCAGAACCAAAGGCCCCCGCGCAGAGAGCTTCATCAAGAGGGCTTCTACAACGAGGGCGACTGGTATGAAGATTTCCATCACGGAAATTTTGCTTTTGATGATGCTTCTCCCTTGTCAACAGAACTGCAGGCTATTCCTTGGCCACAGTCTTACAAGCCGCCCCAGCTCCCCATGTACGATGGTCATTCAGACCCAAAACAATTCTTGATGAGCTATGAGGCAACTATATCTTCGTACGGTGGCAACACGGCGGTCATGGCAAAGTCCTTCGTCATGGCTGTCAGGAGCGTTGCACAAACTTGGTACTCCTCCCTTAGGCCAGGAACAATCACCTCATGGCAAAAGTTGAAGGATATGTTGATAACCAGCTTCCAAGGGTTTCAGACGAAGCCAGTCACTGCTCAAGCTTTATCCCAGTGCACCCAGGATCACGAAGAGTACCTTCAGGCATATGTTCGAAGGTTCCTACGTCTGAGGGCACAGGCACCAACAGTGCCCAATGAAATTATCATTGAGGCCATGATCAAGGGGCTTCGGCTAGGACCTACAGCTCAGTACTTTGCTAGGAAGCCTCCTCAAACTTTGGAGAAGCTGCTTCAGAAGATGGACGAGTATATTCGAGCTGACAATGATTTTCGCCAAAGAAGGGAGGAAGCTTTAAGGTTCTCTGAAATGGCTAGGGGCTTCGGAGGAAGATTTTATCCGAGGCACATCAGGTCAATTCACAATTCTACCCAAAGTGATGACAAAGGCAGTCAACAACAAAGGCCACAGTGTTCCTCGCAAGCTTCGGGGCAACAGCAAAGCTCTTTCCGGCCGCCAGCGCCAAGGGGCAGAGGCAACAGGGGCTTCGGGGGAAGATTTGGAGATCAACCAAGAAAAATTTATTGCTTGTTCTGTGGTGAAGGCAAGGGCCATACCACCAGGATGTGCCATGTTACCATCCAGAAGCAAAAGGAGTTAGCAGAGGCTGCAGCGCAACAGAACCAGTCGAAGCAGGTTATGCATACTGCTTCGTACCATTCGCCTTACATTCCAGAATATGTAGGCAATCACCCTGCAGCTTCTGTTGCTTCGGCAAGCCAACCCCAAGCTTCCTGGCAACAGCTTCCGCCACCACCACCAATACAACGTGGTCCGCAGCCAGAAGGGAGCCAGCACTCTCACCCCCAGAGGGACCTCAGGGAGGAGTCCGAAGCTCGCACAGTCAATAGCACTGTGCCAGAGTCGAAGCATATTTACTGACAAAATATCCTACCTCCACAGCAGCTTTTCGCATTCAGTTTTACTTTCTTTGTAGTAAAGAACAATTGTGGGAAGTTTAAGTGTCTTTTATCGTTTTTTTCAAATTCTTGTAACAGTTTAGCTTATCATCATAATAAAAATATATCTTCTCCATAGGCTTGAGTTACTGAAGCACAAGAATTTATGGTGGCACGGAGAACCTTCGAATTATCAAAAACTTGTTCTAAGGAACACACTGTAACTTCTTCAAAGTAGTAAAAAGTCGTTCATCAAGGAGCGCAGTGTAAGTTTTCTGCTCAAAAGTCGTTCCGAAGGGAATGCAGAGCTTACAGCGAAAAATAAACGCTAATTCCGCTGAAAGTAAAAGGCGAAGAAGCTCCTAAGAGAGGCTTATAGCGAAAAATAAACGCTGATTCCGCTGAAAGTAAATGGCGAAGAAGCTCCTAAGGGAGGCTTACAGCGAAAAGTCAGCGCTGAGATAAAAAGATTGTGTGCTCTATTACAGAGATGTGTGTATCTTCGGCATAAATATCATTTTGCATAGCATAACATCATCACATCATTTTGCATAACATAAGCATCATACATCATATTGCATGTAGAACAAGAAGGGGACACAATATTGATTTTCGAAGAATGTTTTTGAAAAAGAGAAAATCATGCTAAAGCACAAGATAAATCGAGAAGAAGCATAGCTTCGTCAGAGAGGCAACATAAAACTTTTTTATAGCTTCGAAGAATGTTTTCACGAAGCTTGGATATTCTTCATCAGAGAAGTATGGAAATTCTTGTGATACATAAAAGATTTTCTTCACGAAGCATGAAAAGAAGGGAAGGTGTTTTTTCGCCGAAGGCTCAAAAAACGGTATGTATGCAAAATTTCATGCATCGTAAAGAATTGAACCATAAATAGATTATATATTACATTCAAAGTTACAAAGTTTTACACATGTCATGTTCCAAGTATTTTTACAATAGCACTTAATCTTCCCTAAGAACTACTTCTGTAGCTTCGTTTAGTAGCTGATTGACAACTTTGTCCATGATGGCTTCGGCCATTTGTCTAAGTCGTCCCCCTTCGGGGGGGGGGGGATCCGGAGCTGCCTCAGCAGGTTCTGAGGGAGGAGAGGACACGGCTATATTACTATTACAAAACCACGAACAAAGTTTAAAATCAAAAATCACAACAGAATAAAAACCACTAATTAATACCTATTTGCCCTTCGGGCCCTGTGCTTTTTTCAGCAGCCTCCGCTACTTTCCTAGCGTCATGGATGCCTTTTTCGCTTCTCTGAATGATTTCTTGAGCCATTTCTCGGCCGCCATTGTCCCAAATGTCGGTGAAAAATTTTCCACCGACCTAGCTTGCTTCGGCTGAAGGGTCTTTGATATCTTCAGAGGATAAAGCAGCTTCAGACTGTGCCAAAGATTTCACATGCTCGCACCCTTTCTTCTCCAAAATAGTAACAATTCCACTAGCGCCCGAAAAAGCACAAATGTCCCCGCGACTATTCAAGATTTCCTCGAAGGCCTCAGCTTCGTGACTGATCCATTCAATCGGGCCTTCTGGATTCCCTCTTGTGAAATTTTCTTCACTAGAAAATGCGCCGACACTGGCGAAGGTGGATTTTATCTTTTTAACACACTCTATGGATCTATCATAGCACCTTTTCTTCGAAGCACGAAGCTCTTCAACATTTACTTCCAAATGATTTGCCCATTGATCACTTAGTTCTCGTTTTGTTTCTTCAAGAATGTGTTCTTCTTTAGCTCGGGCTAGTTGTTTCCGAAGATCTTCGATTTCCCGCTTCTGAGCTTCGGCTTGAATTTTAGAATTAGCTTTGTTTTCCTTTATCTTATCCATTAATGTAACCAGGATTTTGTCCTTTTCCAACGCTTTGTTTCTTAGCCTGATAACCTCTGTCCGAAGGTTGTTAAGAGCAATAGTGCAGCTCTCATCTTCAACATTCTTTTGTGCCCTTAAGGCATTGCTAAGTATTAAGCCCTATTCAAAAGAATGAATGGATTAACATAAGAACAAAAGACTAATTTAAAATTCATAAATTTCAAAATTTACAATCTTTGTACCTTCAGACTATTATATGCAAGGCTATCTGCAAGATCCTCCTTCGTCATGGCGCAAAGACCAGCTTCAAGCTTCGTGAACCCCATGCTCCTAGCCATCTCTCGGCAGACGGATAATTCTTTATTGTTTGGGAGACAGTATAGGAAATCATCTTCGTCTGTTCCATTAAACACTACGGCCCCCTTCGGATACTTCAGTTCTCGGGCATAGTGATTAGCTTCAAAAACCTCTCCTTCAGATAGTTTCTTCCCCGAAGCATGTCGCACAATATAATCATGTATTTTGGAAGATGCTTCGGGGACGCCAGTGTCAATTTCTTCAATCAAAATTGGCTCTGTCAATTTTATTTTTTCGGTTTCCAAAGTTGCCTCTGTCAATTTTCCTTCTTCAGCTTTCAAAGGTTTTACCTTGAGGGGCTCTGAGGGCCCAGCTTCAGTTTCAAATTGTTGCTTCAAAACTTTAGCAACATAGGCTTCAGTAGACACTTCAGAAGCTTCAACAGTTTTCTTTGGAGTTATGCTCGAAGATTTAATTGTTTCTAAAACATCCAGCACATTAACCATCCTTTTTCTTTTCGGGGTCGCTGCTGGCCCCTTCTGGATTCTTGCTGTTGGACTTAAAATTTCTAATGTTTTTGCTTTTTCAGTCCTTGGTTCTTCTGTTTTCTCTGTTGCTGGTACTTCGGCTATTTCCTTGATTTTTGCCACCGGAGTTGCTTCTCTGGCTTCAGTGGCCGAAGAGGCCTCACCAATAAACTCAGGCACTGTGACCGGCTCAATATAACGTGGAGGGTGTGTGAGTACCTTTACCTTTTTCCTCTTCGGCGCCGGTTTGCTAGGAGCAGCTGAAGCAATTTCCTTTGCAGGAGAAGTATTTTTCCTTTTTTGGCCTCGCACCGGGTAATGGTAGTTGTCGGTGTTTTGGGTCCGACCGCACACCCGGGGTTGCCCCTCAAGGTGTTTTAGGAGTAGGAAGGTGTCAACAACTGTAGCAAAATGGTTCGTGCCGATCGCACGAGAGACGGTAGACAAGGTTTACAGGTTCGGGCCGCTTAGTGATGCGTAACACCCTACGTCCTGGTGAGTATGCTTGATGGGTATGATTACAAGAGAGCTCTCTGGATTAAGAATACAGAGAGTTGATGCGGGTGGCTAAGTAATGGGTCGATCGTTCTGAAGGGGTGCCCCCTAGGCCTTATATACTCGACCGTGGGGCAATACATGTGGATAAGATAGTAACGAGTAGCTAAAAGATAGTGAACATCTTGTGATTATCCCTACGTAACCCCCGCCGACTTATCCTCGCATGGCTTCGCTGCATGGAGGCTCCCGCGCGGGAAAGTTGGATCTCTGTTGCAGCCACTCGCTCGACGCTATGGGCCGTCCGGGTTTGCACCAATCCGGCCTTACGTCGCTCTGCCTGGCTGGTTGTTTCCCCCCAGGCCCACGAAAGAATAGCCTTACGATTTATTGGGCCCTCGGGCCTTTCGTGAGGTCCTTTACTCTTTCAGTGGACCCGGGGGATATCTATCCCCCACAAGCCCCCGATCTTTGGGTTAATTTAGAGATAATCAACCCGAAGATCTTAGGTCCAGCTTGTAGGTGATTTTGAAGAAAAATGGCTTCCTGTTGTCTTCTCCTGCTCCGATCACTTGTTGACTAAAACCCGGCATCGTGTCTGTGCCTTAGAGGTCGGCATTCCAATTTGTGAGATTCTGAGCTTCATTGGGTGCACCGGAGGTGCACCCAATGGGTGTAGCCCCTGAGCTTCGAGTAGATTTTAGAAAATAATCTACTCAAAGGTCCTCAGTAGAGATCATTTCTATTTGCGCTTGCTCATTTTGGGTGTGGGCTGGCTTTTTAATCTTGTCCCATGCTTTAGAAATCAGCATTATCCTGGCTTGGAATGATAATCCATGGGGTGCACCGGAGGTGCACCCAATGGGTGTAGCCCCCGACCTTCAAGTGGATTTTTTGAAGATAATTCGCTTGAAGGTCTCCTTTTTATGTCCTTTCTCTGAAGATTACTCTTTCTGCTTATAAAAAAGTTGGGATGATGTCATCCGTGCTATGTCATCAATATTATGCTTCAGAGGTCAGCATGTATTTTGTCTTTTGCAGCCGGGTTTGCAATCCTCCCATATCTTGCTAGGTAGTGTAATTTATTTGCTCTGCGACTGATTGGACATTTGATGGACGTTCTCTGTCTAGTCTTCAAGTCGTGTCTGTCGACCGTATTTTGCACTCTGCTGGCTATATTTGGTTTCTCTCTAACTCTTGTTGATATCTCATTTTTGTCTTGAGGTATTCACTGCATGCTCTGCACAGATGTGACCATTTTGAAAAATATACTGACAATTCCTGGGCGTCCCCCCCCAATGGGTGTGGGCAAGGGACGGCTTGGTACGCTGAGTGTTTTAGCCGGCTGCTTCTGAGTTGTAATGTGATGGGACGGCGAGTGTAATCATACCCTTTGCGCTGTTGACTGGAGTCCCAATGGGTGTAGTGCTGCGTGAAACGGCGTCAGCCGCCTGACGTGTCTTCGGACGGGTGGAAGTGCATATTGAATGCTTCGCGACTGTTCAGTGACCGCGGTTGGAGGTGAGCGGTTGCCTTTCTCTTCTATAAATAACGCTGTTGCCCCTCTGGTTTCTTCACATCTCTTCGCCATTCCTTACTGCTTCCTTCTCTTCTTTCCCGCTTGCTTCCACCATGGGCAAAAACAACAAGCGCAAGCGCGAGCCGACTCCATCGGAGGATTTCGGCGACTCGGAATACTCGGAGGAGGAGTTCTCCTCCGAGTCCGAGGGGTCTCCGGCTCCCGTCTCTCCCCCGGCGTCGTCCGATGACTCGGACGACTCCCAGGGGATAGCCGCGGAGGTCTGGACGTATATCCGGGCCGTCGAGCGCTCCGGGCTCGAGGGCTCGGATGAGTCGGAGTACTCCTCGGATGAGGAGGACTCGGACGACGGCGGCGAGGACGAGGACGAGGACGACGACGACGACGACGATGACGGTGGCGACGACGACGGCAGCGGCAGTGGCAGGGGCGGCGGCAACGGCAGCAGCAAGGGCAGCACCAAGGGCGGCGGCAGCAGGGGCAGCACCAAGGGCGGCGGCGGCGGCAGCACCAAGGGCGGCAGCGGCAGGCAGGGGCAGGGCCAGTGGCTAGATGCCACTGGTCTTTTTAAATATTAGTATAGATTAGAAATAGTATAGTGAAATAATTTAGTAGTAGTTAGTAGTAGAATGTAGTATAGTAGTGGTAGAAATGTAGTGTAGTAGTAGAATGTAGTATAGTAGTAGCAATAGGGAAGTATCAACTCATAATGAGCTGATTTGTAAGTATTGCCACTTCCCTTAATGAAGAATGACTTTGGTTTCCTCTTGATGACTCGTTTTGTTTGATTATAAATCTGATTCTTTTGAGACAATAGACGAACAGTTTGATCATCATACTGACGCTCCCAGAAGTAGCCGCCGAGCAACATCGCAGTCTGTATCGACGTTTTTAGAAGTAACGCCGAGCGACTGAGCACTATACCAGCATTTTAGAGGCAATGCCGAGCGATTGAAGGTCGACGCCGGCATTTTAGAAGTAATGCCGTGCGATTGAACATGATACCGGTGTTTTAGAGGCAACGCCGAGTGATTAAAGGTCGTCGTCGGCATTTTAGAAGTAACGCCGAGCGATTGAACTCGAGATCAGCGTTTTAGAGGCAACGCCGAGTGATTAAAGGTCGCCGTCGGCATTTTAGAAGTAATGCCGAGCGATTGAGTTCGAGATCAGCGTTTTAGAGGCAACGCCGAGTGATTAAAGGTCGCCGTCGGCATTTTAGAAGTAATGCCGAGCGATTGAGCTCGAGATCGGCGTTTTAGAGGCAACGCCGAGTGATTAAAGGTCGCCGTCGGCATTTTAGAAGCAATGCCGAGCGATTGAGCTCGAGATCAGCGTTTTAGAGGCAACGCCGAGTGATTAAAGGTCGCCGTCGGCATTTTAGAAGCAATGCCGAGCGATTGAGCTCGAGATCAGCGTTTTAGAGGCAACGCCGAGTGATTAAAGGTCGCCGTCGGCATTTTAGAAGTAATGCCGAGCGATTGAGCTCGAGATCAGCGTTTTAGAGGCAACGCCGAGTGATTAAAGGTCGCCGTCGGCATTTTAGAAGCAATGCCGAGTTATTTTGAGGATAACACCCGAGTGATGAGATGGCCCACCAGTTTTTGGAAATAACTGCCGAATGACCACGTGGCATGCTGGGATTTTGGAAATAACTGCCAAATGATGACTGGGCACTTTTTGAAACGGTATCTGGCCCGAGAATATCCCATAAGAGCTGCACTTTTAGCCGCCTTTGCTTTCCGCGCCCTAGTTCTTGCATTCCCGCTTCCGAATCCTCTCTGCGCTCGCCTCCAATCTGCTCACCGGAAGAATCGAGATGGCTCCCAAGAGGAAAATCGCAAGCTCGTCCGCTGTGGTGATTCCTCCAATCGATCCCAACAGCCAGTTGCCTTTTGCAGGTAACCACATGTCTATCATCTCCGAAGCCGAACTCCTCCACCTCGTGTCCATCGAGGTTCTTCCTCCACGGGAACTCTGTTCTTGGCGGATTTGCCACGGGACTACGGTCCCGACAGAGGATACCCACGAGTTCGTGGTTTACGCTCCTTTTCTTCTCCGCGGCCTTGGCCTTCCTATTTCTCCCTTTTTCCGTGGTCTCCTTGATTTCTACCACATCAACCTAACCCATCTGAACCCTAACTCAATTCTGCAAATTTCCATCTTCGTCCACTTATGTGAAGCCTTTCTTGGTGTGCTGCCGCATTTTGGCTTGTGGAAACACCTGTATCATTGTCGCCCTGGGATGGCCGGGGGACAACATCAGTTGGTCGGAGGTGCCAGTTTGGAGATGCGCCGGGGGCGGAAGACTGAATATCTTGAGATTCCCCTTAAAGACAGCATTAAGGGATGGCGTCTGGAGTGGTTTATAGTTGATAACTATGGAAATTCTCTCCCCCCCCGGTCGAGAAGACAGCCAGACGTTCGCACCCCAAGCTGGACCGAGTCGCCCACAGACGAGGAAGTAGCCGAAGCCAGTGTACTGCTAGCTGAAGTTGGACTATTGAAAGAGAGAGGTTTAACTGCTGAAGCTGTAGTTGCTGACTTCGTTTTCAAAAACATTCAGCCACTGAAAGATAGGGTCCACCCGGCTTATCTGTATCAAGGGCTAGCCGACTCAACTCGAGTTATCAACAAGAGAATCCCTTCTGCAGATTTGGTGAGCCGATTGGAGATGATTCTCAGGGGCAAAGTATCCAATGTTGGTGCTCCGGTGGCGTACTCGGCCTGGAATCTGCCTCCTGCCAAAGCCTTCACTCTTTTCGTGTCAAATCCACCTGCGACTGATGGCAATTTGGGCCTTAGAACGCGGCCCTCTGATGAAGAAGTCAATGCTTTGGTTGCCTCACTTGGGAAAATTCCTGATGATGAACGACAAGTCCATTTCGAGGTGCCTTTGGATCCTAATGATGCAGAAATGAATGCCATGCTTGATATGTTGGCTGAAGATTCTTCTGACGCTACTCCTGCTGAGACATTGGCAGTGGCGCCTCTCCCAGAGGTCGGTATAACCTTGGATGTTCAGAGACCTGTCCGTGTTCGCTCGAGGCGTCCTTGCCGAACCAATCAAACTGATTTTTCTGTTGATGAGCAGAAAAAGAAAAAGAGACGTATTCGACGAGTATCTAGTTTGGATCAGGGTGCTGGTCCCTCGGTTCCTGCTGCTGAGGAGGTTCCTGTACCTGAATTTACTGATGCTAATCCCAATGGGTGTGGTATGTCTGTTGCTGATCCCAATGGGGGTACTCCATCCGTCGTTGATCCCAATGGGGGTGTTGCCTGTGTTGCTGATGAAGACGACAGAGAAGAAGAGAATGAGGTCCCTCTGACTCGGAAGAACAGTCGGCAATTCCTCGCCAGTGGGGAAAGTAGTGGAGTTCCTTCTCCTGCTTTATCTGCCCTCGTTGGTTTGCAAGAAATATCCCTGGCCGACTTTGATCAGACTCTTGAGGATATGGTCCCAGAAGACTTGTTATCAGGGCCAGTGGATGATGATGTAACGGAAGCTTGTGGTGCCGTGCCGGATGCTGGGTTGAGGTCATCTCGTGCCTCGTCAACCTTAGAGCGCGATCTCGAGGGTCGGGATGCTAACTTGGATTGTCCTGATTCCATGGAAGTAGCCGAGGGCCCGTCAACCTTAGAGGTGGTTGCTGCGGAGAGTCTGGACCTCAAGAATGGTGCTGACACATGCCCAGCCCCCGAGGGTGTCGTCGGGGATGACTTAGCTCGGGCGAAGAGTGCGAGCCACTGCCCAGCCCCCGAGGGTGCTGCCGGGGATGATCCAGCTCAAGTGGGCAGTGCCAACTATGACCTAGCCCCCGAGAGTGCCCAGACAGGGTCTCCTTCCGGCACTTCCATGGACGTTCACGCGGGGTCACCTCCACACTCTGGCTGCATGGTGGTGGCCCAAACTTTGGACCAGGGCGTCGCTTTAGAGGGCAGCGTCCCCGCTGATCGAGTGTCTGGCTTTGTTGAAGGTGCTGAACTGATTCCCACCGTTCCGTTGCAAACTGCTTCGGGTGGTGACCTTGCGCCTGGTTATCAGCTGATTTCTCCTGATCTGGGGATTCCTTCATTCTTTTCCAACCTCTAGGTACTGTGTTGTTTTTTGGCTTGATTTTTACATTGCATGAACTTTTGCCATTATGCTCATCTGTTCTTCTCATCAGGTTTTGGTGGATGGGATGACCAGCCAGCTGAGATTACAGGGTGCTCCTGTTCCAGAAGTGGCTTCGTCTCTTTCGTGTTGGAATCCAGTGTCACTTCATCGTCGTGTATCCGAGTTGGAGGCAACTAACGCTGGTTAGTGCCCTTTTTCTTTTCTTCACGTTTGTTGTGGACTGTTTTACCTTCTGACCTCGTTTTGTTTGGTTACTTCTTGCTAGGAATGACTCGACAGATTGCAATTCTTGAGGAAAAACATTCTCAAGATCAGGCTGAATTGGCTCAGCGATGCACTGATCTTGAGGAAAAGTACTCTCAAAGTCAGATTGAGTTGAGTCAGGTCTCTGCCGCCTTAGATGATGCCAATGCGTTGAGTTCTTCCCTGCATGCTCAGCTCGACTCTGAAAAGGTGATATACGAAACTGTGCTTTGCCTTACTGCGCTCCTATTACTTGCCTGGTTTTTGAAGGAACTGACTTGTGCTTGCAGGAAGAAAAACGTATCCTTGCCGCTTCTCGTGACAATCTTGACAGGTTGTATCGAGACTCTAGCAATTCGCTGACCATTTTGGAAAGAAGTCATCGCTTCACCATGGAAGAATTAGACCTTCATCGTCATAAGCTGCAAGAATCCATGGAGGAGGTAACCCGGCTTAAGCAGTTGATATCAGCGAAGGATGCTACTATCAAAGGGCTCCGGGCTTCCAAAAAATCCATTGCCCAGGAGTTAGAGAGTGCTCGACTGGCTGTTAAAACTGCTGAAGAAACTTCTGTTACTCTCAAGGCCCAACGCGACAAAGCCCTGGACAAGGCTATTCGGGCGGGACGAATTTTGATGAGGAGACCCGGCGTGATTGTTCCCGAAGATATAAGGGCTGACGTGAATGCTGCCCCTGATTCCTCGAGTCGCCCTTCTTCGTCGGTTGCTCCTGGAAAAGACATTGCAAAATAGAAAAACATTCTGCATGCTCCAAGCGCGCAGCTTGCATGATTGAATATTTGTTAGAGGATACCAGTTTATTCAAATGACATAGTTACTCTCTCATTGTATCAGAATTTTTTAGTTAATGAATTCGGTAGTAATGACGCATGATGACTACGAATTTTGTTTGTGGGATATGGAAATCATCCCCTGAATTATATAGGT
The DNA here is from genome assembly GCA_029449295.1 of Zea luxurians. Taxonomy (NCBI): domain Eukaryota; kingdom Viridiplantae; phylum Streptophyta; class Magnoliopsida; order Poales; family Poaceae; genus Zea; species Zea luxurians. The sequence goes on along the minus strand of JAOPSE010000018.1, from coordinate 3,205,723 downwards.
GCGAGCATGTTGCACTGGCCTTAAGTTGCCGCCGACTTAAGTTGATTGCTCCGTTAGTAGGGCATAGTGGTCTCCCCAAGTTAAGTAAGCGTGAGCATGTTGCACCGCCTTAAGTCGTTGCTGACTTAAGCCGATTGCTCCGTTAGCAGGGCATAGTGGTCACCCCGAGTTAAGTAAGCGTGAGCATGTTGCACCGCCTTAAGTCGTTGCCGACTTAAGCCGATTGCTCCGTTAGCAGGGCATAGTGGTCACCCCGAGTTAAGTAAGCGTGAGCATGTTGCACCGGTTTAAGTCGTTGCCGACTTAAGCCGATTGCTCCGTTAGCAGGGCATAGTGGTCACCCCGAGTTAAGTAAGCGTGAGCATGTTGCACCGGTTTAAGTCGTTGCCGACTTAAGCCGATTGCTCCGTTAGCAGGGCATAGTGGTCACCCTGAGTTAAGTAAGAATGCAAATCAATCGTAAATAAATTGAGTATCCTTGAGACCTTTTCTTTATTGATGACATATTTCCACTTTACAGAGTACATCATCGCTATCCCAGCAGTTTTGAGGTACAGCTAGGGATAAAATTTTCTCAGGTGTTCTATGTTCCAGGAGTTCCCAACTTCTGTGCCGTCCATCTGAGTGAGGCGATATGATCCGGGCCGAGTGACTTCTGCTACTACGAAGGGTCCTTCCCATAAGGGTGATAACTTGTGTCGTCCTTCTCCCATTAGAATTCGGCGAAGGACGAGCTCCCCTACTGAGAAAAATTGTTGCCGTACAGCCTTGTCGTGATAGCGCCTTAGAGTCTGCTGGTATCTTGCTGATTGGATTACTGCGTTTAACCGTTCTTCCTCGAGCACGTCTATGTCCTCCAGCCTGGTGGTCTCAGCTTCTGCTATGTTTTCAAAGATCAGCCTTGGCGCCCCAAACTTGAGATCAGCAGGCAGCACTGCCTCCGACCCATAGACCATGAAGAAAGGAGTGTTTCCATGCAAAGCTCGGCTAGGTTGGGTTCTTAGGCTCCAAACAACATAGGGTAATTCCCTTATCCACTTTCCTGCGAACTTTTCATTCTTATCGAAAATCTTTTTCCTGAGTGCATCCAATATCATCCCGTTGGCTCGCTCAACTTGCCCGTTGGCTCTTGGATGGGCTACAGATGCATACTTGATCTGAATGCTCTTTTGCTCGCAGAAGTCAAAGAATTCTGAACTCGTGAAGTTGGATCCTAAATCAGTTATGATGTTGTTTGGTATCCCGAATCTGAATATTATGTCTTGTATGAATTCCACGGCCTTAGCAGAGGTTAAGGACGCAATGGGCTTGAATTCTATCCATTTAGTGAACTTGTCAATTGCTACCAATACATGAGTGTATCCCCCTTGAGCTTTCTTGAAAGGTCCAATCATATCCAGTCCCCAGCATGCAAAAGGCCAAGTTACTGGTATGGTCTGCAGTTGCTGTGCTGGCAGGTGTTGTTGCTTTGACAAGTATTGGCAGGCTTCGCACCTCTGAACTAACTCGGCTGCGTCGTTCTTTGCTGTTGGCCAATAGAATCCTGACCTGAAGACCTTCCCGACCAGTGTTCTGGAGGCTACATGTATTCCACATTGTCCAGCGTGGACCTCCTCCAGGAGTTGCTTTCCAGTAGATGGGAGGATGCATTTCATGAAGACCCCTGATGCACCCCTTCTGTATAATGTCTCTCCAATGAGTGTATAGTGAGCCGACTGTCTTGCAATGCGCTCTGCCAAATTTTTATCATCTGGTTCCTCTTCATTCTTTATATACTTGATGATCGGCCTCCTCCAGTCATCAGGGTCTGACTCAGTTTGATCTATGACATTGCACTCTCCTGTTTGATCCATTGAGATACTTGGTTGCAGAATTTCTTGCACGAAAACTCCAGATGGGACCTGAGCTCGACCGGACCCCAGTTTGGACAGTACATCGGCTGCTGTGTTCCGATCTCTTTCCACATGATGAAATTCCAGGCCCTCGAATTTATCTTCCAGCTTTCGAACGGCAGTGCAATATTTTCCCATTGAATCACTCGAGCAATCCCACTCCTTGTTTATCTGACTGATGACTACCAGAGAGTCTCCGTATACCATCAATCTTTTGATACCCAACGATATGGCAATGTTCAATCCATGGATCAAAGCTTCATACTCGGCCGCATTGTTAGAGGCTGGGAATAGCAACTGGAGGGCGTACTTGAGGTGTTCGCCTCCAGGCGCAGTGAAGAGAATCCCTGCTCCTGCTCCCTGCAGCTTTAGTGAGCCATCAAAATACATTCGCCATACTTCTGCAGTCTCCGGGTTGTCTGGCACTTGTTGTTCAGTCCACTCCGATACGAAATCCACCAGTGCTTGAGTTTTGATGGCGGTGCGAGGTCGGAACTCGATGTCATGAGATCCCAGCTCGCAAGCCCACTTGGCTATTCGACCGATGGCTTCCTTGTTGTGAAGAATATCCCCTATTGGAAAACTTGTGACTACTATGACTTTGTGGTCGTCAAAGTAGTGACGCAGTTTGCGGGCAGTTAGAAGTACTGCATACAATAGCTTCTGAACTTGAGGATACTTTTTCTTTGAGGGGCCGAGGACTTCACTAATGAAGTAGACAGGATGTTGTATTGGATAGGCATGCCCTTCTTCTACTCGCTCGACTACCAACGCGGTGCTTACCACGTGAGTCGTGCAAGAGATGTACAATAGCAAATCTTCAGCTGGTTGAGTTGACAGTAGCTCGCCGAGGTGGTTTCAATACTGGTGGTGTTGTCAAGAATTTTTTCAGAGCATCTAGAGCTTCTTGTGCTTCTGAAGTCCACTGAAATTTATCCACCTTCTTGAGTAACTTATAAAACGGCAGACCTTTTTCTCCCAGCCTGGATATAAATCTGCTTAAAGCTGCCATGCATCCCTGTCATACTCCTCTCGACGACGAATCTCGTTCTCATGCCGCCGTTCTCGCGAAGCATTGATGGAGCTCCGCGCGTCTCGGCGACTGTTGATGGCGTGTCGTAGATCGTTCGGCGGGTGAGCAAGCGGTAGAAGATGGTTGGCCGCCTGGGTGAGTAGTCGCCGGTAGCCATCGGCGTCAGGAGTCCGAGGTAGTCCTTCAGCTATCCGAGCTAGTACCCCTCCGACCTCGCTCGGCGTGTTCATGGCTCGGGCGAAGTCGGGGTTCAGGTTGCGCCCGAAGAATGGATTCTCTCGACGTTGCCTTGCATCCTGCTCAGCCTGTTCCTAAGCTCGCCGGCGATCACGTCGTCGGGAGTTCCTTCGCTCTCTGAAGACGCATTCTTCCGGGGTTTCTCCTACCTCCGAGACCTCGTCTCGCGAGACAGGTTGTTCTGGATTCCGCTCTCCGGCTGCGTGATGTCGTCGAACGTTCCTGCGCCGGTTCCTCCGTCGACGGGACTCTCGCTGAGGCGGTTCCTCCCCGAGTACAGTCGGCTCGTCATCGGAGATGACGGGCGATTCCGCTCTTCCGATGAAGAGGACATCGGGGTAGAACGGTGCCGCCGTCGTAGTGATCTTCTTTCGGAGAGCCGGAGGTTGCGCTTCTCCGGTATTTTCGGAGTTTGTTGGGGAAGATTCCTTTTCCGGCGGATCCGCGATACGGTGCAGAATTCCTTCTTCGTCCGCTACGAATGAGATTGTTCCGAAGCAGAACACAGATCTGGGGCGTAGGGTGATCTTGCTGTAGAAGGAGATGGCCATTGAGCTAGCTTGGATTGTCGACACACCCCCTACCTGGCGCGCCAGCTGTCGGTGTTTTGGGTCCGACCGCACACCCGGGGTTGCCCCTCAAGGTGTTTTAGGAGTAGGAAGGTGTCAACAACTGTAGCAAAATGGTTCGTGCCGATCGCACGAGAGACGGTAGACAAGGTTTACAGGTTTGGGCCGCTTAGTGATGCGTAACACCCTACGTCCTGGTGAGTATGCTTGATGGGTATGATTACAAGAGAGCTCTCTGGATTAAGAATACAGAGAGTTGATGCGGGTGGCTAAGTAATGGGTCGATCGTTCTGAAGGGGTGCCCCCTAGGCCTTATATACTCGACCGTGGGGCAATACACGTGGATAAGATAGTAACGAGTAGCTAAAAGATAGTGAACATCTTGTGATTATCCCTACGTAACCCCCGCCGACTTATCCTCGCATGGCTTCGCTGCATGGAGGCTCCCGCGCGGGAAAGTTGGATCTCTGTTGCAGCCACTCGCTCGACGCTATGGGCCGTCCGGGTTTGCACCAATCCGGCCTTACGTCGCTCTGCCTGGCTGGTTGTTTCCCCCCAGGCCCACGAAAGAATAGCCTTACGATTTATTGGGCCCTCGGGCCTTTCGTGAGGTCCTTTACTCTTTCAGTGGACCCGGGGGATATCTATCCCCCACAGTAGTCGGGGTAGATAAACCCAATTGCATCAAATACACGGTTAAGCCTCTTCTTCTTTCGGCCTCCGAAGGCCGCTGATAGTGCAGTATCTTCGGCTTTCGAGTATACCCCAAGCAATTCGTCACTTATGGCCTCAATACTCTTTAGCCAGTCATCATCTAGGTTCAACAAACTTATCTCCGTATTTGAATGTGTATTTTAGCCTAACTAGCCCGCATTCGTCAGGTTCCTTGACAGTCTCCTTCGGCATTTCCCACTTTTCTACAAGTGGCCAAACTCTGAAGGCAATATGCTCTTGGACCAAATCCCTTGTACCAATAAAAGAGCAGACTACGCCGAAGGCTCTCTGGCATTCTTCGGCTGCTTCATCCATCTCCACCTTCAGCTTTCGGAGGCCGAAGCGTTGCCAGATAGGGCGCATAATGATACCCTTGATATCTTCACGTGATTTCAGGTCATTTTTCATGTAAAACCATTCTGTCATCCAGTCGCCGGGCCACCTCTTTCGAAAGGTTGGCACAGGGCAGCTTGACCCCGACCGAGCGCCGAAGCTGTAGTAGCCAAAGTTGTTGTGATACTGCTCTTTGCCCCAGGGTTTTGTCTCATACAACAGCTCGTGTATGTTACAGAAGCTTTTTGCGTTAGGTTCCAAACCTTGGCTTCTCGCGGCCCACACAAAGATGTTCATCCTTATGATTGCTTCGAGGATAAGTTGGTGAAGGTAGATTTCGAATGTCTTCAATACTTCCACGACAAAACTACTCAAGGGAAATCGTAATCCAGCTTTCAAGAAGCTTCGGAATATCACGACCTCATTTTCCTCGGGAGTTGGACAAGTCTTCTCTCCTTCGTCAGCCCTCACAACAAACAAGTCCCGAAAGTATCTCCCTCTCATATTGACAAGATGGTTTTCCTTAATGCTAGACTTACCAAAAACTGCATGGCTTGGTCGCCAGGGTCGATCTTCGGAATCTTCACCACCACTATCCACATCGTAACTATCACTGTCGCCAGTATCTTTAGATAAACCCTCCAAAATCTCTTTGGTAATCTTCTCCGTATTAGTCTTCGACATTGATTCAAGAAAACCCAGGTGCATTTCCTCAGAAAGACTTAGCTTCGAACCACCAACGACTTTCTTATCCTTAGGCATCTTCGAAAATGCTGACAAAACACACTCGAAACCGAAGCCTAAAAATCTAAAACCGAGCAAGTGCTGTTGCGTGCAGGCTAAATTTTTTTTTTCGGGTGACTAAAAGCGGATGGCAAGAGAGCGTGCCAAATAAACTTGTGGCGAGCCCTTATTTATACACCCAGTGTGTCGGAAACTAGGAGGGCCCCGTCTGTCAATGACTGCTGCTATTCTAGCAGAAGGAAGGTGTTTTTTCGGACCTTCGGCTCAAAGCCTTCGTCCACGTCGCAATATGAATTTATCATTGCAGTAAATTAATATTGCGAGGGGCTACTGTTGGGGGCCTTCGGCTTCCGAAGCTCCTCAAAAACATGATTTGACAATATTTTCTGAGTGAAACATGTGAACAGGTATCTTCGGAGTCAGGTTGCGGGTGTACAAGAGCATGGTCAAGACGAAGCTTGACTGGGGTGTAAAGCGATCACGACGAAAGATAGGACGATCACGAAGCTATGTATAGAAAAGCTTCGGCATGACGAAGGAAAGGAGGAACCGACCTAAGGATGAAAAGTCAAGTTAAACCTCGAAGGATTGCCATAAAGTTATTATCAAATGTAAAGGGCATCAATGTAATTTTACACGGGCTGCATCCCGTGCCTATAAATAGATGAACAGCACTCCCGTACTGTTCACGCTGACTTGGCATACACTTTTTCACATTACGTCTGCATCCTTACTTTCCAACAATCCGAAGGTACACTTGTAATTTGTTTTTATGAATTTGGCAATAAAGATAAGTTGATGATAATACTCAAGCCATTGTTTGTATTTTATATATGTGTCCTTTTTTACCGTTAATCAATCTTATGAGAATCTTTTCCTTTGTAACCTTCGTCCAAGATTCATTATATCCGAAGGGATATAATGTTTTCAAGGACGAAGGAGCTTAACATTTAACACTTTCTATGTTGCCTTGTTCTTAATTCTTAGCATTTGAGAACAAGTCCCCAACAAGCAGTAATCACAACAGTGACCCGACCTTCCCGCGCAGGAGCTCCGTACGACGGAACCAAGCGAGGATGGGTCGGCTGAATTATAGGATGATAAACTCAGTTGGTTCACTATTTCTTAGGCATACGTTGTAATCATATTTGCATGTAACGCCCCACGGTCGAGTATATAAGGCCTAGGGGGCACCCCTTCAGATTGATCACCCATTACTTAGCCACCAACATCGGCTCTCTACGTTTCCAACACTAGAGAACCTCCTTGTAACCCACTGCATAGAGTGCTCACGCCAGGACATAGGGTGTTACGCATCTCAAAGCGGCCCGAACCTATACTCAACTGTCCACTGTCTCTCGCGCATTTAGCACGAACCATCGAGCTACAGTCGATAACACCGTCCTACTCCAAAAAGCACCTTGAGGGGCAACCTCGGGTGCGCGGTCGGACCCAAAACACCGATAGCTTCATCAGCCGTTGATGGTTTGTTCTGAAGATGTTTTTTGGCCAGGTTAAGGAGCATTGGGGGTACCCCTAATTACGGTCCCCGACAGTAGCCCCCGAGCCTCCAAGGGAGTGTGGGTACTCGCTTGGAGGTTCTACCGGATTTTTTGCAAGGGGACCGGCCCTTCTCAGTTGTATTTTGTTTCGGTGGGTGCACGCGAGCGCACCCACCGGGTGTAGCCCCCGAGGCCTCAGAGGAGTGGTTTGACTCCTCTGAGGTTTTAATCCTTTTTGTGATGCCTCGGTCAGCCTTGTTGTTCCCTCATGCGGCCTGGCCGCAGCCTGGGTGTATGGTCAGGCTCCGAGTTTTCAAGCTGGTTGGTTGACGTGGTCAACAGTTTGGCCGTAGCCTGGCGTGAGAGCAGCCCCCGAGCCTCTGCACGGAGCGAGAGGACGATCAAGGACCGTCTCGACTTTTATCGTATGCCCCTTCGTCGCCTCTCCGTGAGGAGGAAGGGGGGGAAGCGCCATGTTACCCTTGGAGGGCACCGAACATGGTGTTTCCAGTGAGTTGCTAGCGGGTGATCCGAGTGGACGCCCGAGCCCCGTTCGATAAGGGTCGGCTAGTGGCCTAGAGGCGCGCTCCAAAAGTACCTGCGGGTGATTTGCTGGACCCGGACCCATTCGATAGGGTCCGAGGGCTCGGTGCCTCCCTCCGGTGGGATTCCATTACAAATCGTTCCCGTTGGTCTCGGAAATGTCCTAGGGTACCTCGGGAGCATAGCCCGAGCCTCGGCCATGTAATGGACTGTACCCAGGGTCATCCCTGACTCCGCGTGCTCTGGGGCGGCTGTCGAACCCTTCCGAGGGGCCAGCCTTCGAACCCCTGATCAGTAAAGGGCTCGGAGCCCGAGTGCTCTGGGGCGGTTGCCGAACCCCGGAGGGCGCAACCTTCGAACCCCTGATCAGTAGGAGGGCTTGGGGCCCGCTTCCTTCGCTGAGAAGGATCCCTTTTCGAAATATCCCCTTTCCCGATCCCTATGGCAAGAGAGAGAGAGAGAGAGGAAAAGAAAAAGGATATGAATTTAAATAATGTGCCGCACCTTTTTTGACGCGGCCATCATGACAGAGACGAAACGGCGCCCGCTTCGCCTGCCGGAGGTGTCGCTTGCCCTGCCAAGGAGTTAATGCGACGGGACGGGTGATTCGCGGGGCGTCTGTTGCGCATGCGCGAGTCGTTCGAGGAACAGAAAAACCGTTTCACCTTCGAGTTTGAATTTCACGACGAGTTTGGGTGAAGTTTTGGGTGGATTTTGCCCAGGCCTTTATATACCCGGAAGAGGGCCCGACGGTGGTTCTTTACCCTGCCATTTGCGCTTGCCTTCTGCTTTGGTTTCCGCAACCTAAGAGAATAGCCAAAGAAGAAAAACCGCGCACCTCATCCCCTTCGCCTCCACCACCTCCGTTCGTTGATGGCTGACAAGGTGATTGTCGTTCCGCCGTGCGACCCGTGGCCTTTCTCCACCGTTGCTATGGAGGATCTGGAGGCCCTTGTTGCTGATGGTTTGCTCTGTCCTCTCTCTGGTGGGCCACAGCCGGAGTGGATGGCCCCCGCGAGTGAGGCCGACCCGACTCCGCCGTCGGGGTATGTGGTCAGTTTCATCCCCTTCCATGAGCGGGGGTTTGGAGTGCCAGCGAGTCGCTTCATGCGGGCGCTCCTGCACCACTACAGGGTGGAGCTGCATAACTTCAACCCCAACTCTATCGTGCAAGCGGCCATCTTCGCGGCGGTTTGCGAGGTTTTTTTGGGGATTGACCCTCACTGGGACCTGTGGACCCATCTCTTCTCCGCGGAGTTCTTTGCCGCGGCGATGGAGGCGAAGAAGGTCCGTATGGCGGTGCGAGCCGGTGGCTGCACCCTCCAGCTGAGGCCAGGGCCCGCGCAGCAGTACATCCCTGCCTCCCTTGTGTCTTCGAACAAGGGGTGGTGTTGGGGCGAAGGCAAAGACGCCACCCTTTGCTCGAGGCCTTCGCTGTAGTCGTTGGCCCAACGGAGACAAGACAACGGGCAGGGACACCCTTCGCCTCATGCGACATCGGACGAAGACCCGTGACGAGGTCATCCCACCGTGCGGCCTCGTCCAGCACGGAGGCCCATGTGTGATCCGGCCCATTGTAACGGGCCCTGCGTGGCCGCTGCGTGTTACGGGCCTAATTTGTAAAGGCGTCCCTGTAATTACAGTCTGTAACCCTGCTTTATGGGAATATTCCGGGGATAACCTAGGTGTCTGAGGGCACATGCGTCCTTAACACGGGACGCTGGGCACCCGGACACCTATAAATACCCCCGCACAGTGCCCTTGAGAGGCTAGATGAACATAGCTTTTGCCATCACGTGCTGAAACCCTGTTTGCGCTATTACACCCCCCGTTGGATCAACTTGCGCCTGTGAGCAAGTTCCAACATTTGGCGCCCACCGTTCGTGCTACGAAAAAACCACCCGCGATGGCACCCAAGAAAGCTAGCTCGAAGGCTGACGAGGCTGCGAAGGCAGCACTGCTGGCCGCAAAAAAGGGCAAGGCCCTCGCACTCACCCACTCCACCCACCAAGAGGCTGCTGAAGACGATGTTCCCCGCACCTGCGAAGACGACGCTCTCCGCACCTACGGCCTTGAACAACCGCAACCTCCCCCAGGCTTCGCCCCGCCGGTGGGCGCGGACCTCACCGAGGATGGTGAAGTCCTCGGCTTCACCCCACCGGAGGGCGCGGACCTCACCAAGGATGGTGAAGTCCTCGGCGTTTCAGCAGAAGAACAGCTGCAGCTGCGCGCCCTGCGCCTCAAGAACCGCAATCTCCAGAGGCAAAAAGAGATACTGGAGGCCAAGCGCCAGCGCGTGTCTGCACTAGCCAAGGTGCGGCAAATGATACGCGACAAAGAGCAGAAGGCCCAGGACCTCGAGCGGGAGATCGCGCTGACGCAGTGCGAAGGCCACCTCGGCCTGCAGCACGGGCCGCCCCTGCAACAGCGCGCGCAAGTGGAAGACCCGCACTTCCCCCAGCGCGACTACGCCTTCCCACACGCCGCGCCATTTCAAGGGGTCAACTACCTCGACGAGCGAAGTCCCCTAGCGCCACATCTGCAAGTGACACCCTGGCCTGCCAACTTCCGGGCAGGGACCTATCCCAAGTACAACGGCAGCACGGACCCAACACAGTACATCATGAGTTATCAGGTCACCGTTGCATCTTCCGGAGGGGACGATGCCACAATGGCCAAGTCTTTCATCATCGCCCTCGAAGGCCCAGCTCTCACCTAGTTCACCAGGTTGCCCCTGCTGTCCATTGACTCCTGGAGAAGCCTAAGGGACAAATTCCTGCTCAACTTCCAAGGGTACCACCCAGACACCGACGCCTTGGCCGAACTCTCACTCTGCAAGCAGCTGGAAAAAGAGACTCTGTGGGAGTATTACCGCAAGTTTCTAACACTCAAGTCACAGCTGCCCTCAGTTGATGACCAGATCGCCATTCACTACGCCATCAGTGGCCTTCGCGCCGGTGTCCTTTACAGCCATTGCATCAGGGACCCGCCCAAGAACCTCCAGGAATTATATCAACTATTTGAAAAATATGCCAAATCCGAAGAGCTCCACCAGCGCAAGGTTGAGTCTCAGAGGAAACCCAAAGATGCTCCACAGTCCAGCCGCACGTGGATGAGGACTCCGCAGCCAGACTCCGGCCGAGACGACCGTAATCAGCAGCAGGTGCACAACATTGCCAACCAGCACCCCGCTGGTGATGCCCCTCGCCGCCAGGAATATCCCCCCCAGGGTCGCGGAAGTGGAACTCGCGGTAGGGGCCGGGGACGCGCGCAGCCGCCGCGCCGATTCTACTGTCTCTTCCACGGCAAAGACTGCGCCCACCAAATCAAAGACTGCCCAGAGACGAAGGCCACCAGAGACAGGATGGCACGGGTGCAACCGGCCGACAACCCAAGAGTCGTCGCGCACACTTATCAGCAACACCCTCCACCATACATCCACGCCCCCACCCCGCATCCACCGCACCACGCTTACCAACACCATCAGGAAGTACAAATCGTACCTCCCCCACCCCCACCTCCACACCAGCAACAACAAAACATCCCCCACCCCCACGCCCCCAAGCAGGAAGACTTCGCCGATCAGCCGTATCGCGGAGTCATTCATATGATCACTGGGGGGTCCAGTGTCGACTTCGACACCAAGCGACAGAAGCGGGACCACTACCGCAGCATCAACCACGTCGCCATCACCGGTCTAGTCGTGCAGACGAAGTGGTCCCATGTACCGCTAACTTTCGACGCCCGAGACGTCGACCTGCGCAGCGCCCCCCATGTCGACGCCATGGTCATCAACTGCAGTGTGGCAGGCTAGGACCTGCACAAAGTCCTCGTTGATAATGGCAGTCAGGCAGACATCATTTTCCTCCATGCCTTCGACCGCATGGGCATAAGCCACAGCTTGCTCAAGCCTTCGGACAATCCGTTGTACGGCTTCAGCGGCAAGGGCACTTTTCCTATCGGCAAAATAGAGTTGCCTCTCTCCTTCGGTGTAGCGCCCAATGCCCGAAGTGAGCAAATAACCTTTGACATCGTCGACATGGTGTATCCGTACAACGCCATCATGAGCCGGGGCTCCATCAACAAGTTTGAAGCAACCATTCACGGATTGTACCTGTGCATGAAGATACAAGGTCCGTTAGGCGCCATCTCGGTCTACGGCAATCAGCAGACTGCGCGCAATATAGAGTGGGACTTCGTCCCCGAGCAAAGAAATGTCCACTGCCTTACGGCCCAGCGTGAGGTCCCAGCGCCCGCCAGCCCAACTAAAAAACAACACAAGGCGCAGCTGCAAAGCAACGACGGGACCAAGACTGTCCCCCTCGACCAGGCCACGCCCAAGCAAACAGTCACGATCAGCGAAGACCTCACTTCGCATGACAAGGAAAAACTCCTGTGCTGCTTGTCCAAGAACAAGGACGTCTTTGCTTGGTCAGCCCTCGACCTGGTCGGGGTCAGCCGATCCATAATTGAGCACAGCTTGGGAATCGACCCCTCGGTGAGACCGAAAAAACAACGGCTTCGCAAAATGTCCAACGAGAAGACAGAGGCCGCCAAGGCAGAGGTACACCGCCTCCTGGAAGCCAAATTCATCGAGCCAGTGGCTTACCCCACGTGGCTCTCCAACGTGGTAATGGTGCAGAAAAAGAGCGGCAAGTGGCGAATGTGCATAGACTTCACCAGCCTCAACAAGGCCTGCCCAAAGGACAACTTCCCATTGCCCCGGATCGACAAAATAGTCGATAGCGCGGCCGGGTGCGAGGTCATGTCACTCCTCGACTGCTTCTCCGGTTATCATCAAATATACATGAAGGAGGACAAGGCCAGCACCAGCTTCATAACACCCTTCGGCACATATTGCTTTATCAGAATGCCGGAGGGACTCAAGAACGCCGGGTCCACCTTCTCCCGGCTCACTAAAACAGTGCTCGAAGGGCAAGTCGGCAGAAACGTATTCACATACGTGGATGACATCATCGTCGCCAGCAGGAATAAACAGGACCATCTCGCAGACCGCACCAAGACATTCGCGAACATGCGGGACACACGACTTCGCCTAAACCCCGATAAGTGCGTCTTCGGTGTTCGACAGGGGAAAATATTGGGTTATCTGGTATCACACCGCGGCATCAAGGCCAACCCAACCAAAATCTAGGCCATTATCAACATGAAGCCCCCGCAGTCAGCCAGAGAGGTCCAGCGTCTGACGGGCAGAATGGCCGCCCTCAACAGGTTCATTTCCAAATCTGCTGAGTGAAGTCTTCCCTTCCTCAAAACACTCCGCGACGCAAAAGACTTCGCTTGGGGACCAGAGCAGGCGGCGGCATTCGCCTCACTAAAACAGTACCTGATGGAGTTGGCCATTCTTACGAGCCCCGACTCTTCGCTACCACTGTTGCTTTACGTTGCGGCTTCGCCGCACGCGGTCAGTGCGGCACTGGTTCAGGAGCAGACAGTAGAGGGCGTGATCAGGCAGTGCCCAGTATATTATGTCTCCGAAGTGCTCACACCGTCAAAATGTAACATGACGGAGCTCGAAAAGATTGCATATGCAGTTGTTATGTCTTCACGCTAATTGCGCCACTACTTTGAAGCATTCAAGGTCCGCGTCACCTCAGATAGGGGACTCGGCGAATTATTCAGAAACCCGGAGGCATCGGTACGGATAGCCAAATGGGTGGCCGAACTCTCTGGCTACCACATCACTTTCGAGCCCAGGACAGCGATCAAGTCACAAGTTCTAGCAGACTTCGTCGTTGACTGGACCGGGCCAATAACACAGCCGGATCCATCCGCAGAGAAGGCTTGGACAATCCACTGCGACGATGCTTGGTGCCATGCGGGGGCAGGCGCTGCTACAGTCATCACCTCACCCGCCGGGGTCAAGCACAGATACGCGACACGCTTAAGCTTCGCTCTGGAATCTGACAGATGCACAAACAACATAGCAGAATACGAAGCTGTCATCCTCGGCCTCCGCAAATTAAGAGCCCTCGGCGTCACCACCTGTATAGTCCGAACAGACTCCAAGGTAGTCGCCGGCCAAGTCGAGAAAGACTATGCAGCAAAGGACCCCGCACTTATGCAGTACCTCGCGGCCATCCGAAGTCTCGAGAAACAATTCAAGGGATTCACATTGCAGCATGTGGACCGGGCCAAGAATGAAGAAGCTGACGCATTGGCCAAGGCAGCCGCCAGGGGTGAAGCCCTACCCTCCGACGTGTTCTATCACGTCATCGGCACGCCAGCCGTCCGTAGCCCTGAAGGGCTCCAAATAACCAATGACAGCGAGGGCCACCGCGTGATCAATCTTATCATGACCGAAGACTGGCGGGCGCCAACAACCCTGTACCTGCAGGGGTACTATCACCCAGTCGACAGCAACGAGGCCAAGCGCCTCCACCACCGAAGCCGGGACTTCACATTGATCGAGGGCCAACTTTACAAAAAGGGGGTCAGTCAGCCGATGCTTAAGTGCGTCACTGAGACCGAGGGCGTTCAAATCCTGCGCGAAGTCCACAGGGGGACCTGCGGCTCCCACGCAGGCCCCAGGGCCCTAGCGGCAAAGGTGATACGCCAAGGTTTCTACTGGCCCGCCATCATCTGCGCCGCAAATCGGGTTGTCAGATCCTGCGAGGCCTACCAGAAATTTTCCCCACGCTCGGGACGCCCCTCGCAGTTCACGAAGCTGATCGCCCACACGTGGCCCCTTCAGCGCTGGGGCCTAAACATTGTCGGGCCCCTGCCCACGGCTCAGGGGAACCTCAAGTTCACCTTTGTAGCCGTTGAATACTTCACCAAATGGATTGAAGCGAGGGCAGTATTCACCATCACATCAAAGACAGCCCAGAAATTCTTCTGGCAAAATATTGTTTGCCGCTTCGGAGTACCATCCGAACTCACGGTCGACAACGGCAAGCAGTTCGACAACCAAGATTTCAAAGACTTCTGCTTCTCCATCGGCACCAAGCTTGCCTTCGCCTCCGTGTACCACCCCCAGTCCAACGGAGTCGTGGAGCGCGCCAACGGCAAAATTTTCACAGCTATCAAGAAAATGCTCCTCGACGACAAAAAAGGCAAGTGGCCCGACCTGCTACTCGAAGTGGTCTGGGCACTGAATACAACTGAGTGCAGGGCGACTGGGTTTACCCCCTTCCGCCTATTATACGGATCGGAGGCCATGACTCCACAAGAAATAAAGCATGGGTCGCCTCGGACAGCCGCGTCGGCCGTCCCAGACGTAGATGAGCCGACTTCGAAGGATCTCATCGACAGAGACCGCGTCTTCGCCCTACAGGCTCTGGACAAATACCAAGCCCAGACAAAAGCATGGCGTGACTAGGGTGTCGTCCCAAGGGAATTCAGCGAAGGGGACCTCGTCCTCGTCCGGACAGCTCGAACGGAGTCCAGAGGCAAGCTGGAGCCCATGTGGGAAGGCCCTTACATCGTCAAGTCGAAGGCCTCCCCCAGCGCATACAGGCTTGCAACGCCAAACAGCGAAGACTTAGAGCATTCCTGGAACATTGATAATCTGCGCAAATTTTTTGTTTGACTCATCAGGGCCAGCTCGCCCTTGTAATTTGCAAAAACAATTTTGTTCTGGCCCGCACTCTTTTCCTCCTAGGGGGTGAGGTTTTTAACGAGGCGGAGTCATGTAATATACAAGAGAAAAATCCCCCGCAAAATCCACGTCGAAACAAGACCGCATAGACGGTCTTCGACATTCGACTAATACAAAGTCACCGCGAAGTCCAGCGGCAGCCGCCCTCGCGTGCGACAACTCCGCGCAGAAGTCGCCTAAGGGTGCAGCCTGGACTAGCACAACAAGTGCGAAAAATCGAAGTCTTCCATGAAGACTATCCGCGCAGAAGTCGCCTAAGGGTGCAGCCGGACTAGCACAACAAGTGCGAAAAATCGAAGTCTTCCACGAAGACTATCCGCACAGAAGTCGCCTAAGGGTGCAGCCGGACTAGCACAACAAGTGCGAAAAATCGAAGTCTTCCATGAAGACTATCCGCGCAGAAGTCGCCTAAGGGTGCAGCCGGACTAGCACAACAAGTGCGAAAAATTGAAGTCTTCCACAAAGACTATCCGCACAGAAGTCGCCTAAGGGTGCAGCCGGACTAGCACAACAAGTGCGAAAAAATGAGGTCTTCAGCGAGGGCTATCCGCGCAGAAGCCACTCAAGGGTGCCGCCGGATTAGCACTACAAATACGAAAAATCGAGGTCTTCCACGAAGACTACCCGTGCAACAATCGCCTAAGGGTGCAGCCGGGCTAGCACAATAAGTGCGAAAAATCCTAGTTTTCCACGAAAACTATCCCTGCAGAAGTCGCCTCAGGGTGTAACAGGGACAGCGCAACAAGTGCGACGAACCGACTACAATGGTACAGCCGGACGAAGCCTAACGAGTGCAAAAACGGCTACACCAAACTGTCCGCACAAAGACCGACTACATGCGCACCAGACCAACATAACAAATACACCAGACCAAGCACATAACGCCCTCGCGAACATAGCCGAGTGTGCAAAGGCACGCAACCTCATCATACAAGCCATTACACATGTACAAGCGAGGGCATCACACTCTACATCGGCTCAGCCTTCGGAATAATTCCCATCTCCCTATAGTTAAATAACATTATCCTAAGCTCCTCACCCGCAAAAAAACTTCACAACTCCCCCTCACCTGCACTCATAGCGGCCGGCAAGGACAACAGTTCCTGCCTGCTAGCCCCACTCACACGAAGTCGACCGATGTCCGCCCCACCCACTCTACGCTTCGCAACCGCCCTTCGCCGCCTACGCCCAGTACTCGGACCAGGCACAACTTCAGCATCCGCAGCTTGCGGCGAGGCCTCCGCCGCTGCCACATCCAAGGCCGCAAAATAGTCCAAGTCCTCATCCGACGACTCCTCAGTCCACTCAACCGAGCTCCCAGAGTCACCAAAATCAGAAAACTTAGATGCAGACCCATCTGATTTATTCCCATCATGCACAGTCGAAGCCGCCAAACAATTAGTAGTAGCGGTTGCGTGCGCAGGCCCAAAATCTTGAACCTGCGCAGCAACCAAGGTTCAGCAACAATATCTAAAATTTCCTAACTACCCACACCCACTAGGCCACCTGCGAAGACCCAGCCGTCGCGGGAGCCTCCGCCGTCGCCTCCGCCGCCACCGTCACAGGATCCTCAGCCCTCGGCGCAGCAGTTGGCGACGGGCCTCCGCCGGCCGCAGTGGCTGCAGGGGCATCAGGAACGCCTTCGGCGGTCTCCGGGGGCGGGCTTCCAGCCGGCCGCAGCGGCTGCGGGGGCATCAGGAGCGCCTTCGGTGGTTTCCGGGGGCAGCTCCAGGGCGACCTCGGACACAGCCGCCGCCGGGTTCGACTCCGGGTCAGGCAGCGCGCTGTTCAAAGCCCTGAAATCATCCACCCTCTCGCCGCGCGCCGCATGAGACACAGCACACAAATTCAACAAACCCATACATAGCCCACACTCAACAAACACCAAACAAAACCCAAACAATTACCTAACCCCTCGCCGTCTCGGCCCGCTCCCTGACCACCTCTTGACCGTGGGGGCCCCACATCCGGTCGTAGAGGGCTCCGGCGGATTCCTTCACTATAGGGTCCTCAACCTTGTAGATATCACGCTCGAAATCCTCATCAGCTTGGTCGAAGACCTCATAGTGCCGGCACCCTTCGCGAGAGAGCGCGTTCATCGCCCCCTCGCAGGTGACCAGGGAAGCATAAGACATAAACCCCTCCACGATGGTGGGGAGCGCCTGCAGCTCCTCCTGTACCCACTCAAGGCAGCGAAGTCCGGGCTCTCGGTCCGGCACTTCAAATTCAGCGGTCCGCGTGCCCAGCTCATGGTATGAATCCATGAGCTGTTTGCGTGTCCGCTCAGCCTCCGTGCGCGTCGAGGCCTCGGCCCTCTCCACACGGCTCTGCAGCGCGCTAAGCCTCTCCTCCAACTGCTCGGCGTGCTGCCTGGCAAGACTGCCCTCCACCCGCGCCAAATTGGCCTCCGCCTGCGCAGCCTGCGCCTTGGCGAGGGCCTCATTAGCCTCCTTCCTCTCCTCCGCCAGTTGGCGCCGGTGGTCAGCCTTCTCACCCTCCAGCACAGCCACCTTATCCGCCAGCTTGCGGCATTTGCTGTCGACGACCGACTTCTCCCGGACGGCGTCAGCATGTTGCGTCCGAAGTCTCTCGACTTCGGCAGACACAACTGCCGTCAGGGCTCCCGACGCCGTGCGGTCAGCGAAGTCAGTCGCCTACAACACAGACATAAGACCACAGCCCCAGCAAAGCCGGTAAAAAACCGAAGTCCAGCTCCACGTACCTCACTTAGAGCCTCCTTCAGCTCCTTCAGCCGGCGGGACACAGCACCCGCCTCGTCCCTGACTGCAGCGAGCGCCGGAATCTCGCCACCGGCACTAAACGCACCGCCCTTCGCCCCGGCAGGCGGAGCAACAACAATGTTGGCCTTCGTCCGACCCTGCAACATATCAACTTATTAACCTAAAAAAACTCGAGACAGCGACTTACCAACAAGATAATCTTCCACACTAATGTCGGTGGCGAAGTCGGCGATGCGCTTGCCCAGCGGTGGCAACTCTCGGGCCGCCTTCGCAGCCTCCGGCACCCCGCTGGGCACAGGGGCAGCCTTCACAGACTTGGAACCACCGGCGGCAGCCGCCTTCGCAGCCTCCGGCGCCCTGCTGGATGCAGGGACGGCCGACTTCGCCACCAGCGGCGGCTGGCCTCCGCCGGGGGCGGTAGCCCTCGCAGCCCCCCGCTGCCTCTTTGGCCTGGCTTCATGAAGCCTGACGACCGCCTGGCGCTTCTGTGCAGCTCCCTGGCGATCCTTGTCCATCACTGCCAACACAACAGCAGCAATATTCCGCCCGTAAGGAAACACTTTCCAATCACGAACCATGCGAGATGTAAAAAAGTCTTCGCCGGCCGCACGGGGGACAGGAACATTCTTAGGCCACCAACCCCTGGTAACCCTCAGCATCCGCGCCGAAGACTCCCGGAGCTCGGGCGAAGACATCCTTCCCCCCGGGGCCGCGCATGTCCTCATCAATTCTCTAGCAAAACCATCAGAAACCCCAAGTCCTCCCACAGCAGTACCTAGTTTCCTCTTCTTAGAGGACGGGGCGGCCGCCGGCGCGGGGTCGTCTCTAGACTCTACCACCGGTTTCTTCCCGCGACGATCCACATCGTCTTGGCCGGGATAACCGCCATACGGCAGACAATTCAACTCAAAAACCCTGTTCAAGCGGTCATTTGACCCGTGAATGTCCTAGCTACGCTGGCCCTCTGTCCTCGGCACGTACCGACCAACGATCCGCACCGCCCCATCTTCCGCCTGACGCACAAAGGCGGTCGGATCGCGGCTATGCAGATCCAGCGCGAAGGCAGGACTTCGCACCAGCTTCCCACCATGGGAAGGCATCTGGCGAGGGCACACTTCGCCCAGCGCCCAGCCATGCGCCAAAGGCCATACCCCGTACGCCACAAACTCCTCAACCAAATCGCGCCCGCTGCTCAGGACCGGCGGCGCACCGAAGGGCCCCTTCATCCACATCATCCTCCGCCACTTCAAAAGGTGGGTACGCTGAGTAAAAATGCGAGCACATCTCAGACACGGGGAGCCCCGGATGGTCTTCGACTGTACCCTCCGCGACTTAGAACCAAAAATCATGCCAATTGCCCCACTTGTTGCGGGCGCAAGGAACCAACTCAACTACCTCCATCGTGGTCTTGCCGGTCTTCGACGTAAATGTACAGGACCTAAACTGAGCAACTTCATTTCCAATCATCCTCTTCTGCCAGTACAGGCAATAGTACTTCGCGAAGACTTCGACTGATGGCTGTCCACCGTACGAAGTCGTCGCCCACACATACTTCGACAGAGCCACCACGGCATTCGGAGTCAGCTGATGGATCTGAACGTTAAATCTGCGCAGGACTTCTCCAACAAATCGGTGCGTAGGCAGGCGGAGACCAGCGGCAAAGAACGCCTCGAACACAACCAACTCGCCTTCCGGCTCGGGGACTTCCTCCGTCCCTGGGACACGAGCGACTCCGCCGCCAAAGTAACCAAGCCAGCTGAATATCTTGCACGCGGACCGACGACATCCGCGACACACCAAAATCCACCGTATCGCTGGCGCGCAACTCCTCCGCCGCCACAGTACTCAGCGTTTCCTCAGACGACGCGTCGGCCGGCGGCATAGCGGCAGCAGAAGAAGAAGAGGTCAGCATCGCTACGTACCATCGGCGGCGGCGGGCGGTCTGCTTCACTCGAGCCAGATCTCCGGCGAACAAGAGCAAGGAGGGCAGACGAGCAGCAAAGACGGTGGAAAAAAGTGGCTAGGGTTTTCACGGAGCGCGGAAGGATAAAGTTCAAAACGCGCCGCCCCCCGCCCCCTTTTATACAAAGGGCGCGGCGCTTCGGGAAACCCGCAGTCCAACAGTACGGTGTCAATCAACGGTCATGTCAAAAACCCCCGCGGAACCACTTCGAGCGAGGGCAGCGTCTCTACCATCTAGCGACGTCTTCGACACCAGATGACTTAGTCGAACTGGTCCCTCGGAGGGCAAATGTTGGGGCGAAGGCAAAGACGCCACCCTTCGCTCGAGGCCTTCGCCGTAGTCGTTGGCCCAACGGAGACAAGACAACGAGCAGGGACACCCTTCGCCTCATGCGACATCGGACGAAGACCCGTGACGAGGTCATCCCACCGTGCGGCCTCGTCCAGCACGGAGGCCCACGTGTGATCCGGCCCATTGTAACGGGCCCTGCGTGGCCGCTGCGTGTTACGGGCCTAATTTGTAAAAGCGTCCCTATAATTACAGTCTGTAACCCCGCTTTATGGGAATATTCCGGGGATAACCTAGGTGTCTGAGGGCACATGCGTCCTTAACACGGGACGCTGGGCACCCGGACACCTATAAATACCCCCGCACAGTGCCCTTGAGAGGCTAGATGAACAGAGCTTTTGCCATCACGTGCTGAAACCCTGTGTGCGCTATTACACCCCCCCCGTTGGATCAACTTGCGCCTGTGAGCAAGTTCCAACAGGTGGCAGAACCGGTGGTTTTATCTCCGGAACAACGGCGGGATGCTTCCGCCATTTTCTCAACGAGTGGTGACCGCCGCCGGCAATAACTGGCGCTGGGGGGCCATGCGCGAGAACCAGGAGAAGCTCTAGCCTATTCTGCAGGCCTTGCAGAAGTTACGAGATGAGGGCCTTATCGCTGCGGGGGTCATCGCCGCTATCCATCGTCGGAGGGTGCTCCCTTTGGCAGAGCGGAGGTTGTGGCTTGCGGAGATGAAGCCGGGGGTCGATTTGGAGGGCTCACGGATGTCCTCGACCTCCATCTCCGTCGATGACCTTCTCAAGCAGGTAGTAGGTACGGTAGGGAGGCTGGATGCTGGTGCCCTTAGCTAGCCCACGATGCATCCCGACCGTGGGTATGTGTCCCTGGTAAGCACCCGGTCCTTCTCCTGTTTTGCGCCGAGTTTTCTGCGCCTTTGATTCTTACTGTTGGGATTTTTGTTCGTCCCCAGGGGTTGAGGATTTATAAACCCGCCCGACCGCCGGTCCCGGAGGACGCGGCGGACCGAGCCACACGGAGGCTTGCCACGGAGAAGGCAAAGGAGAAGAAGGATGCGGAAAAGGCCCGAGCTCGCGAGAGGATGCGAGCTCGGGAAGCCTTGGAGAAGTGTCGTCGAAGACAGGCGAGGGATGGGCTCCCGAGGGAGCCGTCGCCGGAGACACCTAACGACGATGACGATGATGACGAAGACGATGACATGGCGGTCCGACTTGGCCTCAGCCCAGACCCGAGGCTAGGCCAGAGGTTGCCGAGCCGGCCTCCAAGTGGGCTGACACCATCAGTGCCTGGGGCCAGGACACCAAGGTCCCGCTCCGAGGAGCGGGGGCAGGCCGAGGGGGTACTTGACCCCTTAGCCGAGAGAATTGGGGCGACTCGGGGGGTCAGGCCAATCCGCCTGTCCCCCAAGAGCAAGCGCCCGTGCCGGTCGTACAGGAGGCCGGTCCCTCATCCGTCGTGACGACGCCTGGGCAGGCCGCTCCCTTGGTGCCTCGGGCGCCCGAGGTGGAAGCGGCGCCGAAGCCGGCAGCGGGGCAACCCTCGGCAGCGCCTGCGGAGACTAGGGGCCCGAGGGGCCTCTCCGCAGGCACGATTGGCCTTGCCCCGGAGCGGGTAAGTGTCTGAGGATCCTTCTGTCTTGGTTTTTTCACGGTGTGTCTTGTACTTGCACTCTCTCTCTTTCAGCAAGCGGAGGCAGGGCCCGGCCGGTTTGGCCCCCACGAAGGCCCTTAAGATGGGGATGGCCTCTGCAGCTGGTGCTGCGGCGCGTCATGCCGGTTGGTTGGCCTCCACGCAAGGCGCCCTCCAACGGGGGGCCCAGGCGGCACGAGTTGCCATGGGGCAAGCCTCCCCGGCCGACCCCCCCGTTGGAGCGGCCATCATGCCGGGGGAGGCTGCTGACGTGGCCGTGGCCCCGAGCCCACCTGACTTGTTGTCGGCGCCGGCATTGTCTCCTGCCGGGGCCGTCGCTGATTCGCCCGCGGAGCCGCCCGTTGCTGCCGACGTCGGGATGGTTGAGGCGCCACCGCCCGTGGTCATCCCCGACCTCCCTGTTCTCGGCCATGAGGAGAGGGCGGCCGTCGCTGCCGAGGTTGGTGATCGGAGGCCCGCCACCTTAGCCGAGGAGAGGCCCAGTACGTCGACGGCGGTGGTACCCGATGCGTCGGCTGCAGGGGGACCCGATGCCTCGGTGGAGGAGCGTGCAGAACCGCGGCCTGTCCTGGGGAGCAGCAGCCTTATCCCTGCGCAGCTCAACCCCAATGAGTGGTGTGGGCAGTCGCTCTGGTTCTGGGGCCGCGGCACATCGAAGCCCCTCCTCTTCCTCAATGATGAGTTGGAGGAGAAGGCTCAGGATAGTTTCCGTGAGTATACCGAGGCGGCGATGAGGTCGCTTCGGTCGACCATGGAAACCCTTTCCAGGGACATTCCCAGGGTTTTCCAGGTAAGGACTTAGACGTACACCTTGCGTGACCAGGGCATTCTTTGTGACATCTTGTTTTCCTTCCTCAGGAGCTCGCGGACGCGAGCACCGCCAAGTCACTGTTCATCCACCGCGAAAGCGACGTTTGGGAGTCGCTGCGATCCCAGCGGGCCGCGCTTGCCGAGGCCAATGAGAGCCTTGCCCAACAGAGCGCCGAGGTGGTGGACCTTCGGTTGCTCTGCGACGGGCTGAAGTCGGAGGCAGTAGCGGTGCGGACAGAGGCGGCGTCGGCACGAGCGGAGGCTTTGTCGGCCCGGGAGCAGGTGGCTTCCTAGGCTGAGGAGATGCGACAGCGATAGCTGGAGCTTGGCCAGGCTATCGGCGAGTGGGACCAATCTCGGAGCCAAGCTGCCGAGGCCGTGAGCCGGGCTGAGGCCCTTAGGGGTCAGCTGGCTGAGGCTACGGAGCGGCTAGCCGAGGCGTCCGCTCAGGCCGAAGGTATGTTTTGCCCGCTTTGTGACTTTGTTTTTGTCTCCATTCTTCTCCTTGCGTCTGAAGAATGTTGTCCTGCTGTCTGCAGGGTTCGAGACGGCTCTTAACGAGTCCGTCAAGAACTGCAAGGCGCTCGCCCTGTGTAATACTCAAATTTGTATACAAAGGATATAGTAGATCTCCTCATTTTATGTGCCTTAATTGCATCATGAAAAGAGCATACATAAAATCAAGGATGATTAAATTAAACCAATAATGCTAAAATAAAATAAAGTGCATTTTATTGGAGTTTTATATGTTTGTGCATTAAATAAAATAATGAGGATAAAAATAATAAGGTAATAATTATTTGAAGTTTGATTAAACCCTAAATTTGAAAATAGGGTTTTGAAAATAAGAAGAGGAATGATATAAAAATATAAAAATATAAATATCCTTAAACTTATTACTTTTAACTGTACAAACATAGTGTAAATGATGAGCCATAAAGTTTGAATTTAAACTTGAATTCAAATTGGATTTGAAAATGGAGAAAAAGGAATGGAAAATAAAAGAATAAAACTAGACCCAACTAAAATGGGCCTCGCTCCACCCAATTCGGCCCAGTAACAGAACCTACCGCGCGGCCTAACCACGGGGACACCACACGTACTAGCCACTCTGCGCCTGACATGTGGGCCCGCCTTGGTCAGCCGCAGCCTTCTCTCAGCGCCCGTTGCCTCCTTTCCCCGTGCGGCTTACATGTGGGTCCCGCCTGTGTTCTCACCAGTGCGCGTGCCCACCGTATGCTGTCTCTGGCGCATGGGCCCGCTTGAGCAGCTCGCCCTTCTTCCTCAACAGAAAACGCGATTTCTTCTACGCGCGCGCGGAATCCGCGGGCGCCTGACCCGCTCGTGGCTGGATAACCAGCTTCCGCCCGGGGTATAAATCCCTACGCAGCTCGCTGACTCTTAGCCCCCCTAATCACGAGGACTTCTTGGCCACTGCCACCGGTGTCAAGGGTGAGAACCGAGAGGAGAGAGAGGGTGCCACTACCGCTGAAGCTCGCCATTGCCACCGTTGAGGCCAGTGCTGGCGAGCCAGTAAGCTTCGTCGCGTTGTAGGAAGGGTGCCCGAAGCCTTCACGAGAGGGCGAACCACCAAGATCACCGCCAATTGCTCGTTGTACCATCGTGTTCCGCCGTCGCTCGTGGTTAGCAACCGTCGCGACACCGCTCACGGTAATGACCTCTCCCCTGTCTCCGCCAAACCCTTGATTTGGGATAGCACCCATTCCGCGATGCGTAGGGCCACGTTTGTGCAGAGATTGGGGAGCTCGCCGGCGAGCTCCGCCGTGATGGCGAGTTCTGTCGCACCGTTGGTCGGCTGTGCGATGTTGGGGGGGGGGAATACCCTTGTGTCGTCAGATGGGAATTGGACGGCCCTGATTAGATCCTGGGATAACTCTTCGTAGTGATTTAATCCAAGCCATCTGTAGGGAATCATGTGTATCTGGGGAGTTGATGGCGTTTCAGCCGTTGGATCGTGATCCCACGATCTGTATTACATATCAGTCCGGTTAAGTAATCGGTTGATCTAGACCCTCAGATTCTAATCGTGCGGCCCATATATAACCATACCCCTTCGCTGAGGCCGTTTTACAAAAGAGACCCCAAGGATAGACATAATAAACCTGCCGTCCAGTGGAACTGTTCCCTGAGTCTAGGTTATCTTGCGCAGGGGCCCCTGACTTCTCTGGAATTCGAGGCCCAGTCCAGAGATGATTAAAAACAGAGAATTAATTATAGAATTTAGTTTTTAATACAAAAACAATTCTAGAAACTTGTAAAATGCATAGAAAATTCATTTTAACTCTAAATTGAACCATCCCAATTTCTAAAATTTTGTAATAATATTCTCTACCATTTAGTGTCTCTGTTCTGGCATGAAAACAGTAAGAAAATTAATTTATCATCTAATCCTATTTCAATCACATTAAACCTTAGGAAATTCATAACTTGAAATCTATAACTCCAAATTTAATGATTCCAGTTCCTATGATCTCATTTTAATGTGTAGATTTTTACTGTATATTTTATTTTACATGTTTGATGTGATGTTCATTTATGCTATACTATGTATGTATTGTGTTGATGCGAGTAGACGAGCAAGCCACTGTGGATTCTGAGGTTCAGCAAGTAGAAGTAGCTGAGCAGGAGCTCATTGAAGGCAAGTTGTGCCCTTGATCACTTACTTTTTCCCAGCCATGTTCTTATTAATTTTAATGATCTGCATAGGTTAATTTTGATGGGATCCTTTAGGTTACCCCAGTTTTGATTATCTTTATACCTTGTTCACCCCTGAAATATTTTTGGGTAGTACCTGCTATTGCTTTATGTGGATTGGGTATGGAGATACAACATTCATTATTACTCTTTTATTATCTTATTATTATTATTATTACTGTTCATGTTAAGATCATTAAATTAATGGGAACATAGAGCGACCACCCAGGAAAATAGTGCTACCACAAGGGTTTAATGGGACGCCCTTGGCTGATTAACTAGGAAAGCTAGTGGAGGTCTTCCTTACCCGAAAGGGGCAAGGGCAGTAGGGGAGTGGTCAGTGTAGGGAGGTCCTTGGGTTGATTTTGCTGCGATGGTGGTCAGGCGAGGGATTCCTGCACTAGAGCTTCCTATAAACTGTAGCGAGATTTCTGAAGCTAGTGGAACTTTGTAAAGGCCTCGTAGTGTTACCCTGCCTCGCCTCCTCGGTAGAGGTGTATGGGATTGGCCGTCTCTTGGCAGATGGGTAACATGACTTGTGGGTAAAGATGCGCAACCTCTGCAGAGTGTAAAACTAGTATACTAGCCGTGCTCACGGTCATGAGCGGCTCGGACCCTCACATGATTAATTTATGGAACTTAAATTTAATTTGACATTTGCATCGCATTTAGGATTATTTTACTATTACTTTTCTTTATTATTATTAAGGTTTGGTATTTACTTACACCTAGTAATTGCTAATAAAATTTTGATCCAACTTATAAAAGCAATGCTCAGCTTCAGCCTCTATTTCATTGATCAGCCTTACACTACATGAACTCCCACCTTTGGTGAGTTCATGCCACATTATTCCCCACGACTTGTTGAGCTATGAACGTATGTGAGCTCACCCTTGCTGTCTCACAACCCCCCCCCCCACAGGAGAAGAACATGTGATTCAGGAGGAGCCACAAGGCGAGGAGTATGATCTAATCTAGGTGGCGTTTCTCAGTTGACATTGGCGCCGACGATCCTTAGTTCATTTTATATTTATTCTTTTATTTTGTAATAAGTCTTCCGCTATGTAATAAATACTCTGATGTTTCGTGACATTTATCTCTATACACTCTGTTATTATATATGTTGTCTTCTTGGCGCATGTATGAGATGCACCTGGCTTTGTTCCTTAAAGCCGGGTGTGACACCCAGGCGGCTGAGCAGAAGGAGGCCGACCGTGTGGCCATGTCTAAGGCTATCTCGGCTTTCTGCCAGGCCTTTGGCCTCGACGACGTCCCCTCGGGTAGCTCCCCCCAGAGTCATCTGCGGGCCTTGGGCGACCATGTGCGCAGCAGACTCCGCGGGGCGCTGCACCACGGCGTTAGGCGGGCCTTCACCGTGCTCGCTTCCCACTACGACGTGGATCTGGAGCGGGTCAGCGAGGGGTACTGCTTACCCGACGAAGAGGAGGCTGCCTTAGCCGAGGTCCAGAGGCTTGACGCGGCTATCGAGGGCCCAAGCGCGGCGCTGGCTTCCTCCTTTGAGGTGGAGATCCTTCCGCCCGTGTCGCCGTCTGAGGCCGGGCCAGATCCTGCCGAGGGTGGAAACGACGCCGAGGGTGCTGTTCCTCCCCCTGCCGATGTCTGAGCCTGCAGGAATAGTTTGTTCTAAGTATGCGTATGTTTTTTTGTAGCCACTGAGGCCTAAACATTTTTATTGTTGGAGTTTAAAGCTGCGTTTCCTTTCCTCTCGTTTCGAACATTAGGACTTGTTCGGTAGCAGAGTCACTTATCCGAGCGTGAGCTACCCTTCGTGGAAGGTGACGAGTGAGGTATCCGTATCCCGGAGGCATAGGAGTCCCTCGGCTCGGTCGGCCTTGCTGTTTAAGGTCTCTTTCACTCGTTTTAAGGATTCTGTCATCGACATAGTCGAAATGGTATGAAAGTTGCTTTCTACCCGAGCATTAGGACTTGTTCGGTAGCAGAATCACTTATCCGAGCGTGAGCCGCCTTTCGTGGAAGGTGACGAGTGAGGTATCCGTATCCCGGAGGCGTAGGAGTCCCTCGGCTCGGTCGGCCTTGTCGTTCAAGGTCTCTCGCGTCGTTTTTAGGATTCCACTATTGACATAGCCAAAAAGCACAAAAGACGTTTTCTACCCGAGCGTTAAGACCTGTTCGGTAGCAGAATCACTTATCCGAGCGTGAGCTGCCTTTTGCGGAAGGTGATGAGTGAGGTATCCGTATCCCGGAGGCGTAGGAGTCCCTCGGCTCGGTCGGCTGTGGGGGACAGATATCCCCCGGGTCCACTAGAAGGGTAAAAGACCTCACGAAAGGCCCAAGGGCCCAATAAATCGTAAGGTCATTCCTTCATGGGCCTAGGGAGGGACAATCAGTAAAGCAGATCGACGTAGGGCCGGATCGGTGTAAGCCCGGACGACCTCACAGCGTTGAGCAAGAAACCGCAACAGAAGATCCGAATTTCCCGCGCTGGAGCCCCATGCAACGGAACCAGGCGAGGATAGGTCGGCAGAATCATAGGAAGATAGACTCAAATAGTTCACTATCCTTTAGGCGCACGTTGTGATCATATCCATATGTACTGTCCCACGGTCGAATATATAAGGCCCAGGGGGCACCCCTTCAGAACAATCGATTCCAACTCTACACTACCCCGCCATCTACCTCAACCCTCCACGTCATCGCTCTAGAGAACTACCTTGTAACCCATTACACAAAGCATCTTCGCCAGGACGTAGGGTGTTACACATCTTTAAGCGGCCCGAACCTGTAAACATTGTCTATTCTCTCGTGCGTCTGGCACGAACCATTTTGCTACAGTCGGCGACACCGTCCTACTCCTAAAAACACCTCGAGGGGCAACCCCGGGTGTGCAGTCGGACCCAAAACACCGACAGCTGGCACGCCAGGTAGGGGGGTGTGTCGACGATCTAAGCTAGCTCAATGGCCGTCACCTTCCACGACAAGATCACCTTCCGTCCCGGATCCACGTTCTGCTTCGGAACGATCTCGTTCGTAGCAGACGAAGAGGGAACTCTACACTAAATTGCAGATCCGCTAAGAAAGAAGTCTCCTCCAACAAACTCCGAGGATATCGGAAAAGCGCAACCTCCAGCTCTCCGAAGGAAGATCGCCACGACAGCCACGCCGTTCTACCCCGACGTTCTTTTCATCGGGAGAGCGGAGTCGCCTCCTGTCTCCGACGACGAGCCGACCGCGCCCGAGGAAGAACCACCTCAGCGGGAATCCCGTCGACGAAGAAACCGGCGCCGAAACATCCGGCAACATCACCGAGCCGGAGAACGGGATCCGGAGCAGCCTGTCCCGCGAGACGAGGTCTCGGAGATGGGAGAAACTCCGGAAGAACGCGTCTTCAGAGAACGAAGGAACTCCCGACGGCGTGATCGTCGACGAGCTCAGGAACAAGCCGAGCAAGACGCAAGGCAGCGTCGAGAAAATCCACTCTTCGGTCGCAACCTGAACCCCGACTTCACCCGAGCCATGAACACGCCAAGTGAAGTCGGAGGAGTACTAGCTCGGATAGCTGACGGACTCCCTCGGACTCCCGATGCAGAGGGCTATCGACGCCTGTTCACCCAAGCAGCCAACCATCTTCTACCTCTCGCTCACCCGCCGAACGACTTACGACACGCCATCAACAGCCGCCGAGACGCGCGGAGCTCCATCAATGCTTCGCGTGAACGACGGCATGAGAACGAGATCCACCGCCGAGAAGAGTACGACAGGGATCATGGCATCCCAACTCGGAGCCAAGCCACCAGAGCCGAATCAACGACGGCCTCGACTGGTGGAACTACCCGGGGACGGTCGAGGAACCACAACAACTACTCCCCTCCTCGGGACAGGCATCATCCCCAACGACAAGAGGACACATGCGGGGTGTCCGCCCTTACTCCACGCCTTAGGGCCATTCAATGGCCCCCTAACTTCAAGGTATCCAATGTCGATAAGTATGAACCTAAGCAGGACCCAGGAGGCTGGCTGGCCATCTACACCACTGCCGCTCGAGCCGCCGGAGCATCTGAAGACGTGATGACCGCGTATTTACCCATTGTCCTCGGGCAAGACGCACTGCAATGGCTACGACATCTACCTCGACACTGCATCGACGACTGGAGCGACTTCAGTCGGCGCTTCACTGCCAATTTTCAGTCCCTCTCTGACAAACCGGCGCAACCATGGGACCTCAAATCCATCAAGCGCCGGGGGATGAAACTCTCTGATCGTACCTCAAAAGGTTCCAGACCATGAGAAATCGTATCCCCGAGGTCACGGAGGCGGCCGTGATCGAGGACTTCTACAGAGGATCCAATGACTCGGCCTTCGTGCGAGCCATACTACAGATGGCGCCAACTACCTCCGAGGAGCTGTTCCGGGAAGCTGACCTTTACATCACCGCCGACGAGCGAGCCCAGGACCTCATTGGAGGAGTGAAGCCCGCATCGGCAGCGCCACGACGCGACGCGAACCAGCAACCTGACAAACGCTGGGAGAAGAGATCGCGCGAAGAGGTGCATGCCGCCGGACCACCTGCCTCTCGCGCCCGGGGAGGACCTCGTGGAGGCGAGCGCACGCTGGACGACATCCTCGACGCCCAGTGCCCGTACCACAAGGACATGCGCCACACCCTTCGGAACTGCCGGGACTTCAAGCATTCCGTTGGGCACGGCCGACCCTTCCAACCTCTACCTCCTCCTTCGCCGCAGGGAGGACCAGAAGAACCACGACAACCCCAGCAGCAGGAGGAGGGAGGAGGAGCTTTCCCGCGCGTTGACAGGGAGGTCAACGTCATCTTCGGCGGACACGGATCGCAGGAGAACAAAAGACAACAAAAGCTCAACGATCGCCAGATACTGGTGGCAACCACCGGTCCACCCGCTCCGTACCGATGGTCAGAGCACCCAATCACCTTTACTCGGGCAGATCAATGGCTCAACTTCGACCACCCGGGCAAATACCCGCTCCTCGTCGATCCAGTGATCCGAGAGAGCAGGGTGAAGAAGGTGTTAGTGGACGGGGGGAGCAGCATCAACGTCACCTTCCCCCGGACACTCCGAGGCTTGGGAGTTCACCTCAAAGAACTCCACGAGTCAGACACTCCTTTCTTCGGCATCGTGCCGACTGAGGGAGAATACCCGCTGGGCCACATCTACATGCCCGTCACCTTCGGAACTCCGGAGAACTACAGAACCGAGTTCCTGAGGTTCGAGGTAGCAAACTTCGACTGCGGGTACAACGCCATCATTAGAAGGCCCGGATTGGCAAAGTTCATGGCCATCCCGTATTACACGTACATGATATTGAAGATGTCGGGACCACAAGGAATCATAACTATGCGTGCTGACCTCCAAGGCGCCGCAGAATGTTTCCGAGTGGCCATCCAAGCAGCCCTCACCACTAAACCGTCGGCAACTTCTTTGACCCAGGCAAACTCTAAGCCTGAGGAAGACCATACGGCACCGGCGAATGAAGCTCAAGCCGCGACCTCTATGCGGCCGACTGAAGAAACTAAAAGGATCAATCTGGGGTTTGCTGATGAACGCAAGACAGCCATCATCAGATCTAGCCTGGATGATAAATAGGAAAGCGCGCTCGTCCAGTTTCTGCAAGACAACCGAGACGTATTCGCATGGCAACCTGCGGATATGCCGGGAGTCCCGAGAGAACTGGACGAGCACAAACTGAAGGTCTACCCCCAAGCAAGATCGATCCGGAAAAAACTACGTCGTTTCACGCCCGACAAGAGAGAGGCCATTCGCGCTGAGCTGGCCCGCTTGGTCGCGGCTGGGTTTATCAGAGAAGTATTACATCCCGAGTGGTTAGCCAACCCTGTTCTTGTACTCAAAAAGAATAAAGTGGATTGGCGCATGTGCGTCGACTATACTAATCTCAACAAACATTGTTCGAAGGATCCCTTCGGGCTCCCAAGGATAGATCAGGTGGTAGACTCCACCGCTGGATGTTCTGTGCTGTCTTTCCTAGATTGCTATTCCGGATACCATCAGATCAGCTTAGCAAAGGAAGACGAGGAAAAAACGGCGTTCATCACTCCGTTTGGCGCTTTCTGTTATACCTCCATGCCGTTCGGCCTCAAAAACGCTGGAGCGACTTATCAGAGAGCCATTCAAACATGCTTAGCTGATCACTGGGGCAAACGTGTGGAAGCCTATGTAGACGATGTGGTAATCAAAACGGAGAACTCGGAAAACTTCATCGAAGACTTGCAGCTGGTTTTCAACAGTCTACGGCGGTATCGGTGGAAGCTTAATCCCGAAAAATGCGTTTTTGGGGTACCAGCAGGGAAGCTGCTCAGATTTATTGTCAGCCACCAGGGAATTGAAGCTAATCTGGAAAAGATTGAAGCTATCATGAAAATGGAAGCTCCACGATCACAAAAGAAGGTTCAACGACTTACCGGGTGTATGGCAGCCCTGAGCAGATTTGTATCGAGGCTGGGAGAAAAAGGTTTACCGTTTTACAAGCTACTCAATAAGGTGGACAAGTTTCAGTGGACTTCAGAAGCGCAGGAAGCCTTGGACGCACTGAAGAAATTCTTGACAACCCCACCAGTACTGAAACCACCACGGCGAGCCACATCAACTCAACCAGCTGAAGATCTGCTACTATATATTTCTTGCACGACTCACGTGGTAAGCACCGCGTTGATAGTCGAGCGAGCAGAAGAAGGACATGCTTACCCTGTGCAACATCCTGTTTATTTCATCAGTGAAGTTCTGGGTCCCTCGAAGAAAAAGTACTCTCAAGTGCAGAAGCTATTATACGCAGTACTTCTAACTGCCCGCAAGCTGCGTCACTACTTTGATGACCACAAAGTCATAGTATTCACCGGTTTTCCGATAGGGGATATTCTCCACAACAAGGAAGCCATTGGCCGAATAGCCAAGTGGGCCTGTGAACTGGGATCTCATGACATCGAATTTCGACCTCGTACTGCCATTAAGTCCCAAGCATTGGTTGACTTCGTATCGGAATGGACTGAACAGCAAATACTAGAGAACCCAGAAACTGCAGAAGTATGGAGGATGTATTTTGATGGCTCGCTGAAGCTGCAGGGAGCAGGCACAGGAATTCTCTTCATCGCACCTGGAGGCAAACACCTCAAATACGCCCTCCAGTTGTTATTTCCAGCCTCTAACAACGCAGCCGAGTATGAAGCTCTGATCCATGGACTAAACATCGCCATATCTTTGGGCATCAAGAGATTAATGGTATACAGAGATTCTCTAGGTGGTCATAAGCCAGATAAACAAAGAATGGGACTGTTCGAATGATTCGATGGGAAAATACTATGCTGCCGTCCGGAAACTAGAAGATAAGTTTGAAGGTCTAGAATTTCATCATGTAGAGAGAGATCGAAACATGGTAGCTGATGTATTGTCCAAGTTAGGATCCAGCCGAACTCAGGTCCCACCCGGAGTCTTCGTGCAAGAAATACCACGACCGAGCATCTCAACAGATCAAGCAGAAGAATGTAATAACGTGGATCAACCCGAGTCGGACTCTGACGACTGGAGAAGGCCGATCATCAGATACATAAAGAATGAAGAGGAACCAGATGACAAAAATATAGCCGAGTGCATCGCCAGACAAGTCAGCCCACTACACACTCATTGGGGAAACATTATACAGAAGGGGTGCATCAGGCGTCCTCATGAAGTGCATTCTCTCATCTACTGGGAAGCAACTTCTAGGTGAGGTCCATGCTGGGCAATGCGGAATACACGCAGCATCCAAGACA
Source organism: Zea luxurians (assembly GCA_029449295.1). NCBI lineage: Eukaryota > Viridiplantae > Streptophyta > Magnoliopsida > Poales > Poaceae > Zea > Zea luxurians. The sequence goes on along the minus strand of JAOPSE010000018.1, from coordinate 3,172,576 downwards.
CTAGTCGGGAAGGTCTTCAGGTCAGGATTCTATTGGCCAACAGCGAAAAGCAATGCAGCCGAGTTAGTTCAGAGGTGCGAAGCTTGCCAGTACTTGTCAAAGCAACAACACCTACCAGCACAGCAATTGCAGACCATACCAGTAACTTGGCCCTTCGCATGCTGGGGACTGGATATGATTGGACCTTTTAAGAAAGCTCAAGGAGGATACACTCATGTACTGGTAGCAATCGACAAATTTACTAAATGGATAGAATTCAAACCCATTGCTTCTTTAACCTCGGCTAAGGCCGTGGAATTCATATAAGACATAATATTCAGATTTGGAATGCCAAACAATATCATAACTGACTTAGGATCCAACTTCACAAGTTCAGAATTCTTCGATTTCTGCGAGCAAAAGAGCATCCAGATCAAGTATGCTTCGGTAGCACACCCGAGGGCCAACGGGCAGGTTGAGCGAGCTAACGGGATGATACTGGAGGCACTCAGGAAAAGGATCTTCGAAAAGAATGAAAAGTTCGCAGGAAAGTGGATAAGGGAATTGCCCTACGTTGTTTGGAGCCTAAGAACCCAACCTAGCCGAGCTCTACATGGAAATACTCCTTTCTTCATGGTCTATGGGTTAGAGGCAGTATTACCCGCCGATCTCAAATTCGGGGCACCGAGGTTGGTCTTCGAAAACATAGCAGAAGCCGAAGCTACTAGGCTGGAGGACATTGATGTACTCGAAGAAGAACGGCTGAATGCAGTAATTCAATCAGCACGATACCAGCAGACTCTGAGACGCTATCACGACAAGGCCGTGCGACAACGATCCTTCTTAGTGGGAGATCTCGTCCTCCGCCGAATTCTAACGGGGGAGGGACGGCACAAGTTGTCACCCTTATGGGAGGGACCATTCATAGTAGCAGAAGTCACTCGGCCGGGATCATATCGTCTAACTCAGATGGACTGGCACAGAAATTGGGAACTCCTGGAATATAGAACACCTCAGGAAGTTTTACCCCTAGCTGAATTTCAAAAGCTATCGGGACGACAATGTACTCTGTAAAACGAGAGATATGTCATCAATAAAAAAGGCTTCAAAGATACTCAATTTGTTCATGATTGACTAGCACTCTTACTTAACTCAGGGTGACCACTATGCCCTGCTAACGGAGCAATCGCCTTAAGTCGGCAAAGACTTAAGACGGTGCAACATGCTCACGCTTACTTAACTCAGGGTGACCACTATGCCCTGCTAACGGAGCAATCGGCTTAAGTCGGCAAAGACTTAAGACGGTGCAACATGCTCACGCTTACTTAACTCAGGGTGACCACTATGCCCTGCTAACGGAGCAATCGGCTTAAGTCGGCAAAGACTTAAGACGGTGCAACATGCTCACGCTTACTTAACTCAGGGTGACCACTATGCCCTGCTAACGGAGCAATCGGCTTAAGTCGGCAAAGACTTAAGACGGTGCAACATGCTCACGCTTACTTAACTCAGGGTGACCACTATGCCCTGCTAACAGAGCAATCGGCTTAAGTCGGCAAAGACTTAAGACGATGCAACATGCTCACGCTTGCTTAACTTGGGGTGACCACTATGCCCTATAAACAGAAGCAATCGACTTAAGTCAGCAGCAATTTAAGGCGATCTGACGCGCTTACGACTACTCATATAGGGATGACTTCTATATCTCATAAACAAGTTTCAAAACCATCACACAGCCTTTTACTACTGCAAATTTATGTACTGTTGAAATTCTAAAACATTATGAGAATAGCAATATCATTCAAATGCTAAACTGGTGTCCTCTAACAAATATATGACCATGCTAACTGCGTGCTCAAAGCACGCAAAATCTTTCTCTATTTCGCGATGTCTTTCTCAGGAGCAACCGACGAGGAAGGGCGACTTGAGGAATCAGGAGCAGCATTCACGTCAGCCCTTATATCTTCAGGAACAACTACGCCGGGTCTCCTCATCAAGATTCATCCCGCCCGAATGGCCTTGTCCGTGGCTCTGTCGCGCTGGGCTCTCAGAGTAATGGAAGTTTCTTCAGCAACCTTGGTAGCCAATTGAGCAGTTTGTAGCTCCTGGGCGATGGATTTCTTGGAAGCACGAAGTTCTTTGATAGTAGCATCCTTAGCCGATATCAACTGCCTGAGACGGATCACATCATCCGTGGATTCCTGCAGCCTACAGCGAAGATTATCTAACTCCTCCATGGTAAAGCGGTGACTCCTCTCCAGGATGGTCAACGAGTTGCTAGAGTCGCGATACAGTCTGTCAAGATTGTCACGAGACGCAGCAAGGGCACGCTTTTCTTCCTGCAAAGCAAGAATCAACTCCTTCAAACATCAAACAAGCAATAGGAACACAACAATGCAAGGCACAGTTTCATAAGTCACCTTTTCAGAATCAAGCTGAGTGCGCAGAGAAGAGCTCAGTGCATTGGCGTCATCTAGGGCAGCAGAAACCTGAGCTAGTTCAGTCTGGCTTTGAGAATACTTTTCTTCAAAGTCAGAGCACCGCTGGACCAGCACAGCCTGATCTCGAGAATGTTTTTCTTCAAGAGTGGAAATTTGCCGAGTCATATCTAGCAAGAGACAATCAAACAAAAAGAGTCAGAATGTAAGGCAGTTACAATAATGAAGACAAAAAGAAGCAGAAAAGCACTAACCCGCATTGGTCGCCTCCAAGTCAGAGACACGTTGTTGAAGTAACACCGGATTCCAACGTGCAAGAGACAAAGCTCCTTCTAGAACAGAAGCACCCTGCAACCTCAGCTGGCTAGCCATCCCGTCCACCAAAGCCTGATAAGGAGAATAGATGAGTGTAATGACAGCAGTTCATACGGTGCAAAAGTCAGGACAAAATATATCACAGTACCTGGAGATTGGAGAAGAACGAAGGGACTCCCAAATAATGAGAGATCAACTGATGACCGGGCGTAAGGTCGCCACCCGAAGCAGTTTGCAACAAACCAGCAGAAATCAACTCAGTGCCATCAACAGAGCTCAAAACTTGGCCAGCGGGGACGCTCCCCTCTAAAGCGACTCCCTGGTCCGAAGCTTGGGCAACCACCATGCAGCCGGAGTGCGGGGGTGATCCTGCATGAACGTCCATGGAAGCACAAGAGGGAGACCCCGCTCGGACACCCTCGGGGGCTGGGTCATAGTGTGCGCTACCCACGTGAGCCGAATCATCTCCGGCAGTACCCTCAGGGGCTGGACAGTGGCTTGCACTTCCCACCCGAGCCGAGTCACCCTCGGCAACACCCTCAGGGGCTGGGTAAGCGTCAACACCATCCTTAAGGGCCAGGTTCCCTGCAGTAGCCACCTCTAAGGCTGAAGGTCCCTCAGTTACTTCCGTGGAACCAAGACGATCCAAGTCAGTCTCCTGGCCCTCAAGACCGCACTCTAAGGTCGATGAGGCACGGGACGACCTCAACCCTGCATCGAGCACATCAGCACAAACCTCCATCACACCATCATCCGCTGACTCTGATAATAGGTTCTCTGGAACCATATCCTCTAGAGTCTAATCAAAGTTTGCCAAAGATAACTCCTGTAAACCAACAAGAGCTGACAGAGCAGGAGAAGGAACCCCACTGCTTTCCCCACTGACAATATACTGCCGACTGTTCTTCCGAGTCAGAGGCACCTCATCTTCTTCCTCCCTATCGTTCTGATCAACAACATAAGCAACACACCCATTGGGATCAGCATCGGATGGAGCACACCCATTGGGATCAACAGCAGGTGGAGCACACCCATTGGGGTCAGCGTTAGTAAATTCAGGCACAGACACCCCCTCAGCAGCAGGAGCCGAAGGACCAGCGCCCCGATCCAAACTAGATACTTGCCGAAGACGTCTCTTTTTCTTTTTCTGCTCATCAGCAGAAGGATCAAGTTGATTGGCTCGGCAAGGGCGTCTCGGGCGAGCACTGGCAGGCTTCTGAACATCCAAAGTTATACTAGCTTCTGGGAGAGGCGCCACCACCAATGTCCCAGCAGGAGCAGCATCAGGAGAGTCCTCAGCCAGCAAATCAAGCATAGCACTTATTTCTGTGTCACTAGGATCCAAAGGCACCTCAAAGTGGACTTGCCGTTCATCGTCAGGAATTTCCCCGAGCGAAGCAACCAAAGTGTTAACCTCGTCGACAGAGGGTCACACTCTAAGGCCCAAACCGCCATCAGTGACAGGTGGATTCGACACAAAAAGAGTGAAGGTCTTGGGAGAAGGCAGGTTCCATGCTGAATATGCCACTGGGGCGCCAATATTTGATACCTTGCCTCTAAGGATCATCTCAAGTCGGTTCACCAAGTCTACAGAGGGAATTCTCCTGTTGGTAACCCGAGTCGGGTCAGCTAGGCCTCTATACGGATAAGCCGGATATGCTCTGTCCTTCAACGACTGAACATTCTTGAAAACAAAATCAACAACCACAGCTTCAGCAGTCAGACCCCTTTCTTTCAGCAGACCAACTTCATCTAGCAAAGCCCTCGCTTCAGCTACCTCCTGATCCGTGGGAGACTCAGTCCAACTCGGAGTGCGAACATCCGGTTGTCTTCCCGACCGTGGGGGGAGGGAATTCCCATGGTTCTCAACAATAAACCATTCCAAGCGCCATCCCTTGATACTGTCTTTGAGAGGAATTTCAAGATACTCAGTCTTCCTCCCACGGCGCATTTCCAAACTAGCACCCCCGACCAGCTGATGCTGACCCCCGAACCATTCCAGGGCGGCAGTGATACAAGTACTTCCACAACCCAAAATGTGGCAGCACGCCCAGGAAAGCTTCGCACAAATGAACGTAAATAGAAATTTGAAGAATAGAATTGGGATTCAGGTGGGTCAAGTTAAGGTGATAAAAATCAAGGAGGCCGCGGAAGAAAGGTGAAATGGGGAGAGCGAGACCGCGGAGAAGAAAAGGAACGTAAATCACGGACTCATGGGTATCCTCTGTCGAGACAGTGACCCCATGACAAATCTGCCAAGAACAAAGCTCCCTCGGGGGAAGAACCCCGATGGACATGAGGTGGAGGAGATCAGACTCGGAGACAACAGACATGTGATTACCTGCGAAAGGCAATTGGCTGTTGGGGTCGATAGGGGGAATTACCACAGCGGATGAACTCGAGGCATTTCTCTTGGGCGCCATCTCAAATCTATTGGTGAACAGAGCGAGAGCCGAATTGCAGGAAGGATTTGGAGGCAGAAAAGCAAAAACTAGGGCACGGAAAACAGAGGCGGCTGAAAGCACTGTATAAGCGGGATATTCCCAAGCTGGATACCGTCTCCAAAAGCGCCCAGTCAGCACCCGGTGGTTACCTCTAAAACCCCGGAGTGCCACATCATCACTCGGCTATTATCCTCAAAAGTAGCCGACACGGCCCGTTTTAACTCGGCTGTTATTTCTAAAACGCTAACGTTATCATCAGTCGCTCGGCAGCTATCTCTAAAGCGCCAACGATATCCTTAGTCACTCGGCAGTTGCTCCTAAAACGCCGACGACGCTACAAGTCACTCGGCTGTCACATCTAAGAGCGCTGATGTGGTCAACAGCTATTCCGACATTGACATGGTTTCGTCATCACTCGGACTCTATTTCAAATGCGTAAAATATCAACAATAATAGCTCGGCCATCACCCCTGGAGCGACGAGATGATGCCCAAGTTATTTAGTTACTACCCCAAAGGAGTCAACTTCATAAATAAGGCAGGCGGAGGAAGGACTCAAAAACTCTAAGTTACGCCACAAACACAACAGCGAGATGATCTGCACAGAGGAGACGAAACTACTCTTCATTAAAGGGAAGTTGTCATACTTACAAATCAACTCATTATGAGTTGATAACCTCCCTACTACTACTACTACTAATACTACTACTACTACGCAACACTATACTACTTTACATTACTAATACTACTACATTATTTCACTATACTACTTCTAATTTATACTAATATTTAAAAACCAGTGGCATTTAGCCACTGGCCTTGCTGCCGCCCCTGCTGCCGCTGCTGCCGCCCCTGCCGCCGCCGCTGCCGCCCCTGCTGCTGTCGTTGCCGCCCCTGCCACCGCCGTCGTCGCCGTCACCGTCGTCGTCGCCACCATCGCCCCCGTCGTCGCCTTCGCCATCGCCGCCGCCGTCCTCCTCGGACGAGTCCTCCTCGTCTGAGGAGTACTCCGACTCATCCGAGCCCGCGAGCTTGGAGCGCTCGATGGCCCGGATGTAAGTCCAGACCTCCGCCGCGAGCCCCTGGGAGTCGTCTAAATCGTCAGACGACTCACACAGAGGGATGGGAGCCGGAGACCCCTCGGACTCAGAGGAGAACTCCTCCTCTAAGTATTCCGAGTCATCAAAATCTTTAGATGGGGGAGTCGGCTCGCGCTTGCGTTTCTTGCCCATGGCGGAAATGCGAGGAGAGGAAGAAAGCAGGCAGTGGAGAACAGCGAGAGATGTGAAAAAACCAGAAAGGCAAAGGCACTATTTATAGGAAGAGAAGGCAACCGCTCACCTCCAACCACGGTCACTGAACAGTCGCGAAGCATTCAATACACACTTCAACCCATCTGAAGACGCACGGCTGACGCTGTTTTATGCAATGCAACACCCATTGGGACTCCAGTCAACAGCGCGGGGGATATGATTACGCCCGCCGTCACATCACATTACTACTCAGAAGCAGCCGGCTAAAACGCTCAGCGTACCAAGCCGTCCCTTGCCCACACCCATTGGGGGGGGACGCCCAGGAATTATCAGTATATTTTTCAAAAAACTGTCACATCCGTGTAGAGCGTGCAATGAACACCTCAAGACAAAAATGAGATATCAGTAAGGATCAAAGGAAAGCCAAATATAGCCGGTGAAGTACAAAATCTGACCGACGGAAGCGACGCGAAGACTAGCCAGGGAACGTCCATCAAATGTCCAATCGGTCGCAGAGCAAATAAATTGCACCACCTAGCAAGATATGGGCGGATCACGAACTCGGCTGCAAAAGACAAAATACGTGCTGACCTCGGATGCATAATACTGATGACATAATGCTGACCTCTAAAGCATAATATGGATGACATAATGCCGACTTCTAAGGCATTCAAAAAAAGAGAAAATATGACTCTCGGCAAAAGGACATGAAGTAAAGACCTTCGAGAGGATTGTTTTCAAAAATCCACTCAAAGCTCGGGGGCTACACCCATTGGGTGCACCTTCGGTGCACCCCATGGATCACCATTTCAAGCCAAGATAGTGCCGACTTCTAAGACATAAGACAAGATTAAAAGACAGGGCTGGTCCTCAACCAAAGTACGAGAAGAAAACAAAAACAATTCCTGATGAAGACCTTCGAGTAGATTATCTTGTAAAATCTACTCGAAGCTCGGGGGCTACACCCATTGGGTGCACCTCCGGTGCACCCACTGAAGTTCAGGGTCCTACAATATGAAATGCCGACTTCTAAAGCACAAGCATGAAACAAAGCTCCAGTATACGAGTGATCACAACAGAAGGAGATAGTAAGAAATCGTCTTTCTCCAAATTACCTGCAAGCTAGGCCTAGGATCTTTGGGCTGATTACCTCAAAATCAACCCAAAGATCGGGGGCTTGTGGGGGACAGATATCCCCCGGGTCCACTGGAAGGGTAAAAGACCTCACGAAAGGCCCAAGGGCCCAATAAATCGTAAGGTCATTCCTTCATGGGCCTGGGGAGGGACAATCAGTAAAGCAGATCGACGTAGGGCCGGATCGGTGTAAGCCCGGACGACCTCACAGCGTTGAGCAAGAAACCGCAACAGAAGATCCGACTTTCCCGCGCTGGAGCCCCATGCAACGGAACCAGGCGAGGATAGGTCGGTAGAATCATAGGAAGATAGACTCAAACAGTTCACTATCCTTTAGGCGCACATTGTGATCATATCCACTACCCCGCCATCTACCTCAACCCTCCACGTCATCGCTCTAGAGAACTACCTTGTAACCCATTACACAAAGCATCTTCGCTAGGACGTAGGGTGTTACGCATCTCTAAGCGGCCCGAACCTGTAAACATTGTCTATTATCTCTCGTGCGTCTGGCACGAACCATTTTGCTACAGTCCGCGACACCGTCCTACTCCTAAAAACACCTCGAGGGGCAACCCCGGGTGTGCGGTCGGACCCAAAACACCGACATCGGCCTTGCCGTTCAAGGTCTCTCGCGTCGTTTTTAGGATTCCGCTATCGATATAGTCGAAACACACGAAAGACGTTTTGGTAGAAAACTTTTCCGAGGAAAATTTTGATGAAGAGGGGGTTCCCCCCTTCTAGCCCCCGAGGGAGGGTCGGGCTTTGCCGAGGCAAGGCTGATCCTTCCTTGATGGTTAGACTTTATTTATGCATGTAAAGAAAGCGAGATACATGAACGACTTGAAACATTTTAAGGGTAAAAGCGACGTAGCTGTTCGATGTTCGAAGCATTGTTGTAGACCTTGCTTTGATCGTTGGCCAGCTTGTATGTGCCGGGCTTCAAAATCTTGGCGACGATGAACGACCCTTCCCAGGGAGGAGTTAGCTTGTGGCGCCCTCGAGCGTCTTGTCGCAGCCGAAGTACCAAGTCTCCCACTTGGAAGTCTCGGGGCCGAACCCTTTGGGCGTGGTAGCGTCGCAGAGACTGCTGATACCACACCGAGTGTAGCAAGGCTACGTCCTGAGCTTCCTCTAGCTGGTCCAATGAATCCTCTCGTCTGGTTTGGTTGCTTTGGTTGTTGTAAGCCTTTGTCCTCGGGGAACCGTATTCCAAGTCCGTGGGTAAGATGGCCTCGGCCCCATAGACTAGGAAAAACGGCGAGAAGCCCGTGGCCCGGCTCGGCGTCGTCCTCAGACTCCAAACCACCGAGGGTAGTTCTTTTATCCACCGCTTGCCAAACTTGTTGAGGTCGTTGTAGATCCTCGGTTTTAGTCCCTGCAAAATCATGCCGTTGGCGCGTTCCACCTACCCATTTGTCATTGGGTGAGCTACGGCGGCCCAGTCCACACGGATGTGGTGGTCCTCGCAGAAGTCCAGGAACTTTTTCCTAGTGAACTGCGTGCCATTGTCGGTGATGATTGAGTTTGGGACCCTAAAGCGATGGATGATATTTGTGAAGAACACCACCTCCTGCTCGGACCTGATGCTGGTTAAGGGTCGGACTTCGATCCACTTGGAGAATTTGTCGATGGCGACCAGCAGGTGCGTGAAGCCCCCGGGTGCCTTCTGCAAGGGACCGACGAGGTCCAGACCGCACACAGCGAACGACCAAGTGATAGGTATTGTCTGCAGGGCTTGAGCGGGCCGGTGCATCTGTCTCGCATAGAATTGACACCCTCGGCAGGAGCGTACAATCCTAGTGGCATCGGCCATTGCGGTCGGCCAGTAGAGACCTTGTTGGAAGGCGTTTCCTACGAGGGACTGAGGCGCCGCATGGTGACCGCAAGCCCTCGAGTGTATTTCTTGTAACAGCTCTTGCCCTTGGGCGACGGATATGCATCGTTGGAGAACGCCTGAGGGGCTGCGGTGATATAGCTCCTTTTCATCACCCAGCAAAACGAACGACTTGGTGCGCCGAGCTAGTCGCCGAGCTTTGGCCTTGTCGAGGGGCAGCTCTCCTCGGAGGAGATATTCCAGGTACGGGGTCTGCCAGTTTTGGAACCGGTGTGACCCCATTCCGCTCCTCCTCGACACGCATGGCCTCACCCTCGGTGGCCGAGGTACCTCGGCTGGCCGAGGTCTCCTGGGTCCGGGCGCGTCGTTGATTTTGACGGATGGCTGATATATATCCCTAGAGAAGACATTCGGGGGAACCGTTGTTCGCCCCGAGGCTATTTTCGCTAGCTCATCTGCGGTCTCGTTGTACCGCCGAGCAACATGGTTGAGTTCTAGCCCGTGGAACTTGTCTTCCAAGCACCAAACTTCATCGCAGTAGGCCTCCATTTTCCGATCGCGGCAGTGGGAGTTCTTCATGACTTGGTTAATAACAAGCTGCGAGTCGCCACGAGCGTCGAGGCGCCGAACCCCTAGCTCGACGGTGATGCGTAGTCCATTAACCAAGGCCTCATACTCGGCCACTGTTGTTCGACGCTGGAAAATGGAGGCGCAGTACGTAGCGCACATGTTTCCCAAGGGGTGAGATGAAGAGCAAGCCCGCGCCTGCTCCGGTTTTCATCAACGACCCGTCGAAGTACATGGTCCAAAGTTTGGGCTGTATTGGAGCTATCGGCAATTGGGTGTCGACCCATTCAGCCAGGAAGTCTGCCAAGACTTGAGATTTTATGGCCTTCCGAGGAGCGAATGAAAGTGTTTCGCCCATGAGTTCCACTGCCCATTTTGCTATCCATGCCCGAGGCCTCTCGGCACTGGATGATCTCTCCCAGGGGGAAGGGTGACACCACAGTCACTGGATGAGACTCGAAGTAGTGTCGCAACTTTCTCCGTGTCAGAATTACTGCGTATAGTAGCTTCTGGATTTGTGGGTAGCGGATCTTGGTCACGGATAGCACCTCGCTGATGAAGTAGACCGGCCTCTGGACGAGCAGTGCATGCCCTTCTTCTTGTCTCTTGACTACGACCGCGGTGTTGACCACTTGAGTGGTTGCGGCTACGTAGACCAAGAGGGCTTCTCCCGCAGCGGGGGGCACCAAGATTGGTGCGTTAGTAAGGAGTGCCTTTAAGTTTCCGAGGGCTTCTTCGGCCTCGGGGGTCCAAGTGAAGTGCTCGGCCTTCCTTAAGAGGCGGTACAAGGGCAACCCTTTCTCACTGAGGCGCGAGATGAAGCGGCTCAGAGCCGCAAGGCATCCCATGACCCTTTGTACTCCTTTCAAATCTTTGATTGGCCCCATGTTGGTGATGGCCGCAATTTTCTCTAGGGTTGGCCTCGATGCCTCGTTCGGAGATGATGAACCCTAGGAGCATGCCTCGGGGGACTCCGAAGACACACTTCTCGGGATTGAGTTTTACGCCCTTTGCACGCAGGCACCCGAAAGTTACTTCAAGGTCGGCGAGGAGGTCGGAGGCTTTCCTTGTCTTGACAACGATGTCATCGACGTAAGCCTCGACCGTTCTGCCGATGTGCTCTCCGAACACATGGTTCATGCACCTCTGGTAGGTTGCGCCTGCATTCCTCAAACCAAATGGCATAGTAGTGTAACAATACATGCCAAAAGGTGTGATAAAAGAAGTCGTGAGCTGGTCGGACTCTTTCATCTTGATTTGGTGATAGCCTGAGTAGGCATCGAGGAAAGACAGGTTTCGCACCCAGCAGTGGAGTCCACAATTTGATCGATGCGAGGCAGAGGGTAGGGAACCTTTGGACATGCTTTGTTTAAACCAGTGTAGTCAACGTACATCCTCCATTTCCCACCTTTTTCCTTACAAGCACAGGGTTAGCTAACCATTCGGGATGGAATACCTCTTTGATGAACCCTGCAGCCATCAGCTTGTGGACCTCCTCGCCTATGGCCCTGCGTTTTTCTTCAACAAAACGGCGCAGGTGCTGCTTCACGGGTCAGGCATCGGCTCGGATGTCCAGTGAGTGCTCGGCGACATCCCTCGGTATGCCGGGCATGTTCGAGGGACTCCACGCAAAAATTTCGGCGTTTGCGTGGAGAAAGTCGACGAGCACTGCTTCCTATTTGGGGTTGAGCTCGGAGCCGATCCTGACTTTCTTGCCGGCGTCGTTGCTGGGGTCGAGAGGGACAGACTTAACTGCCTCGGCTGGTTCGAAGTTGCCAGCGCGCTGCTTCACGTTGGGCGCCTCTTTGGAGAGGCAATCCAGGTCGGCGATGAGGGCTTCGGACTCGGCGAGGGCCTCGGCGTACTCCATGCATTCCACGTCGCACTCGTAAGCGTGGCGGTATGTGGGTCCGACCGTGATGACTCCCTTGGGGCCAGGCATCTTGAGCATGAGGTAGGTGTAGTTAGGGATGGCCATGAACTTGGCGTAGCACGGTCTTCCCAGCGCTGCGTGATAGGTCCCTCGGAACCCAACCACCTCGAAGGTGAGGGTTTCCTTTTGGAAATTGGAGGGAGTTCCGAAGCAGATGGGCAAGTCAATCTGTCCGAGGGGCAGGATACGCTTTCCGGGTGCAATCCCGTGGAAGGGTGCTGCACCAGGCCGGACCTCGGACCGATCAACCCCCAAGAGCTCTAGGGTCTCAGCGTAGATGATGTTGAGGCTGCTGCCTCCATCCATGGGGACCTTGGAGAGCCTAACGTTGCCGATGATCGGGTCGACGACGAGCGGGTACCTTCCTGGGCTCGGCACGTAGTCGGGGTGGTCGCCTTGGTCAAAGGTGATAGGCTTGTCGGACCAGTCTAGGTAGACTGGCGTTGCTACCTTCACCGAGAAAACCTCTCGGCGCTCCTGCTTGCGGTGTCTAGCCGAGACATTTGCCACCTATCCGCCGTAGATCATGAAGTAGTTGTGGACCTCTGGGAACTCCTCTTCCTTTTCGCCCCCTTCTTGTTGTTGCCTTGGTCCTTGCCACCTTCTGCCGAGGGTCCAGCCTTGTTGAAGTAGCGCCTGGAGCATGTTGCACTCCTCAAGGGTGTGCTTGACGGTACCCCTGTGATAGGGGCACGATTCCTTGAGCATCTTGTCGAACGCGTTGGCCCCTCCGAGAGGCTTCTGAGGGTTCCTGTGCTCGGCAGCAGCGACAAGATCCGCGTCAACGGTGTTGTGCTTCGCTTGTGCCTTCTTCCTGGTCTTCTTCTTCGTGCCACGCTGGGCAGACGCCTCGGGGTCGTCTTCCTTCTGCCCTCCCTAAGGTGGCTTGTCCTTCCGGAAGATGGCTTCGACCGCCTCCTCACCAGAGGCGAACTTGGTGGTGATGTCCATCAATTCGCTCGCCTTGGTGGGAGTCTTGCGTCCTAGTTTGCTCACCAGGTCCCGGCAAGTGGTGCCGGCGAGGAATGCCTCGATGACATCCGAGTCGGTGATGTTGGGTAGCTCGGTGCGCTGCTTTGAAAACCGCCGGATGTACTCTCAAAGGGATTCCCCTGGCTGCTGGCGGCAGCTTCGGAGATCCCATGAGTTCCCAGGGCATACATACATACCCTGGAAATTTCCAGCGAAAGCCTTGACCAGGTCGTCCCAGTCGGAGACTGCGCAGGAGGCAGATGCTCCAGCCAGGCCCGGGCAGCGTCGGAGAGGAAAAGGGGGAGGTTGCGGATGATGAGGTTGTCGTCGTCTGTCCCTCCCAACTGGCATGCCAGCCGGTAGTCCGCAAGCCACAACTCCGGCCTTGTCTCTCCTGAGTACTTGGTGATGGTAGTCGGGGCTCGGAACCAGGCCGGGAACGGCACTCGTCGTATGGCTCGGCTGAAGACTCGCGGACCTGGCGGTTTGGGCGAGCGACTCCGATCCTCCTCACTGTCGTAGCGTCCCCCGTGCCTGGGGTGGTAGCCTCGGCGCACCTTCTCCTCGAGTCGGGCTCGACGGTCGCGGCGGTGTTGCTCGTTGCCGAGGTGATCTGGGCTTGCAGGTTGTGACGGAACCTCCCAAGTTATTAGGCCCACCTACAGCTGTCCTTGTCCAACAGACATCAGACAACCCTGTAGATGTTCCTGAATCACTTGACAAGTTTGGTATCTTTTTCCTTACCTTTCCATGAACGTTTCACCCGTCTGACAGACAGTATGTTCATCGGAGATGCGGAAATGCAGAAGTGATTACATAAACTTACATTTATTTAAAAAGTAAGAGTAAGTTATTTAGTACAGACCAGAGATATAAGCGAGTGCAGAGTAGTATTATTACATAACTGAGGGAGGCAAAAACTCCTCCCGTTAAGTTCTTTACACAAAAGTTTTTAAGGAGGACCCGGTCCTCCAGCAGCTTCATTCTTGATTGTCCTCATTTTTCACCACCTTGGAACAAAAACAACACAAGTTTGTTGTCTCCTCACCTAAAAACAACGGGGGAATAAACCCTGAGTATGGAATTACTCAGCAAGTCTTACCCGACTAAAGAAAAGACTCTCAAGGTTATGCTGGCTATATGGGAGTCAAGGTAAGGCCTTTCAATAATCAAAGACTCTGTTTGCAGAATAGCTTACTGAAGTGGATCCTTAAAATCCAGTTTTATTGTCAAGTTAGGTAAACTTACCTACATCTAGAGTTCTTTCTATCCTAGTTCAAACACTTGTCCTGAACTAGCCAATTTCTCGTCAATCCCTTTATCTTTAGTGGAGTGCTACGCGTAAGTCAGTGGCCAAGTCTCCATAACCGCGGAGGTACGGCGATCCGAAACGATTATACTCAGCTGAGGATCTCCGATCACACGACATATGTAGCACTTAACCCTTGCATATGTCAACCCGCCACCGAGTTTCTTAAGACCAGATAAGGTTCACGCAAACCGAGAGCACAGATACACCACCGTCCAGCCTCTTGCCACGGAGGGTACACGCTACTCTCGCCACCGCTCCACGCCCATTTCGTGTTATCTTATTCTGGCCTTAGTCTGCCCGAGGCAAAGCTTACCCATGACGAGGCATGTGACCAGTTAAAGGGTCCTCGGTCAGCAGGCTTACATCGAGACGGCCCTTAATCGACTCAGACGGAGACACTACACCGAGACTCTCTTTCTTGTGCAAGTCACCCGCCCGGTCTCAGCTTAATCATTTAACCCCAAAGGTTGGTACCTGGCAGAGGTACATCTTTTTCGATGTTGGACCCATCATGGCCATAATGGATCCACCATCAAGTTTTATTTTCGAAAACATCCCACCCACTTTTGCCACATCATCTTTTGTAAAAACAAAACATTTTGTTTTTCTAAAGCAAGGCTAAGCATCAAAAATCTTTTGTAAAACGGTGATCAAGGAAGGTAACCAAATCCAAGGAAGGTAATGCAGGAATTGTTTTGGCAATCAACTCCTATCACCTAATGCATCAAGTAAGTGAAAAAGGTTTTTAAAACACAAGGAGGTGGCAAATGCACCGGGGCTTGCCTTTGTTTATGGGTGAGTCAGGCTCAGATCCACAAATATCGAAGTAGAAACAATTCTCAGCCTGAGTGTCCAAAGGTGGTGGTACTTGCTCTTCAGTGGCTTCCACTTCTTCCTCGTGTTCTAATCATAACCACATATATTATAAGAATGAATGCCATGTAATGCTCATGAGGATGCAAAGATGATATAAACTTATCATCTAAGTCTTGAATACAATTTTCCTTCACGGAACTCCGAGAACTTAGGGTTTCCGGAGTCAGTAAAGGAGTTCACAGGGCAGGGGGTCTTAGGGTTTAGGTGTCAAATAAGGTCCAAATCAACCCAAACTCTACCCAAGGCTTCTAAATAATATGAGGAACTCATATAAAAAGTTTGAGCATTTTTGGGATTATTATCTATTTTCTAAAAATCCAGAACTACTTCTTTAAACTACTTAAAATGCCTTAAAATTCCTTATTTAATCTAAAAATCATAGAACTATTTTTAGTAAATTCTAGGGAAAATAAGAAGTTTAGGAAAATTGGTTTCGCAATTTTAGGATTTTTCTACATTTTTCTATAATTGTTTTAGCTCTGGAATAAAAAGAAAAGAAAAACTGGTGAATAGTGCTGGGCTGATTTCAGCCCAGCGGCCCAGTTCAGAGGGGAAAGGCGCCCGCGCGCGCGCGCCTGCGGGGCAGATTTGCGCAGAGGCCCTCGGGGTTCTGGGTAATAGGAAACAAGTTCCTTTACTATTCCTATGTGTCGCTGACGGTTTACAGAAAACCCCCTTGATTTCTATTTCTTCGCACGGCCAAGTCCACGACGACGGTGAACGCAGCCGCGCTCCGGTGAGCCACTGTACCGGCCGATTGAGGTGATGACCGGCGCTCCCGAGCGACAGACACCAAATCGGACCTATCCTAAGCTTTTCCCCCAACTTAACTGCATCTAAGATCAACTAAGGAGCTCTGGCCACGGTGACCGAGAGCATGGCGGCTAGATCGTCGTGTTCCCGGCGACCAGAGGACCTCTAGCTAAATTAAATGGATTGTCGAGCATCACAGAGCTATGAGAAGGCCTAAACAAGGGAGAGAAGAAGATGAGCTGACCGGGGAGGGGCTGGCCGCGGTGATGTGAGTTCACGGTGGCGGAAACCCGGATTGGGGAGAAACCAGAATTCAAGCTCTCGGAGGCACGGTTGCTAACGATTGTTGGTGGCTGGGTGGGGGATGATGTTATGTAGCTAAGGGGAGGGCTCAATTTATAGGCAGCTTCGACGGTGGCGCTCAATTTGGTCGAGCAACGCGGCGGCCGGAGATAAGAGAGAACCGTGGCGCCGTGAATTCGTGTCCGTAGTCGTGGCGTGCTCACCTGCGATGGTTTGACGGCTGTAAGGAGCCACGATGACGCGGTGGAAAGCAATGCCACGCGGCGCAAGGCCGGGAGGCGGTGGCTCACCGGCGAGCTAATCCGTTCCGCCGCAAAGTAAAAGAGAACGCCACGGTGAGTCACCGGAGTGATCTCCAGTTCACCGTCGGCGAGGATTCTTACCCCGCGACGTTATCAATCCACCCCGCACGCGAATCTTAAGGCCAGCGATGCGAATCGCGGCGGAGGGGTCACCGACGGTGGGATTTTTCTACTGTGCTCGATCTGATCCGTTGGGGACACTGTACCATTGGAAATTCAGTTAAATGCGCCTGACAGCCACAGTTTAGGGCCAAATTGCTCCTAAATTCCAATGGCAACACACCTAAGTTTCTGCAGCAAAGTTGTTCTTGTATGGTAGCTCTATAACTTTGTTATAGCAATCCAAGGTAGATTCCCACTGGATTTTAGTCTAAATGGCTCTCAATCTTGGATCAAAGTCACTGTCCATCTGAAGTTCAGTCTATATCAGCCTGACAGTCCAACTTTCGGCAGGATTATCTTCAAATTTCTCACAAGAACATGGCTTGCACTCTTAAGCGAACTTGTTATCCAATAATTGGTCTACAAGTTTGATGTGGCACCCTAGGGCAAAAACCCTATATTCTGAAAGATACAAGGCTCCAAAGTTGAGTCCTCAACACTGAATTTCAGACTTAGAATAGAACTTAATTGAGGTCCATTTTGCATTTAAGTCCAAAATCCAATACTTGGCTTACAAGTCCACACATTTGTGAACCAAATGACTTAAGATACTTATTTAACTTGGTTTTTGCACTTTAGTCCAAAAGTGGACTAATTTTGCACATAGGTCCCTAGGGTTTGGTTTTAGGGTTTTCCAGGGTTCCAATTAGGGTTTCTGGTATCCCAGGGGTATAAATGTGATTCAACTTTTTTTTTGGGGACATTTTATGACTCTTTCCCTAAAGCCTTTAGGTTTTTTCATCTTGGGTTAAGTTTTACCCCTTTGAGCCTTATTTAGGATCAGGTTCCCTATCCAGGGTCCTATTTGCAAAATACTAAAAACATTACACTTGTTTGAAATTTTTACCTAGTGAATGCACTCTAGGTGTATCAAACATATGCAATGCCCATGATTATGATGTCATGCTCAAGTTTTAGTTACAGTAACACCTGGGGTGTTACATCCTTCCCCCCATAAAAGAATCTCGTCCCGAGATTAAAAGTCCTAGGGTGAGTAATGGAAAAGGAAATGTGTCACATCTTTATTCCCTTATTTCTGGTACAAGGCAGGGGGTGGTGTGGGGGTCACTTCTTTATTACAACACTAAATATACTTTACAAATTACATGAGGCTAAAAAGCCTGGGAAATTCTTATCTAAAAAGTCTTGAGTTTCCCATGTAGCCTCTTCTTCAGAATGTCGGTTCCACTGTATCTTATAAAACTTGAGAGTTTTTCTCCGGGTAACCCTGTCCTTTTGATCTAGAACTCGAATAGGATGTTCCGAGTATGTTAAATCTGGTTCCAGGACAACATCTGTTACTTCAACGGTTCGATTGGGAACCCGAAGACACTTCTTCAATTGTGACACATGGAACACATTATGTACAGCAGACAATGCTTCGGGGAGCTGAAGTCGATACGCCACTGGCCCATATCTTTGAAGTACAGGAAATGGACCAATGTACCTGGGTGCAAGCTTTCCTTTTATCCCGAAACGCGATACTCCCTTCATTGGCGAAACCTTCAAGTAGACATAGTCCCCTTCAAGAAAATACAAGGGCATTCGCCGTTTGTCTGCATAGCTCTTCTGTCGAGCTTGGGCTTTCTTCAGATTATGAATAATTTTCTGAACCTTTTCCTCGGCCTCCTTCACTATATCAGGCCTAAAGAAATACCTTTCTCCAAGTTCAGACCAATTTAGCGGAGTTCGACACCGTCACCCATATAAAGCTTCAAAAGGTGCCATCTTGATACTTTCTTGATAGTTGTTATTATATGAAAACTCCGCTAAAGGCAAACATTCATCCCATTTTGGTGAGAAATCCAGAACACATGCTCGTAACATATCTTCGAGTACTTGATTAATCCTCTCCGTCTGTCCACTGGTTTGTGGATGATATGCCGAACTATGGAGCAACTTAGTACCCAAGGATTTGTGAAGTGCTTCCCAAAACTTGGCTACAAATTGAGGTCCACGATCCGACACTATGGTCTTCGGAACACCATGCAGACTAAGAATACGAGCAATGTACAATTGGGCATAGACAGTAACCGGGGAATCTGTCTTGACCGGCAGAAAGTGAGCAATCTTCGTAAGCCGATCAATTATAACCCAGATAGAATCATACCCTTTTGTAGTCCTGGGCAATCCCACGATAAAGTCCATACTTATGTCTTCCCATTTCCATGTTGGGATCGGCAACGATTGTAATGGACCAGCAGTTTTCATGTGTATGGCTTTGACACGTCTGCAAGTGTCACACCTAGCCACATAGCGTGCAATTTCAATTTTCATCTTCGTCCACCAGTAATGCTGCTTGAGATCATGATACATCTTAGTGCTTCCCGGATGAATAGAATAGCGACTAAGATGTGCTTCATCTAAGATTTGCTGGCGGAGTTCTTCATTCTTTGGCACTACTATGCGGTTATTGAACCATATCACACCTTGATCGTCTTCTTTGAAACATTTGGCTGTTCCAGCCTTTATCTTCTCCCGTATGTGCTTCATACCCACATTATCCTTTTGAGCATCAATTATTCTTTGCAAGATGATAGACTCAAGCTTTAGCTGATTCAGGGTTCCTTGTTGGACCATCCCCAGGTTTAGCTTTTCCATCTCTTGACATAAAGTGTTGTCAGAGGTCTTCACCATAAGACAGTGGCAGGAAACCTTACGGCTCAGTGCATCTGCCACAACATTGGCTTTGCCTGGGTGATAATGAATTTCTAGTTCATAGTCCTTAATAAGCTCAAGCCATCGCCTTTGCCTCATATTTAATTCTGACTGGGTGAAGATATACTTCAAGCTTTTATGATCTGTATAAATATGACAGATATTTCCCAGCAGATAATGACGCCAAATTTTTAGGGCATGAACCACAGCAGCTAGCTGCAGATCATGAGTTGGGTAATGCTCCTCATGTCGGCGCAACTGCCTTGAAGCATATGTAATTACTCGGCCCTCTTGCATTAATACACAGCCGAGTCCACTGCCTGACGCATCACAATATACATCAAAAGGCTTGGTGATGTCCGGTTGAGCCAATACCGGAGCAGTGGTTAATAATGTCTTCAATTGCTCAAAAGCTTCATTACACTTAGAAGACCAATTGAATTTAATGTCATTCTTCAATAAACTTGTGATTGGCTTCACAAGCATAGAAAAATCTGGTATGAATCTGCGATAATATCCAGCTAATCCAAGAAAACTTCGGACTTGGTGAACAGTGGTTGGGGGTTTCCACTCCAGAATATCCTTGACTTTGCTAGGATCTACCGCAATTCCCTTGGCAGATAACACGTGCCCCAAAAATTGGATTTCCTCCAGCCAGAACGCGCACTTGCTGAACTTGGCATACAACTGATGTTCCCTCAAGCGCGTCAATACAATCCGCAAATGTTGAGCATGCTCCTCTTCATTTTTAGAATATATCAAGATATCGTCGACGAAGACCACCACGAACTTGTCCAACTCGGGCATGAACACCGAGTTCATCAAATAAGTGAAATGGGCAGGAGCATTTGTTAGTCCGAAGGACATTACCAAATATTCAAATAAACCATACCGCATAGTAAACGCGGTCTTCGGTATATCCTCGGGCCGAATACGGATTTGGTGATAGCCCGACCTGAGATCAATTTTGGAGAATACCCTCGCCCCGGTCAGTTGATCAAATAAGATGTCAATCCTCGGAAGAGGGTACTTGTTCTTGATGGTGACCTCATTCAGGGGTCGATAATCCACGCACATTCGTAAGTTTTGATCCTTCTTCTTAACAAAAATGGCGGGGCAACCCCATGGAGACGAGCTTGGCCGGATGAATCCTTTATTCAGTAGATCTTGTAATTGAATCTTCAACTCTGCCAACTCATTAGGGGGCATACGGTACGATCTTCGGGAAATGGGAGCCGTACCGGGCTTTAACTCAATTACAAATTCTACATCTCTCTCAGGGGGCAGTCCAGGCAAATCTTCCGAAAATACATCTGGGAACTCACATACTACCGGAATATCCTTGATCTCCGGTACAATGGCTTCATAGATTCTACCAGAAGCTTTAGCTGGATTGGTTACGGGGATGGTCAAAAGAATCTCTTCTTGATTGTAGCTCAACCTGACGGTTCTCAGTTCAGTGTTGAGAATTGCCTTGTGTTGGGTTAACCAATTCATACCCAAAATTACATCTATATCCTGGCCTTTCAGAACAATCATGTTAGTAGGAAAGTTCCGTCTGGCCATTGTTACTGGCACTTGGTAGGCCACTTCTCTAGTAAAAATGGGTCCCCCAGGTGAATGGATTTTAAACCCTTCTTTTGATTCATGACATGAAATGTGATGTTGCTCCACAAAATTCTTGCTAATAAATGTATGCGAAGCACCAGAATCAAAAAGAATAATTGCAGGGTGACTGGCCACGAGAAACGTACCCATCATCACCGGTTCACCTTCCGGTGTAGTGGCCACTTGAGTATAGTATACCCGCCCCGTCTTCTTTGTATTCTTCCCCACATTATTTCCCTTGGGCTGAGCTGATTTCCCAGATCCTTGCTGAGCATTTGATTGATTCTGCTTGGGATATGGGCAATCCTTGATGAAATGTCCAGACTTGCCACAATTAAAACACCCGGTTGAGGAGCTGGGCTAAGCAGGAAATCGAGTGCCCGGGGCACCCGGCTGATTTGGGGTAGTGGGGGCATTGTTGGGACGAATAATGATTGGCTGCTTGAAAGGGAATGAGGGCGGTCGAGAAAAAGAGCGATTTTGGCTAGAAGGCCGGATCACAAACCGTTGCCTTTTTGCCTGGCCCTGATTAGACTTCTCACCTCCAAATCCCTTGTTCTTCCTGGAACCTGCATATTTTGCTTCAACAGATAGGGTTGTGCTGACAGCCTTTCCATACGTGAGATCTATGTAGGTGGCCATTTTTCTCTGCAATCGATCATTTAGCCCTCTCATAAAGCAGTTCTTCTTTTTTAAATCAGTGTTCACCTGATCAATGGCATACTGCGACAGGTGATTAAACTTATTGAGATACTGATTGACAGTATCTCCTCCTTGTTTCAGCTTCATGAACTCTTCTTGCTTCATATGTAGAACACCTTCGGGTATATAGTGCTCGCGGAAGGCCACTTTAAATTCTTCCCATGTGACTTGATGATTGGCAGGTTGAATAGCCACAAAATTTCCCCACCAGGTGCTGGCAGGGCCGCGCAGTTGTTGCGCTGCGAACAACGGCTTCTGTGTCTCTAAACAGCGGAGAAGACCAAATTTTTGCTCAATAACCCGTATCCATTCATCAGCTTCCAACGGGTCCTCAGCCTTGACAAATAGTGGTGGACGGGTTTCAGAGAAATCCAAATATGTGGTTTCACGGGGGCCTTGCTGATAACCCCTTCCACCCTGCTGCTGGAATTGTTGGCCCGCCATTTCTCTCAAAAAGCGGGTATTGTCTGCAGTTGCGTTCACCAAGGCGGCAATCGCCTCGGCCAATGTGGGAGGAACCGGAGGTGGATTTGGGGTAACATCCCTTCCCCCAGAAGTTCCTGCTGCATCCTGTCCTCGAGTCCTGGTAGGCATCTGAGGCAAAGAACATTTGAAATAAATATAATATGCCAGAGAAACCTTCCATTTTACATTACCATCAAAAGTAATGATACAGACTCGATGTTATACAACAGGATACATTACCCATTATACAATAGTTCAACCTATTATACAGCATACTACTTCTATTTCTACAAGCTACACTACTACTCCTGCTTCGGGTTGCTCTTGGCAGCTTCATTGTCAGGTGTGGGAGACCATGCATCGACCAACCTCAAGGAAGGAGGGGGCCTAAAAAGGTCTAACTCACCACCAAGCACTTCTCCCGCATCATGCGAGGGTCCGGCTTCTGACCTGACAGGATTCGCAGGGACATGTGGGTGTAATTGCAAATACAGTACATGAACTTCCTCATGTAAAGTATTGCAATATGCCTGCAAGTTGTCAATAGCAGTGCTAAGTTCTTCGACTCGTGCTCGAGCCTTTGCTTCCTTAGCCCAAGCTACTGAACGAGACTGTACTGCCCAATCAAGTGCCAAATCTCGATCAGCAAGTTGATCTTGCAGGGTGCGGATGTAACTTCTTAATTCATTTATTCGGTCTCCATCCGTGACCCATAAATTGGTCCTGCGTTGCAACTCTGTTTGAAGTTGATTCACGCGGGCTTCGAGATCTCCAATTGGATCGTTGCTCCTGCTACTGCTATCTTGCTCTCATGGGGCAAGTTGGTGTCGAGGTACACCGATAGGCCTAGTATGCTTTCGCGCCGTTTTCCTTGTACGCGGCGGCATTTTCTACGGGGGAAATTTATTAGTACAATTCTTAACATGATGCATGATTAATTACAGAATCAACCTTAGTTGATTCAACCTTCTATACATTGCACTCTTCCTATCTGGTCTTTGAAATAAACTCTTCAAAGATGCTTAGGTAAGAAGAGAAGAAATTTCTCCAGATAAGTTTAAGAAAATCCTCTTTGAAGATGCTACATAAGATCTGCCAAGAAGGGCTACGCTCCGATACCAGCTGTGACGGAACCTCCCAAGTTATTAGGCCCACCTACAGTTGTCCTTGTCCAACAGACATCAGACAACCCTGTAGATGTTCCTGAATCACTTGACAAGTTCGGTATCTTTTTCCTTACCTTTCCAGGAACGTTTCACCCGTCTGACAGACAGTATGTTCATCGGAGATGCGGAAATGCGGAAGTGATTACATAAACTTACATTTATTTAAAAAGTAAGAGTAAGTTATTTAGTACAGACCAGAGATATAAGCGAGTGCAGAGTAGTATTATTACATAACTGAGGGAGGCAAAAACTCCTCCCGTTAAGTTCTTTACACAAAAGTTTTTAAGGAGGACCCAGTCCTCTAGCAGCTTCATTCTTGATTGTCCTCATTTTTCACCACCTTGGAACAAAAACAACACAAGTTTGTTGTCTCCTCACCTAAAAACAACGGGGGAATAAACCTTGAGTATGGAATTACTCAGCAAGTCTTACCCGACTAAAGAAAATACTCTCAAGGGTATGCTGGCTATATGGGAGTCAAGGTAAGGCCTTTCAATAATCAAAGACTCTGTTTGCAGAATAGCTTACTAAAGTGGATCCTTAAAATCCAGTTTTATTGTCAAGTTAGGTAAACTTACCTACATCTAGAGTTCTTTCTATCCTAGTTCAAACACTTGTCCTGAACTAGCCAATTTCTCGTCAATCCCTTTATCTTTAGTGGAGTGCTACATGTAAGTCAGTGGCCAAGTCTCCATAACCGCGGAGGTACGGCGATCCGAATCGATTATACTCAGCTGAGGATCTCCGATCACACGACATATGTAGCACTTAACCCTTGCATATGTCAACCCGCCACCGAGTTTCTTAAGACCAGATCAGGTTCATGCAAACCGAGAGCACAGATACACCACCGTCCAGCCTCTTGCCACGGAGGGTACATGCTACTCTCGCCACCGCTCCACGCCCTATTTCGTGTTATCTTATTCTGGCCTTAGTCTGCCCGAGGCAAAGCTTACCCATGACGAGGCATGTGACCAGTTAAAGGGTCCTCGGTCAACAGGCTTACATCGAGACGACCCTTAATCGACTCAGACGGAGACACTACACCGAGACTCTTTCTCGTGCAAGTCACCCGCCCGGTCTCAACTTAATCATTTAACCCCAAAGGTTGGTACCTGGCAGAGGTACATCTTTTCCGATGTTGGACCCATCATGGCCATGATGGATCCACCATCAAGTTTTATTTTCGAAAACATCCCACCCACTTTTGCCACATCATCTTTTGTAAAAACAAAACATTTTGTTTTTCTAAAGCAAGGCTAAGCATCAAAAATATTTTGTAAAACGGTGATCAAGGAAGGTAACCAAATCCAAGGAAGGTAATGCAGGAATTGTTTTGGCAATCAACTCCTATCACCTAATGCATCAAGTAAGTGAAAAAGGTTTTTAAAACACAAGGAGGTGGCAAATGCACCGGGGCTTGCCTTTGTTTATGGGTGAGTCAGGCTCAGATCCACAAATATCGAAGTAGAAACAATTCTCAGCCTGAGTGTCCAAAGGTGGTGGTACTTGCTCTTCAGTGGCTTCCACTTCTTCCTCGTGTTCTAATCATAACCACATATATGTATAAGAATGAATGCCATGTAATGCTCATGAGGATGCAAAGATGATATAAACTTATCATCTAAGTCTTGAATACAATTTTCCTTCATGGAACTCCGAGAACTTAGGGTTTCCGGAGTCAGTAAAGGAGTTCACAGGGCAGGGGGGTCTTGGGGTTTAGGTGTCAAACAAGGTCCAAATTAACCCAAACTCTACCCAAGGCTTCTAAATAATATGAGGAACTCATATAAAAAGTTTGAGCATTTTTGGGATTATTATCTATTTTCTAAAAATCCAGAACTACTTCTTTAAACTACTTAAAATGCCTTAAAATTCCTTATTTAATTTAAAAATCATAGAACTATTTTTAGTAAATTCTAGGGAAAATAAGAAGTTTAGGAAAATTGGTTTCGCAATTTTAGGATTTTTCTACATTTTTCTATAATTGTTTTAGCTCTGGAATAAAAAGAAAAGAAAAACTGGTGAATAGTGCTGGGCTGATTTCAGCCCAGCGGCCCAGTTCAGAGGGGAAAGGCGCCCGCGCGCGCGCGCCTGCGGGGCAGATTTGCGTAGAGGCCCTCGGGGTTCTGGGTAATAGGAAACAAGTTCCTTTACTATTCCTATGTGTCGCTGACGGTTTACAGAAAACCCCCTTGATTTCTATTTCTTCGCACGGCCATGTCCACGACGACGGTGAACGCAGCCGCGCTCCGGTGAGCCACTGTACTGGCCGATTGAGGTGATGACCGGCTCTCCCGAGCGACAAACACCAAATCGGACCTATCCTAAGCTTTTCCCCCAACTTAATTGCATCTAAGATCAACTAAGGAGCTCTAGCCACGGTGACCGAGAGCATGGCGGCTAGATCGTCGTGTTCCCGGTGACCAGAGGACCTCTAGCTAAATTAAATGGATTGTCGAGCATCACAGAGCTATGAGAAGGCCTAAACGAGGGAGAGAAGAAGATGAGCTGACCGGGGAGGGGCTGGCCGCGGTGAG
Organism: Zea luxurians; assembly: GCA_029449295.1. NCBI lineage: Eukaryota > Viridiplantae > Streptophyta > Magnoliopsida > Poales > Poaceae > Zea > Zea luxurians. The sequence goes on along the minus strand of JAOPSE010000018.1, from coordinate 3,146,858 downwards.
GTGAGTTCACGGTGGCGGAAACCCGGATTGGGGAGAAACCAGAATTCAAGCTCTCGGAGGCACGGTTGCTAACGATTGTTGGTGGCTGGGTGGGGGATGATGTTACGCAGCTAGGGGAGGGCTCAATTTATAGACAGCTTCGACGGTGGCGCTCAATTTGGTCGAGCAACGCGGCGGCCGGAGATAAGAGAGAACCGTGGCGCCGTGAATTCGTGTCCGTAGTCGTGGCGTGCTCACCGGCGATGGTTTGACGGCTGTAAGGAGCCACGGCGACGTGGTGGAAAGCAATGCCACGCGGCGCAAGGCCGGGACGCGGTGGCTCACCGGCGAGCTGATCCGTTCCGCCGCAAAGTAAAAGAGAACGCCACGGTGAGTCACCGGAGTGATCTCCAGTTCACCGTCGGCGAGGATTCTTACCCCGCGACGTTATCAATCCACCCCGCACGCGAATCTTAAGGCCAGCGATGCGAATCGCGGCGGAGGGGTCACCGACGGTGGGATTTTTCTACTGCGCTCGATCTGATCCGTTGGGGACACTGTACCATTGGAAATTCAGTTAAATGTGCCTGACAGCCACAGTTTAGGGCCAAATTGCTCCTAAATTCCAATGGCAACACACCTAAGTTTCTGCAGCAAAGTTGTTCTTGTATGGTAGCTCTATAACTTTGTTATAGCAATCCAAGGTAGATTCCCACTGGATTTTAGTCTAAATGGCTCTCAATCTTGGATCAAAGTCACTGTCCATCTGAAGTTCAGTCTATATCAGCCTGACATTCCAACTTTCGGCAGGATTATCTTCAAATTTCTCACAAGAACATGGCTTGCACTCTTAAGCGAACTTGTTATCCAATAATAGGTCTACAAGTTTGATTGTGGCACCCTAGGGCAAAAACCCTATATTCTGAAAGATACAAGGCTCCAAAGTTGAGTCCTCAACACTGAATTTCAGACTTAGAATAGAACTTAATTGAGGTCCATTTTGCATTTAAGTCCAAAATCCAATACTTGGCTTACAAGTCCACACATTTGTGAACCAAATGACTTAAGATACTTATTTAACTTGGTTTTTGCACTTTAGTCCAAAAGTGGACTAATTTTGCACATAGGTCCCTAGGGTTTGGTTTTAGGGTTTTCCAGGGTTCCAATTAGGGTTTCTGGTATCCCAGGGGTATAAATGTGATTCAACTTTGTTTTTGGGGACATTTTATGACTCTTTCCCTAAAGCCTTTAGGTTTTTTCATCTTGGGTTAAGTTTTACCCCTCTGAGCCTTATTTAGGATCAGGTTCCCTATCCAGGGTCCTATTTGCAAAATACTAAAAACATTACACTTGTTTGAAATTTTTACCTAGTGATTGCACTCTAGGTGTATCAAACATATGCAATGCCCATGCTTATGATGTCATGCTCAAGTTTTAGTTACAGTAACACCAGGGGTGTTACACAGGTGTCCCGTCCCGTGTGCGCTCGGTGTGGACCGAGGCCTCTCACATGCATCAGACGTAGGTGCAAGGGCACCGTCACTTCCTGGCATACCAAGGTGGTTTTCTCCGTCGTGATCCTCCTGATCGATGTGGAAGCACTCGCAAGTTGGGTCGCAACCCTCGTCGTCAAGGCTGTGACCATCATCAGAGCAGCCGGAGAGGCAGTGGTCACATGCGGACATGAAGTCGCGCATGGCACTGGGATCACGGAGTCTGGAGAAATCCCAACTGACGTCAGGGTCGTCCTCTTCCTCGGAACCCGCGGGTCCGGAGGTTGATACGACCGTCAGTCGGTCCCAAGATGACCACATATGGTACCCCGGAAGGTCAGGATATGCCCTTACGAAAGCGCTCACCGAAGCGGGGTCGATTGGTGGATCAAAGCTGAATCTAAAGGGAACAGGATGAAAAACGGATGGTACCTCTTGGTTGATGGATGGTGGCGAAGTCGCATCGGGGACGGACTGCACCGTTATCTTGGGTACGAGGCTAACGTCCAACAAGTCCTTCGTGAGGGTACTGGCGTCATCAGTCCGCTTGGGGTTGGCACGTTGCTGGGAAGCGACACCCGCCATTGTCTCAGGTGCGAGGACGACTTCCGACATGGCCCCCGCAGGGGTGCCGGCGTCATCGACTCGCTCTGGTCCGACAGCCGACGAGGTGCCGCCTCCTGCCTGGCCACGGTTGCCCCGTCTCCTCCTCCGACGACAAGGAGGGTGGCGGGGCAAACCCGGGTGTTCCTCTTCCGCAGTGGGAGGAAGTTGTCGTCGAGTTCGCCTTCGCTGGGCGAGTCGACGACCATCGTTGTTGCCGTGCTGCGAGGGGAGGAGTACCATGTCGTAGCTGCCGTCGTGAGACATGAACTCGAGAATCCCAAAGCAAAGCACCGTCCCGGGCTGGAGAGGCTGCTGGAAGCTACCCATCTGGAACTCAACGGGAAAGTATTTGTGAACACGCAGCAGGCCCCTACCTAGCGCGCCAACTGTCGGTGTTTCGGACCCACGAGGACCGTCAATCGACCAGTGAATTTGTCGCTGTGTGTCCCTACCCAGATGGGTTGATGCAAGATGGAACACAAGAGGGAAATGAGGCTTATGTTATCTTGCACCGGGGGTGCTTGCAGTAGGGGTTACAAGCGTCGCGAGGGAGAGCGAGAGCGAGAGAGAGAGAGAGAGAGAGAGGGTTCGGCCTTGAGGCGAGCTGTCTGAGTCTGCCTCTACCGCGTCTCTCCTACTCTGCCTGCCTCTGCTCGCCTGTTCGTACGTCGCACGTTCGTACGTTTCGTCTCTCCCCTCCCCTTCTCCTTGGAAGGCCCTGGACATCCCCTTTTATAGATACAAGGAGATGCCTAGCTGTACAATGGGGGTGTAGCTATGAGCTAATGTGGCTGGTGGAGAATTGCCTTGAGCCCTGTACATGTACTAACGTGGCCGTCGGAGAAGTGCCTTGAGTCCTGTAGAAGCATAGCTGGCGGTGCGGCATGGACCCTACTGACGTTTCCTTGCTTTCGTAGGGGGTTGAGAGAAACCGACGTCATGGGCGCACGCGGGGAACCATCATTACCTGTTACCGGAGAAACCCAGATGGGACACCGGTCTTGTTCCTTCATAGCCTGAGGCAGCTAGCTAGGGGTAGGGTAATGATGTATCCCCTATAGCGTAGTTGATTCCGAGGCCGAGGTCGGGCGAGGCGGCGACTCCTCCGAGGCCGAGACTGAGGTCGGGCGAGGCGAGGACCTCCTCCCGAGGCCGAGGTTGAGGTCGAGGCCTGGGGTCGGGCGAGGCGGAGACCTCCTCCCGAGGCCAAGGCTGAGATCGAGACCTAGGGTCGGGCGAGGCGGAGCTCCTGGTTGCGCCCGAGGCTGACCTCGGGAGAGGCCGTGACTGTTGTTAGTCTTTCCCTGGCGGTTGGCACAGTAGCCGGAGCGGGGTGAATAGCGCTGTCCTCCTGTCAGAACGGTCAGTAAAGGGGTGAAGTGACTGCGGTCACTTCGACCTTGCCGACTGAGGCACGCGTGTCAGGACAAGGTTTCATGCGATCCTCGCATTAAATGCGCATGCGATACGATCGGTTGGTAAGGCGATTCGGCCGAGGTCGCTGCACGACAAAGTTCACCCGAGCTTAGCCTTGGGTGAGACGGGGGTGTGTCTGCTGACTGAGGGGACCCTCGGGCGAGGCGTGAATTCATCTGGGACTACAGTCCTTGCCCGAGGCTGGGCTCGGATGAGGTCGCGTCCCTTGGTAGACGAGGCCTTGACTTGAACTACGCTTCATCAGTCGTTGATGGTTTGTTCTGAAGATGTTTTTCGGCCAGGTTAAGGAGCTTTGGGGGTACCCCTAATTACGGTCCCCGACAACTTTACTTCGCAACTCATCACACACAATCAAAGATCCAAATCAGACAAGTATCATAAGAACAAACACTCAAGCGTATAGATACTTATAAAAATAGTTTTGTTTTTGTTCCTAAGAGTAGGTCTCCTATTCCTTTAGGCACAGGATTTCAAAGTGTGAAATCCCCATTTGTCTTTAGAAGGAAAAGATAAGAATAATCAGAGTAAAGCGGAAATAGATGAGAAAAGATTAAGATAAGTTTACAAAAGAATCAGAGTAGCAAAGGTAAAGTTAATCAGAGTAGAACAGTAGAAGGTGAGACAAGATCAAGGAAAGTATAGAAAGAATTAGAGTAAGGTAAGTAGGTAATGGTTATGTCCATTTCTATCTAGGTGTCGTCCTACAATCAACATTCCTCTGATACCACTTTGTAACACCCCTGGCTTTAAGGGACAAAGCTGGGTGCATCTCATACATGCGCCAAAGAAGACAATATATATAATAACAGAGTGTATAGAGATAAATGTCACAATATAATCAGAGTACTTATTACATAGCGGAAGACTTACAAAAATAAAAGATAAATATAGCAGGATCTAAAATCCATCCTTGGCGCCAGAAAGCCAACTGGGAGACGCTACCTAGATCGAATTGAACTCCTTGATGTGGCTCCTCTTGAACCACCTGTTCTTCTCCTGTGAGGGGGGGGGGGTGAGATAGCAAGGGTGAGCTCACACATGTTCATCGCTCAACAAGTTGTGGGGAATAATGTGACATGAACTCACAAAAGGTGGGAGTTCATGGAGTGTAAGGCTAATCAACAAAATAAAGGTTGAAGCTGAGCATTGCTTTTATACGTTGGTCAAAATTTTATTATCAATTACTATATGTAAGTAAATACCAAACCATATTAAATAATAGAATAAACTTAATAATAAACCCATGCAAATGCAAATGACAAAATTGAGTTTAAGTTCCATAATTTAATCATGTGAGGGTCTGAGCCGCTCATGACCGTGAGCACGGCTAGTATACCAGTTTTACACTCTACAGAGGTTGCACATCTTTACCCACAAGTCATGTTACCCATCTGCCAAGGGGTCATGAATCCCATACACCTCTACCGAGGAGGCGAGGCAGGGTAACACTACGAGGCCTTTACAAAGTTCCACTAGCTTCAGAAAACCCGCTACAGTTTATAGGAAGCTCCAGTACAGGAATCCCTCGCATGACCGCCATCGTAGCAAAATCAACCCAAGGACCTCCCTACACTGACCACTCCCATACTGCCCTTGCCCCTTTTGGGTAAGGTAGTCATCCACTAGTTTTCCTAATTAATCAGCCAAGGGCGTCCTATTAAACCCTTGTGGTAGCACTATTTTCCCGGGTGGTCGCTCCATGTTCCCATTAACATAATGATCTTATCATGAACATAAATAACATACCAGAATAATAGGAACATGGATATAATGAAGTATTAACCCAGAACCACATAATGCAATAGCATAACTACCCAAGTGAATCAGGGGTAACAAGGTAAACAGGATAACTAGGGTGACCTATTGGGTTCCATCAAAATTAAACCTATGCATTGAATAGTGATAATAAAGAACATTATTGGGTAATAAAAGTGGATCAAGGGCACAACTTGCCTGGCACTTGAGAATCCAGGTACCAGGATGATTCTTCAGATCCTCGATACCTTGTGCTAGTCGTAGCAATACAAACAAGCATGGTATAGACAAAATTAACATCACACCAAACATAAGTACCAACTGAATAATAATGATCTATGCGAAGCTACGAGATCGTGGGATCGAGAACTACTAAGATCGGAGTCATGGTCATCAAGTTATGATGTGATTAAATGATTAAAACTAGGTTTTATTTTTATAATTCCAGCGAAAAGATAACCAAAAATAGTCATTAATTCAACTTTAATCTAAATTATGAATTGACCTTAGATCATATTCTAGTATATTATAATGGTAAGTAGATTAACAAGACTAACCCACATAAGTTAAATAAAGATCTAGTCATAAAATAATGATAAATGGAATAATAAATGTTGTTATTGCATAGTAAATATTTATACGAGACTAACGCAACTTGAACGGATCGAATCAGAGTTAAAACAAAGAAGTTATGAATTTCCAAGGGTTTTATGTGTTTAGTACAAGATTAAATAGGATATTAATTTTAATATGACTTTCATGTTAAAACAGTGGTATTAAATGATAAACAATAATATTATAGAATTATAGAAATTGGAATGAATTAATTTGGACATCATATGAATTTTCTATGAATTAAACAAACTATAGTACTTATTTTTACATTAAAAATCATTTTAGAAATGAATTTCTCAGATTTTACTATTGGTTGGACTGCGCTCTAAATAAATAGAAGCACAGGGGCTAACTCGCGAGATTTCCTAGACTCAGCGCATAATAGCACGGGACTGCAGGTTCTATTTTCTAATTTCCAGGGCTGTTTTACAAAATCAAACGGCGAAGGGGTATCGGCATACCAAGGCCGTTGGATCAATTCTGGACAGCACAGGTTAACTCGTTCTTCATATGAATAGGTACGCGGCTCACAGCGGTTGGATTAGGGATCAACGGTGGAGCACCCCAAACCGACAGCGCCATCCATCCCTCCATCGACGTCAAGGATTCATCCCATAAAGGCGATGTGGTTCGATTAATCCCGATCGTCCATTCCTAGATCCACTGTTCGCGTCGCTCTAAGTCACTCCCCTGGCCACCGTCTGCCCAAACCCGGTGGCATAGCATCGCCGTAGCGCCATTGTCGGCACTCCCGACTCCTCACCCCCGCACGCCATTCACCAAACGATTAAGCGCTACTCTACACGGGGAAACCACGATTCAGCTTAGACGGATACTAATCGGAGAAGACGATCTGGGCAAGGCGGCCACGGCGACCCATGGAAGTGCTCGAAGAAAGAACTCCATTGAGGAATTCGTCGTGCTCCGACCATCAATTCCGCCTGTGAAGGTCTCGATTACACACCGCGCACCCAGGCGAGCTCCTCCAGCACTCAGCAAGTCCCAATACGCTCAACTACCAAGATCCGACCACGGCGGCCAACCTTGTTTCC